>CM075475.1:47034574-48438324 GCA_037950665.1 Hypophthalmichthys nobilis
CATACCGATAGATAGATGGATAGATAGATAGAACTATAAACAGATAGATAGAACTGTAGACAGACAGATGGATGGATAGATAGATAGAACTATAGACAGACAGATAGATAGATAGATAGATAGATAGATAGGCATACCAATAGATAGATAGACAGGTAGATAGAACTATAGACAGACAGACAGACAGACAGATAGATAGATAGATAGATAGATAGATAGACAGACATACCGATAGATAGAGATAGATAGATAGATAGAACTATAGACAGATAAATAGATAAACAGACCGATAGATAGATAGACAGACAGACAGACAGACAGATAGATAGATAGATAGAACTGTAGACAGATGGATAGACAGAACTATAGACACAGACAAACGGATAGATAGATAGATAGAGCTATAGACAGACAGATATAGTCAGTCAGACCTATAGATAGACACAGATAGACAGATAGAACTAGACAGACAAACAGATAGTCAGACAGATAGATAGTCAGAGACAGACAGATAGACAGACAGACAGATAGACAGACATACCGATAGATAGACTATACTGACTATAGACTTACGGTCAGTCTGAAAGAGAGGGGCATAGAGACTCCTGTCTTATACCACCGGTCACAATTGTGACCGCCTTCATTTATCTGCAGTCTGACAACAGAATAAACCATGTATTAATATAATTTCAATATATATATATATATAGATAACCCTTTCATTATGATCTGTGCAAAAAATGTATGATCTATTTAAAAATTAACTTAGAAAACTTAACTGTCATTTCTGAGCTTTAACGTCATCATTGTGTTAAGATGGCAGTACCGGGAAATAATTGTGTGTGGTCACATGACCAACCTACACAATAATGTTAGACCTGCCCAGAACTCATGCAGACATCTTAAATTTGCATTATAAATGAACATGTGCTTCATAATAAGAGTTGCTTTTTAATGCCACACCAAAATATGTGAGGAAAAATTGTGGTCACAATTGTGACTGGTGGGATTAAATGGGTGACATTTGTACAACATGCTGCAGTGTTAAATTAATACACACTAATTGTTTTTCCTGCATTTTCAGCATTAAACACCTTTGATGTGACATCTGGACGGCAGCCACAAACATCTTCATTCATGTTGTTTCTTTTTTATATGCATTATCTTTCCTTATGTACTAATTTCTTAAAATATTCAATATTCATTTACTCATTACTTTTCATTATAATTTACTTTACTGTTACTTTTTGTTTACTTATGTATATGTAGGCCTATGTATGTTGTGTGCTGTATTGTCATCTTAACTTCACAGTTGACTCATTCATTTCCTTTTTTTTTATTTTGGCATTGTTACATTATATGATAACAGCTGTAGAATTTATGCTGGTCAGACAAAGACTAATCTGGTCAGATAAAATTCACCTAAGATCATTCAATAAAATCTTTTTTTTTTCATAAGAATTTGCTTTCTGTTATTTGTCTGTCTGCATGTCTTTTGTAAAAGAGTTAACATGGCAAGCTGTTGACATGGTGTTAAATAGACTACCAGACCAAAATCTGATATGTCAGGTCTAGTGAAGACTGGATCTTACACATTTAATTCCTTAACTTTTCACCTGATGTATAATACTGATAAAACATTTGGCATTAAACTTTATATAGTTTAAAAGAAAGCACAAGACTCTGACTGGAACAGCTAGTGATGCAGTCAAGACCTCCTAGAAGGCACCAAGTCAAGACCAAGACCAGAGTGTGTCCAGACCAAGACAAGACCAAGACTTTGAGGGGTTGAGACGGAGACCAAGGCCAGACCATCACTCCTCACATTCATCTGAAACATCCACTGCCTGAGAAAAGTCTTGATGAAATAATAAACATTAATTTGAACTACAATTACAAATGCACAAATAATTTTATAAGAAGTTTTAAATATACAATTTTGAATATAGAAATATATAAAACAAATACAATTATACTTTTTAATATGATACTAAAAACAAGAGGTAGCAGTAAACCACTGGATGAGTGAGACGCAAATCATTTAACCGATTCTTTTAAAGCACTTGATTCATTCAGCAGTGAAACACCACTTGTGTTTTGCTGGGAAACACACAACAGTTCTGTTGTGGATTTGTTTGGAACTATTTTAGATCAAATACTTGTCAAAATTTAAGTCATTTTACATGACAACTGTGTTTTGCTGGCCTGAGAATTGAAACCAATTTCAAAGTGTGAGTTTTTGAAAAAGATACCGTTAGTAAGTTGTTCACAATACATTGATTCTCCTAATTTTTAATTTTTTTTAACATTTATATTTTTTTCATAATAAACCTGCCGCTTATAAACGTTCATGATTCTTCGAGTTTTTTTCCAGTTGTGAGAGGGAAATATAGATGAAATATAGTTAAATATAAATTAAATATATATGAAATAATATAATAATAATAATTGAAATATAGATGAAATATTTGATTTAGCAGTGATATTGCTGTGAATTTCATGTTTTTTAATATTTGTTTTTGTAATGTTGCTGTTTTCTAAATTTACTAAATTTAAAAATGTTTTAAAATCAATTTTGTTTTATTCAGTGTTACTATCAGCAAGCACTAACAGGTACATTAGTGTTAGTATTTTGAAGTATTAACTGTTCATACATTGCAGTTTAAGAAGTATCTGTTGAGGCTTTTGTTGGTGAATAGAATATATTTTTTGGAATATATTTTTCTGTCAAAATAGTACAAGATTATCCTACAATATATGACATCAAATAAGGGTTAGCACAAAAGTAATCTAAATGTAATCCAAAAGTAGTCAGATGACATTACCAAAATGTAATCTAAGAGATTATATTACTGATTACAAATTTTGTCATGTAACTGATTACAATTCATAAGTAATCTACCCAGCTCTGGACACGGTAGACGTAGGATCCACAGCGAGACCAATGAGTACTTGTGCACCACCAACCCCTCTACCAGATACCTTCAGACATAACCTGCGCTCTCTTTCTCCTGCTCATCTTTCCTCTGTCGTGTCATCCTCCCTTCCCTCACCCACACAATTCTTATCTCTGGATGTGAATTCAGCTACAGACACTTTATGTTCTACTTTAACTTCTTCTCTAGAAAAGTTTGTCCTCTCTCATCCAGGCCAGCACATGCCACTCCCTCTAACCACTGGTTATCTGATGTTCTTCGTGAACACCGGATCAAACTCAGGGCGACAGAGAGAAAGTGGCGCAAATCCAAAGACCAATCTGACCTAGTTAAGTATCAGTGTCTGCTCTCATCCTTTTCTGATGAGGTTCATGCCGCTAAATCTACATATTTCCAAAACAAGATCAACAGCACTTCAAACACATGTACATTTTTCAAAACATTCAACTCTCTCCTATGTTCCCCTCCACCACCCACCACCTCTTTAACTGCTGATGATTTTGCTAATTTCTTCACTGACAAAACAACAAACATCAGCAGTTAGTTCTCAGTTCCACACACACAGGAACTCAGACCTTCCACATCCACAAATCTTCTATTCTCTCACTGAGGCAGAAGTATCCAAACTTCTCCTCTCCAGTCATCCCACCACCTGCCCTCTAGATCCCATCCCCTCACACGTTCTACAAGCCATCTCTCCCACACTTCTACCAGCACTCACACATGATCAACATCTCTCCACACAGGCATTTTCCTTACCGCATTACCATGCAGGCTCGGGTAACCCCACTGCTGAAAAAACCCACATTAAACACGTCACTTGTAGACAGTTACAGACCCCTCTCTCTCCTACCATTCATAGCAAAAACACTTGAACAGGTTGTGTTCAACCAGGTGTCATCTTTCCTCTGACAGAATAACCAACTGGACGCCAAACAATCAGGCTTCAAGAGCGGTCATTCAACTGAGACTGTATTACTATCGGTCACTGAATCCCTGCGGATTGTGAAGGCTGATTCCAAATCATCAGTTCTCATTCTTATTTAAATCTGTCTGCTGCCTTTGATACTGTGAATCATCAGATCCTTCTGTCCACCCTCTCATCACTGGGCATCACAGGTACTCCACTTCACTGATAGGTCTTTCAAAAGTTGCCTGGATAGGGGAGGTATCTAAAGTTCATTAACTGATCACAGGAGTTCCTCAGGGTTCAGTTCTTGGACCCCTCCTCTTCTCCATATACACTACATCACTGGGCCCCATCATACAGGTACATGGTTTCTCCTACCATTGCTATGCTGATGACACGCAGCTCTTCCTTTCATTTCATCCAGATGATCCCACAGTAGCTGCACAAATCTCAAGCTGTCTGGCGGACATCTCGGCATGCATGAAGGAACATCATCTGCAGCTCAACCTGGCAAAGACTGAGCTTCTTGTCTTCCTGCCAATCCAACTCTACAGCACGATTTCACCATCCAGCTAGGTACTTCATTGATTACCCCATCAAGGTCGGCCAGAAATCTCGGAGTAATCTTTGATGACCAACTGAACTTAAAAGAACACATTGCAAAGACAGCTCGGTCATGCAGATTTTCACTACACAACGTCAGGAAAAATCAGGCCTGTTCTAACACAACATGCAACACAACTTCGTCCAGGCCCTGGTCATTTCTAGGCTTGATTACTGCAATGCTCTTCTGGCTGGACTGCTATCATGCACAAACCTCTACAAATGATTCAGAACGCTGCAGAATGTCTTGTCTTTAATGAGCCCAAAAGAGCCCATGTCACGCTTTCTCTTCATCTCTCTGCACTGGCTACCACTTGCTGCTCGCATCAAGTTCAAAGCGTTGATGCTTGCTTACAGATCTACCACAGGCTCGGCACCTCCTACTTCCACTCGCTCTTACGAGTCTACATCCCTACCAGAAGCCTGCAATCGCTAAATGGGCGAAGGCTTGTGGTACCATCACAAAGAGGCACTAAATCGTTCTTCAGAACATTCTCTTCTCTGTTCCTTGCTGGTGGAATGATCTCCCGCCTCCATCCAGAATGCAGAATCCCTGGCAATATTCAAAAGACAGCTGAAAACTCATCTCTTTCGAGAGCACTTAATCTCATCTTAAAAAAATAAATAAAACGTTCTCTTTCTTCAATCCCTCCCTATTCTAGCATATGCTATTCTAAGCAAGGTCTGAAACTTGTATTGTTGAGCACTTTTGGGTCTATTTGCCTCTCATGATGACTCGCTATCGTGCTCCTCACCTGTAAGTCGCTTTGGATAAAAGCGTCTGCTAAATGAAAAAATGTTAATGTAAATGAGTATAGAAGCCCAATTATTACAATCAATGACCATCATTTGAAGTGTCACAAAATTCTGAAATTTACAGAAGTAGGTATAAATAAGGTACAAAAGTGAAAAGATACCAATATATACTTTTAATGACTAATAATATTCACATAAATTGTCCTAAGACGCAGTCTGTTGATTTTCAGCTTAAAACTGTATAATCCAAGACTCGTCTGTTCAATTCTTGTTGTAGTTGGTGAATTGTCTTGTCAGTCTCTCCTGGCTGGCTCGCCAAATTGTTAGATTTCTCTATGTTAATTTAACATAGACATTTTGCTGTGTACAATTACATAAATCTTATCGGTTTCATGTATGTATGACCGACAAACATGAATCACATTCAGTTTATTAATACAATTACATAAATCTGACCTGTTTCAATTATGTATGACTGACAGAAAATATAAATCAAATCCAGTTATTAATTTATGTTAAAACTATGTAATCCAAATGGATGAAAATGTATATATGCAAATCAAAATACATAAATATTAAATTAAGACATAAATGTTTTTTTGAGTGTATTTATAATGCATTCTAAGACTATTCTTAATGCATTATAATGCACACATAATGCCTTAAAAACAAATTTATATACAACATATACAATGCAACATTTAAAACGCGCAAGGAAGACGCAAAAAAAAGGATATATGGCGCCACCGTGGCAACAGGACAACTAAACTTTTGAAAGACCACCTCATTGTCATTGAATGGGAATACTGGCTTGTCAGGAACCACCCTCACGCATTCTTGGCTGCCTTATACATGACATTAGAAAATACAACTTACATGAATGTGCTTAACTAGACTGTAAAATAACACATTTTGTGCACCTTAAATTGTATATAAATGTTTATATTGTATATTTAAATGTGTCTTTGTTTATCATTTTCAGGACAAGAACAAAAATAACCAATAAGCTGGACATAAATAAAAATATCAGCTGCACACACACTTGTGTTATAACGCTTCTAAATATCAATTGAAAAGGTTTGTTAAAATGGGATTGACCTTCTGATTTCTAGTTTCTTTTGTATATATAAATATTAAGCTACATATTAACATGCTACTTGCTTTTTTCAATATTACTACTACATTGTTACAATACTGACAGGGCAGAGACAGAGGTAACAGGTAACACGTGCTTTATTTCACACACAGCAGAGATAACAGCAGTGCAGGTGGAGTTGAATAGAGTGATGTATGATGGTATATCGAAGATGAATAGTGATACTGTCCTTGTGGTGATTGTAGGAGTGAAGATCCGTGGAGATGAGGAGATGAGGCAGACGTGGACTGACAGGAAACACTCACACACACACTGGATGGAGACGAGGAGACTAGGAGACGTTGCAGACAGGTAAGTAACTTGGCAAGAGTCCTTGAGGTAAGCATATAGGGATTCCTTGATGCAAACGAGACCGGACAGTGACTGTGAGTGTGTGAGTGTGTTTTATGGTGGTGGTAATGAGCAACTAGATGAAGTGCAGGTGCGGGTGATCAATACTCAGGAGATGGGGTGCGCTGTGATTGGATGGTGCTGGAACCTGCCGTGTCTGTGACAGTACCCCCCCCTCCACGGCCCGCTCCTGAGGGCCGAGGACCCCGACGTCGTAGTGGTCGGCCTCTTCCACAGGGGGCTGGTCTGTCTGGATGGCTGGAGTGGAAGGTTTGGAGAAGGCTGGGATCTAAGATGTCATCCTTGGGAACCCATGAGCGTTCTTCGGGGCCGTAGCCTTCCCAGTCGACCAGGTACTCGAGATGACCACCACGGCGCTGGGAGTCCAAGATCTCGTGAACCTCATAAGCAGCGCCGTCGTCCAAGATGAGTGGAAGGGGGGGTTCGGAGGCTGCCACGCCAGGTCCTGTGGAGAGAGGAACAGAAGGGTGGTGAGGTTTCAGTAGGGAAACGTGGAAGGTAGGGTGAATGCGGTACTGAGGTGGTAACTTAAGCTGGTAGGTGACAGGGTTGATCTGCTTTGAGATGGTGAATGGACCAATGAACCTGGGACTCAGCTTCCGGCAGGGCAGACGCAGGCGGATGTCCCTGGTTGACAGCCAGACCTTCTGACCGGGCTGGAAGGAGGGAGCGTCGGAGCGGCGAAGGTCTGCTGTCATCCTGCGTCTGCGCAGGGCTCGCTGCAGTTGGTGATGCGCTGAGTCCCAGACCCTCTCGCTCTCTCGGAACCAGTAATCCACCGATGGAACATCCGATGGTTCCCCAGACCAGGGGAACAGTGGGGGTTGGTAACCGAGTACGCACTGAAAAGGTGTAAGGCCGGTGGAGGGCTGACGAAGGGAGTTTTGGGCGTACTCGGCCCAACCCAGGTACTGGTTCCAAGAGTCCTGGTGGCTATGACAGAAGGTACGGAGGAAGCGGCCGATCTCCTGGATCTTCCTTTCCGTCTGCCCGTTCGACTGGGGGTGGTATCCCGAGGTGAGGCTGACGGTCACACCTAGGAGCGAGAAGAAGGCTCTCCAGACCTTGGATATGAACTGGGGTCCCCTGTCGGAGACAATATCTTCAGGGATGCCGAAGTACCTGAACACATGGTTGAAGAGGTTTTCTGCGGTCTCCATAGCGGTGGGCAGGCCTCTTAGAGGTATTAGGCGGCAGGATTTTGAGAATCTGTCCACTACTACGAGGATGCAGGTATTGTCATCGGAGGCTGGCAGATCAGTGATAAAATCGACTCCTAGGTGTGACCAGGGTCGGTTAGGAACGGGCAGAGGTAAAAGCTTGCCGGATGGTAGATGGCGTGGGCTTTTTGAGATGGCGCATTCCTTACAGCCCTGCACGTACCTTCTGACATCGGGCTGCCATGTTGGGCCACCAGGCGTTCCCTCAGCAGCGAGAGGGTTTCATTGGCCCCGGGTGACCAGTGCCAAGTGACGTGTGGGCTGAGTGGATGAGTGGAGTGCGTTGTGACCTCTTGATGTAGCGCAAGCCTGGTGGGCAACCCGGCGGAGCGTTGGTGGAGGCATTGGAGGAGGGCAAGGTTTCCTCTGACCAGGAGATGGGATTGATGAAGAGGTCGTTTGGAAGGATGGGTTCGGGATCTTCGGGGGAGTCTTCTGGAGCGTGGAGACGGGAGAGAGCATCAGCTTTTATATTCTTGGGACCTGGGCGGTAGGAAATGGTGAAGTTAAACCGGGTAAAGAACAAAGCCCAACGGGCCTGTCTGGGGTTGAGTCTTTTGGCAGATTTCAGGTATTCGAGGTTCTTGTGGTCTGTAAGGACGATGAAGGGATGTTTGGCTCCCTCCAGCCAATGCCTCCACTCTTCTCTGTTCCCGATGTCATAGTTCCTCTCCGCCGGGTTGAGCTTGCGGGAGAAGAAGGCACATGGATGGAGTTTGCTCGGGTTCCCCTGCTGCTGGGACAACACCGCTCCCACTCCAGTGGTGGAGGCGTCCACCTCGACGACGAAGGGCAGCTCTGGGTTGGAGTGGACGAGGAGAGGAGCGGTGGTGAAGGCTTTCTTGAGGAGTTGGAATGCCTCCGTGGCCTCAGATGTCCAGGACAGAGACTTGGGCTTATTTTTGAGTAGGTTGGTGAGTGGGCTGGCGAGGGAGCTGTAATTGTGAATGAAGCGGCGGTAGAAGTTTGAGAATCCTAGAAAACGTTGTAGATTTTTGACTGTAGAGGGAGTTGGCCAGTTCTTGATAGCGTCCACCTTCCCCTCGTCCATCCGGATGCCACTGCTATCAATGATGTAGCCGAGGAAGTGAACGGATGACTGATGAAATTAAATTTTTCTGCCTTGAGGAAGAGGTGAAACTTGCAGAGCTGTTGGAGGACCTCCGCAACGTGGTGGCGATGTTCGGCCAGGCTCCGGGAGTAGATCAATATGTCGTCAATGTAGACCAGGACAAACCGGTGGAGAAACTCCCGGAGCACCTCATGAATGAAATCCTGGAATACGGAGGGGGCGTTGACCAGGCCATACGGCATAACAAGATATCACGGTGTCACGAAGGCGGTCTTCCACTCGCCCCCCTCGCGTATCCGGATGAGGTTGTACGCGCTGCGGAGGTCCAGTTTGGTGAAGACAGTGGCACCACGGAAATGTTCTAGGGCTGAAGGGACGAGAGGAAGGGGATAACGGAATTTGACAGTTATGTTGTTTAGAGCACGGTAGTCGATGCAGGGCCTCAAGCCTCCGTCCTTCTTGGCCACGAAGAAGAAGCTTGAAGCAGCAGGGAAAGTGGAAGGTCGGATGTATCCTTGAGCTAAAGCCTCCTTGATGTACTCCTCCATGGCCTTCTCCTCCGGGATGGATAGAGGGTATATCCTTCCCCTAGGCACTGGTTCACCCGGAAGCAGATCGATGGCACAGTCCCATGGCCGGTGTGGAGGCAGCTTGGAAGCTCGTTTAGGGCAGAATACGTTGCTGAAGGGGCGTAACATTCTGGGATGTCAATGGATCTTTGTTCGACAGGACTCTCGATGGTCGTGGCACAGACAGGAAGAGGTTCGGAGCATGGAGGTCGAGGAACAGGGAGTCCAGGAAAACAGTCATTGAAACAGTTGTCGCCCCACTTCAGGACTTCTCCAGTCTTCCACGAAAGGGTCGGGTTGTGCTGCTCCAACCAGGGGCGCCCTAGGATCACGTCAGCGGTGGATCCCTCCAGAACCAGCAGATGGAGGTGTTCGACGTGCAGGAGACCAACTTGAATCTGGATGGCTTCTGTACAGTGACGGATGTGTTTACGGCTCCGGGTTTCACCAGTTACTGATCGGATCTGGTAGGTGGTCGGCATGGTCGTGGTCTTGATGCGGAGTTGGCGGCAGAGGGCGCCGGAGATGAAGTTGCCGGCTGACCCAGAATCGAGGAGGGCAACAACTGGAAGAGTAATATCAGCAGCAGTAAGATTTACAACAGTGGTGAGGGGTTTCATATTTTTTATAGATGGGATGATAGCACTCACCATGGGTCGCGGAGGACGAATTGGGCATGAGGAGATGACATGCCCAGGAGAACCACAATATAAACAAAGATTCTGGGTCAGCCGCCTCTGCCGCTCAGCTGGCGAAAGCCTTGTGCCTTCCAAAGTCATGGGCTCGTTGGCTGGTTCTGGGGGGCTGACGGATTCTGGTCGGCGCGCTGAGATGGAGAACAGCGACTGGCCCTGGTGTTCTTCTAAACACGACTGCATACAAGTGGCGAAACGGATGGAGAGTTGGATGAAGCGTTCCAAGCCGATGGAATCCTCGTATGCAGCGAGATGCAACCGCACGCGAGGATCCAACCCCTGACGATAGGAGATGGGGTGCGCTTTGATTGGATGGTGCTGGAACCTGGCGTGTCTGTGACATACATATGTATTACATACATATGTTTATCGAATAAAACATGATTTGCATTGTGAATTTATTGTTTCTTTGTACATTTCCACACAACTTTTGATTTTACCTTAGGGGAAATGTCTTATAAACATTTCATGATATCTTATGGCTGTATAAAAGAAGACTTATCTTTTGTTACTTTACTGAAAGCTGACAAAGACCACTTATAAATATTATGACCACATTATAAAGCTTTTTAGATGTTTAAAAGAAGACTTTGTATTTGTCACTTTATTTTAAGTAGTAAAAGACCACACATAAGATGTAGTATGATACTGTGCAGATCTTAAGCATTATGCATGTATTATGAATTATAATACCCTTAGGGGCCGTTCACATATCGCGTCTTTTCCACGCGCAAGTCAGTTATTTCAAATGTAGCCGCACGGCAGGTGCTTATAAAGGAAGCGACTCTGTCGCGACGTGCACGCGGTGCGATTTCCAGGCGCATCGAGATTAAAACATCTCAACTTTTCAGAATGCCGCAAGCGCACCACAGGTCATGTGACAAGAACCAACCGATCAGCTTCGGCCTTTCAGTAACAAAACATCGAAAGCTCAGCCAAACAGCTGATCATAGCTGTACAGGGTGGTTTTTATATCTCATCTCCATAAATATATTTAGTAGAAAAGCGAATGCAAGGGATAGAAATCAATTAATCCTTTTGTGATACTTCTGTCATTGTGGAGAGCGCAGTTCATGGTTGCATAGCAACGACAGACACCAAGGGAGCGCAAGCGCTTGTGGAAAAGAAGAAGCGGAGCGGCCGTGCTTTCCACGGTTTTTTAGACATGATATGTGAACGGCCCCTTATGATGCATTATTAATAAAGGCTTAGAAAAGTTACCAAATTTATTTTTTTCTCCAGTGAAATAATAGCACATCCAAATCAACATGATGTCCAGGTTTTGCTTCTGGCAGAACAAGAAGAAGAAGAATAAGGAGAAAGAAAGAGCACGTGATCCGGTTAAAAAGGAAGATAATGAAGAAACATTTATTATGGAGCAAACTTCAGTTCCTGTCACATCACAAGTTCAAACCACTAAAGCCAAGGACAGCACAGACCCCAGTCCTAAAGCAAATACATCGGGAAGAGAAAATCAGGCAGATGATGAACACAAGGTAAATGGTACATATGTGTTGTCTACAGCAGGGATGTTTTACAACATCACACTAAAAATAAATAAAATGTTCTAGATACACTCAGTAGCCATTTCATTAGGTCACCTGTTCATTAATACAAGTATATCATCAGCTAATCTTGGCAGCAACTCAATGCATAAAAAGTTTACACATGCTCAAACAGTTATAGTCATAGCGCCACCAACTGGCAGCAGGAAAATACAAATGACTTTGAGGTAGTCCTCCAATAATTAAATGCATATTGCCCTCCGTGCTCTTGTTTTCCTAAAGCTACCAGGTGGCGGTGCCACCAGTGAGAGGGCCCTACCACAGTAAATTACCTGGTGTTAAAGTGTTAGTTCACCCAAAAATGAAAATTCTGTCATTAATTACTCACCCTCATGTCGTTCCACACCTGTAAGACTTCAAAACACAAATTAAGATATTTTTGTCAAAATCCGATGGCTCAGTGAAGCCTCCATTGAGAGCAAGATCATTTATGTCACATCCACACACTTTATGAACTGTCAGTTTGTTTGTTTTCCTTTGTCACGTGTTCCTTTGTTCCTGGTTCCCGCCACTATCTGTTTCCATGGACATTAATCATCACCTCAGCTGTTCATCATTTGAGTTCATTAGTGTGTGTATATCAGTTCAGTTCTGTCAGTGTCTTTGTCGGGTCTCGTTTGTATCTTGAATGTGTTGGTGTATGTTCTGCTCTGGATTCGGTGTTTCTCCCTGTGGATTATCAAGAAAAGACTTACTAAACTTACTCTTCCTCGTCGTGTGTTGTTTATACCACCCTCACGTAACAGAAGACCCGACCCAAACAGTTGCGACGTGTTTTGTCTTCAGTGTTTTGTTTGTTCCGTGTTTTTGGTTAGTTTGCTTTTTTGTTTTTTTTTCCGCACTATGGACCCTTTTTTTCCGTGCAACTGCTTTGCCTTGAGCAGAAGGACCGCTCCCTCGAGGCACATCTAGAGGATTTCATCCGTCTTGTGCCATTCACTACTTTCCCGGACAGCAGCCTCTGCAACTTTCTATATGCCGGCCTGAACACCGCCACCAAAGCGCTGCTGTCCGGAGAACGGCCTCGAGGGAGCTTCCTGGAATACGTCGAGTGGGTGCTGGTGTCCTGTAATTCACCGTTCACTGTTACCATCATCGACGACACCAGCCCCACTAGCTACCCAGTGCCCAGCCTACAACCCCCGACTGCGAGGATCGACAGCCCGAGCCCACCGCAGGCAATGAGCGCCACTCCGCCGCGACGTACACACCAGCGCACACAAGAGCGACCGAGTCGAACGTCGCCATGGAGCCTGAGCAACGCGTGCCTGACCAGGTGTGTGAGCCGGCTGCTACTACCATCGCTGAGGGAGTCATAGTGGAGTTCGATGGGATGGAAGGAAGCCCCGCCCAACCCCCCACCACTGAGAGTGAGTGTTCGGCCACCGCACTGGAGAGAGCATATCTCCTGAGTCTGTCTATGTTTCCGTCTCCCCGCTGGTTCCGTCCAGCCCTGAACTGTCCGTCTCCCCGCTGGTTCCGTCCAGCCCTGAACTGTCCGTCTCCCCGCTGGTTCCGTCCAGCCCTGTGTTCCCTCCCAACCTCCCTCATCCACTACCTCTCCAGCACACTTTGGACTCTGTTTTTTGTTTTGGACTTTCCTCTGCTCCTCAGTTTTTGTCCCAGACCCCAGCTAATCCTGTCGTCCCATCATCTATGCCTTCCATCTGTCCCTCAGCGCCTCCTCTCAGTGGTGAGGCTACACCTCGGGCCCTCTGGGTGTCATCTCGTCACGGCTGTGAGAAGCCCTTGGCTCCGCCCTCTGCCTCTGCACGCTCCAGTCCTCCTCGACCTGACGTCCCAACTCCTGCGCCTCGATGCCGGCAGAGACCATCGGACTTTCAGCCTCGCAGGACTCCCTCAGTACGTTGGCTCCACCTGGGTCGGGCATCGCTACGCCTATGCCACGGACTTACGGGCCGGTCACTATACTCCGGCCCTCCACCCCTTCGTCTTCGGCCAGCTCCTCCCTCCCTCAGGCTCCACCTCCGCCCTCGGTCGCTCCTGCTCGCCTTCAGCCCTCCGGGTCTCTACCACCACCTCGGGGGGGCGTCACTACGGCTACGTCGCGGCCGCCAAGATCTTCAGAGTCCCTCCACTACATCGGCTCTCTGGCTTCGCGGTGGGCTTCATCATCGGTGTCGCCGTCGCCTCCGGTCGTCCCCATGGCGGCCCCTATGATCTTCGCTCCATGGCTCCTCCCTCCTGCGCCGCCGCCATGGGACACAGTCTCAGCTGTGGCCTGGGTCAGCTCACGATATCTGCCCCTGCTCAAGGCTCCTCCTGGTAGGCCGTCCACCTCCTGAACCGCCTCCTACATCTTCATCTGCATCTCTCCATCGTCTCCTTCTCTCCACGGTGCGAGGACGCGCCTTTCCGGGAGGGGGCGATATGTCACATCCACACACTTTATGAACTGTCAGTTTGTTTGTTTTCCTTTGTCACGTGTTCCTTTGTTCCTGGTTCCCGCCACTATCTGTTTCCATGGACATTAATCATCACCTCAGCTGTTCATCATTTGAGTTCATTAGTGTGTGTATATCAGTTCAGTTCTGCCAGTGTGTCTTTGTCGGGTCTCGTTTGTATCTTGAATGTGTTGGTGTATGTTCTGCTCTGGATTCAGTGTTTCTCCCTGTGGATTATTAAGTAAAGACTTACTAAACTTACTCTTCCTTGTCGTGTGTTGTTTACACCACCCTCACGTAACAATGTTTATTTGTAACAAGGCACACTTTCAACCAACCATTCAAAAGTTATAACAATTACATGAATTGTGAGTGATCCAAGCATAATTAGTCACAAGTATAGGTTTTAGACATGATATAGAATTATGCAGTTGAACGATGTTTGATTACAAGTCAGTTTAGAATTGTTTTTGGAACAATTCGATGCAGTTTATATATAAAACAGTTTCTGTGGGATTTTCAGTGGATTTCAACTCTGTCACTCAGAGGTCACTCAGAAGAAGAAGGCCTGTTTTGTCTCTCTGTCTTGGGGATCAAACAACCTCTGCCGTTATCTTGGTGGGGCTCGAGCTGTGCCCTCTTCAATCCAATCCGTCGTTTACAAACTGCTTAAGGTTGACATCTCCTTCCTCAGCTAGGCTCAACTTTTACAAGTTTGCAAGGCCATAAAATACTAAGCTGGGGGGTTTTGTAGACTGAATGGAGCCGCATATGAAAGATCCTCTGAATTAGGGTCCTGAGTGTTGATTCAGAATTTGATGGGATATTCTGTTTGAATGAATCATCTACAAGATTCATTTGTGTCTGTTTCACCCTCAAATCCTACAAAGTCGTGGCCATGAGAAAAATATGTTGTTCCCTCAACATAGGATCTCAAGGCCACGACTTTACATCGCGTGGCCATGAAATAAGTTTGTTGTTACCTCGAAAAAATTATATTGTGGCCACGAGTAAATATGATGTTCCCATGAGTTAGTATGATGTTCCCATAAATATTTATCTGGTGGCCATGACATATTATCATGTTTCCACAAGTTAATAAGTTGTGGCCACGACAAAACTAAGTGAACCGTACATGTCCCCTCCCAGTCACCGTATATAATAAGACAATCTCTGCTTTGGTTTTTGGGTAGTCATAAGTGAGTCTGATATGGCGGAATGGAAGCTACTTGGCTCCGTCTCACTGGGTCAAGCTCTTTCTCGTAGCAGGTTAAGTCAGCCTGTGTTTCATGTGTTTCGGTTGTAGAAATCTGTCAGACTGGACAGCGCGGGTCAGAGTGATGAGGCGAGGGTCCTGGTCATAAACACCGGTGGAACCATTGGAATGACGTATCATAATAACGGTAGGTACACCTGCCTACACGAGGTACATGTATACATATGATTTATGAATTAATATGTTATGACACAAATATATTATGATATGTTTATACTGTGGGATTATTTATTTTCTGATCTCATATTCCAAAAAAAAGGGGGGGGGGGAGTAACTAGAATCTATTAATAAATATTAATACTAATATTGATAAATATCAAACCAAGTGGCATCTGTAAATTAATGATGCTCCTTTCTAGATTTCACCTAATTCCAATTTTTCTGAGCATGCATCCCATGATGTAACATGAAATAACACTTGAAGAGGATGCTGATCTTGTTTTATGACTTAATTAGCAAATTATATGAACAGACAAATATTTGCCTTCTGTAAACAGTTGTTGGTGTTTTGCGAGAATTCTGACACTGGACTTTAGTGTCATTTCCTGCACAATGCTACTTGAATTGACTTACAAAAACTAATCTTTATCTTTAAAAAGTATCTTCTCTAAAACAAACACTGATAAACATTTTTTTTTTTTTTTTTTGTCAAAACACAAAAACATCCAGCTTTATTAAATACGTAACAGAAATACAACAAACACTGACTTTTTCCCACCCCAAACTTGATTACATTACAAGTTTACGTTACATTACTTTTTCTCACCTGGGCTGGGCTTGCTAAAAAAAAAAATTTTAACAATAACACTCATACTTCAGCAATAAAAATCCCCCACAAATGTGATGTTTCAAGTAATTTTTCTGTATTTGTATGGTAGAATTGGATCATCAAAGGTCGCATTAAAGACACTGGCTAATAAAGTGAGATTAAATACACATATTTGTGTTATTAAACATTCAATCATTTCAGGTTTGCATAATATTCTGAGTTTGCATTTCACTGTTTTTATTAATTTCTATGAAAACTGAATCTGTTTTGAGTAAATGCATGCTCACATTTAGTCTGTAACTACAATAACATCATGTTTATATAGTGCACAACACCTCAACAAGAGAGCCGTCAGTCAATAAATGGAAAACAAAGTAACTTATTTGAAAAAGTAACTGAGATATTTTGTTGTAAATGTAAAAGTAATGCGTTACTTTACTAGATAGTTTAAAAAAAGCCATCTGATAACGTAACTTGAGTTACCTGTAATGCATTACCCCAACACTGTACAACACTAGTCATATAGGAAACAGTCCGTTGTTTTGTTTTGTTTTCTGTAGCCTGCCATTACAGGTTTCACCTCTCTGGACATCAAGAGATTGTTGATGAGATTTTTAGGATTTCATTTGTAAAGTATTTCCAATTAGCCAATATCAGCCAATAAATAGACATTACCACATAGTTAAGCCTGTCATGATCATTAATTTTGTGCTGATGATTAATTGTCATAAAAAATATAATTAAATAGTCCAATATAATATAATGTAATATAATATAATGCAGTCTGATTAATTCCACAAACCTTCATTTTGTATGAAGACCTTTGACTATCTTTGTACTTTGTGTTTAGTTTTTTTTTAATAATCTTTTGCAAAATGTGATTGAAATTTAAACTGCACAATTATTGTGTTTATTAAATATTATTAGATCAATTAGATCGAATAACCACTATCATGCAATTAATCAATAATTGCGACAGGTCTACACATAGTTATTTCATATGCAAGCCATTTTTTTCATTGAACTTCCAGCATAAATAATATAAAATTAGTAACACTATACAATATTTTTTTATTCTACCCTGTAAAAAAAATGTGCAAAATGATACAATATTAGCATAGTATACACAGTATCAAATATTCAAGATGGTCTTTTTGGCTTCATAGCTGATGCTGAATTCTGGTCAAAGAAACTTGAGGCAAGCAAACATGAAAATCCATATGTTTGTATGGTGTGTGTATGAATTTGGTGCATTTGTTCATAACTTTTTACGGGCTTTTCTTCTATATTTGCAGTTCTGTCTCCACAACCTAATGCTTTTGTTGAAACTCTACGTAACATCTCTATTCTGCATGATGAGCAGTACGGTTCACCTCAGGAGAACACGCTGGTGCTGCCGTAAGTTCCCATGCAGATGCACACAAATATGCGATCAAGTTAGAAGTTTGGAGGTGCTGTCCTATTTATAGATCCAGACACTAGATGCATTCATCTCTTTGTACACAAAATACAGGTTTGAATTGTTGGTTTCTAATTTTATTACAGTTCTAATGGATACTGAATCTGTTCTGAGCAAGTGAAACAAGTAAATGCATGCTCACATTTAGTCTGTAACTACAATAACCATCATGTTTATATAGTTTATATAGAATATAGTATAAATATAATATGTGTTATATGGACAAGGTCATGGTTGTGTGAAGCATGCTAGAGATGCACCAATGCAAAACTTTTAGCTTTGAAAGAAATGTAACTAATAATTTTATATATAACTTTTTTTTTTTTCACATTTTTGCAAATCTTAAAGTGCCCCTATTACCGAATATTAAAAATAGCTGATTGTGAATGTAAAACATTATGTCAGTAATTGCAGTTTCACTTCCTGTTACAGACATATGTAGGTTTGTAACAAATGTGCAGAATTCCAGCCTATGATCTTCACTGGCTGCTCGCTAACAACAAACAAAGAGTTTGTTTAGTGTTGTTGCTGTTCTGCACTTCAAAAGCTAATCCACTTTGCATGCACTTCCAAAGGATGAAGACTTGAGCTTGAATTGATATGGTAAAACCAACACCATTGTTACTGTTTGTATCACTGTGTATCAAGTGCTGAAGATGATCCAGAGCTGAAATTCAGATATGGTAATATGCGTTTTGGTTCTGACGCATACTGTAAGCGGTAGACCAATCACAACAGACTGGGCCATCTGACCAATCAGAGCAGAGTAGGCTCAAATTGACACAACATTGCACCAATTGAGCATTTTACAGAACAGCGTTTTCACACCTGGCTCATTTGGAACATTTATTTCAGAACCTGGTGCATTTTCTCCCTTAGTTTGGATTGTTTAGGCATATGTGAACATGGCACTCGTGCTCAGATCCAAGTCAAAGCAGTCGCTCTGAGATCACCTCTGTTGGCAGTTCGGTTGAGGTGAGAAGCAATCAGTCCCAACAGACCGACGAACCATGTGGTATCATAATTCATAATGGGAAATGTGTTATATATAAAGCGGCAGTGTTAGATTCTGTGAGTAAGCACAGTAGTTATCATATTTGAAGTAGGCTCTTGGAAACGACGGGTTTAGAGAAACTGTATCTTTGATCAAGCCATTTAGACGCTGAGAAAAGAGGTGATGCTGCAATGTATATTATGAGAAAATTAAAGTTTTTTTTTTTTTTTTTTGACCTTGGAAGGAGACCTTAAAAAAGTGGAACCTTTAAAATAGCATAATAGGGGCACTTTAAGAGTCTTTATAGCTCATACACTGCTAAACAAGGCCTGGGCTGCACCATCCTTCATGTCTTTAGTAGATGTCATGTGGGTTGGGATTTTTTTTTTTTTTGGTAAATCATTTAGATCTATTGCTCTATTAGCTCATCTGTGCTACTAACATTGGCGGCCCAATGTAACAGCAGCATGAATATGTATGTGGTTTTAGGATATGCCGTCCATTTTTAATTAAGACCGGTCATACTAATCTGGTCACTAAATGATGGAAAATCCCCAGCACTCCCTCTTCATTACAATAACACTATGAACCGACCCAGAGCTATGAGCAAAGTCTGAAGTCTGCTGCTTCACAACATTTACTCTTCCACTGACGAAAAATGTTTTGATTTAACTACAGGAGATGCCCCTGAAATCAGTCAGACTCTCACTGTCAATGAATAATCCATTTTTTTATTTATTTTTTTAGTTGATCTAGCTAAACTAACCCATGTTTGCCTAATGGTTTAAATAAGTTTTGCTTTAATTTTAGAGCTTTTGTCAATGTTTGGGTACTTTTGTTTGTTTGTTTGTTTGTTTTTAAATTGTGCTGTTTTTTAAACATTTAAACATGTTTTTTCTATCTCCTCCCCACCAGACTGTCCAAACAGAATAAAGAGGATTGTATATACAGTTTTAGAGTACTCTCCCTCCTCGACTCCTGTAATATGAAGACAGAGGACTGGGCCAGGATTGGAACAACAGACATTGAGGTGCTTCCTTTTTAACATCTTTATGTTTGGCTTTGAGTTGCAGGGCTTTTTGCTTACTTTTTTTTAAAATTATTATTATTATTATTTCTCTGGGCTGTGAATGCTAATGAAATGGTCGCACTGTCAAATACAAACTTAGACATGACTGAAAATACTGATTTGTGAACAGAACTATCTGAATCTGATTTTTTTTTTTTTTTTACAAAAAAGGAACTTTTCTTGAAACAAATTTCTTGAAGGTAGATCAGTGAACAGGTCAACATTTTTTTTTTTTTAGTTGGTATGTCAAAATCAGTACTGAGATTTTCAAAGATTTTCCCTCATGTTCACAGAGACACTATGAGCAATATGATGGTTTTGTCGTTCTGCACGGCACAGACACCATGGCTTACACCGCTTCTGCCTTATCCTTCATGTGTGAGAATCTGGGAAAGCCTGTCATCTTCACTGGCTCACAGGTAACACAATTTACTCACCTTTGTGTTGCACAAATTGAGCATTTTAAAGAACACCTGGCTCGTTTGTAATGTTTGTTTGGGAACCTGGTGATCCTCTGAGAGGCCTCTGTCTGACTGAAAAACTCTGAGGTAGTTCGGTTGAGGTAAGAACCAATCCGACGCATCCACATAGCAACCGATCTTTGCCTGAATGTGTCCTCAAGCTGGCACTGCTGGCCTCCTGTCGGCAATGGCATGTATCCTGTCAGCCAGAGCTGGGCCATGTGTGGCAGTGATGGCACAGCATGATCACGGCAAACTACATGAGGGCCGATTGTTGGTGGGAGGAGTGTGGCCCAGATCAATCCAGTGACCATCTGGTCCAAATCAGGATTGTGACCTTAGGCCAATTAAGTGCACTTTAATGCAGTTGACTGATTTACAATTTATTTAATTTGTAATGATAACGTTTCATTTGTTATGACTTGGCATTTCAAAGATTAATTTTAAACAATACTACAGTTTAAAATATTGAAATGATTAAAATTTCTGTGATCATTTAACCATAATCATTTAATATTTCATTAATTTTGTTTATCATGGGGGCATAATTTTATTAATATGCTGTCATAAAAATACACCATATTTTATTCCTGTGTTGGATATTTATCTCCATTCTCACTACTGATCGTAAAAAAAAAAAAAATGGACAAATGAGTGGCAGCAGCTGTCAAACAAAAAACGTAAAATTAAATTAAAATATCCTCATTTAAATAAAGTGCAAATAATTTTAACAGAAATTTTCCTTAGATGTTTTACAGAAAACACGGTTACTTTACAGGTATTTCCTGAATTCATTCAAATGACTGGCAGCAACAGAACATTAAACACTAACAGATCTCTCAAGATCTCAGCATCTTCACTTATTACAATCCATTTTGACTTTATTTCTTTCATACAGAAGTTCTTATTGAGAGGTTTAGGTGTTTATGTCTTACTGTGGAAAAAAGTTTGGTGATCGTTACGGTGATCCGTGTTTGTATTAATTGGGCTGCGTTAACTGTATGTTTCTGATACACATTTTTTATGGCAAAAATGCAGGACAAAATCTCATCAGATGAAGCTGGTCACGTATTGGTGATGATATCGTCATCATGTAGGGGCTTGATTCACTGATATCACTTAAAGTCAGATCTCTGTGTATGTTAGCAGTTAATTTCACATCATTTACAGTAGCCTTGTGATATTGTGCCATCAGTATTATGATAATCTGGTATTCTGAATTTTTAAGTCATACAGAAAATGTTTTGAGTTTTGTCTTTTAGGTGCACAAAGACATCAAGAATCAACATACTAATCTCAACAATGGTGACAATCAACAATCAATCAATTTTTCTTGTTTTGTGACATTCAGAGTTGATCTGAATATTTTTTTGATTGTTCATACTGTGTTTCTTGATGTCTGTGTGAGTTTACATGATCCTGTCAAAACATTTTCTACATAATGACTTAAAATCTTTCATAGTATCATAGAACTTCAGGAATTTCTGCAGTAGTATTGGCATGAAAAAATGAACAACTAACATTAAACAGTTCAATCAGAGATTAGATCAATAAAAAGTGACCAACATTATCTGATCAGAGTTGCTCTTGCATTTTTTTTTTTTTGCTATGTCAAACATGTATCAGAGACACACAGTTTAAGCAGCCAGAGAAAAACTAATGTTATAAAGTCAAAGGTCAAGAGCACAACTAAAGCAAATACTGATCACCATAATAGTGACCAAACTTTATTATTTTCAGTAAAACATTAACATCAAAAACCTCTGATAATTCTCAATAAGAAATTGAGAATGAATGAAGTAAAGTCTGGATTGTAATAAGTGAAGATGGTGAGATCTTGATAGATCTGTTAGTGTTTAATGTTCTGTTGGGATTTAAAGGGTTGTGATCCAGGGTTGGTCACCATTGTGCTGAAGAGTAGAGCCTGTGCTTCAGTCCAGGATGGGCCAGTAAACATTGGTGTTATGCTGCATGTTGCTTCATTTAAGAGGCAGTAACATATAGTTTCATTAATTCATGCATGTAGTTAACTGCAAGAGATTCTCATTTTACAGTGAATGTGTTTGTTAATAATAATTCAGGAAATACCTGTAAAGTAACTGTTTTAGCACTTAATTTAAATTAGGATAATTTACTTTAATTTTACATATGTTTTGTTTGGCAGCCGTAGCTGACAGTCATTGACTTTTTTTTTTTTTTTAACATGATTTTTTTACAGTGTAGATAAGGCTCAGGTGTGGGAAAAGGGGCTTTGTAGACTGTAGCTGGGCCAGAAAAAAATTTGCTATGTGGTCAGCAGACCAACGAACCAAGCGGTATCATAATTCATAACAGGAAATGTGTTATATATAAAGCAGTAGTCAGATTCTGTGAGCACATTAGTTATATTTGAAAACCAAAGAGTGCCTCTTTATGGTAAAATAATGCATAAAAGATTTGCATGCACAGGGTAAGATTTGTGGACGTGTAAATCATATTTCAAGTGTAAGAAAAACAGATTTGCAGCATTTTGCTGTTTTTGTAAGAGTAAATCGTGTATTGTGAAACTGCAGCTTTATGTTAATGCAAAATAAATATGATCTGTATTCTTCTTACGTCCATTTTTCCACACTAACACTTTTGGCACTTTTTTTCCCCCGCTGAAATGCAGCCAAAATCGTTTGCAAGCCTGTGGACAGTAAGTTGCAAGCGAAAACAACAGAGTCAGGAACTGCAAAAAAACGAGTAAAACAAACCTTTGTGTAAAAAAAAAAATAAACTGCTGCAAATTAAAATCTATAAATCAGAATATTTATTGCATTTATGAATAAAAGGCTCAGTACTCAAGGCTCTATCACCTGTTGCCTTAATGGTGTACAGGGTCTTTGGGCGGATTGCTGAGGCTCAGTTTTGGGGTTTCTGGTTTACTTATTAATTTTAATCTGCGATGACATAAAGGAAAATGTATTAAATGCTAAAGAATAAAACATTGCAGTCAAGTTGAAAATAATGTCCTATCTTCAGCACCGTTAGCCTTGTGGGCAGCTTGAGTGACCTCGAGTTCAGTTCCGGCTCGTGGACCTTTCCTGATCCCCGCCCCTTTTCTCTCTACCACTTCGCTTCTCTCTACTACTGCTTCACTGTCCTATCATTAATAAAAGGCTAAATGCCAAAAATAAACCTTTGAAAATAAGTAGGCTAAATATATACTACATTGCCAAAAGTTTTGGGACGCCTGCCTTTGTGCACATGAAATTTAATGACATCCCATTCTTAATCCGTAGTTTAATATGGAGTTGTCCCACCCTTTGCAGCTATAACAGCCTCAACTCTTCTGGGAAAGCTTTTCACAAGGTTTAGGAGTGTGTTTATGGGAATTTTTGACCATTCTTCTAGAAGCACATTTGTGAGGTCAGGCAGTGATGTTGGCGAGAAGGCCTGGCTCACAGTCTCCGCTCTAATTCATCCCAAAGGTGTTCTATCGGGTTGAGGTCAGGACTCTGTGCAGGCCAGTCAAGTTCCTCCACACCAAACTCGCTCATCCATGTCTTTATGGACCTTGCTTTGTGCACTGGTGCACAGTCATGTTGGAACAGGAAGGGGCAATCCCCAAACTGTTCCCACAAAGTTGGGAGCATGAAATTGTCCAAAATGTCTTGGTATGCTGAAGCATTAAGAGTTCCTTTCACTGGAACTAAGGGTCCAAGCCCAACCCCTGAAAAACAACCCCACACCATAATCCCCCCTCCACCAAACTTTACACTTGGCACAATGCAGTCAGGCAAGTACCGTTCTCCTGGCAACCGCCAAACCCAGACTCGTCCATCGGTTTGCCAGACAGAGAAGCGTGATTCATCACTCCAGAGAACACGTCTCCACTGCTCTAGAGTCCAGTGGCGGTGTACTTTACACCACTGCATCCGACGCTTTGCATTGCACTTGGTGATGTAAGGCTTGGATCAGCTGCTCGGCCATAGAAACCCATTCCATGAAGCTCTCTACGCACTGTTCTTGAGCTAATGTGAAGGCCACACAAAGTTTGGAGGTCTGTATCTATTGACTCTGCAGAAAGTTGGCGACTTCTGCGCACTGTGAGCCTCAGCATGCGCTGACCCCGCTCTGTGATTTTACGTGGCCTACCACTTCATGGCTGAGTTGCTGTTGTTCCCAATTTCTTCTACTTTGTTATGATACCACTAACAGTTGACTGTGGAATATTTAGTAGTGAGGAAATTTCCCGAATGGACTTATTGCACAGGTGGCAACCTATCACGGTACCACGCTTGAATTCACTGAGCTCCTGAGAGTGACCCATTCTTTCACAAATGTTTGTAGAAGCAGTCTGCATGCCTAGTGCTTGATTTTATACACCTGTGGCCATGGAAGTGATTGGAACACCTGAATTCAATGATTTGGAGGGTGTCCCAATTCTTTTGGCAATATGGTGTATATAAATAAAAAGAAAATAATGTCTTACTTGTTTAATTAGTGACACTTAGCCTACGTTTTAAAATCTTTATTTGAATATGACAGCATTTTTATTTTAAGATCTTTATTTGAATATGGTAACAGGATACCTTGTTCTACAATATTTCTATGATTAAATCGCTGACAGAGACTCCTCCCATCAGCCAACCACTGTGGGCATAGTTAGTAAGCATGTTGACATCATCCATAGTGACGAGGTCAACCCGGCCCTTACTCTTAGCTTAAGACTTTTCTCTATTCCTTAGTAAAAGTTGGTCTCAGCAGCTTTGTGAATATGTTTTAAGAGAAAACTCTTAGCTAAGAACTTTTACTGCTAATTAGGAGAACTCTTAGTGGTGAGATAAAATGTTTTTGAATACGGCCCTGATCTCTATGAATCCCTCTTTCTGAAATGCGCAATTAAATGCTTCAAGCATGTTTGGAAATGTCCCACCCCTTACCATAACCGTGAGCTCCAACACACTACTAACTAAGGAACGCTACACAACAATGATACGCTTAAAACTGAGAAGTTTTTACTTTGAGTTTTCTGCTTACAGATTTGATATCATTGTCAAAATGATCCCCATTCACACGGATCCGCGAAATCGACTAAAAATGCTGCATTCTCCTGCCAGGCCATTAGATGGCGATGAATCACTACAGACTGAACATGTAATACGCATGTGCGTGACGTCATTTCCACAGATTCAAGTTTTTTGTTGTTTACATGGAGACTTCCACTTGAAACTTGCACTTTGAAACCAGTTTTCAAAAGTTTGCGTTTTCAGGCACCCAAAACGCCGTTGTCGTGTAAATGAACGGACAAAACGCATAAAAAGTTTTACTTTTTTAGTTGAAAATGGTGTCATGTAAACACCCCCTAACTTAACCAGGCCCCGCCCCTTTATTTTGAACATGTCTTGGGTGGGAATTAAATAAATGAGGGATATTGTGACGTGTTTGTTCTCAGAAGAAAAATCAAGACTACTCCCGCTGGAGGACTTTGAGCTTTGTAACTTTTTTATGCTCAAACAGCAACATTACACACTAAAGAAAGTTTAATAGGAAAAAGCATAATAGGACCCCCTTTAAAGTAATATTAACATTTAACTAGTGGTCATCAAATCATGTTAACTTAACTATAAGCTTCACAACCTCACAACAACTTGACATTTGATATTGAACAGTGCTTTGATTTGCCGACATTGACACTATTCTTTAAGAGCTGCTGTGCAGCCAAAATTATATACCAGTTATCAATGTAAAGCTGCTTTGACACAATCTGCATTGTAAAAAGTGCTATATAAATAAAGGTGACAACCATCTTGTATGTTGCAGGTGCCCATCTTTGAGATGAGGAATGATGGGAGGGAGAACCTCTTGGGGGCGCTGTTGATAGCAGGACAGTATGTCATCCCTGAGGTGAGTTTTTTTTTTTTTTTTTTTTTTTTTAATTCTCTGTGAGTGACACCTTTGTAGCCATTACAAATGCAGTATGTACAAGATACCATCTAATATTTGTGATGTTTTAAGACTCGTGTTTTTGAGGATGTTAGGACTGCAGTTATAAAATAGTTGACAGAATTTCATTATCAATTACTTTAAGCATTTAACACTACTTAGTATTTAAATAATTTTATTTTAAAATATGGTAGTTTTTAATAAAGTACAGGAAATAATATTTGATTAAGGGTGGTTTTAAGTGTCCTTTGAGATGATTATATGTTTTGCAGTTTATTTTGTTTCTGCCAAGCCAATGAAGCACAATAAAGATATTTTATTATAAATTTATTGGTAATTGTTTTATAATAATTATTATTGTTATAAAAATTTATTTTAACAGTTTAAATTGAGTAATGGACACAAACAAAGCCCTTTGTGTCTTTCTTCACAGGTTTGCCTGTATTTTCATCATAAGCTGTTCAGGGGCAATCGTGTCACCAAAGTGGACCCTGGAAGCTTTAACGCGTTACCTCTCCAAACCTGCCGCCATTAGCACAATGCAAATGTCGACATCAAAAGTAATTCCTCTTCTGCCAACATTTATACACAGTCCCATATGGGTCTAGTTATAGAATAGTTTTCATAAAAATTAAAATTCATTTTTATTTTATTTTTATTCTTTTACTTTCCTGCCATAGAAATTCACTATATATTGGTTGCTTTTTAAAAAAAATGCAATTACAGTAATTTGGGACTGAGGCTCTTAAAGGGTTAGTTCACCCAAAAAAAGAAAATTTGGTCATCCTCAGATTGTTCCAAACCTGTATGAATTTCTTTGTTCTGCTGAACACAAGAGATATTTTAAAGAATAAGCGTAATCCTCCAGGTAATCCGCCTCGCAGATGTTACTCACACAGCTCTTACTAGCTGGCCTCCATTACATATGGGTAACCAAACAGTTGATGGGACCCAATGACTTCTATAGTATGGGGGAAAAAAATAATAATACTATGAAAGTCAGTGGGGCTCATCAACTGTTTGGTTACCAGTTTTCTTCAAAAATATCTTCTTTTGATTTCAGCAGAAGAAAGAAAATGATGACAGAATCTTCATTTTTGGGTGAAACATTCTAGAATTTGGGTGAAACATTTCAGGATTTTTCTCCATATAGTAGACTTAAACCCAGCGGGTTGAAGGTCCAAATGTCAGTTTCAGTGCAGCTTCAAAGGGCTCTACATGATCCCAGACGGGGAATAAGAGTCTTATCTAGCAAAACATTCATTTTCTAAAAAAAAAATTATATACTTTTTAACCACAAATGCTCGTCTGGCAACCCGTTGGTCGCTATGCTGAAGTCCACTATATGGAGAAAAATCCTGGAATGTTTTCCTTAAAAACCTTAATTTCTTTTCGACTGAAGAATGAAACACATGAACATCTTGGATGACATGGGGGTGAGTAAATTATCAGGAAATTTTAATTCTGAAGTGAATTAATCCTTTAAGCTTCAGAAAGGATGCAATAACATTATTGAAGTATTGTAAAAGTGTTCCATGTGATTTCTGTTTATCACTTAAATGAATGTCTTCCATTAAGCTGTTATATGATTTCAGAAGATTTGGAAAAGATTGTAAGTCATATAGGCTACTTTTATGATAGTTTATGGTGTTTTTGAATCTTTAATTGCATGGTTTGGAACAACGTTGAATTGAGCAAATGATGACGCTTCAACAAATGTTGAGTAGATGTAATCCATATACTAACCCATATCCATATCCAACTTCAAAAAGTCATCATTGGTAGTTGACAAGTTATTCATTACATTTTTATGAATGTATAGAGGAAGGTTCACTGGCAGAAAACTTTCTTTTACATTTTAGTTACATTTTTAGTACTTTTGTTTTGTGTTTTTGTCATTTTCATTAGTTTTTCCTTTTTTAATGTCTATTTAGTTTTTAATAAATTTGATTTCAATTTTCAATCATTTGCTGTTTAATAATCCTGTGGTGAGAAGAATGAATTACAAAGTACAAATATTAGTCTTGTGTAGATTCAAAATTAATATTAGTTCATAAAAACTGCACATGTAATAACTATGCACAAATAATTAAGAAAAGTTACATTTTCAATAGTATATTATGTCACATTGCAACTCCCTTCTTAGTGATGATGCAGTGTTATTTATTTTATTCAGACGTGTTGTTTTGAGTATGTTTTATTTCTTACTCTTTAGTTAACTGGGACATTGTGTGGCGACCCAATACAACTGGCACATTCCGTGTCAACACACAATTGAACCCTAAAGTGGGTCTCCTGCGACTCTTCCCAGGAATCACTGCTGATAAAGTAAGGCCATGTGGCAGACATGTTCACAAGACCCTGAAGGCCAAGTCAAGTCTCAAGTCTTTGTCCTATTTTTAGCAACAGTTCTTTCAGTTAGTTATTAATAGTGTTTTAAAATATCAAAACTGATTTCTACTTTAATATGTCTAATAAAGCACACAAAGTATTACTTAAATCATTCATTTAATTTTTATTCACAATAAAGTATTACTTTTACACTAAATAACATTACTATTTGGAGTTCAGGGACAACAGTCACCACAAGAAAAAAAAAGTGCTGTGTATTTTGAGCTATTTGAGTTGCTGTAGTTTGCTGTATTTCTCAAGCAGTAATGGGTAATGTAGTCTTCCAGTGAGCGCCGGCGGTAATAAAACCTGTGTATAAACCATAGACTGTAAAAAAAGATGGACGAAAGCCCATCTTTCACTCTCTTCCATTGTAGTAAGTGAAGCTGCCAGTGTGCCAATATGGCGCTGACATCTGGAGTCTCAAGTCTGTGAAGTAGTGGTGGATCCAAAATGGTCAATATTCATATTCATGCATTTTATTCATATTTTATGTTAATCATTTATGGCTTATGATTTATCAGTATTACTTTTGATTTCATATATTCATGTACTCCTACGCTATATATTAATTCTCATCATATTTTCAAGTATTTACTTTTTATTGTACCCTTATGGTTATTCTTATTTTATATTTAAGAGTATGTATGCTTATTATATTTAATTGTTCTTCAAGTGTTCCAATGTAACAGGTCATGTTGACACGTTTGTGGTTAGATATTGGATGTCTGTCAAGTACTGCAGAAGCAATGATGTTTTTGGAATTAGTTACTCTTTTGAACTCGATGTACCTTTATATCAAAATATGTCCATTTCTATTTCTGCTAACATGTGATAATGTAAGATCTGCAAAATTCCCTTAAGGGTGTCAAAACATCCCCTATATCTATTTTCATCTATTTTTGACACTTGACCAGTCTATGACATAATGGATAAATCCATTTGACCTTTTCTTATTAGACCAAAACATAAGTTTGAGTGGGATTCTACAATACTCTAGATTTTATTATTAACTATTAATTACTTACTTAATGAATTTGTTTGTCTATATAATTTTCAATTAATAAATTTGTTATTCCTTATTTAAATTTGATCTCTGACATAATCATTGCTGGACTGCCTGGATCTCATTTTCTCAAGTTTTTGCATCAAGTATTGAGTGTGAAGTGGAGCCACGATATCAAGGTCCCACCCACAACTCATGTCGGTGTGAACCAAGCGGCAACCCCCAGTTTCATCCCCCAGTTTCTAATGAAGCCAATACGGAAGTGACTTAAACTGCAATTCATCAACTGGCCGCTAGGGACAGGCTCCAAAAGAGAGCAGAATCTCATTGACCCACATGTTAAAATGCCCAACTTTACAGCAGAAAAAAACATGTTTACAGCTGTTACAAACTGTGGTTTTGGTCTATATAGCTAATTTTGCCCTTCATGACAACTGTCATGGCTTAATTATATTAAGCCTTAAAGTTCTGCATAATTAAGGGCGTGGTCACTTGAGTGACAGGTGGATTACTGCTGAGCCATCACGTTACCTCAGCTAATTCCAGCCACTGGACTTTGGCATCTCTGCCGTGTTTGTGCTTTTTTCTTGATTATTTCATACATTTATCAAATAATATGGCTTGCTGCACAAGTAGGTTAATGGTCGCGAGACAGATGTACGTCTGTGTAGATGTGCACACATGCGGAAGATAAACAGAACACACGTTGTTGGATCGTCTTGCCATTGGCTTAAAGTTTTACTACAATGACAATGGCTGGAGAATATGCCTCCCAAGAGACCACAAAATCCGACAGCACTGCATCTTTGCCGCTATAGAATTGGCTGCGATTAGCCGCTGTGGGAACGTGGGAACCAACCGAATTTGTTTACTAATGTCAAAATCGTTAGAATTTGCCATAGGTAAATTGATAGAATTAACATTAGCAGTATCAGGCATTAGTGAGGTAGGGAGTTTACAACTAACATTACTCACCGACATACGGCGTGCGCCTTGTCTTTCCAGTTCATACTGCTTCATCTTTAACAGCTGTGTACTATGCTCTTGCCGTTTAACTTCTAAGTCAAGTTCTTTAAGTCTAACTGCCAATCTAAAATCCTCAGTATTTGAGCCTACAAGGGAATTACAGGGAACACAAGCACTTACCTCAACACAATCTCCAAAAGGAACTTCCGCGTCCTGCACACCTGCTTCGGCATGTGGAAAATCTGGAGTGGATTCACCCTCCAAAACTCCGATATTCACCAACTTTTCACGCAATGTTTCTCTAATTTCCCGCTTTGTCCCAGCCTTTGGAACAGATATGTCATAAAAACCTGCTACCGAAAGCAAGTCAGATTTACGACACTTCTGTAATGCTTGGAAAGTAGGTGAAATTCTAAAAGCTTCAATACTGAATTCCATCGTATAACTAATATTCACCAAATTACAAAGATAAAAACTGCCAATCAGAAATAACAATATATGCATTTAGCAAATAGCGTACTCACCAGTAAGATATCCTACTTCTCTTTCCGAAAACGATAGAAATTCCGATGAGCAGGCAACAAATGGCCCCTAACTTGAACAAAAAGTAAAAAAAAAAAACATCCCGGACGAGCCCCCATTTTATTACGATCCGTCTAGGTTAAATCGTGCAATTTTTTTTGTTTTGCGACTTAAGTGCGACTTGCAGACTCGAGTTTCCATCTCTGCTGTGTGGTAATGTCTGCGTTTATTTGCACACTTATTTTTGCCAAATCTCTCCATTCAGTGCATGAACATGTTCATTATTTTTTTTTTTTTACAATTTTAACTAAATAATGAAACCAAGTTTCATTTTTGGCTGAACTTTTAGAATGTTTAAATGAGATCCATTTTCTCATCAGGTCAAGGCCTTCTTGCAGCCTCCTATGGATGGGATCGTATTGGAGACCTACGGCAGTGGTAACGCCCCTGACAATGACACCGAGCTGCTGGATGAGATCCGTGCAGCGACAGAGAGAGGACTCATCATGATCAACTGCACCCAGTGCCTCTGGGGCACGGTCACAACCTCATACGCCACTGGCCAGGTATGGGAGTTTGTTTGAAGGCACAATATGTAAATTCAAATATCCAAAAATTCAAATATTTAAAATATCCAAAAAACACTACAACAATGTTACATATTTTATATACGTGTGTACTTGCATCCCAAATGTTTCCAACAATATTTAAATCCAAATAAATCAGCAGAGGTGGAAGTGACGAATTACAGCTATTCACGTTACTGTAATTAAGTCGTTTTTTCGGGTTTTTGTACTTTTTTGAGTACATTTTTTAATCTGTAATTTTACTTGTACTTAAGTACAAATTAAGCTTAGTAGGCCTAATCTACTTCGCTACTTGTAAAATCACATTCCGTTACTAAGTACGCCTACAATTTGAATTAATATTGAAACCTTTGACCAGCATATCGGTAGCCAATAAAGTTATCTGATCGTAAACGGACCAATGAAAACCCTGATATTTCACCAGTGGCGCGTTCTCATTCTCTCATCTCCCCGACAGCGAGTTTGACCAAAGACTATAGAATAACACAAGACGCGTCACTCTTATTGTTTTTTAATGGGAGAAAGTGCAACGCACAATATGGCGGAATAAGCCAATTGGTGAAGTCATCGCATCACTGCAGCAGCCCTTAGAAGCTCCGGTTCCTATAGAAACAGTCAGACGCGCGCCTCAGAAATGAGACGCGAGACGCGCATTTAGGACTGTTGTTGTCAGATTTCATTGGTGATTTCAAATATGAAATTTAATCGAAAGCTTGACAAACAGCTTTGGAGAATTTGATGTTTCCCCATTCAAAGAGATAGGAGCTGCACTTGAATGCCCGAGAGGCGTTTCAAAGATGGCCGCCGAGTGAAATGACTTGTCTTAAAGGGACTTTGGTTTGACACACACCCGCCTCCTCCTGCTGTCACTAATTTCAGTTACGACGCAGGATTGCAGGTATTGCGCATAATTTTAATCATACCCGCAGGTTTCAATGGTGTATTTTAATTACAAATGTCGAGAGCGCATTATTGTAATGCGAGAGCACATTCATGTAATGGCAGAAAACGACGCCAGCTCTCAATATACAAGTGAACTGCCTCTCCTCTCACTCAGATGAGTGCGCGCTCTGTGTAGTGTGCAATCGCGAATCTCTCCGTTCTCTTAAATTAAACGTTGTCAAAAGTTATCAAACAATCAGAATACACTTCCAGCCCTGACCAATGAAAGTGCTACAGGAAATCTTATTGGCTATAAGTCAAATGCACCAGAAAGTCTCAACAAACAAAGGTGGATCTTTTATTTCTTTACAATGTAAATGTATGTTTCAGAATGGGGCATTTGTATGATTTGTACATATAAATAACCTAGTTTGTCTAACTGCATCACTACATACAGACATTACAGGTCAAACCATTCTGATGTTCTTTTTATCTAAATAAACAACATATTATATGGCTCTTAAAGGGTTTGTTCACCCAAAAAATGAAAATTCTGTCATTAATTACTCACCCTCATGTCATTCCAAACCCGTAAGACCTTCGTTCATCTTCAGAACACAAATGAAGATATTTTTGATGAAATCCGAGAGCTTTCTAACCCCAGACTGCAACGTAATTGCAACTTTTGCAGGCCCAGAAAGATAGTAAAGACATTGTTAAAATAGCCCATGTGACTACAGTGGTTCAACCTTAAAGTTATAAAGCGACCAGAATACTTTTTGTGTGCAAAAAACAAAAATAACGACTTTATTAAACAATTTCCTCTCTCTGTGTCACTCTCTGACGCTGTTCATGTGAGCACCACATCATGTGATGCTGACGCAGAAGCCGGCCAATAATGAGCCGATGTTCTGACGTAGAACCTGGAAGTGCTGCACTGTGTTTACTACGTCAACAGTGTCAAAGACTGACATGGAAGAGAAGAAATTGTTGAATAAATTGGGTTTTTTTGTTTATTTTGTGCACAAAAAGTATTCTGGTCGCTTCATAACATTAAGGTTGAACCACTGTAGTCACATGAACTATTTTAACTATGTTTTTACTACCTTTCTGGGCCATAAAAAGTGGTAATAACGTTGCAATCTATGGAGGGTCAGAAAGCGCTCAGATTTCATCAAAAAGATCTTAATTTGTGTTCTGAAGAAGAACAAAGGTCTTAGGAGTTTGAAACAAGATGAGGGTGAGTAATTAATGACAGAATTTTCATTTTTGGGTGAAACTAACCCTTTAAGATACACAGCATATAAAAATTCAGTGTTGTTATATTTCATATACCTCAACGGAATTGAGGTAATTTGTTTTATTTGTTCTTATTTTATTAGATATATTACTTGTCTTTTTTGTAAATTCAGTTCAGTTTGAAATCACGCTTTCTTGTTCTGCATGTGAGCTATTGCAACAAAGTTACCCTATTGTAAAGACACAAATACTCAGAGTGAGCAAATATTTAAGTGAGATTATTGTAATGGTAATTGATCAATATTATTGGTATTTAAAATGATACTAAACATTGATTATTTACAAGGTATTGTACTGAAGTTAGAAATTCCAGTATTGTGACCACTAATTCATGCACTTCATGAATAAGGTGAAAGTGCTTTGTTGAAAGTAGCTATTTTCTACTGATTGATTGAATATTGTTTGGTAATTCATTAAATATCGCCGGCTAAAAAGTAATTAGTAATTTTAGTACTTTGAGTAGTTTTGAGAAGAGTAATTTGTACTTTTACTCGAGTACTTTTGTGACGCCAGTATTTTTACTTGTAGTTGAGTATTATTTCAGCAATGTAACAGTACTTGTACTTGAGTACAAATTTTCAGTACTCTTTCCACCACTGGAAATCAGCTATTTTAACCAGTGTAATGTTCCGTGTCACTACGTCATCTGTCAACGACATCATATCCGCATTACCCTCGATTTCCAGTTTTACTTCTGTAGAAACCCGCTTTAGTATATTATGTGTTTTATTAGACAGGTGAGCAACTGTTTGGATACTTTTTAATCGACAGAAAGCTACTCATTGTTATATAGCTCAACACGGTTAGTCTTATTGTTTGAATCACTTGTTTTCTTGATTTACTGCAATTATAACATGTTTGTACCACGCCTCTGAGACAATGCTGTTTTGTCAATTGGCTAACATAGCCACAGTAACAGTAATACAGCATTTTCTCCATCTCCATCATATAATATTATATAATCAGACAACATAACTCTCAACACACTTAAATGTATTTTAGTATGATTGTTTTGACCAAGTAAAACAGTGCTGCATTACCCTGATTAAATTCAATTTTAATTCGTCAAGTAAAGTGACCTGTATGATTAGTAAATCAGAACTTGCATCTATTTCATAAGAATGAAATAAAATAATGGTAATTTAAGTGATCAAATGTAACTGTAACAAAGTTCGGGGAAGGAACAGTGTGTCATTTAATATTCCCTCTCAGGCTCTGAGTGATGCCGGTTTGGTCGCTGGGTTTGATATGACCCCAGAAGCTGCTCTTTCAAAACTCTCCTATGTGCTGGAAAAACAAGACCTCACTCCAGAAGAGAAGAAGAAGGTATGGAAAATGTCTCTTAAAAAATACATTTAAACCACATTTGGATCAATAACACACATTACCTGTTAGGATCACCAGCTGGAGTGCCCTTGAGGGCCACCAGGAGGCACTCCATCACAGACTGTTACCATCACATCTACATTCCCCAGCATCATTTGCCCCCTATCAGCACTGATCATCTGCAGCTGTCTATCATTAGCTTGTTAGCCATGTCTATAAAAAGCCTGGTTCATGCACTTACTCTTCGCAAAACATTGTTTTTATCATTTCTTGTTGTTGTTGATGATATTTTAAGAGATTTATTGACCTTGATACAGTCTTTTTTTTTTTTTTGCATGTTACTTGATTTGATAATAATTATTACCCATTTTAAATAACTTAATCAAACATGTTATTTGTTCATAAGATGATGAGTCATAATCTGCGTGGTGAGATGACCGCTGACCTGGACGGAGCAAAGCTTTCTCTCCATGACAGTCACTTTATTCAGGTCTTGGCCAAGTCCCTCAACGTTAACTGTAACGAGGTAATGTAACCTGCACTTTTTCTGTTTCTAACTTTGTTTTGCACTTTAAACAAACAGGGGTGTGCGATTATTAATGAACAAAAAAATAAAAATAAATTAATTAAATCCCAATTTTTCTTATTCATTGAATAAATGTACAAATTTGACATAAAACATCATGCATACGTCTAATAAGGTTGGAAAAACATGCATGTATAAAAGTCCATTTAAAATCAGTTTAAATGTAAAAGTTCATTTTTGTCACTGCTGTGAACTTCCCACTGCACAGAATATGAAGAATATTTTTGGGAGTCAGCTGTCCATGACAGTCCTAACCAGCCAAGTTACAAAAGCACTAAATATCATCCAATTACTGTTATCAGCGAAATCCCCCATTCACAAATCCTCTCCTGTGGCCTCATGGGATAGTGTCTATTGAACGTGCACTTCAGAATCCCTTTTTTAAGTAGTTGGCCATGATGGTCGCCTTTTTTCCGACTACTATGTATTTGGACATACAGTACTACTCTATTGACTATTACTGTTTTTCACAAATTATATAGTAGGGAAGTATTTGATTTCGGATGCAGTGACCTGTCCTTATAAATGGGTCACTGAATCATTCACTCGTTCAAAATCACTGAATCATTTTGTAACAAAACTCACACTTTCATACAGTGTATATGAGGAGCTTTCGCACTGGAGGAAAGTTTTCATAGATATAACTTTTGGAAGTACTGGCTTTTCTTCGCACCGCAGGAACGTCTTTAGCTCTAGGAACTCCTTTTGGGGGAACTAAATTAGCTCTTACTTCAGAGTAAGGTCTAACCCAGCACTATAGGAACTACCAGTGATATAAGGATACACTGATTGGCTGAACGCATGCCATACTGTACATACTTACTCCATGGATTACATATACTTTTACTCCCTAACATACAGAAAGCTAATGTTAGCATTTACCTGTCGCCTTTGTCTGCAGCATCGTGTTCTTCTCTCAGTCTTGGTGATATGTAGCATTGAAAGTTGTTGTAGGAGATTTCGTCTCTTAGCCCTCCTTTTTGCTCTTTTAGTCGCATAACTTACATGTACGTCTACATAATAAAATGGCCCTAGGGGAAAATTCAGTTCAGGGATCACCCTGGTGGCTAGTTCCTATAACTGAGTTCCTGTAACTGCCTAGTGCCCCTATATAGTGTACACTGCTACTCAGGTTTGGTGCACTGTATTTTAATGTAAACTATGATGATGTGATGAAGTATTCACAGGAGCTTGACGCCATACGAGATGCACTAACTCCCACTCTGGTCTGCGTTGCTGCTAAGATTGGAGACACTGACACTTTAAAGGCCATAAGGGAAATGGTAAGATATTGATGCCTGTTTGGACACCCATTTTTGAAGATTAACACTACCTGTAAAAAGCAGAATCAAATAAATGCAGCCTATTCCAAACTTTTTACAGTTTGCGATAGTGTATGCCTGCAACTTTTTTGTAATTGAATATTTTTTTATTATATTAAAAAAGGGTCCAGGAGCATGCAGACAGGTCAGCTGTGCTGGTTTGCAGTATTAAATGCAGTCTAGCAAATCAAGATATGGGTTATGATTCATATCTTTCTATATAGGGCTTTGACTTGAACATGGCAGACTATGATGGCCGCTCTCCTCTCCACGTCGCTGCATGTGAGGGGCATCTGGAAGTGGTGGAGTTTCTGCTGAGTAAAGGGGCTGATGTCGACGCCAAAGATCGCTTTGGTGATACACCACTTCACAATGCTGAACGCTTCAGGTAGTACTGGTTTAAGTGTCCAAATACTTTTTGGGGCCACAAAAAGTAGTTGCCATAATTTCAAAGTTTGACTTAACTAATTGCTGTGTAATTTATACAGACAGTCTTTGCAAACCATCAATGAGTCACAGCAAGTCTGTTCTGATGCAACTCGCCATATAATAATTCATACCTAGCGTTGCATTTACTCACCCTCATTTCAAAACAATAGCTTTGCCCCAGTTCAGAGTCACAACTAATTTAATAATTGACGATCTTTACAAGAGAAATGAATCAACATTAAACACTGAACTGACTTTAGCTGAACAACAGCCGAAATGCATCATTTTCCTGTTATCACTATAAAGCTGCTTTGAAACAATCTGTATTGTATAAAGTGCTATATAAATAAAGGTGACTTGACTATAAACTATCTATAAAATTGCATCTTAGGAAGATATAAGTAAGTTTGAGTAATATTAAAGACCCCCTGTGGTGAAAATCAAGTTTTTAATGTTGTTTATATGTCTATGTAGTGTTTTTAATATGCTTTAAGACAAACCATGTGCAAATTCATAAGTCCGCACCATTGCTGAGTATTTTATGTTTGAAACTGCAGTAAACCAAAACCGGCGGTTTTAAATCGGTGGTGTTTGTGACGTCACAGACTACCTTGTAACCAATCACAACAACGTGCCGGCAGGCTTTAGCATATCATTAACTATGACCGCTCTGAAGCTGGAAAGTCTCGAGAGAAGCCAGGTTATCCAGGTAAATTTTCTGTTGATATGAAAAATTGTGTAGATTTATCAATATAGTGAGTCTTTTACGATGTTATGATGAACTATATTTACTATACAACTATACAGGTGCTGGTCATATAATTAGAATATCATCAAAAAGTTGATTTATTTCACTAATTCCATTCAAAAAGTGAAACTTGTACATTATATTCATTCATTACACACAGACTGATATATTTCAAATGTTTATTTCTTTTAATTTTGATGATTATAACTGACAACTAAGGAAAATCCCAAATTCAGTATCTCAGAAAATTAGAATATTGTGAAAAGGTTTAATATTGAAGACACCTGGTGCCACACTCTAATCAGCTAATTAACTCAAAACACCTGCAAAGGCCTTTAAATGGTCTCTCAGTCTAGTTCTGTAGGCTACACAATCATGGGGAAGACTGCTGACTTGACAGTTGTCCAAAAGACGACCATTGACACCTTGCACAAGGACGGCAAGACACAAAAGGTCATTGCAAAAGAGGCTGGCTGTTCACAGAGCTCTGTGTCCAAGCACATTAATAGAGAGGCGAAGGGAAGGAAAAGATGTGGTAGAAAAAAGTGTACAAACAATAGGGATAACCGCACCCTGGAGAGGATTGTGAAACAAAACCCATTCAAAAATGTGGGGGAGATTTACAAAGAGTGGACTGCAGCTGGAGTCAGTGCTTCAAGAACCACTACGCACAGACGTATGCAAGACATGGGTTTCAGCTGTCGCATTCCTTGTGTCAAGCCACTCTTGAACAACAGACAGCGTCAGAAGCGTCTCGCCTGGGCTAAAGACAAAAAGGACTGGACTGCTGCTGAGTGGTCCAAAGTTATGTTCTCTGATGAAAGTAGGTGTAACCCAGAGTGATTACAAATAGAAATAAGATTAAGAAAAAAATGGTAAGCCAGAGGGGTTACTAAAAAAAGTGAATTAATATCTAAATTCATAAATGCAAAGTTAAAACTTCTCATAAATGATCAAGAAGAGTGATTTCTTTTTCTTGTTATTTTTCTTGTTATTTTGTTATGTTGAGAATGTAAGAAATGTACATGGTTGAATGTTACGTTACCTTTAAGAGAATGTAAGGTGGAGTTCACTGCCGACCTATCAGGAGAGAGACAACGTGAAGCAGGGGGATGATGTCACCAGCGCGCGAAGAGGGAGAGAGGAGATGCAAACAGAAAGATCGCAGAGATCATTCTGACTGAAAATATTAGTAATTGTAAACGGAAACCAGACAAAACGTCTAGAAAGACATTGATTTTCCTTTGAACTGAACTTTATTTTGTTCCTTGAGTGATTTTGAGTTATTTTTGAGTGTTTTTAATGTGAACACGGCGATGACGCAGACTGAGCTTATCACCGCCTGGAACATGGCAGAGCCTCCCAGCGAATCTTGATTACAATGAAATCGTCGAACGATTTCCAGTGGATTCACTGCTAGTTTTCCCGGACGGAGGAAAAAAAATTGTGAGTGAATAGACGTCGAACTCTCTTTTCCTCTTGTATGTGCTATTCTGTTCAATACGACAGAAGAAGCCCTGGATTATTGCATCTAACGTCTCATTCGGGTATGGACGATTGCATTTCCTTTTGAATTCAGAGAGTGGTATTTGAAAATACATTACTGAATTTATTGGTGTTTGAACTGTTTACACATTAACAGTTGAATTGTTTTTTTTTATTATTTGTTTCATTATTAACTACCTGTGTTGTTTTAATTTGAAGATAAGGTTTATTGGGTGAAATATTTGAAGTGTAAGTTTTATTTGTTTATTTATTTATTTTTGCTGAATTGTCGATTTGAAGATCACATTCAAATTTAAAGCTGCAGAGTATTTAAAAATTGAAATAGACCAGTGTAGGTTTCAGTTAAGGAACCTAAAATCTAAAACAGTTTAAATAAATAATTAGAACACAAGAAAGATGAATAGGTAAAAGGAAATCAAATTAGCAAATACTAAATATACTAAACTACACTAATACTAAAAATATTAAGCTAGAAATAATATACTACAACCTTGATTTCAAAAAAGATTTAAAAGGAATAAGTCCTAAAAGGAAAAAAAGGATTTAAAGAAGGATAAATAACAGATCATTCTAACAAGAAAGCAAACCCAGAGCCCAGTTTATTTATTTTTCTTGCATTTTATTGTTAATCAGTAATTTCATTGTTATTTTGTTGATCATCAATCTTTTCATTGTTTCTGCTTTTACCTGAAAGAGAGAAAATTTGTTAATTCATTTCATTTATTATTTACCTTGATAAAAATTTTCCAATATAATTTGAACTTACCTTTGTTGGCTGTCTGTTCTTTCAATCTCTCACTACTGCTCCTTATGAACCTAGAGGTACTGGTCCACGTTTCCTCTTGTTTAACTCACCTGGGTGTCCATTCAGCCGTGGTGTCCTGGTGACCTGAAGGAGGCGTTACATAAACTTTGCATTTCCTTTGGAAATCAGGGTCCCAGAGTCTGGAGGAAGAGAGGAGAGGCACACAATCTACGTTGCTTGAGGTCCAGTGTAAAGTTTCCGCAGTCAGTGATGGTTTGGGGTGCCATGTTATCTGCTGGTGTTGGTCCACTGTGTTTTCTGAGGTCCAAGGTCAACGCAGCCGTATACCAGGAAGTTTTAGAGCACTTCATGCTTCCTGCTGCTGACCAACTTTATGGAGATGCAGATTTCATTTTCCAACAGGACTTGGCACCTGCACACAGTGCCAAATCTACCAGTACCTGGTTTAAGGACCATGGTATCCCTGTTCTTAATTGGCCAGCAAACTCGCCTGACCTTAACCCCATAGAAAATCTATGGGGTATTGTGAAGAGGAAGATGCGATATGCCAGACCCAACAATGCAGAAGAGCTGAAGGCCACTATCAGAGCAACCTGGGCTCTTATAACACCTGAGCAGTGCCACAGACTGATCGACTCCATGCCACACCGCATTGCTGCAGTAATTCAGGCAAAAGGAGCCCCAACTAAGTATTGAGTGCCGTACATGCTCATACTTTTCATGTTCATACCTTTCAGTTGGCCAAGATTTCTAAAAATCCTTTCTTTGTATTGGTCTTAAGTAATATTCTATGAGATACTGAATTTGGGATTTCCCTTAGTTGTCAGTTATAATCATCAAAATTAAAAGAAATAAACATTTGAAATATATCAGTCTGTGTGTAATGAATGAATATAATATACAAGATTCACTTTCTGAATGGAATTAGTGAAATAAATCAACTTTTTGATGATATTCTAATTATATGACCAGCACCTGTAGTTGTTCAAAGCGTTTGTAAGGATACTGATTGTTAGAAGGCAGCTGTCTGACTCTGTCTGAGATGAAGAACAGAACGGTGTGTGTAACATTAGCAACACATGTTTGATAGCTGTTTGATAGTCAAGCAAAAGGCTAATTATAGTAATTCATATTAATTAATGAACCGTCGCAAGGGCTGTGCCAAGTGTGCGAGCGCATAGGGCTCGCGCCAAAGTAAAGTGACAGCTGACTTGAAGTAAAGCCAATAAAGTGCATTTTTTTGTCCTTTGAAATATTTTAATACTATAAAACATAGCTAAAACAATATTGCTCTGAGCGTGTGCGTGTGACCGTGATTCATGTGCATTTTCAGTCAGTGTGGACTCGTACGTCAAGTTCTGAGAGAGCTAATGTTATTCAGTCCATTATAAATTCTGATTTTGGCCGCCTCTGAAATGGATCATCCATTCCCTTTTTTTAGCCTACCTGATAATTTCAAATAAATACGCTGGAAATCCGCGCTCATTCAAGGATGTGCATTTATTACATGTACGGAAAAGGCACTGGCGCCTGCAGGATTTCATCTGAATGTTGTTTTAAATCTGAACTCCAAAAAGCAACGAAAATATCAAACATCCATTTAGCGCATGTTCATAGAGGAAAACGGCTGCTTGTTCTCTCGATACTGTCTGTTTTACTGAGAAATCGCTTCAGGTGATTCAGTGAGAGATCAGTCCAAACAAATGCAAGTGGATTCAGACCGTTTTGCAAAGGCGTTTTACCAATTCATAATTTAAAACACAATTTAAACGTCAGAAAGCATGTGAGCAGTTCAGTTGCACAGCTGTTAAACTGAATATACGAAGCGAAGCAAGCTTTTTTCTTAAATATCCACAACACAAACAACAAACTGCTCATCACTACAGCAATACTAGACTCTCCGAGCTGGCGTGAGCGAGTGGAGGCAGGGCTAATTTGCATCATTGATCCGTGTATATTAAATGAGGCAAGGGTGTAGAGTTACATTCAAGCTATTTTAAGGCATGAAGAAATTTTAATTTTTTTTAAATTTTCATTTTGGTGATCAAAGATGAGTTTTAAGGGATAAAATAATTGACTACAGGGGGAATTTAATTAGAAACCCAATGCTTGTATTTAAAAGTGTAATCAAGCATTTTGTTTAAAAAAAATCCCCTTGTTCTATCCTTTGTGGCAGAGGGAAAGAAGGACGCATTAGTAGGCCGCATTCAAAGGAGCCTTCATATTGAGATAGCCTTCGTCATGCCGCTGAATTGGGACACAGCTAATATAACCTTCTTTCATCCATTATACACAAAAGGTGACCTGTAAGGTGAAGTCAATTGAACACATGTGACTCTATATGTCATTTTTCTATGTCTGTAGGCATGAGGACGTTGTAGAATTGCTGAGGAGGAATGGAGCTCATTTTTCCCAGGATGACATGGTTGATGCTGGAAGCAGGTCTCATTTACATACACATATACAGAATACAGAAAAAAGAATTATAACCAAACATTTGATGCCTTCAGTGAAATTTTATTCTTATAACTGTATGAATGGAGATACAAGAGATTATTTGATGCATTCAGTGTTGCATTGGCTATAAATAAGATGCTTCCTGTAAAGCAGGAGTGTCCAAACTCGGTCCTGGAGGGACACTGTCCTGCAGAGTTTAACTCCAACTTGCCTCAACACACCTGCCTGAAAGTTTCTAGCATGCCAAGTGAGACCTCAGCTGTGTTTTACCCTCATTCACTATTCCCTACATTACTCCAATAATATATAGTATATTTGAAGCAGTGAACGAAAACGAGTGAGCGAATTCAGACACTGAGTGCGCCGGAAGGGAGACGTGGCAATTCAATCGGTATGACCCTCACAATGAATTATGAGTACATCAGTTGTACACTCGTTATTGCGGTGCATTATGGGATTGAAGGAGTGCGCTCGATAACATCCACTGTGGTTTTGGAGACCACTACAAATGGCTGTCCCCTGAACTAGTGTCTTATTTAAGGGTATAGGGGACAATTTCGAACACAGCCCTTGATTAGCTGGTTTAGGTGTGTTTGATTGGGGGTGGAGCTAAACTTTGCAGGACAGTGGCCCTCCAGGAACAGGATTGGACACCCCTGCTGTAAACTTTTATTAATGGGCTTTTCTGACATTTAGCCAAGAGCCACTGGACGTGAGGAGGATGAGTTCTTAAAACAGGCGGCTCAGTACCAAACTCAGGTAGGTAACAAAATCTAATATATATATATATATATATATATATATATATATATATATATATATATATAATAATATACACACATTGTGCCAAGTGTAAAGTTTGGTGGAGGGGGATTATGGTGTGGGGTTGTTTTTCAGGGGTTGGGCTTGGACCCTTAGTTCCAGTGAAAGGAACTCTTAATGCTTCAGCATACCAAGACATTTTGGACAATTTCATGCTGCCAACTTTGTGGGAACAGTTTGGGGATGGCCCCTTCCTGTTCCAACATGACTGCGCACCAGTGCACAAAAGCAAGGTCCATAAAGACATGGATGAGTGAGTTTGGTGTGGAGGAACTTGACTGGCCTGCACAGAGTCCTGTCCTCAACCCGACAGAACACCTTTGGGATGAATTAGAGCGGAGAGTGTGAGCCAGGCCTTCTCGCCAACATCACTGCCTGACCTCACAAATGTGCTTCTAGAAGAATGGTCAAAAATTCCCATAAACACACTCCTAAACCTTGTGGAAAGCTTTCCCAGAAGAGTTGAGGCTGTTATAGCTGCAAAGGGTTTTCTATTTGATTATTCCATTTTTATTTGAATGCTGCTTTTAGGTATACCTACTGTGCCTGGAAATGTTAAAGCAGTTTATTTCATTTGCATCTATTGTTATTTTTTTCTATGCTGATGTTATCATTGCCTTCTGCAATAAAAATAAATGATTCAAGGAAAACAATTCAAAATAAATGTTATTTACAAAGGTGAATGTGTGAAATAGTGCAAGAATATGGATGTAGTATTGAGTAAGCTCATTCAACAGCATTTGTAGCAATTTAATTTTACAAACTAATAAATCTCTATTGTTTATATACATCTAATTAATAATTATATAATTTATAATAATAATAATTCATAATAATTAATTATAATTAATAAAAAAAAAACTGCAAAAAAAGCTTAGAGATCTGGGCCTGTATTTATCAAGCCTCTGAGAATTACTCACAAGAACACTGCTAAGAATTGACTTAAGAGTAAATTCTTGGCTCAAAGCTGCGCTTAAAAGTTAGTTATCAAGCATCTCAAGTAATTTAAGTGAAGTGTAGGACTAAATCTTAAGTGTCAGTCTTAGAGATAATTCACAACACTTTGCTGTGCCACAAACGGGATTTTGGATGATTGTGAAGTGAAATCTGAAGGTGAATATTGATTATTGAATTTTTAATAATGAATATGTGTGTGAAATGTTTGGAATTGAAATATTCATAGCTTAAATATACAACCATGTTGAATTTCAGCCTGCATTAAAATGCAAGCATGGTTAATGCAATGCATTTTTTTCAATTAGTGCAATTCAACAAGCTTTTTTGTTTCAAAAACATTTGGCATTCATTTTCTTCCATACACAATGTCATATTCTGCAAAGATTCTCAGTAGATCTTTTTCTTCAAGTCTTGCTTTCAGACCCCGAATATTCCAGGAGAGAACTTTGAATTCTGATGCTGAACTAGAAGACGTCTGAAGAACCTCAAGCTTGTGCCAGGCTGTGGCCTTGACTTTCCATTCACTAAAGATCCTCTGAATCCAACTAATTCTCTCTCATCAAGACAACATCAGCAAAGATCAACGAGAGCCTCAGCAAACTGCATCAGGACAGTTTAATTCAAATGGGCGAGACATGCAAGTATCAAACTTAGTCTCAATGTTTGATACATTAAAGGTACACTATGTAAGTTTTCGCCACCAGAGGTCGCATTTTCAAAACAATTACAAAGGTGAAGCTTGATGACGCTATGAAGGAGAGATTTCACCATACAGAGAAGTATGAAATTCACAAATCATGTTCACGGATGAGGTAATGAATTGTTTTTTGTATTACCTGTACGTTTGATCACACTATTTTATGTCATCGTAATGAATTCGCTGCAAGGAATGTGAAATTTAATGCTATATTGGTCTGTTACTGATATGTGACTATTTGGCAAATGATTTGGTTGGTTAATAATGAATAATGCATATTAATAAATATATATATATATATAATGCATATTTGCTTACCTGTCTATTAAAACATGCGAGAGCGGAGTCTCTGTCAAGTCCAAGTTTGTTGCGAAGTTCTCCTTCATCTCAAATGCCATGCCGCCGATATTGATCCTTGTTTTATTTCTCTGTTTGTGCCAAAGCCTGCTTACCTCAGTTGATCTTATTAGCAGCTTATGTATAGCAGCCCATTGAAACAGCCGCTAATGAAGCATCTATGTATATCTATCTCTATGGCTTCTACAAGCGGAGACTGAGGATAGCGCAGAAATAATGTCACCGATAGGCGACAATGACAAGGGATGAGCCATTATTTACATTTTTAAGGTCTCAATTCGATTTTTGATTCGATTTTCAGATTTGGTTCTCGATTTTTTTTATTTTTTTATTTTTTATTTTTTTTATTCAGTGAATTCAAGAAATTTTCACTGGCCCCACCACAAAAATAATAATAATAATAAATGAATAAAATAGTTCTTGTTTTTGTTGTTTCTGACCCATGTATAGCCTATATTGTAATAAATAAGGTTATGACACCCAATATTTTAGATACCAGTGAAATTTAACAATTCTTGATTCCATTTAAGACAGCTAAAACTACTAATATAAATTTCAAAGATTATTAAAGACTCATTAATAAATATATATATATATATATATATATATATATATATATAATCTTCACTGTGCAAAATAAATAAAGGTTAATCCTTATTAAAGTTACAAAAACATTATTTAGTGAAGAACGGAGTGATTTTCTCTTTAGTTGGATTAACATTAAAACACAGACAGCTTCTGGAATTTTAAGTGGCTGTCACTTTAAGACTAATGCACTGATACATACAATAATGACACGCATGTGTTCTTTCTCTACTGCTTACCATAACCGAAACCGACTCTGTTTACCGAGATACTCGCAAAGGCGGATTTTGAGATAAATTTGTGAAAATTTGTCCGTTTAGATGCAATGACAGGTAAAAGAGAATTAATTTTCTTGTTTGCACGCCGTCGGAGGCGCGCAGCTCTGAGCTCTTCGGGTGTGTGTGACGCGCACACAAAACTTCTCACACAGCGCGCGCGAGTTCTCTTTCACTTGAATACTTATATTGGCAAAGCTTGAAAACGCGTGCAAATGATAAACATTAATGACCATGCAGCGCTGGCTCGATCGGGAAACTGATAGTTCCTTCAGTTGTCCGGAATGTCTTTCACGCTGAAAGGCGCAGCTGCATCCGCCATGTTCAGCACTAAATGAATGAGATCGGCCCCGCTGTAATAAATAAGAGGATGACATCTAGTGGAGAAGTCTAGGAATAAGATTAACGTCAATCAGATATTATGTCCAATGTTTGCGTAAATAGGAAAAATCGATTCGTGGCTTTTGAAAATCGATATCCTATCAACCACATTTTAAAAAAACGATTAATCGAAAAATTGATTTTTTTTTTTTTTGCCCAGCCCTAATTAACAAATCCTTGGGAACCTTTGGGATAATGTAAGTACACAACTTGATGAAATATTTCACACTGTGCAAGTGGTTCTTGGATATTTTATTACAAAAAATCTTACATCGTAAATTATTAATGTAAAAAAATCTTACATTATATCATTCCAATTTTGAGGACCCTTCAATGGCTGCCTATTAAATTCAGAATTGATTTTAAAATCCTTTTATTTGTTTATAAATCTCTACATAATCTCGCCTCAATCTATTTATCTGAATTGCTGCAACCATATACTCCATCCTTGTATATAATAATCTGCCTTTAGAAATCAGGTTTCCTGATTTCCCCCTTCCCTGACTACTTTTAAGTCTCTCCTAAAAACGTTTTGGATTATAATTAATCTTCTTCTATGGTTCTTGCCGTGTTTTTATGCTGTTAAGTGTCTATACCTTGTTTTATTTTTTATTTTTGTTTTTTTTCAACTGTGTTTTAGCTGTGTTGTTGAATCTATATCTTTTACTTTACTTCTTCTTTCTGAACTTCTGTACAGCACTTTGGTCAGTTGTGTGACTGTTTTCTAAGTGCTATATAAATAAACTGAACTTAAACTTACATATTGTGCCTTTAATCGTCCCTAACCCTTTTAAAGAAGGGTGTGATAAACTAAGAAACTGATGGTTTTCTCAAGGCTGTTGATCTGTTGAATTTTAAACAATGTCATAACTTCTTGCTTTCCTGTGTTCTGCTTCAGCTCTCTTTCCCTTGGTAAACTGTATGCATGTGTGTGAGCGTTAGAGTAGTTTAAGTGTTTAGTCTAGTTAATAAAGTCTTGTTCGTGTCACACGTAAAGTTGAATGTGTTTCATGCTCATATACTGGAGCCCCTAATCATGCAGATTTTGACTACATGCTCTCGGGCAGGGGTGGGCAAACTCGGTCCTGGAGGGCCGCTGTCCCTGCAGAGTTTAGCTGCAGCCCTGATAAAACTCATCTGTGTGTAATCCTGAAGATCTTGATTAGCTGGTTCAGGTGAGTTTGATTAGGGTTGGAGCTAAACTCTGCAGGGACAGCGAGTTTGACCACCCCTGCTCTAGGGGATCCAAATATTTATATGAGTTATAATTAATTATTCATATTTCTCTTGAGCTAATGCTTTGCTACACTAAGCAAAAAATAATTACTATTATAATAAATTTTTTTATCACAATTTACAGAAAACATTCAGTGTATCTTTTTAATTCAATAAAGACAATCATCTGAATCTACTTGACTCTTCTGTAATGAACTCGTGAAGCTCTACACACATCTCTCATGTGGTTATCCTCGGGTGTGTTTCCCCTTCAGCTCCCTACTACAACAAAATATACAACAATTGTTCCTATTGTCACATCCTTTTTCTCTTTAATATTTATTTTTAATACAGAACTAATGTTCCAAACAAAACTCTTAATTAATTTTAGAAAAAACAATCTACCATTTCCTTATAACATCTATATAGTTATTTCACATTCACATTTTACTTCTTTCTTTTTCTTTTCTTTTTTCCATGTAACAGTTTTACACCCTTTTCATCTTTTAATTGTCGAGGGAACTTTACTAAACGTCCTGCTTTTGTGAAAACAGATGGGACTGTACAGCGCTTTACATCTCATTCTCCATATTGGTGGTGAGTTGTGACTGAGCGTCAGCAGTTTCTGCGTTTCTTTGTTTCACTACCTTTTGTTTAGTTTGGTTAGAGTCTCTAGGGGTCATTCCATGCTCCCTTCGGAGATGTTCCCTGTTTCTCTTTATAACACCTCCAGAATCCAGCTGGACACTGTAGGATCTCGAGTCGATGGGCTTCATCACTGTGTCCTTTCTCCAGATCTTATGAGGCTCAAATGGTTGTATTCTCACAGTCACCTTTTAGTGTGTCTGAGTCTCTGGCGGTTCTGTTAAAGTATGTTTGTTGGTGTTCATACTGTGACGAGATTCAGTGTGTCAAAAAATCTGAAAACACATGAGAGGATCCACAGCAGAGAGAAGCTGCACACGTGTGATCAGTGTGGAAAGAGTTTCACTATTAAAAGTCACCTGAAGATACACATGAAGATCCATGCAGTGGAGAAACCACCTCACCACAGTCTGAGATCACAGTATGTATTAATAATAATAAATTATATTTCTAAATTCAGTTTATATCTGACACATGGACAATACTCAAACTAAACAGAAATATAATACAAATATATGAATGCACATAATAATAATAATTTGGTTGGTAACAGTCTGTTTGTGAGCCACCAAGTGGCAGTTTTATGTAACTTCAGCAGTTCTGTGACCAAAATCATGTATCTTATTGGTTTGTCAGTATTTTTCACTGTGCAGTGAAGAGATTACATCACTTCTGTAAAAACAATGAATGACACATTAGTTACAGTTGTTGTTTTTATAAAAGTACATTTACTCGTTTTACATGTAGGTATATTTTAGTCAGAGTTATTGCTCTTCGTCTGCTTGAAGTGCTGGAGCTCATTCTGTAAAGTTGAACAGAGACTCACTCGCTCTCAGGACAAGCATTTAAAGGGTTAGTTCACCCAAAAATGAAATTTCTGTCATTAATTCCTCACCCTCATGTCGTTCCACACCAGAAGATCTTTGTTCATCTTCAGAACACAAATTAAAATATTGTTGATGAAATCTGAGCAGTATCTGATTCATCAGAGACAGCATAATCAACACTTTCAAGGTCCAGAAAGGTACTAAAGACATTGTTAAAACAGTCATGTGACTGCAGTGGTTCAACCTTAATGTTGTGAAGTGATGAGAATACTTTTTGTGCGCAAAAATGACTTTATTCAACAATATCTTCTCTTGTGTCATTTTCATACGTTGTTTACGTCCAGCGCTTCCAGATTCCACGTCAAACACCTATTATTGGCCAAAGCTGGTCACATGATCAGCACGATGCATGCGTGTGATGCTGACGCAGGAGCCGGCCAATAATAAACAATGTTCCTCTCGAATTTCATCAAAAATATCTTAATTTGTGTTCTGAAGATGAATGAAGGTCTTACGGGTGTGGAACAACATGAGGGCGAGTAATTAATGACATAAATTTCATTTTTTTGGGTGAACAAACCCTTTAATCCCTTTTCAGATTTAATGAATTCAGCAACACTAAAAAGGAAAATTGAGCACCGTTAGACCATCATGATTCTCCAGACTCACTTAAAGATGTGTGGCAAAAGGACCTTGAATGTAACTTTGATGAAGACCAGTTGAGCTCTGTATGTGAGATTGTTTTTACCTCAATATCCTTTAACAAAATTACAGGACGGACTTATAAATTCCTCACTTTGTCAGAGTAAAATGTCCAAATGTATCACTGATAGGTGGATCAATAATGCACATCTTCTGGGAATGTAGAAAACTAAACATTTTTAGAAAGAGGTTCGCCCACCATTGGTGGAAATGCTTTAATAACTGCATGATCATATTTTTGATCATAGCTGAAACTGTATTTTTTCTCTTTTAAATGTAATTTCTACTGTTATTATTTATTTACTTTTATTATGATTGTTATGACCAATACCATCTGCTACTGTTTCTATTGTTGTTTTTGTTCTTTTTTTTTTATCTTTTCTTCTATAAAAATATCAAAACTAATAAAAAGACAATAGAAAAAAGATGAAGTGCAGAGCCTTTTCTTGACACTGGGTGAAAATGCAATACTTGAATTAGAAAAAAAAAAAAAAAAAAAATTCTAGATTGTACTTTTCTTAAACTATAAATCAGCCATATTTGGTTATTATTTAGTGCTCTTGAAAGTTGAACAACAGCTGATTTTATAGTCTCATTTTATTGCTGGGCATTTGTCATTACAATGAACAAAACTAGACAATAATTCATGTTAAAAGATTTATTAGGAAGCAAAAGCTGTATCAGTGTTTGTCCACTAGAGGACAGAAGAGATCAGACATTAAGATCAGCAGTAGAGCAATATTCATCAATCACATGCTTCTGAAAAAAATAATAAAACAAAAAACACCACAATGGTATTATGCAAAATGTCCTGTTCCATCTTTATTTTTTTTTTTTTGAGAAGTACAATAAGGCTACTTTAAGTGCTTCAGCATGAATATAAAGGCACTTTAAATTCAACTCACATTTACAATCGGACATTCAGTTCTGATAAGATGAACTTAACATCATATCTTTAACACACCCCTAATTAAGCATAATTACGTCATATAGCAAAATAAGACACATTTACAACGTAAAAAGAAATGTATATATTAATTAAAAAAAGAATGTCAACTTGAGTAGTCGGTTATAATTATTGTTATTTTTACAATAATACTGTCACAGTGAAGCTGAATAACACTGAATGGTCAAAGCTGTTTGTCTCATTCACACTAATGAACTTCTACACATGAAGAGAAGGTCATGTGATCTCAAAGACATGTGATTAGTTCTGAACATGAACGTTAATCTGAAACTGGTGTTAATTACATAAAACAGCAAATTCAAATACTGTGGTAAAACTTATAAAACTTTTAAACTTATAAAAATCATATTCCTTACACTCACTGTCGATAATCACACAAAATCAAAGACTCACACTAGTATTATGTTAACAGTGGTAAAGATATGAAGTGTAACATTATTAAATGATATAATAAAGTGTTTGATTACTATGTTTCTTGGTTCATATAAAACCACAGAAGCTTTTTACATGCAGGTTCATCAGATCAACAGACACGGGTTCATTTCTCTCTTTCACTGGACGGATTCTAGAGGCTTATAAAAGCTGAAATGTGTTTTTGTTGTTGTAGCTGGAGATGAAGTGTTGATGATGTCAGAGTGATTGACACTGGTGGGCGTGTCTAATCTCATTAAAGTAAACTCTCCTGCTCATTCACTCGGTTTCTCTACATTCAGCAGCGGCATCTCTACAGTCACTGATTCATTCTTTCGTTTTTCTGAGGAATCTGTCAGAAAATACACAGACAAAGACAAATTAAAAAGAGATGTACTGATCTGGATTTATTTATATTATACGAGACATCAAAACTAAAGTCAAGCATTTACATGTATAAAATCATTCAACACAGACTGTCAGAAGTACATCTCACTTATTTGACAAGTTCAGTCTGGTTTAAGCACTTTTCTCACAAATGAACATCATTTATTGTACTTGTGAACTCATGCATCTACTAAATTAAGCAAACTAAAATGAAAAGTTTATTTAAACTGTGTTTGAAATCTGAAAACTGAATGAAAAAAACTAAACTGAATAAAAACTAAAGTGAATGAAGCCGCATCTCACACATCAAATCATGATCACGCTTTAAAGATATTCAGACAACAGATTCTCACCCTTCATCAATGGTTTCCTCTTGTCTTTATCTGTGACAGCTGCACATAGAAACAGAAATACAAGGAAAGTGTTTCCATTAGACCAAGTGTGTTTTTGCATGTAAAAAAAAAAAAAAATGAATATGTGTTTGACATTACTACATAAACATCATTCAGACAGTTTGCCATTTCTGTCAAGAAGAAAACAATACACGTTTTTGCTTTATCTACAGATCACTGATATAAATAAATGCTGAAGCAAATTCATTGAGGTGATGCAAAACTTAAATCATTTTGAAACTTTAATCATTAATTCAGCATTACAGATTCAGCATTATATAGGGTGAATTCAGGTTGATTGGGACACTTTTTACCACTCAGATCCCAATCAACCTGACTGACTTAATTGAACCCTTGGTTTCCGAGGGTATTTATTTGTAGAAACCATGGAAACACCAGAGATGCTTTAATATATTCTGTTTTATTAGACAGGTGAGCAACTGTTTGGACACATTCATCAACAGAAAACTCATCATGTTATACAGCTCAACACAGTAAATCTTATTGTTTAAATCTTGTTTTCTTGATTCACAGCGAGTACCATGATTTACCATGACTAATACTGATCTCTTACTGCAGTGTGTAATAAGTGTCTCACAGCAGACGCCGAGCGAACGTAGAGTAGCATTATAACAACTTTCAACACACAAATGTATCTAATATGATAAACAGCACTGCGTTACCACACATACGCTTGACCGGAAGAACAACTGTGGCATAATGTCGCACTCGTCTCTCATTATCAATCACTCCAGCGGCCATGGGGAAAAAACTAAGGACACCCTTACTGTAACACAGGAATCAAGGTAAGAATGGTCATCAAATGCCTTTGATTAACTGATCATCAGCACATGTGATCACCTCTATAAAAGCAGGATAGAAGAAGATTATTCACAAGTGGAAGCTGTTTGAAACAGACACCAATCTTCCCAGGAGTGGACGTCCCAGCAGATTCTCCACAAGATCAGACTGTGTAATGCTCAGAGAAATCACAGACAACCCAACAGAGACACCTCAGACTCTACAGGCCTCAGTTAACATGATGAATGATAAAGTTCATGAGTAAGAATTTAACAGCCCGAAGTCAATTATTCTGCTTAAACTACAGTTACCACACCTCAAGACACTGTTCAGATGGTGTATTTCAAGACATTTGTCAGGTTTTTGTCCTTAAAACACTCTAATTTCTTACATATGTCATCTCAAGCCTCCATTGCTAATTCATTTCAGAACTAGAGAGAGAGAGAATTAGCCTGAGTCCGTGCGTCTCTCACGGCAGTACTGTCTCTACTAATAGCAAAACTGTAAGTTTATCTACCTTAAGAACTGCAGTTATTACCTCACTGGTGAGAAATGTCATGTAGCTTTTAAGTTGCTAAACTATTTTAGTGATTAATTCGTCAGAGCAGCGCAGACAACACGTTTCTGTGCGAGTGTGTGTCCGTACTGTATGTGTGTGTTTGAAAGAGAGAGAGAGAGAGCAAATATTTGCTTTCAGGACACAATAAAATGTATTTTGTGGCAAAACCATGACAATAATTTGTCGTTTTCATACTCTTGCTTGGGTTTTGTTTCTTTTGCGGATGAAGGCTTTAAGGACCTATTGAGATAACTGAAAACATTTGGAGAAGCGAAATGGAGCAAAGAACAAAATAAAATATTTTGAAAAATGTTTGGTCCAAACAACATTGGACACCATTATATGGAAGAAAATAAAAACTTTAGTGTTCCATAGAAATTCATACCCAATGTATACAAAAGAGGACATTCTCACTATATAAACCTGAGGAGCTGCACTGCCGTCCACTCTCATGTGAACAGATTTGAAGTTTTGTTTCCCCACTTTTAATGAATGGACAGAAATCTTGTGATGAATAAAAGTCTTGTGGGCATGAGGGTATTTTTGGGCCGAACTATCCTTTAAGAACGACACAATACTGATCTAAAATAAAATCATAATTACAATGAAAGTAAATATTTCACTCACCAGAAACAGAAACTCTCAATAACTTGAATGAGGATTTTCCATTTCTGATGATCTTTAGTTTGTATTCTCCAGTGTTGAAAATACAGATGTTCTTGATGGTGAGATCTCCAGTCTGATGATTCAGATCCACTGTGGGTTTAAATCTATAATCACTGTCCTCAGACTCTTCTTCACACTTCTCTTCTGTGTTTTTAGCTAAGGGATGGTTTTCATTTCCAAACATCCAGAATATCTTATCTCCTGTCTGTATTTCAGTATTGACATGTAGAGTCACATCCTTCTCCTCCATCACTGACACTGACTTCTCTTCATCTGTCAAAGAAACAGAAAAATACAGAACAGAAATCAGAACCAGAAAACCAACAGCAGCAGAAATAAACAGAAGACACATTGACACATCATACCTGACATACTGTATCACAAACATATCATTTACTGTATTTTAAGTTAAAAGAGCTCAACTTCTCATTCTAGAAATCTGAATGTAAGTATAAATCTCTACAGCTCATGTGTGTTTCACTGATGAAACTGTGTTGAACTCCAGTCTGTGTTTCTAAGAGTAAAAATCCACTAAAATGACATGAAATATGAGTGTGTTGAATTGTGTTTCTGTGAAGAAACGGTTCTGAATGTTTTATTTCTGATCAGATAATGACTGTACTGCAGTTCAATAATGATCAGGAATAATGAGGATTGTGACTGATAAAGTTGATCAAACAATCCTGCAGACAGAAGCAACACAGTCTGTGTGAATAACAGTTTCAGAACAGACAACAGCATCTGAAAGAAGACTGTTTGAAGCTGCTTCATTGAGGAACCAGATCTGTCTAAAACACCAGAAACCAAGACTGACAAAACAAGACAAAAATAAGCATATAAATAAATAAATTAATTATTATTCGATTGAAATTAATTAATCTGCAACTGCCTGTATTTACAGTTGACTTCATGAAAAAATACCACATTAACTTTTTGAGTCTTATAGCTTTGATAAAATAGTTAGAGACACATTTTAATGATTTAACTCTGTACATTAATTCCACTAGAAGGTCTTGTTCCTGACATAACAGTGTATTGATTTCTACATCAATATATATCTGCTATGGAAGCAGTGCAGTGATATGATGAACAGGTCAGAGTTTCTCCATCATTAATATAACACAACTGGAACACTTTTATAATCATATTTTGACACAAGGTCTGTCATATACACTGCTGCTGTTTCACTGAAAGACTTTGTGTTACTCACCAAAGACGATAATCCTGAAGAGTCTGAATGTTGAATAATCACTGGTGATGATCTTTAGTTTATATAATCCAGCGTGTTCAGGTCTGGTTTGTTTAATGGTGAGAGATCCAGTCTGAGGGTCCAGCTTCATTTGGTCTCTGAATTCACCAGAACATTGAAGGTTCTCACGGTTCTCTCCAGTCATTTCAGCTATGAGTTTCTCTTCAGTTCCAAACTTCCACTGTATTTTATCATCCTTCTGTATTTCAGTTTTATACTTCAGAGTGACAGAACGTCCCTTCAGCACTGATTCATTCACTTGTTCTGCAGCAGCACAGAAACAGAGGAATATAGATCAGAAATCAGAACCAGAAAACTAACAACATCAGACAACAAAACATTACTGATCAATTGTTCTACATCTCAAATGTTTCATTTACTCAGTTTATAAATATCAGTAATGAACTTAGCTTTCTCTGATTCTACCATATTATAGAAATCTACATGAAGATATAAATGAATTTAATGAATCGACCTCAAATCTAATGTGTGTTTTGACCAACAGAACAGCCTGAAATCCACACAACAAACATCAGACTACAGATTTTGTTGAGCTTGACTATTTAAAGATCCTCTTTTAAAATAAGCAAATAGAGGGAAAATGTGTGAAAAAAGTCTGAATTCTACGGTGGCCCAGAAGTACACAACACAACGAAATTAAAAAAGCAAACATAAGTTCACAACACAATGAAATCGAACCAGTGTTGCCAACTAATGTTCAGGGAAGTTGCTAAAGGCAGGTGGATTTGTTGCTAAAAGTTGCTAAGTGACGTTGTGGGATGACGTCATCACGTAACCATGACGCAAAACTGCATTATTGGTAGAATACACATAAAAATATGATTTGAAATCGCCTGTTAATTTAGATTTGTTCATAATATAAATATATTATAATATAAATGTATTCATAATAATATAAACCTATTTTATTTGTAAAAGTAATATAAACAACATCTTTTTGATCAGATATTTTTATTTTTAAATACAACATTGAATTATTGAACAGTTACACATTTTGAACAATTATAGTTTGAAGCAGTGTTTTGGTAGTTAGTTAAAAATAAGGCACAATGTACTGTGTTAATATGAGGGAATTATCCGTATTGATATTTCACAGGTGTTTTACCTGTATTATAATTTGCATTTTGTGTTTTAGGGTTACAACTTAACAGATTTTGTCCTGGCAGAAAATTACCAGAACCTTTTCTGTTTTTCTGCAATTTACAGTGTACCTAACTGAACATCAATTATAGGCACAAGCTAATAACATGCTGTATCATAAATGAACAATTATCGAACAACTATCATCTTAATTCACATATGAAGTGTGTCCTGTCATCTTTCTTCAGCTCTCTCCAGACTGATGTGCTGCTTGACTGTCTGCTGCTCAATGGTTTCCTCTTTTTGTGTACTTTAGATTGTTTAAGTCACTTTTCAAAAGTTGTTAAAAGTTGCCAAATAAATTTTAAAAATAGCTAAATTTGTTGCTAGGTGCTTTTAGGTGCTTTAGGTGCTTTACTAGTCTGAAAAGTTGCTAAATCTAGCAACAAAATTGCTAAGTTGGCAACAATGTTTCTGGTAATCAATTCTGCTGTGATAAAGGTCTATTGGTAAGACTAACTTACTAAAGGTGAAACTGTACCTCCCCCTGTATATTTTGGCAACATGTAATATGATTAATCTGGTGCACCTTCACACATCCAACAAGGTGCATGGAATATAGACAAAACTAAATATAGGTGATACCTGCAACACTTGTGGTGTTAAAGGGTCAGAAATAAACATAAAATGGAGCTAAAAAATTAATACTTTATTTTGCCAACACGTTTTGACACAGAGGCCTTAATCAGGGCTAAAATGTTACAGGTGTGTGTAGGTTCCTTTAAATACAAACAGAGACAGAATTCAAACCTACAAAGAACCAATGAAAAAATTGCATATAATATCATCCACCAATCACATCCTACTGAGAAAAAAAAAAAAAAAAGTATGTATGTAAGGCCTTTTAAACAAGGGTATATATTGTATATGTTTATAAAACTACATACATGATTGTTGTTATCTACATACATAAAAATATTTTATTTCATTTTGATTAAAAATTACAAGGTCAATAAATAAATTACCCATAAATTACTGACAATAAGGTCAATAACATGCATTGAGAAAACAGATGAAGGGAATTTTTACTTCATGGTCACTTAAAAGCGACACACTGATCAGAACAGGAGGTGACATGAATGCAGCACAATCAAGATATCGCATCAGTGATTTGATAATGCATTGTGTAGTGTATACTAGGACAGACAGGCTAAGACTGAAGGAAGTTATAACTGAGCTACTGACAATTTTTGTCATGGAAATGTACAATCAGGGGTCGTATTCACAAAACATTTTATCTCACCACTAAGAGTTCTCCTAAATAACAGTAAAAGTTTTTAGCTAAGAGTTTTCTCTTGAAATCTATTCACAAAACTGCTGAGACCAACTTTTACTAAGGAATAGAGAGAGTCTTCAGATAAGAGAAAGGGCGGGGTTGACCTCGTCACTATGGATGATGTCATCACACTTACTAACTATGATTGGCTGATGGGGAGGAGTCTCTGTCAGTGATCTTAGAAATGTTGTAGAACAAGGTATCATGTTAATATATTCAAATAAAGGTTTTAAAATACAAATGTTGCTGTATTCAAATAAAGGTTTTAAAATGTAGGCTAAGTGTCACTAATTAAACCAGTATATGTTCAGCTATTGTCCACCTCTCACATGTCTGCATCTCCAGAGACTGAAGAATTCAAGCGACAAATGATGTTTTACAAACAAAGTTCAGGAGGAGCACGTTCAAACGGTCTGTCTAATCGACTTGAGGAGACATATAATAATATATACACAGTTGACGTGTGCTTGAACACTTTGTTTTATTCTCCATCATTCAATACATTTTATCTGTACATGAATAAATCTTTGCTATGTCCTCACAGATGAAAACCTATAAATCATAATATTTATCGCATTTATGAAGAAAAGGCTCAGCACTCAAGGCTTTATCACTATTGACTCAATGATTTACAGTAGTGCTGGGCGGTATACCGGTTCATATAGTATACCGGTTTCAATTTCGAGACCAGTATGTATTTTTCAAAAACCGTCATACCGGTGTGTAGCTGAAACAGCTGCTGTCTCTATTCAATGGCCATGAAGCGCGATGTGGAGCGTATAGAGAGCGGACTTCTATTAACTGCACACCCTTCTTACACTTATATAAACAACTTTATTACACAACAATAAATAACTCACAAAACAATCTCTCTTTAATACTGCAAATACCATGTAGAGCCATATGATTTCCGCGATGCAGAAAACACGGATGAAATCACAGAATCCAGTCTCAAGAACTTACTGTATAAAGCTGAACGTCACAAAATTTGGCAATTTTTGGATGAATTAATCAAAAGTCGATTACATTTGATTACATTTTAAACTAAATTGTTAGCTTTATGAACTGATTTGATTACCATTAATTTTTAATTGTCCTTACAATGTTTATATAATTTATTCCCTGTACTCCTGACAGTAAAATATGCCAAAATAAAGGTCAGTGCAAAAAACTGTGACATACCGTGAAACCGCCAGAATCTTAAAAAAACCGTGATAGAGATTTTTGGTCAAACTGCCCAGCACTAGTGTTCAGTGTCTTTGAGCGGATTGCTGAGGAAAACAACCGACAACAGCCATTTTAGGATTGTTTGTGATTTGGTCTTAGTGACTCAGGAGTCATCTTGACTACTCCTAACATTTCACAGATTTAGGAGCTAGTTTTAGTGCTAAAATGCTTTGTGAAATACTCTTAGAGCAAAAATTTAGGAGTCCTAAATTTAGGACTGACACGCCCATTATTTTTAAGAGTTTCTCCTAAATCGACAAGTTAGGAGCTACTTTTTGCCTTAAGCCTTTAGTTCTCCAAAGATGTGGGTTCAAGTCTTGGCTCTGGTGGGTCACTGAAGGGCTTGGCACAGGTTTTCATGTGTCTATACGGTGAACTGGGCATTAGTTTTGGAGACTGTGCACAACAATTTCAGTCCATGTGAGGAAAACTGAGGCAGTCCACAGAAAGCAGATACTGATCTGTTTGTCCTAAAAGTTTAAGAGCTTTACTTCCTGAAGGTGAGTTGAGGAGATCGGTCTGATTAACTCACCTTCAACTCAGAATCAGCACAATTTTGAGCATGATATCGATACAGAAAATATATCAGAACTTTTAAATGGATGGAAAGGGTTTTAATATTCCTAAAAATTATGTATATAGTTCATATCATTCCGAACCTGTATGACTTTCTTTGTTTGTGAAACAAAAGAAAATATTTTGAAAAATGTTTGGGTCCAAACAACATTGGACACCATTATATGGAAGAAATTAAAAAAAAACTTTAGTGTTCCATAGAAATTCATACCCAATGTATACAAAAGAGGACATTATCACTATATAAACCTGAGGAGCTGCACTGCCGTCCACTCTCATGTGAACAGGGAGTGTTTTTCTTTTTTTTTGTTTGGAGCTTTGAAGTTTTGTTTCCCCACTTTTAATGGATGGACAGAAATCTTGTGATGAATAAAAGTCTTGTGCGTTCGGGATGACATGAGGGTATTTTTGGCTGAAATATCCTTTAAGAACGACACAATACTGATCTAAAATAAAATCATAATTACAATGAAAATAAATATTTCACTCACCAGAAACAGAAACTCTGAATATCTTGAATGAGGATTTTCCATTTCTGATGATCTTTAGTTTGTAATCTCCAGTGTGGTCAGTTTCAGTTTTCTTGATGGTGAGATCTCCAGTCTGATGATTCAGATCCACTTTGTCTTTAAATCTAGAATCACTGTCCTCAGACTCTTCTTCACACTTCTCTTCTGTGTTTTTAGCTACAAGACAGTTGTCATGTCCAAACATCCAGAATATGTTATCTCCTGTCTGTATTTCAGTATTGGCACGTAGAGTCACATCCACCCCCTCCATCACTGACACTGACTTATCTGTCAAAGAAACAGAGAAAAATAAAGAACAGAAATCAGAACCAGAAAACCAACAGCAGCAGAAATAAACAGAAAAACATTGACACATCATACCTGACATACTGTATCACAAACATATCATTTACTCTCTTTTAAGTTGAAAAGAGCTCAACTTCTCATTCTAGAAATCTGAATGTAAGTATAAATCTCTACAGCTCATGTGTGTTTCACTGATGAAACTGTGTTGAACTCCAGTCTGTGTTTCTAAGAGTAAAAATCCACTCAAATGACATGAAATATGAGTGTGTTGAATTGTGCTTCTGTGAAGAAACGGTTCTGAATGTTTGATTTCTGATCAGATAATGACTGTTCTGCAGTTCAATAATGATCAGGAATAATGAGGAGGATTGTGACTGATAAAGTTGATCAAACAATCCTGCAGACAGAAGCAACACAGTCTGTGTGAATAACAGTTTCAGAACAGACAACAGCATCTGAAAGAAGACTGTTTGAAGCTGCTTCATTGAGGAACCAGATCTGTCTAAAACACCAGAAACCAGGACTGACAAAACAAGACAAAAATAAGAAACTTGGCTAAATAAATTAATTATTATTCAATTAAAATGAATTAATCTGCAACTGCCTGTATTTACAGTTGACTTCATGAAAAAATACTACATGACCTTTTGAGTTTACAGCTTTGTTAAAATAGAGACACATTTTAATGATTTAACTCTGTACATTAATTCCCACTAGAAGGTCTTGTTCCTGACATAACAGTGTGTTGATTTCTACATCAATATATATCTGCTATGGAAGCAGTGCAGTGATATGATGAACAGGTCAGAGTTTCTCCATCATTAATATAACACAACTGGAACACTTTTATAATCATATTTTGACACAAGGTCTGTCATATACACTGCTGCTGTTTCACTGAAACACTTTGTGTTACTCACCAAAGACGATAAGACTGAAGACTCTGAATGTTGAATAATCACTGGTGATGATCTTTAGTTTATATAATCCAGAGTGTTCAGGTCTGGTTTGTTTAATGGTGAGAGATCCAGTCTGAGGGTCCAGCTTCATTTGGTCTCTGAATTCATCAAACCATTGAGGGTTCTTACGGTTCTCTCCAGTCATTTCAGCAATGAGTTTCTCTTTAAACTTCCACTGTATTTTATCATCCTTCTGTATTTTAGTATTATAGTTCAGAGTGACAGAACGTCCCTTCAGCACTGATTCATTCACTTGTTCTGCAGCAGCACAGAAACAGAGAAATATAGATCAGAAATCAGAACCAGAAAACTAACAACATCAGACAACAAAGCATTACTGATCAATTGTTCTACATCTCAAATGTTTCATTTACTCAGTTTATGAATATCAGTAATGAACTTAGCTTTCTCTGAGTCTACCATATTATAGAAATCTACATGAAGATAGAAATGAATTAAATGAGTCGACCTCAAATCTAATGTGTGTTTTGACCAACAGAACAGCCTGAAATCCACACAACAAACATCAGACGTACAGATTTTGTTGAGCTTGACTATTTAAAGATCCTCTTCTAAAAGAAGCAAATAGAGGGAAAATGTGTGAAAAAAGTCTGAATTCTACGGTGGCCCAGAAGTACACAACACAACGAAATTAAAAAAGCAAACATAAGTTCACAACACAATGAAATCGAACCAGTGTTGCCAACTAATGTTCAGGGAAGTTGCTAAAGGCGGGTGGATTTGTTGCTAAAAGTTGCTAAATGATGTTGTGAGATGACGTCATCACGTAACCATGACGCAAAACTGCATTATTGGTAGAATACACATAAAAATATGATTTGAGATCGCCTGTTAATTTAGATTTGTTCATAATATAAATATATTATAATATAAATGTATTCATAATAATATAAACCTATTTTATTTGTAAAAGTAATATAAACAACATCTTTTTGATCAGATATTTTTATTTTTAAATACAACATTGAATTATTGAACAGTTACACATTTTGAACAATTTTAGTTTGAAGCAGTGTTTTGGTAGTTAGTTAAAAATAAGGCACAATGTACTGTGTTAATATGAGGGAATTATCCGTATTGATATTTCACAGGTGTTTTACTTGTATTATAATTTGCATTTTGTGTTTTAGGGTTACAACTTAACAGATTTTGTCCTGGCAGAAAATTACCAGAACCTTTTCTGTTTTGCTGCAATTTACAGTGTACCTAACTGAACAACAATTATAGGCACAAGCTAATAACATGCTGTATCATAAATGAACAATTATCGAACAACTATCATCTTAATTCACATATGAAGTGTGTCCTGTCATCTTTCTTCAGCTCTCTCCAGGCTGATGTGCTGCTTGACTGTCTGCTGCTCAATGGTTTCCTCTTTTTGTGTACTTTAGATTGTTTAAGTCACTTTTCAAAAGTTGTTAAAAGTTGCCAAATAAATTTTAAAGATAGCTAAATTTGTTGCTAGGTGCTTTTAGGTGCTTTACTAGTCTGAAAAGTTGCTAAATCTAGCAACAAAATTGCTAAGTTGGCAACAATGATTCTGGTAATCAATTCCACTGTGACAAAGGTCTATTGATAAGACTAACTAAAGGTGAAACTGTACCTCCCTGTGTGTGTTGGCAAAATGTAACATGATTAATCTGGTGCACCTTCACACATCCAACAAGGTGCATGGAATATAGACAAAACTAATTATAGACAATAGCAGCAACACTTGTGGTGTTAAAGGGTCAGGAATAAACATAAAATGCAGCTAAAAAAAAAAAAAAAAAAATCAATACTTTATTTTGCCAACACGTTTTGACACAGAGGCCTTAATCAGGGCTAAAATGTCACAGGTGTGTGTAGGTTCCTTTAAATACAAACAGAGACAGAATTCAAACCTACAAAGAACCAATGAAAAAATTGCATATAATATCATCCACCAGTCACATCCTACTGAGAAAAAAAAAAATGTATGTAAGGCCTTTTAAACAAGGGCATATATTGTATATGTTTATAAAACTACATACATGATTGTTGATTTCGAGACCGATATGTATTTTTCAAAAACCGTCATACCGGTGTGTAGCTGAAACAGCTGCTGTCTCTATTCAATGGCCATGAAGTGTGATGTGGAGCGTATAGAGAGCGGACTTCTATTAACTGCATACCCTTCTTACACTTATATAAACAACTTTATTACACAACAATAAATAACTCACAAAACAATCTCTCTTTAATACTGCAAATACCATGTAGAGCCATATGATTTCCGCGATGCAGAAAACACGGATGAAATCACAGAATCCAGTCACAAGAACTTACTGTATAAAGCTGAACGTCACAGTATTTGGCAATTTTTGGATGAATTAATCAAAAGTCAGGCTGTACAATGAATCAGATATCGATACGGAATAGTGTATGTAAATATTAAAGCTAAAAAAGACTGCTATTGAAATTTGAAGTCTGTATGAAAGAGCGCCGCATTTTCGTCTACTACACATACTGAAGCACGTGACGCTCGCGATGATTTCAGTGTCTGCTGTCTCACTCACTTGAAGGGGTGGATTCTGGAATCCACTGCCGCTTCAATATATATCATTTAAGTTATTAATCAACATTTATCTTTCTGTTAAATTATTTGAATGACTTCTGCAACGTGTGTTAAAGCATTTCTTTTCCTTTTCAAACACTAGAAAATAATTTTGAATATTGTCTGTACCTCTTACTGAGAGAAAAGAACATGTTATCAGTATGTTTTGGGAAAGTTTCCTGCTCAGAGCAGAGCTCAGATCATCTTCAACCTTGAAGAAGCTGTGAATCATGTGTATCTGTGTATGTGCGCTAGTGTTCTGTGCAGGTCCTGTGTACTGGTGGACAACTGGCACTCTGCTCGAGACCAGCAGACGCCATGTCATGACCCCAAAAGGACATCCAGTACCTAAATCAAGGGTCCCCTCGTCAGCCTCGTGACGAATGGAGATATGCTTCTGACTATCTGTCCATGTGTGGAAGATTACCAAATTTGTCTATTTTTCTTAGCCAATCAGAATCATACAACCTGAAGTAATGACGTAGTTAGAAGACTCTGTTAGAGTATAATTGTTGTGGAAATGTGAATGCACACAGAGCGGCCTACGAACTCCTTGTGAGACCTGAAGCTGGCTTCTGCTGATGAAACTGCAAACTATTCTTCAGTAAAATTAGCTTCAATTTATTATTTTTTTAAACTTTGATTTCAGGTCTTCAATCATCATATCTGGTCTTTTGGGTCTTTAACTGTAAAATTCCCCTACACACTATACACATGAACTTCATCTGCAGAGCTGCTCTTAGAGTCACTTTATGAACATTTCACCGTTTATTTTGATAAAACTATCGACATTTGTCGTATCATATACACAGGAAGTCAAAGGTCTTCACGACTCTGTCAAAATAAAACTTTGATATAACTTGAAATAACAGAAATATACTATTGTACAATCGAGTATACTTTAATTAATAGAGATAATAATAATAATAAACACCGTTTATTAAAACAAACTCAAAGGTCTTCATTGAAATGATAGAAATTACACAGTAAAAATGTAGCCTATTAATATTATTAATTTAAATAATTCAATTATTTTATTACATTTTAAACTAAATTGTTAGCTTTATGAACTGATTTGATTACCATTAATTTTTAATTGTCTTTACAATGTTTATATAATTTATTCCCTGTACTCCTGACAGTAAAATATGCCAAAATAAAGGTCCAGTGCAAAAACTGTGACATACCGTGAAACCGCCAGAATCTTAAAAAAAAAACCGTGATAGAGATTTTTGGTCAAACTGCCCAGCACTAGTGTTCAGTGTCTTTGAGCGGATTGCTGAGGAAAACAACCGACAACAGCCATTTTAGGATTGTTTGTGATTTGTTCTTAGTGACTCAGGAGTCATCTTGACTACTCCTAACATTTCACAGATTTAGAAGCTAGTTTTAGTGCTAAAATGCTTTGTGAAATACTCTTAGAGCAAAAATTTAGGAGTCCTAAATTTAGGACTGACATGCCCATTATTTTTAAGAGTTTCTCCTAAATCGGCAAGTTAGGAGCTACTTTTAGCCTTAAGATGTTTTGACCCCTGAACAGTAGTTGATTCTCTGAGACGTCAAAGTAAATTGTTGACACGAGTGATCTAATTACCATTAGAAATTGAATGAAGAAATTTATTTAAAGAGAATCATTAACAGCATGTTTTTCTTTCTACATAAAGTGGACAGCCATTTTCAGGTCTCTCCAAAGATGTGGGTTCAAGTCTTGGCTCTGGTGGGTCACTGAAGGACTTGGCACAGGTTTTCATGTGTCTATACGGTGAACTGGGCATTAGTTTAGGAGACTGTGCACAACAATTTCAGTCCATGTGAGGAAAACTGAGGCAGTCCACAGAAAGCAGATACTGATCTGTTTGTCCTAAAAGTGTAAGAGCTTTACTTCCTGAAGGTGAGTTGAGGAGATCGGTCTGATTAACTCACCTTCAACTCAGAATCAGCACAATTTTGAGCATGATATCGATACAGAAAATATATCAGAACTTTTAAATGGATGGAAAGGGTTTTAATATTCCTAAAAATTATATATATATATAGTTCATATCATTTCAAACCTGTATGACTTTCTTTTGTTTGTGAAACAAAAGAAAATATTTTGAAAAATGTTTGGTCCAAACAACATTGGACACCATTATATGGAAGAAATTAAAAAAACTTTAGTGTTCCATAGAAATTCATACCCAATGTATACAAAAGAGGACATTATCACTATATAAACCTGAGGAGCTGCACTGCCGTCCCACTCTCATGTGAACAGGGAGTGTTTTTCTTTTTGTTTGGAGCTTTGAAGTTTTGTTTCCACTTTTAATGGATGGACAGAAATCTTGTGATGAATAAAAGTCTTGTGCGTTCGGGATGACATGAGGGTATTTTTGGCTGAAATATCCTTTAAGAACGACACAATACTGATCTAAAAATAAAATCATAATTACAATGAAAATAAATATTTCACTCACCAGAAACAGAAACTCTGAATATCTTGAATGAGGATTTTCCATTTCTGATGATCTTTAGTTTGTATTCTCCAGTGTGGTCAGTTCTGATGTTCTTGATGGTGAGATCTCCAGTCTGACGATTCAGATCCACTTTGTCTTTAAATCTAGAATCACTGTCCTCAGACTCTTCTTCACACTTCTCTTCTGTGTTTTTAGCTACAAGACAGTTGTCATCTCCAAACATCCAGAATATCTTATCTCCTGTCTGTATTTCAGTATTGGCACGTAGAGTCACATCCACCCCCTTCATCACTGACACTGACTTATCTGTCAAAGAAACAGAGAAAAATAAAGAACAGAAATCAGAACCAGAAAACCAACAGCAGCAGAAATAAACAGAAAAACATTGACACATCATACCTGACATACTGTATCACAAACATATCATTTACTCTCTTTTAAGTTGAAAAGAGCTCAACTTCTCATTCTAGAAATCTGAATGTAAGTATAAATCTCTACAGCTCATGTGTGTTTCACTGATGAAACTGTGTTGAACTCCAGTCTGTGTTTCTAAGAGTAAAAATCCACTCAAATGACATGAAATATGAGTGTGTTGAATTGTGTTTCTGTGAAGAAACGGTTCTGAATGTTTGATTTCTGATCAGATAATGACTGTACTGCAGTTCAATAATGATCAGGAATAATGAGGAGGATTGTGACTGATAAAGTTGATCAAACAATCCTGCAGACAGAAGCAACACAGTCTGTGTGAATAACAGTTTCAGAACAGACAACAGCATCTGAAAGAAGACTGTTTGAAGCTGCTTCATTGAGGAACCAGATCTGTCTAAAACACCAGAAACCAGGACTGACAAAACAAGACAAAAATAAGCATATAAATAAATAAATTAATTATTATTCGATTAAAATTAATTAATCTGCAACTGCCTGTATTTACAGTTGACTTCATGAAAAAAATACATTAACTTTTTTAGCTTTAAGGCTTTGATAAAATAGTTAGAGACACATTTTAAAAACACACATTTTCAGTCAAGAATGATTTAACTCTGTACATTAATTCCACTAGAAGGTCTTGTTCCTGACATAACAGTGTGTTGATTTCTACATCAATATATATCTGCTATGGAAGCTGCTCCCAAATGGTCAGTTCAGGCCTGCATGGACTTCAGTATAAACTAAATAAGTCCAAAATGTTCTGCAATAAATATTTTCAGTTTAAGTCATAAAGTGGGCTGGAAATATTAAAACTTAGCGTATGGCTTCGGCAAGCAGGTAGGCTATGTAATGATTGTAATGATTGCGCTGATTGATGATGCTTTTCCCCTCAACAGAACCCATATTTCTCCCAATGTTAGTCTGTGGTGAAATATGGAAATGCAGCATGTCCTAACTGAGATCAATTGGGGCAGAAATTAGTCTGCTCCACTTGTTAATTTCTGCTCCACTTGTTTTTGCATTACTTTACATAAACCTAGACTATATCATGGGGGTGACCCTGAATAGTTGACGATTCGATGCTTCGACAGGAGGAGCCTGATCGACTACCGATCTCACAGTCCAATCTTCACAGAGGTGTTATGAGATGAGATATGGGGGATTTTACATAGACATACCGGTTCTCTCCCAATAGGTTAATAAACAGCCAATTATGATAATGCTGTAAATAAAAATGTGAAAAGAAAGAAGCTTTTAATAAATATTTTTAATGTGCATGAATAAATCCAACCACCCTGTGACAAATTTAAGTTTCACTTCCATGATCCGTGACCGACAGAGGAGCATCTTGGCGGCAGGGATTAAATCTTTAACCATGTCTGGGATAAGAAAATCTAAAGTGTAGAATTGGATGCACTTTGAAATGGTAAAAGATGATCCAAAAAATGTAAGATGCAAGTTGTGCCAACAGCTCATATCCTTCCACTCAACAACGACAAACATTGCGGCGCTTCTGCCGCCAACGCTAACGAGCTGACTAATGTTAGCTGACTAGCGCGCTATTTGAAAAGACTCAAAGCGGACACGGGCAGATTGCGTGAAAGACTGGATTTTTTTCGATCAAGTAGGGGAAAAGTGATTTCAAAACATTTCAGCCGGTTCTAATTTGATTTTTGGATGCTGTGAATGTTTAGCCAAAAGACTGCCACTCCAGTTTTGTCTTTTTAACTGCAGAGACAATAAACACTAAGTTGACAATTCTGGATATACTTTCGTTATATTAATAATTTTAAATTTTAATATATTTATTGATCACTCTGGGTTATCTAATTTAACTATTTGTGGCTTGTGTTTTGAATATATGTTCCCCTGCACTTTGGGCATTTTGCACTTGTGACTTGATTAAAACTATTTCGTTATTATTATTTATTTATTACAACGGTACATTCTGTTCTAATTCAATTCTGTAAATTAATTTTTGATTGTTTTGATTGCATCGATGTTGCGCTGTACAAGAGTTAAAAGCTTGCTCGCACAGGCAATTTAGCGATTTAATTTGATTTGCCGACATGTGAAATGCATCTGCAGTGTGGCCTTTCTGCAGTTATTTATGTATATATTTAAGATTTACTGATCCAAAATGGTGTTCTGTAGTGGCTGTGAATGTTTATCCACATTGCCTTTCATTTCAGTTTAAAAAAGATAAAAACCATTGTCAGTTTCATCTATCACTTGACAGGCAGTTTGGTCGCTTTGTTAGAAAGTTGTTTCTCTGTGCTGTGTGTGAGAGAAAATAAAAGTCGTCTTAGGCCCGATAGGCCTTACTTCATTTTCCACGTCCCGCTCCATCTTGTGCGCCTTTTAAAGTAGTCGATACTCCAGTAGTCTAGTGGACTACTGTTTTTCAAGTTTTTTATGCAATATTCCAATTTTTCATATAAGTTAATTAACAACTTTGGATAGAAACTTGCAGATTGTATGTGTGTGTGCACTTAAGAGTCAATCCACATTAGAACGCCACCCTCAGGCTGAATTATGTAAAGACAACACTGCAAAAGGGTGTCTGCATGTGTTCAGCAATTACAATGTAAAAGCTTCATCTAGCGCTTTAACCCATAATCTACCCCAGATAAATTTATGGTCAGGAGCCAATACTGGTATCTACTGTACATATCCAAAACAAACCAAGTTTCAAAGTTCATTTACTGCTCTTTAGCATTGCTAAATGAAGAATGTGACTAAACAAACTTCACATTGTTCCTCAGAGCTGCATGGAAAACAACGGTTATTCAAATAATATATAAAATATGCTGAGCATATGTCTACCAAATACCTACAAAAACTGATGCCGTTTTAAAGGACATGACATCACAACATATCACTAAATTACCTATAGAAAAATCTGAATGTATGTGGAAGAATGTAATCATTATTACATTGAGTGACTGACATAAACATTGAATCTTTTGTTCAAGTTCTGTACAAGTCTGCCGCCTCTGATCCTCAGTTCATAGACTCCTGTGTAATTACCCTCATATCATTCCACACCCGTAACTTTTGTTCACCTTCAGAACACAAATGAAGATCTTTTTGATGAAATCTGAGGAGCTTTCTGTCCCTCATTGACAGTCCACTTAACTACCGTTGTCAAGGTCCAGAACACTAGTAAAGACATCATTAAAATAATCCATGTGACTCCAGTGGTTTATCCTCAATTTATCGCGCAAACACATATTGGAGATTAATATTTCGTAAATAAAGTCATAAATGATGTTTTTTGTGCAAACAAAGCACTCATGTCACTTCATAAAATTGAGGTCAAACCACTGGAGTCACATGGATTACTTTAATGATGTCTTTACCAGTGTTCTGGACCTTGAAAATGGTAGTTGTGTAAACTGTGAATGGAGGGACAGAAAACTCTCAGATTTCATCAAAAATATCTTAATTTGTGTTCCGAAGATGAATGAAGGTCTTACGGGTTTGGAGCATTTATGAGGGTGAGGAATTAATGACAGAATTTTCATTTTTGGCTGAACTAACCCTTTAATAATTCACCACTGAATTAGCACTGAAAAAAAAAAAAAAAAAAAAAAAAAATCAGGTTTTAGTCAAAGGAACAAACTTGTTTGTAAACTGTTCATTCAATATTTTGCTATATTAAAAGATATACATGTGTTTTAAGTACACACTCATTGTTACATTCTGTCATTATTTACTCGTCCTCCCAAATGAATGACTAGATTCTGAAGTCTTCCTGCAGCTCTTTACAATGTAAGGACAGTTTATAGAGGCCTTCACAAAGCTCAGAAATTATATTTAAACACAACAGAAATGCAGTTCTTCTGAACCCATATGATGGCTTTGTGTGCAGCTTAAGGGATTGTTTTCTCAAAATCTTTTCATAAATCTTATTTTTCATAGTCAAAACGCATCAAGTTCACCTATGAAACATTCAACAACTACTTCCCTCTATCATCGACGACAGGTAATCTGGTGGTCTGTTTGTGCCCAAAATACCTTTTGTGTTGCTTTTTGAGAGCTTTAGTGAAGGGGAAAACAATCAATGAATAATTACTCATATTTCTGTCTGTTCACACACAAACCATCACATGCCTCAAGACTTCCAATAAACGAGTAAACGAGTCACATGATACTTTTAGACAGATGACACTTGCTTCTTGTTTGACAAACATGAGCTCTAAAAACTACTGTGTAAAGTGCTCCTGTTTTCAATGACAAAGCTGGGCTAATGATGACTTTATATTTTAGAATAAACTCTCTCAGTCTTTATAGGGATAAATAACATTAACTGATAGGGCTGGGTATTAACACAATTTTAACAATTCGATTCGATTCAATATCGATTATTTTGGATGTAGTATTTCAGATACAGTACATGGCAAATTTTCTAGAGGAAAAAAATCTCTCAACGAATGCTGTAAACTACACATGGGAGTCAGTTGGTACTACATTACTATAATGAGTTTATGGTCACTGAATATGTTTTTCTGAGGTAAATGTGACGTCACGTGACATTGTTTACAAGCTGTTTTATTGACGTCTTTCCGAGGTTGAAGCACTGATTGAGCGATTACGAGACATGATACAGATTTCGGTAAGTTGTACTGAATATTTTAACATACCTTCAGATGTTTAGTCGTGTAACTGGTATTAAAGCGGAGGAGAGGATGGTCCTGTCCCAAATGGCACACTTCATGTGCACTTTCGGTCTTGTGGACTTAAAATGGCCACTGCGTGAGCGTGTCCGTTAAGTCCACAAGACCGTGAGGGGTGTCCCATTTGTCATTTAAGCTTAAAGAAGGGTGCTCGTGCTCGTGCCCTTAAAGCGCACTTCTGCTGAGCCCGCAAGTCTATGAGCTACGCAGAGGATTTCTACCCGGCAGTCAAAGCGCCATTACGTCGTGAAAGTGCGGACTCGGAGGAAGACTGTGAGGATTTAGGGTGCCATTTGGGACAGGGCCTACGTTCACATGCGCTCTGCGCTGCCGCTTCTCTTTAACTGAGGCGCTAAAGTGATCTGTCGCGTCACGTTAAACGGCGCCAAAACATTATTTATTTTTTGAATCTCATAATAAGATGGACGTCATTTGAAATCTGAGACTTTACTTCATATCAAAAGTAACAAAGCACACAGATTACTGCGATTTATTGGATGGGAGGCGCTCTACATGTTCTGTTCATTCATCAGCTGAAAACAGACTAGACTAATCGATTCTTGGGATTTAAGAATTGATATTGGTTCGTAAAAGTGAGAATCGATTAAAATCGAGAAATCAATATTTTTTACCCAGTCCTACTAACTGACCAGAGATGATGTGGTAATAGACATGCAAACTCTCGACATTTTCTTGATTTTCAGTTTAGAGTTTCTGTATTAATAGTCTATGATGTCTAAATGAATGAAGAGCTCGGGCAGCCCAGATAAAACTTAAAATGACAGAGAAAGGACAGCAGGATGATTTTAGGGCTGTTTCTGCTAAATTGATCAACCATTAATAGCAAAAGAACAAAACTACATGAAATACATAATCAAAAGATCTTAAATTCAGCATTTTAAACAGACAGAGATTCAGTAATTAGTATTAATGTAATTCAGCTCAACTCTGAACAATCACACAAATCACTGATTACTGCACTAAATCAACCACAAGTAGAACTGCTAAAGAGGTAGAAATATTGATTGTGAAAAATCGTATTATTCATTTAATCTGTACTGAACTACAATAAACCTCAATGTTTTTCCTCTTGCTGTATCAGCTGTAATACTTACTCATTTGCTTTTGTAGTTCAGAGACTTTGTGACGATAGTAAAGAACACCAGCAGCTGCAGCAGCTGAAAATACCAGCAGTAGAACTACAACAATCCCTGCTACAGCAGCTGGAGACAGAGGTGGAACTGGTGCTGGAACAGATAAAGAGAGACAGACATTAGTGTGAATGAGTCTGATCTATAACAAACACTATAAACATCAGCACTATATAACCTGAGTGATAAAGACAGTCATTATTTATCAGATCTACTGTATTTACAGGTGTCAGACAAGCTGTTTTAGATAATAAGAGTTCTGGGTGAGAAGTTATGAATTATTTTACAGACAGCTGATAAACAATCAGTCTTGAGTTACTCACCGCTGACAGTAACAGTGAATCTCTTGTGTAAAGTCTGTTTGCTGCTGCTGATCTTCACTGTAAAAAGTCCAGAGTCTGTGATTCTGCTGTTTGTGATGGTCAGAGATCCAGTCTGATGATCCAGCTTCAGTCTGTCTCTGAATCTCTCATCAGGATCATATAATGGTGGACTCTTGGCCTCTAGATCATGTTTAGCTATGAGTTTTTCATAATCTCCAAACCTCCACACTATCAGCTCATCTCCGTGTGTTTCAGTATCAGTCTGAAGAGTGACAGAATCTCCCTCTGTCACTGATACAATCTTCGTTTCACATTTAAAAGCATCAATAACATCTGGAGACTCTGCATGAGACAGATTCACAGATATTAAACATTAAACACAGTTACTGACACTAGAATATTAACTTTAACAGTCAATTAGTTTATCTCATGGTTACTACATAAGGCATGTAAGAACCATATATTAATTCGTTTTTGCTATTTATTTATTTATCTAATTTAAGTGCTGTATATAATTTTCCTTAAACATATTTCTTTATTTAAGTGTATCTTTTATTTGTGTTGATTGAGTTTGCTCTCTCTATAGGCAAAAGCTATTCTGTAAGATTGTTTTTGATTTTCAGGTTGCAGTTTAAATCAGCTTAATTTTAATTAATAAAACAACAATAAACTTCAAAACATCTAATTATTCATAAATAAAAGTGTCCTCACCGTAGACAGTAACACTGAAATTCAAATTTAAGGTCCCAGTTTTGTGGTTGATCTCTAGTTTATAAAGTCCAGAGTGTTTAGTTCTCATGTTTGTGATTGTCAGAGATCCAGTCTGATCCAGCTTCAGTCTGTCTTTGAACATCTCAGGGACAGTGGGATACGAAGTCTCATTTCTATCTATTTTAGCAATGGCTGAACGTGAATCTCTAAACGTCCACTTCATCCGATTAATTCCCTGTATTTTAGTAAGATCAGGGTTTAGAGTGACTGAATCTCCCTCCATCACTGTCTTCACTTCATCTGTTCCAGCACCAAACACTCCTGCAGAACAAACACAAACAGTTTCTCAGAGGTTAAACTCATATAACACTGCTGCTCATGTTAGTGGCGGCTCGTCAAGGGAGGCACAGCCTACCCAAAATTTTGAGGAGAAAACAGGAGAGTAATTGGAGAGTAGTTATTTGATCGCCAACAAATTTATCAAGCTATCATTCAAACAGTCTACAAATTACAAATGAAGGAAGACTCCACACCGAAGTTGGATATACAGGCTACAGCAGTCAGCTCCACTAAACACACAATGTGCTCTTTTAACAGAGACATAAAGAGGGATGGTTGTTTGCTTTAAGTGATAGGCTACGTGAGTGAAATTATATTTGTATTCTCTTGCTGTATGTGTGACAATTTCTTTACATTTTCTATCTATAAGTGAGTAAAAAGCCAATTTAAACCATCTCCATGTAAACAAATGGGACGTGAGCCAAACGAAACAATCAAATTACATTTCAAATAATTTCTTTTCCAAAGATGATTTCTGTCATTTTAGTTATCACGCCGATATATGTTCAACTGTTCGTTTTTTTGTTTGTTTGTTTTTTTAAACAGTTTGGTTTTAGTTAGCTATCTGAGAATACTTTAACACAGTGCATGAAGGGAACGTCTGCCAGTTCCCCAACTGTGTAAAAACATCTAATTTGGGTAAATTAAGCTGACTTTTAACATAAAAAAATCCAAAGCTTGTAGTACATTAATATTTGTCAGACCGACTTACTACAGTTTTAACAGTATCTCCCTTACTGTATGCACAGTTACAGTACACACATTTTCCATGAAATAGTTACAGTAATTCACCAATACGTGTTAAAAGAAAACTTTTAAAGGAATTGCAGCATTTTTTTCTAAAAATATTTACTGTACATACAGTAAGGGAGATATTGGCAACATTTCACCTGTACTAAATCAGCCTTGTATCGAGGAAAGTACTACATCCTTTGGAACATGAAAAAAAATCCATGGATAAGTAACGAGTCAATGAATCATGCGTCACCGGATCCAAAAATGCAGATCTTACTCATTGCACGCACAAATTCTGACCTACATTAATACAATATCAAAGTCTTGTATTCACAACTATATACAGTGCCCTCCACTAATATTGGCACCCTTAGTAAATATGAGAAAAGATTTATTTTCACAGCCGCCTTTGCTCATATTTACCAAGTGCCAATATTAGTAAAGGTCACTGCAGAATGTATATATGTCTCTATTGTACAAAAATTCACATAAATCTGTATTTTGCACACAAAATTTGTAAAGTATTAGTTTAAAATGTAGTAATTCACATTTGGTAGCCTAGTTGTGTAAACATTAATAATTAGCACAAGGCTTATTCATTGGTAGTTGTTTGTGTGTGGGACGTGAAATGCTTGAAAACCCTGAAAATCCAAATGAATCAAATAAGTTAAACTCAGAAAAGGTATCAATAAATGCACGCGCATCACCTAAGGAACAAATGCACATCTTCTTTATTGCATGCCCAAACTATGATACACTAATACAAAAGAAAAACTTTTTATTCACACAAATGTCTCTGTACAAATTAGTGTTGTCAAAAATATCAATATATATTTCGATATGTATCGACACTGAATTATCTGAAACGATACCAATACTCCTTTCAGTAGCATCGATACCAGCTGCGCGTTCTTGCTCTCCTCTCTGAAAGCGAGTTGACACGCACCTGCCTCCTCTCATTCAGTCGTCTCATTCACTCCAGTTAAATAGTGTTGGTGTGACCGGGTCTGAATTTCGGGGTGGGATTTCACATTCTACTCATTCCGGCAGATTTCACGCTCACATCCGAAGCGCGCGCATAACAGGCCTTATACATAATAAAACCGCCTCTGACATATAAGTGCTAAAATGAGCTCTTTTTCACGGCTTATTAATGGTCAAACACACTCAAAAATGTAAAAAAATCACTCACTGCTCTTGATTAACTTGTGTAAATTTAACTCAGTCTGTATTTAATTTTTACAATGAAGATTATCCAATGTTACTATAAATTTGATTACTTTGTTTCTTTATTCAGTTTCTTACCTCAATAGGCTAGGCTACTACTGTTAGACCTACCAGAAAAAATAAAACAGTCCGTTTCATTTGAATCTTTATTCTACTGTATTTATTTGTGCTATTAGTAATGTATTTGTTCTTATTACTGTTTACTTGTCTTATTTAAATTCAATTTACCATTTGAAATCAAGTTTCCTTGTGCTGTGTGTAAGACATTGCAACAAAATGACCCCATTGTGAAAACAAATACATTGAGTTAGCAAATGTGAGATAATTGTAATGGTAATTGATCAACATTTATATATGAAAAAGCTTAAAAGTTTTATCATATAAAGTGATCTCTTCAGAATTTTTACTTTTTTTTTTTAATTTCCTAGACAGTCTATAGATGGACAAAAAAAGAAATAATGTTAAAAATATTTATATGACAGTATATGCTTCGTTTTTTCCCAGTGGTATCGAAAATGGTATCAAATATCGATACTTTTCAAGGTATCGTATCGAAGTTAGAAATTCCAGTATCGTGACAACTAGTGCTGGGCGATATGACCAAAAATTTATATCACGGTATTTTTCAAAATTATATCGGTTTCAAGGAATATGACGGTATTTTTTTCCCCTATGCATGACTGGGCGTTAACCATATTTTCTACTGATTGAGAGAGGAAATACTGCAGTAGATTGACTAGAATGATCTGTTTTACTGTCGTGATGAGTGAATATTGTAGAAAAATTCCACACTAGAGTTAATACAGTAAAGGTTTACAAAGCCCCACAAAATGATGCTGTGGGGAGACAACAACCAATAAAACACAGACCTGCAACACACTCATTACAGACACATGAATATTAAAATATGACTATGGAGGAAAAAAAAGAGTTGGGGGCACCTTAAGCATTTGAAAAATCTAACCCTATATAACAACAAACTGCCAAAACGAGGTAGAAACGCGGAAGAACATTTTAACTGTCTAAGGATATGTTCAGTACATTTAAGAGCACTACAGTCTCTGAACAAATGACACACGTAAGTTTAACACAGAAAGAATAAAGCAGTTAAATTTTTGCCCATTCTTCTTTGAATTGTCAGTCTATTTATTAACTTACATCGTCTTCTGTGTAGCAGAATAACCCATCGTGTCATCGCGGTCGTGATCAGACGTACAGTTATGTGTCCTTTGCATAACGTTACATTTCATTTGAAGAAGACGTGATGAATTCACTCACTCTTTTTCATTCACTCTTTCAAGTGAACAATATAAGTGGATAACGTAGGGAACAGTGAATGAGGCTTTAGGGGGTGATTTCGGACTTACCATAGGCTGTGATGCGATCTCAGCTGTGCTCTCACTACAGTGCAACAGTGAAACGGGACCCTCTCAAACAGTGAAGGGCTGCGCCGCGTTCCGAACGTTGGTTAAGCGACACATACCGGTATTGCGGTATCATCAAAATTCATATCATAACAAAAATAAATACCGGTATTCGGTATGAACCGGTATACCGCCCAGCACTAGTGACAACACTAGTACAAATTGCTGCAAATTCATTTAATTCTGAATTTTACACACACAAGTTAAAAGGCATTTGTTTGTGAATAGTAAAACATATCTGCAACATTTATCAAGTTCATGGATAATTGTGTGTGCATTCAGTGCTGTTTCTAGGCATAGGCAAACTAGGTGGTCGCCTAGGGCGCAAACAGCTGGGGGGCGCCAGTGAGAGCCCCCGACCCACCAAGAGATTTTTTTTTATTTATATATATTTTATTATTATTATTATTATTATTTTTACTATTATTTCGTGGCATTATGATTACTTTCGATTATCTGAGTGACAAGTCTCCCTGGTGATAGTGGCCGCTGTATGGAGGTAGATTTGTAGCTAATCTCCAAATAAATAGATTATGATCCACAAATAAATGTAAAGATATTCACAAAAAATAATCGTATGCACAAATGAATAGAATGAGATCCACAAATATATGTTAGGAGTTTCACAAAAATTAATTAAATTCACAAATAAATAAAATGAGATTTGCTAATAAAAAACATATTCACAAATATGTTTTTATGTCACAAGCACAACTCTGCCTGCATTTATTTGTGAATCACCACCTGTACATTTGTGAAATGCTTTCTGTGCATTTCTGGATCTCTTCCTGCGCATTTGTGAATCGCCTCACGCATTTGTGGATTATGAAACAATTCTAGCGTCATGACTGCAGACAAATCCACAAATAGGTCCACCCACCGACTACTCAAGCCAATCAGATAACGGCCACGTTGCGCTGACCAATCGCAGCACACTTTTGCTACAACCAATCACGTTTTGCTTTGCAATTGGGGGCGGTCTCGTCCTGCATTGGTTTAGAAAGGCAGTAGAGGGTTCTTAAACAGTAAAAAGAGGTTTAAAATTTATATTTTGTTAGACCATTAGACTGTGTGTCAAGCCAAGTCAAACTATTATATTAATATATATAGTTACTCCAAAAATCTTTTGTGTAGTGGACCCCGTCCGAATGATGGCCGAAACTTTACTGATGAGTTTCATGAATTGTACATTAGCTACCATGAAATGTCTGTTTTTTACTCCAGATAATCACTGTAAAAGCTTATGCCTTTTCAGGGTTGCTTAACAAACTGGTAAACTTTCTATCCGTAAGAAAACTCAGACCATAATACCGTCAAAATAAGAGTCACCTTTTTGCAAAGCGGATAATGCAGACCTTATATATAATTACACCCACAAAAATATGTACAAATCAAATTAAAAGATTAATCACAATAAAGTCTGTTACATTTTGTAAACGGGGTGTTTATCACACAAACAGCACTTCAGCTCAATTCGAACGATGCGCCCATGGTGGAATAGCACGGGGCTCCTTTCAGAGTCTGTTCCCGCCCCCCATTGTAAAGCAAAACGTGACTGGTTGTAGCGAGAGTGTGCTGCGATTGGTCAGCGCAACGTGGCCGTTATCTGATTGGCTTGAGTAGTCGGTGGGTGGATCTATTTGTGGATTTGTCTGCAGTCATGACGCTAGAATTGTTTCATAATCCACACATGCGTGAGGTGATTCACAAATGCGCAGGAAGAGATCCAGAAATGCACAGAAAGCAATTCACAAATGTACAGGTGGTGATTCACAAATAAATGCAGGCAGAGTTGTGCTTGTGACATAAAAACATATTTGTGAATATGTTTTTTATTAGCAAATCTCATTTTATTTATTTGTGAATTCAGTTAATTTTTGTGAAACTCCTAACATATATTTGTGGATCTCATTCTATTCATTTGTGCACATGATTATTTTGTGTGAATATCTTTACATTTATTTGTGGATCATAATCTATTTATTTGGAGATTAGCTACAAATCTACCTCCATACCGCTGCTGTTAGGAAGAGAATAGAGAAATGAGATGTAGAAGGTGGCAGGGAACGTCATCATCCGTGCTTACCTGGATTAAGCGTTTTAGTTTCATCATCATGAAAAGGTCAAAGCCATCAGGGGCTCAGTATCGTAAAAAGAAAAAAAGAGAATGAGAAAAAGAAAGTGAAATATACAGGTACTAATTGGTTAATTGTTCTGTTCTACTACAAGCTAGTCTCTCCATCAAGAGCAAAACATGACACTGCATATTAGCACGGGATGGATTTACCACACTTCATGCACATTTCAGCAGCGGAATATTATAGCATAGTAAAGCTGAATAAAAAAATAATTATCGGAGATGGCTGTTTAGTGTAAATTGACCAAGTGATAGTGTCATAACTATGACAAGTTTGACAACCAGCGTGGACCTGCCAAACGAACATAGTTTCAACAGAAAAATCTTGCCTAGGGTGCCAAAAAGGCTAGAAACGGCCCTGCGTGCATTCATTAATCATTTTGATACTACAATCATCCCATATCATTTCCCTTCCTGCCCATCATCTCACCTTTATCTGAACTAGTTGTGCTTCAGAATGCGCTGCAATATCTATTTGTTTGTAATTAATTTATTCTTACACAGCTTCGATTCAGCAAAAATCAGTCTTCAGCAGAGTCAGTCTTGTATCTAGGAACATACTACATCCTTCGGAACATGAAAAACCCCTTTTGGTGAATTACAGTAATTTATTTCTAAAATTATTTGTGTACTGTACATACAGTAAGGGAGGTATTGGCAAAATTCACCTGTACCATCTCAGTCTGGTCACTAGGAACGTACTACAACCTTTGGAACATGAAAAAAAAAAAAAGCTTTTGGGGAATTACTGTAACTTTTTCATGAAAATATTTGTGTAACTGTATACGTTAAGGGAGATATTGGCAGAATATCACCTGTAGTAATGGTGTCTAGGAATGTATTACAACCTTTGGAACATTTTTTCTAAAAATAGGGGAGTAGGGGAGGTACTGTCTAAAGCGAGATACTGGCAAAATATAATCAGTCAGTTTGCCCACTAGGCATTTATTTACTATAACCCTGTAAAACATTAATTTGAATGAATTATAATTGGACTAAAGCAGTCCCTAAAGCTGCCTAGGCAAATATGCAGCGAATGTCAAATCCAAAACGAACTTTACCCATTTATTTATATATTATGCATTGAAATTAATAGTATCATTAATTCAACTGATTCGTTCAAAAAGCTTATTCATTCAGTAAAGAAACACCGCCATTTGAACTTATAAGCACCGAAATTCTGCAAAAATAGGCAATGGTGTCTAAAATATAACATTTGTTATCATGCTGATATCTGGAGAAAAACGGCACTCTTCATGTGATATTTGTTAACTAACGTTATATTAAATGATATAAGTCACAGTGAAAGCGTGCACTCTAAATGCGCACCGACACTAGTCTAATCTACAAGAGAACATCACGTAGAGGGATGTCAGATCGATTGTGCATCGTTAAAACAACAATTATGATAAAATTGTAGACTAAATATATCGCATACCCCTAGCCTCTTCACAGTATTACTAATAACATTTGAAATTCAGGTCTGTAGACATATTTAGGCCCCGTCCACACGGAGACACGTTTTTGTAAATACGCACAAATTTTGTATCGGATAGGCGTTTCGTCCACACGGATCTGGTGTTTTCAGAAGGTGAAACCGCTATTTTTTGAAACTGGGTCCCAGAGTGGATAAATCTGAAAACGCCGTCTTTGCGTTTTCGTTTGGACAGCCTATCCGTATACTTTGTGAAACGATGATGTCATCACCCCACGTGTCGACCCTAGTCAGACGCCGCTAACAGCACAAAACTGCAACAGCAACAACAATAGCAGACTCTAGATGCTTGTGTTCGTGCTGCAGAAGCTACTGAGCCAAAATAAAGCGTTATTTCGAAGATTTACTATAGTTTGTATACAGCGTGCAAGGTTTATGCGCATGCTCCAAGTCTTATTCGCTGTTTTAAGTGTATCTCTGTGGCAGAATTACAGCGCCACATACTGGTCTGGCATGTAAACTACATCGTTTTGAGTCGTTTCAGTGGTTTCGTGTGGACGCAGATATTTCTTGAGACGAGGAAAAAAAAGATCGGATAGGGTAAGCTCCGGCTTCGTGTGGACGGACTCTTGGGAGCAGTGCAACAGCAAGGCTACTCTGGTGGCGCCAATCAATCTACAATCTTTTTGGTGGTATTTTATTTTTTCACTTCATGAACTTGTGAATTTACATTATGCATTTAAATTAATAGTACCCACTGCAAAATCATACTGGGGTGGCCAGAGTTTGTACAGGGGTGGCCGTGGCCACCACTGGCCACCCCTTGGGGGCGCCCCTGGATTTCGATATAAGAGAAGAGGAGCTTGAGTTTGTTGCCCAGCCTTATTTGTTTGAACCGTGAGAGTCCTTTAAGCTTACAATACTCCTACATCCTGCGTCATACATCGCGTCACGGGTTACTCATTTGGCGCAAGTCAGCTTGCGCATTCTGCGTGCGGTCGTCCACCGGAAGCTCTTTATTCGAATTTATAAAGTTTTATATATGGATATTTTTCTTACAAAAACACATCCCTTCGCTTCAAAAGGCCTTTATTAACCCCCTGGAACCGTATGGATTACTTTTTTTATGGATGGATGCATTTTTTCTGTCTTCAGAATGTGAATTACCATTCACACCCATAACCTTGGAGGACTAAGGATATTTTTAAATATATCTCGGATTGTGTTCGTCTGAAAGAAGACTGTCATATACTCCTAGGATGGCTTGAGGGTAAGTAAATCATCGGATAATTTTCATTTTTGGGTGAACTATCCCTTTAAAGTAGCGATTAGCCAGTGACAGCGGTGTTCATTTCCCTCCCTGCCCATCATCTCACCGTTATCTGAACTGCTTTATCTGTTTGTTTTATTCTTACACAGCTTCGATTCAGCAAGAGAACACCTACGATTGAATAAAAGTGCAGGAGACAAGTGATTACAAATAGTTGAGGACAGCGTGTACAAATTCACCTGGATGAATGTGATTAGTTAAAAGGGAGAGCCGAAGTCCCGCAGAGTTATCTTCAACAATGGCAAATAAAATAAATAAAAAATAAAAATAAAAACTCCCCTGTGCCATATAGCTCCCTAGTAACCCTTAAAACCCAGATTAGCTTGTTCAGATGTGTTTAATTTGAAGCAAAACTCTGCATGACTCTGGTTTTCCAGGATCATGTTGTCCACCCCGACCTCTGTTTCCGGTGTCAGAGTGAAACCGAAAGTGGTAAAAATAAACAGAAATCGTGAACTTACCGCACATTAGTAGAAAAATCTGAAAGAATTTGAAAGCGTTCTTCATACTGTCGAACATTCCAGCATAATCTGATTTCGATGGATATCATTAATGCTCGCTGTTGTTTCTGAACCACACCCTCCCGACCGACAGCGATGAGTGTGAACAAAACCCGTTAAATACCTACAGAGAGATAGTAATACCGACTGTAACTGATTAATTAATTTTCATCAGACTATAGGTTTTATGCTACTAAAGAAGAAGAACCTCAACGTTTACAAATCTGAAAGACTGTAGAGAAGCGCAGAAACCTGTAATAACGGAGACTAACGGTTCTCTTTCTTTGCAGCGGATCCCAGACTAGAATAGAGCATTACTGCCATCTGCTGTTTGAATAAACCGCCAGACAATTTTTCTCTCTTGCTCAAACTCAGCTTTGAGATCTTGGACAACAGCCTACAATACAAAATATGCAGTAGGAAGTGAAGGTGTAGGCTAGTTTACAGAAGTAAAGAAAATGAAAATAAGAAAATACATGGTAAAAAAAATAAAGACAGGAAGAAATAAAGAAATCAATCAGTCACAGTATTCTACGAACTTGATGCAAATCTTTAAGTATTAATAATCAGAGAAGAGTTATCTTACATTTGGAATAATAACAAATGAATGATTTTATATTTTTTGTCATGTTTACTTTTGTGGGTGTTGACTTTCAATGATAAGAACACGCAACAAACTCGATTTTCTAATGAATAACTTAAGCTCATTTTATCAAATGTCTGGAGTGGTTTGACACCTCAGACAGTTAATCTTGTTCATGATAGGAATGTATTATTATTATTATTTGTAATTTTAAGATGAGTGCAGATCGTCATTTTGTATTTGATAAATAAAAATATGTAATTATTTAATAAATTATTTAGTGTATATATATATATATATATTGAAACAAGTATTAATATTATATATATTAATTAATTGGTGGTACGTTATGAGTGTGCCAGACAGACAGACTGATGTGTGTAGTAAGACACAAAAGACTTGTAAATAACAAAAATTACAAAAAAGACAATAAAAAAATTAAAAAGACAATAATCAGTCTCTATTTAAAGTAACATCTATTGATACATCCTATCATTAATATTAGGTTCCGTTTATAATTAAGAAAAGCGTCATGCATCCACACTAATTTTAAGTAGTGTTTAATTACTTTTCCTTAGTTATGGGGACTTTTATTTTGTAGTTTGTAGTGGCAGGTTGCGATGAAATCAAAGGCGGATAATTTTCTTTTGCTTTTAAGTGAAAATGAACATCAACATCTTTTTCATCCATTTTAGTTAGGCTAAATGAACACACGTAGGCTATATTATAATTTTAAATATTTATAAAGGACCCGCTGTCAGACTGTTTGGAAATTCACACATGAACATAAAAACATGATATCACAGCTTATTCTGACGTTGTAGAAGAGAACAGAACGCAACTGTTTAGACCAATGAGGATTAAGCTGTGACGTCATCAAGTGCTTTCACAAAGTAGAAGATGATTCACTCCTCCACTTCACAACAGACCTGCAGCACTATCTGTCCCTTCAGCTCTTCTGTCGCTGTATTACCAGATCTTAAACGTTTATTTATGTTTTTTGTTGTTTAAATGTTGCATTTAGAAACATAGGAAATTAGGAACTTGTAATTTGAAACCGTTCACCGAAATGCCAAAAAATATAAATGACATGGACATGTTTATATTCATCTGTTTGTGCTTATGGAGTCTGAATGGTAAGTATTTTTATACCGTCATTTCTGTTTATAGGCTATTATCATTTGTCCACATACAATCCATCATGTTATTTCAGTCATTTTCATGTTTAGTCATTGAACTCAATTATCTTTGTTCATGATGTTATTTTGTCATTTTTCTCATTCATTGACATCAAAGGTTTAAACTGTTACACATTACTGAATTATACATTGAAATTAGTGAAAAGCGGTTCTGCAGATTTTTGTTTATTTGTTATTATTAGTATTTTTTTATTATTATTATTAGGTTTTTTTTTTTAAATTAACAAAAAACTCCAAATCTGGATATTTACAAAAACTAAATGAACAATAATGATATTTTTATGTTGCTCATTTCTTTTCCAGAAGACAGTATCCACTGTTGTGGTTTCACTGAAGCTGTGATCCGATTGGCTCTCTCTGCTCTGGTGGGCGTGGCTACTGTGGTTGTTCTGGTTTATGACATCAGATCCAGAAGTCTTCAACAGAAGAAGAGCATCCAGAAATATCCATCAAACTGATTAATCAGATACTGAGGAAGGTAGAGATGTTCTTGAACAACTGTAGACGTGATATTACAAGAAATATCATTTTAAAATAATCAATTAATCAATTTTTTTCAGAATCTAAACTCTGCTTTTTAGTTTACTCCTTTTCTAATTTTCACATCAGTTGTGTTTGTTTGTCTTTTCACAATATAAATCATTTTAAAGCAGATTTTCAAAGAACTTGCGCTAAAATATACACTGTGACAAATCAGATAGCAATTTACTGCACTGTAAAAAGTAATACGCTATATCTACTCCATAAAATGTTGGCAACAGATTACAAGCAATATCATTAATTAAATTCAACAAATAGAATTGAGTTGGAATTAATCAAATTAATTCCTTAAATGTCAACCATTTAAAACGAGTAAAATTTAAACAAAAATATCTGAATAACAGACAGCATTGAAGACACCTGATGATATCAAGCAGAATCACTGAAGGAAAGACAAACACATGAATTAACAGAGGTTTAGATGTTGATGTTGATTTTATTGAAAACGTTTGGTCGCCATTATGGTTATTAGTGTTTCGTTTAGTTGGGCAGTTTGACTATTTGCTTTTTATGTCAGTTTGTGGTTTTTGTAATGGTGCTAATTTTACACATTTTAAATGGTTGACTTTTAAGGAATTCATTTGATTAATTCTAACTCAATTCTTATATGTTGAATTTAATGAATAGTATTGCTTGTAATCTGTTGCCACAATTTCATTGAGTCGATAGAGCGTATTACTTTTTATAGTGTGTGTGTGTGTGTGTGTGTGTATATATATATATATATATATATAAAATATTATAAATTATAATTATATTTTTATTACACTCTAATAAATTATAAATTTATTAGACTACCTGTTATAATAAAGAGAAAACAAATATTTTAGGAATCAGTCAAACTTGTTTAAAACTAAAAATGTTAGTCATTTATTAGGCAATAAATAGTCTTTATTGACACATAATAACCTGAAAATGTAATATTTTGTATGTCCTCCTCTGGCATTGATAACAGCTTGCATTCTTGCTGGCTTGTTTTCATGTACTTTTACACAGTCTCTGTTGTTATTGACTGTCATTGGACATCTGAATAATAAAAAAGTAATAAAAATATAATGTGATTTCCTGCTCAGTGAGATAATGATCTTGAAGTCCGTTATCTAAATAAAACCATTAAGAAGATTATTACTTGTGTTTGCTGACAGATTGTTGGGGGTTATGATATGTTTTTAAATTCCTTGATGTTTTATTAGTTTATTGGAGTATGAATGAATATAGTGATATATGATGATCCCCATTTCACTGTTATATTTATGACAACAGAAAAATACCATGATATTGATCAAACTTTTGTTGTAAGCCATGATTAATGGTCAGCTCACTTCATTTAACTTTAAGTTTTTTATATTGGTAAATGTAATGTTTTTTTTTGTTTGTTTTTGTTTTTTTTCCTGTTGGTTTTCTTCTCTTGTTTTTTTTGCTTTGTTTCTTTAATCTCTCATGTGGTGATGTTTTTAATAATAATAATAATATATATATATATATATAGACAGACAGACTTTAATAAGTGGAAATCCTTCATGGCTTGTGTTTCGTTTTATGCAGTGCTCTGTTGGGGGTGTAGTATCACCGTTGATGATAAAAATAGGATTAATAAATTGATTAGAAAGGCTGGATCGGTTATTGGCCTTAATCCTGATTCACTTGAGGTAATTGTGGAAAAGAGAGCAAGGGCAAAATTAAAAATGATTTTGTCTTACAAAGGACATCCACTACACTGTATTTTTAGTGGACTTAAAAGTTAATTCAGTGGAAGATTAGTGATGCCTCAGTTTTTTTTAATGAAGTTGTGTAACTTTTTTTTTTTTTTTTTTTAAATGTTTAATTGTCTATCTGTGTTTGTATTGTGTTATGTTGGCAAATGAGTTTCCCCTTACAGGAATTAATAAAGTTTTCTAATCATTATCCTTTCTTTTGAATAGACAAGTCAATACTTACATTTGTTTATTTAGTTTTATGTCAGAAGAAATTGTTTTTAATTGTTATTTTGGGTCACACATGGGGCACATTTAAAAAAAGAAAAAAAGATTTGTTCTTGTGAAATAAAACAAAAAATCATTTAAAAGTTTTTCAGGATCTGCATGTGTCTTAAATGTAGCAATAACTTGACAAGAAGAAAGAAGGATGATGGATGATGTGACACAGGACAGAGATAGGCAGAATTGTATATAGCTTAACTATACGCTGTTTCCACAAACAAGTGTAAACGATTGCATTTTTCTTTAATACATTAATATACAAGTTATGTATAAAGCCAGCACAAACTTGCTTTTGAAAAATGGGGGCATGGTTAAAGCATAAATCATTTATTGTGCTTATTTTTTTATTTTTTAATCAATCATTATAATTGTTCTTTTTTTAAATAAATTAGGCTAACATTAGATGCTCATGAAGAATCAGTTGCAGAACCTGCTGTCAGATACATGAAGGAAGTAGGCTATGTATACAAAATGCGAGAAAAATAAATGTTGGTAAAACATCCCACTACCCATTTTCCCAGAGTCTATGTAAGGTACACTACTGGTCAAAAGTGTTTTATCTTTTAATGTTTTATGTCTCTTCTGCTCACCAAGACTTCATTTATTTGATCCAAAATACAGCAAAAACAGTAATATTGTGAAATATTTTTACAATTTAAAATAACTGTTTTCTATTTGAAAATATTGTAAAATGTAATTTATTCCTGTGATCAAAGCTGAATTTTCAGCATCATTACTCCAGTGTTCAGTGTCACATGATCCTTCAGAAATCATTCTAATATGATTTGCTGCTCAAGAAACATTTATGATTATTATCAATGTTGAAAACAGTTGTGTACTTTTTTTCAGGATTCCTTGATGAATAGAAAGTTCAAAAGAACAACATTTATCTGAAATATAAAGCTTTTTCAACATTACAAATGTCTATACTGTCACTTTTAATGCATCCTTGCTAAATGAAAGTATTATCCCCAAAAAAAAAAACCTCTCACTGACCCCAAACTTTTGAACGGTAGTGTATAATGTTACAAAAGCTTTGTATTTCAGATAAATGCTGTTCTTTTGAACTTTCTATTCATCAAAGAATCCTGAAAAAAAAAAGTACACAACTGTTTTCAACATTGATAATAATCATAAATGTTTGTTGAGCAGCAGATCATCATATCAGAATGATCTCTGAAGGATCATGTGACACTGAAGACTGGAGTGATGACGCTGAAAATTCAGCTTTGCCAACACAGAAATAATTTGCATTTTAAAATATATTACAATAGAAATTTATTTTAAATTGTAAAAATATTTTACAATATAACTGTTTTTACTGTATTTTTGATCAAATAGCTAAATGAAGCCTTGGTGAGCAGAAGAGACTTTTTTAAAAAAAACATTTAAAATCTTACCGTCCAAAGACTTTTGAGTCTGTCGCTTTGTAGCGACCAGGGTAGACAGTCTCAAGCTGTTGCAGCACTGTAGACACGGGGTTACTTTGTAAAAGTATTTACTAAATGGTCTATTATATGAAACCCATATAAGCGAGAAGTCACAGGCTGTAGAGCCTCTGAAGGAAGTGCTCTAGAGGAGCTTATTATTCACTCTGAGCTTCACTACAGACCGACAGCACTGTCCTCTCCAGATCTTCTGTCACTTTCAATGTTTATTATAACATTTCTGTTGGGATTTCCTTTTCTAATCTATTATTGTTTTTATTTGAAACCGTTAATCTAAATTCAAAAATATTTGACATGTTTATATTCGTCTGTTTATGCTTATGGAGTCTGACTGGTAAGTATTTTTATGGCTTCATTTCTGTGCTTATTATTATTTGCCCACAAACAAACCATTCTGTTATTATCCATCTTTCGTTTTCATGTTTCAGACTACTATATAAATTTGCTCATGATGTCATGATGTTGAAATAAAATAAAACCATTTGACTCATTACGCATGCAGGGCGTGATTTGCAACTACTGGCGCACTTTTAGTAGTCATAGCATTTTATTTTAAAGTGGAGCGGTTCCTTGTGCCAAGAGCTGCCCCCGACTAAATATGTTTCTAGTAGTCGTTCATTTAGGCCATTCATCGCTTAGTCGCACGTTTATATTAAATTAATTAATATAATAATAGCTTACTAAACCATCCTTAAGCTTTAGTCATTATAAAGGGAGCGCTCTTTGCGCGCATTCTGCCATACCAAACCATGCACGCAGCATGCTTTTCGGTTAAAACTAACTGTGGTTTGTGAATGTTGATGCTTTAATAACAAATATTTTATCGGGAGCGTTCATGCTGGTGTAGCAGTTTTGCTCTGGTTGTGTTGTTCTCAATGAAGACAATACAGGTGGAGCAGGTCTCAGGATGTTTTATTCTGAAGAAAGCAGGTCTGCAGAAATACACAGAGCACAATTAATTCTTTTTGGGATACACGACTCTCCCCTTCAGTTGTCCATACAGCATGGAGAAAGCAGCACTCTCATTTGAAGAGCGAGAGAAAGCACAACCGACCTCGTCAATAGCAAATGTGCTTCTAAAGATCTCAATTTACTCAATTAACAGTTACAAAACATAAGACAAATAAGATAAGTCAAATAAACTTAAGATAAATATAAGTAATTAAGATAAAATAAGTCACAAAATACATGTCACTATTATATGGCATAGGAAATAATATATAAAAAAAAAATATAGTCTTCTCCGCTTACTCGCATCAGTGAATGAATTAAATGGGGAAAAATGTCAAAAAAGTTACAGATTTTGCACAATTTAAATTGAAAATATTCAATTTGATAACATCACGTTTGCACACAGACCTCACTTTTTTTTTTTGTATCTATCAACCTCGTATAAAATCGATAGTAAACACATTTGAAACATTTCTCAACATATAACACAAACAACGAACATACCTGCAGAAATACACAGAGCACAATTAATTCTTTTTGGGATACACGACTCTCCCTTCAGTTGTCCATACAGCATGGAGAAAGCTAGTAAGCAAAACCAATATCAGTAAAACATTCAAAATACAATTCGCTGCATTACATTTCTTGAAATCACAGTCTTACATTACACTTAAACATTATTTGTCTCATGAAATTATTCGATGATATTGTTTACACTTAGAGAAATGTCCTTACCAGCACTCTCATTTGAAGAGCGAGAAAAGCACAACCGACCTCGTCAATAGCAAATGTGTAAGCTTCTAAAGATGGCGCTGCTCACACATCGCACGCAGGTATCATGTGCATCACCAATATGTGCCCCATAAAATATTCTGCATGAACAGTTCCTACTAGAATTAATTATGTACGTTATGCCTCATTATAACTCTGAACGCAAACATGAAAATATAAGAAAATAACATAAGTTTTGATGAAGTTCATTAACATTATGCTTTATATATATATTATAATATTTGAACTAGCTACATTCTCCCGCTGAACTTCACAAAACTTGTTCAATACGGATAAATAGCTGATCAAGAAGCCACATACAGAATAAACTCAACTGACATTCAATACACTCAACACAGCAACACATGCTTCCCAACCTACAGGGAAAGTGACCTAAGCAGGGTGATCAGGCCTACTAAGAGAACACTTGTGAATAGGGTGCCCCAAACACCACTACTTTGATTTCAATGTGACAGCTACTTTTAAATGAAGCTGAAGGTTTTCTGAATGTAGGTCTTTTCAACGTGATGTAACATAAGTAATCTCAAAAGAAACACTTGTATGATCTATGCAACAGCTTAATCATCTTATGTCAACAAAGACCTGGTAACCCCATTAACTGAACTGTTCGTCTTCATGTTTTGGGTCATGTTCTGAATCAACCTATTCATAGGTTTCACAAGCCTGCCAAATCTGGTTCTGACTTGAGTCACCACTTGATTAGGAAGTGAATCCACAGGATAAGAGGTCTGAACATCAACTGAACCTCCCACAGATGCAGATACTGTATCACAAATCAATCCTCCTTTACTTGAATGATCAGAAACGCTGTCACAGTCCAAGAGTTCCTCCTGCTTTGCTGGGAACACAGATTGTGCAGACTCAGGATCCACTGCTAATGGAAGGACGCTCTCTGTCTTAGAGGATATACTGCTCGGGTTATCATCTGGAGCTACAGTCCTTGCTACCCAGCTGGCAGTTCGATCTGCATTGCTGCATTCAGACATGGGTGTTACAGCATCGCTCAAAGCTATTCCGTTACGGTTATCAGCTGGTTCACTGCCGTCACTGAATGAGGGTTCAACTTCCTCAACCTCAATCGGCAGAAAGTTAGCTTGAAGGAGCAAGTTCCTATGAACAGTCTTTTCTTGACCAGTGTGGGTGTTGCGGATACGGTAGGTGTGACATTGAGGATTCAAGGCAACAACTGTGTATGGGGTGGCTTCCCACTTATCCGCCAATTTCTTGCGACCACGTTCGCCTTTGTTAGCCAGTAAGACTTGGTCCCCAACTTCAATACTGCAACCTTTGGTCCTCTTGTTGTATAGGTCTGCCTGGCGTCGCTGACTGGCCTCAGCATTTTTCTGAGCAAGGGCCAAAGCTTCTTTCAAGTCATCCCTCAATCTCCTTACGTATGCATCATAGTCAATGAGGGCATCATCCCTCTCCACACTGCTGAACATTACATCCACTGGGAGTTTCGGAACCCTGCCGAACATCAAATAAAAAGGCGCAAACCCAGTCGACTCATGGGCTGTACAATTATAAGCAAAGGTTAACGATTGCAACATCTGTGGCCATTTCTGCTTGGCTCTAGGTGGCAATGCCCTTATCATACCACCCAGAGTTCTGTTGAATCGCTCGACATGACCGTTGCCCATTGGGTGGTACGCGGTTGTTCTTGACTTCCTCACTCCAGCAACTTCCAGCAAGTCATGGATCAGCTGGTTTCTAAATTGGCACCTTGATCCGAATGGATTCTTTCTGGGAAGCCATATACGCAGAAGTACCTATCCCACAACAGCCTTGCAACTTGTTTCGCCGATTGGTCTTTACATAGGGAAAGCGTGGGCCATCTTAGTGAAGTGGTCTGTTATGACCAGAACATCCACACTGCGACCACTGGAATTCTCTGCGGACCAAAAATCAATGCAGACCAATTCCAGGGCTCGATGTTTTGATGCTTTCCAGTGGAGCTCTACCTTCAGGTTCTGGAGTTTTGCTCACTACACAGCGCTTGCAACATTTAACATGCTCACGCACATCCCTTTCCATACTGACCCAGAAGAACCTCTGTCTCGCATGGGATAAAGTCCTACCCTGGCCTTGATGCCCAGCCTCATCATGAATGCCTTGAAGAACCTGCTTCACTAGCGAACTTCGGAACAACATATTGCAATCTCCTTTTTCGCATCATGACATCCCTGCACACTCGGTATAGTATGCCGTCAAGCATTTTGAACTTCTCCCACTGTTTAAGTGTTTTAATTACCTTGTGAGTTTCTCCAGTTCTCTCACGTCTAGATGGTTTTCTTCCTCTTCTCACATAGAATAAAACTCTTGACAGGGTTGCATCATCCTGCTGCATTTCATGTAAATCCTTCAATGAGAAAACTGGCAGGGGACTAGGACCTGGAGACAACAACTGGTGGGTATCCTGAGTGAGCCACTGGACCGCTCTATCCCTCGCGCCTACTTCCCACTCTGAGTGAACATCAAGGATTGCCGACACTTCAACACTGGTGAGTGAACATGATTCTGAACCTGCACAGGGGTAATGTTCAACATTACAGGTGTTTGCACACAACCTGAAAACGTCTTGAATGGAGTTCTCTCGGACTTGCTCTGCTTCTTCCAACAGCACACTGTACGGCTCAGACATCAGCCTTTGACTGACACACCCACGGATGAAGGGCTGCCTACTCAAAGCGTCTGCAACCACATTTCTACTGCCGGGTATGTATTGGATGCTAAAGCTATAAGGGGCCAGCTTAGACACCCACCTCTGCTCACATGCGTCAAGCTTTGGCTTCGTCATAATGTATGTTAAAGGATTGTTGTCCGTCCAAACAGTAAAGTCGTGCCCCTTTAACCAATGACTAAACTTGTCGCAGACGGACCACTTCAGAGCCAAAAACTCTAAACGATGGGCAGGGTATTTGGCTTGTGCACGAGTTAGAGCTTTACTGGCGAAGGCGATGGGACGTGCCTTAATTTCTCCTTCCGGGACTTGCGACAGTACAGCCCCTAACCCATCCATAGACGCATCAGTACATAGAATGAATGGTCGACTGAAATCGGGGTGAGCCAGCACAACAGATTCTAACAGAGCTGTCTTTAGCTTTTGAACGCCACACTGTGCTCTTGCTTCCAATCATCGCGTTCAGTCTTTTGAATGACGCAATACCTCTCACAGGGGTCTTCTTTCCTCTGGGTGCAGCAGTCAAGGCGAACAATGGCTTTGCAATACTGGAGCAGTTTTGAATGAAGTTTTGATAATATAATACCATTCCCAAAAAGGACTTTATCTTTTTCTGTGAAGGTGTCACTCCATCCGGCATCATCAGATCAGATACAGATATGGTAGAAATGGCGCTAACCTTGTCTGGATCTGTTCCTACTCCAGAGCCAAATGACATGCCCCAGAAATTTCACACTTCTTCAAGAAAATGACACTTCTTCGGCGCCAACTTCAGTCCATGTGCACTGAGCCTAGAAAACACCAGCTCAAGCCGCTCAATGGCCGCTTCTTCATTCGGAGCGTACACAAGAAGATCGTCAAGATAGCATAACAGAGTGAGAAAGTTCTGATCACCAAAGATATTGATCATAAGTCGCATAAAGCTGGCTGGACTGTTACAGAGCCCTTGAGGCAGACGGTTGAATTCATATAGGCCCATTGGAGTCGTGAAGGCAGTGAACTTCTTGTCCTCTTCAGACATTACAATGTTATAAAAACCAGAGGTTAAGTCCATCGCACTGAAGATCACATTCCCTCCCAAAGCTGCCAAACAGTCTGCCTGGTGAGGCAAGGGGTGGGCGTCTAACAGTCCGAGCGTTCAGCCAACGGTAGTCAACACACACTCTGAGGTCTCCATTTTCTTCCATACCAACACAAGTGGCGAAGCCCACTCACTATTGGACTTGCGTATGATATCCTGTTCCTCCATTTCAGAGAGAACACTTCTCAGCTTCTGGTACTGCGCTGGTGGAACACGGCGGTATGGAAGCCTGAAGGGACGATCGTCTGATAAACGAATATGGTGGACAAACTCCTTGGCTTCTCCGCAATCTAGTTTGTGTTTGGAAAATACGTCCTCATGCCTCTTAATGAGCTGTACTAGCTGACTCTTCCAATAGTGGGATACTTCACATGACTCAATGTCTAAATCACCAAGACCAAGTTTCTGAAGGCTTTCACGGAGCTTGAAGGTAGAGCAATCTCCTTCATCAATGCCTCCAATGATGCTCTGGTTCTGCACACTCACCATCTCATCGTTCTTGCGATCAGGGTGCACATTGAGGTCCTCAACAGCCACAACAGGGAAGACGTCAGCTATTTTTGAGTTCCTTCTCAGTGTAATAGCCTTATCAAAGGGGTTCATGATCCTGACCGGTACCCATCCATCACCAGACATAGAGGCAATGACCCTGCCCACCATGATGCCTTTCTTGTGGGTCTGCGTCTTGGGTGGTTCAATCACAACTGTACTTCCCATGGAGATAGGGGTGTTTGACTGGAAGTTTACCCCACACGAGGTGTTCTTGTTTGGGCAACAGCGTAATGGCCTGGGTTAGTTTTGCAGTGCCCACAATATCAGGGATTTCACCACCCTTCCACCTGTTAATGCCCGACAACATGTTCAGAAACTGCTCAATTTCAGGTTCTCCAGATGTCTCAGGACGATTCATGACATTCCAATAGCCAGAGGTTTGTTTGAGCTGAGTTAGTATGAACTTAATGACATTAGTTCCCAGAATCAATTGATCTCTCTGTCCCGGGACAACTAGTGTAGGCACACTCACTAACTTGCCATACACGTCCATCTTCAGCTGATAGACTCCTTTTGGTTTGACTTTAACACCACCACAGCCAATGAGAAGAATGTCCATATGTGACTGGTCTACCTGTGCAGACATTCCCATGTTTAAAAGTTCATGCTCTGTTTCTTCATTGATCGTACACGCCATAGATCCGCTATCCAGTAGAGCTTGGACTGTGAGTTTGTCATTCAACAGAACTGAGGTATAGAACAGACTATCTGCCTTTACTTTGTGACATTCTGGAATAAGACAATACCGTTACTGGAGACAGACTTGCAACATTCATCATAAACAAATAAATCATCATCCACATTGAGGGTTTGACATTTTGCACTCACATAGTCCCCTCCCATACGTGAGTGTATTAGTTTCCCTGAGCATGCAGGTCAGAAGCAGATGGACTAGCAGGGCTGACAACTTTGTGACATTGCTTCTGCTGATGCCCAATCTCCAAGCACAACAAACATCTCCTTTCTCTCATACAATGTGAACGTGTGGAATGACTCCTATCACCGCAGACTCTGCATGGGGGAAAGCTGCGCCACTGAGTTGTTCTTGGCTGTGAGACGGGAGCATTCTGACTTGTACGCTCAATACTTTTTCCAGCATGCTTAAGACACGCTCCAAAGTGGCAGCTTCCGAAGTCGCAGGTTCAGCAGCCTTCAATGGACTATCAGGGACATAAACAGGTGCATCTGCATTTATACCATCTCCCTTGGTGACAGCGTGGGAGTAGGTTGATACTTTAGCTGCAGCGACTTGGACAGTGTTAACATCATGTGCGACAGCAGACAGTTTTTAGATTGGACTTCCCTCTGGTGTTAGTCAATGGCTTCCTGGATTTCCGTGACTGACCATTTACTGATAGGTTTACACCTAAACATACTAGAGAGGTTTGGTTCTGAACAGTTTCTGATAAACATCATCGCAATTTCAGAACTCATGTTTTTCATCTTTTCGCCTTGTGTCTGCAAATGACTGTCTGCTAACTCAGCAGCTGCATTTAATCGAACCCAGTAATCAACAGGGCACTCATTTACTTTGGGTCGTGGTCGCGTAAAGTCAGCAAGTGGTTGACACGATACAGGACTTTCACTAAAGTAACGTCTCAACACATCATAGATGGTCTCAGGGGAGACGGCTCTGTCAGAGCTGCTTTTGAGTTTGACCTTGACAATACTCTTGGCCCTGCCTAGCAGGTGGCTCAGTATCTCATCTACCTTATCTGTGTCAGAGCAATCCGCTTTGTGGAGATACAATTCCATAAACTCAATCCATTCTTGAACTGCATATTTGTCTGTTCCATCTCCTCTATACATTGGAGGCTCTTTGACATCTGGCTTGACTATCAGGCTGACATTAGTAAGATTTCGGCCTGCGTCAGAGGGTTCTGGTGCAACAGCACTGAATGGGAATGAACTGGATGGGGTGACTGGGTTTTGACTAGTTAATAGCCGGGTGTGATGGAATCCCTATCTGACTGCCTAATTCACCAATAAGTTCACGTAACTGCTGTGCAATGTTATCATTCGCATTACTAGGAGTAGAGGCAGTCGGCCAATTAGGTTGGTCTGGTAGGGTATCATGTGATTGAGGACTATAAACTAACACTCTTGGTTTACCAACGGCAGGTTCTTCCACCCCCAACAACCCTCTGCCCTCCCCAGATATGGCGTCATCATATCAGAGTCTTTCCATACCCCAGCCATAGTGTAAATTTACGACAGTGACAGAATAAACACAAAAGAAAACTGGCACTCAGAGAGTGTCCGATAAGTATGATGAGAAAAACGACAGTTCAATATGTCAGTCCGCGGAAAAGGTCTGGTTTTTTTTTTTTTGGGTTTACAGTTACCAGAACAATGGTGAAATCGATTCTTCAGTCTCTAGATGCAGCATCCATACGTCACGAAAAACGTTGCACAACTCCGGCGATCGGCTGCAGCTGATCCAGTTGATCCTGTAGGTCACGGCACCATTTTTATGTAGCAGTTTTGCTCTGGTTGTGTTGTTCTCAATGAAGACAATACAGGTGGAGCAGGTCTCAGGATGTTTTATTCTGAAGAAAGCAGGTCTGCAGAAATACACAGAGCACAATTAATTCTTTTTGGGATACACGACTCTCCCCTTCAGTTGTCCATACAGCATGGAGAAAGCAGCACTCTCATTTGAAGAGCGAGAGAAAGCACAACCGACCTTGCGTCAATAGCAAATGTGCTTCTAAAGATCTCAATTTACTCAATTAACAGTTACAAAACATAAGACAAATAAGATAAGTCAAATAAACTTAAGATAAATATAAGTAATTAAGATAAAATAAGTCACAAAATACATGTCACTATTATATGGCATAGGAAATAATATATAAAAAAAAGAAAATATAGTCTTCTCACCGCTTACTCGCATCAGTGAATGAATTAAATGGGGAAAAATGTCAAAAGTTACAGATTTTGCACAATTTAAATTGAAAATATTCAATTTGATAACATCACGTTTGCACACAGACCTCACTTTTTTTTTTGTATCTATCAACCTCGTATAAAATCGATAGTAAACACATTTGAAACATTTCTCAACATATAACACAAACAACGAACATACCTGCAGAAATACACAGAGCACAATTAATTCTTTTTGGGATACACGACTCTCCCCTTCAGTTGTCCATACAGCATGGAGAAAGCTAGTAAGCAAAACCAATATCGGTAAAACATTCAAAATACAATTCGCTGCATTACATTTCTTGAAATCACAGTCTTACATTACACTTAAACATTATTTGTCTCATGAAATTATTCGATGATATTGTTTACACTTAGAGAAATGTCCTTACCAGCACTCTCATTTGAAGAGCGAGAGAAAGCACAACCGACCTCGTCAATAGCAAATGTGCTTCTAAAGATGGCGCTGCTCACACATCGCACGAGGTATCATGTGCATCACCAATATGTGCCCCATAAAATATTCTGCATGAACAGTTCCTACTAGAATTAATTATGTACGTTATGCCTCATTATAACTCTGAACGCAAACATGAAAATATAAGAAAATAACATAAGTTTTGATGAAGTTCATTAACATTATGCTTTATATATATATTATAATATTTGAACCAGCTACACTGGGATGTTATGGCGACACATAACTTAATATTTAATGTAGCCTACATTTCATGGATGTACTGACACAAATATATATAGGCTACTTTTAGGCCTATGCGGGATTTTGCGGGCGGGAGCGGGACAAAACATGAAAGTTGCGGGCGGAGCGGGATAAGATAGGCTATCTTTTTTTTTTTTTTTTTTTTTTTGCGGGAACGGGACAGAAAAATCCATCCAGCGCAGGTCTCTAGTTTGAGACTTTAATAGCAAGTATACCCCAGTCCTTTTTGTTGTTGTATTGCCATAGACTGAAATTCCGAAATGCTTGTTCAAGTGAACGTCTGCTTATTAAAAAGAAGAAGGGGGAACTGACTGGTCTATGTGCTTGTTTAATTCAAATTTTGCTGAGTCAAATAATCATGAATTGAAATGTTAAAAATCAAGTGGGTGAGTTTTCCTCATATTTTAATATTCATATAAAAAATAACACGTTTTTGCGCATATTTACAAGTAATTGCCCAGCTCCCCCTGTCGATGATATAGCGCGTGACATTCTCATAGCTAAAGTAAAGAACAAAGAGAGAGTGTTTTATGATATTGATGATGAGAGATTCAGAGACAGACTGAAACTGGATCAGACTGGATCTCTGACCATCATCAACAGCAGAACCACAGACTCTATACAGACTTTATACAGTCTCCAGCAGCAGAAGAGGCACGATCAACACGATCAATCTCACTGTCTATGGTGAGGAGAGGATTACTATCCTGTTTGATGATTTGGGTGTTTCTTTAATGTTCAGTTTTGGCTATGGATTTTAAGAAAAAAAAAGAAGCATATTAATAATGTTAGACCTGAAATAACATTGCTGACTTCTTTGTTAAGGCTAATTACATAGCATTATATACAGCTGAATAACTTTTTTCAATAGTCCTGCAAATTTAATTACAGCTTAATTGTAAATGATGCATTATAAAAATATTCTCAAATGTTTAACTTAAAATTTGCATGCTTAATTCACAAATTACATCTCTTAATTCAACTCCAACTTTTCAGTGCCACTGTTGTCTTTATTCTCTCACATTTTTCAGCTCGTCTGCCTGTTCCTGTCATCTGGAGAGAATCTTCATCATCTTCATTATCATCATGTTCATTGTTGTGTTCAGCTGTGAATGTGAGTCATGTGACTCTCTCCTGGTTCAAAGGAAACAGTTTATTCTCCAGCATCAGAGTGTCTGATCTCAGCATCAGTCTCTCTCTACATCTGGAGGTGGAATATGAGGATAAAAACACCTACAGCTGTGTGATCAACAATCCCATCAGACTCAACACCTCAACACTCAACTCTGTCACACATGTGCAGGTACGACAGCGCTGATATATTTGTTGAAGTGATCTCTCAAGTTATGCAGTTCAGATATAGTGTTTGTTGAAGGTTAGATTGACAGATTCATTCACTTTAACCCTTCATTGTGTCTACTCTGTATCAAGGCGAATCCTCGTTGATCATTGGACTGATCTCTGCTGCTGCTGCTGGATCTCTGTTGATTGTAGCTGTAGTCGGGATCTTCTGGATCTGCAGGAAAACAGACCAAGAGGGCAAGTATTCCCTACTGCTGAGATATCTGTAAAAATACAAGTTTTGAAAGGAACAGTAAGTTTCACTGCTAGAAGACATGACTGTATGAGATCATATGAATGTCTTTCATCTGCTGAACAGTAGCTGTTGACTTCCATAGTATGGGGAAAATACTGTAGAAGTCAATGAATGTTTGGTTACCCACAATCTTTAAAATATCTTCTTCTGTGTTCATCAGAAGAAGGAAATTCATACAAGTTTGGAACAACTTAAGCGTGAGCAAAAAACGACAGAATTTATTTATTTATTGTTTGGCTAAACTTTCCTTTAATGCACTCTTGTGTGTAGGCCTAATTTCTTATGCGTCTCATCCCAAGCCTCCATTGCTAATTCCAACATGTCATTTTAGAGCTAGTAATGGAGCCATCGATATGCAGATCAATTTGGTTATTATACACCCTTATCATAGTAAAACCATGTTTTTATTTTTTTGTTGTTGTTGTTGTTTTTTGTTGCTGTTGTAAAAAAAAAGTTAAACAATGGTTAATTTGTGGTTACCATCATTTAACTACATGATTCATGTTTTTTATTTATTTTATTTTTTTATTAATTATTATTAAAACCATGGTTCATACCTTACACTTCTACCAATCAGAATCAAGCATCCCACAGCCTTGTATTATAATATTAAAATAATGAAAATCAGTGCTGCAGAAAATGTAACAATAATTCTTTGTCATTTTTGTTGAAGCAGTTCAGAGCGGTGAAGAAATCACATACGCTGATCCCACGTTCTACAAACGAAAAGCACAGAAATCGGTAGGAACTTTATTTCTGTGTATATGTGTGTTATTTTAGCTAAAAGTCTGATCTGATCTAGATGTGTAATTGTGTGTATAAGTTAAAGTAAATGATAATGGTCAGTATTGTTCTTAATTAGAGTGGTTATATTATTATGTGTGAATATAATGACATATGTGTATTTTATGTCACAGGAATCACACACAAGTGACTTGATCTAGTTTACACAATTCAGAAGTGAACCCTTATTCTTAAACCTGAAAATCTAACCCTCACACAATTGTGGTGAAATCATTCAAAAAAGGGAAATTACTGGTTTTATTCCAGGGCTTCTCAGCAGTGCTTTTGTTGTGTGTATGTTTGTAGATTGTTCTGTTATAGTAATGTGTTCAGACAGTTTTGTATTTCTCTGCTGGAGCCTGAATGAACCTGACTGAGCTTCTCCTGCTCAGTGAACATGTTCTTTCACAGCTCTCTCACTGTGATGTTTTAAAGTGTAAAATGTTTATATGCAGCCATTTATTTCAAAATCTTCATATTTTATTGTTTTGAGACTTATACCTCTTTACTCCCTTTTTGTAGTGTATTGCTCCTTTTGCTCTGTATTTTGTTGTTAATACAAAATAAATAAATACATAAAACACACTGTTAAACGTTCTAGGAAGATGCTGACCACTGAAGTGGGGAAAAAAATTGTAAAATTAAAAACTAGGAAAAAATATAGCTGCAAGTAGCAATTACTGGGGAACAAATAAATGTTTTCTTTAACAAGCATGTAACCACTTAGATCATAAAAGGAAAAGACCGTTTAGAGCCAACACAAGCAATTTACTAGGAAATATATAGGCTATATGTTTTAATGCTATTTAACATTTATGGAGGTTGAGCCAAAAACGTATGACAAAGTTTGTGAAAGACTTGAAATACGTGAAATAATCTCCAATATTTAATGAACAATTTGATTGACAGAGGCAAAGTTGCTCAGAATGATTTCTACCATGTGGTATGAATGTTGTGTGAAATTGTGTGATATACACTGAACAAAATTATAAACGCAACACTTTTGTTTTTGCCCCCTTTTTCAAAGATCAAAGATCTAAGACTTTTTCTACACAAAGGGCCTATTCCTCTCAAATATTGTTCACAAATCTGTCTAAATCTGTTAGTGAGAACTTCTCCTTTGCTGAGATAATCCATCCACTTCACAGGTGTGGCATATCAAGATGCTGATTAGACAGCATGATTATTGCACAGGTGTGCCATAGGCTGGCCACAATAAAAGGCCTCTCTAAAATGTGCAGTTTTATCACACAGCACAATGCCACAGATGTGGCAAGTTTTGAGGGAGCGTGCAATTGGCATGCTGACTGCAGGAATGTCCACCAGAGCTGTTGCTCGTGAACTGAATGTTAATTTCTCTACCATAAGCCGTCTCCAAAGGTGTTTCAGAGAATTTGGCAGTACATCCAACCGGCCTCTCAACCGCAGACCACGTGTAACCACACCAGCCCAGGACCTCCACATCCAGCATCTTCACCTCCAAGATCGTCTGAGACCAGCCACCCAGACAGCTGCTGCAACAATCGGTTTGCATAACCAAAGAATTTCTGCACAAACTGTCAGAAACCGTCTCAGGGAAGCTCATCTGCATGCTCGTCGTCCTCATCGGGGTCTCGACCTGACTGCAGTTTGTCGTCGTAACCGACTTGAGTGGACAAATGCTCACATTTGATGGCGTCTGGCACTTTGGAGAGGTGTTTTCTTCACGGATGAATCCCGGTTTTCACTGTACAGAGCAGATGGCAGGCAGCGTGTATGGCGTTGTGTGGGTGAGCGGTTTGCTGATGTCAACGTTGTGGATCGAGTGGCCCATGGTGGCGGTGGGGTTATGGTATGGGCAGGCGTATGTTATGGACAACGAACACAAGTGCATTTTATTGATGGCATTTTGAATGCACAGATACCGTGACAAGATCCTGAGGCCCATTGTTGTGCCATTCATCCACGACCATCACCTCATGTTGCAGCAGGATAATGCACGGCCCCATGTTCCAAGGATCTGTACACAATTCCTGGAAGCTGAAAACATCCCAGTTCTTTCATGGCCAGCATACTCACCGGACATGTCACCCACTGAGCATGTTTGGGATGCTCTGGATCGGCGTATATGGCAGCGTGTTCCAGTTCCTGCCAATATCCAGCAACTTCGCACAGCCATTGAAGAGGAGTGGACCATCATTCCACAGGCCACAATCAACAACCTGATCAACTCTATGTGAAGGAGATGTGTTGCACTGCGTGAGGCAAATGGTGGTCACACCAGATACTGGCTGGTTTTCGGACCCCCAATACAGTAAAACTGCACATTTTAGAGAGGCCTTTTATTGTGGCCAGTCTAAGGTACACCTGTGCAATAATCATGCTGTCTAATCAGCATCTTGATATGCCACACCTGTGAGGTGGATGGATTATCTCGGCAAAGGAGAAGTGCTCACTAACACAGATTTAGACAGATTTGTGAACAATATTTGAGAGAAATAGGCCTTTTGTGTACATAGAAAAAGTCTTAGATCTTTGAGTTCAGCTCATGAAAAATGGGGGCAAAAACAAAAGTGTTGCGTTTATAATTTTGTTCAGTGTACAATCCCTTAAGCACCTGAAAAACATGAAGAAGGTGTGAAGCATGAAATTTAGCCAGGATGATCAAGTATGAATCCGTCTTGAGTCAAGGATTTTAACAACATAAGACACTTGAGCCTGAGACTTTAGGAGTTATAAGCAATTTTGAACAATGCCTGATCACTTTTTAGGGGAGAATGCTGATCCTCTGAAATTTTAACGATTAATATAGAACAAACAAATGTATTAATGTGCTAATGTTCTAAAAATTAATTGAAAAAATTAACTGACCACAATCACTCTCAAAGTTGCAAAGATAACTTAAGTAAGCATTAGTCTGTTGACTCTGTTCTTCAGCTTATATTCCACTCAATGTCCTTCAGCTGTTAAAATCATTGTTTATTTCAGTCAGTGTTACTCTGAATCCCTCAAGCAATGAAACTGCAGAGTTTAGTTCCACTCAAACACTTGCCTAAAGTTTCTAGTGTGTCTGAAATACTTCATTAGCTGGTACCAGTTTTAATTTGAACTGGATTTGAGCAGTGGACCTCCAGCAACAAGTTTGGACACCCCTTGTTTAGAGACACTTTAATGATTTACACGCTACGGTTTAATGCTCTTCTGATAAAATAAATGTTGATAATCATTCTTTCACGACACTGAAACTCTCAGGAGCTAAAAGTGTCAAAAGCTGCAGTTACTTCTGCTTTTATCCATGTGAATGTGTGAGAGAGAGATGAAGTGTGAAAACCAGAGCAGAAAGTGACCAGTGCATTGGAAATTTTGTTTTTAATACTGAACAATTACATTTAAATTTGCTTCTTTTAAACATTTTTGAATATTATAGAGCTGTGCTCTTAAAATATAATGAGTGCTACAGGGTCTAAACCATCATGATTGTGTTGTTTTGCCAAAAAATTGAGACTGAGGAGACGACTGAATTCTGATGAATCAATGACTCTCTCAGACAGTGAGTCTCTCCTACAGACCCTGCTGTAGCGCCTACTAGTGACTGAACATAGAAAACAACACATTATTTTATGTTATCACAGCCTGATCCTATAGTCTTGATATCAACAAACTTTATTTTCTGTCCCAGCACGTAATTTCCTTACTGAACTGAGATTAAATGTGTTTAATATTTATCATAGTGAAGGTTATGTGTATTCATGGAATGGTTTCCACTTAACATTTTTCTCTATAATACAAGAACTATACTGTACATATTTTCAGTAGATCCTATTGCTGGTAGATGTTGTAACTACAGGTCTGGAAACACAAGACATCCTCCTTTTCTTAAGATCATTTAAACATAATTGTCTATTCAGGTGAATTTTTTTTTTTAATCTATATTACATGTATTACCAGTGACAGATACTTTTTTGATGTTTTCAGGATGATGTTGTACGTTATCCTGTTCTAAAATGTATACTGTATTTTAAATTTTTTAAAGGAGTGTTAAGATTTGATAAAATGAATTAACATTTGACTTAAATCAGTGGTTCTCAAACTTGTCCTGGAGTACCCCCAGCCCTGCACATTTTGTATGGACAGGTTTGAAAACCCTTAAAGGGTTAGTTCACCCAAAAAATGTGATTTATTACTCACCCTCATGCCTCTCCACACCCGTAAGACCTTTGTTAATCTTCGGAATGCAAATTGAGATATTTTTGATGAAATGTGTTGGCTCCGTGAGGCCTGCATGGGGAGCAATGACATTTCCTCTCTCAAGATCCATTAATGTACTAAAAACATATTTAAATCAGTTCATGTGAGTACAGTGGTTCAATATTAATATTATAAAGCGACAAGAATATTTTTGGTGCGCCAAAAAAACAAAATAACAACTTATATAGTGATGGCCGATTTCAAAACACTGCTTCATGAAGCTTCGGAGCGTTATGAATCAGCGTGTTGAATCAGCGGTTCGGAGCACCAAAGTCACGTGATTTCAGCAGTTTGGCGGTTTGACACGCGATCCGAATCATGATTCGATACACTGATTCATTATGCTCTGAAGCTTCCTGAAGCAGTGTTTTGAAATCGGCCAGGAAGTCGTTTTCATTTTTTGAAGTCGTTATTTTGTTTTTTTGGTGCACCAAAAATATTCTCGTCACTTTATAATATTAATATTGAACCACTGTACTCACATGAACTGATTTAAATGTGTTTTTAGTACATTAATGGATCTTGAGAGAGGAACGGCATGGAGGTGAGTAATTAATGACATTATTTTCATTTTTGGGTGAACTAACCCTTTAAATTGTCTGTCTGTCTGTCTGTTCATGAATGCTATTTACTCAAAAGATTTCTTGTAATATATTGTAATCTCTCCAGGCATTCCAGATGATCTCCATCTTCCTGAGAGATTAATCAGAGTTTGATGATTATTTCTGGACGCTCTTCCTCTGTTGAAGACTTCTGGATCTGATGTCATAAACCAGAACAACCACAGTAGCCACGCCTACCAGAGCAGAGAGAGCCAATCGGATCACAGCTTCAGTGAAACCACAACAGTGGATACGGTCTTGTAAGACAAGAAATGAGCAATGTTAAAATAGATATTTTGATTAGTTTGTGAAAAAAAATATATAGTTCTCCTGATATACCTGCACATGTGTAACAGAGTTGGGTGATGTTGAGATGTTGAGTCTGGTTTCTGATGGGATTGTTGATCACACAGCTGTAGGTGTTTTTATCCTCATATTCCACCTCCAGATGTAGAGAGAGACTGATGCTGAGATCAGACACACTGATGCTGGACAATGAACTGTTTCCTTTGAACCAGGAGAGAGTCACATGACTCACATTCACAGCTGAACACAACAATGAACAATTTGATGATGATGATGATGATGAAGAACAGTCTCTGCTGATGACAGGAACAAGCAGACGAGCTGGATAATATTGGAGAATAAATTTAATTCAGTATGTAATATAGCTGTGATATTTGTCAGGGCATTGATATTTCTTGATTTAAAGAAACCAGATTTATAAAATTAGGACTTCAGATGCAAAAGCCTCTAAGTGCCATTCTTTTGATTGCTTTTAAAGTGAAATAACTGAACCTAAACACAGGAGCCTGATAAAAAATGACCATTTTATGAGAAAATTTCAGATGGCACTTAAAGGCTTTTACAACATTTGTTTATTATCATACTGAAAATAAAATAAATTTATAACCAAAATAAAAGGGATCATAAAAAAAAATTCCAAGCTATTTTTTTATTTAGTACTGTCTTGAATAAGTTTACATAAATGTTTACATAGACATAATCCGTAAGACAAAATAATACCTGAATTAAAAAAAAAATGACATTGTTCAAAAATGTACATACAAGTGGTTATTAATACTGTGTCATTATTGCAAAATACGATGTTTTGGATTTACTTAAAATATATGTGCACCATTTTTGCATCATACCTTTTAAGTAAATCCAACTTGAAGCAATCTTATGTAAAACTAACAAGAAAACCTTTGTTATAGGTACTTAAATATATTTGTTTACTCAACTTTTTTTTTTACTTAAAACACCAGTTCAAACTACCAAGTAATAGCAAGTTGTGTTGACTTAACATTTAAGCTCATTTACATTAAAAAAAGTTAACTGAGTTGAAACAAGTTAAAAATTTAATGTAAAACTTACTGTACTGTTCCAGAACATTAAATGTCTTTAGAATAAACACAAATCATACAATTAGCAGAAAACAAAGCATTTTACTTCATTTTTGGACAGCATTTCAACAAAAGGTTTCCACACAATTAGTACAGACATAAAGCATTTTAGGTTTTTTGACAGAGATTGCAATACTACTCTGGAAACAACAACAACTTATATAGTCTGAAACCAAAAATCATGACTATAGTACTTCTGAATAAAAAAAAAGTGACAATTTGACAAAAAGAAAGTTCTCATCATCCATGAATCCACCTTCATGATCAGCGTGTGTGCTGTTCCAGTTCCTCAAAGTCACCATGACTATGCAAAAGATAGCAAATGCGTATTTACTTGCATTACTTTGTAGTTCCAGATTGTATTATATTTTTTCCCAATGTAAAACATTTATATAAAACAAAACGAGTTACAATGTTTTGAAATAACAAGAAAACACCTTTATATTTAATAAATAAATGTTACAGTTTGTTTCATTTCTGTTTTATTTGGGGTGAAACTGATTTACCGCCATTATTAAGTTGATTATTAAGGTTTGAAGTAGGGATGTTAATTTACACAAATTCCCATGATCCACCGTCATTTAAATGAATGATCAATTAATCATTAACCTTGAAACTGCATTACAGGGAGTGCCAATTTCACTCAACACACCAGCTCTCTCACCAGAGAGAGCTTTTTTTTTTTTTTTTTTTTTAAATAACAGGCTAGTAGGATTGTAAAACGAATCACTGTAATTTATGCTAATTTGCAAATAGGTTGTTTTGCTATTATACGTGTTCTTTTAATCACAAATGTTTATATTATGGAAAATTTGGAGTGTATTTTTACTACTTGACAATCTTCCTGCCATCTGTATGTTGATGCCCCGTAACATACAGCCTTATTTACCTTCATCTGAAGTAAAATTCTCCCAATCTATGGCGTGCTTGCTTCATTATTCCCTGGGTCTGCTGCTCGTTTATGGCGGTATAACCACTCACCCTAATGATGACCCTGCTTAATCAATCACTCAAGTTTTCTCGATTAAATTATTAATGATCAATCCATCGATCATTGATTAATCGTTAGCATCACTACTTTGAAGCTCAAATTTGAAGGTGGTGAAAATCAAACAAATACCATAGAACAAATACCGCTCTGAACATTTTGCATAGCCCTATTCAGACAGTATTTGTTTCTCATGTGGACGTCTGTAAAAATAAATTTGGTGCACTTCAGTCATGAAACTCATGCATTCGGGTGGTGATTTATTCACGGCGGAGGAGTGAGTTTTGTGGGAACATGCGCGCTGCTCACGCGGTCAATGGCATGATTGTCTGCTGTAAATGAAATGACATATGCTTGGAATAATGAGAATAATTTCATGTGTAGTGTAATAAAATCCTGTTTATTATTTGATTATTTAAATCTGCTTAAAATAATAAAATAGATGCGCTATAGCTGAAATGGTTTTCTTTTATCTCAAAATTGTCATTTTAAAAATGGGGAATTTAGTGGGAATAAGTTAATGCAGCCTCTTATTTACATGATCTAAGCATAAAGCTGCTTGGTTTATATTTTTATTGCATGCAATTTTACATAATACATATTTTAAAATGGTATTTAATAATGGCCCATTTTAAATGTCATGTGCTTTATTTCTCTTTCTCATTTTGTTCTTAACATCTGCCCGCCGCTGTGGTAGAGCGGTGATGAAATATTGCTTTTGTAAATACTTTACAACATTTCTGTAGTAAATGTATCTTTTAAATGCATGCAAATTACAGCGAAAATCAACACTTATATGGTGCAAAAAAGATTTAAACTGTGAATTTCGTATCAGTCTGTTCTTGTAAACTCAGAGATGTTGGTTCGGACGACAGTTAAATTACCACACCACCTTGGTAACTGTCAAAAAACAGTAGGTAGTTCGGCCAGGCATTTTTTATGTGGGTGGTGAGAGAAAAACACTGACATTCTGGATTCAGGCAGCGATATAATCACCAACTAGCCCCTGTAAATGCTGAAAATACCTTACATCCCCATGAGAATCAGTTACTGTCGAAAAGGACTTATCTGTCTCTCTTATCTGACACACTCAGCTGAGTTCATGGAGCTCTCTCCTGATGAGCTGATGATCTGAATCAGGTGTGTTAAATAAAGGAGAGATGCAAAAATGTGCAGAACAGGGGGTCTCCAAGACCAGGATTAAATACCACTGCCATATACAACATTAGATGTATTCAGACCCTCACCTGGTGATGCCTGATGAGATCATCAGTGTTGTCAGAGAGGTACACCATTAAACACTGAATCATCTTCTCTGTGTATTTCCACAGCTTTGGTCTGAGAAGTACATGAAACAAAAGTTGTTTTTCACGGTGGATACACACAAGCTTTTATATCTAAACTGCCTGAGAAAATATGTCTTTAAAGCAGACAAATTGTTTTGGCAAAGCCATTTTTTAAAAAACAATTAATAGTCAAGTGTGAAATTAACAAAAATTGTTACCTCCAGAAATTGTTCTAACAGGATCCATAATTTTCAGCTATTTTTGCTCTACAACTGTTCACACTAAGATGAACTGAGAGAAAAACAAACAGTATTGAACAACACAAAATATAATTAGGCTAGCTATACTCTTTTTGGATCTGAGTGAAAACTCATGCATATGTGTTAGTGCCAGGGTTGGGGAGTAACAAAATGTAACTCCATTACGTATCTAAAATACAAAATTTGAGTAACTGTATTTCATTACAGTTACATTTTAAATGGATGGTAATCAAATTACAGTTACATTCAAAAAGTATTAGATTACCAGAGTGATTACTTTGAATTTCAATGTCATTTATTTCATTTAAACATTAATGTAAACTGTGACGGGCAATTCATGTAAACAATTAGTTATTCTCTGACTCTGACACTGCAAAAGCATCCTAAGTTACATTTCTGCTCTTAAGTTTCATAACCCTTGCAGAATATGCAGCATTTTAATAATTTTAACAAAATAATTGGGATCATAAAAATTGCATGTTATTTAGTACTGTCTTGAATAAGCTTTTTCACATAACAGATGTTTACATGTACTCCACAACACAAAATGACTGAATTTATAAAAATTGCCCCATTCAAAAATGTCCCTTGAATCTTAACTGTCCTGTCATTACTGGATGATCCATGACTGTTTTCATGTTTTGTGATAGTTGTTTGTGAGTCCCCTGTAATTGTGAAAAAAGGTAATTGTGACTTTTAATCTCACAATTCTGACTTTTTTCCTCACAATTGCGAGATTTAAACTCACAATTGCATTTTATAAAGTCAGAATTAGAAGACTAAATCTCACAATTACAAGTTATAAAGTCAGAATTGCGTGATAAAAGCTCTGACTTTTAGAAATTCTGACTTTTTTTTCTGGAAAATTATGAGTTTATCATAATTCTGACATTTTTTCTCACAATTCTGACTTTTTTTTGCAATTTTGACTTTTTTCTGGAAAATTGCAAGTTTATATCTCACAATTCTGCCTTTTTTCCTCAAAAAGTTTTTATCCTTAGAATTCTGACTTATTTTCTCAATATTGCAAGTTTATATCACATTTCTGAATTTTGAACTTGTAATTGCAACTTTATATCATGCAATTCTAAGAAAAAAGTCAGAATTGTGAGATAAAAACTTGCAATTACCTTGTTTTTGTGTTACATACTTATCAGTATTTCAAAGTATTCTAAAGTATTAAGTTATAAAAACGTGGGTAATCTAACGAAATACGTTACAAATCATTTTTTAAAGCATGTATTTTGTGATCTGTAGTGAAATACATTTTAAAAGTAATCTTCCCAACCCTGGTTAGTTTTTATCTAATGCAATCTTTATGAATACATGCAAACAGTATGCATTTAAGCAAGGATTTAAGCAAATCCCCATGACTACAAATGAAATAAACGACTGGACGTTAGACGACACACTCATATTTTATTTCGTTAATATAAAGCTAAACTTTAGCCTACCTTCTTTCACCATCTTCACCACATTAACCTTCAAAAAACATTGCGTTGTGCTTCCAGTTTAGGAATATACCCCTCTAAAAATAAATGTGTGTTAATGAATGTTTAAAAAGTCAAGCTCTAATATTTTACTTAATTTCTTTAAAGACAGCTTACCTGACACAGTTCTCGCTGTCTTCACCACATCACTTCAAAATGGCTCCAGCTTCGCTCATTGGCTGGATAGAGCATATCACGCAGCTCACAAATACGTCAAATTTTAAGTTAGGTTTACTTAATTCTATCCAAGTTGTAATACTAGTTGATGTTACTTATGTTTTTTCATTTACTTTAAGCATACCCGTATGTACACCTTTTAGTTTACATTTTTGTGTTAGTTATTTACTTCACTATAAACCTAATGAGGAAATAAAAAAAAAATGGCAACTTGTTAATTTGCTAAAATGTTAACAATAGCATGGTATAGCACTTACTGAACAAGTACAGCAACTTAAAACATGTGACTTACCTACTCTTAAACCAAGCCACATGCACCACTTGTCACCATGATGGTAACTCTCCAAAAACCCACATTTATAGATACTCTTCTAAATTAGCATAACAAAACATTAATCGCTACTAAATCTCCCTTATCCATTAATTTTGCACACACACAAAAACATTATATAACACTTAATTTTAGCATTTACTCTCCCTTTTGAGTGCCATGGACAAAGCATGCTGGGAAATAGAAATCCCAGCCCAGTTTCAGTTAAACTTAAGTTAGTCTAAATGAAAAGAAATGAGTTCATACAACTAAAAACAATAAAACAGTTCAGTTTACTTAAAATATGTCAATGTGTGTGTATATATATATATATATATATATATATATATATATATATATATATATATATACACACCTGCAGGTAAACCTGCAGGGTTTATGTAAACATGACCAGGACTCTATATAAAATAAGTAATTCTCTCCTCACCATAGACAGTGAGATTGATCGTGTTGATCGTGTCTCTTCTGCTGCTGATGACTGTATAAAGTCCAGAGTCTGTGGTTCTGCTGTTGATGATGGTCAGAGATCCAGTCTGATCCAGTTTCAGTCTGTCTCTGAAACTCTCATCATCAATATCATAAAACACACTCTTGTTGTTCTTTACTGTAGCAATGAGAATGTCACCAAACTTCCACTCAATCTCTTCATGTGTCTGTATTTGAGTGAATCTAGAGTTCAGAGAGACTGATTCTCCCTCAGTCACTGACTCTGACTTCACTGCATCAGCAACAAACACACCTGAACACAAACACAAAGACCAGATTTGGAGTTTTTTTTGTCCTCTTCATTTTTCACAGAAGTATTTCTGAAGGTTTAGTCTGATAAAACTTGACAATATTAGAGGCAAAATGAATGATGGAAACAATAAAGATCAGAATGGCTTGTATGTGGACAAATGATAATATAAAGAGAACCGTAGCCATATAAATACTTACCAGTCAGACTCCAGGAGAACAACCAGAAGAAAATTAACATATCAAACATTTTTTTAACAGTTTCAGAAATGTTATAATAACCAAGTCCTGCACTCTTGCATATTGTTCTGCCAGTGTGTAATGAGGATTTTTATAGAAATCCAGCAGTTAAACTCGTCCAGTAGCTCCTCCCACACAGACAGACCTTTTCAGTAATTCTTTTAAGTTTAAGAACTTTTTCTTTCTCAAAACAGAATTAGTCTTTCATTTCATTCCTTTTGGATCTTGACTGACACATTCCAGCATCTGTAATAAATAGGGTTTTGGGGCAAAAATGTCTCTAAATTTGATGTGATGTTGTTCCTGGAGAGCCTCTGAATGTCTGAACGTCTCGAGTCTGACACACTCAGTTCAGTTCATGAATCTGTTTTAAGAGCCACTGACCAGTCATTTTAATAAAGGATAAGATTTTGATCATATTATTAGAAATAGTTCACATTCTCTTCTTTCTGTAACTCATTTTGAGAAGGCATGGCAGTATCTGAAGGGAGGAGTTTAGTTTCACTGAACCACTTTACAACAGACCCGCAGATTCATTCACTTTAAGAAACATTCAACGTTTTCACGAGTGTCAGGATACGACTATTATGCAGTTTTCATAAAAACTGCTTAAGAAAATGTTTATTTTCATCTGTTTGTGCTTGTTTCAGGCTGGTGAGTATTTTTATGGCCTCACTTCAGTTTATTTTATCATTTGTCTAAAAACACATTATTCCATCATTCATTTTCCTTCTAATATTTTCCAGTTGTATAAGATTAATATAGTCAGATATTTTTGTTGATGCTGTTGACCCTTTCATTGACTGTATATTGAAATGAGTGCAGAGTGAAGAATTAATTAGAGTTATTATTTGTGTTTGTGTTCAGGTGTGTTTGTGAAGTCAGAGTCAGTGACTGAGGGAGAATCAGTCTCTCTGAACTCTAGTCTCACTCAAATACAGAGAGATGAAGAGATCGAGTGGAAGTTTGGTGACATTCTCATTGCTACAGTAAAGAACAACAAGAGTGTGTTTTATGATATTGATGATGAGAGTTTCAGAGACAGACTGAAACTGGATCAGACTGGATCTCTGACCATCATCAACAGCAGAACCACAGACTCTGGACTTTATACAGTCTCCAGCAGCAGAAGAGACACGATCAACACGATCAATCTCACTGTCTATGGTGAGGAGAGAATTACTATCCTGTTACATCTGGTGACTAAATTCACCATATAATGTTACTGAGAATATTATAAAATGATGGAGAATTCTGTGATGATTCTGATCATTTGTGCATTTTATCCAAAAGATCACAGTGATTTCTACTGAATCTGAATTATTTTGTCATGTTTTCAGCTCGTCTGCCTGTTCCTGTCATCAGCAGTAACTCTTCACTAAATCCTTCATCATCATCGGGATCATCAGAGTCCAGATGTGTGTTTCTGTGTTCAGCTGTGAATGTGAGTCATGTGACTCTCTCCTGGTTCAAAGGAAACAGTGTATTCTCCAGCATCAGAGTGTCTGATCTCAGCAGCCGGTCTGATCTTCTTCTCCATCTGGAGTGTGTGGATGATTCCTACAGCTGTGTGCTGAACAATCCCATCAGAAACCAGACTCAACACCTCAACAACACTCAACTCTGTCACACATGTGCTGCAGGTGCTTCACTGATGATATTTGGTGTTTCTGCACACATTGATCTGGGCTAATGACTGTCTCTTTCAGGTCCTCCAGTCTCTCTGACAGTGCTGATCTCTGCTGCTGCTGCTGGATCTCTGTTGATTGTTGCTGCTGTCGGGATCTTCTGCATCTGCAGGAAACACAGAAACACACACAGAGAAGGCAAGTATTACCTGTATGTATATGTGTGTGTATATAATTCTCAAACATCATTTCACTGAGTGTTTGTTTCTGTCATTATTGTTGAAACAGAGACTCAAGCAGAAGAGATCACTTACGCTGATCCCACATTCTACAGAAGAAACAGAAATAAACCAGTAAGATCTTTGATTTCAGTGTATGTGTGTCTCTGTGTTGTTTCAGTCTGATTTTAGTATGTGTGTGTGTGTGTGTGTGTGTGTGTTTAATGATTCACTCACAGCAGCACAACAACATATATTTATAAAGCAGTAGATGTGTTTGTGGATTTACACTGTAGACCATCATTTAGAGACAACAGAAACATTAGTCCGCTGACACACAACTTTAAAATACAGGAGTGAATCCTCTAAATCAGGGCTTCTCACACTTTTAGAAGTGGATCCTGAAATATGAGGAAATAAGGACCACCATCCTGAAATTAAAAATCCATCTGCCCATTTAATATACTGGAATATGTAATATTATAAATTTTAAAATATCTCTAAAGATGCTTTATATTCTACGTACTATATTAATAATACTGATAACTGTATTATTTATTTATTTAAATATAAATGTTATTTATATTAATCATTAATTTAATAGACTAATAACTAATAATTTTATTGTAATAAAATTTTTATTCATTTATTTTAATCTAATTTTTTGATTTATGTTTTTACAGTTTTCTTTTATTCTTATTTGTTTTAATTCTTTTATAGTTTTTCTCTGCATTCTCACATTTTAATCATTTAATTTAACATTTAATAACTTTTTATTTATTTACTTCAATACAATTTATTTATTTAATTTATACCACCATATATTTATTTATATCTGATTAATTTTAATTTATTTTGGATTATTATTTTAATTGTATTCAATTTTTACATTTTTATGACATATTAATTTAACATTTATCACTTTATTTACTTATTTTAATCTAATGTATGTATATATTTATTTATTGTTTTCTTACATTTTTATCATGTTAATGTAATGTTTAATAATGTTTTATTTTTTATTTTTTAATTAATTAATTTTACATTACGTTTTTCTCTAGATTTTTCCGTGTTTATTTAATATATTACATGTACATTTACATTTAGTCATTTAGCAGATGCTTTTCTCCAAAGCGACTTACAAATGAGTGTATTAGAAGCAATCAAATCAACACGAGTACAACAGTGTGTAAGTGCCTTGTCAAGTTACAGTTTAATCAGTAAAGTGCATAACAAGGGTCTTTTATATATATATATATATATATATATATATATATATATATATATATATATATATATATATATATATTATATAAATAGAAGGAGAAAGAATAGAAATCGAAAAAGGAAAAGTAAAATATAAATATAAAGTAAGTGCTAATATTACTGGGTCAAGTGTTGACGAAAAAGGCTAAAAGAAGAAAATGGCTAAAGACTCAGCTGCTCGGATAGAGCGTGGCAGGTCATTCCACCAGAAGGGAACAGACCAGGAGAAGGTCCGTGAGAGTGATTTTGTGCCCCTTTGGGATGGCACCACAAGGCACCCTTTACTTGCAGAATGCAAGCTTCTGGAGGGCGCATAAGTGTGAAGTAGTGAGTTTAGGTATAGTGGTGCAGAGCCAGTGGTTGTTCTGTAGGCAAACATTAGAGCCTTGAATTGGATGCGAGCAGCTATTGGCAGCCAATGCAAACTGATGAAGAGAGGTGTGACATGCGCTCTCTTCGGTTCGTTAAAGACCAGTCTTGCTGCAGCATTCTGGATCGGTTGTAGAGGCTTAATAGTGCATGCTGGAAGGCCAGCCAAGAGAGCATTACAATAGTCCAGTCTGGATAGAACAAGTGCTTGGACAAGAATTTGTGTGGAATGCTCCGATAGGAAGGGTCTAATCTTCCTGATGTTGTACAAGGCAAATCTGCAGGACCGGGCCATTGTAGCGATATGATCTGTGAAGCTTAAACAATCATCCATCACCACTCCAAGGTTCCTGGCTGTCCTGGAAGGAGTTATGGTTGATGACCCAAGTTGAATGGAAAGGTTATGATGAAGTGTTAGGTTGGCACCGACCACAAGCAGTTCTGTTTTTGCAAGGTTGAGTTGAAGGTGGTGGTCCTTCATCCAGGCAGAAATGGCTGTCAGGCAGGCTGCGATGCGACCAGCAACCGTCGGGTCATCTGGTTGGAATGAGAGGTAGAGTTGTGTGTCATCAGCATAACAGTGATAGGAGAAACCATGATCCTGAATGAAAGATCCTAGTGATGACATGTAGATGGAGAAGAGAAGTGGTCCAAGCACTGAGCCCTGAGGTACCCCGGTAGCAAGATGATGCGACTTGGACACCTCACCTCTCCAAGATACCCTGAAAGACCTACCTGAGAGGTAAGACTTGAACCACTGGAGTGTGGTTCCTGAGATGCCCTTTGACATGACGGTTGACAGGAGGAACTGGTGGTTAATCGTGTCAAAAGCAGCAGACAGATCCAGCAAGATGAGTACTGATGATTTTGATGTTGCTCGTGCCAGTCTCAGGGCTTCAGTGACTGACAGCAGGGCAGTCTCAGTTGAGTGGTCACTCTTGAAGCCAGACTGGTTGTTGTGAAGGAGGTTGTTCTGTGTGAGATAAGTAGACAGTTGGTTGAACACAACTCTCTCAAGTGTCTTTGCAATGAACAGAAGAAGGGATACTGGTCTGTAGTTTTCTAAAAGTGCTGGATTCAGAGTGGGTTTTTTAAGCAGTGGGGTAATCCTAGCTTGCTTAAAAGGTGTGTGAAATATACCAGTGTGAAGAGAAGAATTGATAATGTGAGTGAGTGCAGGTACAATTGAGGAGGAGATGGCCTGAAGAAGATGAGTGGGGATAGGGTCAAGTGCACAGGTAGTAGGGTGATTGGAAAGGATGAGTTTGGAAACATCTGCCTCGGAGAGGATGGAGAAGGAGGGGAGAATTTGTGTGTTTTCCGTTAAGATGTTATTGTCGGTATGTGGTGTGGAGAATTGGCCGCTGATGGTTGTTATTTTATGTGTGAAGAATGTGGCAAAGTCATCAGCTGTAAGAGCTGATGTGGGAGGGAGGGGAGGAGGGCAAAGAAGAGAAGAGAAGAGAAGAGAAGGTTTTGAAAAGTGTGCGGGAATCAGTAGAATTGTTAATTTTATTGTGATAGTATGTGGTTTTAGCATTGGAGACATTTGATATGTTATATATTTAATATATATATATATTTAATATATAATATTTAAGTATTACATTTTATACATGAAATATACCTTTAACTGTACTTGAACTTTTCCCCGCCAGCATTTTTTAAAATAGTTGCCAGCCAGCAGTATATCTTGTTGTACTTTTTTCTTTATTTCTTCATAAATAACCTCTTCTTTTCTTGATTTATCTATACATTTTATCTTTTGATTTACTTCATTAATTATAAGCTGTAAATAAATCTACCCTTTCCCCATCATTCTACTTTACTTGCCATTCTTCAATCACTATAAAATAAAACTAAATCTCTTACTTTAATAGAACTTACTGTAAATCTCTCTGGTTTCTCGTAACGCTTGTTTTGCTAATTTATCCTCTTCTTCATTTCCCTTTATTCATATGTGTGCAGGAACCTATATAAAACTGAGATATTATTTTGAACACTTCTTGAATGTATTTGTAAGATACTAAAGAGAATATCTTGGTGTCTAGATTCAAAAGATCTCAAACTCTTTAAAACTGATACTGAGAACAAATTAAAACATTCCCAGGTTTATGTTCCTCTACCCACTGCAGTATTGCTATCATTTCTGCAGTATAGACTGCCAGATGATTTGAAGTTCACTTTATTCCACTGATTTCACTGTCTGGAACTAAAAAAGCAGCCCCAGTTATCTGACGCTCTGGATCTTTTGATCCATCTGTATATACTTGTTTATACTGGGAATATTGTTTTCTGACATATACTGAAAATGCAGATGACAAGTTTACTTTTCTTTCTGCAGACAGATGCAAATCTGCTTGAGGTGTTACATAAACCCTTGGTTCATATTCCAGAATTACAACTGTTTGGCTCATCTTGATACTATTTCTTCTGCATATACACTGAACAAAATTATAAACGCAACACTTTTGTTTTTGCCCATTTTTCATGAGCTGAACTCAAAGATCTAAGACTTTTTCTATGTACACAAAAGGCCTATTTCTCTCAAATATTGTTCACAAATCTGTCTAAATCTGTGTTAGTGAGCACTTCTCCTTTCCCGAGATAATCCATCCACCTCACAGGTGTGGCATATCAAGATGCTGATTAGACAGCATGATTATTGCACAGGTGTGCCTTAGGCTGGCCACAATAAAAGGCCACTCTAAAATGTGCTGTTTCACTGTATTGGGGGGTCCGAAAACCAGTCAGTATCTGGTGTGACCACAATTTGCCTCACGCAGTGCAACACATCTCCTTCACATAGAGTTGATCAGGTTGTTGATTGTGGCCTGTGGAATGTTGGTCCACTCTTCTTCAATGGCTGTGCGAAGTTGCTGGATATTGGCAAACATTTGAGAGAAATAGGCCTTTTGTGTACATAGTGTTGGGGGTAACAGTTTAGGACCCTTGACCAGATATGTCGAATGAAAGACCAGGAGTTAGAGATGCAATCAATTGAAGAAATTTTACTGAAGAATAGTTTCAAGTCTCACAAGGAGTTCGTAGGCCGCTCTGCGTACATTCACATTTTCACACCAATTATACTCTAACAGAGTCTACTAATTACGTCATTACTAAGGTAACAATGATTCTGATTGGCTAAGAAAAATAGACAAATTTGGTAATCTTCCACACATGGACAGATAGTCAGAAGCATATCTTCATGCGTCAGGATGCTGACGAGGGGACCCTTGATTTATGTACTGGATGTCCTTTTGGGGTCATGACATGGCGTCTGCTGGTCTCGAGCAGAGTGCCAGTTGTCCACCAGTACAAAGGACCTGCACAGAACACTTAGCGCACATACACAGATACACATGATTCACAGCTTCTTCAAGGTTGAAGTTGATCTGAGCTCTGCTCTGAGCAGGAAACTTTCCCAAAACATACTGATAACATGTTCTTTTCTCTCAGTGAGAGGTACAGACAATATTCAAAATTATTTTCTAGTGTTTGAAAAGGAAAAGAAATGCTTTAACATACGTTGCAGAAGTCATTCAAATAATTTAACAGAAAGATAAATGTTGATTAATAACTTAAAAGATATATATTGAAGCGGCAGTGGATTCCAGAATCCACCCCTTCAGTCCCCCCTTAAGGCCAATGTGAAGTTTTAAACACCACATCTGGTTTAACAATTTAGGCCGCTTCAAAATTTAACATTGCTGACCCATGCTCCCCTGGCAGGTTACAATTGTATAAAATAGACAATAGGTTTTCCCTCGAAGGACTTAACTAGAACAGAATATTCTACAGAGCACATAGTGCATTATTGACCTTCAGTCCTTACACATAGTTGTCTTTACATCAATCTTGGTTATTCGGTTTATCATCAAATTCCATGACCAAAAAAACAAATACATATTTATTCTCTGGAAGCCGGGCTAAACGAGGAAGCACTGTTACTGCATTCCTGGCATGAGCCTGTAATCATAAACACCAGGATATTTACACTGGTTTTTAGAAAACTATCATTTCCAATTCATTATATAATAAATGGAGATGGATCGTAAATCCACTCCTTTCACTATTCCCCTTATAGATGATTTTTAAGATTAAAAACAAAATTGTGGTCTAACTCAAAATAAACAATGAAAAATAAATAAGACCCATCATATTCCATCTAAGTATTTTAAGTTTCTTAAATCATTGTTCAGTTTACAGTCTATAGACATATCATGTACCACCTTAATTGCAGAACATCTTTTAAATCTCTCTTTTTAAAACACTTTTAAAAAGAAATGAAAACAAATTTGCATCATCATTTCAATTATCATTTTCAATAAAACATAGAATTGTTACTTTTATGTAATAACCCTTTTGTTAAGATTTCCTTTCACAACAGATCCATTATAGCCCATAAAAAAAAAAATACATAAACATAAACTTTTTAATCTTAAAACATTTCATCAAAATGACATAAGCATCAAAACATATAAATTCAATTATATCAACAACTTGTTTGTTTTGACTGCCATATATCTTTATCATGACATCACTGTTAATCATACTCAATACCTAATTATTTTTAATCTGAAACTCAATTTTCACAACATTTCACAGTACTGAGACCGTCAAAAGTACAGCATTCGAAATCAAATAATTAAGACTTCCTTTAAAGTCAGTTTAAAACTCAAATGTCTTGTCAATTGTAACTGCTTAGGCTAAATGACCAAAATCTTAACCCTCTTCTTTGGCAGTGATCTTTATCGTCTCATTAGGTTTGCCACTGAAATTATTCAAAATTTTTTTTGTTTTTTGAAACAGTTTTACATCTTTTTTTTTCATCACAATAATTTCCACTGCTTATAATTTTGTCACTCTATCCCATCAAATTGTTAGTCTGTAGATCCAAAAATATATTATCATCATTGTCTCAGTCCCACTTATCTCGACTGTTTTGCAGAAACCAAAGTATTATTTTACTCAAATCTCAACCCCTAGGTTGCACAGACAGCCTATAGCTTCTTTCACCTTCAACCCGTATTACATAAATTATATTTCTCTAGACAGCTAATGTCATGCATTCATTTAATGGATGAAAAATAAAACTTTTATCAGTTACATTCACTCCTCCTTTGTTTGCCCACCGGCCTTCCATAAATTTGAGGGGTTTCTCTGGACAATTTACTAGTGACTTTGTCAATGTGTCACTTTGTCTCTGCCGTCAACATTTACGTGTATCATTCTGATCAAACAAAGAAGACAGTGTTTAAATTTAGACCCTCAGTTGAATTTAGACAAGGGTTTTTAACCCAGACAGCAATCTTCAATTTCACAATTCCAATTTATATAAATTTTCTTAAACATACTAATCCAGAGAGTAATTCAAATCAACAGCATAAATGACAAAAGTCATAATTACCATTAGCAGACAGAGCTGGATATCCAAACCACTTAAAGCTCATCCCATGTTCTCCATTGTCTTTTCATAAGATTCAATCCGAAATATCAGCTTGTCAAAATTTGATGTTTCACTTAACCCATCTGTAATGATAAAACTCTCATTCCAGAGGTTAATGACATATACACACACTGAGGATAGAATATTTCCCCAAACTAACACATACTATAAGACATAAAGTTCACCATCACACACACTCACTCTAGACACATGAATATGAACCGCTCATCGTCAAGGTTTCCTTTTTGTTTTAATTCTAAAAACATATTTAAACTTCACATTTTTCCTGTAGTTTTTACTCTTATTCAGCCTCAAAGCATGTCTCTTCAGTATAATTTGTTTTTAGAAAAGTCAGCTGGGTTGTTTTGGTTCTAATCTCATTGCTTTGTTTTGTTTAAGCTTTAGCAGGCCGATAACAGACAGACAGAGTTCCATCCTTGCCTCCACTCAAGCAGTCTCTCTCTCTTACTGCACAAATAATCTTTTCAACAGAATCACAAGTCTGTAACTTAGCCAGAATTTAAAATTAAATTACTATATAGAACCCTCGGTCATTCGCAAAGGTAAAAATGTAAATGTTTAACTTTCAAAAAACCATTACCACCATCTAAAATATGTTATGCTAGTAGCCATTTTTGAGGTTATCTTTAGTTTAAATGTTGAATTCACTTATCTGTCTCTTGAATCTTCAAAAGCAGTCTTCATCTTTAACCACCACCATGTCTTTGAATGATCCTATGCCATGTCTAATGATCTGTAGGAGTAACAACTATGATAGAGACATATTAGTTCAAAATCACACAGCCTCATGAATTCAGGGATTCATCATAATGCTGAATCCTAAACTTCTATACAGTTCTTGCCAATAGGGAAACAAACATCATGTTACTAAATTTTACTCTGGTCTCCCCAGAAATTACGGACAATCACCTCATGGTCTCAGTCGGCTCTTGAAAGCTCATTCCCATCAGCTCTTTATCAATAATCTTCTTTTCCTCAGGGTCTTGTCCCCTGGCATAGTTGCATCAAATTGTGGACTTGTCACAATGAAAAACAAGCCATCCAGGGAATGCGGTTTTCTGGTGAGTGGTATAGAGGAACATTTTTGGGTCAGACTCCTGTACTTCTCACAGGTCATCTCCCCTTAATGATGCTGCTGGCCTCACAGACATCCGCTCCACTCTCATACCCATCTCACATAAAACACCTCCCTTCAGGGTAGATGCCCAGTGGCGGCAGTAACCCCCTGCCTTAGGTTGTCTCCTGTCTGGCCAAAGAGGATCTTACCAGTCATTGAGAAATCACCTCGTGCACACTGGTAACCGCTCTTTCCCATCATGAAATCTTTGATAGTTTTCTTCAACCAGGTGTTTTTCTGGAGCTTAGGGAATGTGCTTTCATGGTAACAATGATTCCCTTTCGAAAGGGAACTCAACTCTGCGTTTTACCGCATATGGGGAACCGTCACTCGTGACAGGTGTCCGAAATGCCAAAGAATCACACCACACCAATCCTATTGGCCGGCGACAGCCTATGACGTCATCATGGCGCGAACCCGGAAGTATAAAGGGGGCGCCTGAGGAAGCAGTAAACATCTTCTCGTCTTTCGGGACTGTCTTGTCTTTGCCATTGTTTCCATCACCGGTAAGGAATTTTTCAATATGTCTGACAAACGTTTCAGGAAGTGTGCTGATCCTTGTCCCAGGTTTCTTACACCGGAGGATTTACACAACCTGTGCGTTTTCTGTTTGGGCACGCGCGGACGGTGCTCGAGGGCACTGTCTGCGTTAATTGCGAGCGTCTGCCTATGAGGACGCTCCGTTCTCGTCTGGCCCTCTTCTCGAGAGAAGGGGCGCTGGCGCCTTTGCCCGGTGGTTCCGGCTGAAATCATGGGGCTCGCAGGTGGAGCTCACTGAGAAATTTGAGAAGGGTGTTACCCTTTCTCAAACCGAAGCGGCTGACGAGGACACGCTTTTGGATGTAGATGACGGTCTTTCTTTAACGTCATCGGATCCTGGAGCGAGTGCTCTTCTGGCTGAAAGCCCCAGAGAGCAGGAGATGGCCAAAGAAGAAGAAGCGGGCGAGTCCGCGGCTCCCTCCCGGCCACCCTGCCCAGCGTAAGTGAGAGCCTGAGAGCCACCAAACAGACGGCCACATCGATCGGCAGGTCGATGGCAGCCATGGTGGCCACAGAGCGACATCTATGGTTGAACTGTGCGGACATCGGGGAGAAAGAAAAGAACTTTCTCCTCGATGCCCCGGTCTCGCCTGTTGAGCTTTTCGGTACCTCCGTCGAGGCGGTGGTTGAGAAGTTCAAGGAGGCGAGGGCGCGCTCTGCAGCATTTAGATCTTGTATACTGCTCAGATCTGATTCTGGGCCCAAACAGCTGGGAGGTTCGGGGACGTCTCGAGTCGAGGCTCAGAGGCAGGCCCTGAAATCCAGTGTCGCCGCTCGTGCGCCTCCTCCTCCCCGGAGTAAGTCGCAGAGATGGCGGGATGCAAGGAGGAAGAAGCAGGATTTGAGGGAGGTGATTGAACATAGGAGCCAGCAGCGCCGGTGATCGATCTCCCCTCTTTTGCGAGGGCTACCGTTTGCCCTCGCTCTTTCTTCTTCCTCCTCCTCCCGGGAGCTTTGAAACATCTATGTGCTCAGGCTTTTGACGGTCAGGCTGACGGTGGGCCCATGATGAATATTTTTCTGATGGCCCGCCTTCTGGCTTGATAGTGAAAGTACTTTTAGGCTTAAAAGAACTTTGGATTTTGTCCTTCTTCATACAAGAGTAAGGAGGAGAAATCTTCGTTCTACGAGCGCGGGAGGTAAGCTGGGTCTATTTTTATCTTTTATAAAAATGTAGACCTTGTTTTTCCTGTATAGTTTTCCTGAGCATATAGTCAGTAATTTAGAAGGGGTTCTTTTGGGCAAAATAACTGAATCACTTGGTTGGCTATTTCATTCGCAGGCCGCGTTTGGCCGCTAGGTTTAGCCTCCGGTGTTAGAGTAGCTTCTCAGCTAAATTGTTATAGTTTGGTTTGAGTTTGCACTCGTTACTTCAGTTATGTGTGTGCGGTCGGCCTTTTTCGGCCGCCTATCACTGTTTGCTTGTAGCGCTTCATTTTCTCCTCATAGTTTAGGATTCAAAGTGAAGCCCAAGTTTGTTAGGCCTTAGCTAGTGGCTAGGCTTGAGCTAGGTTCGGGTGCTTATTTTTTATATCACCCTTATTATTTCTATCCCTTTGAGGTTGTATAGTTCCTAGTTCTGGCCGGCTCCTGAGGGAGTTGCTGGCCGTATGCCCATTTTCCCCTTCGATATTCGTAGGCGCTATGGCTAAGTTAACAGCTAAGGTTATAAGCTGTTATGAGCCTTCCTGGTGCTGTTTTTCCAGGTGGTAAGCCCTTATCTTTGAGGAGATAATGTTATGCAGTGTTGCTTGGCCCCACTTTGTAGAACTTCGTCATGCTTATATCGTTTCCTCTTGAGCCCCTTGAACATATATATTCAAGTTGAGTTTACGATGCTAAATACTGTTTAGCTTTCGTTCTCAGGGTTCAATACAGACCTCAGGTCAGTTTTGTGGAAACTTTTATCCTTTTGGATGGCATGTATGACAAAGCATTTATTTTGCTTTGGGTTCTAAGCCTTAGCCCTATGTAACTTTTATAATGTGAGCTTACTCTTGTGCTGACACAGGTTTCACCTGTTTCTGTGATAGTAGGCTGTGTTTAGCCTTTATCTGAGAACGTGGTGTTTTGTTGTACTCCCCGGCTAGGGTTTGTGTTTCACTGAGTGCATCACCTGTTGGATTGCACACTCAGGCTGAGTGTAGAGAGTTTTCATTCTGGTTAGAATAGGAATGATCTCTGCTTGCTCCCAATCGATCTTTGACCACAGCAGCTGTTTTACATGCTCTGTTAAATTGTTGGCTCTTGTGAATAGCCTCTTTTAATTACAGCTTGTTTTCCTGGCGCTGTTGGTTTATGATCGCGAGTTTGCTCACATATTTTAGCACTGCCTCAGGCTTATGCTCATGTTGTTTGAGGTGGTAGGCCTTATAGGCCTCCCTTAGACCATTTAGCATATTTTTTGTTAAAAACATTGCCTGTTGGATTGTGTAGGCTTAGCTCAAGTTGTTGTAGCTAGTTACCCACAATTGTTTTGTTGGGTCTGGAGCTGGTTCCCTTTGAGCTTGGTCCCCATTTATGACCACTGGCTGACGCCACATGTTGTAAAAGTAGTAGGCCTTGCCAGGCCTCCTTTTCAGTTTTTAGTTCAGTTAGTAATGACTCATTTCCATGGTTGAGTCTTGTTTGACTTTACCGCCATCGGCCACACCCACCTCTGTATGAGTGGGCCCTAGGTTAGGCCCGTCATACAGTACCGTGGCGGTGTGTGTACTCTTCTTGTCTGGTTAAAATGTGTTTTCGAGTACTAGGCCTTCTGGCTGGTTTTGTCATATAGCTACCACTGGCTGATGCCATGTGTTTATGGAGGTTGTAGGCCCCACAAGGGCCTCCTTTCAGTTTACATGTTGGCACAGTTGTGTGTTGGTTTTCTTATGACTCATCACCATGGATGGGTCATTATTGCCACTTGCTGACGCCATGTGTTTACGGGTCGTAGGCCTTTTTAGGCCTCCTATGTATCATGTTGGAGTATTCGGCTGTGTACTCCTCTCGCTTAGAGAGTAAAAGGTGCTTTTACTGAGTACTTTTTTCTGAGTGGCTTGCCGCTCAGGGTGAGTTCTTGTGTTAAACCGATTGTTTGGTCGGTTTTATGCATTTACTTCCTTGAGCATGGTCTCCTTTAGCTCTAGTCGAGCTAAGTAGTTACCTTGGTTCTATTTTTTGCTCCTAGAACTTTAGTGGCAAGTATACTTTAAAGTGATTTAAAGTGACTGTCTAAAGTCAAGTATACTTTAAAGTGATTTTAAGTATAAATATACTTAAATAAGTACATACAAAGTTGATTCTTATTTTTAGTTTAAAAGAAGTATACTAATAGCACACTTGAATAAACTTCTTTTTCATAAGGATATCCTGCATTCTCCAAAACACTTGAGACCCGTTTTGAGGAAATTGATGACAAAAGTATTTCTGCTGTATTTCCTGTGCTTGTGACAAGAGGATGGATAGATGTGCCAATAATGTGATGAATACATTAATGAACGGTGTATTTGTGTTTTCTTTCAGAGAGCTACAGAGGAGAATAATGTGGTGTACGCAGGAGTCTTGAGACGTTGATCAGATCTTGATCATTTGAAAGATTTCACAATAAATACACATAAATGTATTTTTCACATAAATACCAGCCTGTGTCATATTTGCTGAATGACATCCAATACTTGTTTTGCATTGAGCCGGATGCTTTCTGTTACAGATATTATTAAATTACATTAAATAATTAAATTACAAATATTATGTAAAAAAATTTTTATTTATTTTTATTTTTTTAAGTCATAATTTTTTAAGACGCAGGATTAAGTATTAAATGAAATCATTTGGCCAAAAAAAAACAGTTGTTCCAAATGTGTTTTTATTTGTGTTTTGTTTAATTTAAAGTTTCTGTGAAGGATTTTTATCAGTTAATGGCTGTGGTGTTCACAGTCCATGTCAAAAGGTCAAATATTATACATTAATAATGTCATAATAATGATGGATTTTAATCGAGGGGCTTTTTAGCAGTGTTTTTGTTTTATTTTATTTATGCTTGTTGTGTTCATGCCACATCATAATTACTGTAATGACCGTGAATTATAATTTGTAATTTTCTGAGAGTTCCAACTTCTACCCGACTGCTGGACATTCATTTTAGGATTAATAGTGTTGTGATAGAAGCACATAATTCTGAATCTGATGACATGAACAAATAAAATCATGTGTTGTCTCATCTCGTAATAACGGTAATCACGACATGGCGTGAACAAAGCATGTTTTCAATAGATTTGTCAGTCTTGTTTGTCTCTGTTGAAGCGCCAACTAATGTGTTATTTCACTAACATCTCTCTCTCTCTGTGACATTTTATAAAGTTCTTAAAAGTTTATATGTAAGATATATCTATATTTCACATTTTTCCACATTTCTACATGCCTCCTTTTGTACAATTTTAAATAAAAATGCTTTAATATAATTTTAAATTTTTCAGCCTCCTTCTTGTCCTTTTCATATGCAATTCTACTCACTGTTTATTTAATTTTACACAATTATGCTGTTAGTCTTGAAAAATAAATACATGTAAACACAGTTAAAAATTTTACTATTTCAGGTGTCTTGATTTAGCTTCACATGAGCACCAAGACTGATATAACCACTGAGAATAACAGATCCACACACAATATCCCACTGACAATAACATGCACTGCTTTTTAATATTTCAAACCACTTTTTGATATATTACATTTTGCTTCTGGATTCTACATTTACTTATATTTAATCATTTAGTAGACACTTTTATCCATATAATAAACACTAGAGAAACTACCAGGCCATTCAAAAGAAAAACTATTAGATGAAAAGAATAAATTGGTGTAATATTCAGTGAATTTACATTTAAACTTTAAAAATATCTTTTAAAAGCTGACAAACATCGATCTCATCACGGCTGTGGATGAAAACACTCTGTTAAACAGTTTGAAGAAGACGCTGAGTGTGAAACGATGAGAAAAATAAACTGACCACGCGGTCACAAAAATAAATGTGTGAACTTGAGTCATTTCTTCAGTTTATATTCCACTCTGCTCTTAGTTTGATCTTTATCTCTCATCACGACTGTATTTGAGCACATTTGTTCACACATGTTGGTTGAACCACAGATGTTTGGCCTGATCAAGTGTCATTACATTCATCTTTCTGCTGTTAAACTCAGATTCAGTTGGTCGTTGGTTGAGATCTGTCCACACAAACCACACTCAACTAAACCACAGAAGTCGAGTGCATCGGGCAACAACTCACAGCAAAACAACCACAGGTGAGTTCAGTGCAGCGATCGGAGTGATTTAGTAGCAAGTGATCGATTGAGAGCCGATGAGAGAGAAGAACTGAAGTGTAGAGACACTTTAACCTTTAACCACACTGTGGTTTAATACGTTTCTGCTAAAACAAACTTTCATAAACAGTTTCAGACGTCACTGATGCCTTCAGGAGCCACAAGTGTCAAAAAGGAGGTGATGTTTGTGTGTATTTGCACGTGAATGTGTGTGAGAGAGAGATGAAGTGTGAAAACCAGCAGAAATACAGTGTACTGGAAAATTATTTTTAATATTGAGCAATGAAATTCAATTAGACCCCAACAACTTAAACCTCCAGAATAAATAAATAAATAAATATGTACACTGATCAGGCATAACATTATGAGCACTGACAGATGAAGTGAATAACACTGATTATCTCTTCATCACGGCACCTGTTAGTGGGTGGATATATTAGGCAGCAAGTGAACATTTTGTCCTCAAAGTTGATGTGTTAGAAGCAGGAAAAATGGGCAAGTATAAGAATTTGACGACCTACTGTAGCTCAAATTGCTCAAGAAGTTAATGCTGGTTCTGATAGAAAGGTGTCAGAATAGACAGTGCATCACAGTTTGTGCGTATGGAGCTGCATAGCTGCAGACCAGTCAGGGTGCCCATGCTGACCCCTGTCCACCGCCGAAAGAGCCAACAGTGGACACGTGAGGTACTCCCTGGTGGCTGTGTCCTCTTTCAGCAGGATAATGCTCCTGCCACAAAGCAAAAATGATTCAGGAATGGTTTGAGGAGCACAACAACGAGTTTGAGGTGTTGACTTGGCCTCCAAATTCCCCAGAACTCAATCCAATCGAGCATCTGTAGGATGTGCTGAACAAACAAGTCAGATCCATGGAGGATCCACCTCACAACTTACAGGACTTGAAGGATCTGCTGCTAACATCTCGGTAGAGATACCACAGCACACCTTCAGGGGTCTAGACAAGTTCATGCCTCGACGGGTCAGGGCTGTTTTGGCAGCAAAAGGGGGACCAACACAATATTAGGAAGGTGGTCGCAGGGTCCCTGAGAATTTGCTCATTGGCACAACGTTGGTCTCTTAGTGCTGGCCCTGCACGGACGGCCCTCATTTAACCCCCGGGAATCCCTCACTGGGTCCACACAGGGCCCTCAATATTAATCTACAACAATCAATCTTGCATCACAGGGTGCCAAACATTTACCATTAATGAAAATAACGGTTAATGATAAAAAGAAATGGTCAATGACTGGCAGGAGCATCTGCCACTCAAACATTCCCTAAATCATACTCTGTAAAATATAAATCTCTTTGATTCTGACCACTGCATGATGATTGAATCATCAATAAAGTAATCAACTTCATCTAACCAGAGTTTCTATTCAAATGCAGTTGCCAGGGTATTCTCGTTGGTTGGTAAGGTGTTGCTTTACAGTTGCTGAGATTTTTTGGTGGTTGCTAAGGTGTTGCTGTGCGGATGTTATGGTACTAATGGTGGTTGCTATGCGCTTGCTAGGGTACCTGGGTTGGTTGCTAGGGTGTTGCTAAGGTATTCTGAGTGGTTGCTAGGGTGTTGTTATGCAGATGCTAAGGTACTCAGGGTGGTTGTTAAGGTGTTGCTATGCGGTTGCTAGGGTACTGAGGTTGTTTGCTTGGGTGTTGCTATGTGGTTGCTAGGGTATCTAAGGTACTCAGAGTGGTTACTAAGGTGTTGCTATGCAGTCACTAAGGTACTCAGCTCAATTACTAAGGCGTTGCTAGCATGATTAGCAAGTTATATTATTATTATTACTATATATTATTTATAACATCCTCAATCTCATCCAACCCAACCAAAAAAAAAAAAAAAAGTCAGTTTGGTGTCCCAATAATATTGATGCTACAGAATGTGTACAGAACATTTAAAACATATAATCATGTAATTTTATGTTTGCCTAGTTGTCAGACAGTTAAATTAGGAAAAGCCATTAAATATGAATAATGAAAAAAATGGTGTCAATCCTTTAACATTGAATGGGGTCAAATAGACTCCAATAGGAACGTTAATAACAATGTTTACCTCACGAGTTCTTGATCCGGGAAATTCGAATCTGTTAATATGTTGCCAACTTTACTGAACTGATCCAGTTCAGGTGTCTTTCACTTACGTCAAAACCGTGTCCTGAACTAAACACTGAACATATTTCTTTATACTTAAAGGATTAGTTCACTTTCAAATGAAAATTAGCCCAAGCTTTACTCACCCTCAAGCCATCCTAGGTGTATATGACTTTCTTCTTTCTGATATTAATAAATGTCCTGACGCATCTGAGCTTTATAATGGCAGTGAACGGGATCAATGAGTATGAGCTGAAGAAAGTGTCTCCATCCACATCCATCCATCATAAATATACTCCACACGGCTCCAGGGGGTTAATAGAGGCCTTCTGAAGCAAAGTGATGCTTTTGTGTAAAAAAATATCCATATTTAAACAATTTATGAAGTAAAATTTCTAGCTTCTGCCAGACCGCCTTCCGTATTCAACTTACTTTTTCGTAGGTTGAGAGGCGTTACACTTTTTTCATAAGTTGAATACGGAAGGCGATCTGGCGGAAGCTACATATTTTACTTTATAAATTGTTAAATATGGATATATTTTTTTACACAAACATCACTTCGCTTCAGAAGGCCTTTATTAACCCCTCAGAGCCGTGTGGAGTATGTTTATGATGGATGGATGTGAATGGAGACACTTTCTTCAGCTCATACTCATTGATCCCGTTCACTGCCATTATAAAGCTCGGCTGCGTCAGGATATTTATAAATATTTCTCTGACTGTGTTTATCAAAAAGAAGAAAGTTATGCCTACCTAAAGCAATTATATTTTTTAGCAAACTATTTTAACATGAATATTTCAAAGGACGTGTTGTATTTCTACATGAGAGATGAGTGAAATAATTGTATCATTGTCTTGGTGTGAAAAAACGCTAAAACCAGCCTGAGACGGTTAGAGGTCTTGGTTTGTTTTTGGTCTGGCCTAGCTGGTGTTCAGCTGGTCAGTGGTCACAGCCTGACCAGTTAAACAAAAAGAGTGGTCAAAACCCCTCAAAAAACAGCCTGCTAGACCAGCTATGAGCAGCCTGGAAGACAGCAGCCTCATCTGATCCTCTAGCAATCCAGTTCAGCTCCAGCAGAGTTACACTGGGGTCAGTGCGTGTGTTCAGTGAGGTTTTGGCAGCCACTAGATGGAGCCCTGGCAGTGTCAGACATCTGAAATGATGTTTATCATTTCTAAAGCACTGAGAACTAGCACTGATAAAATGACTGTGGTGTCATCAGCCAGTTTTTCCCTCCAGAAGACCCAGATACTATGCTTTATTTCCCCCTTGTGTCTGAACATGAATTCTAACCAGCTAAACCCTAATCTCATGATGAAAACCCTGATAGGTCAGTCTGTTTTTCCTGCAAGGCTGTAAACCTGTAAACCTGTGACCCTTGACCCCTCACTGCAACATCATATTACACTGACTGGTGCTTTTAATGCATGCAGGTTGAGTCAAAATGTTTTGGTTTTACAAGAGCAAGCTCTATTTTACTAATATATTTTCTTAAAATTGGATCTCTCTCTCTTTGTGTAATTCTCCAGATTTCTGCTGCAATTGGCCAGATTCAGTCTGGTATCTGGTAAGATTTGATTTTGTACATCAATTACTGAATATACAGTATGAACCAACAGATTTCTAGGACATGATATTAAAAATAAATAAATAAAAACTGTTCATCTACAAATGTATTTTTATTTATATTTTTGTAAAACAAAACAGCTGTATCAGTGAACAACTGAGTCAGTACTGCACACTAAAGCACAGACATGATTCATGACGGATGACACAAAGATCATACAGACCAGATCAATATATCTTACATCAACATTTATTAATTCAGTAAATGCTTTAATACAAATAACTTACAGATGAGAATAATAGAAACAGAAGTAAATTTGACATAATACAATGTCACATTACTGTAAATACTAAAGTAGTAAGTGCAAATAATCTCTTGCGGAGAGTGTCATATATTACAAAGGCTCTGAAGGCATACGGTAGCGAGTGGCAAGAAACAAATCATTTTTTCCTTTTTCCTAGAAAACCTGACAAGTATAAAACACAAAATGCATTTCCGCTTATAATCAGCACTAGTTGTTGACTAGTAAGCTGGACTCATAGAAATTTGTATTACTGATAAATACATTTTAATACATGGTAGTTTATTTTTATGTTGGGAATGTATGAGAATGTGTTTAAAACATTTAATGATTAATGGCAGAAGTTATGGTTATTATAGGTAAGGTAACCTCTATTATTGCATAATTAATTATTGCTCTATTATTGCATAAATAATCAATAGATCTATCAGTAGAAAAAAAATAACTCAGCAGCACACAGATATTATTTCTCACTTTCAATGGATGATTCTAGAGTCTCATAAAAGACTCAGTTATTGATGATGATGATGTCACAGTGATTGACACTTATCAAACTGAAATGGTCCCCTGCTGTAGAGGTCTGTGCGGGACTGTTTTTTTTCCCGTCCCGCTCCCGCAAGGTTCTATTCCGCACACACCCGCTCCCCGCCTAAAATTCTCTATGTGTTTAAACCCGCTATCAGCATATAGTGATTTTCTTCCCGACCCGGCGGGTCCCGCTAAATTTAGATCGCTTCCAGAATCTCGCATTTAAACCTCCCCTAAAGAAAGAGAGTGATTGGGGATAACAAATATAAACTGTTGCATATACAAGATTTTTATTCGTTATTTGTCTTATGATGCTGTCTTTACACTGTAACAAATTTCTGTAGTTTTCACAGCATTATTACTGTAAAAAGAACAAATCCTTACTGTAGAATCTGTATACAGCATGTTGCTGTAAATCTGCAAAGCATCATGGTTAAATTTCAATGGCGCGTAAATTTGACAGTAAATATATTTTTTTTATTTCAAAACACTTCTTTAGGAATCTTCAGAGTGTTATGAATCAGCGTGTCGAATCATGATTCGGATCGCATGTCAAACCGCCAAACTGCTGAAATCACGTGACTTTGGCGCGCCGAACCGCTGATTCGACACGCTGATTCATAACACTCCGAAGCTTCATGAAGCAGTGTTTTGAAATTGGCCATCACTATACAAGTCGTTATTTTGTTTTTTTGGCGCACCAAAAATATTCTCGTAGCTTTATAATATTAATATTGAACCACTGTACTCACATGAACTGATTTAAATATGTTTTTAGTACATTAATGGATCTTGAGAGAGGAAATGTCATACAGAAATCCATCGGATTTCAACACAAATATCTTAATTTGCATTCCAAAGATTAACGAAGGTCTTACGGGTGTGGAACGGCATGAGGGTGAGTAATAAATGACATTATTTTCATTTTTGGGTGAACTAACCCTTTAATGATGAATGCATAGAAAGCTAAATATTTGCTCGCTTTTTAGTGAGCAAATATTTCAGTGCACTGGAAGGATTCTGTGATCGAGACGGCCCTTAAAATGGCTGACTCCCTGATCAGTGCCCTGACTACTGAACTAGGGAGCTGATTGAGGCCCACCCATTATCATGTTCACAGTCACACTAGTTAATATGGTCAGTATTAAGGATTTTGAAGCTTAAAATTCTACCGTTTTTGAATTATATTTACTTTCTGTTTTAATCATTTCCAACTGTATCTGGACATTTTAATTCAACTTCAACAAAGATGATGGATTTGTATGTTTAGAAGTGTTGTATACATAACAATAAAAATGTATAGCCTATAAATGTATATAATGTAAAATATTTTATGCCTATGTATTTTTAAATTTAAAATGTTTTAAATAAATGTCTTCATTTTACAGTACACAATGAAAGCAGTTTACAGTAATCTTAAATTTGCTGTAATAAAAAAAAAATTACAGCAGTAATAATAATAGAACACTGTGAAATGTACGGTAACTTGCTGGCAGCAATTAGCAAGTAAGTTGCTGTGTTCTATTCCACAGTATGCTTACTGTAAATTTAATAACTATTTTGTTATTATTTTGTTTATTATTGTACAGTAATTTTACTGTAATAATAAACACAGTAAAAATAGTTACTGTGATTATAATCACGGTAACTATTGTGTTACTTCTCTACCAGTTGAACTATAAGAATAAAAAAGCAAAAAGGAAATAATAATAATAAAAAATCATAGTGAATGCTCACAATTTGTAGTAATTTCCCAATGATCATTGATATGTCAAACTGTTTAAAGACAATCATAAGTGCCCAGGAGTTCAGAACAGCAACCTCTGTCACCCCGGTACTTTTCCAGTTTGTGCCACTATTAAGAAAAAAAGCAGTTGATTATTTAAAAAAAAAAAAAAAAAAAAAAAAAGTATCTGCAGAGAGGCAAATCAATTCTAGTGAATTATGTCAACTTAAAAAATAAAAAAAAAGACTGACTGATAAAGTAATATGTAACTCAGAAATATCTAAATGAAACCCCTTTAAAACAACATTGGCTAATATTCAAAAATAAAAGATCATTTGTGTATGGAAAACATTATAAGATCCCAAATAATATTTTTACAAATATTAATAATATAATTAAGTGGCTTTTTTGTGGCTTTAGTAGCATTTAATACAATCCATAATTTTGATTGGCATACCAGATGGATAGTGAAAATTGAACTTTGGAATATACGTATATACACTGAATTACATAATATGCAACTCGATAACATTTAGTTGACACAATTAACGAAATAACATTAAAAAGGAAGAAAAAAGGTGATTTACATTACCATTTCCCCTCTTTCTCAGTGTTGGCGTGTAGAATACAGTGGGAGAGAGAGACAGAGAGAGAGAGAAAGAGAGAGATGTGGAAGGTTTTGGAATGGTTGGCTCTTAAAAGAGCCATTGGGTCAGATATTGTAGAGAGCTGATGGAGAAGGACTAAGTAATCCGTGAGAAATCCTGCAAGACAGGAAAAAGGAGAATTTTATTAAATGATTAACACTAAAAACACTGAAGCTAATCAGAATCCACTCGACTTGGCTTGGAAAATGGCAGACAACATAACCGCAATGTGTGCTTATAATAAACAGAACTTTATTGTCTGTTGGTGTGGATGTTAAAATAGTTATCATTATAGTTATTGTTCTTGGTATAAACAACCTTAAGTGATCTGATTTAGACAATTTAATTGAAGACCTGATGTGTCACATGACATGTTAAACTAGCATTTCCAGACTCTTGCTTCTTAGACAGAGGTGTTCAATAAAAATCAAAAAGGAAAGAAAAGCAGACTATGAGCAGATACTATGTACTGTTGGAATGTGAAGAGACAGCATCAGTTTGTAAAGGGTAATAAAGATTACTATGGACTTCATTTACACTTTGATATTTGCATTTGATAAAAAAAACACGTTTCATATAAACCGTCCGACTACTTACAATGAGCACAATCTGCACAAGAGTTCAGGCAATGGCAGCAGTAGGAGTAAAACAAGTCAGAATTTTTATGCTTGTACAATTGTATGAATTATAAATTGTATGAATTATTATTTTTACTATTTTTTATTTTATTATTACAAGACTTTGACAGGCCTTCATTCGGTCTTCTTTTTCAGCTGAAACAAACAGTATTCCTCATGCATGATGAGACAGTGTGTTAAAAATCTTGATCTGTGACCAAATTGTATAAGAGGAAGGACTTTAATTAAAGTTAATATGACATAAAATAAGGATACATTCATTAAAGCAAATCAGTTCTAACTAAATGTGTCCAACATTACCTGTGAAGGACTTGTTCAGCCTCCCCGGCAGCTTCTTCAAGATCAGCATTGGGAACTTTGAGTCCAAGTTCAGCTTTCTGACAGAATTAGTCAACATTTGATTCTGAGTTTTAAAAATATGCCACAGAAAGAAAGAGAGCAAAACTATGTGTAAATGAATTACAGAGAGAGAGAGAGAGAGAGAGAGAGAGAGAGAAACTGAGTAAGGGAGAAAGACAGAGAGAGTGAGGGGGAGACGGTATGACAAAAAAGTAATAATAAAAAAGGTTCTTAGGTTGCAGTTAATATCAGACTAAATATGCAGCTGAGTCAAAGCACTGGCATGTTTTAATAATATTAAAGGCATGATGCTAGAAACCAAGTTAGTTATGTATCCATATTTTAAAGGAATATACAAATGTCCATTATCTGGCCACAGACATCATACCTTAAGTTGTCATTATTATTGTACATTATTTACCTTGCTGCATCTTCGATTGGAATAATTGATCTTTTCCAGGCAATGGGTGCACTGCCGAAGAGTTGAACCAACTGGCATATTTACTACAAACAAAACAAAAATTAATTATACGTAACAAAATATTTAATTCTGTGGGAGGACCTGATGTGAGCATATCCTAATCCTTTCCAATGGCACTATAAAGATTAAAAAAAAACACATACAATTTACTTCATTGTCAACCAAGGATGAATTGTGTTGCATCTAAGGACTATAACATTACATGATGACATTAGAAATCAAATATCCTGGGAAAAGGAGCCTAATCCAACCATACTGTATCATGCATCTGCAAGCAACTAGTAATGCCTGCCTGAACTATACCAACGTGCCTGTTATTCTAACAGATCTCAGATCGGCTTGTATAGTGAATGTTGGCCGTATGATCCGAAATACTGATCTAGCGTCAGTTAAGGTCTCACACTCACACTCACAGGTAATATGTAAACCAATAAGCGGTCCGCAAGTTGCACAGGCCTAAAACATTTATAGATGCAGCAAGCATTAACATGCCTTTTCTGCAGGCACGATTTATAAGCAGTAAACAGGCTGTCCTGTTGCCCACAATTTGGGAATAAATTCGGTTTAAGAGTCCATGCGCACCGATTAGTCCACGTTTATGACCCCTGGGGGGTCCCGTAGGCTAAACGTTACCACTTTAGCTAAAAACGTTAAAGTTAGTTAATTCATTCTGCTGATTTGTAGTGCTGTCATCAGCCGTGTCTAAAAGCTGAAGACCCCTGTCACATGATTAACCATTTTCATTTATCAAGACCGTTTTTAAGATTGTTGCCCTTACGTACCCGTTTGAAGAAGCGCGCATCAGGTGAACTGGGCTGGGCGAACTGAGCCAAAGTCCCTTTAAGACAAGTCATTTCACTCGGCGGCCATCTTTGAAACGCCTCTCGGGCATCCAAGTGCAGCAACTATCTCTTTTTAAATGGGGAAACATCAAATTCTCCAAAGCTGTTTGCCAAGCTTTCGATTAAATTTCATATTTGAAATCACCAATGAAATCTGACAACAAGTGTCTCATAAATTTTGTTTCTAAACACTTGCGCATGCGCAGTCCTAATCTCTTGTGCCTTATTTCGGAGGCGCGCGTCTGACTGTTTCTATAGAAACCGGAGCTTCTAACGGCCGCTGCAGTGACGCGATGACTTTACCAATCGGGCGATTGGCTCTTATTTAGAAGGCGGGACTTATTCCGCCATATTGCGCATTACACTTTCTCCTATTCAAAATAATACGAGTGACACGTCTTGTGTTATTCTATAGTCTTTAGGCTTGTTTGAGATGAGCAAATTCTGCGCATAACCGATCACCGGTGATCACCGCGAGATGCATGCTGGTTAGAAATGTGTCCGAGGGTGGGCCGCCTTGCTCTGATGTCATGCCGACGTGTGTCAAAAACCTCTCGCGAGGGCGAGGCGGCCTCATCGGATTCTGCAGTCGAGCGCAGTTGCTCTCCACCGACTGCGCTGACCAGAAGCACGATGGGAAACGACTTGCTGATGACACAGCTTAATGCTTATTGGTTTAAACAACTGTGATGTATTGATCTCTTTTAAAATGTTTGATTTTAAAACTCTAATATCATGTTTTTATGTGTAAAAATAATGTGCGAATATTCCCAAACTCTCTGACAGTGCGATCTCTCTATGGGTTATGTGGCTGTTGTCATTTATAAATATATATATATATATATATATATATATATATATATATATATATATATATATATATATATATATACATACATATAAACATGTCTATAATTAAAGTTAAAGTAAAAATGATTGATACACACCTCTTTCAAATGCAAATAAATAACAAGTACTTTGGGTGTATTGTTCATTATTTTTGTTTTCATATAAAAGCAACAGAACTTAAATTACATCCAGTTTATCAGCAACAAAGCGCACAAGTGTGAATCCCGCGATATCCGCCTTTGATCTCGTAGGAGTCTGATCCACTACGAGAACAGAGAACTGTCCGTCTTGCCTGCACTTTTTTCACCCCTCCCCTCACTGCAGCCGCCTACTCTCATCTACATTTCAGGCGAGGCTAGACGCATCTCAAACAAGCCTAATGACTGAGCCTCGTTGGTGACGTCATTGCCATTGAAGATGATGCGTGGTATTTGGACGCATCTGCTCTACACCGAAGTTAATGGGAAGGATTGGCGTATCATATGCACGCAAAATTGGACTTTGGCATATGTATTGCACGCAACTGGAAGGTGTAAAGTCGTGTTATTTATACAGGGGTCGTATTCACAAAACATCTTAAGGCTAAAAGTAGATCTCCTGCCTTTTTAGGAGAAACTCTTAAAAATAAATGGGCGTGTCAGTCCTAATTTTAGGAGTCCTAATTTTTTCTCTAAGAGTATTTCACAAAGCATTTTAGTGCTAAAACTAGCTCCTAAATCTGTGAAAATTAAGTAGTCAAGAGGACTCCTAAGTCACTAAAAATCAAATCACAAATAATCCTAAAATGATTGTTGCACAAAAACACTGAACACCATTTAGGCAATAGATCCTTGAGTGTTGTTATATTATAATTATATTTTTTCATTGTGACCAAATTATGTAATATTTAGCCTTTTTTTTCCCTTTTTTTAAAGTCATAATTTTTTAGATGCAGGGTTAAGTATTAAATTAAAACATTTAAATTAAATCAGAGAGAAAACCCCCCAAAAAACACTGTTGTTCCAAATGTGCTTTTATTTGTGTTTTGTTTAATTTTCTGTTTTTAAGTTTCTGTGAAGGATTTTTATCAGTCAATGGCTGTGGTGTTCACAGTCCATGTCAAAAGTCAAAATGTCAAAATGTTTTTGTTTTATTTTATTTATGCTTGTTGCGTTCACACCATGTCATAATTACTGTAATGACCGTAAATTATAATTTGTAATTTTCTGAGAGCTCCAACTTCTACCCGACTGCTGGAGATTCATTTTAGGATTAATAGTGTTGTGATAGAAGCGCATAATTCTGAATCTGATGACATGAACAAATAAAATCATGTGTTGTCTCATCTCGTAATAACGGTAATCACGACATGGCGTGAACAAAGCATGTTTTCAATAGATTTGTCAGTCTTGTTTGTCTCTGTTGAAGCGCCAACTAATGTGTTATTTCACTAACATCTCTCTCTCTCTCTGTGACATTTTATAAAGTTCTTAAAAGTTTATATGTAAGATATATCTATATTTCACATTTTTCAACATTTCTACATGCCTCCTTTTGTACAATTTTAAATAAATGTGCTTTAATATAATTTTAAATTCTTCAGCCTCCTTCTTGTCCTTTTCATATACAGTTCTACTCACTGTTTATTTGATTTTACACAATTATGCTGTTAGTCTTGAAAAATAAATACATGTAAACACAGTTAAAAACTATTTCAGGTGTCTTGATTTAGCTTCACATGAGCACCAAGACTGATATAACCACTGAGAATAACAGATCCACACACAATATCCCACTGACAATAACATGCACTGCTTTTTAAGATATTAAACCACTTTGTTTTGTTTCTGGATTCTACATTTACTTACATTTAATCATTTAGCAGACACTTTTATCCATATAATAAACACTAGAGAAAATACCAAGCCATTCAAAAGAAAAACTATTAGATGATAAGAATAAATTGGTGTAATATTCAGTGAATTTAGATTCAAACTTTAAAAATATCTTTTAAAAGCTGACAAACATCGATCTCATCACGGCTGTGGGTGAAAACACTCTGTTAAACAGTTCTGAGAAGACGCTGACCACTGGAGTGGAAAAAACGATGAGTGTGAAATGAGAAGAAAAATAAACCGATCACACGGTCGCAAAAATAAATGTGTGAACTTGAGTCATTTCTTCCGTTTATATTCCACTCTGCTCTTAGTTTGACCTTTATCTCTCATCACGACTGTATTTGAGCACATTTGTTCAGACATGTCAGTTGAATCCACAGATGTTTGGCCTGATCAAGTGTCACTACATTCATCTTTCTGCTGTTAAACTCAGATTCAGTTGGTCGTTTGGTTGAGATCTGTCCACAAAAACCACACTCAACCAAACCACAGACGTCGGGTGTGTCGGTCAACAACTCACAGCAAAACAACCACAGGTGAGTTCAGTGCAGCGATCGGAGTGATTTAGTAGCAAGTGATCGATTGAGAGCCGATGAGAGAGAAGAACTGAAGTGTAGAGACACTTTAACCTTTAACCACACTGTGGTTTAATACGTTTCTGCTAAAACAGATATTCATAAACAGTTTCAGACGTCACTGATGCCTTCAGAAGCCACAAGTGTCAAAAAGGAGGTGATGTTTGTGTGTATTTGCATGTGAATGTGTGTGAGAGAGAGATGAAGTGTGAAAACCAGCAGAAATACAGTGTACTGGAAAATTATTTTTAATATTGAGCAATGAAATTCAATTAGACCCCAACAACTTAAACCTCCAGAATAAATAAATAAATAAATAAATATTATATATATATATATATATGTATGTATGTACACCGATCAGGCATAACATTATGAGCACTGACAGATGAAGTGAATAACACTGATTATCTCTTCATCACGGCACCTGTTAGTGGGTGGATATATTAGGCAGCAAGTGAACATTTTGTCCTCAAAGTTGATGTGTTAGAAGCAGGAAAAATGGGCAAGCGTAAGGATTTGAGTGAGTTTGACAAGGACCAAATTGTGATGGCTAATAGACTGGGTCAGAGCATCTCCAAAACTGCAGATCTTATGGGGTGTTTCCGGTCTGCAGTGGTCAGTATCAATCAAAAGAGGTCCAAGGAAGGAACAATGGTGATCCGGCGACAGGGTCATGGGTGGCCAAGACTCATTGATGCACGTGGGAAGCGAAGGCTGATCCGTGTGGTCCGATCCAACAGACGAGCTACTGTAGCTCAAATTGCTCAAGAAGTTAATGCTGGTTCTGATAGAAAGGTGTCAGAATACACAGTGCATCACAGTTTGTTGCGTATGGAGCTGCATAGCTGCAGACCAGTCAGGGTGCCCATGCTGACCCCTGTCCACCGCCGAAAGAGCCAACAGTGGGCACATGAGGTACTCCCTGGTGGCTGTGTCCTCTTTCAGCAGGATAATGTGCCTGCCACAAAGCAAAAATGGTTCAGGAATGGTTTGAGGAGCACAACAACGAGTTTGAGGTGTTGACTTGGCCTCCAAATTCCCCAGATCTCAATCCAATCGAGCATCTGTGGGATGTGCTGAACAAACAAGTCCAATCCATGGAGGATCCACCTCACAACTTACCGGACTTGAAGGATCTGCTGCTAACATCTTGGTGCAGATACCACAGCACACCTTAAGGGGTCTAGTGGAGTCCATGCCTCGATGGGTTAGAGCTGTTTTGGCAGCAAAAGAGGGACCAACACAATATTAGGAAGGTGGTCAAAATATTATGCTTAGGGCTAGCGTAAGGGTCCCCAGCAGGCTGCCAGCGCAGGGCCCCTGAGAATTTGCTCATTGGCAAAACGTTGGCCCCTTAGCGCTGGCCCTTCACAGGCGGCCCTCACTTAACCCCCAGGAATCCCTCACTGGGTCCACACAGGGCCCTCAATATTAATCTACAACAATAAATCTGGCAGCACAGGGTGCCAAACATTTACCATTAATGAAAATAACGGGTAATGATCGTTTGATTCTGACCACTGCATGATGATTGAATCATCAATAAAGTAATCAACTTAATCTAACCAGAGTTTCTCTTGCAATTTTTGTTTAAACAGCAGCAGTTACAGCAGCCAGAGAAACATTAAAGTTAGGAAGTCAAGGGTCAAGAGCCCAACTAAAGCAAACACTGACCTCCATAACAGTGACTTCAGTATTTACTATTTTCAATAAAACATCAACATCTAAACGTTTTGTATGAAAAAAATAGTCAAACTGGATTGTTATAAGTGAAGATGCAGAGATCTAGACAGATCTATTAGTGTTTAATGTTCTGCTGCTGATCATGTGACAGTGTTTTCAGCTTATTTAAATAAGGAGATTTTACTTTACTGTCAGTCATTTGACCGTTTTGTCATCTAACTGTTTTGTTATTGTATTAATTACAGATTATTTTTGTAATTTTTAAAGTTGCTCTGGGCCTGAACAGGCTGGCCCACATGGGACCATCATGGGCTTAATGTGGGCAGATCACAGAGAGCCGGCAGTGAGCCCAAAGCTGTGGGCCTCCCCTGGGCAAGCCTGCACTGGGCCTGTTTAGGTTTGGTGTGGGCTGGCCCTAGCCCACTGTGCCCGCAAAAAGCCAGCATGGGCCCCGCAGGGGCATGTTTGCAGGGATGTGAATAGCCCTATAAATAAAAAAAAATGTTGCTAACATAATTTAACACATTGTTACCTTGTTAAATTATGCTAGCAGCTGCTAATCATGTAGGTAACATGAATAGCATGTTGTTAACTTGATTTAAAATGGCGTTAGTATAATTAACAGGTTAGAGTAGAGATGGGGTACTCGAACTCAGACTCGGACTCGAGTCCAATTTTCAATTAACTCGGACTTGTCACGTACTCGGGTGAATTTGTACTCGGACTTGACACGAACTTGGACATTTTGGACTTGGAAAATTTCCTGAGTACAGCCGAGTCCAGGCACTGAAGGGCACAATATAGAATTATTCAAAAACGAAACAAAACTACTTACATTGTATTGTTGCAGCGTTGAACATTGTAGCCAATCGCAGACGTTGAGCGTGTGAATGCTATGGCCTGTCAGATCAGAGGCGTTTAGAGTTGCCATGCGGAGAATTCGCTCAAAATGTTTGTGTTCAGAATCAGCACAAGCTTTATACTTTTGCAAATCCCCTCATAACCAGCAAAGTCTACTCTAGACGCAATGTAAATAAGAGATTCACTGTGCAGTGTGGACTACTTCATTGTTTATGACAAGTGTTTTGGTGAGAGTGCAAAACGTGGTGCAAAAATGACGGCTTAAAGGGAACGCTATTGACAATCAGAATAATTGTTTTTCATGTAGCTAGAGGACCAGTGGTCACGTTCAGACCGCAAAGTTTTAGGAGTGATAACTGCATTTAAATGTGTGAGGAAATGAATCTGCTAAATTTTTGTTCTGTACGAGTCATGAAATTGACAAACCGACATACTAACCATAGCAACATTTTGGCGTACATTTTACAACATTTTACATACACCTTGCAGAATCCTGCACATTCTTTGGTTTTCCAGCATCTTCTGGAATATTTGACCCCTTTCTTGCAGTGACTGGATGATTTTGAGATCGATCTTTTCACACTGAGGACAAACTGAGGGACTCAAACACAACTATTACAAAAGCTGCAAACATTTAGTGATGCTAATGAAGACAACATCCATTAAGAGCCAGGGGGTGTAAACTTTTGAACAGGATGATCGGTGTAAATTGTTCTTATTTTGTTTAAAAATTCATTTAGAACTGCCCTTTAGAGGCTTAAAAAGATATTAACATATTAAAAAGAAAGAAAAATGTACACATCACCATGTGGGGTTAGTTCACCCAAAAATCTAAATTCTGTTGTTAATTACTCACCTTCGTGTTGTTCCACACCCGTAAGACTTTGAATTCATTCATCTTCTGAACACAAATTAAATTGAAATTGAAAAAGTTATTTTTAATTAAATCGAGAGGTTTCTGTCCCTCCATACACAACTACCACTTTCAAAGTCCAGAAAGGTAGGAAATATATTGTTAAAGTAATCCATGTGACTATAGAGGTTTAACCTCAGTTCCCTTTCAAGGGAACTCGCGCTGCGTCAAGCGCTTTGGGAACGCCTCTGCGTGATGTCGTCGTGAAGCACGTATGCAATCAGCCCAATAGAGTGACGGAACGTCATAGGCGGGTGACGTCACCGACCAGGAAACTATAAAGCCTACCCGAAAACACATTCATTCAGCTTCTGTGTCTTCAGCAAGCGCTACGTGTGATCTTGTCTGTCCTATTTATTGTTGTCTGTCCAAGTTATATTCAGTTATATTATGGCGAGCGAACAGCACTTCAGAAAGTGTGTTCATCCCTGCCCTCATTACATCACGGGTGGGGATACACACCAGATGTGTGTTGTTTGTTTGGGAGTGCAGCATGCCCAGGCAGCTCTCGAGGGGGCTGCCTGTGAGCATTTCAAGCAGCTACCACTGAGAACGCTGCGCTCCCGCCGAGCCCTCTTTGAGGAGGGTGGCTCGGCTCGCGTTCCCCACGGCTCGGGTCCCGCTGTTGCCGAGGCAGAGCGGCGCCTTATGTCGTGGGGTTCGCAGATGGATGTGGCAGAGGGGTTAGAGACGGGCCCCGCCCTATCTCAGCCTTCACCTACCGCATCCAATGTATCTTTTCGGAGTCAGGAAGCACGCATTGCGGTTTCTTCCGCTCCAATTGATACAGTCACATGGATGGCGTCCAGTTCTGAGGAATTGGACGTCGTCAGTGTGGCAACGGGAGAGATTGAAGACTCGCCACTTCACTCTCCCGCTAGTGAAGAGCTTGTGGAGGTGTTGACTCGTGCTGTGGCCAAGTTAAACATCGATTGGCCGGCCGAGAAACAAGAGCAACAAATAAAGAGTAAACTAGATGAACGTTTTCTTCCATCTAGATCAGCTCAACCTCCACGTCGGGGCTTACCATTTTTCCCCGACCTCCACACTGAGGTGTCGAGGTCGTGGAAGAAGCCGGTTTCTTATCGTATTTATACACCTCAGACCTCCACCTACAGTAACGTGGTTGGGATGAGGAAATATGGTTATGGGGCGTTGCGGAAGGCGGAAGAGACGCTCGCGAGCCATCTCTCCCCCCAAGCGGCATCGTCTCTGAAAGCCCCGACACTGCCCACCAAGCCCCTAAAAACTACATCTGCTTTGGTGGGCAAAGCGTACTCGCCTGCAGGTCAGGCTGCGGCGTGCTTGCACACTATGTCTGTTCTGCAAGCATACCAAGCCGACCTGCTAAGAGACTTGGGTGAGAGTGATGAAGTGGGTGCGGAAGTGATTCAGGAGCTACGTCAGTCTGCTGATCTTGCCCTCCGTGCCACCAAGGAGACGGCCAAATCCATCGGCCGTTCTATGGCAGCCCTGGTGGCCACGGAGAGGCATCTTTGGCTTAATTTGACCGATATTAAAGACCGTGATAAGACGTTTCTCCTTGACGCCCCACTAAATCCCTCCGGCCTCTTCGGTGATGCTATTTCTTCCGTCACCGAGAGGTTTTTGGAGTCGAAGAAGCAGGCTGCAGCTTTGCAGCAGTTTCTTCCCCGCCGTCCCCAAGTCTCTGCGGCTGCTGGGCGGGAGCAGCCCAAGCTGAGTACAAGCTCTTCACACAGGCAACAGCAGAAGCAGAGTGTTGCCACCCGTACTCCCCCTCCTAGGAGCTGGGAGTCGGGGCAACGCTCTCAGACGAAGTCCTCGAAGGGCAAAGTCGATCTGAGGACCGTCACTGCCGCTAAGAGGGCTTCGTCTAAAAATCCTGACGCCAAAAGTGTCAGGATCCTGAGGGTGGTCCCCTCCGAAGTCAGACGGCATTCACCTCTTCCATCGGTGCCCGTCTGCCTTCGGTGCCCTCAGGGGGGCGCTCTGCCAACCCCGCCGCCATGCCGGGGCGCAGTAGTTCCCCGCGAGTCATCCGAGGGTGGCTCGCGCCCTTCGGGGCAGCCCAGCCAGTTGTTCCCTGCCGGGGTGCCGCTTCAGGGCACTGCGCTGGCTGCCCATATTACACCAGAGGCCAGCCTCGAGAGGCTGGTTCCCTTAGTAGATTTTCTAACAGAATGGAAGTCTCTGTCAAACATATCCCAGTGGGTCCTGCACACGATAGAAAAGGGGTACGCCATTCAGTTCAGATCACGCCCACCCCGTTTCAGCGGGGTCCTGCCCACAGTGGTGGGCCCCGAGCAGGCTCTGGTGTTGGCACAGGAAGTAGAGACTCTGCTGCGAAAGGAGGCTATAGAAAGGGTCCCTCCTCCCAGCAGGGAGTCAGGATTTTACAGCCGCTACTTCATTGTTCCAAAAAAAGATGGGGGATTACGTCCGATTTTAGATCTACGTCAGCTAAATCGAACAGTAGCCAAGCTCAAGTTCAAGATGCTCACCATCAAACACATCGTGTCACAAATCAGGTCCGAGGACTGGTTTGTCACGATAGATCTAAAGGACGCATACTTCCATGTATCCATCCTCCCTCAACACAGGAAGTTCCTGAGGTTTGCTTTCGGGGGCGAAGCATACCAATATCGGGTTCTTCCCTTTGGTCTAGCTCTGTCACCCCGCACCTTCACCAAATGTGTAGACGCGGCACTGACGCCCTTGCGTATGCAGGGCATCCGCATCCTGAACTACATAGACGATTGGTTGATTCTGGCTCAATCAGAGCAGATGGCGGTTCAACATCGAGATGTTGTTCTCGCTCACATGAGAAGGTTGGGGTTGAGACTAAACGCGAAGAAAAGTGTGCTTTCTCCAGCTCAGAGGACCACTTATCTAGGCGTGGTGTGGGACTCGAGTGTCATGCGTGCTCGTCTATCTCCTGCTCGCATAACATTGATTCTCTTGACCATCTCGAACATAAAGCTAGGCCAGTCACTCACTGTGAAACAGTTCCAGAGTCTGTTAGGTCTTATGGCAGCAGCATCCAACGTGATCCCCTTTGGCCTGCTGAACATGAGACCATTGCAGTGGTGGCTCAAAACCAAGGGGTTCTCACTGAGGGGGAATCCTTTTCGTGTGATCAGGGTCACGCGGCGCTGCCTCCGTGCCCTAGTCATATGGAAACAGCCTTGGTTTCTGTCCCAGGGACCGGTGTTGGGAGCTCCTGGTCGTCGCCTCACGCTAACGACAGACGCGTCCCTCACCGGCTGGGGGGCCATCATGAGTGGTCGCTCTGCTCGAGGTCTGTGGCAGGACCATCATCTCTTCTGGCACATAAATTGCCTGGAAATGCTGGCGGTGTTTCAGGCCCTGAAGCACTTCCTTCCAGACCTCATGGACCATCATATGCTAGTTCGCTCAGACAATACGTCGGTGGTCTCGTATATCTATCACCAAGGGGGTCTGAGGTCGCGCCCGCTCTACAAGCTGGCTCATCAGATCCTCCTGTGGGCCCAGGGGAAGCTGCTCTCTCTCAAGGCAGTTTATATCCCGGGGTACCTCAATGTGGGAGCAGACATCCTGTCGAGGCAGGGGCCGAGGCCCAGGGAATGGAGACTTCACCCCGAGGTGGTGAAGCTCCTTTGGGAGAATTTCGGCAGAGCCGAGGTGGATTTGTTTGCGTCTCGAGAGACGACTTACTGCCCCCTTTGGTTCTCCATGACAAGCCCAGCACCTCTTGGGCTGGATGCTATGGTACAGCCATGGCCGAGGCTGCGGCTGTACGCATTTCCCCCGATTGCGCTGCTCCCAGGAGTTCTGGCGAGAGTTCGCCAGGACGGGGTCCGTCTGTTGTTAGTAGCCCCGTTCTGGCCGGCCCGAGTATGGTTTTCGGACCTGATCTCCCTGCTGGACGGCTCTCCGATGGAGATTCCGGTCAGGAAGGACCTTCTCTCTCAGGCGGGCGGGTCGATTCTTCACCCCGCCGGAGTTATGGAAACTTTGGGCTTGGCCTCTGAGGGGGCCCAGCTCATAAGTTCAGGTCTCTCAACTGAGGTTGTTGAGACCATCCTCCAATCCAGAGCTCCCTCCACGAGGAAACTCTACGCCTTGAAGTGGAAGTTATTTACTTCTTGGTGTGAAAATCACCAGTGGGACCCAGTTAAATGCCCCGTTGGCGTGGTGCTGGAGTTCCTGCAGGAAAGGTTTTCTACAGGGCTATCCCCCTCCACAATAAAGGTTTACATGGCGGCCTTAGCTGCTTACCACGCTCCTTTGAGTGGGGTATCTTTGGGGAGACACCCGCTTATCACTCGTTTCCTCCGTGGCACTTTGAGACTTAGACCTGTGGTTCGTACGAGGGTACCGGTTTGGGATCTGGCCGTTGTGTTACAAGGCCTTTCTCTGGCTCCCTTCGAGCCCATCGAAGAAGTTCCTGAGAAGTTTCTCACTCTCAAAACTATCTTCCTTCTCGCTATCTCGTCTCTCAAGAGAATTGGAGACATTCAATCCCTTTCGGTTTCTCCTTCGTGCTTGGAATTTGCTCCTGGCATGGTCAAAGCTTTTCTGCATCCCAGGCCAGGGTATATTCCTAAGGTCCTCACTAATCCTGTGAGGCCCATTGTTCTGCAGGCCTTTTGTCCTCCTCCCTTTCAGACGTCAGACCAGGAAAAGCTTAATCTGCTGTGCCCTGTTAGGGCTCTTGATGCCTATGTCCACAGAGCTGCCCTGTGGAGAAAATCTGACCAACTGTTTGTCTGTTTTGGGTCTCCTAGGAAAGGTCACCCTGCATCAAAGCAGAGAATGAGCAAGTGGGTGGTTGAGGCCATCTCACTTGCCTACGAGTCGGCCGGACAGCCTTCACCCTTGGCTGTCCGGGCCCATTCTACTAGGAGTATGGCTGCCTCTAAAGCTTTGCTATCAGGAGTGTCCCTTCAGGAAGTTTGTGATGCGGCGGGCTGGTCCTCACCGCACACTTTCGTGAGGTTCTACGAGCTAGACCTAGGCTCCACTCCAGGGGTGCAGGTGCTATCGTCCTAGCGTTCTTATCACACGGACGGTCACTTGCTCGCATGGCGACGTGGGCATTTCGTTCCCAAAGCGCATGACGCAGCGTGAGTTCCTTGAAAGGGGCGTCTCGGTTACGTATGTAACCTTAGTTCCCTGAATAGGGAACGAGACGCTGCGTCGCCTTGCCATACTCCCGGCATGCCCGTAAGCGACTTGCTTCAATATTCAGAAGCTGAATGAATGTGTTTTCGGGTAGGCTTTATAGTTTCCTGGTCGGTGACGTCACCCGCCTATGACGTTCCGTCACTCTATTAGACTGATTGCATACGTGCTTCACGACGACATCACGCAGAGGCGTTCCCAAAGCGCTTGACGCAGCGTCTCGTTCCCTATTCAGGGAACTAAGGTTACATACGTAACCGAGACGTTATTATTTTGTGAAGTGACACAAGCGCAAAAACCCCCACATAATTTACCACTTTATTCACGAAAATATTGATCTGCAACGTGCATTCACAAGTGCATCATGACACGTGTTTTGAGTTTACACGAGACTGTTGCGTGAACATGCTTTGGATAATATTATTTTGTAAATAAAGTGGAAAATATTTTTTTTTTGCGCAAACAAAGCACTCGCGTCCCTTCATAAAATTGAGGTTAAAACACTGGAGTCACATGGAGTACTTTAATGATGTCTTTACTACTTTTCTGAGGCTTGAAAGTGGTAATTGCATTGGATCTCGGATTTTATTCAAAATATCTTCATTTGTGTTCCGAAGATGATGAAGGTCTTACGAGTTTGGAATGACACGAGGGTGAGTAATTAATGACAGAAATGTTTGTTTCTGGGTAAACTAAGCCTTTAAGACATTGTTTTGCCTTCTTGAGCATTACCTTGAAGATTCTGCAAGGTGTACAGTAGGTAAACTTATGACTGCAACTGTATATTACAAACGTTTTGGTTAAAATATTAATTTAAGAGCTCAGTGTCGAGTTTACAATTGACCTTTCACCGGAGTTTGATTGACAGCTGAACTGACCTATCATAATGCAGATATCCCCCATTTTGTCTGACAAACAAACCAAACCAGTTAGTAGATTAACGTCAGTGGACTCAAACTTGAAAAATGGTGTGTATTGACATCTTTTTGCAGTTCCGATGTTCATTCATGTTAAATTTGTGCTATAACTAGAAGTTCACATGCTGCTTGAACTGAGGTGCTACACATTAAACTGCCACAAAACGGTATTTATTGTTTGAATTTCTTAAAAATGACAAAAATTGAAAGCTAAGACTTCATTTCATATTAAAAGTAATAAGTCAGTGTCCTCTTTGATTCACAATGTATTTTTCACTGTGTGAGAACATGATGTGTGGCGTGAGAGCAGCATAGCAAAAATAACTAAGAGGGGAGGGTCTTTGCAAAAGACTTGGACTCGAACTTGATTGGTTAAGGACTTGGACTTGACTCGGACTCGACAAAGGTGGACTCGGACCCAACACTAGGTTAGAGTGTTGTTATGTGGTTGCTAGGGTACTGGGGTGGTTGCTATGGTGTTGCTATGCAATTGCTAGTGTATAGCTATGGTATTCTGAATGATTCCTGGCATGCTATGCGGGTGCTAGGGTATTCTGGGTGGTTTCTAGGGTGTCGCTATGCAGTTGCTAAGGTACTCTGGGTGGTTGCTAGGCTGTTTATATGCAGTTGCCAGGGTACTCAGATTGGTTGCTAGGGTGTTCCTATGCAGTTGCCAGGGTATTCTGGGTGGTTGCTAGGGTGTTGCTTTACAGTTGCTGAGATATTTGGGGTGGTTGCTAAGGTGTTGTTGTGTGGTTGTTAAGATACTCACGGTGGTTGCTAGGGAGTTGCTATGCGATTGCTAGGGTGTCGTTATGCAATTTCTAAGGTACTCAGGGTGGTTGCTAGGGTGTTGCTATGCGCTTGCTAGGGTACCTGGGTTGGTTGCTAGGGTGTTGCTAAGGTATTCTGAGTGGTTGCTGGGGTGTTGTTAAGCAGATGCTAAGGTACTCAGGGTGGTTGTTCAGGTGTTGCTATGCGGTTGCTAGGATACTCAGGTTGTTTGCTTGGGTGTTGCTATGTGATTGCTAGGGTATCTAAGGTACTCAGAGTGGTTGCTAAGGTGTTGCTATGCAGTCACTAAGGTACTCAGTTCAATTACTAAGGTGTTGCTAACATGATTAGTAAGTTATATTATTATTATTACCATATATTATTTATAACATCCTCAATCTCATCCAACCCAACAAAAAAAAAAAAAAAAAGTCAGTTTGGTGTGCGAATAATATTGATGCTACAGAATGTGTACAGAACATTTGCCTAGTTGTCAGTTAAATTAGGAAAAGCCATTAAATATGAATAATGAAAAAAAATGGTGTCAATCCTTTAACATTGAATGGGGTCAAATAGACTCCAATAGGAACGTTAATAACGATGTTTAGCTTACGAGTTCTTGATCCGGGAAATTCGATTCTGTGAATATGTTGCCAACTTTACTGAACTGATCCAGTTCAGGTGTCTTTCACTTACGTCAAAACCGTGTCCATGAACTAAACACTGAACATGTTTCTTTATACTTAAAGGATTAGTTCACTTTCAAATGAAAATTAGCCCAAGCTTTACTCACCCTCAAGCCATCCTAGGTGTATATGACTTTCTTCTTTCTGATATTAATAAATAGCTTTATAATGGCAGTGAATAGGGTTCACGAGTATGAGCTGAAGAAAGTGTCTCCATCCACATCCATCCATCATAAACGTACTCCACACAGCTCCGTAATAAAGACCTTCTGAAGCGAAGCAATACGTTTGTGTAAAAAAATATCCATATTTAAACAAGTTATGAAGTAAAATTTCTAGCTTCTGCCAGATCACCTTCCGTATTCAACTTACTTTTTCGTAGGTTGAGAGGCGTTACACTTTTTCCGTAAGTTGAATACGGAAGGCGATCTGGCAGAAGCTACATATTTTACTTCATAACTTGTTAAATATGTATATATTTTTTTACACAAACATCACTTCACTTCAGAAGGCCTTTATTAACCCCTCAGAGTCGTGTGAAGTACGTTTATGATGGATTGATGTAGATGGAGACACTTTCTTCAGCTCATACTCATTGATCCCGTTCACTGCCATTATAAAGCTCGGATGCATCAGGATATTTATTAATATTTCTCCGACTGTGTTCATCAAAAAGAAGAAAGTTATGCCTACCTAAAGCAATCATATTTTTTAGCAAACTATTTTAACATGAATATTCCAAAAGACGTTGTATTTCTACATGAGAGCTGAGTGAAATAATTGTATCATTGTCTTGGTGTGAAAAAACACTAAAACCAGCCTGAGACGGTTAGCAGGTCTTGGTTTGTTTTTGGTCTGGCCTAGCTGGTGTTCAGCTGGTGTTCAGCTGGTCAGTGATCACAGCCTGACCAGTTAAACAAAAAGAGTGGTCAAAATCCCTCAAAAAACAGCCTGCTAGACCAGCTATGAGCAGCCTGGAAGACAGCAGCCTCATCTGATCCTCTAGCAATCCTGTTCAGCTCCAGCAGAGTTACACTGGGGTCAGTGCGTGTGTTCAGTGAGGTTTTGGCAGCCACTAGATGGCGCCCTGGCAGTGTCAGACATCTGAAATGATGTTTATCATTTCTAAAGCACTGAGAACTACAGTGAATAGAAGTTAGTGTACGTGTTTGGAGATGGGTCTGTGTTCCAGTCAGTAAATTTTAAGTTTTGAAATGAATATGGAAAGTATAAAGGGATCTGCAGATGGTTAACTGTTCTAGACCAATATTAATATTATGATGTTCTTTATTTTTGTTATATATATCTTACCTTCACATTTAACACGTCATGCATTAACATTCATGGCCTCAAAAATTAAGATCTGAGAAAAACTTACACACCCTGATAGCACACGTTCATCTCAGAGACGTCCGTTTACATCTGTGTTTGCTCATCTGCAATACGTCTCTCTAAGCCTAAAACTGCTCTAAGACTAACTGCTTTTTCTAATATGTTAATCAGATGTTTTCACACAGCATGTTTTCCAGATTTCTAGATCTTAAGTAAACATCTTAGAGAAGTACCTGTGAGTTTGTGGACCAAAACACAAATGATAAAATGACTGTGGTGTCATCAGCCAGTTTTTCCCTCCAGAAGACCCAGATACTGTGCTTCATCTCCCCCTTGTGTCTGAACACGAAAGGACGTTATTTCAGCACTCTCACTGCCAGTTAAAATTTAGATTTGATACTACCATACATCTGCTACCAGCAGAGACAGACTGTCCATGCAAACCAGCTAAACCCTAATCTCATGATGAAAACCCTGATAGGTCAGTCTGTTTTTCCTGCAAGGCTGTAAACCTGTGACCCTTGACCCCTCACTGCAACATCATATTACACTGACTGGTGCTTTTAATGCATGCAGGTTGAGTCAAAATGTTTTGGTCTGTTTTACTAATATATTTTCTTAAAAATGGAACTTTAAATAAAATGTTCATTCTTAGGATTGAGTAATTGGCCATTTTAATGAATTCAAAAAGTTTACTGTGTTTTTTTTTCCTGAACAGAGTATGGTGTAAAGTAACTCTCTCTCTCTGCATAATTCTCCAGATTTCTGCTGTAACTGGCAAGATTCAGTGTCTCTGAAGATTCGATTCTGTACATCAGTTACTGAATATACAGTATGAACCAACAGATTTCAGATGATGTCATAATATTAAAAAGAAATGTTCATCTACAAGTGTATATTTATTTATATTTTGTAAAACAAATCAGCTGTATCAGTGAACAACTGAGTCAGTACTGCACACTAAAGCACAGACATGATTCATGACGGATGACACAAAGATCATACAGACCAGCGGTATATCAATATCTGTACCAGAACTATAGCACTAGCTTTTTGTTGATTGTCACCACTGCTGAGATTCATACGCAGATTCTTGATGTCAGTGTGTGTCTGAATGACACAGTAGTTCAGTGGTGTCCAAACTCAGTCCTGGAGCGCCACTGTCCTGCAAAGTTTAGCACCAATTTGCCTCAAAACACCTGCCTGGAGGTTTCTAGTATGCCTAATTAGATCTTGATTAGCTGGTTCAGGTGTGTTTAATTGGGGTTGAGTTAAACTCTGCAGGACTGTGGCCCTCCAGGACCGAATTTGGACATGACTGCCATAGTTCAAAACTTTCCGTAAGAAAAAAAAATAAAAATAAAATACCATTGAAGATCTCAAATATGAAGTTTATTGCAGCATAGCAGTGGAAAAGTGTATGAAGCACCTTGGGTTCACCGGCATCAGAATGAACCCAAAACATCCAAATCTCAAGCCTTTTATCCTGTTACAGTTTCCCACTCTTCATGTAAATACAGCTGTGGTCTGTATGTTAATGAAGTTATGACACCTCACTGTCTGAGATGGTTCCCACTGTCCCACACCTAATACCATACAATTGATGACCATTTGGTCAGGATGTGATCAACACAAATGATGCAGAAACAACATAACTGTTGACTTTCTTCTTCTCTATGATAATTAAGCCATTTTGGGGATGAGCTCATTCTAAAATATACTTTGGAGTGGAATCTGGGTTGAGGCAGACTATATTGAATAAAAAAATAAAAAAATACTTGACAGTAAGTTTTGAAGTACAGTATCATTCAGGCATTGACATCAAGAATCAACTTATGAATCTCAGCAATGGTGACAATCAACAAAAAGTTGCAGCATGAATTTTAGAAGTTTGTTTTTGTATTTTGTACTGTATTTGCTTTGAAACAGTCATTTATACAGTAATTTTAATCACTGTTCAACAAGTAGTCGTAAAAAGCAGAAAACTTCAGCTGATCTACTTTATTAAAGCAAGTATTCTTAATGAAACACTTGTTGTTCGATAGCAGGTTTTAAAAAGGTCAGACTGAAAAGGGGGTTTAATGTTGACAGTTTGGGTGGTACACAACACAGCAGTACACAGGCTTTACAGGCTTTTGTGTGTATAAATTTGGGAAATAAAGGAAATAAATAAAGATATATATTAACAAATATGTCTTGAGTATTATTACACAACATTATTTCCGTTAACAGCCACAAATCTCTCAAATACAGTTCTCAAGTTAAATCTAGAATGAACTAAAGAAATAAACATACAAGCAATAAATTCATATACATTACTGCCACCCAGTGGTCAAAAACGGCAAAACGAAACTAATCGTGAAGTTATTTAAACAAGCTGCATGTAATCAGAAACATCGCGTACATAAACTATAAATAGCAGATATATCAGCGACAAATGTGATTATAATACATCCAAACATACATATCAAACACTGATTACAAGATATATCTTACGGATGGCAAGTAATATTGAACATAATCAACACATTCACGGGCACTCGACAGCACGCGATAATGGCTTCAATACTGATAAATACTCGTTTGTCAGAAACAGGATAACAACTATTGATTAAGCAGCAACTTACATTTGTTTATCGACGCACATGTTGCATACACACAACCCCCTCGCATCTCCTGCTCAGTCACTCTCTCTTCGATGACGACTGACGGAATCAGCGCATGCGCAAAGAACTCGGCCTTTCTGACAGTTGTAATCGGTGTAAAAAAAGTAATTTAAGAAAAGCCATATAATGGTGACTTCAAAAAAAATCAACATTAATTAGAGCTAAAACTCTGTTAATTCTTAGAAACAACTTGTGAAAGAAATCAAGCCAAACTGGTCTGTAATAAGTGAAGATGGTAAAGCTGTTTCTGGAGTTGTTTAATCATCCTCTGCTCAGATCTCGAGAGATTTCATTGATTTGATTTGCAGTTGATGTTTCAGTGGCTGAAATCAGATCAATTATTATTTGCAGTAGAAATGAATTTAAATGGGAATAAAGTTTTCAACTGAAACATGGCTGAAACATTTGAAATAAAATATAATTTCAAATGACATGAAAGAACAATTTAAATACAATGATTATTTATTTGGTGGAATTATTCAAAAAAGTCAAATTAGGTTACATGAATATGAACTTTGGTATTAGAAACTGTTGAACTTTAAGTTCAAATAACTAAATTTGTCAAGTTGAAAATACGTAATATTCTAAGTAATTAAAACTTTGACAAAAAAAATGACAATATCAATTGAGTTGAGTTTTTTTTTACAGGGTATTCATATATTAGATTTGGTGGGGAGGGACTTTGTCCACTACTCAGACAGACATTCTTCACAGACTCCTGATACTATTCATATTTGTGGTTTTTCAGCAAATGTTTCTTAAAATGATTTTAACAGGGCACAATATTTATTTTACACAGATAATTAAACATTACAAGACAGCAAAACAGCGCTGTAGGAAAAACATTCTTAAAGAAGTATTTTTTTTTTTTTTTTCCCAGCAGATAACTGTCTTCTGTGTGATCTTCTGTGAGGTTCATGCATTCGGGTCACCAGATTTCAGGTGAGCTGAATTTCACACTTTGTACAGGAGAGTAAAATTATTCACATTTTAAAGAGAGAATTAAAGATGATTTCATGTAATTACAGTTGTAAATCAATTTGCTATATGCATTTACATTTATGCATTTGGCAGACGCTTTTATCCAAAGCGACTTACATTGCATTATACTATACATTTGTATCTGAGTATGTGCAATCCCTGGGGTCAAACCCACAACCTTGGCATTGCTAGTGCCATGCTCTAACCACTGAGCTACAGGAAAGCCCTAATCTTCACAATCTGCAGGAATCTGCAGGAATCTTCACAATCTGTTGGAAGTAAAATTAAAGCGAATTCAAGTCTGCCTGGATTTTTTTTTAGGCTATTTTTACAGGCTATACTGTCATGACAATCGGGGCACAGTTTCAGTCTGCTTTCACACTTGTCATGTGTGCTCTGAATTTGTCCATAGAACTTAATGAATACAGATTATTTCACAAACAAAATAATGTATATAAATTAGGGATGTCACAATACCAAAAATCTAGTAGTCAGTACTCATACCACCAAAAGTACACAATACTCAATACCAAAGTCGATACCACAGTGAAAAAAAAAAAATACAGCAATTATACTTTTCGAGCAAGAATTTCATTTCGGAAAATGGGGGTAATTCCCCCCCTTAGGTTACTCTCATGGGGGGCATTTTTATACATATTTTTAAAAAGAAATTACAATTGTCTCACTGAAATGTTTGCTCACTGAAAGATTTTATGTTGGTCTCAGCATTGAAGGAAGGTAGACAGAGGGTCTTTTGTCCTCTATTGAAGCTGTATTCTATACTATAACATCTGGTTTTCTTTATGTACCGGAACCATTTCCATATAAGGAACAAGGTTCTACTAGGATTGAAAGGGAGACAGGAATGGTCCCTACTTTTGTATTGCAAGTATAGGAGAGGGTCTTCTGGATCCCCAGGAAAGCATGGGTACCTGACTGGGAGATAACCATATTTAGACTTGTTTTTCTATATGCATCACATTCCTATACCATGAGCTATATGATGTATTCTCTCTCTCATTGGTTGAATCTATACTACACCCTTGTACTCTTTCTATATATTCTCTCTTTTCTGTTAAATAAAATGAGACTTTATACTCTCCCTCAGCGCTGAGATTGTTCATTCATTTGCCAATTAAGAGGACTGGGATGAGGCACGCCTCAGGAGCCATAATCTAACACACACTCAATGTATTTGTGTTTTTATGAGATTATTTGTTGCAATAGTCAGTAATAAAATAAGAATGAATAAACACATTAGAAGCAGTAGCATAAATAAATACAGTAGAATAAAGATACAAATTAAACAGTGCTGTATATTTTTTCAGGTAGGTCTAACAGTAGTATTCAAGTAAAAATACAACAGAAATTGAATAATCAAGTATAAAATAACTCTGCATAGTCATAACTGTATAAGTTAAGTAGATGAATCTTTATTAAAGTTTTTACTGATGAGTGCTGATGGGGAGATGACGAGGAAGTGAGTGCAGGTGTGGAAACAGGAGGATGATGGGAAACGAAGGGAACGAAGGGAACTGTGACAATTGCACTTAATAGAAAAATTTATGTGAATTCAATGAGTGATCAAACAGAGATGGCGACAAAGAGGCAAAACTATGGACTGCAGCTTTTAATACTTGCGATTGCATTTTCATTAAATGTCCCGCAATTAATGTAGCAAAATTCAATGTGGATTTGAAAATGCATTCTGAGCCTATCACGTCCCCTCCCTGCCCTGTCAATCATTGCGTCAAGGCGGGGCCAGGTTTTGGAAACACGGCGGCAGCAGAGCTAAGAAGAGCGAGGCATAAACTGGCAGATGAAGCTGAGCAAGAACAGAGAAATGTCAGTGTTCCTGAAGATTATTTGTGTCCGTCAGTGATAGAACCAGTGCGTTATTAGAAGCATAGATATTTATGGTTAGGACGACTCATAGAGAACGCGCCTGGCGCTCGTGCACCATCGTGAGGTGAGCGTGCTCACGTGTCTGTAGAAGTGCTGAAACAGACGCGTCGAGTGAACGGTGCACTTATTTGTATGGCCAAAAATGACGGAGTTTTTTAAGTTGTTTCCGCTGTCATGAGGAAAAAAATCCAGCAGAACGTGCCAGCGCGTTCATCGGGCTCAGAGGGTTAAATCTGATTAAACCTGGGTAATTTCAGAGAGTCTACGTAAACTAGGTTTTATCCACATACATTTTTCAGTTATTACATCTATTAAAGTAACAGTTTCTGTTCAGATTTTTGGACAAAATCTCGGTTTATCCCAGTTAATTTACCAGAAGTGGTTTGCTCTGATGATGATCCGTTCTGATAATATGGCCAATCATGTAAGTTGATTGCGCATACAAACATAGAATAATGCACTGCATTTTTTTTAATATATTTTTTATTGTGCTATATGTTTTTGTTCTGAATCACGTATCACTTTATAGGCTACTGAGTGAATAAATTAGAAATCCCTTTCATTTTCCTAAAAAAAATATAACCAATTTGAAATGGAATGCCGTCCTCCCTTAAAATTAACTCCCCGGACTCTGTCCCCCCGCGTTACCCCCATTTCCAGCCCTGTGTAGACTTTTCGTCTAAAGTGCTGCAAAAAACACAGCGTTTTCTGGTTAATGGCAAATAATGACCCATTTGGCCTTCCATATTTAGCTGGAGTGATTGCAGGTACCAGACGGACTTCACGGAGGCGATTGGCATTTCAAAGCTTGCAATTTATTCCCCATGAAACTCATGCAACTATCTCTGTCACAAACATTCTACCATACACAGCGTTACTAAAACAAAATAACTTGAAATGAGCAACAGACAACAGAAATAACCTGCATACATGGGGTGCTCTAGGCGCATTGTACAATGCAGACAGTTCAACAGGGAGCGCGCAGCTCTTAAAGCTCTTCACACATTATTTCTACTCATTACAGACTGTCAGCTGTAGTAGTCCTGAGTAATGCTGGTCCATCCATCATTGGACCAAACTGGCTAAACTGACGCAACGTCAGTTCTGTTTTTTTCATAAGTTGAATACGGAAGGTCTGGCGGAAGCTAGATATTTTACTTTATAACTTGTTAAATATGGATATTCTTTACACAAATGCATCGCTTCGCTTCAGAAGGCCTTTATTAGCCCCCTGGAGGCATGTGGAGTACGTTTATGATGGATGGATGTGGATGGATGCACTTTCTTCAGCTCATTCTCGTTGGTCTCGCTCACTGCCATTATAAAGCTTTGATGTGTCAGGATATTTATAAATATATCTCCGATTGTGTTCATCAGAAAGAAGAAAGTCATAGGATGGCTTGAGGGTGAGTAAAGCTTGGGGTAATTTTCATTTGAAAGTGAACTAATCCTTTAAGACATGTTAGCGATTTATATGGAGAAAAGCGCTTGATTACGGTGCTGTTGACTGTTTTAGCAGGCTATACTGCCATCTAGTGGTAGCAGGTTTTCTTAGACAGCTGTGTGTGGATTGTGCAAGGCTAAACAGGCCAAATGAAAGTCTCAAAATCCAAATGAATCAAATAGGATCGACTCAGAAACAAGTCAATGAATGCACGCGTGTCACCGGATCCACAAATGTATATCTTACTCGTTGCAAGCACAAATTCTGACCTACATTAATACAAAATTGTATTCACAACTATGCCTTTATTTGTACAAAAGGCTTCACATTCATGTAGTTCTGGATTTAGCACACAGAAGTTGTAAAGTATTAGTTTAAATGTAGCAACGCACAGAAAGTTGGGTAGTTGTGCACACATTAATAATTTGCACCAGGCTTATTCATTTGGTAGTTGTTTGTGTGTGGGTTGTGAAATGCTTGAAAACCACGAAAAAGGAAGTCTCAAAATCCAAATCCAAATTAGATTGACTCAGAAAAGACGTCAAAGAATGCACGCGTCACCTGATGATCCACAAATGCACTTGGGCCATTCCACCGAATCGGTGCCCTTTCTGTCCCCAGGACATTTTATGTATAAATATGCATGAAAATGAACTCTAAAATATATTTTATTATTAAGCAAAGTGTCCTAAACATTAATCTAACTGCAAATTTAAAATATATAATTTAAAACATTATTAAAAACTACTGAGAATACTAAAAAAAATAGCATTTGTTACATGTCCCCGCTATCTAAACCTAAACTTTATCATGAAATATAATCATTAAAATCTTTCAGAAATCTCAACGTACTGTCCTGTTACCTAAATTATTTCTTTGATGTTATTTTCTTATTTTAAAAATAGTAACTTTAGGTAAGTCACTAGTATTTGCTCAGTGTCCTCCAGGGACGGACTGGGACCAAAAATCGGCCCTGGCATTTTGGCCCAGACCGGCCCACCACCACATAAGATCACAAATACCACCCGTCCTTTATAGCCTATTCTTGTTTCTGATGCAATATATATATATATATATATATATATATATAATATTTGTGTCAATTTGACGTTGCACATCATGCAAACTTTCTTAATCAGAATTGTAGCTTTTCTATCTGCATTGGCAGACAAAAACTCATGAAAGGCTTCTTCAAATTAAAGCACAGGGCCTCTTCAGTCATGAAATTATATATATATAATTTCATGACTGAAGAGGCCCTGTGCTTTAATTGCAACGTTTTCACAATAATACAACGGATCATCATCATAATATATATAAAAAAATTATTTTACTTAGCCGGGAAGATGTAAAACAACTAGCTTAAAGGTCAACTGATTCTTGTTAACTAGCTGCTCCGACATTTTTTAACACTGACGTTATGGCTTTCTACACCCGCACACTTAGCCAAACTGCAATCATACAGTGTATAGCCTGCCTACTTCTTTTATTGTTGTAGTGTTATCATCAACAGTCTGTCCACCACTTGTTTTTGGCTCATTTTTATCAAGGCTTACCGCAGGTTCTACCCTCACTCCCTCATCTCTGTCCCTCTCCTCTTGAGTCTCCTCCTCACTAACACTGTTAATGCCACTGCCGCCGACACCACCACCACTTTCATCAGCCACGGGAGCTGGTGAAGGTCCTGCTACTGCCGTAAAAACATTTGTATCAATTTGACACATTTGGCAGCGTCTGCCTGAAGAGCCTGTTTTTTCTCTCACGCAGCTTCTCTGCACCTCCTTTGCGTTTCTTCTCCATGATCACACTGAAACTGCTGCAGGCAGAAATCCCATAGATGGTGCTGTTCAAAGATATGATTGGGCCAGTCCAGTGTCAATCAAGAAACAACCAATGGGCCACTGAGCTACAGCGTTTCATGGGCGCGTCTGTCAGAAGGAAAAAGACCTAGCCTATGTGATATTTTTGACTAAAGTGTTTTGGGCCAGCAGCCCAGTGTCAATTGAAAAACACTGGGCTGCCGATCTAGGCCTACCACTTTTATGGGCCTGTTCATGGGCCGAGAGAATTTTTGTTTTTTTGCGGTCGGCCCACCGAGAAAGTGCCCGGTATGCCAGATGGCCAGTCCGCCCGTGGTGTCCTCATGCTATTAGCATGTACTGATGTGCCCATATGTCATGTGTTTGATAATTTTTGCTTAAAACTCAATCCTGTTACTTTCAGTCCTGTTACTCATATGAAAAGAACAGGAGTGAGTTAAGAGTAACAGGAGTGAGTGGAGTCCTCTGTTTTGTTGATTTAATTGTGTGAATATTAGTTGATATAATACTATTCACCTGTATCATGAGTTTTACAGTTGAAATTACTTAAATTGTAGATTTTTCGGATTAGTTTTACAGTGTGAATGCCATACATTGCAAGGAGCCGGTCCACCACGACGTGACTTCATCTTTTTGTCTTTCTCTTTCTTATCTTTTGTAGCAGATGGAGAGAACCTATATTTGCAGGTGCCAGAAACACCCACCCATGGCATGCTTCAAGGGAAGGAGTGAAACACACCCGCAACCCTACCTTTTTCCCCCTTTTTTGTCTTTCCTTCCCTCCCTCTCCCCCTCTCTCTTTTCCTCGCTCTCCTTCTTTCTCTTTCCACCTCCTTCGCTGTGAAGTACTACTATCACATAGAACATCCCTTCAGCACAGAAATCTCACTCACACACAAGCACACACGGCCATGTACACACTCTCTTTCTCACACAAATACATACACATATGGACACTCAGTCCTGTTACCCAGTGTTCATTCTTGTTACAAAGTGCTCAGTCCTGTTCTAAATGTATTTATTTTTCTAGAAAAATAAAGTTAAACCACTGTTTTTATCAGTTTTGTTTGATCCATCATTTATACAATTGTTAAATAAATTAAATTATTTAAAAATATATAAACTTGAGGCTTTTGTCTGAGAAAATTGTTTTGCGTTTTTTATTGAAATACACCTTACCTTAATATAAAGTGATTTTTTTTGTCACAAATATCAATTATTTGATCACATATCTAAGCATTTCTTCAAAATATACACTTTCTTGAGGTGAATACAAAGGAATTAATTGACATGCTCTTATGCTTTTTAAACAGCACGAGTTTTGGTAACAGGACTGAGAAAACATGCATCCATCTTCTGCATTGAAACCTTGTAAAAAATTAAATAAAGTTGCCTGAGATTGACCAGTACACATTTTGAATAGTTAAATGTGTGTAGTATTAGATTCAGTGTTGAAAAAAGATAAAAAATAAAGTTTAATTTTGAAGAGTTACAACAAGCAAATGTCACCCATTCGGTGGAATGATCCACATCTTCTTTGTTGCATGCGCATCTCAGGGGCGTAGTGCCGAATCTTGGGCCCTGTGCAAAGACAGTGTGTGGCCTTTGCCAGCATCCCATGAGCCACGCAACTTATCACTTTTTTTAAAAATAAATAATAGTGTACAACTATACACAGACATCTGGAGTCTAGAAATGGGTTTAACAACAGAACATCTGAGTAAAGCCTATGTAGAAAATAAATAAATAAATAAACTAAATAAAAACTATTTTAGTAACAAAATAATAAAATAAATAATTATAAAAAATAATAAATAAAAAAGATTAAAATACAGAAATCATGTAACAACTGAACTTAGAATTTGTACATTATATACATTATATACATGTGTGTAGGTCTAATGGGGGTGTGTTTACTGGCTGTTTGTTTGTTTCTGGTTGTCCCTCAGGAGATGGCAAGATGCTACAAATCTTGCAGCTATGTTGGAACATTTGGCTTCTTCGCCAAGAATGTAACAGAGTTTTTGGGTTGGGCTACAGGTGTTAAATTGGGGAAATATTTTATTAATTTTGGGGTAGTAGTGGTCTCTGATTTCTTGGTATTTTGGGCATTCTGTGAGGAAGTGCAGCTCCGTCTCCGTCACTCCCAGGATGCAGTGCGAGCAGAGTCTGTCCTCACGGGAGAGCCAGGTCTGTCTGCGCCGGCCCGTCTCTATGGCCAGACTGTGCTCACTGAGTCTGTACATCGTCAGTGTTTTCCTGAGTTTCACATCACTCACTGTGCTCAGGTAGTTCCCAATAGTGTATTCTCGATTTAGTGCCGAATAACATTCCAGTTTGTGTTGGTTTTTAATGGTGTTTGTCCAATGGGTGACGGACTTGTCTTTTTCTGTGTTTATAATTTGTGTAAGCCGAATGTGTGTGAGCGTGTGTGAGTCCTGAGGCGGGTGTGAGGTCAGTCAGTCTCAGCACCAGCTGGCACAGGGGACTCTTACTTACACTCTTGGTGTTTTAGGGCTTTGTGATGGTATGTGTTGGGGTCGCTTGTTTTTAGGTGTTTCCAGAGTTTGATGGCTCTTTTTTGGATGTTTAGAAGGAGAGGGTGTTGGCCTAATTCTGCCCTTCATCCATTGTCTGGCGTCTTTCTTTGGACTTTGAGTATTCTTTTACAGAATTCTAAATGTAAAGTTTCAATCGGATGTTTTTCCCAATTTAAGAAATCAAATTTTATGGAAGGACCCCACACTTCATTGCCATTTAAAACAATAGGTTCAATTATAGATTTGAAAAGTTTGAGCCAAATTTGGATTGGGATGTCAATTTTAATTGATCTTTTAATGGCATAGAAAGCCCTTTGAGCTTTCTCTTTGAGTTCATTCACAGCCAAAGTAAAGTTACCTGTTGGAGTTATTTTGAGGCCAAGGTAAGTGTATGTTTTTGCGCTTTCAATGGTTCTGTGTGATAGTGTGAATGTGTGTGTTGGTCCCTGAGATCTGGAGCGTTTCTGGAACATCATTATTCTAGTTTTTGGAGGTTGACTGTCAGGGCCCAGGACTGACAGTAATCCTCCAGCAGATTCAGGCTGTCCTGAAGCCCTTCTTTAGTGGGCGACAGGAGCACCAGGTCATCTGCATAGAGAAGACACTTTATTTCTGTGTCGTGTAGAGTGAGACCTTGAATGGGAGCGTTTTCTATTATATTGGCCAATTGGTTGATATATATGTTAAAGAGGGTGGGGCTTAAACTGCAGCCCTGTCTCACTCCACGCCCCTGGGGGGAAAATTCGGTTCTTGTGTTTCCAATTTTAACAGCACATTGGCTGGCTGTGTACATTGATTTGATCAAATCATAGAATTTTCCCTATTCCACTATCAATAAGTTTTAGGTATAATCCTTCATGCCAGATTGAATCAAATGCTTTTTTGAAATCAACGAAACAAGCAAAAATTTGTCTTTTGTTTTGATGTACATATTTATCAATTAGTGTTTGTAGTGTAAAAATGTGATCGGATGTGCGACATTTTGGAAGAAAGCCAATTTGACATTTACTCAGGGCATTGTGCTTCATAAGGAAGTCTAAGAGTCTCGTGTTTAAGATGCTGCAGAAAACCTTCCCAGGTTACTGTTCACACAGATGCCTCGGTAGTTGTTGGGGTCTAATTTGTCACCGTTCTTGTGGATGGGGCTGATGAGGCCCTTGTTCCAGATCTCAGGAAGAACCCGACACTCAGAAACATCATTGAACAGTTTTAGTATTGCCAGTTTGAAGCTTTGGTCTGTGTGTTTCAGCATCTCATTCAGGATGCTGTCAACACCACAGGCTTTCTTGGACTCAAGGACCCGTAATTTGTCTTCTAATTCTTTTATTGTTATGGGGAAATCTAAGGGGTTTTGATTTGCTTTAATTGATCTTTCCAAATTGTCTAGTTTATTAATTATTTCATTTTGATTGGAATTTAGAATTTCAGTTGGGCTATATAATTCTTGGAAGTGGTTTTTCCACTTCTCCCCATCTTGGATTGCCAGAACTTCTTGATTTGGTTAGTATAGTAATTTCCATTTATCCCAAAATTTGTGTGAATTTATACACTTTTCGATTTCTTCAAACTGGTTTTGCAAAAACTCTGCTTTTTTCTGACGGAGTGTGGCTTTTATATTGTTTCAGTGCCTCACAGTAATGAAGGCGGAGGTCCAGATTATCTGGTTGTCTGTGTTTTTGATTTGATAAATTTCTGAGGTTTTTTCTCAGAGCCTTACAGTCCAAATCAAACCATTTGTCAGTTTCTAAATATTTTTTTCTTTGATTTAACTATTGTCAAATTACTTTTTTGTGCTGTTTTGTAGAATATGTTGTTTAGATCTTGTACTTCCTGATTGATGCCGAATTGATTTTTAGGGTATACCTGTATTTGGAATGAATGTAAGAGGGATTGAATTTCTGAAGATTCAACAGCATTGATGTAATTAGTGGCGCTGTTTTCTGACCATTTAAATGACATAATTTTGTTAATTTGATATGGTGTTTTAATTGGTTTGGGTGATGTTTCAGATTGCTTTATATAGAGGGTGATTTGGCTGTGGTCTGAGAAAGGTTTTAAGGGTTTGACTGTGAATGCTCTCAAAGAAGAAAGGTCGAGAACTGTGATTGCATAATCTACAGTGCTGTTACCAAGAGCTGAGCTGTAGGTGTATCGGCCGAGCGAGTCCCCTCGCAGTCTTCCGTTGACGATGTACAGAGCCAGTCCTCGGCAGAGCTGCAGCAGCTGCCGTCTGTGAGCGTTCACTATGTGATCACAATTTTTTCTGGTGGGGTAACAAGGGAATGGGTTATTACTGCCAGTGATGAATCTTGTACCATGTGATTCTAAGAAATCGAATTCTTCTCCGGTTCTGGCGTTTAGATCACCCATAAGCAGCACATTTCCCTGGGCCTGGAAATGGCTGATTTCTCGTTCTATGGTTTGAAAGGTTTCCTCTTGGAAGTACGGAGACTCGAGGGGGGGTATATATGTGGCACAAAGGAAAACAGGCTGAGATGCTGATATTATTCCTTCTTTAATTTTCAGCCACAGGTGATATTGATCTTTTTTGACTGATTCTATGGACAGTTCAGATTTAGTCCAGATTATCATCCCCCCTGAGTCTCTCCCCTGTGTGACTGATGTGAGTTTGACTGATGGTAATATGATCTCTCTGTATTCTGAGGGACAACCAGTGAACACATCTCCTCTACACCAGGTTTCCTGCAAGATTATGACATCTATGTCTTGAATTTCTCTCATAAAGTCAGGATTTCTAGTTTTTAGACCAAAGTTTGAGGAGTTTAGACCTTGGATATTCCATGTAGAAAAACTGAGTGATTTCATCACAAACTTTTAAATTAAACTGTATGGTTTGTTTGCTATTTTGAGAAAAGAGATTGATAGAAATAATAATAATAATAATAATAATAATAATAATCTCTCTCTCTCTAAGCCAATCAAAATGTTGTATTGCCTTTGTCCCGCCTTGCTGAATTGTTCATTGGTTGAATCGGCTCAGTGCCGATCCATGTACAAAACAGATCAAACCAGGTATAGAGAGTGAGAGCACATCTTACTGCTGATCGGAAAAAAGTTATATAGTAGAGAGATCGCAGTGGAACAGCATCGATTGTTCATCAGTTTCATTAATCAGGTTTTCTGCGTATCTTGGTGAGTTCTGTCAATTATTTTGTCATATTGATTTTGATCTGAGCCTACGAGGCTAAACCATGTGCTGTTACTGCACAACATGGGCTACTGCATCATAATCATTCAAAATCATAACGACTACTCTAATTTCAGTGAAATGTTTGTCTTTTTTATATCATCTTGTTCTATATGATGTTCTGTAATGTTTACTATTTGTAATATTGGGATTTAAGTATGCATTTATGCAGGCCAAATGTTCTAAATGAGGATGCAAGATAAATTTTCTAGCTTTTGCAAGTGTATATTGAAAATAATACACATTGAGTGTTATTTCCTATTTCTTTTGTACTGTGTAATCTATAGTACAATGTTTGCAGTTAGGATGATGTTGTTTGATTATTTTATCAGACCAATTCATTGAAATGCATCAGTATTTCATTGATGTTTTCACATACAGTGTTCATATATGTAACATATGGAAGTTATTTTCATAGAAATGATCATCATTAGGCCTAATTGATGTTAATGTTTAAACAAATGTTTTACGTACCTTTTTTGTAAATTCAGGTCGGGTCTTTTAGTAACGAGGGGATTATGTTCGTTGATCGGTGAGGAGTGTGAAACCTTAGATGGTGAGCCAACCAACTGGATCTTCTGGAGTCTCTGAGAACTTGAACTTCAAATCCTGAGAAACATTATGTGGTAGGACTGTTACCAACAAAGAATCTTACATACATTAGAGGACATTGTTTGGTTTTGGCCATTTTCGAAAGACTGCCGAACTGGTTGTTCGAATACAAATACACTGATAAACACACACACCAATATTAGTTTAAAAAGAGGGATTTCTTTCATTTTATTTGTACGCCGGCTACCTTATATTGTGACTTTGTACAATATCATTTTCCTACTAAAGTTACATTGAAACTGTCTGAACCTCTTACGAACCTAGAGTTGTGTATTTACCTATAGATGGGTTACATTAGCAATATGTCTGCATTGTATTTTAGAGGCTAAAAAGAGATGAAAGTTCTCAGTTGGCATATAAGCATATCTATTTTTCTCTCTATTTGTAGACTATTTGTCTTAATGTGATGAACACCCAGGACATGATTTTGTAGTTTTTTTCCAGCTTTTTGCATCTCTATAATGTGTCTTTAGGTCCTGTGAATATTGTCCGGATAGATGATGGTTCACACTAACCAATCTATTTTCAGAAGAACAGATTTTGACAGATTTGACATGTACAACCCACACTTATCTCATTTTCTTAAAAAGGGACCTTTTGGAGAAGCTGAACTACTACTGTGAATGATTACTCAATGTCTTCAGTACACTTAAAAGTAAAGGAGATATGACTGAAAGGTGAGAATCTGTAGAATAAATAGCATAAGGGGCCGTTCACATATCGCGTCTTTCCCGCACGCAAGTCAGTTATTTCAAATGTAGCCGCGCTCATAATGGAAGCGACGCGCACGCGGTGCGTTTTCTAGGCGCATCGAGATGAAAACATCTCAACTTTTCAGAATGCCGCAAGCGCACTGCAGGTCATGTGACAAGAACCAACCGATCAGCTTCGGCCTTTCCATACAAAACATCGAAATCTCAGCCAAACCGCTGATCATAGCTATGTAGGGTGTTTTTTTATATCTCATCTCCATAATTATATCTAGTAGTAAAGCTAATGCAAGGGATAGAAATCAATTTATCCTTTGCTGAAACCTCCTACTCCTCGTGGAGAGCGCAGTTCGTGGTCGCATAGCAACGACAGACGCCACGGGAGCGCAAGCGCTTTGGAAAGGAGGAGAAAGCGGTGCGGCCTCGCTTTCCCGCGCTTTTAGACCCGATATGTGAACGGCCTCTAAAGGCAAATACTTTCACTTTCTGTTTTGCCATGTGATTTCAAAGAAATCCTGTGTCGTGATTTCAAGGTGTCCTGGATATATAAATAACAGCAAAGAGCTTTAATTGCTATTTGGACCTCTAGAGGTGGACAGAAGATACAGAAATCAACACTCAGGTTTGTCTTTTTATCACTTTAATTTCAACTGTTATGTATTACACTTTTACTAATTGTAATTATTTTCATTTTTAATTATTTAAATATATTTTATGTTCTTGATTCTTATGTTCTTGGTTACTCTTGGTGCATTTTGACAGGCTTTGAAAAGACATGACAGACATTTGACATTCATAGCAAAAGCATCCAGTGGGACTGATGGTAGTCAGTGACAGCTGCCACCCTAAACATGAGCTCGCATATTGATACATGAACAATTTTCGGATTTGCGTATGAAGGAGAGTCACTTGTAATCAACCCTGCAGATATTAACTCGGTTTGCTCAGTAAGTGTAAAAGCAGATCAGCAGTTGAGTTGACTGACCATATATCCGCAAACTGGAGCATCAGTAAAACTGCAGGAGAGTCGGAAGAAGAACGTGCTTGTCCAAAGAGTAGTTAAGAATTTAAATCTTTACATATCTAATATAGCCTACTAAAGCACACTGTTCATTTGAGTTGCGTATTCTGGTGGGTGTAATGTTAATCAAACAACAAACGGCAAAAAGGATTAATATGTATAGGGCCCTATGATTTCTGCAACGCGGAAAACGCATATGGAATCGTGGAATCCAGTCATAAAAACTGAATTTACTGTATAATGCTGAATTTCACGGAATTTGTCATAGTACTTAAATTAAATTGCGATATAGATTAGTGTCTGTGAATATTAAGCTGCAAAAAAGACTATTTAAAAATGAATCCTGCATGTTCTGCGTGTCTCTGTGAATGAATGGCGCAGACACATGGTTTCATTTAGCCTACCTCACACACACACACACACACACACACACACACTGAAGCACACGTGACGCTCGCAATGTTTTTCAGCCTCTGCCGCCTCACTATATGAGGATATGAATACATGAACTTCATCTCCAGAGCTGCTCTGAGAGAATTTTACCATTTCTTTTGAGAAAATCTACAGTCATATCATAAACACACAGAAACTCGAAAGTCTTCATGGCAACCCGTCAAAATAAAAGTTCAGTTTAATTTGTAGTAATTGTGACAGAAATATTTTACTGCTGTACAATAGAATTTAGCTATGTCGCAAAGTAATAATAATATATACATTTAATTTATATGGTGAAGTATATGCAGTGTTATTTTACATTTGTTTACTTTAATTATGTATCTGAAAACTGGAGATGGTCCTCACTGCAGAACACGAGATCTAGATCCAATTCCTCCCACTTTACGTATCCCTAAACCTACCCGTCTCCGCCCCCCGGATCTAAACCTACCCATCTTCACCCCCTGGATCTGGATGGAACTCCTCCCACTTTACATATCCCTAAACCTACCCGTCTCTGCCCCGTGCATCTAAACGTACCCGTCTCTGCCCTCTGGATCTCGTGTGTTCTGCAGTGAGGGGCTACTGGGAAACTGTTAAACCTACCTAAAAGCACTGCTTATTTCATTTGTAGGCTACATTTGTTCTGTTGTATTTATGTATTATGTTGGCCTGCTGAATGTTAAATGGATCCAAACTTTTGATGATGCAGCAATAAACTAGTTACAGGGGTATAACTTAATGCATGCATTTTTTTTTAACTTCCTGAAACATGATTAAAACATTATCCATTTTAATGAGCAATGTTAATGACAAAAATAACAGAGCAAATGACAAATATCGGAATCGGCCAATAATTGTTTGTTAAAATCAGTATCGGTATCGGCCCCAAAAAATCCCATCGGTGCATCCCTAATCTGCACTATGTCCGCACATCAGAAAATAGAACCCGGCATCAGTGTAGACTATTATGTACAATATTAAGCTAATTCATATTCGCAAGGCACAATTTGCAAATGCATATCCGAACTTGCATTAAAAAAATATGATTCACATAAGCAAAACACAATTCACAAATAAACAAACACGGTATGCTTGCACATTTCTGAATGTTTCTACATCCAGTGTTTCTATGAATTGATTGTCTGATCTGCATTTGCAAATCATCATGTGTATGTATGTGAATGGCTCTGGATTTTGACTGTCCTGTTGAACTCTTTAGTCAAATGACATTTGAGCATAGCAGTCGACCAGTCATATTGAGCGCATGACTCGAGGAGCACGGGCGTGTCTCTGCAGTGGCATTACGTCATCAGCTTGCAAACACAGTTTAAAGGAATAGACCGACACATACATACATTCTATCTATCTGTCTGTCCATCTGTTTGTCTGTCTATAGTTCTATCTATCTACAAACCCGATTCCAAAAAGGTTGGGACACTACAAATTGTGAATAAAAAAGGAATGCAATAATTTACAAATCTCATAAACTTATATTTTATTCACAATAGAATATAGATAACATCAAATGTTGAAAGTGAGACATTTGAAATCCATTTTGGATTTCATGAGAGCTACACATTCCAAAAAAATTGGGACAGGTAGCAATAAGAGGCCGGAAAAGTTAAATGTACATATAAGGAACAGCTGGAGGACCAATTTGCAACTTATTAGGTCAATTGGCAACATGATTGGGTATAAAAAGAGCCTCTCAGAGTGGCAGTGTCTCTCAGAAGTCAAGATGGGCAGAGGATCACCAATTCCCCCAATGCTGCGGCGAAAAATAGTGGAGCAATATCAGAAAGGAGTTTCTCAGAGAAAAACTGCAAAGAGTTTGAAGTTATCATCATCTACAGTGCATAATATCATCCAAAGAATCTGGAACAATCTCTGTGCGTAAGGGTCAAGGCCGGAAAACCATACTGGATACCCGTGATCTTCGGGCCCTTAGACGGCACTGCATCACATACAGGAATGCTACTGTAATGGAAATCACAACATGGGCTCAGGAATACTTCCAGAAAACATTGTTGGTGAACACAATCCACCGTGCCATTCGCCGTTGCCGGCTAAAACTCTATAGGTCAAAAAAGAAGCCATATCTAAACATGATCCAGAAGCGCAGGCGTTTTCTCTGGGCCAAGGCTCATTTAAAATAGACTGTGGCAAAGTGGAAAACTGTTCTGTGGTCAGACGAATCAAAATTTGAAGTTCTTTTTGGAAAACTGGGATGCCATGTCATATGGACTAAAGAGGACAAGGACAACCCAAGTTGTTATCAGCGCTCAGTTCAGAAGCCTGCATCTCTGATGGTATGGGGTTGCATGAGTGTGTGTGGCATGGGCAACTTACACATCTGGAAAGGCACCATCAATGCTGAAAGGTATATCCGAGTTCTAGAACAACAAATGCTCCCATCCAGACGTCGTCTCTTTCAGGGAAGACCTTGCATTTTCCAACATGACAATGCCAGGCCACATACTGCATCATGGCTGCGTAGAAGAAGGATCCGGGTACTGAAATGGCCAGCCTGCAGTCCAGATCTTTCACCCATAGAAAACATTTGGTGCATCATAAAGAGGAAGATGCGACAAAGAAGACCTAAGGCACATCCTGATATTGCTGAGTTAGATGCGTTCCTGGGTCAACATATTTTGTTGATCCTGGAATAACATTCTAGTCTGAAAATTTAGTCTTAACCCTATTCCTACCCCTAAACCTAACCCTACCCAAAAGCTATCCCAAAAATCAGAGGGAAATGATAGATGAATAACACTGATGTAGAAGCACCAATTCATGATTTTAAGCCTAAACTTGACATAATATGTAAACTTGTCCCTGAAATCTGATTGGTTGATTTGAATGTTGTTCCAGGATCAACAAGAATGTTGACCCAGGAACATGTTGAACTCAGCAATATCAGGTTATGCAAGACCTAAGACAGTTGAGCAACTAAAAGCCTGTATTAGACAAGAATGGGACAACATTCCTATTCCTAAACTTGAGCAACTTGTTTCCTCAGTCCCCAGACGTTTGCAGACTGTTATAAAAAGAAGAGGAGATACCACACAGTGGTAAACATGGCCTTGTCCCAACTTTTTTGAGATGTGCTGATGCCATGAAATTTAAAATCAACTTATTTTTCCCTTAAAATGATACATTTATTCAGTTTAAACATATGATATGTCATCTATGTTGTATTCTGAATAAAATATTGAAATTTGAAATCATTGCATTCCTTTTTTATTCACAATTTGTACAGTGTCCCAACTTTTTTGGAATCGGGTTTGTATCTATCTATCTATCTGTCTATTTATCTATCTATCATTCTATATCTATGTATCTGTTTATCTGTCTGTCTGTCTGACTATAGTTCTATCTATCTATCTGTCTGGCTGTCTGTCTGTCTATAGTTCTATCTATCGGTCTGTCTGTCTATCTATCTATCTATCTCTATCTATCTGTCTGTCCGTGTGTCTGTCTGTTTATCTATTGGTCTGTCTGTCTGCCTGACTATCTATCTGTCTATCTGTCTGTCTGTCTGTCTGTCTATAGTTCTATCTATCTATCTATCTGACTATATTTATCTGTCTGTCTGTCTATTTATGTCTGTCTATCTATCCGTCTATCTATCCATCTGTCTGTCTATCTGTCTGTCTGTCTATCTATAGTTCTATCTATCCATCTGTCTGTCTATCTGTCTGTCTGTCTATCTATAGTTCTATCTATCTGTTTGTCTGTCTATCTGACTATATCTATCTATCTTATTTGTCTATTTATGTATGTCTATCCGTCTGTCTGTCTATCTATCTGTCTATCTATAGTTCTATCTGTCTGTCTGTCTGTTTATCTATCGGTCTGTCTGTCTGTCTGACTATCTGTCTATAGTTCTATCTGTCTGTCTATCTGTCTGTCTATCTATCTATCTATCTATCTATCTATCTGTCTGTCTGTCTGTCTGTCTATAGTTGTATCTATCTGTCTATAGTTCTATCTGTCTGTCTGTCTATTTATTTATCTGTCTGTCTCTGTCTGTCTATAGTTCTATTTATCTATCTATCTCTATCTATTTATATGTCTGTCTGTCTGTCTATCAGTCTGTCTGTCTAACTATAGTTCTATCTATCTGTCTATAGTTCTGTCTGATTGACTGTCTGTCTATCTGTCTGACTGACTATGTCTGTATCTGTCTGTCTATAGTTCTATCTATCTATCTATCTATCTATCTATCTATGTCTGTCTGTACTTATTTATTTCAATTTATAATTAAGTTTTTAATAATTATCTTCCAACTTCCTACAATTTGTCATTTTGTCATAATTTCTTTGTTAATGGAATAAAACACTAATTTCATCTATTTAACCCAACCTTTAAACTAATTGCAGGAGGTTTGTCATTTTGTAAATGCATTGACACCATAGACCTAGACTCCCTGTGTTCTACTACCGGTCACTTTTGTGACCGGACATTAAACCCATTTTTTTCATGGACTTTTCAATATTTTTTTTTTTTTACATAATTGACATTGATTGTTTAATATCCTTACAAATACAAATTCATATATGTCATCTCTGGGGAAAAATTTAGAATTAAGCATCAGGTGCTCGTGAAAATAGGTCTACTCACTATTGAAAGAAAAAAATACAGGACAGGTGGCATTAGCAACACTGTATCCTACAGCCACAGGCTTACATTGGTCTATTCCTTTAAACTGTGTTTGCAAGCTGATGACGTAATGCCACTGCAGAGACACGCCCGTGCTCCTCGGGTCATGCACTCAATATGACTGGTCAACTGCTATGCTCAAATGTCGTTTGACTAAAGAGTTCAACAGGACAGTCTCAAAATCCAGAGCCATTCACATACATACATCTATAGACAGACAGATAGATAGTCAGACAGACTGATAGATAGATAGAAAGAACTATAGACAGACAGATAGATAGATAGATAGATAGAACTATAGACATACAGACAGATAGAAATAACTAGACAGATAGATATAGTCAGACAGATAGATAGATAGACAGATAGATAGATAGATAGATAGAACTATAGACATACATACAGACAGATAGAACTAGACAGATAGATATAGTCAGACAGACAGACAGATAGAACTATAGACAGACAGACAGAACTATAGACAGACAGAATTATAGACAGACAGATAAATATAACTATAGACAGACAGACAGATAGATAGATAGAACTATAGACAGATAGATAGATAGAACTATAGACAGACAGATAGACAGATAGAACTATAGACAGACAGACAGATATAACTAGACAGATAGATATAGTCAGACAGATAGATAGAACTATAGACAGACAGATAGATAGATAGTCAGACAGACACCGATAGATAGATAGATAGACAGACAGATATATAGAACTATAGACAGACAGATAGATAGAACTATAGACAGACAGACAGATAGAACTAGACAGATAGATATAGTCAGACAGACACCTATAGATAGATAGACAGACAGATAGATAGATAGAACTATAGACAGATAGATAGATAGAACTATAGACAGACAGATAGATAGATAGATAGAACTATAGACAGACAGACAGATATAACTAGACAGATAGATATAGTCAGACAGATAGATAGAACTATAGACAGACAGATAGTCAGACAGACACCGATAGATAGATAGATAGAACTATAGACAGATAGATAGATAGAACTATAGACAGATAGAACTATAGACAGACAGACAGACCGATAGATAGATAGAACTATAGACAGATAGATAGATAGACAGACAGACAGATATATAGATAGATAGAACTATAGACAGACCGATAGATAGATATAGTTAGACAGACAGATAGATAGAACTAGACAGACAGAACTAGACAGACAGATAAATAGATAGAACTATAGATAGAGATAGATAGAACTATAGACATACAGACAGATAGATAGATATAACTAGACAGACAGATAAATAGATAGAACTATAGATAGAGATAGATAGAACTATAGACATACAGACAGATAGATAGATATAACTAGACAGATAGATAGTCAGACAGACAGACAGATAGATAGATAGATAGAACTATAGACAGACAGACAGACACAGACAGATAGAACTATAGATAGACAGATAGATATAGTCTGTCAGACAGATAGTCAGACAGACAGATAGATAGATAGATAGATAGAACTATAGATAGATAGATAGAACTATAGACAGACAGATAGATAGATAGACAGACAGGTAAATAGACAGACAGATAGATAGATAGAACTACAGACAGAACTATAGAGACAGACAGACGGATGGATAGATAGTCAGTCAGTCAGTCAGACAGACAGACAGACCAATAGATAGATAGACAGACAGACAGATAGATAGATAGATAGATAGAACTATAGTCAGACAGATAGAAAGACACAGATAGATAGACACATAGACAGATAGATAGAACTAGACAGACAGACATATAGTCAGACAGACAGACAGATAGATAGATAGATAGATAGAGTCAGAGATAGACAGATAGACAGACAGATAGAACTATAGACAGACAGATAGTCAGACAGACAGATAGATAGATAGATAGATAGATAGATATAGTCAGAGACAGACAGTCAGACAGATAGATATAGTCAGACAGATAGATCGATAGATAGATAGAGACAGACAGACAGATAGATGGATGGATGGATGTCACCAAGGATCAAGTAAATCCAAAACTTGACTTACGGTCAGTCTGAAAGAGAGGGGCATATAGACTCCCTGTGTTATACCACCGCTCACAATTGTGACCGTCTTCATTTATCTGCAGTCTGACAACAGAATAAACCATGTATTAATATAATTTCAATATGTATATATAGATAACCCTTTCATTATGATGTGTGCAAAAAATGTATGAGCTATTCAAAAATTAACTTAGAAAACTTAACTGTCATTTCTGAGCTTTAACGTTATCATTGTGTTAAGATGGCAGTACCGGGAAATAAATGTGTGTGGTCACATGACCAACCTACACAATAATGTTAGACCAGCCCAGAACTCATGCAAACATCTTAAATTTGCATTATAAATGAACATGTGCTTCATAATAAGAGTTGCTTTTTAATGCCACACCAAAATATGTGAGGAAAAATTGTGGTCACAGTTGTGACCGGTGGGATTAAATGGGTGACATTTGTACAACATGCTGCAGTGTTAAATTAATACACACTAATTGTTTTTCCTGCATTTTCAGCATTAAACACCTTTGATGTGACATCTGGACGGCAGCCACAAACATCTTCATTCATGTTGTTTCTTTCTTTTTTATATGCATTATCTTTCCTTATGTACTAATTTCTTAAAATATTCAATATTCATTTACTCATTACTTTTCATTATAATTTACTTTACTGTTACTTTTTGTTTACTTATGTATATGTAGGCCTATGTATGTTGTGTGCTGTATTGTCATCTTAACTTCACAGTTGACTCATTCATTTCCTTTTTTTTTATTTTGGCAATGTTACATTATATGATAACAGCTGTAGAATTTATGCTGATCAGACAAAGACTAATCTGGTCAGATAAAATTCACTTAAGATCATTCAATAAAATCTTTTTTTTTTTTTTCATAAGAATTTGCTTTCTGTTATTTGTCTGTCTGCATGTCTTTTCTAAAAGAGTTAACATGGCAAGCTGTTGACATGGTGTTAAACAGGCTACCAGACCAAAATCTGATATGTCAGGTCTAGTGAAGACTGGATCTTACACATTTAATTCCTTAACTTTTCACCTGATGTATAACGCTGATAAAACATTTGGCATTAAACTTTATATAGTTTAAAAGAAAGCACAAGACTCTGACTGGAACAGCTAGTGATGCAGTCAAGACCTCCTAGAAAGCACCAAGTCAAGGCCAAGACCAGAGTGTGTCCAGACCAAGACTTTGAGGGGTTGAGACAGAGACCAAGGCCAGACCAGCACTCCTCACATTCATCTTGATAAAATAATAAACATTAATTTGAACTACAATTACAAATGCACAAATAATTTTATAAGAAGTTTTAAATGTACATTTTTGAATATAGAAATATATAAAACAAATACAATTATACTTTTTAATATGATACTAAAACCGCCAAGAGGTAGCGGTAAACCACTGGATGAGTGAGACGCAAATCATTTATTCAACCGATTCTTTTAAAGCACTTGATTCATTCAGCAGTGAAACACCACTTGTGTTTTGCTGGGAAACACACAACAGTTCTGTTGTGGATTTGTTTGGAACTATTTTAAATCAAATACTTGTCAAAATTTAAGTCATTTTACATGACAACTGCGTTTTGCTGGCCTGAGAATTGAAACCAATTTCAAAGTGTGAGTTTTTGAAAAAGATACCGTTAGTAAGTTCACAATACATTGATTCTCCTAATTTTTAATTTTTTTTAACATTTATATTTTTTTCATAATAAACCTGCCGCTTATAAACGTTCATGATTCTTTGAGTTTTTTCCGGTTGTGAGAGGGAAATATAGATGAAATATAGTTAAATATAAATTAAATATATATGAATATAATAATAATAATTGAAATATAGATGAAATATTTGATTTAGCAGTGATATTGCTGTGAATTTCATGTTTTTTAATATTTGTTTTTGTAATGTTGCTGTTTTCTAAATTTACTAAATTTAAAAATGTTTTAAAATCAATTTTGTTTTATTCAGTGTTACTATCAGCAAGCACTAACAGGTACATTAGTGTTAGTATTTTGAAGTATTAACTGTCCATACATTGCAGTTTAAAAAGAATCTGTTAAGGCTTTTGTTGGTGAATAGAATATTTTTTGGAATATATTTTTCTGTCAAAATAGTTCAAGATTATCCTACAAAATATGACATCAAATAAGGGTTAGCACAAAAGTAATTAAATGTAATCCAAAAGTAGTCAGATGACATTACCAAAATGTAATCTAAGAGATTATATTACTGATTACAAATTTTGTCATGTAACTGATTACAATTCATAAGTAATCTACCCAGCTCTGGACACGGTAGACGTAGGATCCAAAGCGAGACCAATGAGTACTTGTGCGCTACCAACCCCTCTACCAGATACCTTCAGACATAACCTGCGCTCTCTTTCTCCTGCTCATCTTTCCTCTGTCGTGCCATCCTCCCTTCCCTCACCCACATAATTCTTATCTCTGGATGTGAATTCAGCTACAGACACTTTATGTTCTACTCCAACTTCTTCTCTAGACAAAGTTTGTCCTCTCTCATCCAGGCCAGCACGTGCCACTCCCTCTAACCACTGGTTATCTGATGTTCTTCGTGAACACCGGACCAAACTCAGGGCGACAGAGAGAAAGTGGCGCAAATCCAAAGACCAATCTGACCTAGTTAAGTATCAGTGTCTGCTCTCATGCTTTTCTGATGAGGTTCATATCTACATATCAAACATATCTACATATCAAATCTACATATTTCCAAAACAAGATCAACAGCACTTCAAACACACGTACACTTTTCAAAACATTAAACTCTCTCCTATGTTCCTCTCCACCACCACCCACCACCTCTTTAACTGCTGATGATTTTGCTAATTTCTTCACTGACAAAACAACAAACATCAGCAGTTAGTTCTCAGTTCCACACACACAGGAACTCAGACCTTCCACATCCACAGCCACAAATCTTCTATTCCCTCACTGAGGCAGAAGTATCCAAACTTCTTCTCTCCAGTCATCCCACCACCTGCCCTCTAGATCCCATCCCCTCACGCTTTCTACAAGCCATCTCTCCCACACTTCTACCAGCACTCACACATTATCAACATCTCTCCACACAGGCATTTTCCTTACCGCATTACCATGCAGGCTCGGGTAACCCCACTGCTGAAAAAACCCACATTAAACACGTCACTTGTAGACAGTTACAGACCCCTCTCTCTCCTACCATTCATAGCAAAAACACTTGAACAGGTTGTGTTCAACCAGGTGTCATCTTTCCTCTCACAGAATAACCAACTGGACGCCAAACAATCAGGCTTCAAGAGCGTTCATTCAACTGAGACTGTATTACTATCGGTCACTGAATCCCTGCGGATTGTGAAGGCTGATTCCAAATCATCAGTTCTCATTCTGTTAAATCTGTCTGCTGCCTTTGATACTGTGAATCATCAGATCCTTCTGTCCACCCTCTCATCACTGGGCATCACAGGTACTCCACTTCACTGGTAGGTCTTTCAAAAGTTGCCTGGATAGGGAAGGTATCTAAAGTTCATCAACTGATCACAGGAGTTCCTCAGGGTTCAGTTCTTGGACCCCTCCTCTTCTCCATATACACTACATCACTGGGCCCCATCATACAGGTACATGGTTTCTCCTACCATTGCTTTCATTCTTCCTTTCATTTCATCCTGATGATCCCACAGTAGCTGCACAAATCTCAAGCCGTCTGGCGGACATTTCGGCATGCATGAAGGAACATCATCTGCAGCTCAACCTGGCAAAGACTGAGCTTCTTGTCTTCCCTGCCAATCCAACTCTACAGCACGATTTCACCATCCAGCTAGGTACTTCATTGATTACCCCATCAAGGTCAGCCAGAAATCTCGGAGTAATCTTTGATGACCAACTGAACTTAAAAGAACACATTGCAAAGACAGCTCGGTCATGCAGATTTTCACTACACAACGTCAGGAAAATCAGGCCTGTTCTAACACAACATGCAACACAACTTCTCGTCCAGGCCCTGGTCATTTCTAGGCTTGATTACTGCAATGCTCTTCTGGCTGGACTGCCATCATGCACTATCAAGCCTATGCAGCACGTCTCGTCTTTAACAAGCCCAAAAGAGCCCACGTCACGCCTCTCTTCATCTCTCTGCACTGGCTACCACTTGCTGCTCGCATCAAGTTCAAAGCGTTGATGCTTGCTTACAGATCTACCACAGGCTCAGCACCCTCCTACTTCCACTCACTCTTACGAGTCTACATCCCTACCAGAAGCCTACAATCGCTAAATGCGCGAAGGCTTGTGGTACCATCACAAAGAGGCACTAAATCGTTCTTCAGAACATTCTCGTTCTCTGTTCCTTGCTGGTGGAATGATCTCCGCCTCCATCCAGAATGCAGAATCCCTGGCAATATTCAAAAGACAGCTGAAAACTAATCTCTTTCGAGAGCACTTAATCTCATCTTTAAAAAAATAAATAAAAACGTTCTCTTTCTTCAATCCCTCCCTATTCTAGCATATGCTATTCTAAGCAAGGTCTGAAACTTGTATTGTTGAGCACTTTTTGGGTCTATTTGCCTCTCCGCGATGACTCGCTATCGTACTCCTCACTTGTAAGTCGCTTTGGATAAAAGCGTCTGCTAAATGAATAAATGTTAATGTAAATGAGTATAGAAGCCCAATTATTACAATCAATGACCATCATTTGAAGTGTCACAAAATTCTGAAATTTACAGAAGTAGGTATAAATAAGGTACAAAAGTGAAAAGATACCAATATATACTTTTAATGACTAATAATATTCACATAAATTGTCCTAAGACGCAGTCTGTTGATTTTCAGCTTAAAAACTGTATAATCCAAGACTCGTCTGTTCAATTCTTGTTGTAGTTGGTGACTTGTCTTGTCAGTCTCTCCTGGCTGGCTCGCCAAATTGTTAGATTTCTCTATGTTAATTTAACATAGACATTTTGCTGTGTACAATTACATAAATCTTATCGGTTTCATGTATGTATGACCGACAAACATGAATCACATTCAGTTTATTAATACAATTACATAAATCTGACCTGTTTCAATTATGTATGACTGACAGAAAATATAAATCAAATCCAGTTATTAATTTATGTTAAAACTATGTAATCCAAATGGATGAAAATGTATATATGCAAATCAAAATACATAAATATTAAATTAAGACATAAATGTTTTTTTGAGTGTATTTATAATGCATTCTAAGACTATTCTTAATGCATTATAATGCACACATAATGCCTTAAAAACAAACTTATATACAACATATACAATGCAACATTTAAAACGCGCAAGCAAGACGCAAAAAAAGGATATATGGCACCACCGTGGCAACAGGACAACTAAACTTTTGAAAGAGCACCTCATTGTCATTGAATGGGAATACTGGCTTGTCAGGAACCACCCTCACGCATTCTTGGCCGCCTTATACATGACATTAGAAAATACAACTTACATGAATGTGCTTAACCAGACTGTAAAATAACACATTTCTGTGCACCTTAAATTGTATATAAATGTTTATATTGTATATTTAAATGTGTCTTTGCTTATCATTTTCAGGACAAGAACAAAAATAACCAATAAGCTGGACATAAATAAAAAATAACAGCTGCACACACACTTGTGTTATAACGCTTCTAAATATCAATTGAAAAGGTTTGTTAAAATGGGATTGACCTTCTGATTTCTAGTTTCTTTTTGTATATATAAATATTAAGCTACATATTAACATGCTACATGCTTTTTTCAATATTACTACTACATATGTATTACATACATATGTTTATCGAATAAAACATGATTTGCATTGTGAATGTGTTGTTTCTTTGTACTTTTCCACACAACTTTGATTTTACCTTAGGGGAAATGTCTTATAAACACTTCATGATATCTTATGGCTGTATAAAAGAAGACTTATCTTTTGTTACTTTACTGAAAGCTGACAAAGACCACTTATAAATATTATGACCACATTATAAAGCTTTTTAAATGTTTAAAAGAAGACTTTGTATTTGTCATTTTATTTTAAGTAGTAAAAGATGACACATAAGATGTAGTATGATACTGTGCAGATCTTAAGCATTATGCATGTATTATGAATTATAATACGCTTAGGGGCCGTTCACATATCGCGCCTTTTCCGCGCGCAAGTCAGTTATTTCAAATGTAGCCGCGCGGCAGGTGCTTATAATGGAAGCGACGCTGTCGCGACGTGCACGCGGTGCGATTTCCAGGCGCATCAAGATGAAAACATCTCAACTTTTCAGAATGCAGCAAGCGCACCGCAGGTCATGTGACAAGAACCAACCGATCAGCTTCGGCCTTTCCATAACAAAACATCGAAAGCTCAGCCAAACAGCTGATCATAGCTGTACAGGGTGGTTTTTATATCTCATCTCCATAAATATATTTAGTAGACACCACGGGACACCACGGGACACCACGGGAGCGCAAGCGCTTGTGGAAAAGAAGAAGAAGCGGAGCGGCCGTGCTTTCCACGGTTTTTTAGACATGATATGTGAACGGCCCCTTATGATGCATTATAAATAAAGGCTTAGAAAAGTTACCAAATTTATTTTTTCTCCAGTGAAATAATAGCAGATCCAAATCAACATGATGTCCAGGTTTTGCTTCTGGCAGAACAAGAAGAAGAAGAATAAGGAGAAAGAAAGAGCACGTGATCCGGTTAAAAAGGAAGATAATGAAGAAACATTTATTATGGAGCAAACTTCAGTTCCTGTCACATCACAAGTTCAAACCACTAAAGCCAAGGACAGCACAGACCCCAGTCCTAAAGCAAATACATCGGGAAGAGAAAATCAGGCAGATGATGAACACAAGGTAAATGGTACATATGTGTTGTCTACAGCAGGGATGTTTTACAACATCACACTAAAAATAAATAAAATGTTCCATATACACTCAGTAGCCATTTCATTAGGTCACCTGTTCATTAAGTTTACACATGCTCAAACAGTTATAGACATAGCGCCACCAACTGGCAGCAGGAAAATACAAATGACTTTGAGGTAGTCCTCCAATAATTAAATGCATATTGCCCTCCGTGCTCTTGTTTTCCTAAAGCTACCAGGTGGCGGTGCCACCAGTGAGAGGGCCCTACCACAGTAAATTACCTGGTGTTAAAGTGTTAGTTCACCCAAAAATGAAAATTCTGTCATTAATTACTCACCCTCATGTCGTTCCACACCTGTAAGACTTCAAAACACAAATTAAGATATTTTTGTCGAAATCCGATGGCTCAGTGAAGCCTCCATTGAGAGCAAGATCATTTATGTCACATCCACACACTTTATGAACTGTCAGTTTGTTTGTTTTCCTTTGTCACGTGTTCCTTTGTTCCTGGTTCCCACCACTATCTGTTTCCATGGACATTAATCATCACCTCAGCTGTTCATCATTTGAGTCCATTAGTGTGTGTATATCAGTTCAGTTCTGTCAGTGTGTCTTTGTCGGGTCTCGTTTGTATCTTGAATGTGTTGGTGTATGTTCTGCTCTGGATTCGGTGTTTCTCCCTGTGGATTATCAAGTAAAGACTTACTAAACTTACTCTTCCTCGTCATGTGTTGTTTACACCACCCTCATGTAACAGAAGACCCGACCCAAACAGTTGCGACGTGTTTTGTCTTCAGTGTTTTGTTTGTTCCATGTTTTTGGTTAGTTTGCTTTTTTTTTTTTTTTTCCGCACTATGGACCCTTTTTTTCCGTGCAACTGCTTTGCCTTGAGCAGAAGGATCGCTCCCTCGAGGCACATCTAGAGGATTTCATCCGTCTTGTGCCATTCACTACTTTCCCGGACAGCAGCCTCTGCAACTTTCTATATGCCGGCCTGAACACCGCCACCAAAGCGCTGCTGTCCGGAGAACTGTTACCATAATCGACGACACCAGCCCCACTAGCTACCCAGTGCCCAGCCTACAACACCCCGACTGCGAGGATCGACAGCCCGAGCCCACCGCAGGCAATGAGCGCCACTCCGCCGCGACTTACACACCAGCGCACACAAGAGCGACCGAGTCGAACGTCGCCATGGAGCCTGAGCAACGCGTGCCTGACCAGGTGTGTGAGCCGGCTGCTACTACCATCGCTGAGGGAGTCATAGTGGAGTTCGACGGGATGGAAGGAAGCCCCGCCCAACCCCCCACCACTGAGAGTGAGTGTTCAGCCACCGCACTGGAGAGAGCATATCTCCTGAGTCTGTCTATGTTTCCGTCTCCCCGCTGGTTCCGTCCAGCCCTGAACTGTCCGTCTCCCTGCTGGTTCCGTCCAGCCCTGAACTGTCCGTCTCCCTGCTGGTTCCGTCCAGCCCTGTGTTCCCTCCCAACCTCCCTCATCCACTACCTCTCCAGCACACCTTGGACTCTGTTTTTTGTTTTGGACTTTCCTCTGCTCCTCAGTTTTTGTCCCAGTCCCCAGCTAATCCTGTCGTCCCATCATCTATGCCTTCCATCTGTCCCTCAGCGCCTCCTCTCAGTGGTGAGGCTACACCTCGGGCCCTCTGGGAGTCATCTCGTCACGGCTATGAGAAGCCCTTGGCTCCCCCCTCTGCCTCTGCATGCTACGGGCCGGTCGCTACACTCCGCCCCTCCACCCCTTCGTCTTCGGCCAGCTCCTCCCTCCCTCAGGCTCCACCTCCACCCTCGGTCGCTCCTGCTCGCCTTCAGCCCTCCGGGTCTCTACCACCACCTCGGGGGGTCGTCACTACAGCTACGTTGCGGCCGCCAAGATCTTCAGAGTCCCTCCACTACATCGGCTCTCTGGCTTCGCGGTGGGCTTCATCATCGGTGTCGCTGTCGCCTCCGGTCGTCCCCATGGCGGCCCCTATGATCTTCGCTCCATGGCTCCTCCTGCGCCGCCGCCATGGGACACAGTCTCAGCTGTGGCCTGGGTCAGCTCACGATATCTGCCCCTGCTCAAGGCTCCACCCTGGATCACTCCACCATCCTCTCCACCCTGGACTTTTGTTTCCTGCCTCCTCCTGGTAGGCCGTCCACCTCCTGAACCGCCTCCTACATCTTCATCGGCATCTCTCCATCGTCTCCTTCTCTCCACGGCGCGAGGACGCGCCTTTCCGGGAGGGGGCGATATGTCACATCCACACACTTTATGAACTGTCAGTTTGTTTGTTTTCCTTTGTCACGTGTTCCTTTGTTCCTGGTTCCCGCCACTATCTGTTTCCATGGACATTAATCATCACCTCAGCTGTTCATCATTTGAGTTCATTAGTGTGTGTATATCAGTTCAGTTCTGTCAGTGTGTCTTTGTCGGGTCTCGTTTGTATCTTGAATGTGTTGGTGTATGTTCTGCTCTGGATTCGGTGTTTCTCCCTGTGGATTATCAAGTAAAGACTTACTAAACTTACTCTTCCTTGTCGTGTGTTGTTTACACCACCCTCACGTAACAATTAACACTTTCAGATGTCCAGAAAGCTACTAAAGACATTTGAAACAGTTCATGTGACTGCAGTGGTTCAACCATAATGTTATGAAGTGACAAGAATACTTTTTGTGTGCCAAAAAGCAAAATAATGATTTTATTCAACAATATTTAGTGATGGCGATTTCAAAACACTGTTTCATGAAGCTTCAAAGCTTTACGAATCTTTTGTTTCAGTGGTTCGGAGTGCGTATCAATCTGCCAAACGTCATAAGCGTTTCGAAATTTCAATGGTTCACTGTTGGAGGGCGTGACTTTGGCAGTTTGACACATGCTCCAAACCACTGATTCGAAAAATGAAAAAGCAAGAGAGTGAGTGATCATGTTTATTTGTAACAAGGCACACTTTCAACCAACCATTCAAAAGTTATAACAATTACATCAATTGTGAGTGATCCAAGCATAATTAGTCACAAGTATAGGTTTTAGACATGATATAGAATTGTGCAGTTGAACGATGTTTGATTACAAGTCAGTTTAGAATTGTTTTTGGAACAATTCGATGCAGTTTATATATAAAACAGTTTCTGTGGGATTTTCAGTGGATTTCAACTCTGTCACTCAGAGGTCACTCAGAAGAAGAAGGCCCGTTTTGTCTCACTGTCTTGGGGATCAAACAACCTCTGCCGTTATCTTGGTGGGGCTCGAGCTGTGCCCTCTTCAATCCAATCCGTCGTTTACAAACTGCTTAAGGTTGACATCTCCTTCCTCAGCTAGGCTCAACTTTTACAAGCTTGCAAGGCCATAAAGTACTAAGCTGGGGGGTTTTGTAGACTGAATGGAGCCGCAAATGAAAGATCCTCTGAATTAGAGTCCTGAGTGTTGATTCAGAATACCATGGGATATTCTGTTTGAATGAATCATCTGCAAGATTCATTTGTGTCTGGTTCACCCTCAAATCCTACAAAGTCGTGGCCATGAGAAAAATATGTTGTTCCCTTAACATAGGATCTCAAGGCCATGACTTTACATCGCGTGGCCATGAAATAAGATTGTTGTTACCTCGAAAAAATTATATTGTGGCCACGAGTAAATATGATGTTCCCATAAATATTTATCTTGTGGCCACGACATATTATCATGTTTCCACAAGTTAATATGTTGTGGCCACGACAAAACTAAGTGAACCGTACATGTCCCCTCCGAGTCACCGTATATAATAAGACAATCTCTGGTTTGGTTTTTGGGTAGTCATAAGTGAGTCTGATATGGCGGAATGGAAGCTACTTGGCTCCATCTTCAACAAGCATGACCTCACTGGGTCAAGCTCTTTCTCGTAGCAGGTTAAGTCAGCCTGTGTTTCATGTGTTTCGGTTGTAGAAATCTGTCAGACTGGACGGCGCGGGTCAGAGAGATGAGGCGAGGGTCCTGGTCATAAACACCGGTGGAACCATTGGAATGACGTATCATAATAACGGTAGGTACACCTGCCTACACGAGGTACATGTATACATATGATTTATGAATTAATATGTTATGACACAAATATATTATGATATGTTTATACTGTGGGATTATTTATTTTCTGATCTCATATTCCAAAAAAAAAGGGGGGGGGCAGTACCTAGAATCTATTAATGTGATAAATATCAAACCAAGTGCCATCTGTAAATAAATGATGCTCCTTTCTAGATTTCACCTAATTCCAATTTTTCTGAGCATGCATCCCATGATGTAACATGAAATAATACTTGAAGAGGATGCTGATCTTGTTTTATGACTTAATTAGCAAATTATATGAACAGACAAATATTTGCCTTCTGTAAACAGTTGTTGGTGTTTTGCGAGAATTCTGACACTGGGCTTTAGTGTCATTTCCTGCACAATGCTACTTGAATTGACTTACAAAAACTAATCTTTATCTTTAAAAAGTATCTTCTCTAAAACAAACACTTATGAATTTTTTTTTTTGCCAAAACACAAAAACATCCAGCTTTATTAAATACATAACAGAAATACAACAAACACTGACTTTTTCCCACCCCAAACTTGATTACATTACAAGTTTACATTACATTACTTTTTCTCACCTGGGCTGGGCTTGCTAAAAAAAAAAAAAAAAAAAAAAAAAATTTAACAATAACACTCATACTTCAGCAATAAAAATCCCCCACAAATGTGATGTTTCAAGTAATTTTTCCATATTTGTATGGTAGAATTGGATCATCAAAGGTCGCATTAAAGACACTGGCTAATAAAGTGAGATTAAATACACATATTTGTGTTATTAAACATTCAATCATTTCAGGTTTGCATAATATTCTGAGTTTGCATTTCACTGTTTTATTAATTTATATGAAAACTGAATCTGTTTTGAGTAAATACATGCTCACATTTAGTCTGTAACTACAATAACATCATGTTTATATAGTGCACACAACACCTCAACAAGAGAGCCGTCAGTCAATAAATGGAAAACAAAGTAACTTATTTGAAAAAGTAACTCAAATATTTTGTTGTAAATGTAAAAGTAATGCGTTACTTTACTAGATAGTTTAAAAAAAGTCATCTGATAACGTAACTTGAGTTACCTGTAATGCATTACCCCCAACACTGCACAACATATAGGAAACAGTCCGTTGTTTTGTTTTGTTTTGTTTTCTGTAGCCTGCCATTACAGGTCTGCATGATGCAATTTAGCTTTCACCTCTCTGGACATCAAAAGAGATTGTTGATGAGATTTTTAGGATTTCATTTGTAAAGTATTTCCAATTAGCCAATTATCAGCCAATAAATAGACATTACCACATAGATTAAGCCTGTCATGATCATTAATTTTGTGCTGATGATTAATTGTCATAAAAATATAATTAAATAGTCCAATATAATATAATATAATGCAGTCTGATTAATTCCACAAACCTTCATTTTGTATGAAGACCTTTGACTATCTTTGTACTTTGTGTATAGTTTTTTTTTAATAATCTTTTGCAAAATGTGATTGAAATTTAAACTGCACAATTATTGTGTTTATTAAATATTATTAGATCGATTAGATCGAATAACCACTATCATGCAATTAATCAATAATCGCGACAGGTCTACACATAGTTATTTCATATGTAAGCCATTTTTTTCATTGAACTTCCAGCATAAATAATATAAAATTAGTAACACTATACAATATTTTTTTATTCTACCCTGTAAAAAAAATGTGCAAAATGATACAATATTAGCATAGTATACACAGTATCAAATATACAAGATGGTCTTTTTGGCTTCATAGCTGATGCTGAATTCTGGTCAAAGAAACTTGAGGCAAGCAAACATGAAAATCCATATGATTGTATGGTGTGTGTATGAATTTGGTGCATTTGTTCATAACTTTTTACGGGCTTTTCTTCTATATTTGCAGTTCTGTCTCCAGAACCTAATGCTTTTGTTAAAACTCTACGTAACATCTCTATTCTGCATGATGAGCAGTACGGTTCACCTCAGGAGAACACGCTGGTGCTGCCGTAAGTTCCCATGCAGATGCACACAAATATGGGATCAAGTTAGAAGTTTGGAGGTGCTGTCCTATTTATAGATCCAGACACTAGATGCATTCATCTCTTTGTACACAAAATACAGGTTTGAATTGTTGGTTCTAATTTTATTGCAGTTCTAATGGATACTGAATCTGTTCTGAGCAAGTGAAACAAGTAAATACATGCTCACATTTAGTCTGTAACTACAATAACCATCATGTTTATATAGTTTATATAGAATATAGTATAAATATAATATGTGTTATATGGACAAGGTCATGGTTGTGTGAAGCATGCTAGAGATGCACCAATGCAAAACTTTTAGCTTTGAAAGAAATGTAAGTAATAATTTTATATATAACATCTTTTTTTTTTCCACATTTTTGCAAATCTTAAAGTGCCCCTATGCTTTTTCGAATATTACCTTTCATACAGTGTGAAAAATAGCTGTTTGTGAATCTAAAAGGTCTGCAAAGTTAAAGATCAAAGTGTATGAAAAATAAAGTTACTGTCTCCTAAAAGAAAGAATTGATTCTGAACTGCCAAAACAAGTCGTCAGTGATTGCAGTTTCACTTCCTGTTACAGATCTATGTAGGTTTGTAACAAATGTGCAGAATTCCAGCCTATGATCTTCACTGGCTGCTCACTAACAACAAACAAAGAGTTTGTTTAGTGCTGTTGCTGTTTTCTGCACTTCAACAGCTAATCCACTTTGCACTGAGCTTGAACTGATATGGTAAAACCAACACCATTGTTACTGTTTGTATCACTGTGTATCAAGTGCTGAAGATGATCCAGAGCTGAAATTCAGATATGGTAATATGCGTTTTGGTTCTGACGCATACTGTAAGCGGTAGACCAATCACAACAGACTGGGCCATCTGACCAATCAGAGGAGAGTAGGCTCAAATTGACACAACATTGCACCAATTGAGCATTTTACAGAACAGCGTTTTCACACCTGGCTCATTTGGAACATTTATTTCAGAACCTGGTTCGTTTAGGCATATGTGAACATGGCAATCATGCTCGGATCCACGCCAAAGCAGTCGCTCTGAGATCACCTCTGTTGGCAGTTCGGTTGAGGTGAGAAGCAATCAGTCCCAACAGACCGACGAACCATGCGGTATCATAATTCATAACGGGAAATATGTTATATATAAAGCGGCAGTGTTAGATTCTGTGAGTGAGCACAGTAGTTATCATATTTGAAGTAGGCTCTTGGAAACGACGGGTTTAGAGAAACTGTATCTTTGATCGAGCCATTTAGACGCTGAGAAAAGAGGTGATGCTGCAGTGTATATTATGAGAAAATTAAAGTTTTTTTTTTTTTTTTTTTTTTTTTTGACCTTGGAAGGAGACCTTAAAAAAGTGGAACCTTTAAAATAGCATAATAGGGGCACTTTAAGAGTCTTTATAGCTCATACACTGCTAAACCAGGCCTGGGCTGCACCATCCTTCATGTCTTTAGTAGATGTCATGTGGGTTGGGATTTTTTTTTTGGTAAATCATTTAGATCTATTGCTCTATTAGCTCATCTGTGCTACTAACATTGGCGGCCCAATGTAACAGCAGCATGAATATGTATGTGGTTTTAGGATATGCCGTCCATTTTTAATTAAGACCGGTCGGTAATCTGGCCACTAAATGATAGAAAAAAATCCCCCAGCACTCCCCTCTTCATTACAATAACACTATGAACCGACCCAGAGCCATGAGCAAAGTCTGAAGTCTGCTGCTTCACAACATTTACTCTTCCACTGACGCAAAAATGTTTTTTGATTTAACTACAGGAGATGCCCCTGAAATCAGTCAGACTCTCACTGTCAATGAATAATCCATTTTTTTTTTATTTATTTTTTTTTAGTTGATCTAGCTAAACTAACCCATGTTTGCCTAATGGTTTAAATAAGTTTTGCTTTAATTTTAGAGCTTTTTGTCAATGTTTGGGTACTTTTTGTTTGTTTGTTTTTAAATTGTGCTGTTTTTTAAACATTTAAACATGTTTTTTCTATCTCCTCCCCCACCAGACTGTCCAAACAGAATAAGAGGATTGTATATACAGTTTTAGAGTACTCTCCCCTCCTCGACTCCTGTAATATGAAGACAGAGGACTGGGCCAGGATTGGAACAGACATTGAGGTGCTTCCTTTTTAACATCTTTATGTTTGGCTTTGAGTTGCAGGGCTTTTTGCTTACTTTTTTTTTTAATTATTATTATTATTTCTCTGGGCTGTGAATGCTAATGAAATGGTCGCACTGTCAAATACAAACTTAGACATGACTGAAAATACTGATTTGTGAACAGAACTATCTGAATCTGATTTTTTTTTTTTTTTACAAAAAAGGAACTTTTCTTGAAACAAATTTCTTGAAGGTAGATCAGTGAACAGGTCAACATTTTTTTTTTTTTAGTTGGTATGTCAAAATCAGTACTGAGATTTTCAAAGATTTTCCCTCATGTTCACAGAGACACTATGAGCAATATGATGGTTTTGTCGTTCTGCACGGCACAGACACCATGGCTTACACCGCTTCTGCCTTATCCTTCATGTGTGAGAATCTGGGAAAGCCTGTCATCTTCACTGGCTCACAGGTAACACAATTTACTCACCTTTGTGTTGCACAAATTGAGCATTTTAAAGAACACCTGGCTCGTTTGTAATGTTTGTTTCGGAACCTGGTGATCCTCTGAGAGGCCTCTGTCTGACTGAAAAACTCTGAGGTAGTTCGGTTGAGGTAAGAACCAATCCGACGCATCCACATAGCAACCGATCTTTGCCTGAATGTGTCCTCAAGCTGGCACTGCTGGCCTCCTGTCGGCAATGGCATGTATCCTGTCAGCCAGAGCTGGGCCATGTGTGGCAGTGATGGCACAGCATGATCACGGCAAACTACATGAGGGCCGATTGTTGGTGGGAGGAGTGTGGCCCAGATCAATCCAGTGACCATCTGGTCCAAATCAGGATTGTGACCTTAGGCCAATTAAGTGCACTTTAATGCAGTTGACTGATTTACAATTTATTAAATTTGTAATGATAACGTTTCATTTGTTATGACTTGGCATTTTCAAAGATTAATTTTAAACAATACTACAGTTTAAAAATATTGAAATGATTAAAATTTCTGTGATCATTTAACCATAATCATTTAATATTTCATTAATTTTGTTTATCATGGGGCATAATTTTATTAATATGCTGTCATAAAAATACACCATATTTTATTCCTGTATTTGGATATTTATCTCCATTCTCACTACTGATCGTAAAAAAAAAAAAAAAAATGGACAAATGAGTGGCAGCAGCTGTCAAACAAAAAACGTAAAATTAAAGTAAAATATCCTCATTTAAATAAAAGTGCAAATAATTTTAACAGAAATTTTCCTTAGATGTTTTACAGAAAACACGGTTACTTTACAGGTGTTTCCTGAATTCATTCAAATGACTGGCAGCAACAGAACATTAAACACTAACAGTGTAATGATGGGTCAACAGAGTGGGGATCCATTTTCAGCTTTATTGATATAGTCACCAAAAGTAACAGGGCAAAGGCAGAAGCATAAACAGGGACAGGCAATGGTCGAGGCAGGCGGCAGACAAACAGGATCGAGTCACAGGCAAGGATCAGGGCAGGCGGCAAACAAACACAGTCCAGTACACAGGCAGAGATCAGGGCAGGCAGCAGAGAATCACAGGGTAATAAACAGTCCAACGGTAACAGGGTAACAGTCCACAAGAAAACGCTCAGAAATGATCACCAGGGCAAATCAAGACATCGCAATGTGAGTGTGTGAGAGAGTGGCTTAAATAGTGTGAGTGTGATGGGGTGCAGGTGTGTGCGCAATCAGTCCCAGGAATGAGGGCCTATGGGTAATGTAGTCCGAATGGGAAACAGTCAATACTCAGGTGACGGCTCCTCTCCGGTGGTGTGGAGGAGGAGGCGTGGGAGCCACATTCGTGACAGAGCCCCCGCGAGCGGCTCCAGACGCGAGGAAGCGGACGCCGGGGTCTACCACAGGGTCGAGGGCCGGTCTCTCCGGATGCGTCCGTGAAACTCCTCTAGGAGAGATGGGTCCAGGATATCATCCGCATTGACCCAGGATCGCTTCCTCCGGGCCGCACTCTCCCAGTCGACCAGATATTGTAGCCTCCTACCCCGGCGCCTGGAATCGAGTGCAGTTCTCGAACCTGATAGGCTTCCTCGCCGATCATCAAGGGCGGGGGTTGCGGGCCACGGCTCCCTCCGCGTCTCCTCTCGGACCACCAGAGGGTTTCAGCAACGACACATGGAAGGTGGGAGAGACACGATAATTAGCAGGCAAATTTAAACGGAATGATACAGGTGTAATTTGTTTGAGAATTTGGAAAGGCCCTACAAACCTGGGACTGAGTTTTCTGCACGGAAGTCTGAGACGTAGGTCCTCGTGGACAGCCAGACCCATTGACCCTCGGCATATTCAGGATTGGGACGACGATGTCGATTGGCGAGTTTCCTGCCTTCTTACAGCCCGCTGCAGATGGTGATGGGCCAGATCCCAAGTCTCCTCACTTCGCCGCATCCACTCGGTTACCGAAGGCAGATTTGAAGGCTCCCCAGACCAAGGGAATAGAGGTGGTTGAAACCCCAGGACGCATTGGAAGGGTGTGAGTCCAGTGGCAGGTTTCTGTAGAGAGTTTTGGGCGTATTCAGCCCACATCAGGTAGCGACTCCATTCTGGTTGATTCTGTTGGCAGTATGTGCGTAGAAACTTGGTGAGTTCTTGGTTCATGCGTTCGGGTCTGACCATTGGATTCAGGATGGTACCCAGAGGAGAGGCTGACGTTGATGTTTAACTGCTTGAAGAAAGCTGACCACACTCGAGACGTGAATTGAGGTCCCCTGTCTGACACAATATCCTCCGGAAGCCCATAGAAGCAGAACACATTGTTACACAGGATTTCTGCTGTTTCAAATGCCGTGGGTAATTTGGGTAGTGAGATGAGACGACATGTTTTGGAGAACCGATCAATCACTGTGAGGATGGTGGTGTGACCGCGGGATTCAGGGAGGTCAGTGACGAAGTCAATGGCAATATGTGACCAGGGACGTTGAGGAATGGGTAATGGCTGCAGCAGCCCCACTGGAACTCGATGAGATGACTTGGAAGTTTGACAGAGTGTGCAGTTATTAATGAATTGGGCGGTATCCGCGACCATGGTGTTCCACCAGAACCGATTTTGCAGAAGGTGTTGTGTGGCCGTAATGCCTGGGTGACCTGAGCTGGGGATGAAGTAACTTGTTGCGAAGGTGATCGGGGACGAAAGTGCGATTAGGTGGGCAGTCCGGTGGTGGTGTGGTTTGTTCGTTGGCTTGGGTGATTTCTGTCATAACGTCCCACTGAACCGGAGCGAGTAGCAGTTTGGCAGGAAGAATACTCTCTGCATTGGTCGACCGTTCCACTTCCTCAGACTGGCGGGATAGAGCATCCGCTTTGACATTCTTTGAACCAGGTCTTGCTTGCCGAGGGTTTAGACGTTTTGCTGAACGAAGGTATTCCAGATTTTTGTGATCGATGAGAATCGTGAACGGGTGTTGTGCTCCCTCAAGCCAGTGGCGCCACTCCTCCAACGCCGCTTTCATAGCCAGTAGTTCACGCATTGCCAACGTCAGAAGTTGCGTTCTGCTGCTGACAATTTCCGTGAGTAGAAAGCACATGGGAACATTTTTGCAGGACTACCTTGGCGCTGTGAGAGGATGGCCCCAATGCCAGTACTGGAAGCGTCCACCTCGACTATAAAGGGAGTTCTGGATCTGGGTGACGGAGAATGGGTGCTGACGTGAATCGCCTTTAACTCTTGAAAGGCGTGCACCGCCTCAGGAGACCAGTGAAGGCGTGTTGATTGTCGCTTGGTCATGGATGTTAATGGTGCTGCAACGCCACTGAAGTTCCTTATAAAGCGCCTGTAGAAATTAGCGAAGCCCAGAAATCGCTGTAACTCCTTCAGTGTGCGAGGCTGGAGCCATTCCAGAACTGCCTTTACCTTGCTGTCGTCCATGGCCACTCCTCCTGACTGATGACATAGCCCAGGAATGAAGTTGAAGTGCGGTGAAATTCACATTTCTCCGCTTTGGCGTACAGCTTGTGTTGAATGAGGCGTTGTAGCACGGACCGGACATGTTGGATGTGTTCCTCAAGTTCTTGGAGTATATGAGAATATCGCCAATGTAGACTATGACCCAGCGATTGAGCATGTCCCGGAAGACGTCGTTGATGAACGATTGGAAGACGGAGGGACTGTTGGATAGCCCGAACGGCATAACGAGGGTCTCGTAGTGGCCAGTAGCAGTAGAGAAAGCCGTCTTCCACTCGTCACCCTCTCTGATACGGATCAGATTGTAGGCACAACGAAGATCCAGCTTGGTGAAATATTTGGCTTGCCTTAGTTGTTCCAATGGTAGTGGGTAGCGGAACTTGACTGTTATATCGTTTAATCCACGGTAGTCTATGCAGGGTCGAAGACTGCCGTCTTTCTTTTTAACAAAGAAGAAACCAGATGCCGCCGGGGATGTAGATGGTCGAATGAATCCTTTGGCCAACTCCCCCTCAATGTAGGCCTTCATGGCTGCCGACTCCGGCTGTGACAGGGGAAATATTCTGCCCTTGGGGGGCGTAGTACCTGGCAAGAGATCAATAGCGCAGTCACTGGGTCGGTGAGGAGGTAATTCAGTAGATTTGCTTTTGCTGAAAGCAATCGCCAGATCGGCATATTCAGCGGGTATGTCAGGTGCGTCGATGTTTTGCTCGTGAACTGTAACAGTCTGTACTGGTAAGGGGGTGATCTGTTTTAAGCATAGTCCATGACAAGCGGCATCCCATTGAACAATTTGACCCTCCTTCCATGAAATAAGTGGATTGTGAGTTCTGAGCCATGGGAGACCAAGGATGACCGGGTTATTGGGTGAATGAATCACGTAGAAACGGATGCGTTCTTGATGAAGAACTCCGACTTGCAGAGAGAGCTCGGAGGTGATGTGTGCCACTTTTCCTCCTCCAATGGGTCTCCCATCTAGCGCCTCCACAGTCAATGGAGAATTACAGTCCGTTAGTGTAATATTGTGCTCCTTGATAAATGTGTCTGACATGAAGTTGCCCGCTGCCCCAGAGTCCAGTAATGCATGCGTGGTTATATGTTGGTCATCTACAGTTATTTGTATGGGGATCTTGAGGCAGTTAGTGGAATAATGGGAACTCACCGCCCTCGGGTTAGCTGGGTTAGATCGAACGTGGACAGTTGAGTTTGATGTGACCAGTTTGACCGCAGTACAGACACAGGTGAAGTTGTCGCTTCTCTCTCTCTCCTCTGGATGAAGTGGGGTGTATCCGAGTTGCGTGGGTTCCATTGTGGGATTGGTGACAGGGGGTAGACGAACGGGTCGACGTGAGCGAAGAAGATTGTCGATGTGGATGGTTAGTTCGATGAACTCTCTGAGCGATCTTCCTCGCCACGACATGCCAGCTCAGCTTGAAGTTCCAGTGATAGTCCTCTACGAGAACAGTAGTTTCAGTGTGTCTTCAACCCAGTTCGTTTGAACGGCGAGAGTGCGGAAATGTAATGCATATTCAGCCGCTGTGGTTTTACCTTGACTCAGCGATAGTAGTTGGTCCCCAGCGCTTTGCCACCCTCCGGATGTTCAAGACCTCTTTGAAGCTTTGTAAAAGGCAGAAAAGGTGGGGAACACAGGACTATCCTCTCTCCACACAGCCGTGGCCCAATCCAGCGCCTTACCAGTCAACAGAGAGCAAACGTAAGGAAATCCGACTGGTTTCGCGGATAGAGAGATGGTTGCTGATTAACAAAGAGGAACATTGGAGAAGGAATCCCTTACACTTTGTGGGGGTACCATCAAACTTCTCCGGGAGAGCGAGACGTGGATTGACTGCGGGAGCAGCAGTGAAGACCTGACTGACGGGTGCCGCAGGTGGAGATGTGGCGGCCTCGGCGGCGTTGAAGCGTAGACTCTGCAGGGTTTTCACCAGCTCTTCGGTAAGAGAAGTCAGCGATTCAGTTGATGCTGATGAACCGCTGAGCTGGTTGGCCTGGGCAGACAGCTCGGTGGAGATCTGCATGAATGCTGCTGGATCGCTAGTTGGCGAAGTCTTCTGTAATGATGGGTCAACAGAGTGGGGATCCATTTTCAGCTTTATTGATATAGTCACCAAAAGTAACAGGGCAAAGGCAGAAGCATAAACAGGGACAGGCAATGGTCGAGGCAGGCGGCAGACAAACAGGATCGAGTCACAGGCAAGGATCAGGCAGGCGGCAAACAAACACAGTCCAGTACACAGGCAGAGATCAGGGCAGGCAGCAGAGAATCACAGGGTAATAAACAGTCCAACGGTAACAGGGTAACAGTCCACAAGAAAACGCTCAGAAATGATCACCAGGGCAAATCAAGACATCGCAATGTGAGTGTGTGAGAGAGTGGCTTAAATAGTGTGAGTGTGATGGGGTGCAGGTGTGTGCGCAATCAGTCCCAGGAATGAGGGCCTATGGGTAATGTAGTCCTAATGGGAAACAGTCAATACTCAGGTGACGTGCTCCTCCGGTGGTGTGGAGGAGGAGGCGTGGGAGCCACATTCGTGACAAACAGATCTCTCAAGATCTCAGCATCTTCACTTATTACAATCCATTTTGACTTTATTTCTTTCATACAGAAGTTCTTATTGAGAGGTTTAAGTGTTTATGTCTTACTGTGGAAAAAAGTTTGGTGATCGTTACGGTGATCCGTGTTCGTATTAATTGGGCTGCGTTAACTGTATGTTTCTGATACACATTTTTTATGGCAAAAATGCAGGACAAAATCTCATCAGATGAAGCTGGTCACGTATTGGTGATGAGTAGTAAATATTCTACGACATGTGTCAAAAAATGATTGATGGTGACCTTTGACCTTTGAGCTGCCCTTTGACCTTTGCCCCTCCCCCATGGGACCACCCAAATAGTACCCCATCCCCCCATGGTTGACCGCTGTATGAACCCGATGACCTAGGGGTTATGGAATTTAAATGGTGGTTGACCTTTGACATGGGCTATGAATATGTCCATTGATTCTCATTTTTGAAATATCTCCGGTATTGACCTGTGGGTCAATTGTAGGGTGGAACAAATGGATGATTTTTGAACTTTGACATCATATATTTGAAGTTCTGATGGTGATTTATGAACTTTCAGGTCAGACACGTGTTGAACAGACATCCGCATTCCGGCTCATCTCTAATCTTCCTGTGTAAGCAACAAAATAAGATTTTAATGAAGAAACAGCCGGATCAAAATAACAAAAGAATAAACATGGTATATTTTATAAAATAGAATACACAAACGCACACATGCACACATACCCATTTCAAAAAGTGGAAAACATTCACATCTGCAAAATGTATAAATAAAATTATAACACACTGAATAATAAAAACAGTTACTAAATTTAATGAGACTGATTATTATAGTTAAATAAAATTAAAAGTTTTGGAAAAGTTTTCCTCTAGCAATGTTGTCCATTGGGTTAACAATTGCTTTTAGTTTGAAATATAAAACACCCAAAATGTAGACATATAAGTAAACGAATATTTATTTTAACAATGTCAATGCAAAAAGGGAATTTGGACATGTTCAGACATGTTCCATGTAAAACATGCATAAGACATGGATGTTTTTATACTGGATATTCTCTCCCCTAAACACATGTATCGTAGTAAACGTTTTCATTTTTATATTTTCAAAAATATCATTTAGTATAATTTAAAAGGTGTTTTGCAAATGGGGATACATTTTGGTAGTTAAATAAAAAATATAAAAACATTTTGCTTTTAGTTTATACTGAAATCTAAATCTCTCTCTCTCTCTCACACACACACACACACACACATTTCAAAAGTGAAACATTCTGTTCTTTGATTGAAGATGGTAATAAATAAAAGTATAACAATGTTAATAATAACAAACAGTTACTAAGCCAAAATTATATACCAGTCATCACTGTAAAGCTGCTTTGACACAATCTGCATTGTAAAAAGCGTTATATAAATAAAGGTGACATGACTTAACTTGACTAAATTTACTGAAACCAATTATTATAGTTTTAGTTAAATGAAAATATAAAATGTCTTACTTGTTGATGTCCTTAACATGAAATGGCTTACAAACTCATTCTCTCCAATCTCATTGTCTCTCCAAGTGACTTGCAACAATGCATGATAGTCACAGAGCCAGAAGGGGAGAACAGCGGGGTGGATGAACCAATATTTTGTTCAAGCTAACTTTTATTTTCAAAGCATAAATGTAAAAGTTTAAATTACATCTTTTAAAATTAAACATTTGTTCAAATTCAATCTTTAAATAAATCAAATCTTTGACATTGTATTTATCAGTGTATGTGTAAAAATGTATGGGTCTCACAAGCCACCTCTCACATTGTGTAACATTTTCAACAATTCAATATGAAAATCACCAAGCATTTTCACAGAGAAACAATGATTTCATTCAGACCGTGTGATGCCTCAGGTTAGTTCTATAAAAGGAACTTATCTCTATTTTAAATTGAAATGATTCTAAATATAAATAATATAAAATGTTGCTAAAAATATTTAAACAATTTAAATATAGGTTAAATTAATATATAAATTAAAAATAAATATATTTTTTAAAAAAACCTTACATTTTCAGAGAGCCAAAGTAGGTCCTTTTGCAATGATAATAAATAAGTAAAAATAAAACAAAAGCATTAATAAAATAAAATCATTCATAAAACACCCCAGATCCTCCCAGGAACAAACTCCAGTGTGAATGAGAGATGGCAGGGTGGAGTCAGACAGATGAGTCTCTGTCACAGTGTATGTTAAGACAGCTCACTCCATTCCAGAGTGAATGTTTTTGTACTAAATTTATTTCAAAGCACAATCTTAAAAGTTTAAAAATAGTCTTTTAAAATTAAAATATTGTTTAAATTAAATCTTTAAAGATTTAATAAAAATCAGTTAGAAGTCCACAGTATCGGGATAACATCTGATGCCAATGGTAGAAATTATTTTGCTTAAATTTAACCTAAAGTATACTTTTTATTAAACAGAAACCTGTACGTAGTCATCTTATTTCTCAAAGATTCAAGCAGAAGGGTTAGGGTTAAGTTTTTGAGAAAACAGCATGTTAAAACAGCATGTTAATCTAGAAATATTTAATTTGAATTGATTTAAAAAAAAAAAAGAAAAAATCCAAACATGAAGGTATCTGTGTGTTTGACAACTCACGGATGCAACTCGCACGACCCTGTAAAAACGAGGACTCAACTTTTGCTCTTATTTAGCTTAAGTTGCATCTTTAAGAAAATCACCACACATTTCAGAAGGATCCTCAACAATCATTAATGATGGCCTCAGGATATAGGCTGATGAGGTGATTTACAGATCAGTCACTTCTCTGTGCTGAGCCTGTCTGTTGCCACTTGACCCCAACAATTTTGCATGGGTGTTAAACACCCTACAAGTAGTCATTTATTTCAACTGTGTTATTTACAAAACAGCATTTTTCAATAGAGTGAATCTACACATCTGAGGTCTTTCAGAGACATGACTTCAGGATCAGTGGGTCTCTTGAGAATATTTAATTGTGCTTAAAAACCAAAGATCAGGCCAGATCCCCTACATGACAATGTCCACTTCAGACTCTGTACTTGAAAATACCTTTGCTGTTAAATATGTTTAAAAAACCTCACATGTAAACTTACATTTTTTAAGGTGACGCATGTCTCATAGATCTATATGATTTACTTTTCTTATTTCTATAGTTTCAATTCCTAAATAAATAAAGTAAACCAATAAAGTAAACCAAAAGAATAATGCTGACAAATGTTAGCTGCAATGTTTTTAACAAATAGAATACCTTATTCCAAACAGTTCCTCACACAGTGAAACCATTAAGGAGAGCCAAAGGCTCATGACAATGGGTGAAAACACATTACTATGTAAGATATGTAAGATAGTTTTACCAAAAGAATAATGCTGACAAATATTTTTGCTGCAGTGTTTTTAACAATCAGGGATTACCTTAGTCCAAACAGTTCCTCACACACTGAAGCCATTAAGAATAGCCAAAGGTTCAGGACAATGGGTGAAAACATTACATATGTGAGAGTTTTACCCAAAATCAAATACTGTATTACACTTTTTCCAAAAGATAATATATATATATAAAAATATATAAAAAGTTAAAAGCAAACGTATCTTCATACCATGTGCTCTGACACAATTTTTGTTTTATAAAATTTTATGTTGTTATTTCTAGGTTCATGCTATCATTATAAGTCTGTTAAATATGAAGTTAATACATGATGAAACAAGAATCATGCTACCAAATTCTTTTGTCACAATGTTTTTAAGAAAAAATTGTTGTTTTTAAAATACAACTAAACCAGATTTCAGACAAAAATTATTTTCCCTAGTTGTGCTGGAATAGGGCTTATTTTAAAGTTTGGGATATGTTACAATCAGGCAATACAAGAATCTAGAATAGATAAAAAATATGCCATTTTCACTTGTGAACATGTATTTATACACATTTTCAACATGTATTATACAATATCTGCATACCATTTTTGAAAAGGTTTTAGTAATGCTTTAGATCCGAATCCAGATTTTGGCATCCAACATGACATTAAATAGATGTACAAGTGTACAAGGGTGTCTCAACATGCAGCTTATAACAATCTTCTTAGATTATTATTTTACTCAAATAAATAGATATTGAATATAGCTTACTTGCACTGCTTTTCCCCTACAGATCAAAGCCAAACATGTTTTTGTAGGAATTACTTGAAAACAAAACTCACTGAGAATATATTGTACAGTTGTGATATTTTCAAAAATTCAAATTGATAGTTCTTGTAGTACAATTATCCATCTTTTCGATGTGGGATTGCATGAAGCATCCACACGAAAAGTAAGTCTGTCTGTTTGCACTTGAAGCGATTTCACCTGAAACATATCTAACCATTGCACTGAAAGCCGCGCTACATTAGTTTGAGGACGGTAAACAAAGTTACACACTCTAGTAAAGCGGTAGATACAGCTCAAATATGATCTTTTGAAGGAATTATGTGAGCACAATAAATTCTTTCATCTAAATTCAAGAGGCCTAGTAACTAAGAAAGCAGTGACATCGTGTAAGAAAAGTGTCATATTGCATACAGAAATCCACTCTTTATCTATTGCGAAAGGCATTTTTACCCCCCCTCCCTTCACTCGTCTTAGTCGCGTTATCAAGACTATCAAGATCACTGTTAGCATTTTATTTGTCATCTGTATATGATTTTAGCTTGATACTCCTCTCTGGTTGCTGTCAGTGTAAGTTTGTGCAAATCATCACATGTGTGATGAACACGGACCATTCATTTTAGCATCTTTTAGTTGTATGACTGAACTTTTCTTTGACAAAACCAATTCTGTTTAACAATTTTCTTTCAACATTCCCACATGGTGTTAAAGAATATGTGTAAATATTATATAATACAGTTTTGTTAGAGTCTATGCAGTGCTGTTGTAATGCATGATTATAAGAGAGAAATCCTCTCTTCTGATCTATTGCAAAAATACATTGAGCTATAATGTAAACATAATACAGAAATCCTCTCTTCTGATCTATTGCAAAAGATTTGTGTTTAATTTGTAAATGCCATTTTTCCACTTGCAGATGACGCTGTTTACAATTTTTGTTAGTTTGTTTAAGTACAGTTTTAGATAAAGACTGCTCTCTGAATATGTGGTCAAACATGCAACTACTCACAGGAATTAATGAAAACATGATACTCCTATTACATGAGAGATGTAGTACTGATGTTCTTTTTGACATTTTAAAGCTGATGTCGTCTTTCTGGTCTGTCTGTGGTCACAAGACACATAATGCATCAACACGAAAAAAAAGGAGTCTTGCCGCTTTTTCTGGTACATTCTGTTACAGACTATTACACTTAGTTACAGTATGTTACAGTTATGAAAAAATATTTCAATTGTACTCTAAACAGGACTTGAATAAAAAGTAAACTTAATAAGTAGTTATTTTAAGTGAAAGGTTAGTTGATACAGGCCATTTTATTTTGTCCGCACCATCTTTTAGGAGGCTCCTTTTAGGTTTTTATCCAGGAAACATGTACAACTACGTCAATGTGTTGTCACGTTTGTCTCAATAATTTATTCTTCTTTAGGAAGCCATTATGGTAAGTGTTTTTATCCCTGATCCGCATGCGATCAAAATTGTTTAACATCTTTACAATTTTAAATATTTCCCCGCTTAAATATTAGTTTTATTCATTTACAAAGGTGTCAGGTAGAGGAGATGATTAGGTTGGCACTCAAGACATCCTCTGTGTTGACTTTAATAAAACATTTCAGCATCATTAAGACAACCTCAGTAACTGTATTCATAAATACGCTGGAAATAGCTGTAACCATACAAATATCGGCTATGAATAACTAAAACAAAGCCTAACAACATACACAAATGATTCTAACTCTTTCACGACTCCAGACTGACCCCAGGTAAGTATACCTCAAATACTCACAATAGTTAGATATCTTGACTATCCGTATGTTTAGGACGCGACCGTTCTTGTCCTCATAAATTTTATGTTTCTTTGATTTTATTCACATTTTTTTGAAACACAGTGTTTTACTGCGGCTTCATTTTTTAACATCTCCATTCTTCTTTCATCTGTAATTGTAATTTTGAGCGTATTTGTTTTCCTTTATCATTTTATCCGTTTCATTTGTCCTAAAACTATGTTTCCTATACATTTAGGTGTAATGACGTTGAAATAGCGCTCTCGCTGTTCTCGCATCTCGTTGTTTGTAGCATTTGGTTGATTTAATAAAATGATGGTTTAACCATACTCTTGAGTCATTTTACATACTATTTTATATTTTACGGTATAGAATGCTGAGCACACTTTTTATCTGGACAGCCGATTGGGGTCCACTCACTCACCCGCCGCAGGCGGTTGCCATCAGGAAGTCATAAACAAGTGAAGTAGAGAAGTCGCCAGTTTATTATTTTATTTTACATTTTGATTAAAAAGTTACGAGGTCAAAAACAAACAAAAATCAAAACAAAAAAAAATCACTTATGAATTGTTCACAATAAGATCCATAACATGTAGAAATAGGATGGAACTTCTTTTTGTGCAGACATTTGAATTTTACTAAAGAGTTAAGATTAAGATATTAAAAGACTTTAATAGTAATACTAAAGTAATACTAAATTAAAGACTTTTATTGACACCATCGTATTAAATAATCTCAAGCATTTTAAACATAATGCACATATTGTATATAACACTTCACATCAATGAGGTCTTATTTTAATTTTTTTCAAAAATATGCAGATTCTTAGAGGTGAGGGAAATTTGGATCCAATCAGTTTATTAAACAAAACCAATTACACATATAGCAAGTAACACAAAACAGAAGCAAGGGCACGATACATTACAATATCATTGTACAATTCAGGTTTTGCTATATCACGTTACCATTTAATACATATTAAGGCACATCACCATGACTGATTAAACATTTAGCAATGCTTCAAATGAATTCAGCTCGAATTAAACAACTTGTCTATTGTTAAAAAGACGGTATGTAACGCAGGTATGTCGCTCCACTCAAAATATAGACTGTCTGTAGACCTGCAGTATTCGAAGGGGTCGTCCTCTGGAACTGGCCAGTCACGGTTCCACTCAGACTCAGAACTATCACTGCTTTGAGACCAAAAGTCCATTTCGGATTCCTCACGGGGTTTCATCAACTTAATGAGGTTTTGGTCATGAAGCGACTTGTTCCAACAGGTTGATATGGTTACATTATCACAAGGCTTTATCACCTTGTACCGTACATTTTGGGCAACTCCATCGCACACGTTCATGTAAAAGCGTTTACCAGCGATCCCATTCAGATTGGTCCAGATACGATTGTAGAAAAATGACCAGTCCTTGGCGGGCAAATGCACACAAGGTGTCTGTGATGTAAATTCTTCTTCAAAAAATTCCATAGCATAGAGTTTGACCGTGCGTGATGCTTTGTTAAAAAGAAAGCCGCCCACATAAACATCGGCTATCAGAAATTCCTGTTTCACAAAAATTTTCATCTTCATGAAGAAACTTGGTCAAACGAATCCTGTGTTTTTTCTGCCGTTGCATAAGGAAGATTTTCTTCCGCTTTAACATAACTTTCAACAGAAGTTTCAGGAACTTGTGGAGTAGCCATTGAAGCTTTGCAGACTGTTTCCTAAAGCTTATTCAGTGAGTAGGTCCTGTAGGTTTTAACTAGAAAGAATGCGACGCCTTCAAAAGTCATAAAACACCCGCTGCTTAACCTCTCTAACCCCATTATAATTGGGTGGTAAAAACTCTAACCCCTGGAGGGTAAAACGCCTATATAACGTTTGAAGTCATTTTAATGTTTTACCATCTACAATGTTTCAAAAATATAATAGTAAAATATAAAATAGTATGTAAAATGACTCAAGAGTATGGTTAAACCATCATTTTATTAAATCAACCAAATGCTACAAACAACGAGATGCCGAGAACAGCGAGAGCGCTATTTCAACGTCACATTACACCTAAATGTATAGGAAACATAGTTTTTCGGACAACATGAAACGGGTAAAATGATAAAGGAAAACAAATACGCTCAAAATTACAATTACAGATGAAAGAAGAATGGAGATGTTCTCGGCATCTCGTTGTTTGTAGCATTTGGTTTAGCATCATTTTATTAAATCAACCAAATGAATGGGATCACTGGTAAACGCTTTTACATGAACGTGTGCGATGGAGTTGCCCAAAATGTACGGTACAAGGTGATAAAGCCTTGTGATAATGTAACCATATCAACCTGTTGGAACAAGTCGCTTCATGACCAAAACCTCATTAAGTTGATGAAACCCCGTGAGGAATCCGAAATGGACTTTTGGTCTCAAAGCAGTGATAGTTCTGAGTCTGAGTGGAACCGTGACTGGCCAGTTCCAGAGGACGACCCCTTCGAATACTGCAGGTCTACAGACAGTCTATATTTTGAGTGGAGCGACATACCTGCGTTACATACCGTCTTTTTAACAATAGACAAGTTGTTTAATTCGAGCTGAATTCATTTTGAAGCATTGCTAAATGTTTAATCAGTCATGGTGATGTGCCTTAATATGTATTAAATGGTAACGTGGATATAGCAAAACCTGAATTGTACAAATGATATTGTAAATGTATCGTGCCCTTGCTTCTGTTTTGTGTTACTTGCTATATGTGTAATTGGTTTTGTTTAATAAACTGATTGGATCCAAATTTCTCACCTCTAAGAATCTGCATATTTTTGAAAAATTAAAATAAGACCTCATTGATGTGAAGTGTTATATACAATATGTGCATTATGTTTAAAATGCTTGAGATTATTTAATACGATGAAGTCAATAAAAGTCTTTAATTTAGTATTACTTTAGTATTACTATTAAAGTCTTTTAATATCTTAATCTTAACTCTTTAGTAAAATTCAAATGTCTGCACAAAAAGAAGTTCCATCCTATTTCTACATGTTATGGATCTTATTGTGAACAATTCATAAGTGATTTTTTGTTTTGATTTTTGTTTGTTTTGACCTCGTAACTTTTAATCAAAATGTAAAATAAAATAATAAACTGGCGACTTCTCTACTTCACTTGTTTATGACTTCCTGATGGCAAACCGCCATGGCGGGTGAGGGTGGACCCCAATCGGCTGTCCAGATAAAAAGTGTGCTCAGCATTCTATACCGTGAAAATATAAAATAGTATGTAAAATGACTCAAGAGTATGGTTAAACCATCATTTTATTAAATCAACCAAATGCTACAAACAACGAGATGCCGAGAACAGCGAGAGCGCTTATTTCAACGCCACATTACACCTAAATGTATAGGAAACATAGTTTTTGGACAAAATGAAACGGATAAAATGATAAAGGAAAACAAATACGCTCAAAATTACAATTACAGATGAAAGAAGAATGGAGATGTTAAAAATGAAGCCGCAGTAAAACACTGTGTTTCAAAAAAATGTGAATAAAATCAAAGAAACATAAAATTTATGAGGACAAGAACGGTCGCGCCCCTAAACATAACGGATAGTCAAGATATCTAACTATTGTGAGTATTTGAGGTATACTTACCTGGGGTCAGTCTGGGTCGTGGAAAGAGTTAGAATCATTTGTGTATGTTGTTAGGCTTTGTTTTAGTTATTCATAGCCGATATTTGTATGGTTACAGCTATTTCTGCGTATTTATGAATACAGTTACTGAGGTTGTCTTAATGATGCTGAAATGTTTTATTAAAGTCAACACAGAGGACGTCTTGAGTGCCAACCTAATCATCTCCTCTACCTGACACCTTTGTAAATGAATAAAACTAATATTTAAGCGGGGGGAAATATTTAAAATTGTAAAAGATGTTAAACAATTTTGATCGCATGCGGATCAGGATAAAAACACTTACCATAATGGCTTCCTAAAAGAAGAATAAATTATTGAGACAAACGTGACAACACATTGACGTAGTTGTACATGTTTCCTGGATAAAACCTAAAAGGGAGCCTCCTAAAAGATGGTGCGGACAAAATAAAATGGCCTGTATCAACTAACCTTTCACTTAAAATAACTACTTATCAAGTTTACTTTTTATTCAAGTCCTGTTTAGAGTACAATTGAAATATTTTTTCATAACTGTAACATGCTGTAACTAAGTGTAATAGTCTGTAACAGAATGTACCAGAAAAACGGCAAGACTCCTTTTTTTTTTCGTGTTGATGCATTATGTGTCTTGTGACCACAGACAGACCAGAAAGACGACATCAGCTTTAAAATGTCAAAAAGAACATCAGTACTACATCTCTCATGTAATAGGAGTATCATGTTTTCATTAATTCCTGTGAGTAGTTGCATGTTTGACCACATATTCAGAGAGCAGTCTTTATCTAAAACTGTACTTAAACAAACTAACAAAAATTGTAAACAGCGTCATCTGCAAGTGGAAAATGGCATTTACAAATTAAACACAAATCTTTTGCAATAGATCAGAAGAGAGGATTTCTGTATTATGTTTACATTATAGCTCAATGTATTTTTGCAATAGATCAGAAGAGAGGATTTCTCTCTTATAATCATGCATTACAACAGCACTGCATAGACTCTAACAAAACTGTATTATATAATATTTACACATATTCTTTAACACCATGTGGGAATGTTGAAAGAAAATTGTTAAACAGAATTGGTTTTGTCAAAAGAAAAGTTCAGTCATACAACTAAAAAGATGCTAAAATGAATGGTCCGTGTTCATCACACATGTGATGATTTGCACAAACTTACACTGACAGCAACCAGAGAGGAGTATCGGCTAAAATCATATACAGATGACAAATAAAATGCTAACAGTGATCTTGATAGTCTTGATAACGCTTACTCAAGACGAGTGAAGGGAGGGGGGGGTAAAAATGCCTTCGCAATAGATAAAGAGTGGATTTCTGTATGCAATATGACACTTTTCTCTACATCGATGTCACTGCTTTCTTAGTTACTAGGCCTCTTGAATTTAGATGAAAGAATTTATTGTGCTCACATAATTCCTTCAAAAGATCATATTTGAGCTGTATCTACCGCTTTACTAGAGTGTGTAACTTTGTTTACCGTCCTCAAACTAATGTAGCGGACTTTCAGTGCAATGGTTAGATATGTTTCAGGTGAAATCGCTTCAAGTGCAAACAGACAGACTTACTTTTCGTGTGGATGCTTCATGCAATCCCACATCGAAAAGATGGATAATTGTACTACAAGAACTATCAATTTGAATTTTTGAAAATATCACAACTGTACAATATATTCTCAGTGAGTTTTGTTTTCAAGTAATTCCTACAAAAAACATGTTTGGCTTTGATCTGTAGGGGAAAAGCAGTGCAAGTAAGCTATATTCAATATCTATTTATTTGAGTAAAAAATAATAATCTAAGAAGATTGTTATAAACAGTTGAGACACCCTTGTACACTTGTACATCTATTTAATGTCATGTTGATGCCAAAATCTGGATTCGGATCTAAAGCATTACTAAAACCTTTTCAAAAATGGTATGCAGATATTGTATAATACATGTTGAAAATGTGTATAAATACATGTTCACAAGTGAAAATGGCATATTTTTTTTATCTATTCTAGATTCTTGTATTGCCTGATTGTAACATATCCCAAACTTTAAAATAAGCCCTATTCCAGCACAACTAGGGAAAATAATTTTTGTCTGAAATCTGGTTTAGTTGTATTTTAAAAACAACAATTTTTTTCTTAAAAACATTGTGACAAAAGAATTTGGTAGCATGATTCTTGTTTCATCATGTATTAACTTCATATTTAACAGACTTATAATGATAGCATGAACCTAGAAATAACAACATAAATTTTATAAAACAAAATTGTGTCAGAGCACATGGTATGAAGATACGCTTGCTTTTAACTTTTTATATATTTTTATATATATATATTATCTTTTGGAAAAAGTGTAATACAGTATTTGATTTTGGGTAAAACTCTCTCACATATGTAATGTTTTCACCCATTGTCCTGAACCTTGGCTATTCTTAATGGCTTCAGTGTGTGAGGAACTGTTTGGACTAAGGTAATCCCTGATTGTTAAAACACTGCAGCAAAAATATTTGTCAGCATTATTCTTTTGGTAAAACTATCTTACATATCTTACATAGTAATGTGTTTTCACCCATTGTCATGAGCCTTTGGCTCTCCTTAATGGTTTCACTGTGTGAGGAACTGTTTGGAATAAGGTATTCTATTTGTTAAAAACATTGCAGCTAACATTTGTCAGCATTATTCTTTTGGTTTACTTTATTGGTTTACTTTATTTATTTAGGAATTGAAACTATAGAAATAAGAAAAGTAAATCATATAGATCTATGAGACATGCGTCACCTTAAAAAATGTAAGTTTACATGTGAGGTTTTTTAAACATATTTAACAGCAAAGGTATTTTCAAGTACAGAGTCTGAAGTGGACATTGTCATGTAGGGGATCTGGCCTGATCTTTGGTTTTTAAGCACAATTAAATATTCTCAAGAGACCCACTGATCCTGAAGTCATGTCTCTGAAAGACCTCAGATGTGTAGATTCACTCTATTGAAAAATGCTGTTTTGTAAATAACACAGTTGAAATAAAAAAATATAACACCCATGCAAAATTGTTGGGGGTCAAGTGGCAACAGACAGGCTCAGCACAGAGAAGTGACTGATCTGTAAATCACCTCATCAGCCTATATCCTGAGGCCATCATTAATGATTGTTGAGGATCCTTCTGAAATGTGTGGTGATTTTCTTAAAGATGCAACTTAAGCTAAATAAGAGCAAAGTTGAGTCCTCGTTTTTACAGGGTCGTGCGAGTTGCATCCGTGAGTTGTCAAACACACAGATACCTTCATGTTTGGATTTTTTTTCTTTTTTTTTAAATCAATTCAAATTAAATATTTCTAGTTAACATGCTGTTTTTAACATGCTGTTTTCTCAAAAACTTAACCCTAACCCTTCTGCTTGAATCTTTGAGAAATAAGATGACTACGTACAGGTTTCTGTTTAATAAAAAGTATACTTTAGGTTAAATTTAAGCAAAATAATTTCTACCATTGGCATCAGATGTTATCCCGATACTGTGGACTTCTAACTGATTTTTATTAAATCTTTAAAGATTTAATTTAAACAATATTTTAATTTTAAAAGACTATTTTAAACTTTTAAGATTGTGCTTTGAAATAAATTTAGTACAAAAACATTCACTCTGGAATGGAGTGAGCTGTCTTAACATACACTGTGACAGAGACTCATCTGTCTGACTCCACCCTGCCATCTCTCATTCACACTGGAGTTTGTTCCTGGGAGGATCTGGGGTGTTTATGAATGATTTTATTTTATTAATGCTTTTTGTTTTATTTTTACTTATTTATTATCATTGCAAAAGGACCTACTTTGGCTCTCTGAAAATGTAAGGTTTTTTTAAAAAAAATATTTATTTTTAATTTATATATTAATTTAACCTATATTTAAATTGTTTAAATATTTTTTAGCAACATTTTATATTATTTATATTTAGAATCATTTCAATTTAAAATAGAGATAAGTTCCTTTTATAGAACTAACCTGAGGCATCACACGGTCTGAATGAAATCATTGTTTCTCTGTGAAAATGCTTGGTGATTTTCATATTGAATTGTTGAAAATGTTACACAATGTGAGAGGTGGCTTGTGAGACCCATACATTTTTACACATACACTGATAAATACAATGTCAAAGATTTGATTTATTTAAAGATTGAATTTGAACAAATGTTTAATTTTAAAAGATGTAATTTAAACTTTTACATTTATGCTTTGAAAATAAAAGTTAGCTTGAACAAAATATTGGTTCATCCACCCCCGCTGTTCTCCCTTCTGGCTCTGTGACTATCATGCATTGTTGCAAGTCACTTGGAGAGACAATGAGATTGGAGAGAATGAGTTTGTAAGCCATTTCATGTTAAGGACATCAACAAGTAAGACATTTTATATTTTCATTTAACTAAAACTATAATAATTGGTTTCAGTAAATTTAGTCAAGTTAAGTCATGTCACCTTTATTTATATAACGCTTTTTACAATGCAGATTGTGTCAAAGCAGCTTTACAGTGATGACTGGTATATAATTTTGGCTTAGTAACTGTTTGTTATTATTAACATTGTTATACTTTTATTTATTACCATCTTCAATCAAAGAACAGAATGTTTTTCACTTTTGAAATGTGTGTGTGTGTGTGAGAGAGAGAGAGAGAGAGAGATTTAGATTTCAGTATAAACTAAAAGCAAAATGTTTTTATATTTTTTTATTTAACTACCAAAATGTATCCCCCATTTGCAAAACACCTTTTTAAATTATACTAAATGATATTTTTGAAAATATAAAAATGAAAACGTTTACTACGATACGTGTGTTTAGGGGAGAGAATATCCAGTATAAAAACATCCATGTCTTATGCATGTTTTACATGGAACATGTCTGAACATGTCCAAATTCCCTTTTTGCATTGACATTGTTAAAATAAATATTCGTTTACTTATATGTCTACATTTTGGGTGTTTTATATTTCAAACTAAAAGCAATTGTTAACCCAATGGACATCATTGCTAGAGGAAAACTTTTTCCATGTTTTTAATTTTTATTTAACTATAATAATCAGTCTCATTAAATTTAGTAACTGTTTTTTATTATTCAGTGTGTTATAATTTTATTTATACATTTTTGCAGATGTGAATGTTTTCCACTTTTTGAAATGGGTATGCGTGCATGTGTGCGTTTGTGTATTCTATTTTATAAAATATACCATGTTTATTCTTTTGTTATTTTGTTCCGGCTGTTTCTTCATTAAAATCTTATTTTTGTTGCTTACACAGGAAGATTAGAGATGAGCCGGAATGCGGATATCTGTTCAACACGTGTCTGACCCTGAAAGTTCATAAATCACCATCAGAACTTCAAATATATGATGTCAAAGTTCAAAAATCATCCATTTGTTCCACCCTACAATTGACCCACAGGTCAATACCAGAGATATTTCAAAAATGAGAATCAATGGACATATTCATAGCCCATGTCAAAGGTCAACCACCATTTAAATTCCATAACCCCGAGGTCATCGGGTTCATACAGCGGTCAACCATGGGGGGATGGGGTACTATTTGGGTGGTCCCATGGGGGAGGGGCAAAGGTCAAAGGGCAGCTTAAAGGTCAAAGGTCACCATCAATCATTTTTTGACACATGTCGTAGAATATTTACTACTGTGATGATATCGTCATCATGTAGGGGCTTGATTCACTGATATCACTTAAAGTCAGATCTCTGTGTATGTTAGCAGTTAATTTCACATCATTTACAGTAGCCTTGTGATATTGTGCCATCAGTATTATGATAATCTGGTATTCTGAATTTTTAAGTCATACAGAAAATGTTTTGAGTTTTGTCTTTTAGGTGCACAAAGACATCAAGAATCAACATACTAATCTCAACAATGGTGACAATCAACAATCAATCAGTTTTTCTTGTTTTGTGACATTCAGAGTTGATCTGAATATTTTTTTGATTGTCACCCTTTTCGCAATTCATACTCTGATTCTTGATGTCTGTGTGAGTTTACATGATCCTGTCAAAACATTTTCTACATAATGACTTAAAATCTTTCATAGTATCATAGAACTTCAGGAATTTCTGCAGTAGTATTGGCATGAAAAAATGAACAACTAACATTAAACAGTTCAATCAGAGATTAGATCAATAAAAAGTGACCAACATTATCTGATCAGAGTTGCTCTTGCATTTTTTTTTTTTTTTTGCTATGTCAAACATGTATCAGACACACAGTTTAAGCAGCCAGAGAAAAACTAATGTTATAAAGTCAAAGGTCAAGAGCACAACTAAAGCAAATACTGATCACCATAATAGTGACCAAACTTTATTATTTTCAATAAAACATTAACATCAAAAACCTCTGATAATTCTCAATAAGAAATTGAGAATAAATGAAGTAAAGTCTGGATTGTAATAAGTGAAGATGGTGAGATCTTGATAGATCTGTTAGTGTTTAATGTTCTGTTGGGATTTAAAGGGTTGTGGTCCAGGGTTGGTCACCATTGTGCTGAAGAGTAGAGCCTGTGCAGGATGGGCCAGTAAACATTGGTGTTATGCTGCATGTTGCTTCATTTAAGAGGCAGTAACATATAGTTTCATTAATTCATGCATGTAGTTAACTGCAAGAGATTCTCATTTTACAGTGAATGTGTTTGTTAATAATAATTCAGGAAATACCTGTAAAGTAACTGTTTTAGCACTTAATTTAAATTAGGATAATTTACTTTAATTTTACATATGTTTTGTTTGGCAGCCGTAGCTGACAGTCATTGACTTTTTCTTTTTTTTTAACATGATTTTTTTACAGTGTAGATAAGGCTCAGGTGTGGGAAAAGGGGCTTTGTGGACTGTAGCTGGGCCAGAAAAAAATTTGCTATGTGGTCAGCAGACCAACGAACCAAGCTATAATTCATAACAGGAAATGTGTTATATATAAAGCAGTAGTCAGATTCTGTGAGCACATTAGTTATATTTGAAAACCAAAGAGTGCCTCTTTATGGTAAAATAATGCATAAAAGATTTGCATGCACAGGGTAAGATTTGTGGACGTGTAAATCATCTTTCAAGTGTAAGAAAAACAGATTTGCAGCATTTTGCTGTTTTTGTAAGAGTAAATCGTGTATTGTGAAACTGCAGCTTTATGTTAATGCAAAATAAATATGATCTGTATTCTTCTTACGTCCATTTTTCCACACTAACACTTTTGGCACTTTTTTTTCCCCGCTGAAATGCAGCCAAAATCGTTGCAAGCCTGTGGACAGTAAGTTGCAAGCGAAAACAACAGAGTCAGGAACTGCAAAAAAAACGAGTAAAACAAACCTTTGTGTAAAAAAAAATAAACTGCTGCAAATTAAAATCTATAAATCAGAATATTTATTGCATTTATGAATAAAAGGCTCAGTACTCAAGGCTCTATCACCTGTTGCCTTAATGGTGTACAGGGTCTTTGGGCGGATTGCTGAGGCTCAGTTTTGGGGTTTCTGGTTTACTTATTAATTTTAATCTGCGATGACATAAAGGAAAATGTATTAAATGATAAAGAATAAAACATTGCAGTCAAGTTGAAAATAATGTCCTATCTTCAGCACCGTTAGCCTTGTGGGCAGCTTGAGTGACCCGAGTTCAGTTCCGGCTCGTGGACCTTTCCTGATCCCGTCCCCTTTTCTCTCTACCACTTCGCTTCTCTCTACTACTTCGCTTCACTGTCCTATCATTAATAAAAAGGCTAAATGCCAAAAATAAACCTTTGAAAATAAGTAGGCTAAATATACACTACATTGCCAAAAGTTTTGGGACGCCTGCCTTTGTGCACATGAAATTTAATGACATCCCATTCTTAATCCGTAGTTTAATATGGAGTTGTCCCACCCTTTGCAGCTATAACAGCCTCAACTCTTCTGGGAAAGCTTTTCACAAGGTTTAGGAGTGTGTTTATGGGAATTTTTGACCATTCTTCTAGAAGCACATTTGTGAGGTCAGGCAGTGATGTTGGCGAGAAGGCCTGGCTCACAGTCTCCGCTCTAATTCATCCCAAAGGTGTTCTGTCGGGTTGAGGTCAGGACTCTGTGCAGGCCAGTCAAGTTCCTCCACACCAAACTCGCTCATCCATGTCTTTATGGACCTTGCTTTGTGCACTGGTGCACAGTCATGTTGGAACAGGAAGGGGCAATCCCCAAACTGTTCCCACAAAGTTGGGAGCATGAAATTGTCCAAAATGTCTTGGTATGCTGAAGCATTAAGAGTTCCTTTCACTGGAACTAAGGGTCCAAGCCCAACCCCTGAAAAACAACCCCACACCATAATCCCCCCTCCACCAAACTTTACACTTGACACAATGCAGTCAGGCAAGTACCGTTCTCCTGGCAACCGCCAAACCCAGACTCGTCCATCGGTTTGCCAGACAGAGAAGCGTGATTCATCACTCCAGAGAACACGTCTCCACTGCTCTAGAGTCCAGTGGCGGCGTGCTTTACACCACTGCATCCGACACTTTGCATTGCACTTGGTGATGTAAGGCTTGGATGCAGCTGCTCGGCCATGGAAACCCATTCCATGAAGCTCTCTACGCACTGTTCTTGAGCTAATCTGAAGGCCACACAAAGTTTGGAGGTCTGTATCTATTGACTCTGCAGAAAGTTGGCGACTTCTGCAAGACTGTGTGCCTCAGCATGCGCTGACCCCGCTCTGTGATTTTACGTGGCCTACCACTTCATGGCTGAGTTGCTGTTGTTCCCAATTTCTTCTACTTTGTTATGATACCACTAACAGTTGACTGTGGAATATTTAGTAGTGAGGAAATTTCCCGAATGGACTTATTGCACAGGTGGCAACCTATCACGGTACCACGCTTGAATTCACTGAGCTCCTGAGAGTGACCCATTCTTTCACAAATGTTTGTAGAAGCAGTCTGCATGCCTAGTGCTTGATTTTATACACCTGTGGCCATGGAAGTGATTGGAACACCTGAATTCAATGATGTGGAGGGTGTCCCAATTCTTTTGGCAATATGGTGTATATAAATAAAAAGAAAATAATGTCTTACTTGTTTAATTAGTGACACTTAGCCTAATGCTTTCAAAAATCTTTATTTGAATATGACAGCATTTTTATTTTAAGATCTTTATTTGAATATGGTAACAGGATAACTTGTTCTACAATATTTCTATGATTAAATCGCTAACAGAGACTCCTCCCATCAGACAACCACTGTGGGCGTAGTTAGTAAGCATGTTGACATCATCCATAGTGACGAGGTCAACCCGGCCCTTACTCTTAGCTTAAGACTTTTCTCTATTCCTTAGTAAAGTTGGTCTCAGCAGCTTTGTGAATATGTTTTAAGAGAAAACTCTTAGCTAAGAACTTTTACTGCTATTTAGGATAACTCTTAGTGGTGAGATAAAATGTTTTGAATACGGCCCCTGGTCTCTATGAATCCCCTCTTTCTGAAATGCGCAATTAAATGCTTCAAGCATGTTTCGAAATGTCCCACCCTTACCATAACCGCAGCTCCAACACACTACTAACTAAGGGAACGTTTACCACGACAATGATACGCTTAAAACTGAGAAGTTTTACTTTGAGTTTTTCTGCTTACAGGCGACATCATTGTCAAAATGATCCCCATTCACACGGATCCGCGAAATCGACTAAAAATGCTGCATTCTCCTGCCAGGCCATTAGATGGCGATGAATCACTACAGACTGAACATGTAATACGCATGTGCGTGACGTCATCATTTCCACAGATTCAAGTTTTTTGTTGTTTACATGGAGACTTCCACTTGAAACTTGCACTTTGAAACCAGTTTTCAAAAGTTTGCGTTTTCAGGCACCCAAAACACCGTTGTCGTCTAAATGAACGGACAAAACGCATGAAAAGTTTTACTTTTTTAGTTGAAAATGGTGTCATGTAAACACCCCCTAACTTAACCAGGCCCCGCCCCTTTATTTTGAACGTGTCTTGGGTGGGAATTAAATAAATGAGGGATATTGTGACGTGTTTGTTCTCAGAAGAAAAATCAAGACTACTCCCGCTGGAGGGACTTTGAGCTTTGTAACTTTTTTTATGCTCAAACAGCAACATTACACACTAAAGAAAGTTTAATAGGAAAAAAGCATAATAGGACCCCCTTTAAAGTAATATTAACATTTAGCTAGTGGTCATCAAATCATGTTAACTTAACTATAAGCTTCACAACCTCACAACAACTTGACATTTGATATTGAACAGTGCTTTGATCTGCCGACATTGACACTATTCTTTAAGAGCTGCTGTGCAGCCAAAATTATATACCAGTTATCAATGTAAAGCTGCTTTGACACAATCTGCATTGTAAAAAGTGCTATATAAATAAAGGTGACAACCATCTTGTATGTTGCAGGTGCCCATCTTTGAGATGCTGAGGAATGATGGGAGGAGAACCTCTTGGGGCGCTGTTGATAGCAGGACAGTATGTCATCCTGAGGTGAGTTTTTTTTTTTTTTTAATTCTCTGTGAGTGACACCTTTGTAGCCATTACAAATGCAGTATGTACAAGATACCGTCTAATATTTGTGATGTTTTAAGACTCGTGTTTTGGAGGATGTTAGGACTGCAGTTATAAAATAGTTGACAGAATTTCATTATCAATTACTTTAAGCATTTAACACTACTTAGTATTTAAATAATTTTATTTTAAAATATGGTAGTTTTTAATAAAGTACAGGAAATAATATTTGATTAAGGGTGGTTTTAAGTGTCCTTTGAGATGATTATATGTTTTGCAGTTTATTTTGTTTCTGCCAAGCCAATGAAGCACAATAAAGATATTTTATTATAAATTTATTGGTAATTGTTTTATAATAATTATTATTGTTATAAAAATTTATTTTAACAGTTTAAATTGAGTAATGGACACAAAAAAAGCCCTTTGTGTCTTTCTTCACAGGTTTGCCTGTATTTTCATCATAAGCTGTTCAGGGGCAATCGTGTCACCAAAGTGGACCCTGGAAGCTTTAACGCGTTTACCTCTCCAAACCTGCCGCCATTAGCACAATGCAATGTCGACATCAAAAGTAATTCCTCTTCTGCCAACATTTATACACAGTCCCATATGGGTCTAGTTATAGAATAGTTTTCATAAAAAATTAAAATTCATTTTTTATTTTATTTTTTTATTCTTTTACTTTTTCCTGCCATAGAAATTCACTATATATTGGTTGCTTTTTAAAAAAAATGCAATTACAGTAATTTGGGACTGAGGCTCTTAAAGGGTTAGTTCACCCAAAAAAAGAAAATTTGGTCATCCTCAGATTGTTCCAAACCTGTATGAATTTCTTTGTTCTGCTGAACACAAGAGATATTTTAAAGAATAAGCGTAATCCTCCAGGTAATCCGCCTCGCAGATGTTACTCACACAGCTCTTACTAGCTGGCCTCCATTACATATGGGTAACCAAACAGTTGATGGGACCCAATGACTTCTATAGTATGGGGGAAAAAAATAATAATACTATGAAAGTCAGTGGGGCTCATCAACTGTTTGGTTACCAGTTTTCTTCAAAAATATCTTCTTTTGATTTCAGCAGAAGAAAGAAAATGATGACAGAATCTTCATTTTTGGGTGAAACATTCTAGAATTTGGGTGAAACATTTCAGGATTTTTCTCCATATAGTAGACTTAAACCCAGCGGGTTGAAGGTCCAAATGTCAGTTTCAGTGCAGCTTCAAAGGGCTCTACATGATCCCAGACGGGAATAAGAGTCTTATCTAGCAAAACATTCATTTTCTAAAAAAAAAAATTATATACTTTTTAACCACAAATGCTCGTCTGGCAACCCGTTGGTTGCTATGCTGAAGTCCACTATATGGAGAAAAATCCTGGAATGTTTTCCTTAAAAACCTTAATTTCTTTTCGACTGAAGAAAGAAAGACATGAACATCTTGGATGACATGGGGGTGAGTAAATTATCAGGAAATTTTAATTCTGAAGTGAACTAATCCTTTAAGCTTCAAAAAGGATGCAATAACATTATCGAAGTATTGTAGAAGTGTTCCATGTGATTTCTGTTTATCACTTAAATGAATGTGTCTTCCATTAAGCTGTTATATGATTTCGGAAGATTTGGAAAAGATTGTAAGTCATATAGGCTACTTTTATGATAGTTTATATAGTGTTTTTGAATCTTTAATTGCATGGTTTGGAACAACGTTGAATTGAGCAAATGATGACGCTTCAACAAATGTTGAGTAGATGTAATCCATATACTAACTCATATCCATATCCAACTTCAAAAAGTCATCATTGGTAGTTGACAAGTTATTCATTACATTTTTATGAACGTATAGAGGAAGGTTCACTGGCAGAAAACTTTCTTTTACATTTTAGTTACATTTTTAGTACTTTTGTTTTGTGTTTTTGTCATTTTTATTAGTTTTTCCTTTTTGAATGTCTATTTAGTTTTTAATAAATTTGATTTCAATTTTCAATCATTTGCTGTTTAATAATCCTGTGGTGAGAAGAATGAATTACAAAGTACAAATATTAGTCTTGTGTAGATTCAAAATTAATATTAGTTCATAAAAACTGCACATGTAGTAACTATGCACAAATAATTAAGAAAAGTTACATTTTCAATAGTATATTATGTCACATTGCAACTACCTTCTTAGTGAAGATGCAGTGTTATTTATTTTATTCAGACGTGTTGTTTTGAGTATGTTTTATTTCTTATTTTATTTTCTTACTCTTTAGTTAACTGGGACCCAATACAACTGGCACATTCCGTGTCAACACACAATTGAACCCTAAAGTGGGTCTCCTGCGACTCTTCCCAGGAATCACTGCTGATAAAGTAAGGCCATGTGGCAGACATGTTCACAAGACCCTGAAGGCCAAGTCAAGTCTCAAGTCTTTGTCCTATTTTTAGCAACAGTTCTTTCAGTTAGTTATTAATAGTGTTTTGAAATATCAAAACTGATTTCTACTTTAATATGTCTAATAAAGCACACAAAGTATTACTTAAATCATTCATTTAATTTTTATTCACAATAAACTATTACTTTCACACTAAATAACTACTATTTGGAGTTCAGGGACAACAGTCACCACAAGAAAAAAAAAAGTGCTGTGTATTTTGAGCTATTTGAGTTGCTGTAGTTTGCTGTATTTCTCAAGCAGTAATGGGTAATGTAGTCTTCCAGTGAGCGCCGGCGGTAATAAAACCTGTGTATAAACCATAGACTGTAAAAAAAGATGGACGAAAGCCCATCTTTCACTCTCTTCCATTGTAGTAAGTGAAGCTGCCAGTGTGCCAATATGGCGCTGACATCTGGACTCTCAAGTCTGTGAAGTAGTGGTGGATCCAAAATGGTTAATATTCATATTCATGCATTTTATTCATATTTTATGTTAATCATTTATGGCTTATGATTTATCAATATTACTTTTGATTTCATATATTCATGTACTCCTACTCTATATATTAATTCTCATAATATTTTCAAGTATTTACTTTTTATTGTACCCTTATGGTTATTCTTATTTTATATTTAAGAGTATGTATGCTTATTTATTTAATTGTTCTTCAAGTGTTCCAATGTAACAGGTCATGTTGACACGTTTGTGGTTAGATATTGGACGCCTGTCAAGTACTGCAGAAGCGATGATGTTTTCGGAATTAGTTGTTCTTTTGAACTCGATGTACCTTTTATATCAAAATATGTCCATTTCTATTTCTGCTGACATGTGATAATGTAAGATCTGCAAAATTCCCTTAAGGGTGTCAAAACATCCCCTATATCTATTTTCATCTATTTTTGACACTTGACCAGTCTATGATATAATGGATAAATCCATTTGATCTTTTCTTATTAGACCAAAACATAAGTTTGAGTGGGATTCTACAATACTCTAGTACAATACTCAATACTCTATTATTACTCGATTTTATTATTAACTATTAATTACTTACTTAATGAATTTGTTTGTCTATATAATTTTCAATTAATAAATTTGTTATTCCTTATTTAAATTTGATCTCTGACATAATCATTGCTGGACTGCCTGGATCTCATTTTCTCAAGTTTTTGCATCAAGTATTGAGTGTGAAGTGGAGCCACGATATCAAGGTCCCACCCACAACTCATTATGTCGGTGTGAACCAAGCGGCAACCCCCAGTTTCATCCCCCAGTTTCTAATGAAGCCAATATGGAAGTGACTTAAACTGCAATTCATCAATTGGCCACTAGGGACAGGCTCCAAAAGAGAGCAGAATCTCATTGACCCACATGTTAAAATGCCCAACTTTACAGCAGAAAAAAACATGTTTACAGCTGTTACAAATTGTGGTTTTGGTCTATATAGCTAATTTTGCCCTTCATGACAACTGTCATGGCTTAATTATATTAAGCCTTAAAGTTCTGCATAATTAAGGGCGTGGTCACTTGAGTGACAGGTGGATTACCGTTGAGCCATCACGTTACCTCAGCTAATTCCAACCACTGAACTTTGGCATCTCTGCCGTGTTTGTGCTTTTTTCTTGATTATTTCATACATTTATCAAATAATATGGCTTGCTGTGCGGTTAATGGTCGAGACAGATGTACGTCTGTGTAGATGTGCACACATGCGGAAGATAAACAGAACACACATTGTTGGATCGTCTTGCCATTGGCTTAAAGTTTTACTACAATGACAATGGCTGGAGAATATGCCTCTCAAGAGACCACAAAATTCGACAGCACTGCGTCTTTGCCGCTATAGAATTGGCTGCGATTAGCCGCTGTGGGAACGTGGGAACCAACCGAATTTGTTTACTAATGTCAAAATCGTTAGAATTTGCCATAGGTAAATTGATAGAATTAACATTAGCAGTATCAGGCATTGGTGAGGTAGGGAGTTTACAACTAACATTACTCACCGACATACGGCGTGCGCCTTGTCTTTCCAGTTCATACTGCTTCATCTTTAACAGCTGTGTACTATGCTCTTGCCGTTTAACTTCTAAGTCAAGTTCTTTAAGTCTAACTGCCAATCTAAAATCCTCAGTATTTGAGCCTACAAGGGAATTAGGAACAGCGTTTACCTCAACACAATCTCCAAAAGGAACTTCCGCGTCCTGCACACCTGCTTCGGCATGTGGAAAATCTGGAGTGGATTCACCCTCCAAAACTCCGATATTCACCAACTTTTCACGCAATGTTTCTCTAATTTCCCACTTTGTCCCAGCCTTTGGAACAGATATGTCATAAAAACCTGCTACCAAAAGCAAGTCAGATTTACGACACTTCTGTAATGCTTGGAAAGTAGGTGAAATTCTAAAAGCTTCAATACTGAATTCCATCGTATAACTAATATTCACCAAATTACAAAGATAAAAACTGCCAATCAGAAATAACAATATATGCATTTAGCAAATAGCGTACTCACCAGTAAGATATCCTACTTCTCTTCCGAAACGATAGAAATTCCGATGAACGAGCAACAAATGGCCTAACGAACAAAAGTAAAAAAACATCCCGGACAGCCCCCATTTTATTACGATCCGTCTAGGTTAAATCGTGCAATTTTTTTGTTTTGCGACTTAAGTGCGACTTGCAGACTTGAGTTTCCATCTCTGCTGTGTGGTAATGTTCATGCGCTTTATTTGCACACTTATTTTTGCCAAATCTCTCCATTCAGTGCATGAACATGTTCATTATTTTTTTTTTTTTTACAATTTTAACTAAATAATGAAACCAAGTTTCATTTGTCTGAACTTTTAGAATGTTTAAATGAGATCCATTTTCTCATCAGGTCAAGGCCTTCTTGCAGCCTCCTATGGATGGGATCGTATTGGAGACCTACGGCAGCGGTAACGCCCCTGACAATGACACCGAGCTGCTGGATGAGATCTGTGCTGCGATCAAGAGAGGACTCATCATGATCAACTGCACCCAGTGCCTCCGGGCACGGTCACAACCTCATACGCCACTGGCCAGGTATGGGAGTTTGCTTGAAGGCACAATATGTAAATTCAAATATCCAAAATTCAAATATTTAAAATATCCAAAAAACACTAGAACAATGTTACATATTTTAAATACGTGTGTACTTGCATTATCCCGAATGTTTCCAACAATATTTAAATCCAAATAAATCAGCAGAGGTGGAAGTAACGAATTACAGCTACTCACGTTACTGTAATTAAGTAGTTTTTTTGGGTTTTTGTACTTTTTTGAGTACATTTTTTAATCTGTAATTTTACTTGTACTTAAGTACAAATTAAGCTTAGTAGGCCTAATCTACTTCGCTACTTGTAAAATCACATTCTGTTACTGAGTACGCCTACAATTTGAATTAATATTGAAACCTTTGACCAGCATATCGGGTAACCAATAAAATTATCCGATCGTGAACGGACCAATGAAAACCCTGATATTTTACCAGTGGCGCTGTTCTCATTCTCTCATCTCCCGACAGCGAATTTGACCAAAGACTATAGAATAACACAAGACACGTCACTCTTATTGTTTTTTAATGGGAGAAAGTGGAATGCACAATATGGCGGAATAAGTCCCGCCTTCTAAATAAGAGCCAATCGCCGATTGGTAAAGTCATCTCATCACTGCAGCAGCCATTAGAAGCTCTGGTTCCTATAGAAACAGTCAGACACGCGCTCCGAAATGAGACGCGAGACGCCGCATTTAGGACTGCGCATTAGCTTGATCTAGCCTGAAAAATACAGTTTTTTTGTCATGATTCGAGCATTTAGAAACAAAATTTATGAGACACTTGTCAGATTTCATTGGTGATTTCAAATATGAAATTTAATCAAAGCTTGACAAACAGCTTTGGAAAATTTGATGTTTCCCCATTCAAAGAGATAGGAGCTGCACTTGAATGCCCGAGAGGCGTTTTAAAGATGGCCGCCGAGTGAAATGACTTGTCTTAAAGGGACTTTGGTTTGACACACACCCGCCTCCTCCTGCTGTCACTCATTTCAGTTACAACGCAGGATTGGAGGTATTGCGCATAATTTTAATCATACCCGCAGGTTTCAATGGTGTATTTTAATTACAAATGTCGAGAGCGCATTATTGTAATGCGAGAGCACATTCATGTAATGGCAGAAAACGACGCGAGCTCTCAATATACAAGTGAACTGCCTCTCCTCTCACTCAGATGAGTGCGCGCTCTGTGTAGTGTGCAATCGCGAATCTCTCCGTTCTCTTAAATTAAACGTTGTCAAAAGTTATCAAACAATCAGAATACACTTCCAGCCCTGACCAATGAAAGTGCTACAGGAAATCTTATTGCTATAAGTCAAATGCACCAGAAAGTCTCAACAAAGGTGGATCTTTTATTTCTTTACAATGTAAATGTATGTTTCAGAATGGGGCATTTGTATGATTTGTACATATAAATAACCTAGTTTGTCTAACTGCATCACTACATACAGACATTACAGGTCAAACCATTCTGATGTTCTTTTTATCTAAATAAACAACATATTATATGGCTCTTAAAGGGTTTCTGACGCAGAAGCCGGCCAATAATGAGCCGATGTTCTGACGTAGAACCTGGAAGTGCTGCACTGTGTTTACTACGTCAACAGTGTCAAAGACTGACATGGAAGAGAAGAAATTGTTGAATAAAGTTGGTTTTTTTTGTTTATTTTTTGCACAAAAAGTATTCTGGTCGCTTCATAACATTAAGGTTGAACCACTGTAGTCACATGAACTATTTTAACTATGTTTTTACTACCTTTCTGGGCCATAAAAAGTGGTAATAACGTTGCAGTCTATGGAGGGTCAGAAAGCGCTCAGATTTCATCAAAAAGATCTTAATTTGTGCAAGATGAGGGTGAGTAATTAATGACAGAATTTTCATTTTTGGGTGAAACTAACCCTTGAAGATACACGGCATATAAAAATTCAGTGTTGTTATATTTCATATACCTCAATGGAATTGAGGTAATTTGTTTTATTTGTTCTTATTTTATTACTGACTGTTTACTTGTCTTTTTTGTAAATTCAATTCAGTTTGAAATCAAGCTTTCTTGTTCTGTGTGTGAGCTATTGCAACAAAGTTACCCTATTGTAAAGACACAAATACACAGAGTGAGCAAATATTTAAGTGAGATTATTGTAATGGTAATTGATCAATATTATTGGTATTTAAAATTATACTAAATATTGATCATTTACAAGGTATTGTACTGAAGTTAGAAATTCCAGTATTGTGACCACTAATTCATGCACTTCATGAATAAGGTGAAAGTGCTTTGTTCAAAGTAGCTATTTTCTACTAATTGATTGAATATTGTTTGGTAATTCATTAAATATCGCCGGCTAAAAAGTAATTAGTAATTTTAGTACTTTGAGTAGTTTTTGAGAAGAGTAATTTGTACTTTTACTCGAGTACTTTTTTGACGCCAGTACTTTTACTTGTAGTTGAGTATTATTTCAGCAAAGTAACAGTAAATTTTCAGTACTCTTTCTACCACTGGAAATCAGCTATTTTAACCAGTGTAATGTTCCGAGTCACTACGTCGTCTGTCAACGACATCATATCCGCATTACCCTCGATTTCCAGTTTTACTTCCGTAGAAACCCGCTTTAGTATATTATGTGTTTTATTAGACAGGTGAGCAACTGTTTGGATTCTTTTTAATTGACAGAAAGCTACTCATTGTTATATAGCTCAACACCGTTAGTCTTATTGTTTGAATCGCTTGTTTTCTTGATTTACCGCAAGTATAACATGTTTGTACCACGCCTCTGAGACAATGCTGTTTTGTCAATTGGCTAACATAGCCACAGTAACAGTAATACAGCATTTTCTCCATCTCCATCATATAATATTATATAATCAGACAACATAACTTTCAACACACTTAAATGTATTTTAGTATGATTGTTTTGACCAAGTAAAACAGTGCTGCATTACCCTGATTAAATTCAATTTCAATTCGACAAGTAAAGTGACCTGTATGATTAGTAAATCAGAACTTGCATCTATTTCATTAGAATGAAATAAAATAATGTTCATTTAAGTGATCAAATGTAACTGTAACAAAGTTCGGGGAAGAAGGAAGCAAACATTTAACTTAATTTTAATCGTACATTTAATAGATTGCTTTCCATCGGCTGTGGAGGTGAAGACAACAACTCCCATGATTCCTCGCTCATTCACTGCCTCATCAAGCTACGCTTTTGTTTTGAATAAGTGACCTCTAGCGATGAAAGTTACACATTGTGCCTTTAAAGGCCTTGTGTGGGGGTATTCCAGCAGTGTGTCATTTAATATTCCCTCTCAGGCTCTGAGTGATGCCGGTTTGGTCGCTGGGTTTGATATGACCCCAGAAGCTGCTCTTTCAAAACTCTCCTATGTGCTGGAAAAACAAGACCTCACTCCAGAAGAGAAGAAGAAGGTATGGAAAATATCTCTTAAAAAATACATTTAAACCACATTTGGGTCAATAACACACATTACCTGTTACGATCACCAGCTGGAGTGCCCTTGAAGGCCACCAGGGGGCACTCCATCACAGACTGTTACCATCACATCTACATTCCCCAGCATCATTTGCCCCATATCAGCACTGATCATCTGCAGCTGTCTATCATTGGCTTTGTTAGCCATGTCTATAAAAGCCTGGTTCATGCACTTACTCTTCGCAGCATTGTAAGTTTTATCATTTCTTGTTGTTGATGATATTTTAAGAGATTTATTGACCTTGATACAGTCTTTTTTTTTTTTTTTTTGCATGTTACTTGATTTGATAATAATTATTACCCATTTTAAATAACTTAATCAAACATGTTATTTGTTCATAAGATGATGAGTCGTAATCTGCGTGGTGAGATGACTGCTGACCTGGACGGAGCAAAGCTTTCTCTTCACGACAGTCGCTTTATTCAGGTCTTGGCCAAGTCCCTCAACGTTAACTGTAACGAGGTAATGTAACCTGCACTTTTTCTGTTTCTAACTTTGTTTTGCGCTTTAAACAAACAGGGGTGTGCGATTATTAATGAACAAAAAAATAAAAATAAATAAATGAAATCCTAATTTTTCTTAATCATTGAATGTAAAAATTTGACATAAAACATCATGCATACGTCTAATAAGGTTGGAAAAACATGCATGTATAAAAGTCCATTTAAAATCAATTTAAATGTAAAAGTTCATTTTTGTCACTGCTGTGAACTTCCCACTGCACAGAATATGAAGAATATTTTTGGGAGTCAGCTGTCCATGACAGTCCTAACCAGCCAAGTTACAAAAGCACTAAATATCATCCAATTACTGTTATCAGCGAAATCCCCCATTCACAAATCCTCTCCTGTGGCCTCATGGGATAGTAGTGTCTATTGAACGTGCACTTCAGAATCGTGCACTACTACTATGTATTCGGACTACTCTGTTAGCTTACTGTTTTTCAGATACTATATAGTAGGGAAGTATTTGATTTCGGATGCAGTGACCTGTCCTTATAAATGGGTCACTGAATCATTCACTGCTCAAAATCACTGAATCATTTTTTGTAAACGAAACTGCTGTGTTTCGTACAGTCTATATGAGGAGCTTTACACCGGAGGAAAGTTTTTCATAGATATAACTTTTGGAAGTACTGGCTTTTTCTCTCGCATCGCAGGAACGACTTTAGTTCTAGGAACTCCTTTTGGGGGAACTAAATTAGCTCTTACTTCAGAGTAAGGTCTAACCCAGCACTATAGGAACTACCAGTGACGTAAGTGTACGCTGATTGGCTGAACGCATGCCATACTGTACATACTTACTCCATGGATTACATATACTTTTACTCCCTAACATACAGAAAGCTAATGTTAGCACTTACCTGTCGCCTTTGTCTGCAGCATTGTGTTCTTCTCTCAGTCTTGGTGATATGTAGCATTGAAAGTTGTTGTAGGAGATTTCGTCTCTTAGCCCTCCTTTTTGCTCTTTTAGTCACATAACTTACATGTACGTCTACATAATAAAATGGCCCTAGGGGAAAATTCAGTTCAGGGATCACCCTGGTGGCTAGTTCCTATAACTGAGTTCCTATAACTACCTGGTGCGAAAGCCCCTATATAGTGTACACTGCTGCTCAGGTTTGGTGCCCTGTATTTTAATGTAAACTATGATGATGTGATGAAGTATTCACAGGAGCTTGACGCCATACGAGATGCACTAACTCCCACTCTGGTCTGCGTTGCTGCTAAGATTGGAGACACTGACACTTTAAAGGCCATAAGGGAAATGGTAAGATATTGATTCCTGTTTGGACACCCATTTTTGAAGATTAACACTACCTGTAAAAAGCAGAATCAAATAAATGCAGCCTATTCCAAACTTATTACAGTTTGCGATAGTGTATGCCTGCAACTTTTTTGTAATTGAATATTTTTTTATTATATTAAAAATGGTCCAGGAGCATGCAGACAGGTCAGCTGTGCTGGTTTGCAGTATTAAATGCAGTCTAGCAAATCAAGATATGGGTTATGATTCATATCTTTCTATATAGGGCTTTGACTTGAACATGGCAGACTATGATGGCCGCTCTCCTCTCCACGTCGCTGCATGTGAGGGGCATCTGGAAGTGGTGGAGTATCTGCTGAGTAAAGGGGCTGATGTCGACGCCAAAGATCGCTTTGGTGATACACCACTTCACAATGCTAAACGCTTCAGGTAGTACTGGTTTAAGTGTCCAAATGCTTTTTGGGGCCACAAAAAGTAGTTGCCATAATTTCAAAGTTTGACTTAACTAATTGCTGTGTAATTTATACAGACAGTCTTTGCAAACCATCAATGAGTCACAGCAAGTCTGTTCTGATGCAACTCGCCATATAATAATTCATACCTAGCGTTGCATTTACTCACCCTCATTTCAAAACAATAGCTTTGCCCCAATTCAGAGTCACAACTAATTTAATAATTGACGATCTTTACAAGAGAAATGAATCAACATTAAACACTGAACTGACTTTAGCTGAACAACACCCGAAATGCATCATTTTCCTGTTATCACTATAAAGCTGTATTGTATAAAGTGCTATATAAATAAAGGTGTCTTGACTATAAACTATCTATAAAATGTAACATTAGCAACACATGTTTGATAGCTGTTTGATAGTGAAGCAAAAGGATAATTATAGTAATTCATAATAATTAATGAACCGTCGCAAGGGCTGTGCCAAGTGTGCGAGCGCATAGGAGCTCGCGCCAAAGTAAAGTGACAGCTGACTTGAAGTAAAGCCAATAAAGTGCATGTTTTTGTCCTTTGAAATATTTTAATACTATAAAACATAGCTAAAACAATATTGCTCTGAGCGTGTGCGTGTGACCGTGATTCATGTGCATATTCAGTCAGTGTGGAATCCACGTCAAGTTCTGAGAGAGCTAATGTTATTCAGTCCATTATAAATTCTGATTTTGGCCGCCTCTGAAATGGATCATCCATTCCCTTTTTTTAGCCTACCTGATAATTTCAAGTAAATACGCTGGAAATCCGCGCTCATTCAAGGATGTGCATTTATTACATGTACGGAAAAGGCACGGGCGCCTGCAGGATTTCATCTGAATGTTGTTTTAAATCTGAACTCAAAAAAGCAACGAAAATATCAAACATCCATTTAGCGCATGTTCATAGAGGAAAACGGCTGCTTGTTCTCTCGATACTGTCTGTTTTACTGAGAAATCGCTTCAGGTGATTCAGTGAGAGAGCAGTCCAAACAAATGCGAGTGGATTCAGACCGTTTAGCAAAGGCGTTTTACCAATTCATAATTTAAAACACAATTTAAGCGTCAGAAAGCATGTGAGCAGTTCAGTTGCACAGCTGTTAAACTGAATATACGAAGCGAAGCAAGCTTTTTTCTTAAATATCCACAACACAAACAACAAACTGCTCGTCACTACAGCAACACTAGACTCTCCGAGCTGGCGTGAGCGAGTGGAGGCGGGGCTAATTTGCATCATTGATCCGTGTATATTAAATGAGGCAAGGGTGTAGAGTTACATTCAAGCTATTTTAAGGCATGAAGAAATTTTTTTCACTTGAATTTTTTTTTAAAATGTCATTTTGGTGATTAAAGATGAGTTTTAAGGGATAAAATAATTGACTACAGGGGGACTTTAATTTGAAACCCAATGCTTGCATTTAAAAGTGTAATCAAGCATTTTGTTTAAAAAAAAAATCCACTTGTTCTATCCTTCATGGCAGAGGGAAAGAAGGATGCATTAGTAGGCCACATTCAAAGGAGCCTTCATATAAACACATGTGACTCTATATGTCATTTTTCTATGTCTGTAGGCATGAGGACGTTGTAGAATTGCTGAGGAGGAATGGAGCTCATTTTTCCCAGGATGACATGGTTGATGCTGGAAGCAGGTCTCATTTACATGCACACATATACAGAATACAGAAAAAAGAATTATAACCAAACATTTGATGCCTTCAGTGAAATTTTGATGCATTTTATTTGATGCATTCAGTGTTGCATTGGCTATAAATAAGATGCTTTCTGTAAACCAGGAGTGTCCAAACTCGGTCCTGGAGGGCCACTGTCCTGCAGAGTTTAGCTCCAACTTGCCTCAACACACCAGCTGTGTTTTACCCTCATTCACTATTCCCTACTTTACTAATATATAGTATATTTGAAGCAGTGAACGTAAAACGAGTGAGCGAATTCGGACACTGAGTGCGCGGAAGGGAGACGTGGCAATTCATTCAGTATGACCTCACAATGAATTATGAAGTACATCAGTTGTACACTCGTTATTGCGGTGCATTATGGGATTGAAGGAGTCCACTCGATAACATCCACTGTGGTTTCGGAGACCACTACAAATGGCTGTCCCCTGAACTAGTGTCTTATTTAAGGGTATAGGGGAGAATTTCGGACACAGCCCTTGATTATCTGGTTCAGGTGTGTTTGATTGGGGGTGGAGCTAAACTTTGCAGGACAGTGGCCCTCCAGGAACAGGATTGGACACCCCTGCTGTAAACTTTTATTAATGGGCTTTTCTCACATTTAGCCAAGAGCCACTGGACATGAGGAGGATGAGTTCTTAAAACAGGCGGTTCAGTACCAAACTCAGGTAGGTAACAAAATCTAATATATATATATAATATATACACACTATATTGCCAAAAGTATTGGGACACCCCTCCAAATCATTGAATTCAGGTGTTCCAATCACTTCCATGGCCACAGGTGTATAAAATCAAGCACTAGGCATGCAGACTGCTTCTACAAACATTTGTGAAAGAATGGGTCGCTCTCAGGAGCTCAGTGAATTCAAGCGTGGTACCGTGATAGGTTGCCACCTGTGCAATAAGTCTATTCGGGAAATTTCCTCACTACTAAATATTCCACAGTCAACTGTTAGTGGTATCATTACAAAGTGGAAGCAATTGGGAACAACAGCAACTCAGTCATGAAGTGGTAGGTCACGTAAAATCACAGAGCGGGGTCAGCGCATGCTGAGGCACACAGTGCGCAGAAGTCGCCAACTTTCTGGTTGTCAATAGCTACAGACCTCCAAACTTCGTGTGGCCTTCAGATTAGCTCAAGAACAGTGCGTAGAGAGCTTCATGGAATGGGTTTCCATGGCCGAGCAGCTGCATCCAAGCCTTACATCACCAAGTGCAATGCAAAGCGTCGGATGCAGTGGTGTAAAGCACACCGCCACTGGACTCTAGAGCAGTGGAGACGTGTTCTCTGGAGTGACGAATCACGCTTCTCTGTCTGGCAATCCGATGGATGAGTCTGGGTTTGACGGTTGCCAGGAGAACGATACTTGCCTGACTGCATTGTGGGGGGGATTATGGTGTGGGGTTGTTTTTCAGGGGTTGGGCTTGGACCCCTTAGTTCCAGTGAAAGGAACTCTTAATGCTTCAACATACCAAGATATTTTGGACAATTTCATGCTCCCAACTTTGTGGGAACAGTTTGGGGATGGCTCCTTCCTGTTCCAACATGACTGCACACCAGTGCACAAAGCAAGGTCCATAAAGACATGGATGAGTGAGTTTGGTGTGGAGGAACTTGACTGGCCTGCACAGAGTCCTGACCTCAACCCGAGCAGGGAACACCTTTGGGATGAATTAGAGTGGAGACTGTGAGCCAGGCCTTCTCGCCAACATCACTGCCTGACCTCACAAATGCGCTTCTAGAAGAATGGTCAAAAATTCCCATAAACACACTCCTAAACCTTGTGGAAAGCCTTCCCAGAAGAGCTGAAGCTGTTATAGCTGCAAAGGCTGGGCCAACTCCATATTAAACCCTACGGATTAAGAATGGGATGTCATTAAAGTTCATGTGCACGTAAAGGCAGGCGTCCCAAAACTTTTGGCAATATAGTGTATATGTATGTATATATGGGTCACTGAAATGTCACTCTTTTTTCCATATCTAGTAATGTATTCAAAAAGAGTAAATTACATAAAAAATTTAACATTTCATGTAAATGTATTTTTCCATTTGATTATTCCATTTTTATTTGAATGCTGCTTTTAGGTATACCTACTGTGCCTGGAAATGTTAAAGCAGTTTATTTCATTTGCATCTATTGTTATTTTTTTCTATGCTGATGTTATCATTGCCTTCTGCAATAAAAATAAATGATTCAAGGAAAACAATTCAAAATAAATGTTATTTACAAAGGTGGATGTGTGCAAGAATATGGATGTAGTATTGAGTAAGCTCATTCAACAGCATTTGTAGCAATTTAATTTTACAAACTAATAAATCTCTATTGTTTATATACATCTAATTAATAATTATATAATTTATAGTAATAATAATTCATAATAATTAATTCTAATTAATAACAAAAAAAACGGCAAAAAAAGCGTAGAGATCTGGGCCTGTATTTATCAAGCCTCTGAGAATTACTCACAAGAACACTGCTAAGAATTGACTTACGAGTAAAAAAATTCTTGGCTCAAAGCTGCGCTTAAAAGTTAGTTATCAAGCATCTCAAGTAATTTAAGTGAAGTGTAGGACTAAATCTTAAGTGTCAGTCTTAGAGATGATTCACGACACTTTGCTGTGCCACAAACGGGATTTTGGATGATTGTGAAGTGAAATCTGAAGGTGAATATTGATTATTGAATTTTTAATAATGAATATGTGTGTGAAATGTTTGGAATTGAAATATTCATAGCTTAAATATACAACCATGTTGAATTTTAGCCTGTATTAAAATGCAAGCATGGTTAATGCAATGCATTTTTTTTTTTTTTCAGTTAGTGCAATTTAACAAGCTTTTTTGTTTCAAAAACATTTGGCATTCATTTTCTTCCGTACACAATGTCATATTCTGCAAAGATTCTCAGTAGATCTTTTTCTTCAAGTCTTGCTTTCAGACCCCGAATATTCCAGGAGAGAACTTTGAATTCTGATGCTGAACTAGAAGACGTCTGAAGAACCTCAAGCTTGTGTCAGGCTGCGGCCTTGACTTTCCATTCACTAAAGATCCTCTGAATCCAACTAATTCTCTCTCATCAAGACAACATCAGCAAAGATCACCGGGAGCCTCAACAAACTGCATCAGGACAGTTTAATTCAAATGGGCGAGACATGCAAGTATCAAACTTAGTCTCAATGTTTGATACATTAAAGGCACACTATGTAAGTTTTCGCCACCAGAGGTCGCATTTTCAAAACTATTACAAAGGTGAAGCTTGATGACGCTATGAAGGAGAGATTTCACCATACAGAGAAGAATGAAATTCACAAATCATGTTCACGAATGAGGTAATGAATTGTTTTTTGTATTACCTGTATGTTTGATCACACTATTTTATGTCATCGTAATGAATTCGCTGCAAGGAATGTGAAATTTAATGCTATATTGGTCTGTTACTGATATGTGACTATTTGACAAATGATTTGGTTGGTTAATAATAAATAATGCATATTAATATATATAATAATGCATATTTGCTTACCTGTCTATTAAAACATGCGAGAGCGGAGTCTCTGTCAAGTCCAAGTTTGTTGCGAAGTTCTCCTTCATCTCAAATGCCATGCCGCCGATATTGATCCTTGTTTTATTTCTCGGTTTGTGCCAAAGCCTGCTTGCCTCAGTTGATCTTATTAGCAGCTTATGTATAGCAGCCCATTGAAACAGCCACTAATGAAGCATCTATGTATATCTATCTCTATGGCTTCAACAAGCGGAGACTGAGGATAGCGCAGAAATAATGTCACTGATAGGCCATTATGTACATTTTTAAGGTCTCAATTCGATTTTTGATTCGATTTTCAGATTCGGTTCTCTTTTTTTTTTTTTTTTTTTTTTTTTTTTTTTATTCAGTGAATTCAACAAATTTTCACTGGCCCCACCACAAAAAAATAAAAATAATAATAATAAATGAATAAAATAGTTATTGTTTTTGTTGTTTTTGACCCATGTATAGCCTATATTGTAATAAATAAGGTTATGACACCCAATATTTTAGATACCAGTGAAATTTAACAATTCTTGATTCCATTAAGGACAGCTAAAACTACTAATATAAATTTCAAAGATTATTAAAGACAAGTAAACTGTCATTAATAAATATATATATATATATATATATATATATATATATATATATATATATATATATATATATATATATATATAATCTTCACTGTACAAAATAAATACAGGTTAATCCTTATTAAAGTTACAAAAACATTATTCAGTGAAGATCGGAGTGATTTTCTCTTTAGTTTGATTAACATTAAGACACAGACAGCTTCTGGAATTTTAAGTGGCTGTCACTTTAAGACTAATGCGCTGATACATACAATAATGACACGCATGCGTTCTTTCTCTACTGTTTACCGTAACCGACTCTGTTTACCGAGATACTCGCAAAGGCGGAGATTTTGAGATAAATTTGTGAAAATGTGTCCTTTTAGACGCAATGACCGGTAAAAGAGAAATAATTTTCTTATTTGCACGCTGTCGGAGGCGCGCAGCTCTGAGCTCTTGGTGTGTGTGACGCGCACACAAACTTATCACAGCGCGCGCGCGAAGTTCTCTTTCACTTGAATACTTATATTGGCAAAGCTTGAAAACGCGTGCAAATGATAAACATTAATGACCATGCAGCGCTGGCTCGATCGGGAAACTGACAGTTCCTTCAACCAAAGAGTATAGAACCCAAGATGCGACACTTTGATACTTTTTGGGAAACAGCCACTAGATGGCGCTCCGATAGCGCGGCCGCCATTATGGGGTGAAAATACTAACTGGACAATAGAATCCTTCACATCTTACGCACCCAAAATCTGCGAATTTCACTGCCAAATCAGAAGCGCAATTAAAATATATATAATATAGCTATTGCATGTTTTAATGGATCACGCTACAAACATAATGATCTTATAATACATGATGCATTGCTGTGTCCATTATCACATAATTCCCACTTTTGGACACTTTTGCTTTAACGGACATTAGACAACACTGCAAAATCAAGCTGTTATATTTATATAGCCTATTTATTGTCCAACATTCCCAATTTTTCTGATGCATGTCCTTAATTTAATTTCATATGTTGGTAATAATTCAGAGTTTATAAGCCTTTTAAAGAATTTTAACCCAAACTGACTGGGTTTCTAGAGAGCAAAGGTTTTGTGAAAAAAGTGGAAGACTTAAACACAAAGTGTGTAAAATAAACTGTTTAAAGGATTTGATCACTAGTGTTTGTATTTTATTCTGTGTTGTCATCATTCAGGTTGGATTTCAGCTTTAATGTAGCCTACTTTTTTTTTTTTTTTTTTTTTTTTTTTTTTTTTTTTTAAACAAAGCAGCTGATATTGCCATAGAAACTAGTGGACTGCCGACTCGCTTTCACCCCAAAATGGCGGAAACGCAGGGCTGCTGCTGGGCGCTGGTGTTGCAATGGAACGTTCTTTTGAGTGTCGCTTCTTGTTAGTGTATATTCTTTGCTTCAACTGTCCGGAATGTTTTTCACGCTGAAAGGCGCAGCTGCATCCGCCATGTTCAGCACTAAATGAATGAGATCGGCCCCGCTGTAATAAATAAGAGGATGACATCTAGTGGAGAAGTCTAGGAATAAGATTAACGTCAATCAGATATTATGTCCAATGTTTGCGTAAATACGAAAAAAAATCGTTTTGTGGCTTTTGAAAATCGATATCGTATCGAACACATTTGAACAAAATGATTAATCGAGAATTTTTTATTTTTTTTGCCCAGCCCTGATTAACAAATCCTTGGGAACCTTTGGGATAATGTAAGTACACAACTTGATGAAATATTTCACACTGTGCAAGTGGTTTTTGGATATTTTATTACAAAAAGTCTTACATCGTAAATTATTAATGTAAAAAAATCTTGCATTATATCATTCCAATTTTGAGGACCCTTCAGTGGCTGCCTATTAAATTCAGAATTGATTTTAAAATCCTTTTATTTGTTTATAAATCTCTACGTAATCTCACCCCAATCTAGTTATCAGAATTGCTGCAACCGTATACTCCATCCTTGTATATAATAATCTGCCTTTAGAAATCAGGTTTCCTGATTTCCCTTTTCCCTGACTACTTTTAAGTCTCTCCTAAAAACGTACTTGTTTTCCATGGATTATAATTAATCTTCTTCTATGGTTCTTGCCGTGTTTTTATGCTGTTAAGTGTCTATATCTTGTTTTATTTATTTTTGTTTTTGTTTTTGTTTTTTTAAACTGTGTTTTAGCTGTGTTGTTGAATCTATATCTTTTACTTTACTTCTTCTTTCTGAACTTCTGTACAGCACTTTGGTCAGTTGTGACTGTTTTCTAAGTGCTATATAAATAAACTGAACTTGAACTTACATATTGTGCCTTTAATCGTCCCTAACCCTTTTAAAGAAGGGTGTGATAAACTAAGAAACTGATGGTTTTCTCAAGGCTGTTGATCTGCTGAATTTTAAACAATGTCATAACTTCTTGCTTTCCTGTATTCTGCTTCAGCTCTCTTTCCCTTGGTAAACTGTATGCATGTGTGTGAGTGTTAGAGTAGTTTAAGTGTTTAGTCTAGTTAATAAAGTCTTGTTCGTGTCACACATAAAGTTGTCCGTGTTTCATGCTCATATACTGGAGTCCCTAATCATGCAGATTTTGACTACATGCTCTCGGGCAGGGGTGGGCAAACTCGGTCCTGGAGGGCCGCTGTCCCTGCAGAGTTTAGCTGCAGCCCTGATAAAACTCACCTGTGTGTAATCCTGAAGATCTTGATTAGCTGGTTCAGGTGAGTTTGATTAGGGTTGGAGCTAAACTCTGCAGGGACAGCGAGTTTGACCACCCCTGCTCTAGGGGATCCAAATATTTATGAGTTATAATTAATTATTCATATTTCTCTTGAGCTAATTTGCTACACTAAGCAAAAAATAATTACTATAATACATTTTTTTTTTTTTTTATCACAATTTACAGAAAACATTCAGTGTGTCTTTTTTATTCAATACAGACAATCATCTGAATCTACTTGACTCTTCTGTAATGAACTCGTGAAGCTCTACACACATCTCACATGTGGTTATCCTCGGCTGTGTTTCCCTTTCAGCTCCCTACTACAACAAAATATACAACAATTGTTCCTATTGTCACATCCTTTCTCTTTGTTTAATATTTATTTTAATACAGAACTAATGTTCCAAACAAAACTCTTAATTAATTTTAGAAAAAACAATCTACCATTTCCTTATAACATCTATATAGTTATTTCACATTCACATCACAACAGTTTTACATCTTTCTTTTTCTTTTCTTTTCTCCATGTCACAGTTTTACACCCTTTTCATCTTTTAATTGTCGAGGGAACTTTACTAAACGTCCTGCTTTTGTGAAAACAGATGGGACTGTACAGCGCTTTACATCTCATTCTCCATATTGGTGGTGAGTTGTGACTGAGCGTCAGCAGTTTCTGCGTTTTTTGTTTCACTACCTTTTGTTGGCGGTTCTGTTAAAGTATGTTTGTTGGTGTTCATACTGTGACGAGATTCAGTGTGTCAAAAAATCTGAAAACACATGAGAGGATCCACAGCAGAGAGAAGCTGCACACGTGTGATCAGTGTGGAAAGAGTTTCACTATTAAAAGTCACCTGAAGATACACATGAAGATCCATGCAGTGGAGAAACCACATCACCACAGTCTGACATCACAGTATGTATTAATAAATTATATTTCTAAATTCAGTTTATATCTGACACATGGACAATACTCAAACTAAATAGAAATATAATACAAATATATGAATGCACATAATAATAATAATTTGCTGTCAGTTGGTAACAGTCTGTTTGTGAGCCACCAAGTGGCAGTTTTATGTTACTTCAGCAGTTCTGTGACCAAAATCATGAATCTTATTGGTCTGTCAGTATTTTTCACTGTGCAGTGAAGAGATTACATCACTTCTGTAAAAACAATGAATGACACATTAGTTACAGTTGTTGTTTTCATAAAAGTACATTTACTCGTTTTACATGTAGGTATATTTTAGTCAGAGTTATCGCTCTTCGTCTGCTTGAGCTGCTGGAGCTCATTCTGTAAAGTTGAACAGAGACTCACTTGCTCTCAGGACAAGCATTTAAAGGGTTAGTTCACCCCAAAATGAAATTTCTGTCATTAATTCTTCACCCTCATGTCGTTCCACACCAGAAGATCTTTGTTCATCTTCAGAACACAAATTAAAATATTGTTGATGAAATCCGAGCGGTATCTGATTCATCAGAGACAGCATAATCAACACTTTCAAGGTCCAGAAAGGTACTAAAGACATTGTTAAAACAGTCATGTGACTGCAGTGGTTCAACCTTAATGTTGTGAAGCGATGAGAATACTTTTTGTGTGCAAAAATAACAACTTTATTCAACAATATCTTCTCTTCTGTGTCATTTTCATACGTTGTTTACGTCCAGCGCTTCCAGATTCTACGTCAGAACACCTATTATTGGCCAAAGCTGGTCACATGATCAGCACGATGCATGCGTGTGATGCTGACGCAGGAGCCGGCCAATAATAAACAACGTTCCTCTCGAATTTCATCAAAAATATCTTAATTTGTGTTCTGAAGATGAATGAAGGTCTTACGGGTGTGGAACAACATGAGGGCGAGTAATTAATGACAGAAATTTCATTTTTTTGGGTGAACAAACCCTTTAAGTCCTTTTCAGATTTAATCTCAAGAGTTCAAGATTCCAAGACAGTTTTATAAGTATTTGCAAATTCATCCTCGGATAAGCACTTCTGCGACTCTCACTGGAGTGATCGAGGATAGAGACGATTCTGATGAATTGAGCAACACTAAGAAGGAAAATTGAGCACCGTTAGACCATCATGATTCTCCAGACTCACTTAAAGATGTGTGGCAAAAGGACCTTGAGTGTAACTTTGATGAAGACCAGTTGAGCTCTGTATGTGAGATTGTTTTTACCTCAATATCCTTTAACAAAATTACAGGACGGACTTATAAATTCCTCACTTTGTCAGAGTAAAATGTCCAAATGTATCACAGATAGGTGGATCAATAATGCACATCTTCTGGGAATGTAGAAAACTAAACATTTTTAGAAAGAGGTTCGCCCACCATTGGTGGAAATGCTTTAATAACTGCTTGATCATATTTTTGATCATAGCTGAAACTGTATTTTTTCTCTTTTAAATGTAATTTCTACTGTTATTATTTATTTACTTTTAATATTATGATTGTTATGGCCAATACCATCTGCTACTGTTTCTATTGTTGTTTTTGTTCTTTCTATAAAAATATCAAAACTAATAAAAAGACAATAGAAAAAAGATGAAGTGCAGAGCCTGTTCTTGGCACTGGGTGAAAATGCAATACTTGAATTAGAAAAAAAAAAAAAAATGAAAAACATTCTAGATTGTATTTTTCTTCAACTATAAATCAGCCATATTTGGTTATTATTTAGTGCTCTTGAAAGTTGAACAACAGCTGATTTTATAGTCTCATTTTATTGCTGGGCATTTGTCATTACAATGAACAAAACTAGACAATAATTCATGTTAAAAGATTTATTAGGAAGCAAAAGCTGTATCAGTGTTTGTCCACTAGAGGACAGAAGAGATCAGACATTAAGATCAGCAGTAAATCAATATTCATCAATCACATGCTTCTGAAAAAAATAATAAAACAAAAAACACCACAATGGTATTATGCAAAATGTCCTTTTCCATCTTTATTTTTTTTTTTTTGAGAAGTACAATAAGGCTACTTTAAGTGCTTCAGCATGAATATAAAGGCACTTTAAATTCAAATCACATTTACAATCGGACATTCAGTTCTGATAAGATGAACTTAACATCATATCTTTAACACACCCCTAATTAAGCATAATTATGTCATATAGCAAAATAAGACACATTTACAACGTAAAAAGAAATGTATGTATTAATTAAAAAAAGAATGTCAACTTGAGTAGTTGGTTATAATTATTGTTATTTTTACAATAATACTGTCACAGTGAAGCTGAATAACACTGAATGGTCAAAGCTGTTTGTCTCATTCACACTAATGAACTTCTACACATGAAGAGAAGGTCATGTGATCTCAAAGACATGTGATTAGTTCTGAACATGAACGTTAATCTGAAACTGGTGTTAATTACATAAAACAGCAAATTCAAATACTGTGGTAAAACATCTTATAAAAAGCATATTCCTTACACTCACTGTCGATAATCACACAAAATCAAAGACTCACACTAGTATTATGTTAACAGTGGTAAAGGTATGAAGTGTAACATTATTAAATGATATAAGAAAGTGTTTGATTACTATGTTTCTTGGTTCATATAAAACCACAGAAGCTTTTTACATGCAGGTTCATCAGATCAACAGACACGGGTTCATTTCTCTCTTTCACTGGACGGATTCTAGAGGCTTATAAAAGCTGAAATGTGTTTTTGTTGTTGTAGCTGGAGATGAAGTGTTGATGATGTCAGAGTGATTGACACTGGTGGGCGTGTCTAATCTCATTAAAGTAAACTCTCCTGCTCATTCACTCCATCCAGATCCTCTACCTTCATAGCGGCATCACTACAGTCACTGATTCATTCTTTCGCTTTTCTGTGGAATCTGTCAGAAAATACACAGACAATGACAAATTAAAAAGAGATGTACTGATCTGGATTTAGTCATATTATACGAGACATCAAAACTAAAGTCAAGCATTTACATGTATAAAATCATTCAACACAGATTGTCAGAAGTACATCTCACTTATTTGACAAGTTCAGTCTGGTTTAAGTACTTTTCTCACAAATGAACATCATTTATTGTACTTGTGAACTCATGCATCTACTAAATTAAGCAAACTAAAATGAAAAGTTTATTTAAACTGTGTTTGAAATCTGAAAACTGAATGAAAAAAACTAAACTGAATAAAAACTAAAGTGAATGAAGCCGCATCTCACACATCAAATCATGATCACGCTTTAAAGATATTCAGACAACAGAATCTCACCCTTCATCAATGGTTTCCTCTTGTCTTTATCTGTGACAGCTGCACATAGAAACAAAGAAATACAAGGAAAGTGTTTCCATTAGACCAAGTGTGTTTTTGCATGTAAAAAAAAAAAATGAATATGTGTTTGACATTACTACATAAACATCATTCAGACAGTTTGCCATTTCTGTCAAGAAGAAAACAATACATGTTTTTGCTTTATCTACAGATCACTGATATAAATAATGCTGAAGCAAATTCATTGAGCTGATGCAGCAACTTAAATCATTTTGAAACTTTAATCATTAATTCAGCATTACAGATTCAGCATTATATAGGGTGAATTCAGGTTGATTGGGACACTTTTTACCACTCAGATCCCAATCAACCTGACTGACTTAATTGAACCCTTGGTTTCAGAGGGTATTTATTTGTAGAAACCATGGAAACACCAGAGATGCTTTAATATATGATGTGTTTTATTAGACAGGTGAACTACTGTTTGGACACATTCATCAACAGAAAACTCATCATGTTATACAGCTCAACACAGTAAATCTTATTGTTTAAATCTTGTTTTCTTGATTCACAGCGAGTACCATGATTTACCATGACTAATACTGATCTCTTACTGCAGTGTGTAATAAGTGTCTCATAGCAGCCACTGAGCGAACGTAGAGTAGCATTATAACAACTTTCAACACACAAATGTATCTAATATGATAAACAGCGCTGCGTTACCACACATACGCTTGACCGGAAGAACAACTGTGGCATAATGTCGCACTCGTCTCTCATTATCAATCACTCCAGCGGCCATGGGGAAAAAACTAAGGACACCCTTACTGTAACACAGGAATCAGGGTAAGTAATGGTTATCAAATGCCTTTGATTAACTGATCATCAGCACATGTGATCACCTCTATAAAAGCAGGATAGAAGAAGATTATTCACAAGTGGAAGCTGTTTGAAACAGACACCAATCTTCCCAGGAGTGGACGTCCCAGCAGATTCTCCCCAAGATCAGACCGTGTAATGCTCAGAGAAATCACAGACAACCCAACAGAGACACCTCAGACTCTACTTTCCTCAGTTAACATGATGAATGATAAAGTTCATGACTAAGAATTTAACGGCCCGGAGTCAATTATTCCACTTATACTACAGTTACCACACCTCAAGACACTGTTCAGATGGTGTATTTCAAGACATCTGTCAGGTTTTTGTCCTTAAAACACTCTAATTTCTTACATATGTCATCTCAAGCCTCCATTGCTAATTCATTTCAGAACTAGAGAGAGAGAGAATTAGCCTGAGTCTGTGTGTCTCTCACGGCAGCAGTGTCTCTACTAATAGCAAAACTGTAAGTTTATCTACCTTAAGAACAGAAGTTATTACCTCACTGGTGAGAAATGTCATGTAGCTTTTAAGTTGCCAAACTATTTTAGTGATTAATTCATCAGAGCAGCGCAGACAACACGTTTCTGTGCGAGTGTGTGTCCATACTGTATGTGTGTGTTTGAAAGAGAGAGAGCAAATATTTGCTTTCAGGACACAATAAAATGTATTTTGTGGCAAAACCATGACAATAATTTGTCGTTTTCATACTCTTGCTTGGGTTTTGTTTCTTTTGCGGATGAAGGCTTTAAGGACCTATTGAGATAACTGAAAACATTTGGAGAAGCGAAATGGAGCAAAGAACAAAATAAAATATTTTGAAAAATGTTTGGTCCAAACAACATTGGACACCATTATATGGAAGAAAATAAAAAAACTTTAGTGTTCCATAGAAATTCATACCCAATGTATACAAAAGAGGACATTCTCACTATATAAACCTGAGGAGCTGCACTGCCGTCCACTCTCATGTGAACAGATTTGAAGTTTTGTTTCCCCACTTTTAATGAATGGACAGAAATCTTGTGATGAATAAAAGTCTTGTGGGCATGAGGGTATTTTTGGGCCGAACTATCCTTTAAGAACGACACAATACTGATCTAAAATAAAATCATAATTACAATGAAAGTAAATATTTCACTCACCAGAAACAGAAACTCTGAATAACTCGAATGAGGATTTTCCATTTCTGATGATCTTTAGTTTGTATTCTCCAGTGTTGAAAATACAGATGTTCTTGATGGTGAGATCTCCAGTCTGATGATTCAGATCCACTGTGGGTTTAAATCTATAATCACTGTCCTCAGACTCTTCTTCACACTTCTCTTCTGTGTTTTTAGCTAAGGGATGGTTTTCATTTCCAAACATCCAGAATATCTTATCTCCTGTCTGTATTTCAGTATTGACATGTAGAGTCACATCCTTCTCCTCCATCACTGGCACTGACTTCTCTTCATCTGTCAAAGAAACAGAAAAATACAGAACAGAAATCAGAACCAGAAAACCAACAGCAGCAGAAATAAACAGAAGACACATTGACACATCATACCTGACATACTGTATCACAAACATATCATTTACTGTATTTTAAGTTAAAAGAGCTCAACTTCTCATTCTAGAAATCTGAATGTAAGTATAAATCTCTACAGCTCATGTGTGTTTCACTGATGAAACTGTGTTGAACTCCAGTCTGTGTTTCTAAGAGTAAAAATCCACTAAAATGACATGAAATATGAGTGTGTTGAATTGTGTTTCTGTGAAGAAACGGTTCTGAATGTTTGATTTCTGATCAGATAATGACTGTACTGCAGTTCAATAATGATCAGAATAATGAGGAGGATTGTGACTGATAAAGTTGATCAAACAATCCTGCAGACAGAAGCAACACAGTCTGTGTGAATAACAGTTTCAGAACAGACAACAGCATCTGAAAGAAGACTGTTTGAAGCTGCTTCATTGAGGAACCAGATCTGTCTAAAACACCAGAAACCAGGTCTGACAAAACAAGACAAAAATAAGCATATAAATAAATTAATTAATTATTATTCGATTGAAATTAATTAATCTGCAACTGCCTGTATTTACAGTTGACTTCATGAAAAATACCACATGACCTTTTTGAGTCTTACAGCTTTGATAAAATAGTTAGACACATTTTAATGATTTAACTCTGTACATTAATTCCACTAGAAGGTCTTGTTCCTGACATAACAGTGTATTGATTTCTACATCAATATATATCTGCTATGGAAGCAGTGCAGTGATATGATGAACAGGTCAGAGTTTCTCCATCATTAATATAACACAACTGGAACACTTTTATAATCATATTTTGACACAAGGTCTGTCATATACACTGCTGCTGTTTCACTGAAACACTTTGTGTTACTCACCACAGACGATAAGACTGAAGAGTCTGAATGTTGAATAATCACTGGTGATGATCTTTAGTTTATATAATCCAGCGTGTTCAGGTCTGGTTTGTTGAATGATGAGAGATCCAGTCTGAGGGTCCAGCTTCATTTGGTCTCTGAATTCACCAGAACATTGAAGGTTCTCACGGTTCTCTCCAGTCATTTCAGCTATGAGTTTCTCTTCAGTTCCAAACTTCCACTGTATTTTATCATCCTTCTGTATTTCAGTTTTATACTTCAGAGTGACAGAATCTCCCTTCAGCACTGATTCATTCACTTGTTCTGCAGCAGCACAGAAACAGAGGAATATAGATCAGAAATCAGAACCAGAAAACTAACATCAGACAACAAAGCATTACTGATCAATTGTTCTACATCTCAAATGTTTCATTTACTCAGTTTATGAATATCAGTAATGAACTCAGCTTTCTCTGAGTCTACCATATTATAGAAATCTACATGAAGATATAAATGAATTTAATGAGTCGACCTCAAATCTAATGTGTGTTTTGACCAACAGAACAGCCTGAAATCCACACAACAAACATCAGACGTACAGATTTTGTTGAGCTTGACTATTTAAAGATCCTCTTTTAAAATAAGCAAATAGAGGGAAAATGTGTGAAAAAAGTCTGAATTCTACGGTGGCCCAGTAGTGCACAACACAACGAAATTAAAAAAGCAAACATAAGTTCACAACACAATGAAATCGAACCAGTGTTGCCAACTAATGTTCAGGGAAGTTGCTAAAGGCAGGTGGATTTGTTGCTAAAAGTTGCTAAGTGACGTTGTGGGATGACGTCATCACGTAACCATGACGCAAAACTGCATTATTGTGTAGAATACACATAAAAATATGATTTGAAATTATCGAACAACTATCATCTTAATTCACATATGAAGTGTGTACTGTCATCTTTCTTCAGCTCTCTCCAGACTGATGTGCTGCTTGACTGTCTGCTGCTCAATGGTTTCCTCTTTTTGTGTACTTTAGATTGTTTAAGTCACTTTTCAAAAGTTGTTAAAAGTTGCCAAATAAATTTTAAAAATAGCTAAATTTGTTGCTAGGTGCTTTTAGGTGCTTTAGGTGCTTTACTAGTCTGAAAAGTTGCTAAATCTAGCAACAAAATTGCTAAGTTGGCAACAATGATTCTGGTAATCAATTCCACTGTGACAAAGGTCTATTGATAAGACTAACTAAAGGTGAAACTGTACCTCCCTGTGTGTGTTGGCAAAATGTAACATGATTAATCTGGTGCACCTTCACACATCCAACAAGGTACATGGAATATAGACAAAACTAATTATAGACAATAGCAGCAACACTTGTGGTGTTAAAGGGTCAGGAATAAACATAAAATGGAGCTAAAAAAAAAAAAATCAATACTTTATTTTGCCAACACGTTTTGACACAGAGGCCTTAATCAGGGCTAAAATGTCACAGGTGTGTGTAGGTTCCTTTAAATACAAACAGAGACAGAATTCAAACCTACAAAGAACCAATGAAAAAATTGCATATAATATCATCCACCAATCACATCCTACTGAGAGAAAAAAAAAAAATGTATGTATGTATGTATGTAAGGCCTTTTAAACAAGGGTATATATTGTATATGTTTATAAAACTACATACATGACTGTTGTTATCTACATACATAAAAATATTTTATTTTATTTTGATTAAAAATTACAAGGTCAATAAATAAATTACCTATAAATTACTGACAGTAAGGTCAATAACATGCATTCAGAAAACAGATGGAGGGAATTTTTATTTCATGGTCACTTAAAAGCGACACACTGATCAGAACAGGAGGTGACATGAATGCAGCACAATCAAGATATCGCATCAGTGATTTGATAATGCATTGTGTAGTGTACACTAGGACAGACAGGCTAAGACTGAAGGAAGTTATAACTGAGCTACTGACAATTTTTGTCATGGAAATGTACTAATTAAAAACAAAAAGAGTGAAAATCTCTCTGCAGATCTGGAGATCAGGGGTCGTATTCACAAAACATTTTATCTCACTACTAAGAGTTCTGCTAAATAACAGTAAAAGTTCTTAGTAAAGAGTTTTCTCTTAAAATCTATTCACAAAACTGCTGAGACCAACTTTTACTAAGGAATAGAGAGTCTTAAGATAAGAGAAAGGGCGGGGTTGACCTCGTTGATATGGATGATGTCATCACGCTTACTAACTATGATTGGCTGATGGGGGAGGAGTCTCTGTCAGTGATATTAGAAATGTTGTAGAACGAGGTATCATGTTAACATATTCAAATAAAGGTTTTAAAATGTAGGTGTAAGTGTCACTAATTAAACTAGTATATGTTCAGCTATTGTCAGCCTCTCACATGTCTGCATCTCCAGAGACTGAAGAATTCAAGCGACAAATGATGTTTTACAAACAAAGTTCAGGAGGAGCACGTTCAAACGGTCTATCTAATCGACTTGAGGAGACATATAATAATATATACACAGTTGACATGTGCTTGAACACTATGTTTTATTCTCCATCATTCAATACATTTTATCTGTACATGAATAAATCTTTGCTATGTCCTCACAGATGAAAACCTATAAATCATAATATTTATCGCATTTATGAAGAAAAGGCTCAGCACTCAAGGCTTTATCACTATTGACTCAATGATTTACAGTAGTGCTGGGCGGTATACCGGTTCATATAGTATACCGGTTTCAATTTCGAGACCAGTATGTATTTTTCAAAAACCGTCATACCGGTGTGTAGCTGAAACAGCTGCTGTCTCTATTCAAAGGCCATGAAGCGCTATGTAGAGCGTATAGAGAGCGGACTTCTATTAACTGCATACCCTTCTTACACTTATATAAACAACTTTATTACACAACAATAAATAACTCACAAAACGATCTCTCTTTAATACTGCAAATACCATGTAGAGCCATATGATTTCCGCGATGCAGAAAACACGGATGAAATCACAGAATCCAGTCTCAAGAACTTACTGTATAAAGCGTAACGTCACAAAATTTGGCAATTTTTGGATGAATTAATCAAAAGTCGATTACATTTGATTACATTTTAAACTAAATTGTTAGCTTTATGAACTGATTTGATTACCATTAATTTTTAATTGTCCTTACAATGTTTATATAATTTATTCCCTGTACTCCTGACAGTAAAATATGCCAAAATAAAGGTCAGTGCAAAAAACTGTGACATACCGTGAAACCGCCAGAATCTTAAAAAACCGTGATAGAGATTTTTGGTCAAACCGCCCAGCACTAGTGTTCAGTGTCTTTGAGCGGATTGCTGAGGAAAACAACTGACAACAGCCATTTTAGGATTGTTTGTGATTTGTTCTTAGTGATTTAGGAGTCCTCTTGACTACTCCTAACTTTTCACAGATTTAGGAGCTAGTTTTAGTGCTAAAATGCTTTGTGAAATACTCTTAGAGCAAAAATTTAGGAGTCCTAAATTTAGGACTGACACGCCCATTATTTTTAAGAGTTTCTCCTAAATCGACAAGTTAGGAGCTACTTTTTGCCTTAAGCCTTTAGTTCTCCAAAGATGCGGGTTCAAGTCTTGGCTCTGGTGGGTCACTGAAGGGCTTGGCACAGGTTTTCATGTGTCTATACGGTGAACTGGTCATTAGTTTTGGAGACTGTGCACAACAATTTCAGTCCATGTGAGGAAAACTGAGGCAGTCCACAGAAAGCAGATACTGATCTGTTTGTCCTAAAAGTTTAAGAGCTTTACTTCCTGAAGGTGAGTTGAGGAGATCGGTCTGATTAACTCACCTTCAACTCAGAATCAGCACAATTTTGAGCATGATATCGATACAGAAAATATATCAGAACTTTTAAATGGATGGAAAGGGTTTTAATATTCCTAAAAATTATGTATATAGTTCATATCATTCCGAACCTGTATGACTTTCTTTGTTTGTGAAACAAAAGAAAATATTTTGAAAAATGTTTGGTCCAAACAACATTGGACACCATTATATGGAAGAAATTAAAAAAAAAACTTTAGTGTTCCATAGAAATTCATACCCAATGTATACAAAAGAGGACATTCTCACTATATAAACCTGAGGAGCTGCACTGCCGTCCACTCTCATGTGAACAGGGAGTGGTTTTCTTTTTTTTTTTTTTTGGTTTGAAGCTTTGAAGTTTTGTTTCCCCACTTTTAATGGATGGACAGAAATCTTGTGATGAATCAAAGTCTTGTGCGTTCGGGATGACATGAGGGTATTTTTGGGCCGAACTATCCTTTAAGAACGACACAATACTGATCTAAAATAAAATCATAATTACATTGAAAGTAAATATTTCACTCACCAGAAACACAAACACTGAATATCTTGAATGAGGATTTGCCATTTCTGATGATCTTTAGTTTGTATTCTCCAGTGTTGAAAATACAGATGTTCTTGATGGTGAGATCTCCAGTCTGATGATTCAGATCCACTGTGGGTTTAAATCTCAAATCACTGTACTCAGACTCTTCTTCACACTTCTCTTCTGTGTTTTTAGCTACAAGACGGTTGTCATGTCCAAACATCCAGAATATCTTCTCTCCTGTCTGTATTTCAGGATTGGCACGTAGAGTCACATCCGCCCCCTTCATCACTGACACTGACTTATCTGTCAAAGAAACAGAGAAAAATACAGAACAGAAATCAGAACCAGAAAACCAACAGCAGCAGAAATAAACAGAAGAAACATTGACACATCATACCTGACATACTGTATCACAAACATATCATTTACTCTCTTTTAAGTTGAAAAGAGCTCAACTTCTCATTCTAGAAATCTGAATGTAAGTATAAATCTCTACAGCTCATGTGTGTTTCACTGATGAAACTGTGTTGAACTCCAGTCTGTGTTTCTAAGAGTAAAAATCCACTCAAATGACATGAAATATGAGTGTGTTGAATTGAGTTTCTGTGAAGAAACGGTTCTGAATGTTTGATTTCTGATCAGATAATGACTGTACTGCAGTTCAATAATGATCAGAATAATGAGGAGGATTGTGACTGATAAAGTTGATCAAACAATCCTGCAGACAGAAGCAACACAGTCTGTGTGAATAACAGTTTCAGAACAGACAACAGCATCTAAAAGAAGACTGTTTGAAGCTGCTTCATTGAGGAACCAGATCTGTCTAAAACACCAGAAACCAGGACTGACAAAACAAGACAAAAATAAGAAACTTGGCTAAATAAATTAATTATTATTCAATTAAAATGAATTAATCTGCAACTGCCTGTATTTACAGTTGACTTCATGAAAAAATACCACATGACCTTTTTGAGTTTTACAGCTTTGTTAAAATAGAGACACATTTTAATGATTTAACTCTGTACATTAATTCCACTAGAAGGTCTTGTTCCTGACATAACAGTGTGTTGATTTCTACATCAATATATATCTGCTATGGAAGCAGTGCAGTGATATGATGAACAGGTCAGAGTTTCTCCATCATTAATATAACACAACTGGAACACTTTTATAATCATATTTTGACACAAGGTCTGTCATATACACTGCTGCTGTTTCACTGAAACACTTTGTGTTACTCACCAAAGACGATAAGACTGAAGACTCTGAATGTTGAATAATCACTGGTGATGATCTTTAGTTTATATAATCCAGTGTGTTCAGGTCTGGTTTGTTTAATGGTGAGAGATCCAATCTGAGGGTCCAGCTTCATTTGGTCTCTGAATTCATCAAACCATTGAGGGTTTCCACGGTTCTCTCCAGTCATTTCAGCAATGAGTTTCTCTTTAAACTTCCACTGTATTTTATCATCCTTCTGTATTTTAGTATAATAGTTCAGAGTGACAGAACGTCCCTTCAGCAGCACTGATTTATTCACTTGATGTCCTGCAGCAGCACAGAAACAGAGAAATATAGATCAGAAATTAGAACCAGAAAACTAACAACATCAGACAACAAAGCATTACTGATCAATTGTTCTACATCTCAAATGTTTCATTTACTCAGTTTATAAATATCAGTAATGAACTCAGCTTTCTCTGATTCTACCATATTATAGAAATCTACATGAAGATATAAATGAATTAAATGAGTCGACCTCAAATCTAATGTGTGTTTTGACCAACAGAACAGCCTGAAATCCACACAACAAACATCAGACTACAGATTTTGTTGAGCTTGACTGTTTAAAGATCCTCTTTTAAAATAAGCAAATAGAGGGAAAATGTGTGAAAAAGTCTGAATTCTACGGTGGCCCAGAAGTACACAACACAACGAAATTAAAAAAGCAAACATAAGTTCACAACACAATGAAATCGAACCAGTGTTGCCAACTAATGTTCAGGGAAGTTGCTAAAGGCAGGTGGATTTGTTGCTAAAAGTTGCTAAGTGACGTTGTGGGATGATGTCATCACGTAACCATGACGCAAAACTGCATTATTGGTAGAATACACATAAAAATATGATTTGAGATCGCCTGTTAATTTAGATTTGTTCATAATATAAATATATTATAATATAAATGTATTCATAATAATATAAACCTATTTTATTTGTAAAAGTAATATAAACAACATCTTTTTGATCAGATATTTTTATTTTTAAATACAACATTGAATTATTGAACAGTTACACATTTTGAACAATTATAGTTTGAAGCAGTGTTTTGGTAGTTAGTTAAAAATAAGGCACAATGTACTGTGTTAATATGAAGGAATTATCCGTATTGATATTTCACAGGTGTTTTACCTGTATTATAATTTGCATTTTGTGTTTTAGGGTTACAACTTAACAGATTTTGTCCTGGCAGAAAATTACCAGAACCTTTTCTGTTTTGCTGCAATTTACAGTGTACCTAACTGAACAACAATTATAGGCACAAGCTAATAACATGCTGTATCATAAATGAACAATTATCGAACAACTATCATCTTAATTCACATATGAAGTGTGTCCTGTCATCTTTCTTCAGCTCTCTCCAGGCTGATGTGCTGCTTGACTGTCTGCTGCTCAATGGTTTCCTCTTTTTGTGTACTTTAGATTGTTTAAGTCACTTTTCAAAAGTTGTTAAAAGTTGCCAAATAAATTTTAAAGATAGCTAAATTTGTTGCTAGGTGCTTTTAGGTGCTTTAGGTGCTTTACTAGTCTGAAAAGTTGCTAAATCTAGCAACAAAATTGCTAAGTTGGCAACAATGATTCTGGTAATCAATTCCACTGTGAAAAAGGTCTATTGATAAGACTAACTAAAGGTGAAACTGTACCTCCCTGTGTGTGTTGGCAAAATGTAACATGATTAATCTGGTGCACCTTCACACATCCAACAAGGTACATGGAATATAGACAAAACTAATTATAGACAATAGCAGCAACACTTGTGGTGTTAAAGGGTCAGGAATAAACATAAAATGGAGCTAAAAAAAAAAAAAAATCAATACTTTATTTTGCCAACACGTTTTGACACCGAGGCCTTAATCAGGGCTAAAATGTTACAGGTGTGTGTAGGTTCCTTTAAATACAAACAGAGACAGAATTCAAACCTACAAAGAACCAATGAAAAATTGCATATAATATCATCCACCAGTCACATCCTACTGAGAAAAAAAAAAAAATGTATGTAAGGCCTTTTAAACAAGGGCATATATTGTATATGTTTATAAAACTACATACATGATTGTTGATTTCGAGACCGATATGTATTTTTCAAAAACCGTCATACCGGTGTGTAGCTGAAACAGCTGCTGTCTCTATTCAATGGCCATGAAGTGTGATGTGGAGCGTATAGAGAGCGGACTTCTATTAACTGCATACCCTTCTTACACTTATATAAACAACTTTATTACACAACAATAAATAACTCACAAAACGATCTCTCTTTAATACTGCAAATACCATGTATAGCCATATGATTTCCGCGATGCAGAAAACACGGATGAAATCACAGAATCCAGTCACAAGAACTTACTGTATAAAGCTGAACGTCACAGAATTTGGCAATTTTTGGATGAATTAATCAAAAGTCAGGCTGTACAATGAATCAGATATCGATACGGACTAGTGTCTGTGAATATTAAAGCTAAAAAAGACTGCTATTGAAATTTGAAGTCTGTATGAAAGAGCGCCGCATTTTCGTCTACTACACATACTGAAGCACGTGACGCTCGCGATGATTTCAGTGTCTGCTGTCTCACTCACTTGAAGGGGTGGATTCTGGAATCCACTGCCGCTTCAATATATATCATTTAAGTTATTAATCAACATTTATCTTTCTGTTAAATTATTTGAATGACTTCTGCAACGTGTGTTAAAGCATTTCTTTTCCTTTTCAAACACTAGAAAATAATTTTGAATATTGTCTGTACCTCTCACTGAGAGAAAAGAACATGTTATCAGTATGTTTTGGGAAAGTTTCCTGCTCAGAGCAGAGCTCAGATCAACTTCAGCCTTGAAGAAGCTGTGAATCATGTGTATCTGTGTATGTGCGCTAAGTGTTCTGTGCAGGTCCTGTGTACTGGTGGACAACTGGCACTCTGCTCAAGACCAGCAGACGCCATGTCATGACCCCAAAAGGACATCCAGTACATAAATCAAGGGTCCCCTCGTCAGCCTCGTGACGCATGAAGATATGCTTCTGACTATCTGTCCATGTGTGGAAGATTACCAAATTTGTCTATTTTTCTTAGCCAATCAGAATCATACAACCTGAAGTAATGACGTAGTTAGTTGACTCTGTTAGAGTATAATTGTTGTGGAAATGTGAATGTACACAGAGCGGCCTACAAACTCCTTGTGAGACCTGAAGCTGGCTTCTGCTGATGAAACTGCAAACTATTCTTCAGTAAAATTAGCTTCAATTTATTATTTTTTTAAACTTTGATTTCAGGTCTTCAATCATCATATCTGGTCTTTTGGGTCTTTAACTGTAAAATTCCCCTACACACTATACACATGAACTTCATCTGCAGAGCTGCTCTTAGAGTCACTTTATGAACATTTCACCGTTTATTTTGATAAAACTATCGACATTTGTCGTATCATATACACAGGAAGTCAAAGGTCTTCACGACTCTGTCAAAATAAAAGTTTGGTATAATTTGAAATAACAGAAATATACTATTGTACAATCGAGTATACTTTAATTAATAGAGATAATAATAATAATAAACACCGTTTATTAAAACAAACTCAAAGGTCTTCATTGAAATGATAGAAATTACACAGTAAAAATGTAGCCTATTAATATTATTAATTTAAATAATTAAATTATTTTATTACATTTTAAACTAAATTGTTAGCTTTATGAACTGATTTGATTACCATTAATTTTTAATTGTCCTTACAATGTTTATATAATTTATTCCCTGTACTCCTGACAGTAAAATATGCCAAAATAAAGGTCAGTGCAAAAAACTGTGACATACCGTGAAACCGCCAGAATCTTAAAAAAACCGTGATAGAGATTTTTGGTCAAACTGCCCAGCACTAGTGTTCAGTGTCTTTGAGCGGATTGCTGAGGAAAACAACCGACAACAGCCATTTTAGGATTGTTTGTGATTTGTTCTTAGTGACTCAGGAGTCATCTTGACTACTCCTAACATTTCACAGATTTAGAAGCTAGTTTTAGTGCTAAAATGCTTTGTGAAATACTCTTAGAGCAAAAATTTAGGAGTCCTAAATTTAGGACTGACACGCCCATTATTTTTAAGAGTTTCTCCTAAATCGGCAAGTTAGGAGCTACTTTTAGCCTTAAGATGTTTTGTGAATATGACCCCTGAACAGTAGTTGATTCTCTGAGACGTCAAAGTAAATTGTTGACACGAGTGATCTAATTACCATTAGAAATTGAATGAAGAAATTTATTTAAAGAGAATCATTAACAGCATGTTTTTCTTTCTACATAAAGTGGACAGCCATTTTCAGGTCTCTCCAAAGATGCGGGTTCAAGTCTTGGCTCTGGTGGGTCACTGAAGGGCTTGGCACAGGTTTTCATGTGTCTATACTGTGAACTGGACATTAGTTTAGGAGACTGTGCACAACAATTTCAGTCCATGTGAGGAAAACTGAGGCAGTCCACAGAAAGCAGATACTGATCTGTTTGTCCTAAAAGTTTAAGAGCTTTACTTCCTGAAGGTGAGTTGAGGAGATCGGTCTGATTAACTCACCTTCAACTCCAGAATCAGCACAATTTTGAGCATGATATCGATACAGAAAATATATCAGAACTTTTAAATGGATGGAAAGGGTTTTAATATTCCTAAAAATTATATATATATATAGTTCATATCATTTCAAACCTGTATGACTTTCTTTTGTTTGTGAAACAAAAGAAAATATTTTGAAAAATGTTTGGTCCAAACAACATTGGACACCATTATATGGAAGAAATTAAAAAAACTTTAGTGTTCCATAGAAATTCATACCCAATGTATACAAAAGAGGACATTATCACTATATAAACCTGAGGAGCTGCACTGCCGTCCACTCTCATGTGAACAGGGAGTGTTTTTTTTTTTTGTTTGGAGCTTTGAAGTTTTGTTTCCCCACTTTTAATGGATGGACAGAAATCTTGTGATGAATAAAAGTCTTGTGCGTTCGGGATGACATGAGGGTATTTTTGGCTGAAATATCCTTTAAGAACGACACAATACTGATCTAAAATAAAATCATAATTACAATGAAAATAAATATTTCACTCACCAGAAACAGTAACCTTGAATATCTTGAATGAGGATTTTCCATTTCTGATGATCTTTAGTTTGTATTCTCCAGTGTGGTCAGTTCTGATGTTCTTGATGGTGAGATCTCCAGTCTGATGATTCAGATCCACTTTGTCTTTAAATCTAGAATCACTGTCCTCAGACTCTTCTTCACACTTCTCTTCTGTGTTTTTAGCTACAAGACAGTTGTCATCTCCAAACATCCAGAATATCTTATCTCCTGTCTGTATTTCAGTATTGGCACGTAGAGTCACATCCACCCCTTCATCACTGACACTGACTTATCTGTCAAAGAAACAGAGAAAATAAAGAACAGAAATCAGAACCAGAAAACCAACAGCAGCAGAAATAAACAGAAAAACATTGACACATCATACCTGACATACTGTATCACAAACATATCATTTACTCTATTTTAAGTTGAAAAGAGCTCAACTTCTCATTCTAGAAATCTGAATGTAAGTATAAATCTCTACAGCTCATGTGTGTTTCACTGATGAAACTGTGTTGAACTCCAGTCTGTGTTTCTAACAGTAAAAATCCACTCAAATGACATGAAATATGAGTGTGTTGAATTGTGTTTCTGTGAAGAAACGGTTCTGAATGTTTGATTTCTGATCAGATAATGACTGTACTGCAGTTCAATAATGATCAGAATAATGAGGAGGATTGTGACTGATAAAGTTGATCAAACAATCCTGCAGACAGAAGCAACACAGTCTGTGTGAATAACAGTTTCAGAACAGACAACAGCATCTGAAAGAAGACTGTTTGAAGCTGCTTCATTGAGGAACCAGATCTGTCTAAAACACCAGAAACCAGGACTGACAAAACAAGACAAAAATAAGCATATAAATAAATAAATTAATTATTATTCGATTAAAATTAATTAATCTGCAACTGCCTGTATTTACAGTTGACTTCATGAAAAAAATACATTAACTTTTTTAGCTTTAAGGCTTTGATAAAATAGTTAGAGACACATTTTAAAAACACACATTTTCAGTCAAGAATGATTTAACTCTGTACATTAATTCCACTAGAAGGTCTTGTTCCTGACATAACAGTGTGTTGATTTCTACATCAATATATATCTGCTATGGAAGCTGCTCCCAAATGGTCAGTTCAGGCCTGCATGGACTTCAGTATAAACTAAATAAGTCCAAAATGTTCTGCAATAAATATTTTCAGTTTAAGTCGTAAAGTGGGCTGGAAATATTAAAACTTAGCGTATGGCTTCGGCAAGCAGGTAGGCTATATAATGATTGTAATGATTGCGCTGATTGATGATGCTTCTGCCCTCAACAGAATCCATATTTCTCCCAATGTTAGTCTGTGGTGAAATATGGAAATGCAGCATGTCCTAACTGAGATCAATTGGGGCAGAAATTAGTCTGCTCCACTTGTTAATTTCTGCTCCACTTGTTTTTGCATTACTTTACATAAACCTAGACTATATCATGGGGTGACCCTGAATAGTCGCATTTATCTGATGTTTCGACAGGAGGAGCCTGATCGACTACCGATCTCACAGTCCAATCTTCACAGAGGTGTTATGAGATGAGATATGGGGGATTTTACATAGACATACCGGTTCTCTCCCAATAGGTTAATAAACAGCCAATTATGATAATGCTGTAAATAAAAATGTGAAAAGAAAGAAGCTTTTAATAAATATTTTTAATGTGCATGAATAAATCCAACCACCCCTGTGACAGATTTAAGTTTCACTTCCATGATCCGTGACCGACAGAGGAGCATCTTGGCCGCAGGGATTAAATCTTTAACCATGTCTGGGATAAGAAAATCTAAAGTGTAGAATTGGATGCACTTTGAAATGGTAAAAGATGATCCAAAAACGCAAGATGCAAGTTGTGCCAACAGCTCATATCCTTCCACTCAACAACGACAAACATTGCGGCGCGCTTCTGCCGCCAACGCTAACGAGCTGACTAATGTTAGCTGACTAGCGCGCTATTTGAAAAGACTCAAACGGACACGGGCAGATTGCGTGAAAGACTGGATTTTTTTTCGATCAAGTAGGGGAAAAGTGATTTCAAAACATTTCAGCCGGTTCTAATTTGATTTTTGGATGCTGTGAATGTTTAGCCAAAAAGACTGCCACTCCAGTTTTGTCTTTTTAACTGCAGAGACAATAAACACTAAGTTGACAATTCTGGATATACTTTCGTTATATTAATAATTTTTTAAATTTTAATATATTTATTGATCACTCTGGGTTATCTAATTTAACTATTTGTGGCTTGTGTTTTGAATATATATTCCCCTGCACTTTGGGCATTTTGCACTTGTGACTTGATTAAAACTATTTCGTTATTATTATTTATTTATTACAACGGTACATTCTGTTCTAATTCAATTCTGTAAATTAATTTTTGATTGTTTTTCGGTGCATCGATGTTGCGCTGTACAAGAGTTAAAGCTTGCTCGCACAGGCAATTTAGCCGATTTAATTTGATTTGCCGACATGTGAAATACATCTGCAGTGTGGCCTTTCTGCAGTTATTTATGTATATATTTAAGATTTACTGATCCAAAATGGTGTTCTGTAGTGGCTGTGAATGTTTATCCACATTGCCTTTCATTTCAGTTTAAAAAAAAGATAAAAACCATTGTCAGTTTCATCTATCACTTGACAGGCAGTTTGGTCGCTTTGTTAGAAAGTTGTTTCTCTGTGCTGTGTGTGAGAGAAAATAAAAGTCGTCTTAGGCCCGATAGGCCTTACTTCATTTTCCACGTCCCGCTCCATCTTGTGCGCCTTTTAAAGTAGTCGATACTCCAGTAGTCTAGTGGACTACTGTTTTTCAAGTTTTTTATGCAATATTCCAATTTTTCACATAAGTTAATTCACAACTTTGGATAGAAACTTGCAGATTGTATGTGTGTGTGCACTTAAGAGTCAATCCACATTAGAACGCCACCCTCAGGCTGAATTATGTAAAGACAACACTGCAAAAGGGTGTCTCCATGTGTTCAGCAATTACAATGTAAAAGCTTCATCTAGCGCTATAACCCAGAATCTACACCAGCTAAATTTATGGTCAGGAGCCAATACTGGTATCTACTGTACATATCCAAAACAAACCAAGTTTCAAAATTCATTTACTGCTCTTTAGCATTGCTAAATGAAGAATGTGACTAAACAAACTTCACATTGTTCCTCAGAGCTGCATGGAAAACAACGGTTATTCAAATAATATATAAAATATGCTGAGCATATGTCTACCAAATACCTACAAAAACTGATGCCGTTTTAAAGGACATGACATCACAACATATCACTAAATTACCTATAGAAAAAAATCTGAATGTATGTGGAAGAATGTAATCATTATTACATTGAGTGACTGACATAAACATTGAATCTTTTGTTCAAGTTCTGTACAAGTCTGCCGCCTCTGATCCTCAGTTCATAGACTCCTGTGTAATTACCCTCATGTCATTCCACACCGTAACTTTTGTTCACCTTCAGAACACAAATGAAGATCTTTTGATGAAATCTGAGGAGCTTTCTGTCCCTCATTGACAGTCCACTTAACTACCGTTGTCAAGGTCCAGAACACTAGTAAAGACATCATTAAAATAATCCATGTGACTCCAGTGGTTTATCCTCAATTTATCGCGCAAACACATATTGGAGATTAATATTTCGTAAATAAAGTCATAAATGATGTTTTTTGTGCAAACAAAGCACTCATGTCACTTCATAAAATTGAGGTCAAACCACTGGAGTCACATGGATTACTTTAATGATGTCTTTACTAGTGTTCTGGACCTTGAAAATGGTAGTTGTGTAAACTGTGAATGGAGGGACAGAAAACTCTCAGATTTCATCAAAAATATCTTAATTTGTGTTCCGAAGATGAATGAAGGTCTTACGGGTTTGGAACGACATGAGGGTAAGGAATTAATGACAGAATTTTCATTTTTGGCTGAACTAACCCTTTAATAATTCACCACTGAATTAGCACTGAAAAAAAAAAAAAAAAAAAAAATCAGGTTTTAGTCAAAGGAACAAACTTGTTTGTAAACTGTTCATTCAATATTTTGCTATATTAAAGATATACATGTGTTTTAAGTACACACTCATTGTTACATTCTGTCATTATTTACTCGTCCTCCCAAATGAATGACTAGATTCTGAAGTCTTCCTGCAGCTCTTTACAATGTAAGGACAGTTTATAGAGGCCTTCACAAAGCTCAGAAATGATATTTAAACACACAAGAAATGCAGTTCATCTGCTAAATGTCTTCTGAACCCATATGATGGCTTTGTGTGCAGCTTAAGTGTTTGTTTTCTCAAAATCTTTTCATAAATCTTATTTTTCATAGTCTAAACGCATCAAGTTCACCTAGGAAACATTCAACAACTACTTCCCTCTATCATGGACGACAGGTAATCTGGTGGTCTGTTTGTGCCCAAATACATTTTGTGTTGCTTTTTGAGAGCTTTAGTGAAGGGGAAAACAATCAATGAATAATTACTCATATTTCTGTCTGTTCACACACAAACCATCACATGCCTCAAGACTTCCAATAAACGAGTAAACGAGTCACATGATACTTTTAGACAGATGACACTTGCTTCTTGTTTGAGAAACATGAGCTCTAAAAACTACTATGTAAAGTGCTCCTGTTTTCAATGACAAAGCTGGGCTAATGATGACTTTATATTTTAGAATAAACTCTCTCAGTCTTTATAGGGATAAATAACACTAACTGATAGGGCTGGGTATTAACACAATTTTAACAATTCGATTCGATTCAATATCGATTATTTTGGATGTAGTATTTCAGATACAGTACATGGCAAATTTTCTAGAGGAAAAAAATCTCTCAACGAATGCTGTAAACTACACATGGGAGTCAGTTGGTACAACATTACTATAATGAGTTTATGGTCACTGAATATGTTTTTCTGAGGTAAATGTGACGTCACGTGACATTGTTTACAAGCTGTTTTATTGACGTCTTTCCGAGGTTGAAGCACTGATTGAGCGATTACACGAGACATGATAGGGATTTCGGTAAGTTGTACTGAATATTTTAACAGACCTTCAGATGTTTAGTTGTGTAACTGGTATTAAAGCGGAGGAGAGGATGGCCCTGTCCCAAATGGCACACTTCATGTGCACTTTCGGTCTTGTGGACTTAAAATGGCCACTGCGTGCGCGTGTCCGTTAAGTCCACAAGACCGTAGGGTGTCCCATTTGTCATTTAAGCTTAAAGAAGGGTGCTTGTGCTCGTGCCCTTAAAGCGCACTTCTGCTGAGCCCGCAAGTCTATGAGCTACGCAGAGGATTTCTACCCGGCAGTCAAAACGCCATTACGTCGTGAAAGTGCGGACTCGGAGGAAGACTGTGAGGATTTAGGGTGCCATTTGGGACAGGGCCTACGTTCACATGCGCTCTGCGCTGCCGCTTCTCTTTAACTGAGGCGCTAAAGTGATCTGTCGCGTCACATTAAACGGCGCCAAAACATTATTTATTTTTTGAATCTCATTATAAGATGGACGTCATTTGAAATCTGAGACTTTACTTCATATCAAAAGTAACAAAGCACACAGATTACTGCGATTTATTGGATGGGAGGCGCTCTACATGTTCTGTTCATTCATCAGCTGAAAACAGACTAATCGATTCTTGGGATTTAAGAATTGATATTGGTTCGTAAAAGTGAGAATCGATTAAAATCGAGAAATCAATATTTTTTACCCAGTCCTACTAACTGACCAGAGATGATGTGGTAATAGACATGCAAACTCTCGACATTTTCTTGATTTTCAGTTTAGAGTTTCTGTATTAATAGTCTATGATGTCTAAATGAATGAAGAGCTCGGGCAGCCCAGATAAAACTTAAAATGACAGAGAAAGGACAGCAGGATGATTTTAGGGCTGTTTCTGCTAAATTGATCAACCATTAATAGCAAAAGAACAAAACTACATGAAATACATAATCAAAAGATCTTAAATTCAGCATTTTAAACAGACAGAGATTCAGTAATTAGTATTAATGTCATTCAGATCAACTCCGAACAATCACACAAATCACTGATTATTGCACTAAATCAACCACAAGTAGAACTGCTAAAGAGGTAGAAATATTGATTGTGAAAAATCGTATTATTCATTTAATCTGTACTGAACTACAATAAAGCTCAATGTTTTTCCTCTTGCTGTATCAGCTGTAATACTTACTCATTTGCTTTTGTAGTTCAGAGACTTTGTGACGATAGTAAAGAACACCAGCAGCTGCAGCAGCTGAAAATACCAGCAGTAGAACTACAACAATCCCTGCTACAGCAGCTGGAGACAGAGGTGGAACTGGTGCTGGAACAGATAAAGAGAGACAGACATTAGTGTGAATGAATCTGATCTATAACAAACACTATAAACATCATCACTATATAACCTGAGTGATAAAGAGAGTCATTATTTATCAGATCTACTGTATTTACAGGTGTCAGACAAGCTGTTTTAGATAATAAGAGTTCTGGGTGAGAAGTTATGAATTATTTTACAGACAGCTGATAAACAATCAGTCTTGAGTTACTCACCCCTGACAGTAACAGTGAATCTCTTGTTTAAAGTCTGTTTGCTGCTGCTCATCTTCACTTTATAAACTCCAGAGTCTGTGATTCTGCTGTTTGTGATGATCAGAGATCCGGTCTGATTATTCAGCTTCAGTCTGTCTCTGAATCTCTCATCAGGATCATATAATGGTGGACTCTTGGCCTCTAGATCATGTTTAGCTATGAGTTTTTCATCATCTCCAAACCTCCACACTATCAGCTCATCTCCGTGTGTTTCAGTATCAGTCTGAAGAGTGACAGAATCTCCCTCCGTCTCTGATACACTCTTCGTTTCACCTTTAAAAGCATCAATAACAGCTGGAGACTCTGCATGAGACAGATTCACAGATATTAAACATTAAACAGTTACTGGCACTAGAATATTAACTTTAACAGTCAATTATCTCGTGGTTACTACATAAGGCATGTAGGAACCACATATTAATTAGTTTATGATATTTAATCTAATTTAAGTGCTGAATACAATTTTCCTTAAACATATTCCTTTAAGTGTATCTTTATTTGTATTGATTGAGTTTGCTCTCTCTATAGGCAAAAGGGCTATTCTGTAAGATTGTTCTTGTAAGATTTTCAGGCTTCAGTTTAAATCTCAGCTTAATTCATTTTAATTAATAAAACAACAATAAACTTCAAAACATCTAATTATTCATAAATAAAAGTGTCCTCACCGTAGACAGTAACGCTGAAATTCAAACGTGAGGTCCCACGGTTGTGGTTGACCTCTAGTTTATAAAGTCCAGTATGTTTAGTTTTCATGTTTGTGATTGTCAGAGATCCAGTCTGATCCAGCTTCAGTCTGTCTTTGAACATCTCAGGGACGATGGGATATGAAATGTCTTTTATATTGATTTGAGCAATGACTGATTCTGAATCCTTAAACCTCCACTTCATCCGAATAATTCCTGGTATTTGAGTAAGATCAGGGTTTAGAGTGACTGAATCTCCCTCCATCACTATCACTGTCTTCACTTCATCTGTTCCAGCACCAAACACTCCTGCAGAACAAACACAAACAGTTTCTCAGAGGTTAAACTCATATTACACAGCTGCTGATGTTACTGAACAGAGTTCAACAGAAATCAGTCTGGACTTATAAACAGTGGCTCGTCGTCAGGGGAGGCACAGTCTACCCAAAATTTTGAGGAGAAAATGGGAGAAAGGATGATTTAATGTTAACAAAATTTCCAGTTATTAGTTTCATTTCATGTCTCAGAATGTGTATTTTTTGTTTGTAATTTCACAGCTGTAACACCATAACATGTTATGAAATCAAAAGCACCGCTGTTCTTTCACAAACGTGCCAAATCTGCCAATGTCATTACAACCGCAGGGGATTGAGAAGGGGAAGGGGAGGCACAGCAGAGCTCATCTTGTGCCTCAGTTGGTAAAAAAATGAGCCAATCACCATCGAGTGTTTTACATTCAGCGCTTAGAGTTGAGAAAAGATACATGGCAGGGGAGGCTAGCCTTCCTTGGTATATCAACCAATCATTGTGGAGACATAAATTATGTGAATAACGTGATATTAGTTTTGAACTGCTACCACTGCGCTTCACTAAATGCACAACATGCTCTTTTAACACAGACATAAGGAGGGAGGGATGTTTGCTTCAAATGGTAGGCTAGGTGAGTGAAATTATATTTGTATAATCTTGCTGTATATGTGTCACTTTCTTTAAATTTTCTATCTATAAGTGAGTAAAAAGCCAATTTAAACCATCTCCTTGTAAACAAATGGGATGTGAGCCAAACAAAACAATCAAATTACACTTCAAATTTATTTTATTTTTTTCAAAGATGATTTCTGTCATGATGTATGTTCAACTGTTCATTTTTTAAACAGTTTGGTTTTAGTCAGCTATCTGAGAATACTTTGACACTAACACAGTGCATGAAGCCTAAGGGAACGTCTGCTAGTTCCCCAACTGCGTAAAAACATCTGATCTGGTTAAATTAAGCTGACTTTTAAGTTTTAAAAAAAATCCAAAGCTTGTAGTACATTAATATTTGTCAGACTACAATTTTGCCAGCATCTACCTTACTGTATGTACAGTACACAAATATTTCACTGAAAAAATACAGTAATTCACCAATATGTGTTAAAAGAAAACTTTTAGAGGAATTGCAACAAAAAAATTCTAAAAATATTTGTGTACTGTACATACAGTAAGAGAGATATCACCTGTAGTTAAGTCAGTCTTGTATCTAGGAAAGTACTACATCCTACAGCATCCTTTGAAAGCCTTTTGGTGAAATAGGCTACAATAATTTTTTTTAAAAGAATATACAGTACATGCAGTAAGGGAGATATTGGCAAAATTTCACCTATACTAAATCAGTCACCTAACTTACATACTATAAGCTTTAGAACATGAAGTATAAAAAAAAAAAAAAAACCTTTTATTGACTTACTGTCCTTTTTTTTTTTTTTTTTGAAAACATCTTTGTGTACTGTGCACAGCAGTACTTGTCATTTAAGTAGCAATTGACCAGTGTTCGGCGGTTATCTCCAACCATGATATAAAAACTCCCCTGCCACGTATAGCTCCCTAATAACCCTTAAAACCCAGATTAACTTGTTCAGATGTGTTTAATTTGAAGCAAAACTCTGCATGACTCTGGTTTTCCAGGATCATGTTGTCCACCCCGACCTCTACTGTTTCCGGTGTCAGAGTGAAACCGAAAGTAGTAAAAATAAACAGAAATCGTGAACTTACCGCACATTAGTAGAAAAATCTGCAATAATTTGAAATTGTTCTTCATACTGTCGAAGATTCCAGCAAAATCTGATTTCGATGAATATCATTAATGCTCGCTGTTGTTTCTGAACCACACCCTCCTGACCGACAGCGATAAATGTGAACAAAACCTGCTAAATACCAACAGAGAGATTGTAATACCAACTGTAACTGATTAATTAATTAATTTTCATTAGGCTATTGTTAATGTGCTACTAAAGAAGAAGAACTTTTACGTTTCCAAATCTGAAAGACTGTAGAGAAGCGCAGAAACCTGTAATAACGGAGACTAACGGTTCTCTTTCTTTGCAGCGGATCGCAAACTAGAATAGAGCATTACTGCCATCTGCTGTTTGCTCTTTTTTCTTCTTCTTTGGTGTTTATTGGCGGTTGGTAACCTTAACTTATTGGTGCATTACCGCCACCGACTGGAATGGAGTATGGATCAGGATATTTGCTTGTATACAGAATAGAAATAAACATAATAAAAATAAAAAAACAAGCAAAACAAATAAACAAACTGGAAAATAAAATAAAAAAACAATCAAAACGCTAAATTCTTTTATATAATTTACTTTCTTTCACAAATTTAATAATATCTTCATACAACTTACTAGCTGTTTTCCCTAATAAACCTGACAAAGTAAAGTCATGATGTTTTACTATCTTCAATGATTGAATAAGGTGACGTCTCTCATTGTTATATTTCCTACAATGGAGTAGTACATGCTTAACTGTTTCTTGTTGGGTACAGTGTATGCATTCCCCAGTTGGGTGTTTTTCAATTTTATATAGTGTACTGTTAAGTCCAGTATGACCTATTCTCATCCGAGTTATGAAACTTCCTTCTCTTCGATTCCTGCTCTTGCTCTTTTTTCTTCTTCTTCTTCTTCTTCTTCTTCATGTTTTACGGCGGTTGGCATCCAGCGTTGGTGCATTACCGCCCCCTTCTGTTCTGGAGTGTGGATCAGAAAATAGGTTTACAGATTAATCATCTACTTTCCCCCATTTTCCCCTGTTCACACATACCATACACACATACACACACTTCTTCCCTGACCTACAATATTATTTATGCGACTAACTTCCTATTCAAATCCTATCAAAAACCCGTTTCTCTTAAAAAATTCGTAAGAATTCTGGTCTGTTTTGTGCTCAATAACCCTTTTAACGGATGTCTTGGACCCTGTCTCCCTCATCTTGTTCCTCATCACCTCTCTTTGTGCGTCATACCTACTGTATCTCAAGACTACATGCTCTACTGACTCCTCTTCTTGATCTTTATCTTTATCTTAAGTGTTTTATTGAATAGACAATGTCCCAATCTTCACCTAGTTATCACCATTTCTTCTCTCCGATTTCCACTTCCAACTCTTGTCTCTTTAATGTGCCTCTGGATTTGATATAAGTGCCTCCTTTCTCCTCTCTGTCTTACATTTCTTGCCACTTTTGATTTATTTTCTCCCATATCACACTTTTAACCTCTGCTTTGCTAATACTTACTTGCATTTCTATGTTTCTTTTTGATAACGCCTTTTTGCTAATTTATCTGCCATTTCATTTCCCCTTATCCCTACATGTCCTGGAACCCATATAAATTTTACCTGTCTTCCTTGATTTACTATTCTTGTAGGCTAGTTTACAGAAGTAAAGAAAATGAAAATAAGAAAATACATGGTAAAAAATAAAGACAGGAAAAAATAAAGAAATCAATCGATCAGTCACAGTATTCTACCAACTTGATGCAAATCTTTAAGTATTAATAATCACAGAAGAGTTATCTTACATTTGGAATAATAACAAATGAATGATTTTATATTTTTCATCATGTTTACTTTTGTGGGCGTTGACTTTCAATGATAAGAACATGCAACAAACTCGATTTTCTAATGAATTACTTAAGCTCATTTTATCAAATGTCTGGAGTGGTTTGACACATCAGACAGTTAATCTCGTTCATGATAGGAATGTATTATTATTATTTGTAATTTTCAAATCTTAAAAGAAAAGAGTGCAGATCATCATTTTGTGTTTTGATAAATAAAAATATGTAGGGTGAATTCAGGTTGATTGGGAAACTTTTTCCAAGACATCTCAATGGCAAAAAGTGTCCCAATCACCCTGAATTCACCCTAATTACTTTCTTATCGGACCGTTATCAATTTGTAGTAGTAAACGAAGAGATGTCATATCTATCACAAGTTCAATATGGAGTACCGCAAGGCTCAGTACTAGGACCGTTGCTTTTCACTCTGTACATGCTACCCTTGGGAGATATCATTAGGAAGCATGGCGTTAGTTTTCACTGTTACGCTGATACTCAGCTCTATATTTCTTCACGCCCTGACGAAACTTACCAATTCACAAAATTAACAGAATGCATAGCTGATATAAAAAATTGGATGTCCAGTAATTTCCTACTACTAAATTCAGAAAAAACAGAGATTCTAATTTTTGGACCAAAAACTTCTTTATGTAATAACCTAGAATACTGTCTAACACTTGATGGCTGCTCTGTTAAGTCTTCGTTGTCAGTTAGGAACCTGGGTGTGCTCTACAATATCTAAACTACGACATATGCTCTCAATGACAAATGCAGAACAGTTAGTTCATGCGTTCATGACCTCAAGGCTAGATTACTGTAACGCTCTACTGGGTGGTTGTTCCGCTCGCCTGATAAATAAACTACAGCTCGTCCAAAATGCAGCAGCTACAGTTCTTACTAGAACTAGGAAGTATGACCATATTAGCCCAGTTCTGTCATCACTGCATTGGCTTCCTGTTAAACATCGTATAGATTTTAAAATCCTGCTACTTACCTACAAAGCACTAAATGGTTTATCTCCCCAGTACCTGAGCGAGCTCTTAATGCATTATAGTCCTTCACGTCTATTGCGATCTCAAAATTCTGGACAGTTGATAATACTTAGAACAGGGGTGGGCCGCATACGGCCCGCCATGTCTTTAAATACAGCCCGCTGGACATTTGAAAACTATGAAGGTAAATCAGTAGCAAAACTCGAGAGGTTGATGATTTGAATGTGAGAACTTGCCGTATTAATATTTGTATTTGTAAACTGAAATTTACACTCGCAGCCCTGATGTGAAAAGCTGAATGTTTCGATTTGCACACACAGACAACAATCAAAACACCCGTGTTACAAAGTTGAAGTTGCAGATTAATAGTTTCAAATGTGTAAAATGACATTTGCATAAACAAAATGACAGACACAAATGTGTGAGACATATTTACTTTTGCACTTTACTTCAGTTTCGCTGTACAACTTCAAGTTAGGGATGGGCGATATCTTATCGTTTGCGATATACCGTTGAAAATTCTCCTCACGATAAAAATTTGTCTCCTCACAATAATAACGATAAGTTTATGATGACGTAGTTTCGTGCGCGACCGATTCACTTTTCACGTGCGGAGTGAAAACAAGCATGGCGGAAGGCGGACGTGAGGCTGAGGAGCAGCTTGTTGTGAGGAGCTACCTCCACAATTTGGAACTGGTTTGGTTATAGAAAATCAGATGCGGAGCAAACTACCGTAATCACTATAAACAGATGTTCAATGCAAGAGCCGTATGCTCCATGAGCAGTCATTTACGCCGTCATCACCCGGGTGTTGATAGCGCGCGCGAGCGCAGGTGAGACCTGAACATCTCACGTTGCTATCTGTGTTTAAACTAAACTCATTTAAACCTTGCCAATTTAAACATTAAACCGTAAGACGCAGGATCGTCACTTTTTGATAGTTAGTTATGACGGTCGGCATGACAACCGCCATACATAATTTTATTGTTATTAATATAATATTATGATTCTATACTTTTGTATGGTTCACGTTTTAGATGGGTTTATCTCAATTAATGCATTGCATGCATTATACTCGCAAATCAGCAGTGGCTGGCTGGGCTGAGCGTCATTTTCAACCAGTAGAGATCACGGTCATTTGGCTGTTTTAATTGAAATAAACCCATCTAAAACGTGAATCATACAAAAGAATAGAGTCATAATATTATATTCATAATAATACAATTGTGTATTTCCATGCAGCGATAGAGATGGGGAACGCGTTACACTCTGCCAGCCACCAGCCCACCGCTGACAGACCTGCCAGAATCAAAACTGGCAGCTGCCACCAGGCCATGTGACCTGTCAGTGACTGTTCCTGCCAGCCAGTTGAAGATTGAACCCCACTCTATAAAAAATAAAATGACGGGTAATAATTATGACAGATTCTTTACTGTCCGTCAAAATGACGGACTAACGCAACCTCTGAGATAGATATATATATATATATATATATATATATATATATATATGTAACGGGATAAATATCATAGTTCAAGGGTTCTTTAAATAAATCCTGCTGTAATGTGTTCGCGCTTCCTATTGGCTGCGCTGGTGGCGCTATAGCCAACTGAGTTCGAACGATCTGCAGCAGAGCTAGAGAGAACTGCTGTGGGTGAGTCGTTTCTGCTGCAGCTCCGTATTAAAAGTTAAAAATAAAAGTTTCATGTTGAATGTTAGACGATGTACAAAGGGGATTGCACACATTGAACACTAATTGATTTCTAGAGTGTGTTTTCTGTTAATATTTTTGTGTATTTGATAGTTTTATTTCCGTTTTAATGAACTCGATCTTTCCATGTGCACCATTTTCCATGTGCTCCCTAACAAGTGAAATGTGTTTCGAATAGATGGAGCAGAAACAATGTTACTCACTACTCTCTCTCTCTTCCACTGCTCTGTGCAGGTAATTGTTTTTGTGAAATGGTATTTAAGAATTTACTGTTTTGTAGAGCATGTTGTTTTACGAAAAATGTTATTTCTATTCATTTTATTCTATGTTTAATATAAAGTGGATGATTGTTCTTATATTTAATATATTATAATATTTTTGTCTATGCATATTCCTAATTGATAATGAAAAATCACTATACGATCACAAGGCATTAAATTTAAGAAGCAAAATTGTTTGTTATATTGATAGCAGCAGAGCTAGAGAGAACTGCTGTGGATGGAGCTGAAACAATGTTACTCACTACTCTCTCTCTCTCTTTTCCACTGCTCTGTGCAGGACAATAAATACTGAGATCATCCGCATTCTGAGTTGCGTGTTACTGAAGGGTGAGACAAACCGGGCCAGAGAGAAACTAGAAGGTCATATATATATATATATATATATATATATATATATATATATATATATATATATATATACACACACAGGTGCTGGTCATATAATTAGAATATCATCAAAAAGTTGATTTATTTCACTAATTCCATTCAAAAAGTGAAACTTGTATATTATATTAGTCTGTGTGTAATGAATGAATATATTTCAAATGTTTATTTCTTTTAATTTTGATGATTATAACTGACAACTAAGGAAAATCCCAAATTCAGTATCTCAGAAAATTAGAATATTACTTAAGACCAATACAAAGAAAGGATTTTTAGAAATCTTGGCCAACTGAAAAGTATGAACATGAAAAGTATGAGCATGTACAGCACTCAATACTTAGTTGGGGCTCCTTTTGCCTGAATTACTGCAGCGATGCGGCGTGGCATGGAGTCGATCAGTCTGTGGCACTGCTCAGGTGTTATAAGAGCCCAGGTTGCTCTGATAGTGGCCTTCAGCTCTTCTGCATTGTTGGGTCTGGCATATCGCATCTTCCTCTTCACAATACCCCATAGATTTTCTATGGGGTTAAAGTCAGGCGAGTTTGCTGGCCAATTAAGAACAGGGATACCATGGTCCTTAAACCAGGTACTGGTAGCTTTGGCACTGTGTACAGGTGCCAAGTCCTGTTGGAAAATGAAATCTGCATCTCCATAAAGTTGGTCAGCAGCAGGAAGCATGAAGTGCTCTAAAACTTCCTGGTATACGGCTGCGTTGACCTTGGACCTCAGAAAACACAGTGGACCAACACCAGCAGATGACATGGCACACCAAACCATCACTGACTGTGGAAACTTTACACTGGACCTCAAGCAACGTGGATTGTGTCCCTCTCCTCTCTTCCTCCAGACTCTGGGACCCTGATTTCCAAAGGAAATGCAAATTTTACTTTCATCAGAGAACATAACTTTGGAGCACTCAGCAGCAGTCCAGTCCTTTTTGTCTTTAGCCCAGGCGAGACGCTTCTGACGCTGTCTGTTGTTCAAGAGTGGCTTGACACAAGGAATGCGACAGCTGAAACCCATGTCTTGCATACGTCTGTGCGTAGTGGTTCTTGAAGCACTGACTCCAGCTGCAGTCCACTCTTTGTGAATCTCCCCACATTTTTGAATGGGTTTTGTTTCACAATCCTCTCCAGGGTGCGGTTATCCCTATTGCTTTTCTACCACATCTTTTCCTTCCCTTCGCCTCTCTATTAATGTGCTTGGACACAGAGCTCTGTGAACAGCCAGCCTCTTTTGCAATGACCTTTTGTGTCTTGCCCTCCTTGTGCAAGGTGTCAATGGTCGTCTTTTGGACAACTGTCAAGTCAGCAGTCTTCCCCATGATTGTGTAGCCTACAGAACTAGACTGAGAGACCATTTAAAGGCCTTTGCAGGTGTTTTGAGTTAATTAGCTGATTAGAGTGTGGCACCAGGTGGCTTCAATATTGAACCTTTTCTCACAGTATTCTGAATTTGGGATTTTCCTTAGTTGTCAGTTATAATCATCAAAATTAAAAGAAAAAAACATTTGAAATATGTCAGTCTGTGTGTAATGAATGAATATAATATACAAGTTTAACTTTTTGAATGGAATTAGTGTACCTGAAATACCTGAAATTATTGTGATAAATTTTTTAGGCAATATCGCCCATCCCTACTGTCCAGTTTAGCTCTTCTGAGTATTGAGAATGCCCGTGCTCGTAACATCGACATTAAAGCTGCAGTGAAAGACTTTGCGCATCAAAACGCTCAGAGAGCGCAAAAAAATTCGGTAGAGTGTTTGCTTGTTTGTGTGGTAGTCAGTTGATGAAAAGAATAAACAAGTTAATCGTCAAAAGTTGGTATATTAAGATGTAAAGTTAGTTTTTCTCAAAATACAGCATATAGCTGATATATAGTATAGAGCATAGCATAGGCCTATAACTGATAGAGTTGTTCCTTTAAAGTATGTTTTTCTCCTAGTTCTTTTACTATTAATTTTTTTACTGCGAGACATTAATTTTTTTTTTATAATTTCTTTTCTATTATTAGCGATGCTTATAGGCCAGTGTTTAAACTGAGACGTGTTGGCCATTACATTTACTTTATTGAGCTTACTGTTGTTAAATAAAATATGTATCTCGGGGGCTATAACGGATGTTTGTGAATTATTGCTGTGAAGGATCCTCCTGCTATTTCTAAAATAACTAAAATCGGAGCAGCAGCACTTTTGCCTCCACATTCGTAAATTTGCTTAAATATTTATTCCTGCCGGGATTTTTAGTCTGCGATATTAAAATCACTAAACATTATATAGCATATATAATATTATTAAATAATAACATCACATGAATCAATGCAATGATAATTCACCACATGATTCACTGTTAAATCTGTTTTTGTAAACTGTGGGGGAGACGGACTCAGGTGCACAACAAATTTTAACACGTGACATCACTGCTTGTGGAAGGGGCCCTATCTCATTCTTTGTGGGGGGGCCTCACAGACATGCGGTACGCCACTGCTGAAGTGTACATATGAAGTAGATTTTGACCGAGGGAGCGAGGGTCTGTCCTTATAAACTTACCTCGTCCACTTCACAAAGTGGAACACACTTCAAAATGGTGGTAGGGATTCCCCCGAGGGGAAGAGCTTAGGGAAGTTCGTGAGTGCGTGTCTAAAACTGGAGTGGAACGCAGCCTTGGAGTAGTCAAGAGGACTCATAAGTCGCAAAGATCAAATCACAAACAATCCTAATCCACAAGACACTGTACACCATGAGGCAATAGAGCGATAGAGATTTGAATCTACGATAAAACGCCCCAAAAAAACCTTAAATAAATAAATAATGTCCGACTACCTGTGGCAGTTGTTTTCACTAATTCACATTTACAAATGATCAAATAGAGTAAAAAATAAATAGGCTAATAGGCGTATTTGGTGTGCTGCAAGGGGATCGAGGGCTCTGAGCTTGGAAGTAAGCCCAAATCCAGAGTTCTCCCCGTATCCCCAGGACCCCAGCCGAGAGTGAGGAATGGGGTGGCAGAGGGATGTAGAAAACTGTCGAGGTAACTAGGTGAGTCTGCTGTCCTTGTCTGTGTATATATTCCTCCTCTTGAGCTGATTAGATAGACTGTTTGAATGTGCTCTTCCCAAACTTTGTTTATAAAACATAATTTGTCGATTGAATTCTTCAATCTCTGAAGATGCAGACATGTAAGAGGCGGACAATTAACTGAACATGTACTTGTTTTATTAGTGACACTTAGCCTACATTTTAAAACCTTTATTTGAATATGGCAACATTTTTATTTTAAAAGTGTTAATTGGATATTGAAACATGATATCTCATTCTACAATATTTCTATGATTAAATCGCTGACAGAGACTCCTCCCCATCAGCCAATCACAGATAGCACACATACATCTGCAAGATGTCTGTTAAAGATCACTTCATCTGGAAAACATTTGCTGTTTACAAACATCTGATAGACATCTTTTAGATGTCAGTTTTACATACATTCTAAATCATAAACATCTTAAAGACATCTTGTAAACATCTATTTGACATCTGACAGGAAACGTCCTATAGACGTATTGCAGATGAGCAAACACTCTAAAAAATACGTCTTCCAGACGTAAACACACACCTCAAATAGACGTCTCCGAGATGTACATGTGCTATCAGAAAGGTCAACCCCGCCCTTTCTCTTATCTTAAGACTCTCTCTATTCCTTAGTAAAAGTTGGTCTCAGCAGTTTTGTGAATAGATTTTAAGAGAAAACTCTTAGCTAAGAACTTTTACTGCTATTTAGGAGAACTCTTAGTGGTAAGATAAAATGTTTTGTGAATACGGCCCCTGATTATTTGTGCCAGTGTAAACGCAGCCCTGGTGTTTTTGTATGGTTGAATGAACTGTACAATTGTTTATTTCCTACTGTCATTTTTAATGGCTATTGTTGTTAATTTGTTGTTCAATAAATATTTCATATAAATATGTTGTATTTGGTATTGAGAAAGGGTCCATTAGTGCGTAACATGGATCGAGTAAAAGTTACATTAATATGCCGTTAGATGGTGGCAAAACTTTACGAGTGAATGTGAGTCAGTGGCTGCGTCCGAAACCGCCTACTTCTCTACTATTTAGCAGGGGAAAAGGAGTAGGCGTGCGAATAAGTATGTCCGAAGCCTTAGTAGTCAAAAAAGAGCAGGCGAATATTACCTGGGTGACGTACTACTTATTCTCGCGAGATTCGGACGTGTGTTTACTTAAAGTGCATTTGAAACCGCCTATTTACCTACTATAGAGGGTATGCATTGATGTCACTTTCCCGCCAGAAAGCGGGAATCAGCTGGGCGGAGTGGCAAAAGAACCTGACTGGATTTAATAGGGGAAACTGCGAAAACGGCAGTAAAACAAACGATTACACTAAAGGTTAGGCTCGAAAGTGTTCCTTACAACTTGTCAAATAAACCTAATCCATGAATATTGACATGCAGCCAGGAGTCGTGTTTCCTGACATTTATATGTGCCTGATTTCGACGCGGGGGAAATACATAAAGCAAATCTGCCTGTGAACGCTTTATATAAATACAATATAGGTAGGTCTAACCGAGTAATCACAATGTTATATATATCGTCATATTGTCCAGCCCTAAAACTTGTGTAGTTTTTGTCAGTGTTTATTTAAAAACACCCAATTATGCAGAATATAAGATGGTAAATATTTAATTGATGAGTTGTCAACACAATAAATAACAATACAATATATACGGTATGATTTTACCTCAAAATCCAACAATTTGACACAAAATGATAACTGCAAATCCATGTTTCTCTGCCTGGAGTCCAGTTGTTTCTGTGAATTGCAGTGATCCATTTGCTTCTTTTTTCTGTAGCTTTCGGCAGTCTGTAAATATATACCTCACGTTTTGTGTCAAAGCTATTTGTACAGTCAATCACAAAGCTCTTTCCCGTTTTGGAAGTGTTTTGTGTGTTTTTTGCGGCATTCACGCTGAAAACCAATGTTGCCACTCAGTCTTTGTGCCACTCAGTGGGCGTGACCGCAGTCGTAACGGCCGACGGTGATGTCACGTGCATAGCCTCTATCCATGGGTTTCAAAGACGTCACTTCCGCTATGCCCGCCGCCATATTTGTGTCCGAGATGGCAAATAACACAGCAGCGATTTATTGTACTGATGATCATCTTTAGCTTCAGCACGAGCGCTCAAATAGCAACACAAAACATTATCTACGATTGTGGCTGTCATATTAATAACATTTTAATAGAGTACCTCAGAGATGACGTGTTTTTGTAGGCCAACCCTGAAGTTAGCTGCGCACGGGTTAATTCGATCGAAAGCCCATGCATTTTTCCCATAGACTTTTGGAAAATCGCAAAAAATAAGCTCTGTGTTTAACAAAGGGTTATGACACTTGCACGTTTTGTCTATCAAGATAATCTTTACAAGTTAACACAACATTTATACATTTTGAAGCCTGAATAAAGTCATCAGATATAAAAAGCTAACAGTAGGCTATAAACGGACTACAGCACACCATGTTCGCGGATCAACGTCACCACCACCAAGCTTCCTCAAACTTTATTTAAAAACATGCTCGCTGATTATGATCTGCGCTGTGTATGAATACTTATCCACTTTTTCATGAGAAATGCTAGTTATCAAAATGAGATGATTTGAGAGAAAAATCTGTTATTGTTCGTGATCCTTATTTTATTTCCTCCAACTGTGTTTTGTCCCTTAAAGACATTTCTACAGTATGCCACGAGAAACATACACCGGAGAAAGTGTTACCAAAAAATATGTTAATATGATGTTATTAACAAAAAATAAAGCAATAAAGAAATAAAATACCTAAATGAAAATAAGTCATTTGACAACATTATTTAGACTATAAAGAAACAAAATGCATGTGCCATGGATAAATAAAATTAAATAGCCTCCGAACAGACAATAAGGAAATTATTTTAATCAAACCATGTGTTGATGAAAATAATACGAGAATATAAGTGCTAGTTATTAAAAATAATGCATTAATGTTTATGAAAAAAATATGAAACAGTTTTAATTTTACAGTAGTAGTAAACATTTTTAATGACTGTTAATCATTGACTGTTAATCATTGCTGTTTGAGCTGCGCATGCTGAAACTGAAGAGAATCAAAACCCATAAACTGAAGGTTAATTAACTCAATGGAACACATCCTATATAAGATAATTCAGATATTTATACAAAATAAAAATAATAATACAACTTGTATTTGCACAAAATCACGCACAGATGAACTTGAACTAAGTAACGTAGTCAATAATGTAGCTCCTGTTGTGGATGCGTTCTTCCTGTAATGTATAAGAAGACAGTCCCAATCATAGTTATTAATGTTTTGCTTTGCTGTTTGAGCGCTTGCGCTGAAGCTATAGATGATCATCAGTACAAAGCTCTGCGGGTTATTTACCTCAACGAAACATCCTTTATGAGATTAATCAGATATTTATACTACATAAATTTAATATTACGAGTTTTATCTGTGCAAAATGACGCGAATGCACAAACTTGAACTAAGTTGTGTGCTCATCAGAATGTTTAACTCCAGACGCGCACTTCCCACAACAACACACTGAAACAACAACAGAATTCACAACGTTTTATGACAATAGTGTTCTCATTATAATGTAAATGACAGTCCCAGCAGTTATTAATGTTGTGCATTGCTGTTTGGCTGCCAGTGGTGTGGTTCCTTCTGATTGAAGCCAACCATTCCACCGATCTAACTCCTAAGGAATCGAATAAAATTGTAGTTCAGGGTTTCTTTGACGACTGTTAAAACAGCTAACAGCACCACATATCCCAGGCATATTGTAACCTTGTGAACCTTCTGAGAGTGTTTCGTTGGCCTTCCTCTGGTAGTTGTAGCTGTTGAGACCATAGACTGAAAAAGGTCGCGCTGCTGTGACCGGACACAAATATGGCGGCGATAAAATAGTAACGTCACATGAAACCCATGGATATAGTAGAGAAAAGCAGTAAGCGAGCGAATAAGTATGTCAGAAACCTCTGTAATCATAAATGAGTAGTCGAGAAGTTCCCGGATGGCCTACTGCTCCCGCCCAGAGTCTTTTTTCTTTTTTTTATTGAACATCAAGAAAAAAACAAAAATATACACCTACAATGGCATTAACAAAAATAGTTAAATGAGTGTCAAGCAAGGCACATATCAGTTAAATAAATATAAAAGAAAATTACATATATTTAATAAAAATAAATAAAATAAGATGGGGTCTCTTCATTCCTCTTCTAAGAGATCAAGGTCTCTTATTATTCCAGCAAATTTCTGGGCCTTTTTCATTTTCATACATTCCAATGATGGAAAGTAATTACAAATAAAGTCTCTTTTGAATACAGAAAAATAAGGTTTCGTCTTCATATATTTGATTTTATGAATGAAAAATTTTCCCAGAATCAACATTACATTAATAAAAAATTCATATTTTTTTTATCATCCAACAGCATTTCAAACATAATATGTTTCCTAGCAAAAGTGGGCAGTAAATGAATCTTTGTCTCTAACCAATAAAAAATATTTTCCCAGAAAATATTTGAAAACACACAAGAAAAAAAAAAAAAGATGATAAGTTGTCTCTATATCAGCTGGACAGAAAATACAGGCATTTTCTTCAAAATTAAACCGTCGTCTTAAAAATTCACTTCATGGATACATACCACTGAATATTTTAAAATGAGTTTCTTTAGCTTTAGGAGCCACTGGAAAGCTAATATACTGTGTTCGCAATTTTATTTACAGATGATTTATCATAAACTTGCAAAACACCGTTATGGTACAGAAGTGTCGGATATAATATGGAATTGAAACAAGAACGAACAAGTTTGTTGGGAAGCATTGCCCTGAGGTAAAAAAAAGGGATGGTAGTTCACAAAGTCCATCAGGCATGTTGACAAAAGAGTTATGTACCAAATTTATAAAACTTTTTGGAATGGCATTTAAAACACGCTCAAATTGTTTGCGTTCACACTGCAAATTATATTTAAAACAAAAATCTTTAAAAGATAACAATCTTCCATTTTCATCCATTAAATGAAGAACTGACCAAATACCTTTTTCAAGCCAATCAAGAACGCATAGAGACTTGTACCGAGATAAAATAAATCTATTGCTCCATATGGGGATTCTATGTGGAGTAAAGTTGTAGTTATATAGTAACTTCCAATATAACAAAATCTGCAGGTGAAAGGACAATAATTTGATTGGTAGTTTGGAAACAGTGAAATCACATCTCAGAAGGAAATCAGTTCCACCCAGTTTTTTAAATATACCTCTGGGAATACAAAACCAGAAACTAGTTTAATTTGTTATAACATTTTTAAGCCATTTGACCTTCAACATTCCATTTATACAATAGAAGTCAAAGGCTTGTAAACCACCATTTTCGTAATCTTGTATAAGTTGTGCTCTCTTTATGTAGTGCACACGTTTTCTCCATATAAAATTGAAATTAATTTGAATAATGGTCTTAATAGCTCTATTAGAAATAGAGAGACAAGATGCAGGATAAATACACCTAGAAAGACTTTCCATTTTAGTTAAATAAATCCTTCCAAAACACAGACAAATCCCTTTGCATCCACGCATCAAGCCTGCCTTTGCATAAGTATAATTTTCTGTCCAAACACATTTAAACTTTGAACATTTGAATTTTTAATTAGGAGAGCGAACATCTCTGTAGCCAGAATAAATAATGAGGGTGAGATGGGGCAGCCTTGTTTAACTCCTCTCTTAACATCAAATCTGGGTGAAGTACCTGTTGGTAGGGCAACTGAGCTGTTGGTATTTGTATAAAATAATTGAATAATATTACAGAAATTTTCACCAAACCCATACATTTCTAAACATTTAAAAATAAAATAACCCCATCATCCTCTATTTCTTGATTATACTCCAGCAAGTTCAGAACCAATTGAATATTATTGTTTATAGATCAGCCTTTAATGAACCCAGTTTGTGTCTCCCCAGTAATTTTGGATAACCTGTGTTTCAAGCGGTTATTATATATTTGGGTTAGTAATTTATAGTCAGTGTTTAGTAAAGTCATAGGTCGTAAATTGTCCAACAATCTACAATCTTTTCCTGGTTTGGGAATGAGTGTGATAAGGCATTGTCTCATTGAACTAGGCAAAACCAAAGTTTTAATCATTTCCTGAAAAGCTGCAAAAAGAAATTCCCTTAATAAGACCCAAAAATGGCGATAAAAATTAGACGTAATACCGCCAGGTGATTTATCTAATGACAAACACATAACAGCAGAATCAAGTTCTTCAAATGTTAATTCTGCATCACATATCATTTTAAATTGTTCATCTATATGAGGGACAAATTGTCCAATTTTTTCAAAGAGAGAATTAGGGTCTAATATTGAGGAGGATGACAAATATAAAACCTGATAAAAGTTGGCAACTTCTTTAGCTATTAATTGTGTATTAGAACACTCAGAAAGAGCTTTAGAAAGAGCTTTATCGCCAGGTATGTTTACACATACTAGGAATTTGTTTTAGTGACAGAAGCTCCACAGTGCAACAGAGTGACAGCGACAAGACAAGACAAGACACAGATAATAAAAAGAATAAGAATAATATACAAATATACAAGATAGACAAAGTGCAAAAAGAGCAAAAAACAATATATAATATAGACAATTTGTATGTACAGTTATGATGAGTGCAAATTTGAAATATAAATAAGTATGTGTACTAAGTAAATAATGTATAATGGTGTTGTGTGTTCCGTGTTTGTCAAGTGTTCATGAGATGGATTGCCTGAGGGAAGAAACTGTTCCTGTGTCTGGTCGTTCTGGTGCTCAGAGCTCTGTAGCGTCGACCAGATGGCAACAGTTCAAAGAGGGAGTGTGCTGGATGTGAGGGGTCCAGAGTGATTTTCTTTGCCCTTTTTCTCACTCTGGATAAGTACAGTTCTTGGAGAGTGGGGAGGGTTGTACCAATGATTCGCTCAGCAGACCGGACTACCCTCTGTAGTCTTCTGAGGTCAGATTTGGTAGCTGTGCTGAACCAGACAGATATAGAAGAGCAGAGGATGGATTCAATGATGGCAGAGTAGTTTCAGTAGCTCCTGTGGTAGGTTGAACTTCCTCAGCTGGTGAAGGAAGTTCAACCTCTGCTGGGCCTTTTTCACAATGGACTCAATTTGGTTGTCCCACTTCAGGTCCTGGGAGATTGTGGTGCCCAGGAACCTGAATGACTCCACTGCAGTCACAGTGCTGTTCATGATGGTGAGTGGGGGGAGAGCAGGGGGGTTTCTCCTGAAGTCCACGATCATCTCCACTGTCTTGAGCGTGTTGAGCTCCAGGTTGTTAAGACTGCACCAGACAGCCAGCTGTTCAACCTCCAGTCTGTAAGCAGACTCGTCACCGTCCTGGATGAGGCCGATCAGTGTGGTGTCATCTGCAAACTTCAGGAGCTTGACAGAGGGGTCAACTCTCTGCCCCTTGACTCTGCCCCATTAATAATTAAAGTTTTAATAGAGTTTCTTTCTTGACGCTTTTTTTCCAGTCTGCAGAAATAAGCTGAGTTTTCCTCCCCTTTTTCCGTCCTTTTAGCTCTTGATCTAATATATTCCCCCTTAGCTTTTCTCATATAGATTTCATCCAACTGTGATTGCAAAAGTAACAATCTTGATCTATCATCCTCCGTCAAACTCAATTTGTTAGAATATTAATTTATTTCTTTAATAATAGAGGTCTCTTAAAATATAAGATTTGTTTAGCTGTTTACTATATGAAATAGATAACTGGCGAAGTTTGTATTTAAAGAATTCCTATTTATTTATCCAAGAAACCAGGCTATTATCATTAATAATGTTTGAAATAATATCTTTGACCAATTTCACATAACCTTCATTTCCGATAAGGTTAGAGTTAAACTTCCAATAACCTTTGTTACGGAAAGGTTTATTTTTATGATTTATCATCAATTCAATTGAACAGTGATCTGTTAGGGGAGCTGCCGATATATTAGATATACAGGTGCTGGTCATATAATTAGAATATCATCAAAAAGTTGATTTATTTCACTAATTCCATTCAAAAAGTGAAACTTGTATATTATATTCATTCATTACACACAGACTGATATATTTCAAATGTTTATTTCTTTTAATTTTGATGATTATAACTGACAACTAAGGAAAATATCAAATTCAGTATCTCAGAAAATTAGAATATTACTTAAGACCAATACAAAGAAAGTTTTTTTAGAAATCTTGGCCAACTGAAAAGTATGAACATGAAAAGTATGAGCATGTACAGCACTCAATACTTAGTTGGGGCTTCTTTTGCCTGAATTACTGCAGCAATGCGGCGTGGCATGGAGTCGATCAGTCTGTGGCTCTGCTCAGGTGTTATAAGAGCCCAGGTTGCTCTGATAGTGGCCTTCAGCTCTTCTGCATTGTTGGGTCTGGCATATCGCATCTTCCTCTTCACAAAACCCCATAGATTTTCTATGGGGTTAAGGTCAGGCGAGTTTGCTGGCCAATTAAGAACAGGGATACCATGGTCCTTAAACCAGGTACTGGTAGCTTTGGCACTGTGTACAGGTGCCAAGTCCTGTTGGAAAATGAAATCTGCATCTCCATAAAGTTGGTCAGCAGCAGGAAGCATGAAGTGCTCTAAAACTTCCTGGTATATGGCTGCGTTGACCTTGGACCTCAGAAAACACAGTGGACCAACACCAGCAGATGACATGGCACCCCAAACCAACACTGACTGTGGAAACTTTACACTGGACCTCAAGCAACGTGGACTGTGTGCCTCTCCTCTCTTCCTCCAGACTCTGGGACCCTGATTTCCAAAGGAAATGCAAAATTTACTTTCATCAGAGAACATAACTTTGGAGCACTCAGCAGCAGTCCAGTCCTTTTTGTCTTTAGCCCAGGCGAGACTCTTCTGACGCTGTCTGTTGTTCAAGAGTGGCTTGACACAAGGAATGCGACAGCTGAAACCCATGTCTTGGATACGTCTGTGCGTAGTGGTTCTTGAAGCACTGACTCCAGCTGCAGTCCACTCTTTGTGAATCTCCCCCACATTTTTGAATGGGTTTTGTTTCACAATCCTCTCCAGGGTGCAGTTATCCCTATTGCTTGTACACTTTTTTTCTACCACATCTTTTCCTTTCCTTCGCCTCTCTATTAATGTGCTTGGACACAGAGCTCTGTGAACAGCCAGCCTCTTTGCAATGACCTTTGTCTCTTGCCCTCCTTGTGCAAGGTGTCAATGGTCGTCTTTTGGACAACTGTCAAGTCAGCAGTCTTCCCCATGATTGTGTAGCCTACAGAACTAGACTGAGAGACCATTTAAAGGGCTTTGCAGGTGTTTTGAGTTAATTAGCTGATTAGAGTGTGGCACCAGGTGTCTTCAACATTGAACCTTTTCACAATATTCTAATTTTCTGAGATACTGAATTTGGGATTTTCCTTAGTTGTCAGTTATAATCATCAAAATTAAAAGAAATAAACATTTGAAATATATCAGTCTGTGTGTAATGAATGAATATAATATACAAGTTTCACTTTTTGAATGGAATTAGTGAAATAAATCAACTTTTTGATGATATTCTAATTATATGACCAGCACCTGTAGTTTGATAGGGCAAAAAGCTATGAGAAATTAACCAAAAGTCAATTTGGGACTTGCTAGATGCATCAGGATTAAACCAAGAAAACTGTCTTAGACGGGGGTTTGATTCACGTCAGGGATCTATTAAACCTTGATTATTACAAAAGTGTAATAATAGTGAATTGTAATGATTCTCATTATATTTAGTTGGTGATCTATCTAACCACTCATCATACACCATATTAAAGTCACCACCCAATACAATAAAATCAGTAGCATATTTTGTTTTCATTTCCTCTAATATCAGTGATATTTCTGAAATTAAAAGTTTGTTTTGGGACAAATTATTGTAACCATACACATTTCCTAAGACAATGTAACAATGTTCAATTTTCTGAATGCAAAATAACCAATGTCCATCCAAACTAGATCTTGATTCAACAAATTTCCCAGGGAAGTTGTTAAAAGGAAAAGCAACACCTCCTGATCGATTTGTGCCATGAGCAAATAAAATTGGTTCACTCCACTGATTAGACCAAACAGTACAATCACTGCCACTTGAATGAGTTTCCTGCAAAAGAACACATTGAGCTTTTTTTTCCTTACAAAGCAAAAATGTAGCTTTTCTTTTTGTACTGTCTCTTAGACCCCTAACATTTAGTGAAAGAAATGCAACTGTTAAGTTTAAACATAGAACAAGAATAACCATATTAACAAAACAAACAATCCCTTTAGGGGATAGAATAACGCTGGATATTAGGATTTAACGGAAATCAAAATGTAATATGAACTGATACTCTGGCAGATGAGTTTCATATTTAGTTCTCACAAGCCACAGCCTCTTCATTGTTTCATGGTAGATTTCAGCCCATGTTCTGATTTGTAATTGAGATTAGACGGCCGTCGATATACCCCAAAGGAAAACGATAATACGCCTTCTTACCGGCGCTTCTGGCTTTCTGGATGAGCGGCCAACATGGTTCCTTGTGTTAAAATCACATTTTATGAACTACTGTAGAGTGAACTGCTTAATGTGTAAAGATGCTAGACAGTATAGTTGTGATTTTACTGTAAAAAACATGATTTACTATGATAAAAGGGGAGCTCTAGTAAACACACATGACTTAATTGTAAAAGTGGATTTACATATTCAAAACCATATACATCTTAAAGATGCTTACTAAATGTTTATTTTAACATCTGACAGGAACATCTTCTTTAAGTATTATGACTTATGAGTGATGGATTATGTATTATGATGAGTGATGTATCTATTATGTAGAATTCACTGTTGTCAAAACTGCTCACATTACATGAATGAAAATAATGTAAATAAACAAATGTACAATAAACTAGACATAAGTTATCTGTTTTTTGTTTGTCCATTAGTACTGTTAATAAAATAAGGAACATTTTTGTTGGATAAAAAGTGAGTTAACACATCATCAACTACCTCAGCATGTAAATGTGGTGTTATTACAGCACTTTTCTGATTCTTGATGTCTGTACATTTGCTGCAGAGCTTTTGTGGTGGAGCAGGAAGACCTGCAAGGCAAGGTGACGGCAGCATTTGTGAACAAAAAAAAAAGGGAAAACTAGAAACAAAAATATAAAGTAATCAGTAGATCATTTTGTTACTTCTAATACAGCAATCAAATGACATTGTGCTGTTAAAATGACTGCTTTTGTATGATGATTGTGTATTTTTGTAGGATCTGAAATGTCCACAGACTTGTGTGAGCACTGAGGATGGAGAGCCACAGCAGATCCTGGAAATGGTGTAGAGCCATGGATGAGACCCTCCATCACTCCTCCTGCTCTTACTGCCTCATCTGACCCAGTTGTTGCTGTGATTTCTTCATCTTCAGTGAGTCCAGAGTCAGCGAGAGCATCTAGACAAAGAACAAAGGACACTGAGGATGTGATTTTGGTCAAGTTTGTTCTGCTGGTTTCTGTTTATACAATGGAGCTTCAAAAGCATCATCAAATAATGTCATGAAGCTTCTGGAAGTCAGGCTTCATTGACTGATACTGTATGAACAGAAACTAGCAGGAAAAACTTGACAAATCACCTTTTGTGTTCAGAAGAGAAAAAGAAAGAATAAAAATGAACTTAGTGATTGAACAGCATGAAGGCAAGTAAATAATGACTGAATTTATATGTTTGGGTGAACTAACCCTTTATGCCCCCAAATAGAAATTGTATGAAATGTATGTATGCGTTTATATTATAGTAGTACCTTGAAAAAGTAAATTTTAAGAAATAAGCAGCTTTAATTAGCGTCTTTAATTAGTGCCCTAGACACTAACAAAATTGTATTTACAAAAATCAAATTTACATTTGTACATTTGGCAGATGCTGTTATCCAAAGTGACTAACAGTGCAAGGGACAATCCTGCTGGAGTAACCTGGAGTAAAGTGTCTTGATCAAGGACACACTGGTGGTGATGACTGTGGAGATCGAACCAGCAACCTTCTGCTTACCAGTTCAGTGGTTTAGCCCACTACACCACAAAAATAATGAAGCTACAACAGAAATTAACCTGTAATTCTAAAAATATGAAATGAAATATGGCAAGAAACAGAATGCTGACATGAATGAATTGTAAAATGTTTTAATCTGTTTATTTAGTCATGCTGATGAAGAGCACATGAATGTGTGCAGCAGACACAGCAGCAGCCAGATTGTCCCACACATCTTCTCCCACTCTTGCTTCAAAGTTGTGGGGTTCAGGGGTCCATCATCATCATCTTCCTCATCCTCTGGATCAACAATGTCCCCATTGAGAAGAGCAGCAGTGAGGGACATGATGGATGAAGGTGTTCACGGTGGTCAGCTGCTTCATCAGAATAAAGCTGTTAAATTGGCACAGCTGTGTTGAGATGGCAGTAGGACTGTAAATACATGATTGTTAGAACAATAAGTTTGAATGAAGCTTTGTTTCGTGTGTTGTTGACTTGTATATGCATTTATTTGTCATTATTACTTTCATTAATTCTTTTACTTTTTTTTATTAATTGTGCTATTATTGTCAGTAATGTATATATTTTATTAATTCATGCATAAATTCATTGCTTGACTGTAAATGGAGATGTATTCACATCAGCTGTATTTGTCTAGTGTGTATTCATGCATAGCTATGTCATATGACAAAACATTACATTTTGCATGTTTTACTAAAGAAGTAAAACGACAAGTAATGTAATTAAGTATTGGTCAGCATTTATCATTATTATTGTGTGTAAGTATTGGGGTGGGCTAGCAAAGCCATTCATTCTGGGGTAATCTTCATTTTTAAGTAGTTTATACTTACATTTTTTGAGTATAAAATCAACAGTCTTCTCCAAAGGTGAGATCTTCGAGCAGCTGCCCGACGTCTTCTTTGTGCAGACATTGCTAACACTGAGGAAAACCGCACTAGGGTTGTGGAGTTATGGTGCTGTGAGGTGTTAGTGCACCTGTCACTCATATCTTTATTTTTATTGCAGGACCTGTAATTGCATACAAGAGCAGGGAAAATACCATGGTTGTGTTTGTATACATCATAGTTTGAGATTATATACACAGACATAAAGCATGATGACAAGGTTAAATATTTTGAATACATAATGCATAAAAGTATTTATTTTATTTATTTCTGTGTTTATTATTTATAAGTCTGAGGGATGAAACTAGAGCTAATTCAACAAGAAAAAGAGGACAACAAAGGAGATTTATGCCACTTTTGCTTGTGAATGAACATTTTTGCATATAAAATAAAGAAATTAACAACATATTCACGTGAATTTGGGTTTTCGTAACAAAAAATAAACTCACATTAGTAGTTAAAAATATAACAACTTTAAATTAACCCAAAATATATTAGTTGTACTACAATTACAAAATTACTGGGCAGCTGTTTCTTCAACAAGACCACAAAAAGTTTAATCAATATCAAGATATTTACAGATAGATGAATTAAACCTGTCACTCATATTTTTAAGTTGTTGCGCTTGTGATAACGTCGTAGGTCACATGATAACGTCAACATGGCGGATTATGTCCGGATCGCATTCATACCTTTTTTACAGTCTATGATTCATACTCAACGAGATGTTATTTACCTACTCTTTTAGCGCTCGTTACTTATTGAAATTAAGTACCTACTTATTGAGTAGGCGGTTTCGGACGCAGCCAGTGAGTCACAAGATACGTTTAAATTGAACTTTTGCAAAGGAAGTTGTTTTAGCGCTGTATGTTTTGGAAAATTCCCTATAATTATAGCTGTAAAAAGGACAAATACAAAGATCGCTCAGCGGACATTCAGACGGACTTTTAAAGGATATAAGAATGTATGTTATTTCAGACAGGTAGTACACGCTCAGGCGATCTCTCTCTCTCTCTTTCTCTTTCTCTCTCTATGTATAATACTGTACAAAATTCAGTGAGTTTCAATGGAAACGTTCCTTCAACGTTCCTTCGTTACTAGTTCTAAAGTGATGTTTTAGAATTAGTAACGGAGGCTTGGTTCAACTGTCAACTTGAGATTTGAATCCGTGGCGGAAGGAAGTAGTGCTGCACAAAAGAGGGTTTTAAAGACACTCTGTTGTTATTCCTTATTTATTTACACGTGCCGTCTAACTGTTGTATAAACGCAATATCACACGAGTAGCCGTGCGATATGGCTGTATATCGTGCCTACGGATGAATCACAGCCGTGCTGATATACAGCCATATCGCACAGCTACTCGTGTGATATTGCTCATGTGTATATATATATATATATATATATATATGTATGTATTTATTGGTGGTACGTTGCGTGTGTGCCAGACAGACAGACAGACTGATACTGATGTGTGTAATAGAAAGACACAAAAGATTTGTAAAAATTACAAAACTTACAAAAGACCATAAATTTTTTTTTTTGCGATTTTCCAAAAGTCTATGGGAAAAATGCATGGGCTTTCGATCGAAGGAACTCGTGCGCAGCTAACTTCCGGGTTGGCCTACAAAAACACGTCATCTCTGAGGTACTCTATCTCTTACCATTGGAGAAAGCGTAACGGCTAATTTAATCACGTGCGGCCCCTCTCAGCCTATTGTGTAATGGCAGTGATATCAGTGCCCGCCGTTCAAAACTCCTAGCCTGCGTAACACCACAGCCAGAGCGTTAGCATTAGCCGTTACGCTTTTTTGGCTAAAGGTTGCAGGGTTGCCTTCCAGTGGCTTTGGCATCTCAAAGAAGTATATTTTCTTTTGCTTTTAAGTGAAAATGGACATGAACATCTTTTTCATCCATTTTAGTTAGGCTAAATGAACACACGTATATATTATAATTTTGAAAGATCCCGCTGTCAGACTGTTTGGAAATTCACACATAAACATAAAAACATGATATCACAGCTTATTCTGACGTTGTAGAAGAGAACAGAACGCAACTTTTAGACCAATGAGGATTAAGCTGTGACGTCATCAAGTGCTTTCACAAAGTAGCAGTTGATTCACTCCTCCACTTCACAACAGACCTGCAGCACTATCTGTCCCTTCAGCTCTTCTGTCGCTGTATTACCAAATCTTAAACTTTTATTATGACTTTTATGGGTTTTTTTTTGTTGTTGTTGTTTAAATGTAGCATTTAAGAACTTGGGAAATTAGGAACTTGTAATTTAAAACTGTTCACAGAAATGCCGAAACATGTAAATGACATGGACATGTTTATATTCGTCTGTTTGTGCTTATGGAGTCTGAATGGTAAGTATTGTATGGCTTCATTTCTGTGTAGAAGTTTTGTTTAGTCATTGAACTCAATTATCTTTGTTCATGATGTTATTTTGCCATTTTTCTCATTCATTGACATCAAAGGTTTAATTTGTTACACATTAGATTTTTGTTTATTTATTTATTGTTTATTATTATTATTTTATTTATTTTTTTTTTTCCAATGAACAAAAAAATCTAATCTGGTGACTCTCCAGAGTATTTGTGTTTGTGTTCAGGTGTGTTTGTTGCTGATGCAGTGAAGTCAGAGTCAGTGACTGAGGGAGAATCAGTCTCTCTGAACTCTAGTTTCACTCAAATACAGACACATGAAGAGATCGAGTGGAAGTTTGGTGAATTTGTCATAGCTACAGTAAATAACAAAGAGAGCATGTTTTATGATGAAAGTGCTGAAGGGAGATTCAGAGACAGACTGAAACTGGATCAGACTGGATCTCTGACCATCATCAACAGCAGAACCACAGACTCTGGACTTTATACAGTCTCCAGCAGCGTATACACGATCAACAAGATCAATCTCACTGTCTATGGTGAGGAGAGGATTACTATCCTGTTACATCTGGTGACTAAATTCACTGTATAATACTACTGAGAATATTATAAAATGATAATGAATTCTGTGATGATTCTGATCATTTGTGCATTTTATCCAAAAGATCACAGTAATTTCTGCTGAATCTGATTTATTCTGTCATGTTTTCAGCTCGTCTGCCTGTTCCTGTCATCAGCAGTAACTCTTCACAAAATCCTTCATCATCATCATCATCATCATGTTCACTGTTGTGTTCAGCTGTGAATGTGAGTCATGTGACTCTCTCCTGGTTCAAAGGAAACAGTGTATTCTCCAGCATCAGAGTGTCTGATCTCAGCAGCCGGTCTGATCTTCTTCTCCATCTGGAGTGTGTGGATGATTCCTACAGCTGTGTGCTGAACAATCCCATCAGAAACCAGACTCAACACCTCAACAACACTCAACTCTGTCACACATGTGCTGCAGGTGCTTCACTGATGATATTGGTATATATGTATATTTTCACAAACTAAATTTTTCTATTTTAACATTGCTCTTTTCTTTTCTCAGAAGACCATATCCACTGTTGTGGCTTTACTGAAGCTGTGATCCGATTGGCTCTCTCTACTCTGGTGGGCGTGGCTACTGTGGTTGTTCTGGTTTATGACATCAGATCCAGAAGTCTTCAACAGAAGAAGAGCGTCCAGAAATATCCATCAACTCTGATTAATCTCTCAGGAAGGTAGAGATGTTCTTGAACAACTGTAGACGTGATATTACAAGAAATATCATTTAAAAAAAAAAATAAAATAAAATAAAAAAATATATATATATATATATAATTTTTTATCTAGCATGAACTAACCATGAGCAATATATTTGTTACTGTATTTACTAATCTTCGCTAACATTAGTTAATGAAAATACAGTTGTTCATTGTTTGTTCATGTTAGTTCACAGTGCATTAGCTAATGGTAACAAGATTAATAATGTATTAGTAAATGTTGAAATTAACATTAACAAAGATTAATAAATGCTGTAGAAGTGCAGTTCAACATTAGTTCATGTTAACTAATGTAGTTAACTAATGCTAACTAATGAACCTTACTGTAAAGTGTTACCAATAGTCTTTATTGACACATAATAACCAACAAATGTAATATTTTGTATGTCCTCCTCTGGCCTTGATAACAGCGTTCTTGCTGGCTTGTTTTCATGTACTTTTACACAGTCTCTGTTGTTATTGACTGTCATTGGACATCTGAATAATAAAAAAGTAATAAAAATATAAAGTGATTTTCCGCTCAGTGAGATAATGATCTTGAAAACTGTTATCTAAATAAAAGAATTAATAAGATTATTACTTGTGTTTGCTGACAGATTGTTGGGGTTACGATATGTTTTTAAATCCCTTTATTTTTATAGTTTATTGGAGTATGAGTGAATATAGTGATATTTCACTGTTATATTTATGACAACAGAAAAATACCATGATATTGATCAAACATTTGTTGTAAACCATGATTAATGGTCAGCTCACTTAATTAAATTTGTATTTTTTATATAGGTAAATGTATTTTTTTTTTGTTTTTATGCTGTTTCTCAGTCTTTAATCTCTCATGTGATGATGTTTTTAGTGTGAACAGACAGACTTTAATAAGTGTAAATCCTTTCCTTTGAATAGACAAGTGACTATATTTTTTAGATTATTTAGTTTTCAGTCAGAAGAGATTGTTTTTAATTGTTATTTTGGGTCAAGTGCACATATTAAAGATTTGTTCTTTTGAAATAAAACAATAAATCATTTAAATGCTTTTCAGGATCTGTATGTGTCTTAAATGTAGCAATAACTTGACAAGAAGGTAGAAGGATGATGGACGATGTGACGCCAGGACAGAGATGAGCAGAATTATATATAGCTTAACTATACGCTGTTTCCACAAACAAGTGTAAACTATTGCATTTTTCTTTAATACATTAGGGGTTTTAATATACAAGTTAAAGCCAACACTAAACTTGCCTTTGAAAAGTGGGGCATGGTTAAAGCATAAATCATTTCAGTTCTTTTTAAAAATAAATTAGGCTAACATTAGATGCTCATGAAGAATCAGTTGCAGAACCAGCTGCAGGATACATGAAGAAGTAGGCTATATATGCAAAATGCGAGGAAAAAAAAAAGTATTTTTTTCTTTCTGTTGGTAAAACACCCTGCTACCCATTTTCCCAGAGTCTATGTAAGGTACACTACCGGTCAAAAAGTTTTGAACGGTAAGATTTTTAAATGTTTTTAAAAGATGTCTCTTTTGCTCACCATGACTTAATTTATTTGATCCAAAATACAGCAAAAACAGTAATGTGAAATATTTTTACAATTTAAAATAACTGCTTTCTATTTGAATTTTTTTTTAAATGTAATTTATTCCTATGATCAAAGCTGAATTTTCAGCATCATTACTCCAGTCTTCAGTGTCACATGATCCTTTAGACATCATTCTAATATGCTGATTTGATGCTCAAGAAACATTTATGATTATTATCAATGTTGAAAACTCATCGGCTCAGAATTGGATTTCAATAATATTTCAATATTTCATAACATGAAATTATTTAAAAGCAATCTTTTAGAATACTGAACTGGGAGGAATGGGAACATCAGTCAGTAGTAATTCTTCTCAAACTTCACCGTGTCTACACTGGATGTGACCAAAGACTTCAGAAGCCCTTATAACCCGTGTTACTGCACACACTGGACACTGTTCTTCTTCTGCGTGCTCCAAACTCTCGCTGTACTAACAGACATGAAGGACAAATGATTTTGCGATGGTCAGTCACTTTGTCGTGTCCAGGGTAGACAGCCTCAAACTACTGCAGCACTGTAGACACGGGGTTAGTAATTACTTTGTAAAAGTTTTTTTTTTTACTCAAATAGGTCTATAGATGAAACCCATATAAGTGAGAAGTCACAGGCTGTAGAGCCTCTGAAGGAAGTGCTCTAGAGGAGCTTATTATTCACTCTGAGCTTCACTACAGACCGACAGCACTGTCCTCTCCAGCTCTTCTGTCACTTTCTACCTTTACTATACCATTTCTGTTGGGATTTCCTTTTCTAATCTAGACAACTGTTTTTATTTGAAACCATTAATCAAAATTCAAAACAGAAAATATTTGACATGTTTATATTCGTCTGTTTGTGCTTATGGAGTCTGACTGGTAAGTATTTTTATGGCTTAATTTCTGTGTTTATTATTATTATTATCACAAACCATCTTTTGTTTTCATGTGTTATTAGATTAATATAAACATTTGCTCGTGATGTTATTTTTCATATCCAATGATTGTTTCGAAGTGAGAAAAACTCCAAATCTGTTGACTCTCCAGAGTATTTGTGTTTGTGTTCAGGTGTGTTTGTTGCTGATGCAGTGAAGTCAGAGTCAGTGACTGAGGGAGAATCAGTCTCTCTGAACTCTAGTCTCACTCAAATACAGACACATGAAGACATCGAGTGGAAGTTTGGTGAATTTCTCATAGCTACAGTAAAGAACAACAAGAGAGTGTTTTATGATGAAAGTGCTGAAGGGAGATTCAGAGACAGACTGAAACTGGATCAGACTGGATCTCTGACCATCATCAACAGCAGAACCACAGACTCTGGACTTTATACAGTCTCCAGCAGCAGATACACGATCAACACGATCAATCTCACTGTCTATGGTGAGGAGAGAATTACTGTCCTGTTTGATGATTTTTGTGTTTCTTTAGTGTTCAGTTTTGGTTATAGACTTAAAATAAGCATGTTAAACCTGAAATGACATTGCTGACTCATTTGTTAAGACTAATTTCATAGCATTTATTCATTCTATGCTGCTGAATAACTGTTATTCAATAGTCCTGCAAATTTGATTACAGCTTGATTGTAAATGAGGCATAATAAAAAAATATTCTCAAATATTTAACTTAAAATTTTCATGCTTTATTTACAAATTACATCTCTTAATTATCTTGATCTCAGACTAAAAGGACTTATTTCAAGACCGGTCAGGACCAGAACTGCGGGGATATCACTGAATTGCTGTTGCATTGTCTGATTTCTTTGTTAACATCATTATTTTGATTGGACGTAAAACTTCGTGCTTCAAATGCAATCAATAACTTATTTCTAATTTCATTTATTTTGTTACTGTTGTGCCGGGTCAGAAATCAAAAGATTGAGTCAAAAATGTCACCAAAAATTGATTGAAAAAAGTACTTGTATAAGATCTTGATATTTATATTATAACAAATGATAGCCTATAATTCAGTAATATCACAAGAGAAAGGATTGTTTTCGCAAATATGAGCACAATTGCAAACGTGATATTGATTTTTTACAAATGCTAAATAAACAAAAGCAAATGCTAAATAAAGTGTTTTTTTTCAAAACATTAATCTCAACATTATTTATGCATTTGTAATTGTACAAATTCAGATGCAACTTCTGTTCCACCTCTGCAGTGTTAAGATGAATTTTGTTGTTAGTGATTTCAATTCATTAGTAACAGCTCTATATCGTGTCTTATTATAGTCTTATAATTGTAATTATTGATTAAAAATAAGACATTTCTCAGGCAGTAAATGTGGATCTTTCAGATGAATTTGAGGAGTGCTAGTCTGGTGTTGGTCTTGACTCGGGCTTTACTTGTCTTGGTCTCGGTGGTTTTGACTACAACACTACTCTTAATTCATCTCAAGTATTTCAGTGCCTCTGTTGTCTGCTTGCTAAACAAGTACACTGTTCTTTCAATATCAGATTGTTTTTAAATGCTCTACTTTTTAGTTTTGATTTCTCATCTACTTTTAATACACATTTATCTATATTCTCTCACATTTTCCAGCTCATTTGCCTGTTCCTGTCATCAGCAGAGACTGTTCTTCTTCATCATCATCATCATCATGTTCATTGGTGTGTTCAGCTGTGAATGTGAGTCATGTGACTCTCTCCTGGTTCAAAGAAAACAGTTCATTGTCCAACATCAGTGCATCTGATCTCAGCATAGGTCTCTCTCTGGAGGTGAAATATGAGGATAAAAACACCTACAGCTGTGTGATCAAGAATCCCATCAGCAACCAGACCAAACATCTCAACATCACTGAACACTGTCACACATGTGCTGCAGGTACGACAGCGCTGATATATTTTTTAATTTGCTGAACTGATCTCTAAAGTTATATAGTTCAGATATAGTGTTTGTTGAAGGTTAGATTGACAGATTCATTCACTTTAACCCTTCATTGTGTCTACTCTGTATCAAGGCGTATCCTCGTTGATCATTGGACTGATCTCTGCTGCTGCTGCTGGATCTCTGTTGATTGTTGCTGTAGTCGGGATCTTCTGGATCTGCAGGAAAACAGACCAAGAGGGCAAGTATTCCCTAAGTTTTTAAAGGAACAGTATGTAAGTTTCACTGCTAGAAATCTTAACTGTATGAGAACATATGAATGTCTTCTGCTGAACACAAAAGAAGATATTTAAAAAAAAGGTTGGAAACCAAACAGTTGACAGTAGCTGTTGACTTCCATAGTATGGGAAAAATACTCTAGAAATCAATGAATGTTTGGTTACCCACAATCTTTAAAATATCTTCTTCTGTGTTCATCAGAAGACAGAAATTCATACAAGTTTGGAACAACTGGAGGGTGAGCAAATAATGACAGAATTTATTATTATTATTATTATTTAGCTAAACTATGCCTTTAATGCGCTCTTGTGTATAAGCTTAATTTCTTACACATCTCATCCAAAGCCTCTGTTGCTAATTTCAACATGTCATTTTAGAGCTAGTAATGGAGCCATTGATGTGCAGACTAATTTGGTTATTATACACCCTTATCATAGTAAATTGTTTTGTATTGTTTTTTTGTTGTTGTTTTGTTTTGGCACATTTGTATAAAAAAAAAAACATAGTTAAATCATGGTTAATTTGTGGTTACCATCATTTAAACATGATTCATGTTTTTTTTTTTTTTTTTTTTTGGTTTTATTAATTATTAAAACCATGGTTCATACCTTACACTTCAACCAATCAGAATCAAGCATCCCACAACACTGTATTACAATATTAAAATAATGAAAATCAGTGTCGCAGAAAAAAGCAACAATAATTCTTTATTTGTCTTTTTTTTTGAAGCAGTTCAGAGCGGTGAAGAAATCACATACGCTGATCCCACGTTCTACAAACGAAAAGCACAGAAATCGGTAGGAACTTTATTTCTGTGTATATGTGTGTTATTTTAGCTAAAAGCCTGATCTGATCTAGATGTGTATTTGTGTGTATAAGTTAAAATAAATGATAATGGTCAGTATAATGTTGATAACATTAATATGATAATGTTCTTGATAACTACATCTGTGTTTTCTTACAGAGAGCTCAAGAGGAGGAGGATGTGGTGTACGCAGGAGTCGTCATGCGACACTGATAGAAATGTGCTTCTGTTGAAGGGCTGGTAAAAGGAAATTAATGGTTTTATTCCAGGGCTTCTCAGCAGTGCTTTTGTTGTGTGTATGTTTGTAGATTGTTCTGTTATAGTAATGTGTTCAGACAGTTTTGTATTTCTCTGCTGGAGCCTGAATGAACCTGATTGAGCTTCTCCTGCTCAGTGAACATGTTCTTTCACAGCTCTCTCACTGTGATGTTTTAAAGTGTAAAATGTTTATATGCAGTCATTTATTTCAAAATCTTCATATTTTATTGCTTTGAGACTTATACCTTTACTCCCGTTTTGTAGTGTATTGCTCCTTTTTCTCTGTTTTGTTGTAAATACAAAATAAATAAATACATAAACAATAATATAAATAATTTCCACATATATCCTTTATATAACATCAAATAACATCTTTTTGTCTGGTCACATTCACATTCTGTATTTACTTACAGCTGTTTTTGACAGACACTTTTATTATTCAGAAAATAAAATCTTCTATATGCCATTCATTGAGATAACATAAAAAAGTTAAGTCTTTGAAGTTAAAGACTGACTTTAATCAATGAACATCTAAAGAAAGTCTTTTAAAAGGTGACAAACATTAATCTCATCATGACTGTTAAAAACACTGTTAAATGGTTCTAGGAAGATGCTGACCACTGGAGTGGGGGAAAAAATTGTAAAATTAAAAACTAAGAAGAAATATAGTTGCAAGCAGCAATTACTGGGGATCAAATGCATTAAATGATTTCTTTAACAAACAGGCAACCACTTAGATCCTAAATTGAAAAGACTGTTAAAAGCCAACACAAGCAATTTACTAGGAAATATATAAGCTACATGTTTTAATGCTATGTAACAGGTATCGAGGTTGAGCCAAAAACCTAGGACAAGTTTGTAAAAGATGTTTTTTTTTAAATAATCTCTAATATTTAATGAATGATTTGATTGACAGCGGCGGCAGAGGCAAAGTTGCTCAGAATGTGGAGTTCTATGTGATATGAATGTTGTGAGCTTATGCAAAAAATTGTGTGATAAACAATCCCTTAATCATCTAAAAAACATGAAGATGGCATGAAATGTGAAATTTAGCCAAGATGATCAAGTATGTCATTTTAATTTTAACAATTACAATATAACAGATGGACGTGTTAACGTGCTAATGTTCTAAAAATTAACTTAAAAAAATTAACTGACCACATTCACTCTCAAAGTTGCAAAGATAACTTAAGTAAGCATTAGTCTGTTGACTCTGTTCTTCAGCTTATATTCCACTGTTTATATTCCACTCAATGTCCTTCAGCTGTTAAAATCATTGTTTAGTTCAGTCAGTGTTACTTTGAATCCCCCAAACAATAAAACTGCAGTTTAATTCCACTCAAGCACTTGCCTAGAAGATTCTAGTGTGTGTGAAATACTTCATTAGCTGGTCCAGATTTAATTTGAACTGGATTTGAGCAACAAGTTTGGACACCCCTTGTTTAGAGACACTTTAATGATTTACACACTACGGTTTAATGCTCTTTTGATAAAATAAATGTTGTTAAGCATTCTTCCGTGACACTGAAACTCTCAGGAGCTAGAAGTGTCAAAAGCCGCAGTTCCCATTCAGTCAGTCATGTTCGACGTTACGTCGATACTGACGTAATGGGGTCTCACTTGGGAGCCCAATCACCTCCAAGTGGTACAAAACGAGCCAATGGGAATTGGCCAGTGAGATTTACATGCCGGGCCACACCCCCCCCAGCATCCAGGTATAAATAGGACCAGCATACTCACTTCCATGCATACTTTTGCTTCAGTGCAAGGGCATGTCCATGTTGGCGCTGCAATCGCGACTCTACTTCTTTAACACGGAGGTACGAGTCACCTCTGCTGCTACCCAGCCACCCTCAGCTTCAAAAAGCTGCTGGTCTGGTTAGTACTCTGGGAGATCTGAGGGTCACAGTGGGGGCTTCTTCGTCAGGTCCGCCCCCACGAACCTCCCACTCCTCTAGCATGCCATGTGCCATCGAGTTGCCGACTGCTGCCACGGGACCCTCTACGGAGGTTCCCCGCGTCACTTTCGGTGCTTCGGATGAGGATCAGATGTCGATCGCTGCATCGGGGAGTGGGCTTTTGGATTCTGAAGAGGATAAGGAGGCCAAACTTCCGCCCTTCAGGGTGGTCGTTCAGGCTGAATCAGATTCAGAGTTGGGGCCGCCGCGGGCATCGGGCTTGAGTGGAAACCTCCACCGTGTCCCGAGCGCTCACGGTTGGATGATTGGTTTCTGGGTGCGGTGCGTGGTTCTCAGCCATGTGCCGCCCCAGTGCCCTTCTTCCCGGAGGTGCATGAGGAGGTTCAGAAGACGTGGACGGCACCTTTTACTGCCAAGAACAGTTCTTCTGCCTCCTCCACTCTCACTATCCTCGATGGTGGGGCCGCCGACGAAAACAAAGAGCTTCAGAAGCTCTGAGCAGCTCTTTGTTTGCTTTGGAGGTCAGCAGAAGGGAAAGACTGTCTCCAAACAGAGGTTGGCCCACTGGATGCCATCACTTGGCGTACCAGTCCCAAAGCGAGCCATGCCCCCTCGTGTTGCGAGCTCACTCCACTTGGGGTGTTGCCTCCTATCTGGGCGTTGGCGCACAGCGCCTCTATAGCAGACATCTACAGAGCTGCAGGCTGGGCGACACCAAACACATTCGCGAGATTTTATAATCTCTGAGTGGACCCGGTGTCCACCTGTGTATTGTCTACACGTAGATAGTCACTGGTGTTCACTTGCATGTGCCATTTTGTGAACTTTTCCTGCTCCTCAGTTCAGTTCCCCACATTGTGAACCCTGTGGAGTTCCTCCTGCATCCTGCGGCAGCCAGACACGGCGGACGAGGCAACGATTCTGTGGTATCACCTGCATCTGGGCACGCCGCGGCTTGCCAGCATCTGCTTCCCTAACACTCGTAACGTGGCTCAGTTGCTATGGCGCTTTCCATTTGGACCCCATTACGTCAGTATCAACGTAACGTCGAACGTGACTGACTGAATGGGAACGTCTAGGTTACTATTGTAACCCCCGTTCCCTGAAGGAGGGAACGGAGACGTTACATCCCCTTGCCATAGCCCTGAGTCACCGCTGAACAAGTCCTCAGCAAAGTATGAATGAAAGCGAGTATGCCGGTCCTATTTATACCCGGATGCTGGGGGTGTGGCCCGGCATGTAAATCTCACTGGCCAATTCCCATTGGCTTGTATTGTACCACTTGGAGGTGATTGGGTTCCCAAGCGAGACCCCATTACGTCAGTATCGACGTAACGTCTCCATTCCCTTCTTCAGGGAACAGGGGTTACAATAGTAACCTAGACGTTACTTTGCTTTTTTGCATGTGAATGTGTGAGAGAGAGATGAAGTGCGAAAACCAGAGCAGAAACTGACCAGTGCATGGGAAATTTTGTTTTTAATACTGAACAATTACATTTGAATTAGCTTCTTTTTACATTTTTAAGATTATAGTACTATGAAAAATAATGATTGCAACAGGGTCTAAACCATCATCTGTGCTTGTGTTGTTCTGCCAAAAATGTGAGAAGACTGAGGAGACGATTGAATTCTGATGAATCAATATGACTCTCTCAGAGTGAGTCTCTCATTAAGACCCTGCTGTAGCGCTGAACATAGACTGAACATAGAAAACAAAACATTATTTTATGTTATCACAGCCTGATCCTAGTCTTGATATCAACAAACTTTATTTTTAATTTTTAACTTTATTTTCTTATTATTTTTCAGTAATTTTCCTTACTGAACTGAGATTAAATGTTTTTAATATTTATCATAATGAAGGTTATGCATGTTTATGGAATGGTTTCCTCTTAACATTTTGCTCTATAATACAACAACTTTTTAAAATTTAGAGAATTTTCACAGTAGGCCTAAATGTATTTTCAGTAGATATTGCTGGTAGATGTTGTTACTACAGGTCTTGAAACACAAGACATAATATCTCCAGTCATTCCGGATCGTCTCCATCTTCCTGAGTATCTGATTAATCAGTTTGATGGATATTTCTGGACGCTCTTCTTCTGTTGAAGACTTCTGGATCTGATGTCATAAACCAGAACAACCACAGTAGCCACGCCCACCAGAGCAGAGAGAGCCAATCGGATCACAGCTTCAGTAAAGCCACAACAGTGGATACGGTCTTCTGAGACAAGAAATGAGCAATGTTAAAATATAAATATTGTTTAGTTTGTGAATTTTTATATATATATATATATATATATATATATATATATATATAGTTCTGCTGATATACCTGCACATGTGTGACAGAGTTGGGTGATGTTGAGATGTTTGGTCTGGTTGCTGATGGGATTGTTGATCACACAGCTGTAGGTGTTTTTATCCTCATATTCCACCTCCAGAGGTAGAGAGAGACTGATGCTGAGATCAGACACACTGATGTTGGACAATGAACTGTTTCCTTTGAACCAGGAGAGAGTCACATGACTCACATTCACAGCTGAACACACCAATGAACATGATGATGAAGATGATGAAGAACAGTCTCTGCTGATGACAGGAACAGGCAGATGAGCTGAAAAATATTGGAGAATAAATGTAATTCAGTATGTAAAATAGCTGTGATATTTGTCAGGGCATTGATATTTCTTGATTTAAAGAAACCATATTTATAAGTGCCATCCTTTTGATTGCATTTCAATTGAAGTGAAATAACTGAACCTAAACGATCATTTTATGAGAAAATTTCAGATGGCACTTAGAGGCTTTTGCATCTGAAGTCTTCAAATGTTGTTTATTATCATACTGAAAATAATGTTTTATTTAAAACCAAAATAAAAGGGATTATAAAAAATGCCATGCTATATTTTTAATTTAGTACTGTCTTGAATAAAATGTACGTAGACATAATATAAATAATAGCTGAATTTAAAAAATGACATTGTTCAAAAATGTACATACAAGTGGTTATTAATACTGTGTTGTTACTGCAAAAAATGATGTGTTGGATTTACTTAAAATATGTATGCACCATTTTTGCATCACATTTTACAAGTAAACCCAACTTGAAGCAATTTTATGTAAAACTAACAAGAAAACCTTTGTTATAGGTACTTAAATATATTTGTTTACTCAACATTTTTTACTTAAAAACACCAGTTCAAAATACCAAGTAATAGCAAGTTGTGTTATCTTAACATTTAAGCTCATTTACATAAAAAAGACAGTTATTGAGTTGAAAAAACTTAAAAATTGAATTTAACTGTACTGCTCCAGAACATTAAATGTCTTAGAATAAACACAAAACATACAATTATCAGAAAACAAAGCATTTTACTTTTTGGACAGCATTTCAACAAAAGGTTTCCACACAATTAGTACAGACATAAAGCATTTTAGGTTTTTTGACAGAGATTGCAATACTACTCTGGAAACAACAACAACTTATATGGTCTGAAACCAAAAATCATGACTGTAGTACTTTCTGAATAGACAATGTGACAATTTGACAAAAAGAAAGTTCCCATCTTCCATGAATCCACCTTCGTGATATTCCTCAGTGTGTGTGCTGTTCCAGTTCCTCAAAGTCATGTGACCATCCTAAAGAAAAGCATAGCAAATGTGTATTTACTTGCATTACTTTGTAGTTTCAGATTGTTTTACAGTGGGAAAAATATAATGTATTTATATAACTCAAAATGAGATGAGACACTTATATTTAATAAATAAATGATGTTTCATTTCTGTTTTATTTGGGGTGAAATTGATTTACTGCCATTATTAAGTTGATTATTGAGGTTTGAAGTAAGGGCGTTCATTTACACAAATTCCCACGATCCACCGTTATTTAAATTAATAATCAATTAATCATTAACCTTGAAACTGCAAGATGTATCTACTGCAGTGGCATATATGGACCGGCATGACAGGGAGTGCCTCAAAACACCTGCTCCCTTAACAGAAGTTTTTTTTTTTTACTCTAAATAACAGGCAAGTAGGATTGTAAATCAATGTGATTTATGCTAATTTGCAAATTGTTTTGCTATTATAAGTGTTCTTTTCATCACAAATTAGGATATTACATATAACAGAAAATTTGGAGAATACAAAAAAAATGTATTTTTAAAATTGTCAATCTTCCTGCCATCTTCAGTGATAAATCTCACGTATTCAGGAGGCAATTTATTCACGGCGGAGGAGTGAGTTTTGTGGGAACATGCGCACTGCTCACCCGGTCAGTCGCATGATTGTATGCTGTAAATGAAATGTCGTATGCTTGGAATAATGAGAATAATATCATATGTAGTGTAATAAAATCCTATTTATTATTTAAATATTAAAATCTCCAGTTTAAAAATAATAAAATGCACTATAGTTGAAATGTTTTTCTGTATTGCATTTTATCTCAAAATGATGCATGTCATTATAAAAAACGGGGAAATTAGCGGTAATAGGTTAATGCAGCCTCTTATTTACATGATCTAAAGCTGCTTGGTTTATATTTTTAATGCATGCAATTCTACATAATACATATTTTAAAATGGTATTGCACACCTGTTGCTGCCAGAATAATGGCCCATTTTAAATGTGCTTTATTTCTCTTTCTCCTTTTGTTCTTAACATCTTCCCATCGCTGTGGTGGAGCGGTGATGAAATATTGCTTTTCAAATAATAAAAAATAAAAAGCAAATATTGCTTTCTTAAATACTTTCCAATATTTCTGTAGTAAATGTATCTTTTAAATGCATGCAAATTACAGCGAAGCTCCATGCTTATATGGTGCAAAATGGATTTAAACTGTGAATTTTGTATCAATCTCTTTTTGTAAACTCAGAGATGTTGATTCGGACGGCAATTAAATTACCACACAACCTTGGTAATTGTTGTCAAAAAACAGTAGGCAGTTCGGTCAGGCATTTTTTATGTGGGTGGTGAGAGAAAAAAACTAACATTCTGGATTCGGGCAGCAATAAAATCACCAACTAGCCCCTGTAAATGCTGAAAATACCTTACATCCCCATGAGAAACAGTTACTGTCGAATAGGACTTATGTCTCTCTTATCTGACACACTCAGCTGAGTTCATGGAGCTCTCTCCTGATGAGCTGATGATCTGAATCAGGTGTGTTAAATAAGGGAGAGATGCAAAAATGTGCAGAACAGGAGGTCCCCAAGACCAGGATTAAAAACCACTGCCATATATAGTGTTCAATGTGTTCAGACACTCACCTGGTGATGCCTGATGAGATCATCAGTGTTGTCAGAGAGGTACACCATTAAACACTGAATCATCTTCTCTGTGTATTTCCACAGCTTTGGTCTGAGAAGAACATGAAACAAAAAGTTGATTTTCACGGTGGATACACACAAGCTTTTATATCTAAACTGACAGAGAAAAAAATATGTCTTTAAAGCAGACAAACTATTTTTTTTGGCAAAGCCATTTTTAAAAAAAAAAACAATTAATAGTCAAGTATAAAATTAACAAAAATTGTTACCTTCAGAAATTGTTCTAACAGGATCCACCATATCCTGCTATTGTTGCTCCACAACTGTTCACACTAAGAGGAATGAAGAGAGAAAAACAACAGCATTGAACAACATAAAATATAATTAGGTTAGCTTTTTAAGTTTTTATTATATATTCTTTTTGGAGCTGAGTGAAAACTCAATGCATGTACTCAATGCATATGCGTTACACCGTGTCCTAACCAGACACGACGTGACGCCGCGACAAGCGATGAAAGTTATCTTTTCCATGTTAATCTGAGTTTTTGTCTTAACCAGACGTGTCATTAAATAAATTAAATAAACAACTGGACATTAGACGACACACTCATATTTTATTTAGTCGATATAAAAATAAACTTTAGCTTACCTCCTTTCATAATCTTCACTACATCGCACTTCAGAAAACATTGCGTTGTGCTTCCAGTTTAGGAATAAACCCTCTAACAAATAAATGTGTGTTAATTAATGTTTAAAAAGTCAAAATCTAATATTTTACTTTGGTAATATAAAGCTAAACTTTAGCTTACCTCCTTTCATCATTGTCACCACATCAAGCCTCAGAAAACGTATTGTACTTCCGGTTTAGAAGCGCACTAACACAAACAAGTGTTTATGAATGTTTAAAAGGTCAAGCTCTAATATTTTACTTATTTTCTTTAAAGACAGCTTGACACAGTTCACCACATCACTGGCTCCAGCTTCGCTCATTGGCTGGATATAAGATTTTCATATCATGCAGCTTACAAAAAATGTCAAATTTTAAGTTAGGTTTACTTAATTCTAACTGAGTTGTAATGCTAGTTGATGTTACTTAAGCTTTTTCATTTACTTTATGTATTCACTTATGTTCACCTTTTAGTGTACATTTTTCTGTTGCACACACTAGAATATGTTAAGTAGAGCTTGAAAAGTTATGAATGTATATATTTTTTTTTAGTTTAATGTATTTATCTTTATAAGTAATGGATGCTGAGCCAACGAATCATTGATCCAGGGTTTTTGTTTTTGTTTTTTGAGTGTATAATAAAAATAACATGAATTTTGTTTCTGCAGGGTTTATGTAAACATGACCGGGACTGTATATAAAATAACTAATCCTCTCCTCACCATAGACAGTGAGATTGATTGTGTTGATCGTGTATCTGCTGCTGGAGACTGTATAAAGTCCAGAGTCTGTGGTTCTGCTGTTGATGATGGTCAGAGATCCAGTCTGATCCAGTTTCAGTCTGTCTCTGAATCTCCCATCAGCACTTTCATTATGAAACACACTCGTGTTGTTATTTACTGTAGCTATGAGAAATTCACCAAACTTCCAGTCGATGTCTTCATGTGTCTGTATTTGAGTGAATCTAGAGTTCAGAGAGACTGATTCTCCCTCAGTCACTGACTCTGACTTCACTGCATCAGCAACAAACACACCTGAACACAAACACAAAGACCAGATTTGGAGTTTCTGTCCTCTTCATTTTTCACAGAAGTATTTCTGAAGGTTTAGTCTGATAAAACTTGACAATATTACAGGCAAAATGAATAATGGAAACAATAAAGATCAGAATGGCTTGTATGTGGACAAATGATAATATAAAGAGAACCGTAGCCATAAAAATACTTACCAGTCAGACTCCAGAAGAACAACCAGAAGAAAATTAACGTATCAAACATTTTTTAACAGTTTCAGAAATGTTATAATAACCAAGTTCTGCACTCTTGAAAATGTTGATTGTTCTGCCAGTGTGTAATGAAGATTTTTAGAGAAATCCAGCAGTTAAACTCGTCCAGTAGCTCCTCCCACACATTCCAATCATATTATTAGAAATAGTTCCCATTCTCTCCTTTCTATAACTCATTTTGAGAAGGCATGGCAGTATCTGAAGGGAGGAATTTAGTTTCACTGAATCACTTTACAACAGACCCGCAGATTCATTCGCTTTAAGAAACATTCAACGTTTTCACGAGTGTCAGGATACGACTATTATCACAGTTCTGTTGTCAAACTATTTCATAAAATGCTGAAGAAAATGTTTATTTTCATCTGTTTGTGCTTGAGTCAGGCTGGTGAGTATTTTTATGGCCTCACTTCAGTTTATTTGATCATTTGCCTACAAACACATTATTCCATCATTCACTGTAAAAATAAAAACAGAAAATGTACTGGTAATTTTCTGCCAGGACTTTATCTGGAATTTTACGGAATTTTCCGTTAATCATTAAAACACAACCTAATGCAAACCTTAACTCAAAATACAGGTAAATCACCTGTAAAATACAAATACGGAAAATTCCTTCATATTTATACAGTACATTGTGGAGCCTTATTTTTATGGACTTTTTTTAGTGTTCATTTTGCTTCTAATATTTTCCAGTTACAAGATAGTCAGATATTTTTGTTGATGCTGTTGACCCTTTCAATGACTGTAATGAGTGCAGAGTGAAGAATTAATTAGAGTTATTATTTGTGTTTGTGTTCAGGTGTGTTTGTTGCTGATGCAGTGAAGTCAGAGTCAGTGACTGAGGGAGAATCAGTCTCTCTGAACTCTAGTCTCACTCAAATACAGACACATGAAGAGATCGAGTGGAAGTTTGGTGAATTTGTCATAGCTACAGTAAATAACAAAGAGAGCATGTTTTATAATGAAAGTGCTGAAGGGAGATTCAGAGACAGACTGAAACTGGATCAGACTGGATCTCTGACCATCATCAACAGCAGAACCACAGACTCTGGACTTTATACAGTCTCCAGCAGCGTATACACGATCAACACGATCAATCTCACTGTCTATGGTGAGGAGAGGATTACTATCCTGTTACATCTGGTGACTAAATTCACTGTATAATACTACTGAGAATATTATAAAATGATAATGAATTCTGTGATGATTCTGATCATTTGTGCATTTTATCCAAAAGATCACAGTAATTTCTGCTGAATCTGATTTATTCTGTCATGTTTTCAGCTCGTCTGCCTGTTCCTGTCATCAGCAGTAACTCTTCACAAAATTCTTCATCTTCATCATCATCATCATCATCATGTTCATTGTTGTGTTCAGCTGTGAATGTGAGTCATGTGACTCTCTCCTGGTACAAAGGAAACAGTTCATTGTCCAGCATCAGAGTGTCTGATCTCAGCAGCCGGTCTGATCTTCTTCTCCATCTGGAGTGTGTGGATGATTCCTACAGCTGTGTGCTGAACAATCCCATCAGAAACCAGACTCAACACCTCAGCAACACTCAACTCTGTCACACATGTGCTGCAGGTGCTTCACTGATGATATTTGGTGTTTCTGCACACATTGATCTGGGCTAATGACTGTCTCTTTCAGGTCCTCCAGTCTCTCTGACAGTGCTGATCTCTGCTGCTGCTGCTGGATCTCTGTTGATTGTTGCTGCTGTCGGGATCTTCTGCATCTGCAGGAAACACAGAAACACACACAGAGAAGGCAAGTATTACCTGTATGTATATGTGTGTGTGTGTATATAATTCTCAAACATCATTTCACTGAGTGTTTGTTTCTGTCATTATTGTTGAAACAGAGACTCAAGCAGAAGAGATCACTTACGCTGATCCCACATTCAACAGAAGAAACAGAAATAAACCGGTAAGATCTTTGATTTCAGTGTGTGTGTGTCTCTGTGTTGTTTCAGTCTGATTTTAGTGTGTGTTTGTGTGTGTTTAATGATTCACACACACAGCAGCACAACAACATATATTTATAAAGCAGTAGATGTGTTTGTGGATTTACACTGTAGACCATCATTTAGAGACAACAGAAACATTAGTCCGCTGACACACAACTTTAAAATACAGGAGTGAATCCTCTAAATCAGGGCTTCTCACACTTTTAGAAGTGGATCCTGAAATATGAGGAAATAAGGACCACCATCCTGAAATTAAAAATCCATCTGCCCATTTAATATACTGGAATATGTAATATTATAAATCTTAAAATATCTCTGAAGTTACATTATTTTCTACTCACTATAATAATACTAATGTATTATTTATTTAAATATAAATGTTATTTATTATAAACATTATAATATAATTATATTATTATAATATATTTAATAGACTAATAATTACTAATGTTATTGTAATAACATTTTTATTAATTTATTTTAATCTAATTTATTGACTTTTTTAGTTTTCTCTAGATTTTATTCTTATTTGTTGTTTTAATTCTTTTACAGTTTTTCTCTGCCTTCTTACATTTTAATAATTTGTTAATTTAACATTTAATAACTTTTTATTTATTTACTTCAATACAATTTATTTATTTAATTTATACCACTATATATTTATTTATATCTAATTCATTTTAATTTATTTTAATTATTTAAATTTTATTCGATTTTTACATTTTTTACAATATATTAATTTAAGCCTTTGATGCACAAGCTATGAAAACCCTTTCTAATGCACAACATGGGTCAAAAAACTATTCATCCGCCACACATTTCACGTCTCAACATGGCTGCTTTTGTATATTTGATGGATGTAAGTCTTATTATATTTCATATAATAGGCTATATTTTATCATTTTTATTTTTTGTCATAAATCAATGCTATTGGTAATTTTGGCTGCACAGCAGCTCTTAAAGAAAATGGTCGTCATTGTCCAGCTTAAGTAAATTCAGTATTGATTCATTCTGTTGTAAAATCAATAATTAGTTAATTTATCTATATATCAGCAAACAGTGGTGTCATCGTCTAGATCAGTTCCGTTCGAAAAGATCAAAAAGACACCATTGTGTGCGAACTGAACTGAGCTGGATGATGACATCACTGTAAATAAAAAACTGAAAGTATACTTTGCGCACAGTCGAACGCAATTTAACCTGCACATACAAAGTTACAAAAATCTGGACGAAATTATAAATAGTTACAAAAAATATGTATGCTGACCCTCGCATACGCGTAAAAAGTGAAGTATACTTTGGCCTTTAGAAAGGTAATGACAAAAATATTTTCATTCAAAAAGTAAGAAAGGAAAAATTAAAATAAGGATTTGTTTGCTGGAATAATGAATGATTAAAATTAATTTCTTGTAATATATGCGATATAGAAAATAGTAACTCATTCAGGTCACTTTAGACTCATGTTGTATATGTCCAAAACTGTTACTTTTCAGGAACACTAACAGACATAAAAGGGTGACCAATAGCATTGATGTATGACAAAAAATAAAAATTATGAAATATAATATATAGCCTAACATAAGACTTACATCCATCAAATATACAAAAGCAGCCTTGTTGAGATGTGAAATGTATGGCGGATGAATAGTTTTCTGCAGTAAATATGTTCCTACTTGCAAAAATTTGCAAATATTAAAGATTTATATATGGGTCATTTTTGACCCATGTGTGTAAAACTGATGTAGAAATACAAAACTGTGTTTGTTTATAAAGTAAGAAAGAAAAATAACCATAATGATTTGTAGAAAATTAGATATTTAATGAATACCTGAAATAAATAAATAAATGATAAAATACATTTCTTTCAAATATTCAGCAAAGAAACATTCAGTCATGATTGAAAAAACATAGGAAATGAATACGGGTCATTTTTGTCTGGAACTAAAAAAGCAGCCCCAGTTATCTGACGCTCTGGATCTTTTGATCCATCTGTATATACTTGTAAATACTGGGAATATTGTTTTCTGACATATACTGAAAATGCAGATGACACGTTTACTTTTCTTTCTGCAGACAGATGCAAATCTGCTTGGTGTTACATAAACCCTTGGTTCATATTCCAGAATTACAACTGTTGGGCTCATCTTGATACTATTTCTTCTGCATATACACTGAACAAAATTATAAACACAACACTTTTGTTTTTTTCATGAGCTGAACTCAAAGATCTAAGACTTTTTCTGCACAAAAGGCCAATTTCGCTCAAATATTGTTCACAAATCTGTCTAAATCTGTGTTAGTGAGCACTTCTCCTTTCCCGAGATAATCCATCCACTTCACAGGTGTGGCATCTCAAGATGCTGATTAGACAGCATGATTATTGCACAGGTGTGCCTTAGGCTGGCCACAATAAAAGGCCACTCTAAAATGTGCAGTTTTATCACACAGCACAATGTCACAGATGTGGCAAGTTTTGAGGGAGCGTGCAGTTGGCATGCTGACTGCAGGAATGTCCACCAGAGCTGTTGCCCGTGAATTGAATGTTCATTTCTCTATCATAAGCCGTCTCCAAAGGTGTTTCAGAGAATTTGGCAGTACATCCAACCGGCCTCACAACCGCAGACCACGTGCAACCACACCAGCCCAGGACCTCCACATCCAGCATCTTCACCTCCAAGATCATCTGAGACCAGCCACCCAGACAGCTGCTGCAACAATCGGTTTGCATAACCAAAGAATTTCTGCACAAACTGTCAGAAACCGTCTCAGGGAAGCTCATCTGCATGCTCCTCGTCCTCATCGGGGTCTCGACCTGACTGCAGTTCGTCGTCGTAACCGACTTGAGTGGACAAATGCTCACATTTGATGGCGTCTGGCACTTTGGAGAGGTGTTCTCTTCACGGTTTTCACTGTACAGGGCAGATGGCAGACAGCGTGTATGGCGTCGTGTGGGTAAGCGGTTTGCTGATGTCAACGTTGTGGATCGAGTGGCCCATGGTGGCGGTGGGGTTATGGTATGGGCAGGTGTATGTTATATGCACAGATACCGTGTTGAGATCCTGAGGCCCATTGTTGTGCCATTCATCCACTACCATCACCTCATGTTGCAGCATGATAATGCACGGATCTGTACTCAATTCCTGGAAGCTGAAAACATCCCAGTTCTTGCATGGCCAGGATATTCACCAGACATGTCACCCATTGAGCATGTTTGGGATGCTCTGGATCGGCGTATATGACAGCATGTTCCAGTTCCTGCCAATATCCAGCAACTTCACACAGCCATTGAAGAAGAGTGGACCAACATTCCACAGGCCACAATCAACAACCTGATCAACTCTATGTGAAGGAGATGTGTTGCACTGCGTGAGGCAAATGGTGGTCACACCAGATACTGGCTGGTTTTCGGAACCCCCGGTACAGTAAAACAGCACATTTTAGAGAGGCCTTTTATTGTGGCCAGCCTAAGGCACACCTGTGCAATAATCATGCTGTCTAATCAGCATCTTGATATGCCACACCTGTGAGGTGGATGGATTATCTCTGCAAAGGAGAAGTGCTCACTAACACAGATTTAGACAGATTTGTGAACAATATTTGAGAGAAATAGGCCTTTTGTGTACATAGAAAAAGTCTTAGACCTTTTATTTTGTTCCCAGCACTAAGGATGTTTGTCTTTATGCCCTCTGTAGGTTAGCCCAGTAGTTGATCATTAATTGTTTCCTTCTAATTTCTAGCAGCATCTCTCCTAACAAAACTTGTAAAGCTGGAATGGGTGTCGTCTTTACTGCTCCACAACACTGTCTCATAGCTTGAGCTTGTATTTTTCTAAAAAGTTTTCTGAAGCTGATTCATATACCACATGACCATAATCAAATACAGACCGGATCAGTGCCACATAAATAGTTTTTAATGAAGAAAAACTCCACTTACACATCTCATATAACACCTTCTGACATTTCTCAACTATTTTGTTTGTTCAGCCCATGTAAGTTTCGTATCAAAATAATACCTAACAATTTAAAAACCTTCACCCTCTCCAACAATCTCTCATTCAGAAGATTCGTAATAGCGCCCCCTAACATATAACAACAAAACATGGATTGCTGGAGTAGAAGTACAGGCCAAATATAAAGTCAAGAATACTTTAAAGTGATTTTAAGTATATTGAAGTACATACAAAGTTGATTCTTATTTTTAGTTTAAAAGAAGTATACTAATAGCACACTTGAATAAACTTCTTTTTCATAAGAATATCCTGCATTCTACAAAACACTTGAGACCCGTCTGTGAGGAAATTGATGACAGAAGTATTTTCTGCTGTATTTCCTGTGCTTGTGACAAGAGGATGGATAGATGTGCCAATAATGTGATGAATACATTGATGAACGGTGTATTTGTGTTTTCTTTCAGAGAGCTACAGAGGAGGATAATGTGGTGTACGCAGGAGTCTTGAGACGTTGATCAGATCTTGATCAGTTGAAAGATTTCACAATAAGTTTAAAGTTATACATAAATACCGCCCTGCATCATATTTGCTGAATGACATCCAATACTTGTTTTGCATTGAGCCGGATGTTTTCTGTTACAGATATTATTAAATTACATTAAATAATTAAATTACATTAAATTACAAATTTTATGTAAAAACTATATATAATTATATAATTTTTATTTATGTTTATTTTTTTAAGTCATATTTTTTTAAGATGCAGGGTTAAGTATTAAATGAAATCATTTGGCCAAAAAAAAACAAAAAAAACAGTTGTTCCAAATGTGCTTTTATTTGTGTTTTGTTTAATTTAAAGTTTCTGTGAAGGATTTTTGTCAGTCAATGGCTGTGGTGTTCACAGTCCATGTCAAAAGGTCAAATATTATACATTAATAATGTCATAATAATGATGGATTTTAATCGAGGGGCTTTTTAGCAGTGTTTTTGTTTTATTTTATTTATGCTTGTTGTGTTCATGCCACATCATAATTACTGTAATGAGCGTAAATTATAATTTGTAAATTTCTGAGAGCTCCAACTTCTACCCGACTGCTGGACATTTTTGGATTAATAGTGTTGTGATAGAAGCACATAATTCTGAATCTGATGACATGAACAAATAAAATCATGTGTCTCATCTCGTAATAACAGTAATCATGACATGGCGTGAAGAAAGCATGTTTTCAATAGATTTGTCAGTCTTGTTTGTCTCTGTTGAAGCGCCAACTAATGTGTTATTTCATCTCTCTCTCTCTCTGTGACATTTTATAAAGTTCTTAAAAGTTTATATGCAAGATATGTCTATATTTCACATTTTTCCACATTTCTACATGCCTCCTTTTGTACAATTTTAAATAAATGTGCTTTAATATAATTTTAAATTTTTCAGCCTCCTTCTTGTCCTTTTCATATGCAATTCTACTCACTGTTTATTTGATTTTACACAATTATGCTGTTAGTCTTGAAAAATAAATACATGTAAACACAGTTAAAAACTATTTCAGGTGTCTTGATTTAGCTTCACATGAGCACCAAGACTGATATAACCACTGAGAATAACAGATCCACACACAATATCCCACTGACAATAACATGCACTGCTTTTTAAGATATTAAACCACTTTGTTTTGTTTCTGGATTCTACATTTACTTACATTTAGTCATTTAGCAGACACTTTTATCCATATAATAAACACTAGAGAAACTACCAGGCCATTCAAAAGAAAAACTATTAGATGATAAGAATAAATTGGTGTAATAAATTTTAAAACTTTAAAAATATCTTTTAAAAGCTGACAAACATCGATCTCATCACGGCTGTGGGTGAAAACACTGTTAAACAGTTCTAAGAAGACGCTGAGTGTGAAATGATGAGTGTGAAACGATGAGTGTGAAATGAGAAGAAAAATAAACTGACCACGCGGTCACAAAAATAAATGTGTGAACTTGAGTCATTTCTTCAGTTTATATTCCACTCTGCTCTTAGTTTGAGCTTTATCTCTCATCACGACTGTATTTGAGCACATTTGTTCACACATGTCGGTTGAATCCACAGATGTTTGGCCTGATCAAGTGTCACTACATTCATCTTTCTGCTGTTAAACTCAGATTCAGTTGGTCGTTTGGTTGAGATCTGTCCACAAAAACCACACTCAACAACTCACAGCAAAACAACCACAGATGAGTTCAGTGCAGCGATCGGAGTGATTTAGTAGCAAGTGATCGATTGAGAGCCGATGAGAGAGAAGAACTGAAGTGTAGAGACACTTTAACCTTTAAACACACTGTGGTTTAATACGTTTCTGCTAAAACAGATATTCATAAACAGTTTCAGACGTCACTGATGCCTTCAGGAGCCACAAGCGTCAAAAAGGAGGTGATGTTTGTGTGTATTTGCACGTGAATGTGTGTGAGAGAGAGATGAAGTGTGAAAACCAGCAGAAATACAGTGTACTGGAAAATTATTTTTAATATTGAGCAATGAAATTCAATTAGACCCCAACAACTTAAACCTCCAGAATAAATAAATAAATAAATAAATATATGTACACCGATCAGGCATAACATTATGAGCACTGACAGATGAAGTGAATAACACTGATTATCTCTTCATCACGGCACCTGTTAGTGAGTGGAATATATTAGGCATCAAGTGAACATTTTGTCCTCCAAGTTGATGTGTTAGAAGCAGGAAAAATGGGCAAGTATAAGAATTTGACGACCTACTGTAGCTCAAATTGCTCAAGAAGTTAATGCTGGTTCTGATAGAAAGGTGTCAGAATACACAGTGCATCACAGTTTGTTGCGTATGGAGCTGCATAGCTGCAGACCAGTCAGGGTGCCCATGCTGACCCCTGTCCACCGCCGAAAGAGCCAACAGTGGACACGTGAGGTACTCCCTGGTGGCTGTGTCCTCTTTCAGCAGGATAATGCTCCTGCCACAAAGCAAAAATGATTCAGGAATGGTTTGAGGAGCACAGCAACGAGTTTGAGGTGTTGACTTGGCCTCCAAATTCCCCAGATCTCAATCCAATCGAGCATCTGTGGGATGTGCTGAACAAACAAGTCAGATCCATGAAGGCTCCACCTCACAACTTACAGGACTTGAAGGATCTGCTGCTAACATCTTGGTGCAGATACCACAGCACACCTTAAGGGGTCTAGTGGAGTCCATGCCTCGATGGGTCAGAGCTGTTTTGGCAGCAAAAGGGGGACCAACACAATATTAGGAAGGTGGTCATAATATTATGCTCATTGGCACAACGTTGGCCCCTTAGCGCTGGCCCTTCACAGGCGGCCCTCACTTAACCCCCGGGAATCCCTCACTGGGCCCACACAGGGCCCTCAATATTAATCTATAACAATAAATCTGGCAGCACAGGGTGCCAAACATTTACCATTAATGAAAATAACGGTTAATGATCGTTAAAAAAGAAATGGTCAGTGACTGGCAGGAGCATCTGCCACTCAAACATTCCCTAAATCATACTCTGTAAAATATAAATCTCTTTGATTCTGACCACTGCATGATGATTGAATCATCAATAAAGTAATCAACTTCATCTAACCAGAGTTTCTCTTGCAATTTTTGTTTAAACAAAAGTGCTTCAGAAACACACAGTTACAGCAGAGAGAGAAACATTAAAGTTAGGAAGTCAAGGGTCAAGAGCCCAACTAAAGCAAACACTGACCTCCATAACGGTGACTTCAGTATTTACTATTTTCAATAAAACATCAACATCTAAAAGTTTTGTATGAAACAAATAGTCAAACTGGATTGTAATAAGTGAAGATGAGATCCAGACAGATCTGTTAGTGTTTAATGTTCTGCTGCTGATCATGTGACAGTGTTTTCAGCTTATTTAAATAAGGAGATTTTACTTTACTGTCAGTCATTTGATCGTTTTATCATCTAACTGTTTTGTTATTGTATTAATTACAGATTATTTTTGTAATTTTTAAAGTTGCTCTGGGCCTGAACAGGCTGGCCCACATGGGACCATCATGGGCTTAATGTGGGCAGTCCACTAGTGTGGGCTGATCACAGAGAGCCGGCAGTGAGCCCAAAGCTGTGGGCCTCGCCTGGGCAAGCCTGCACTGGGCCTGTTTAGGTTTGGTGTGGGCTGGCCCTAGCCCACTGTGCCCGCAAAAAGCCAGCATGGGCCCCGCAGGGGCATGTTTGCAGGGATGTGAATAGCCCTGTAAAAAAAAAAAAAAAAAAACAGCCTCCCCCCACGTTGTTAACATAATTTAACACATTGCTATCTTGATTAGCAGCTGCTAGCATAATTTAACATGTCGGTAATATGAATAGCATGTTGTTAACTTGATTTAAAATGGTGTTAGCATGATTAACAGGTTAGGATGATTTAACATGTTGGTAGCATGTTAGAGTGTTGTTATGTGGTTGATAGTGTACTCGGGTGGTTGCTATGGTGTTGCTATGCAATTGCTAATGAATAGTTATGGTATTCTGAGTGATTCCTGACATGTTGCTATACGGGTGCTAGGGTATTCTGGGTGGTTTCTAGGGTGTCGCTATGTGGTTGCTAAGGTACTCAGGGTAGTTGCTAGGCTTTTGCTATGCAGTTGCCAGGGTACTCGGATTGGTTGCTAGGGTGTTCAAATGCAGTTGCCAGGGTATTCTGGTTGGTTGCTAGGGTGTTGTTTTACAGTTGCTGAGATATTTGGGGTGGTTGCTAAGGTGTTGCTGTGCGGATGTTATGGTACTCATGGTGGTTGCTAGGGTGTTGTTATGCAGTTTCTAAGGTACTCTGGGTGGTTGCTAGGGTGGTTGCTATGCACTTGCTAGGGTACCTGGGTTGGTTGCTAGGGTGTTGCTAAGGTATTCTGAGTGGTTGCTAGGGTGTTGTTATGCAGATGCTAAGGTACTCAGGGTGGTTGTTAAGGTGTTGCTATGCGGTTGCTAGAGTACTGAGGTTGTTTGCTTGGGTGTTGCTATGTGGTTGCTAGGGTATCTAAGGTACTCAGAGTGGTTGCTAAGGTGTTGCTATGCAGTCACTAAGGTACTCAGCTCAATTACTAAGGTGTTGCTAGCATGATTAGCAAGTTATATTATTATTACTATATATTATTTATAACATCCTCAATCTCATCCAACCCAACCAAAAAAAAAAAAAAAAAGTCAGTTTGGTGTCCGAATAATACTGATGCTACAGAATATGTACAGAACATTTAAAACATTTAATCATGTAATTTTATGTTTGCCTAGTTGTCAGACAGTTAAATTAGGAAAAGCCATTAAATATGAATAATGAAAAAAAATGGTGTCAATCCTTTAACATTGAATGGGGTCAAATAGACTCCAATAGGAATGTTAATAACAATGTTTAGCTCACGAGTTCTTGATCCGGGAAATTCGATTCTGTGAATATGTTGCCAACTTTACTGAACTGATCCAGTTCAGGTGTCTTTCACTTACGTCAAAACCGTGTCCTTGAACTAAACACTGAACATATTTCTTTATTCATTAAAGGATTAGTTCACTATAAAATAAAAATGACCCCAAGCTTCAAGCACTCACCCTCAAGTCATCCTAGGTGTATATGACTTTCTTCTTTCTGATAATAATAAATATCCTGACGCAGCCGAGCTTTATAATGGCAGTGAACAGGATCAATGAGAAAGAGCTGAAGAAAGTGTCTCCATCCACATCCATCCATCATAAACATACTCCATACGGCTCCGTAATAAAGACCTTCTGAAGTGAAGCGATGCGTTTGTGTAAGAAAAATAATACGGAATACAGAAGGTGATCTGGCGGAAGCTAGATATTTTACTTCATAATTTGTTAAATATGGATATAATTTTTACACAAACATCACTTCACTTCATAAGGCCTTTATTAACCCCCTGGAGCCGTGTGGAGTATGTTTATGATGGATTGATGTAGATGGAGACACTTTCTTCAGCTCATACTCATTGATCCCGTTCACTGCCATTACAAAGCTTGGATGCATCAGGATATTTATTAATATTTCTCCGACTGTGTTCATCAAAAAGAAGAAAGTTATGCCTACCTAAGGCAATCATATTTTTTTAGCAAACTATTTTAACATGAATATTTCAAAGGACATTTCTACATGAGAGGTGAGTGAAATAATTGTATCATTGTCTTGGTGTGAAAAAATGCTAAAACCAGCCTGAGACGGTTAGCAGGTCTTGGTTTGTTTTTGGTCTGGCCTAGCTGGTGTTCAGCTGGTGTTCAGCTGGTTGGTCAGCTGGTCAGTGGTCACAGCCTGACCAGTTAAACAAAAAGAGTGGTCAAAACCCCTCAAAAAACAGCCTGCTAGACCAGCTATGAGCAGCCTGGAAGACAGCAGCCTCATCTGATCCTCTAGCAATCCTGTTCAGCTCCAGCAGAGTTACACTGGGGTCAGTGCGTGTGTTCAGTGAGGTTTTGGCAGCCACTAGATGGAGCCCTGGCAGTGTCAGACATCTGAAATGATGTTTATCATTTCTAAAGCACTGAGAACTACAGTGAATAGAAGTTAGTGTATGTGTTTGGAGATGGGTCTGTGTTCCAGTCAGTAAATTTCAAGTTTTTAAATGAATATGGAAAGTACATATATAAAAAAATTACACCCCCTGATAGCACACATTCATCTCAGAGACGTTCATTTACATCTGTGTTTGCTCATCTGCAATACGTCTCTCTAAAGCGTCTCCTGTCAGATGCCATATAGACATTTAGAAGATGTCTTTAAGATATTCATGATTTAGAATATATGTAAAACTGCTATTTCTAATACGATTATCAGATGTTTTCCAGATCTTTAGCGGACATCTTAGAGAAGCTGACTGATAGGTCAGTCTGTTTTTCCTGCAAGGCTGTAAACCTGTGACCCTTGACCCCTCACTGCAACATCATATTACACTGACTGGTGCTTTTAATGCATGCAGGTTGAGTCAAAATGTTTTGGTTTTACAAGAGCAAGCTCTATTTTACTAATATATTTTCTTAAAATTGGATCTCTCTCTCTTTGTGTAATTCTCCAGATTTCTGCTGCAATTGGCCAGATTCAGTCTGGTATCTGGTAAGATTTGATTTTGTACATCAATTACTGAATATACAGTATGAACCAACAGATTTCTAGGACATGATATTAAAATTAAATAAATAAAAACTGTTCATCTACAAATGTATTTTTATTTATATTTTTGTAAAACAAAACAGCTGTATCAGTGAACAACTGAGTCAGTACTGCACACTAAAGCACAGACATGATTCATGACGGATGACACAAAGATCATACAGACCAGATCAATATATCTTACATCAACATTTATTAATTCAGTAAATGCTTTAATACGAATAACTTACAGATGAGAATATTAGAAACAGAAGTAAATTTGACATAATACAATATCACATTACTGTAAATACTAAAGTAGTAAGTGCAAATAATCTCTTGCGGAGAGTGTCATATATTACAAAGGCTCTGAAGGCATACGGTAGCGAGTGGCAAGAAACAAATCATTTTTTCCTTTTTCCTAGAAAACCTGACAAGTATAAAATACAAAATGCATTTCCGCTTATAATCAGCACTAGTTGTTGACTAGTAAGCTGGACTCATAGACATTTGTATTACTGATAAATACATTTTAATACATGGTAGGCTACTTTATTTTTATGCTGGGAATGTTTTATTTGTCAAGTAAGTATTGTATGAGAATGTCTGATTAAAACATTTAATGATTAATGGCAGAAGTTATGGTTATTATAGGTAAGGTAACCTAAGTATTATCGCATAATCAGAAAATAATCAATAGATCTATCAGTAGAAAAAAAATAACGCAGCAGCACACAAATATTATTTCTCACTTTCAATGGATGATTCTAGAGTCTCATAAAAGACTCAGTTATTGATGATGATGTCACAGTGATTGACACTTATCAAACTGAACTTGTCCCCTGCTGTAGAGGTCTGTGCGGGACTGTTTTTTTTGGTCCCGCTCCCACAAGGTTCTATTCCGCACACACCTGCTCCCCGCCTAAAATTCTCTATGTGTTCACCCGCTATCAGCATATAGTGATTTTCTTCCTGACCCGGCGGGTCCCGCTAAATTTAGATCGCTTCCAGAATCTCGCATTTAAACCTCCCTTAAAAAAAGAGAGTGATTGGGGATAACAAATATAAATTGTTGCATATACAATATTTTTATTCATTATTTGTCTTATGATGCTGTCTTTACACTGTAACAAATTTCTGTAGTTTTCACAGCATTATTACTGTAAAATGAACAAATCCTTACTGTAGAATCTGTATACAGCATGTTGCTGTAAATCTGCAAAGCATCATGGTTACATTTCAATGGCGCATAAATTTGACAGTAAATATATTTTTTTATTTCAAAACACTTCTTTAGGAATCTTCAGAGTGTTATGAATCAGCGTGTCGAATCATGATTCGGATCGCATGTCAAACCGCCAAACTGCTGAAATCACGTGACTTTGGCGCGCCGAACCGCTGATTCGACACGCTGATTCATAACACTCCAAAGCTTCCTGAAGCAGTGTTTTGAAATTGGCCATCACTATACAAGTCGTTATTTTGTTTTTTTGGCCCACCAAACATATTCTCGTAGCTTTATAATATTAATATTGAACCACTGTACTCACATGAACTGATTTAAATATGTTTTTAGTACATTAATGGATCTTGAGAGAGGAAATGTCATACAGAAATCCATCGGATTTCAACACAAATATCTTAATTTGCATTCCAAAGATTAACGAAGGTCTTACGGGTGTGGAACGGCATGAGGGTGAGTAATAAATGACATTATTTTCATTTTTGGGTGAACTAACCCTTTAATGATGAATGCATAGAAAGCTAAATATTTGCTCGCTTTTTAGTGAGCAAATATTTCAGTGCACTGGAAGGATTCTGTGATCGAGACGGTCCTTAAAATGGCTGACTCCCTGATCAGTGCCCTGACTACTGAACTAGGGAGCTGATTGAGGCCCACCCATTATCATGTTCACAGTCACACTAGTTAATATGGTCAGTATTAAGGATTTTGAAGCTTAAAATTCTACCGTTTTTGAATTATATTTACTTTCTGTTTTAATCATTTCCAACTGTATCTGGACATTTTAATTCAACTTCAACAAAGATGATGGATTTGTATGTTAAGAAGTGTTGTATACATAATAATAAAAATGTACAGCCTATAAATGTATATAATGTAAAATATTTTATGCCTATGTATTTTTAAATTTAAAATGTTTTAAATAAATGTCTTCATTTTACAGTACACAATGAAAGCAGTTTACAGTAATCTTAAATTTGCTGTAATAAAAAAAAAATTACAGCAGTAATAATAATAGAACACTGTGAAATGTATGATAACTTGCTGGCAGCAATTAGCAAGTAAGTTGCTGTGTTCTATTCCACAGTATGCTTACTGTAAATTTAATAACTATTTTGTTTATTATTGTACAGTAATTTTACTGTAATAATAAACACAGTAAAAATAGTTACTGTGATTATAATCACGGTAACTATTGTGTTACTTCTCTACCAGTTGAACTATAGGAATAAAAAAGCAAAAAGGAAATAATAATAATAAAAAAATCATAGTGAATGCACACAATTTGTAGTAATTTCCCAATGATCATTGATATGTCAAACTGTTTAAAGTCAATCATAAGTGCCCAGGAGTTCAGAACAGCAACCTCTGTCACCCCGGTACTTTTCCAGTTTGTGCCACTATTAAGAAAAAAAGCAGTTGATTATTTAAAAAAAAAAAAAAAAAAAGTATCTGCATAGAGGCAAATCAGTTCTAGTGAATTATGTCAACTTAAAAAATAAAAAAAAGACTGACTGATAAAGTAATATGTAACTCAGAAATATCTAAATGAAACCCCTTTAAAACAACATTGGCTAATATTCAAAAATAAAAGATCATTTGTATATGGAAAACATTATAAGATTCAAAATAATATTTTTACAAATATTAATAATATAATTAAGTGGCTTTTTTGTGGCTTTAGTAGCATTTAATACAATCCATAATTTTGACTGGCATACCAGATGGATAGTGAAAACTGAACTTTGGAATATACGTATATACATTGAATTACATAATATGCAACTCGATAACATTTAGTTGACAAAATTAAGGAAATAACATTAAAAAGGAAGAAAAAAGGTGATTTACATTACCATTTCCCCTCTTTCTCGGTGTTGGCGTGTAGAATACAGTGGGAGAGAGAGACAGAGAGAGAGAGAGAGAGAGAGAGAGAGAGAGAGAGAGAGAGAGATGTGGAAGGTTTTGGAATGGTTGGCTCTTAAAAGAGCCATTGTGTCAGATATTGTAGAGAGCTGATGGAGAAGGACCAAGTAATCCATGAGAAATCCTGCAAGACAGGAAGAAGGAGAATTTTATTAAATGATTAACACTAAAAACATTGAAGCTAATCAGAATCCACTCGACTTGGCTTGGAAAATGGCAGACAACATAACCGCAATGTGTGCTTATAATAAACAGAACTTTATTGTCTGTTGGTGTGGATGTTAAAATAGTTATCATTATAGTTATTGTTCTTGGTATAAACAACCTTCAGTGATCTGATTTAGACAATTTAATTGAAGACCTGATGTGTCACATGACATGTTAAACTAGCATTTCCAGACTCTTGCTTCTTAGACAGATGTGTTCAATAAAAATCAAAAAGGAAAGAAAAGCAGACTATGAGCAGATACTATGTACTGCTGGAATGTGAAGAGACAGCATCAGTTTGTAAAGGTTAATAAAGATTACTATGGACTTCATTTACACTTTGATATTTCCATTTGATAAAAAAAACACGTTTCATATAAACCGTCCGACTACTTACAATGAGCACAATCTGCACAAGAGTTCAGGCAATGGCAGCAGTAGGAGTAAAACAAGTCAGAATTTTTATGCTTGTACAATTGTATGAATTATAAATTGTATGAATTATTATTTTTACTATTTTTTATTTTATTATTACAAGACTTTGACAGGCCTTCATTCGGTCTTCTTTTTCAGCTGAAACAAACAGTATTCCTCATGCATGATGAGACAGTATGTTAAAAATCTTGATCTGTGACCAAATTGTATAAGAGGAAGGACTTTAATTAAAGTTAATATGACATAAAATAAGGATACATTCATTAAAGCAAATCAGTTCTAATTAAATGTGTCCAACATTACCTGTGAAGGACTTGTTCAGCCTCCCCGGCAGCTTCTTCAAGATCAGCATTGGGAACTTTGAGTCCAAGTTCAGCTTTCTGACAGAATTAGTCAACATTTGATTCTGAGTTTTAAAAATATGCCACAGAAAGAAAGAGAGCAAAACTATGTGTAAATGAATTACAGAGAGAGAGAGAGAGAGAGAAACTGAGTAAGGGAGAAAGACAGAGAGAGTGAGGGGGAGACGGTATGACAAAAAAGTAATAATAAAATAAAGGTTTTAAACTGTGGTCCAGTTGATCAAGCATTGCTGATTTTCTGGCCCTCTATTAACAAGGGCCTAAATAATGACTTCAATACCAAGTGAATGCAGTTAATAGATCAGACTAAATATGCAGCTGAGTCAAAGCACTGGCATGTTTTAATAATATTAAAGGCATGATGCTAGAAACCAAGTTAGTTATGTATCCATATTTTAAAGGAATATACAAATGTCCATTATCTGGCCACAGACATCATACCTTAAGTTGTCATTATTACTGTACATTATTTACCTTGCTGCATCTTCGATTGGAATAATTGATCTTTTCCAGGCAATGGGTGCACTGCCGAAGAGTTGAACCAACTGGCATTTTTACTACAAACAAAACAAAAATTAATTATGCGTAACAAAATATTTAATTCTGTGGGAGGACCTGATGTGAGCATATCCTAATCCTTTCCAATGGCACTATAAAGATTAAAAACACATACAATTTACTTCATTGTCAACCAAGGATGAATTGTGTTTCATCTAAGGACTATAACGTTACATGACGACATTAGAAATCAAATATCCTGGGAATAGGAGCCTAATCCAACCATACTGTATCATGCATCTGCAAGCAACTAGTAATGCCTGCCTGAACTATACCAACGTGCCTGTTATTCTAACAGATCTCAGATCGGCTTGTATAGTGAATGTTGGCCGTATGATCCGAAATACTGATCTAGCGTCAGTTAAGGTCCCACACCCACACTCACGGGTAATATGTACACCGATAACAGCGGTCCGCAAGTTGCACAGGCCTAAAACAGACCCATAAGACCCATATCACATGATTAAACATTCATTTATCAAGACCGTTTTTAAGATTGTTGCCCTTACGTACCTTTATGAAGAAGCGTGCATCAGGTGAACTGGGCTGGGCGAACTGAGCCAAAGTCCCTTTAAGACAAGTAATTTCACTCGGTGGCCAACTTTGAAACGCCTCTCGGGAATCCAAGTGCAGCAACTATCTCTTTTTAAATGGGGAAACATCAAATTCTCTAAAGCTGTTTGCCAAGCTTTCGATTAAATTTCATATTTGAAATCACCAATGAAATCTGACAACAAGTGTCTCATAAATTTTGTTTCTAAACACTTGAATCATGACAAAAAACGGTATTTTTCTGGCTGGATCAAGCTAATGCGCATGTGCAGTCCTAAATGCGTGTCTCTTGTGCCTTATTTCGGAGGCGCGCGTCTGACTGTTTCTATAGGAACCGGAGCTTCTAACGGCCGCTGCAGTGACGCGATGACTTTACCAATCGGCGATTGGCTCTTATTTAGAAGGCGGGACTTATTCCGCCATATTGCGCGTTACACTTTCTCCTATTCAAAATAATACGAGTGACGCGTCTTGTGTTATTCTATAGTCTTTAGGCTTGTTTGAGATGAGCAAATTCTGAGCAGAACCGATCACCGGTGATCACCGCGAGATGCATGCCGGTTAGAAATGTGTCCGAGGGTGGGCCGCCCTGCTCTGATGTCATGCCGACGTGTGTCAAAAACCTCTCGCGAGAGCGAGGCGGCCTCATCGGATTCTGCAGTCGAGTGCAGTTGCTCTCAACCGACTGCGCTGACCAGAAGCATGATGGGAAACGACTTGATGAAGACACAGCTTAATGCTTATTGGTTTAAACAACTGTGATGTATTGATCTCTTTTAAAATGTTTGATTTTTTTTATGTGTAAAAATAATGTGCGAATATTCCCAAACTCTCTGACAGTGCGATCTCTCTGTGGGTTATGTGACTGTTGTCATTTATAAATATATATATATATATATATATATATATATATATATATAAACATGTCTATAATTAAAGTAAAAATGATTGATACACACATCTTTCAAATGCAAATAAATAACAAGTACTTGGGTGTATTGTTCATTATATTTATTATCATATAAAAGCAACAGAACTTAAATTACATCCAGTTTATCAGCAACAAAGCGCACGAGTGTGAATCCCGCGATATCTGCCTTTGATCTCGTAGGTGTCTGATCCACTACGAGAACAGAGAACTGTCTGTCTTGCCTGCGCTTTTTTCACTCCTCCCCTCACTGCAGCCGCCTACTCTCACCTACATTTCAGGCGAGGCTAGACGCATCTCAAACAAGCCTAATGACTGAGCCTCGCTGGTGACGTCATTGCCGTTGAAGATGATGCGTGGTATTTGGACACATCTGCTCTACACCGAAGTTAATGGGAAGGATTGGCGTATCATATGCACGCAAAATTGGACTTTGGCATATGTATTGCACGCAACTGGAAGATGTAAAGTCGTGTTATTTATACAGGGGTCGTAAAAAGTAGGCTAAAAGTAGATCTGCCTATTTCACAAAGCATTTTAGTGCTAAAACTATCTCCTAAATCTGTGAAAATTAAGTAGTCAAGAGGACTCCTAAGTCACTAAAAACCAAATCACAAATAATCCTAAAATGATTGTTGCACAAAGACACTGAACACCATTTAGGCAATAGATCCTTGAGTGTTGTTATATTATAATTATATTTTTTTCATTGTGACCAAATTATGTAATATTTAGCCTTTTTTTTCCCTTTTTTAAGTCATAATTTTTTAGATGCAGGGTTAAGTATTAAATTAAATCATTTGGCCAACAAAAAAGAGAGAGAGAAAAAACCCCAAAAACACTGTTGTTCCAAATGTGCTTTTATTTGTGTTTTGTTTAATTTAAAGTTTCTGTGAAGGATTTTTGTCAGTCAATGGCTGTGGTGTTCACAGTCCATGTCAAAAGTCAAAATGTCAAAATGTTTTTGTTTTATTTTATTTATGCGTGTTGCGTTTATGCCACATCATAATTACTGTAATGAGCGTAAATTATAATTTGTAATTTTCTGAGAGCTCCAACTTCTACCTGACTGCTGGACATTCATTTTGGGATTAATAGTGTTGCGATAGAAGCGATAGAAGTTGCGATTCTGAATCTGATGACATGAACAAATAAAATCATGTGTTGTCTCATCTCGTAATAACGGTAATCACGACATGGCGTGAACAAAGCATGTTTTCAATAGATTTGTCAGTCTTGTTTGTCTCTGTTGAAGCGCCAACTAATGTGTTATTTCACTAACATCTCTCTCTCTCTCTCTCTGTGACATTTTATAAAGTTCTTAAAAGTTTATATGCAAGATATATCTATATTTCACATTTTTCCACATTTCTACATGCCCTCTTTTTGTACAATTTTAAATAAATGTGCTTTAATATAATTTTAAATTTTTCAGCCTCCTTCTTGTCCTTTTCATATGCAATTCTACTCACTGTTTATTTGATTTTACACAATTATGCTGTTAGTCTTGAAAAATAAATACATGTAAACACAGTTAAAAACTATTTCAGGTGTCTTGATTTAGCTTCACATGAGCACCAAGACTGATATAACCACTGAGAATAACAGATCCACACACAATATCCCACTGACAATAACATGCACTGCTTTTTAAGATATTAAACCACTTTGTTTTGTTTCTGGATTCTATGTTTACTTACATTTAATCATTTAGCAGACACTTTTATCCATATAATAAACACTAGAGAAACTACCAGGCCATTCAAAAGAAAAACTATTAGATGAAAAGAATGAATTGGTGTAATAAATTTTAAAACTTTAAAAATATCTTTTAAAAGCTGACAAACATTGATCTCATCACAGCTGTGGATGAAAACACTCTGTTAAACAGTTCTAAGAAGACGCTGAGTGTGAAACAATGAGTGTGAAATGAGAAGAAAAATAAACTGACCACGCGGTCACAAAAATAAATGTGTGAACTTGAGTCATTTCTTCAGTTTATATTCCACTCTGCTCTTAGTTTGATCTTTATCTCTCATCACGACTGTATTTGAGCACATTTGTTCACACATGTTGGTTGAACCCACAGATGTTTGGCCTGATCAAGTGTCACTACATTCATCTTTCTGCTGTTAAACTCAGATTCAGTTGGTCGTTGGTTGAGATCTGTCCACACAAACCACACTCAACCAAACCACAGACGTCAAGTGCATCGGGCAACAACTCACAGCAAAACAACCACAGATGAGTTCAGTGCAGCGATCGGAGTGATTTAGTAGCAAGTGATCGATTGAGAGCCGATGAGAGAGAAGAACTGAAGTGTAGAGACACTTTAACCTTTAACCACACTGTGGTTTAATACGTTTCTGCTAAAACAAACTTTCATAAACAGTTTCAGACGTCACTGATGCCTTCAGGAGCCACAAGTGTCAAAAAGGAGGTGATGTTTGTGTGTATTTGCACGTGAATGTGTGTGAGAGAGAGATGAAGTGTGAAAACCACAGCAGAAATGCAGTGTACTGGAAAATTATTTTTAATATTGAGCAATGAAATTCAATTAGACCCCAACAACTTAAACCTCCAGAATAAATAAATATATATATAAATATATATATGTACACCGATCAGGCATAACATTATGAGCACTGACAGATGAAGTGAATAACACTGATTATCTCTTCATCACGGCACCTGTTAGTGGGTGGATATATTAGGCATCAAGTGAACATTTTGTCCTCAAAGTTGATGTGTTAGAAGCAGGAAAAATGGTCAAGTGTAAGGATTTGAGCGAGTTTGAAAAGGGCCAAATTGTGATGGCTAGATGACTGGGTCAGAGCATCTCCAAAACTGCAGCTCTTGTGGGGTGTTCCCGGTCTGCAGTGGTCAGTATCTATCAAAAGTGGTCCCAGGAAGGAACAGTGGTGAACCGGCGACAGGGTCATGGGTGGGCAAGACTCATTGATGCACGTGGGGAGCGAAGGCTGATCCGTGTGGTCCGATCCAACAGACGAGCTACTGTAGCTCAAATTGCTCAAGAAGGTAATGCTGAAAGGTGTCAGAATACACAGTGCATCACAGTTTGTTGCGTATGGAGCTGCATAGCTGCAGACCAGTCAGGGTGCCCATGCTGACCCCTGTCCACCGCCGAAAGAGCCAACAGTGGACACGTGAGGTACTCCCTGGTGGCTGTGTCCTTCAGCAGGATAATGCATCACAAAGTCAAAACAGTACAGGAATGGTTTGAGGAGCACAACAACGAGTTTGAGGTGTTGACTTGGCCTCCAAATTCCCCAGATCTCAATCCAATGGAGCATCTGTGGGATGTGCTGAACAAGTCCGATCCATGGAGGATCCACCTCACAACTTACAGGACTTGAAGGATCTGCTGCTAACATCTCGGTGCAGATACCACAGCACACCTTCAGGGGTTTAGTGGAGTCCATGCCTTGACGGGTCAGAACTGTTTTGGCAGCAAAAGTTAGGAAGGTGGTCGCAGGGCCCCTGAGAATTTGCTCATTGGCAAAAAGTTGGCCCCTTAGTGCTGGCCCTGCACGGACGGCCCTCATTAAACCCCCGGGAATCCCTCACTGGGTCCACACAGGGCCCTCAATATTAATCTACAACAATAAATCTGGCAGCACAGGGTGCCAAACATTTACCATTAATGAAAATAACGGTCAATGATCGTTAAAAAAGAAATTGTCAGTGACTGGCAGGAGCATCTGCCACTCAAACATTCCCTAAATCATACTCTGTAAAATATAAATCTCCTTGATTCTGACCACTGCATGATGATTGAATCATCAATAAAGTAATCAACTTCATCTAACCAGAGTTTCTCTTGCAATTTTTGTTTAAACAAAAGTGCTTCAGAAACTGACAGTTACAGCAGCCAGAGAAACATTAAAGTTAGGAAGTCAAGGGTCAAGAGCCCAACTAAAGCAAACACTGACCTCCATAACGGTGACTTCAGTATTTACTATTTTCAATAAAACATCAACATCTAAAAGTTTTGTATGAAACAAATAGTCAGACTGGATTGTAATAAGTGAAGATGAGATCTAGACAGATCTGTTAGTGTTTAATGTTCTGCTGCTGATCATGTGACAGTGTTTTCAGCTTATTTAAATAAGGAGATTTTACTTTACTGCCAGTCATTTGATCGTTTTATCATCTAACTGTTTTGTTATTGTATTAATTACAGATTATTTTTGTAATTTTTAAAGTTGCTCTGGGCCCGAACGGGCTGGCCCACATGGGACCATCATGGGCTTAATATGGGCAGTCTGCTAGTGTGGGCTGATCACAGAGAGCCGGCAGTGAGCCCAAAGCTGTGGGCCTCGCCTGGGCAAGCCTGCATTGGGCCTATTTAGGTTTGGTGTGGGCTGGCCCTAGCCCACTGTGCCCGCAAAAAGCCAGCATGGGCCCCGCAGGGGCATGTTTGCAGGGACGTGAACAGCCCCCCCCCCACCCCCACCCCCACGTTGTTAACATAATTTAACACATTGCTATCTTGATTAGCAGCTGCTAGCATAATTTAACAAGTAGGTAACATGAATAGCATGTTGTTAACTTGATTTAAAATGGCGTTAGCATGATTAACAGGTTAGAATGATTTAACATGTTGGTAGCATGTTAGAGTGTTGTTATGTGGTTGCTAAGGTACTCAGAGTGGTTCCTATGTGGTTGCTATGGTGTTGCTAGGGTATCTAAGTTACTCAGAGTGGTTGCTAAGGTGTTGCTATGCAGTCACTAAGGTACTCAGTTCAATTACTAGGGTGTTGCTAGCATGATTAGCAAGTTATTTTATTATTACTATATATTATTTATAACATCCTCAATCTCATCCAGTATTTTACTTCATAACTTGTTAATTATAGGTATTTTTTTACACAAACATCAATTCACTTCAGAAGGCCTTTATTAACCCCTCAGAGCCGTGTGGAGTATGTTTATGATGGATGGATGTGGATGGAGACACTTTCTTCAGCTCTTTCTCATTGATCCCGTTCACTGCCATTATAAAGCTCGGATGCGTCAGGATATTTATTAATATTTCTCCGACTGTGTTCATCAAAAAGAAGAAAGTTATGCCTACCTAAAGCAATTGTATTTTTTAGCAAACTATTTTAACATGAATATTTCAAAGGACATTTCTACATGAGAGATAATTGTATCATTGTCTTGGTGTGAAAAAACGCTAAAACCAGCCTGAGACGGTTAGCAGGTCTTGGTTTGTTTTTGGTCTGGCCTACCTGGTGTTCAGCTGGTGTTCAGCTGGTTGGTCAGTGGTCACATCCTGACCAGTTAAACAAAAAGAGTGGTCAAAACCCCTCAAAAAACAGCCTGCTAGACCAGCTATGAGCAGCCTGGAAGACAGCAGCCTCATCTGATCCTCTAGCAATCCTGTTCAGCTCCATCAGAGTTACACTGGGGTCAGTGCGTGTGTTCAGTGAGGTTTTGGCAGCCACTAGATGGAGCCCTGGCAGTGTCAGACATCTGAAATGATGTTTATCATTTCTAAAATACTGAGAACATTGAATAGAAGTTAGTGTACGTGTTTGGAGATGGGTCTGTGTTCCAGTCAGTAAATTTTAAGTTTTGAAATGAATATGGAAAGTATAAAGGGATCTGCAGATGGTTAACTGTTCTAGACCAATATTAATATTATGATGTTCTTTATTTTTGTTATATATATCTTACCTTCACATTTAACACGTCATGCATTAACATTCATGGCCTCAAAAATTAAGATCTGAGAAAAACTTACACACCCTGATAGCACACGTTCATCTCAGAGACGTCCGTTTACATCTGTGTTTGCTCATCTGCAATACGTCTCTCTAAGCCTAAAACTGCTCTAAGACTAACTGCTTTTTCTAATATGTTTATCAGTTGTTTCTCAGATTTCTAGACCTTTAGTAAACATCTTAGAGAAGTACCTGCATGTGTGGAGCAAAACACAAATGATGAAATGGTGTCATCAGCCAGTTTTTCCCTCCAGAAGACCCAGATACAGTGCTTCATCTCCCCCTTGTGTCTGAACACGATACCAACATACCAGTTAATAAAGGTAAAATACTACAAATTGTCTGTCATTTTTGTGATTGTTTGGGGTATTCTGCAGCCCTTCATCAAAATCTTTCAACACAGAACCCACCTCAGATTGCTTTTAATCAATACACAAATCGTAAAAACAGATAAAATCTGTTCCTAAATTCTGATTGGTTGGGCAAGGCAGACGTTTGGGTGGGCTCAGCTCACCCCTGCCCATGCCTAGAACTGACCATGGGAATACTTTGGATATTAAAAACAACGTGTTGTTGTCCTTGAGGACATGTCCAGTTTGCAAAAACTGTGCAAAGCGGCTGCAAAAGGAGGAAACTTCAAACACGTTTACCTACATTCGAGAAAACAATCCTTCCATGCAGATAAAGGTACATGAAATTAAACCATACTCAATCAGAAAGCGAGCAGACGGAAGACTCACCTCCAGCTCGCTTTGTAACATGTAAAGTCCATGTCTCCACAACTTCATCTAAACATTTATGTATTTTTTACATTTCCACGTACAATGGAAAATACGCACGGTTGCTTTCGCATTTAGACACAGTTGCTCCACATTTTTGCCTACCGTTTCAACGAGCGCCGTCAGCATGGATTAAAATAAACTTTTAAAAATCATCTTATGGTCAGGTAAATAACATTACGCCAAAAGTTATAAGGCGTAATGAGGTTACTTAAGTGATGAGTGATTGACATTTCAGCACTTCAGCGCAAACGCGTTCACTTCAAGTGCATTTTTGAGAAAAAAAAAAAATCTTTAAAAAAAAATAATTTATGCATGTCGGGTTCGGGTAAGAAGTGGTCTTGACACACTGGTCTATGAGTGGGTAAATGTATGATCTATTTGACAAAATAAGCTCAGGCAAATGATATATGGACGTGCCCAGAGATGACGGAAAAACATGGGGAGAGCAGCAGCTTTCGTTTCTTCTCTGACAGCCGTGAGACCAGTCGAGCGCTGTGAGTGTGTGTTAGAAATCAGGAATGGTGAGAGAACATTGTGCTTGGTACTTCAAACCAAACTTGGGTCTTCAGCTGACAAAGTTTAAATCCCGTCTGGCTTTAGTGGCTGTTCGAACACAATCGACCACATGAGCGTTTACACTAGGAAAGCAATCCTGGTCAAATGCGTTTTCAACTACTTCTGGAAGTGGTCGAAAGTGGACAAGCGCAAAACGTTTTACACCCCGTTTACACTGTATTTAGCGTCGTCCACTTGTGATCCGATCGATCAAAACCCATCTTAATACCAGGTGGAAACAGTATAAACTTTACTTAGCAAATGATTGTGTTCTCATTTTGTTCTGTTCCCGAGAGGAGTACCTAGTAGTCATAGGTTCCTCTGCATTTTGTAACTTAGCACTATTCTGTCAACATAGCGGCAAACTGAGCAAGCTAAGCTTGGCTAGTTCAAATAAAGTGCGCTGAATGAATGTGATCAAAACAAAGCACTCAAATATTTCAAGGTGTAACCCAGCCAGAACTAGAGAGCCATTTTTGATCACTGTGACTGAAGCACGAGAAATTCTCTAAATAACACTTGTAAGTATGTTTGCCACATGAGTTCAGTTGGAACTGAAGCGTAAAGTATCTAGTATGTAGTGTATATAGTAGAACTCTTTCTGCTACCTTTGCCGACACCGTAGATGTGCTGTATGCACGCCTTACTCCCTTGTTGTACTGGCCTGAAAGACACTGTTTACAAGCCACAATGCCACATCAATTTTTGGAAGCTTTTGGAAAGCGTGTTGTGATTATTGTTGACCGTTTTGAAATACGTACAGAAAGGCCGTCAAATTTACTGGCGCGCGCACAATCCTTTTCCCACTACAAAGGTACACACACAATGAAATACTTGATAGGAATTACACCCCAAGGCCAAATTTCATTTATTTCAAAGGGATGGGGGGGACGAGCATCTGACAAGCACATAACTGAGAATTGTGGGCTTCTTAACAAAATGTTGCCTGGTGATTTAGTGTTAGCGGACCGAGGCTTTGATATTAAAGACTGTGTGGGAATGATGTGCGCGGAAGTTAAAATTCATGCATTCACTAAAGGCAGATGTCAACTTGATGCTAAGGATGTGGAAGACGCACGTGGATACATGTAGAAAGGGTAATAGGTAGCTTGCGCAATAAGTACACACTATTACATAACACAATACCAATTTGTTTCTTGCTTCCCTGTAAGGATGAAGAATTTAGCCTTCTTGATCAGATGTTTGCTGTATTCTAGATAACATGTGTCCAAGTGTTGTTGTAAGGCCAGATGAAACAGAAAAGTGTGTATGTTGAATGGTAAAAAGACCCCAGGAGAAATTTTTGGTTACTATTTGTTGTGTGCAAGTGTGTGTGAATGTGTGGTACCCTCCTGAGATTGAACATGTTTGTATTTGGTGTGTGTGTGTGTGTGTACCTTCCTTAGAAAGAACATGGTATGCTGTTTTATGCTGTTTTTGTACATTAAAAACTTAAGATGAAAATGGATGACAATTTGATCTGTTTTTAATAAAAAACAAAATCTCCTGCAAAGTGCAATGTTCAGTTGTTGCTTCTTGTGTTGACTGAATTTCAAGTAGCACATTTCAAGTAACAGGCTAATACTCTTTGAGTCAAGCAAAACACTTTAAAAAAACCTCTTAACTGAGTAGGCCTAAGTGCAATTCTTTCACAAACAACAGCCTCTTCTTTACTACTGCTCTCTTTCACTGGGAACATGAGGCTGCATGTCCTTTGAGTAATATTTTGCACACTTTCTTGAAGAATTCTTGTGCTTTCTGTAGACGAGGTTCCCAGAACTCCTGGTCTGGAAAGACCACACCACAGTGAAATCGTTTTCAGTCCAAACAACAAGATCACAGTGATTTGATTGGGTGAAAATAATTTAGATTAAAATAATTTAAGTATGCCATTTTCCACTGTATGCACAAAATGGAAATTAAATGGGTATGTTAATTAGATGAACTAGCTTGCTGGCCAACATCTATTACTATATGTAGCCTTTATTTTGTTGCCTTTGTTGTCTGTTAGACTATTTTAGGCATTCAATATCTCTCATATTTCTCTGTGTTGTAATAAGTAAAAACCTACTTGAGGTCTACCATGGCCAAGAGCGTCTCAGTGGACTTGCTGTCATCAATAATGATGTTTCTCAGAAGTTGTCATCTGATGCATGTTGGTGACTTTACTGCGAAGAAATCCAGGTGTGTTCAGTTCTGAAAATGTTCTGTAATTCTGAAAATATAATAGTTTTTTGCACTTTTTTGTTGATTTGCACTTTAATTTCTAATTTATGTTTTGTGTTATTATTCAGGTGACTGTAAGTCAAATTTGTTTATTATCACAATTTATTTACTACTTATTTATGTTAATACTTATGAGTATGTTATGCTATAGTAAAGTTCTGAAAAATCTGCATTTTCTGAATTTTTTAATGGTGATGGGGCGGAAATCTAAAATCTCGCCTAGGGACCCAACAGAGCCTGGGCCGGTCCTGCCATCGCGAGACGTTTTTGACATTCGTCATCATGACATTAGTGATGGGCTTCAAAACAATCTGACACCCGTCTCCACGATGACCCCTAGTGGTCAAAACAGTGTAAATGCAACAAAACTCACATGTTGTAAAAGTTTTATTGAAAGTAAAATCTATCAAATGCAATTAACTAATCATCTAATAAGATTAAATATAGAGTGTCTATAATATGTGTTCTTTTATCAATGTTCAAGGCTTGTTTCTCTGTTCCATGGCTCAAGCTAAACAGGCAAATAAGAGATTAATAACTACCGTTATTCATTTTAATTATTCTAATGTCTAATTAAAACATCTACAAATGTATAAAACTGATCAGAGATCAGGTAAAGCCCTAAACACTTGTTCAATAGTTCTCAGTGAATCTGCATGATTCATGGGTTCACTTTATCATCGCCCTCTACCGGTGAACCATTGATATTTCGAACTGTTTTAAAACGTTTCAAAACAGTGATGACGTAATGAAGCCTCGTTTAATAAATCACGTGACTTTGGCAGTTTGATACACGCTCCGAATCACTGATTCGAAACAAAAGATTCATTAAGCTTCGGAGGTTCATCAAGCAGTGTTTCGAAATCGGCCATCACTAGCTTTTCCTTCAGCTCTTTTGTCGCTGTATTACCAAATCTTAAATGTTTATGAACGCACTTATGGTTTTTTGTTGTTTAAATGTAGCTTTTAGGAACTTGGGAAGGAACTGTTGTAATTTGAAACCGTTCACCGAAATGCCAAAATATATATATATGACATGGACAGTTAATTTTCTTCTGGTTGTTCTCCTGGAGTCTGGTAAGTATTTTTATGGCTACGGTTCTCTTTATATTATCATTTGTCCACATACAAGCCATTCTGATCTTTATTGCTTCCATCATTCATTTTGCCTGTAATATTGTCAAGTTTTATCAGACTAAACCTTCAGAAATACTTCTGTGGAAAATGAAGAGGACAAACTCCAAATCTGGTCTTTGTGTTTGTGTTCAGGTGTGTTTGTTGCTGATGCAGTGAAGTCAGAGTCAGTGACTGAGGGAGAATCAGTCTCTCTGAACTCTAGATTCACTCAAATACAGACACATGAAGACATCGACTGGAAGTTTGGTGACAGTCTCATAGCTAAAGTGAAGAACAACAAGAGCGTGTTTTATGATAAAAGTGCTGAAGGGAGATTCAGAGACAGACTGAAACTGGATCAGACTGGATCTCTGACCATCATCAACAGCAGAACCACAGACTCTGGACTTTATACAGTCATCAGCAGCAGAAGAGGCACGATCAACACGATCAATCTCACTGTCTATGGTGAGGAGAGGATTACTATCCTGTTACATCTGGTGACTAAATTCACTGTATAATACTACTGAGAATATTATAAAATGATATTGAATTCTGTGGTGATTCTGATCATTTGTGCATTTTATCCATTCTTATAATTTAATTGTAAAATATTTGTTTATCTGCTTGTTTAATTCATTTTTTTTTAATATCAATAAACTGGAAAAGATCACAGTAATTTCTGCTGAATCTGATTTATTCTGTCATGTTTTCAGCTCGTCTGCCTGTTCCTGTCATCAGCAGAGACTCTTCATCATCATCATCATCATCATCATGTTCATTGGTGTGTTCAGCTGTGAATGTGAGTCATGTGACTCTCTCCTGGTTCAAAGGAAACAGTGTATTCTTCAGCATCAGAGTGTCTGATCTCAGCAGCCGGTCTGATCTTCTTCTCCATCTGGAGTGTGTGGATGATTCCTACAGCTGTGTGCTGAACAATCCCATCAGAAACCAGACTCAACACCTCAACAACACTCAACTCTGTCACACATGTGCTGCAGGTGCTTCACTGATGATATTTGGTGTTTCTGCACACATTGATCTGGGCTAATGACTGTCTCTTTCAGTTCTTCCAGTCTCTCTGACAGTGCTGATCTCTGCTGCTGCTGCTGGATCTCTGTTGATTGTTGCTGCTGTCGGGATCTTCTGCATCTTGTTGTACTTTTTCTTTATTTCTTCTGTCATATTGTTTCTTTCTTGCTCATACTTCATACATTCAGGAATCACATGAAGTATTGTTTCTTCAACATGACATTGTTCACATAATCCATTTGGACATTTAACATTATTCTATTATTAATAACCTCTTCTTTCCTTGATTTTCCTATACATTTTATCTTTTGATTTACTTCATTAATTATAAACTGTAAAGAAATCTGCATATACTTTAATGTGATTTTAAGTATATTTCTGAGAAGTACACAGTAGACTGAAAGTATACTCTCTTATTTTTAGTTTAAAAGAAGTATACTAACAGCCCACATGAATAAACTTCTTGACCCGTTGTGAAATTGCTGACAAAAGTATTTCTGCTGTATTTCCTGTGCTTGTGGAAAGAGGATGGATAGATGTGCCAATAATGTGATGAATACATTGATGAACGGTGCTTTTGTGTTTTCTTTCAGAGAGCTACAGAGGAGGATAATGTGGTGTACACAAGCGTGCCACACGAGTCCTGAAAAGTGAAGCCAAAGCGTCTCGATCGCCCCCAGGTGGCTGGAAGCAGTATAGGTCATAAACCCCGCCCTCTCCATGTATTCCAGAGGGACACGAGACAAACTAAACAACTAAATTACACTTCAAATATTTTTTTTCCAAAGACAATTTGTGTCATATTAGGCAGTTTTTATCACGCTGGTGTTAGTTCAAGTGCTCGTTCTTTAAATAAGTTTGGTTTTAGTTGGTTATTTGATGCTATAAAATCGAGGGTGAGACGTCATGATTGACAGCTGAGATTGACAGCTTCTCTGAGTGAAGTAGTCACTGAGACGCCAACTGACTTTTTTCTGGATCTTCGCGAGGTGACTGGAGCTTTAACTTTATTTTCTAGAGAAGACTTGCATGTGATCGCTGTATGAAGTATTTCACTCAGTCAGGATCTCTGTGCTGTCGTACTGAAAACAAAATAGTTCATGTTCAGATCCAGCACTTTCAAGTGTGTTTCTGCATCCTCACCAAACGTGACCCAATAATGCTGTGAGCAATAAAAGCTCTTTCATATAAATGTGTTCCAGTCTTATAAAAAGTCATTCAAAGTTGTCACAATCTTTAAGACCAGTGGTTTCAAAGACGGAGTTACTCCCAAAAGAACTATATCTATGAAGTGAAGTCATCTGCTTTTATGTTTTATTCATTTTCCTTTGTTGTAGAAATGAAATCATTATGCTTTATTATTAGTTTTCTTCATATGCATTTGTATCAGATCATTTTCTAATTCATTTACTCTCTTTTATGAAGGAAAGTGTAAGTTTGTGTTAAACAGGAAATAAATCTCAGTGTTGTATAAGTCTTCTTCTTCCAAAGGAATCAGACTTTCAGATGTAATTTCTCCAACTTGTTCTTCATTGTTGGTTATCTTGTAAATTGAGAAAATTGTCTCAATCCTTTTCACTTATTTTTGTGTTTGCCAACTTATATCGATTAAACTTGTTACTCATTTTATCAACAACTTTTATTGTTAATTTTTCTCTACTCAATCTGCTTGTACCAAGAATAATTTCATGATTTTTGTTGTATCTGAGCAATGATTATATCTGTATCATAATCGCTTTTGGGGCTTTTCAATACATCTTTTAATGCCTAATACCCCAAACTTGACTGAGATCAAATCAGATGTCGGGGAATATTGTAGAAATATTGTCTTGTTTTAACCTTGATTTCCAGTATCCAAATTTACATTTCAAAACATTATTTCTAGTGAGTTGTATGGAAGCATAGCAATATTCAATTTGCAAAATGGCCATTCATTTCTGTATTTAAATGTACATTTTCCATACCATATAATGTTTGGGCCAATATGAATAATATATAATATTCAATAATATAATTTACATTTGCTGTTTCCTACACTACACTTGCGATTGCATTTTCATTAAATGTCCCGATGAATATAGCAAAATTCAATGTGGATTTGAAAATGCATTCCGAGCCGATTTAGTCCCCGCCCCGCCCTGTCAATCATTGCGTCAAGGCGGGGCCAGGTGTCGGAAACATGGCGGCAGAGCTAAGAAGAGCGAGGCATTTACATGCAGATCAAGTGGAGCAAAGTTTTCTCTGTAAAATCATCCTGTTAAATCAAAAGAACGCGTGAGCTTACTAGGGAACTCAATATGGCGGCGCGGCGGACAGTTCTCTGCGGAAATCGCGGGATTGTGTTGTTGATAAACTGTAATTAAAGTTCTGTAACTTCTGTTGCTTTTATATGAAAATAAACATAATGAACAATACACTCGAAAGATGCGTATATCAATCATTTTAACTTTAATTACAAACATGTTTATATATATATATATATATATATATATATTTTTTTTTTTTTTTTTATAAATGACAACAGCCACATAACCCACAGAGAGAGAGATCGCACTGTCAGAGAGTTTGGGAATATTCACACATAATTTATACGCATAAAAACATGATATTAGAGTACACAATCAAACATTTTAAAAGAGATCAATACGTCACGGTTCTTTAAAAAAAAAAAATAAAACCAATGAATTAAAATAATGTTAGAATAAAATAAAACTGACATCAACGAAAACTCAAGATTTGACAACATGTCATGTTGGACTAATTTAAACACTTTTTGCGTTATGACGTAATTATCATAATGCATTAATTATTCATGGGGCACGCAGTTAAATAGTTTTGCCATTTATGTGCTCTGAAAGTATAAAAAATAAGTGAAAAAAGAAAATGATCAGGGGCACAAGGCAGGAAGCAAGAAGAGGAGCAGAAAAAGCAATATAGAAGTAAGAATTACAAGTTAATCACTGTATTAGCCTGTGATGTTTATGCAGTATTTTGAAATAGCCTTTTTAGAACATCTTAACTGGAAACACTGACACTGTGGAATGATTTTGCTTGAGTTAACTGCTTATTTCATTTGACTTTATTTTCTTTAAAATAAATGTAAGCTTCTGTAACGTTGTTTTAATTTCAGTTACATTAGCCTACTGCTTTTAATTCACCAAAAATTGCCCTAAATGTCTTTTTGAAAAACACCATGACTAGGACTATAATATAGCATTCATGAATTAAAGTAATTTAAGTATGCCATTTTCCACTGTATGCACAAAATGGAAATTAAATGGGTATGTTAATTAGATGAACTAGCTTGCTGGCCATCATCTATTACTATATGTAGCCTTTATTTTGTTGTCTGTTAGACTATTTTAGGCATTCAATATCTCTCATATTTCTCTGTGTTGTAATAAGTAAAAACCTACTTGAGGTCTACCATGACCAAGAGCGTCTCAGTGGACTTGCTGTCATCAATAATGATGTTTCTCAGAAGTTGTCATCTGATGCATGTTGGTGACTTTACTGCAAAGAAATCCAGGTGTGTTCAGTTCTGAAAATGTTCTGTAATTCTGAAAATATAATAGTTTTTTGCACTTTTTTGTTGATTTGCACTTTAATTTCTAATTTAATTTTTGTGTTATTATTCAGGTGACTGTAAGTCAAATTTGTTTATTTATTATCACAATTTATTTACTACTTACTTATATTAATACTTATCAGTATGTTATGTTATAGTAAAGTTTTGAAAAATCTGCATTTTCTGAATTTTTTAATGGTGATGGGGCGGAAATCTAAAATCTCGCCTAGGGACCCAACAGAGCCTGGGCCGGTCCTGCCATCGCGAGACGTTTTTGACATTCGTCATCATGACATTAGTGATGGGCAGATCGAGGCTTCGTGAAACACTGAAGCAGTTGAAGCAAATGTGCTGTAATGTGTCGAGACTTCGAAACAATCTGACACCCGTCTCCACGGTGACCCCCTAGTGGTCAGAACCGGGTGTGCCTCATACGTCCTGTAAAAGTGAAGCTGCGGGCTCTTTGATCGCCCCCTGGTGGCTGGATGCAGTACAGGTCATAAACCTCGCCCTCTCCATGCAAGCGAATGGGAATGAATCAACATAAAAAAATAAATTACGCTTCAAATAAAATTTTCCGAAAGATGGTTTTGGTCATTTAAGGTAGTTGTTATCACGCTGATATATTCAATTGTTCGTTTTTGTGGAAAGTTTGATTTTAGCTAGCAATTTGATGCTATAGAAACGGGGCGTGTCGTCACGATTGATAGTTGACTGACAGCTTCTCTGAGGACTGTCGGAGCTTCGAGGGGAGATTGAAGATATATAACTAACTATTAATTTCAAATTTCTGTGTTATTTCACACCGACAAAATGTGTTGTTCAGCAGTAAACTGTACTAACCGACCTACAGGATCTGACGGATCACTGAACTTTTTTTAGGTAACGTTAAATGTGGGCTTTATAAGCTAATTAATAAATGTTATTTAGATAACACGCCTAACGTTAACCATGTCGGGGAAAAGCAGGTGATCGTTATCTGGCAGTTACTAGTTATTTTTATGGGTATAAAATTAGAAGGACAAAATTAATGATAGCCTACTCTAATTAATTATATAGCACTGTCTACAGCAATCGATCTCAACGTTAGTTCAACTTTATTTAAAATGGCAGGACCGTTTATCACATTTTATTGTTTCTAGTGGCATATTATATTGAGTTTATCTACTGAATTTGCTGTTTCAAAAATATTATTGTTTTACAAACAGAATAGCCTGTTATTTTATAGGTAGAATTTTAAATTGTGTATCATTTATATAGCCTATTTAAAATACATCAATGATGACGCAGTCGTCTGGGCGGAAGTCTGATACCGCGACTCCGCCTCCGGGCTCCACTGACGATTCCTTCTGCGCATGCCCAGGCTGACGTTTTTGCGTAACATGCCAACGTCCATCGTCGTACGTTTTACATTCAGTTCATTACAATGGAAGGAAGCGGCGTTGCGTCGTCCATCTTTTTTTACAGTCTATGGTCAGAACAGTGTAAATGCAACAAAACTCAGGCCAAACATGCATAAAAACACCTTTTACAAATGTATTGAAAAAGTTTTATTGAAAGTAAAATCTATCAAATGCAATTAACTAATCATCTAATAAGATTAAATACAGAGTGTCTGTATAATATGTGTTCTTTTATCAATTTTCAGGTCTTGTTTCTCTGTTCCATGGCTCAAGATAAACAGGCAAATGAGAGATTAACAACTACCATTATTCATTTTAATTATTTTAATGTCTAATTAAAACATCTACAAATGTATAAAACTGATCAGAGATCAGGTAAAGCCCAAGACACTTGTGAATCTGCATGATTCATGGTTCACTTTATCATCGCCCTCTACCGGTGAACCATTGAAATTTTGAACTGTTTTGAAACGTTTCAAAACAGTGATGACGTAATGAAGCCTCGTTTACTAAAATCACGTGACTTTGGCAGTTTGATACACGCTCCGAATCACTGATTCGAAACAAAAGATTCATTAAGCTTCGGAGCTTCATCAAGCAGTGTTTCGAAATCGGTCATCACTAGCTTTTCCTTCAGATCTTTTGTCGCTGTATTACCAAATCTTAAATGTTTATGATCGCATTTATGTTTTTTTGTTGTTTAAATGTAGCATTTAGGAACTTGCGAAATTAGGGACTGTTGTAATTTGAAACCGTTCACCGAAATGCCAAAATATATATATATGACATGGACAGTTAATTTTCTTCTGGTTGTTCTCCTGGAGTCTGGTAAGTATTTTTATGGCTACGGTTCTCTTTATATTATCATTTGTCCACATACAAGCCATTCTGATCTTTATTGTTTCCATTATTCATTTTGCCTGTAATATTGTCAAGTTTTATCAGACTAAACCTTCAGAAATACTTCTGTGAAAAATGAAGAGGACAAACTCCAAATCTGGTCTTTGTGTTTGTGTTCAGGTGTGTTTGTTGCTGATGCAGTGAAGTCAGAGTCAGTGACTGAGGGAGAATCAGTCTCTCTGAACTCTAGATTCACTCAAATACAGACACATGAAGACATCGAGTGGAAGTTTGGTGACATTCTCATAGCTACAGTAAATAACAAAGAGAGAGTGTTTTATGATGAAAGTGCTGAAGGGAGATTCAGAGACAGACTGAAACTGGATCAGACTGGATCTCTGACCATCATCAACAGCAGAACCACAGACTCTGGACTTTATACAGTCTCCAGCAGCAGAAGAGACACTGTTACATCTGGTGACTAAACTCACTGTATTATACTACTGAGAATATTATAAAATGATGGAGAATTCTGTGATGATTCTGATCATTTGTGCATTTTATCCATTCTTATAATTTAATTGTAAAATATTTGTTTATCTGCTTGTTTAATTCATTTTTTTTTTTTAATATCAATAAACTGGAAAAGATCACAGTAATTTCTACTGAATCTGATTTATTCTGTCATGTTTTCAGCTCGTCTGCCTGTTCCTGTCATCAGCAGAGACTCTTCATCATCATCATCATCATGTTCATTGTTGTGTTCAGCTGTGAATGTGAGTCATGTGACTCTCTCCTGGTTCAAAGGAAACAGTGTATTCTCCAGCATCAGAGTGTCTGATCTCAGCAGCCGGTCTGATCTTCTTCTCCATCTGGAGTGTGTGGATGATTCCTACAGCTGTGTGCTGAACAATCCCATCAGAAACCAGACTCAACACCTCAACACTCAACTCTGTCACACATGTGCTGCAGGTGCTTCACTGATGATATTTGGTGTTTCTGCACACATTGATCTGGGCTAATGACTGTCTCTTTCAGGTCCTCCAGTCTCTCTGACAGTGCTGATCTCTGCTGCTGCTGTCAGGATCTTCTGCATCTTGTTGTCATATTGTTTCTTTCTTGCTCATACTTCACACATTCAGGAATCACATGAAGTATTGTTTCTTCAACATGACATTGTTCACATAATCCATTTGGACATTTAACATTATTCTATTATAAATAACCTCTTCTTTCCTTGATTTTCCTATACATTTTATCTTTTGATTTACTTCATTAATTATAAACTGTAAAGAAATCTGCATATACTTTAATGTGATTTTAAGTATATTTCTGAGAAGTACACAGTAGACTGAAAGTATACTCTCTTATTTTTAGTTTAAAAGAAGTATACTAACAGCACACATGAATAAACTTCTTGACCCGTTGTGAGGAAATTGCTGACAAAAGTATTTCTGCTGTATTTCCTGTGCTTGTGGAAAGAGGATGGATAGATGTGCCAATAATGTGATGAATACATTGATGAACGGTGCTTTTGTGTTTTCTTTCAGAGAGCTACAGAGGAGGATAATGTGGTGTACACAAGCGTGCCACACGAGTCCTGAAAAGTGAAGCCAAAGCGTCTCGATCGCCCCCAGGTGGCTGGAAGCAGTATAGGTCATAAACCCCGCCCTCTCCATGTATTCCAGAGGGACACGAGACAAACAAAACAACTAAATTACACTTCAAATATTTTTTTTCCAAAGACAATTTGTGTCATATTAGGCAGTTTTTATCACGCTGGTGTTAGTTCAAGTGCTCGTTCTTTAAATAAGTTTGGTTTTAGTTGGTTATTTGATGCTATAAAATCGGGTGAGACGTCATGATTGACAGCTGAGATTGACAGCTTCTCTGAGTGAAGTAGTCACTGAGATGCCAACTGACTTTTTCCTGGATCTTCGCGAGGTGACTGGAGCTTTAACTTTATTTTCTAGAGAAGACTTTTACATGTGATCGCTGTATGAAGTGTTTCACTCAGTCAGGATCTCTGTGCTCTCGTACTGAAAACAAAATAGTTCATGTTCAGATCCAGCACTTTCAAGTGTGTTTCTGCATCCTCACCAAACGTGACCCAATAATGCTGTGAGCAATAAAAGCTCTTTCATATAAATGTGTTCCAGCCTCATAAAAAGTCATTCAAAGTTGTCACAATCTTTAAGACCAGTGGTTTCAAAGACGGAGTTACTCCCAAAAGAACTATATCTAAGAAGTGAAGTCATCTACTTTTATGTTTTATTCATATATACCATTTTCTTTTGTTGTATAAATGAAATCATTATGCTTTATTATTAGTTTTCTTCATATGCATTTGTATCAGATCATTTTCTAATTCATTTACTCTCTTTTATGAAGGAAAGTGTAAGTTTGTGTTAAACAGGAAAAAAATCTCAGTGTTGTATAAGTCTTCTTCTTCCAAAGGAATCAGACTTTCAAATGTAATTTCTCCAACTTGTTCTTCATTGTTGGTTATCTTGTAAATTGAGAAAATTGTCTCAGTCCTTTTCACTTAATTTTTGTGTTTGCCAACTTATCGTAGATTAAACTTGTTACTCATTTTATCAACAACTTTTATTGTTAATTCTCTACTCAATCTGCTTGTACCAAGAATAATTTCATGATTTTGTTGTATCTGAGCAATGATTATATCTGTATCATAATCGCTTTTGGGGCTTTTCAATAAATCTTTTAATGCCTAATACCCCAAACTTGACTGAGATCAAATCAGATGTCTGGGAATATTGTAGAAATATTGTCTTGTTTTAACCTTGATTTCCAGTATCCAAATTTACATTTCAAAACATTATTTCTAGTGAGTTGTATGGAAGCATAGCAATATTCAATTTGCAAAATGGCCATTCATTTCTGTATTTAAATGTACATTTTCCATACCATATAATGTTTGGGCCAATATGAATAATATATAATATTCAATAATATAATTTACATTTGCTGTTTCCTACACTACACTTGCGATTGCATTTTCATTAAATGTCCCGCGATGAATATAGCAAAATTCAATGTGGATTTGAAAATGCATTCCGAGCCGATCTAGTCCCCGCCCCGCCCTGTCAATCATTGCGTCAAGGCGGGGCCAGGTGTCGGAAACATGGCGGCAGAGCTAAGAAGAGCGAGGCATTTACATGCAGATCAAGTGGAGCAAAGTTTTCTCTGTAAAATCATCCTGTTAAATCAAAAGAACGCGTGAGCTTATTAGGGAACTCAATATGGCGGCGCGGTGGACAGTTCTCTGCGGAAATCGCGGGATTGTGTTGTTGATAAACTGGATGTAATTAAAGTTCTGTAACTTCTGTTGCTTTTATATGAAAATAAACATAATGAACAATACACTCGAAAGATGCGTATATCAATCATTTTAACTTTAATTACAAACATGTTTATATATATATATATTTTTTTTATATATATAAATGACAACAGCCACATAACCCACAGAGAGAGATCGCACTGTCAGAGAGTTTGGGAATATTCACACATAATTTATACGCATAAAAACATGATATTAGAGTACAAAATCAAACATTTTAAAAGAGATCAATACGTCACGGTTCTTTAAAAAAAAAAACCAATGAATTAAAATAATGTTAGAATAAAATAAAATTGACATCAACGAAAACTCAGGATTTGACAACATGTCATGTTGGACTAATTTAAACACTTTTTGCGTTATGACGTAATTGTCATAATGCATTAATTATTCATGGGGCACGCAGTTAAATAGTTTTGCCATTTATGTGCTCTGAAAGTATAAAAAATAAGTGAAAAAAGAAAATGATCAGGGGCACAAGGCAGGAAGCAGGAAGAGGAGCAGAAAAAGCAATATAGAAGTAAGAATTACAAGTTAATCACTGTATTAGCCTGTGATGTTTATGCAGTATTTTGAAATAGCCTTTTTAGAACATCTTAACTGGAAACACTGACACTGTGGAATGATTTTGCTTGAGTTAACTGCTTATTTCATTTGACTTTATTTTCTTTAAAATAAATGTAAGCTTCTGTAACGTTGTTTTAATTTCAGTTACATTAGCCTACTGCTTTTAATTCACCAAAAATTGCCCTAAATGTCTTTTGAAAAACACCATGACTAGGACTATAATATAGCATTCATGAATTAAAGTAATTTAAGTATGCCATTTTCCACTGTATGCACAAAATGGAAATTAAATGGGTATGTTAATTAGATGAACTAGCTTGCTGGCCAACATCTATTACTATATGTAGCCTTTATTTTGTTGTCTGTTAGACTATTTTAGGCATTCAATATCTCTCATATTTCTCTGTGTTGTAATAAGTAAAAATCTACTTGAGGTCTACCATGGCCAAGAGCGTCTCAGTGGACTTGCTGTCATCAATAATGATGTTTCTCAGAAGTTGTCATCTGATGCAGGCATTGGTGACTTTACTGCAAAGAAATCCAGGTGTGTTCAGTTCTGAAAATGTTCTGTAATTCTGAAAATATAATAGTTTTTTGCACTTTTTTGTTGATTTGCACTTTAATTTCTAATTTAATTTTTGTGTTATTATTCAGGTGACTGTAAGTCAAATTTGTTTATTATCACAATTTATTTACTACTTATTTATGTTAATACTTATGAGTATGTTATGTTATAGTAAAGTTCTGAAAAATCTGCATTTTCTGAATTTTTTAATGGTGATGGGGCGGAAATCTAAAATCTCGCCTAGGGACCCAACAGAGCCTGGGCCGGTCCTGCCATCGCGAGACGTTTTTGACATTCGTCATCATGACATTAGTGATGGGCTTCAAAACAATCTGACACCCGTCTCCACGATGACCCCTAGTGGTCAAAACAGTGTAAATGCAACAAAACTCACATGTTGTAAAAGTTTTATTGAAAGTAAAATCTATCAAATGCAATTAACTAATCATCTAATAAGATTAAATATAGAGTGTCTGTATAATATGTGTTCTTTTATCAATGTTCAAGGCTTGTTTCTCTGTTCCATGGCTCAAGATAAACAGGCAAATAAGAGATTAATAACTACCGTTATTCATTTTAATTATTCTAATGTCTAATTAAAACATCTACAAATGTATAAAACTGATCAGAGATCAGGTAAAGCCCACAGACACTTGTTCAATAGTTCTCAGTGAATCTGCATGATTCATGGTTCACTTTATCATCGCCCTCTACCGGTGAACCATTGAAACAGTGATGACGTAATGAAGCCTCGTTTACTAAAATCACGTGACGTTGGCAGTTTGATACACGCTCCGAATCACTGATTCGAAACAAAAGATTCATTAAGCTTCGGAGCTTCATCAAGCAGTGTTTCGAAATCGGCCATCACTAGCTTTTCCTTCAGCTCCTTTGTCGCTGTATTACCAAATCTTAAATGTTTATGATCGCATTTATGTTTTTTTGTTGTTTAAATGTAGCATTTAGGAACTTGGGAAATTAACTGTTGTAATTTGAAACCGTTCACCGAAATGCCAAAATATATATATATGACATGGACAGTTAATTTTCTTCTGGTTGTTCTCCTGGAGTCTGGTAAGTATTTTTATGGCTACAGTTTATTTGATCATTTCTCCACATACAAGCCATTCTGATCTTTATTGTTTCCATCATTCATTTTGCCTGTAATATTGTCAAATTTTATCAGACTAAACCTTCAGAAATACTTCTGTGAAAAATGAAGACGACAAAAACTCCAAATCTGGTCTTTGTGTTTGTGTTCAGGTGTGTTTGTTGCTGATGCAGTGAAGTCAGAGTCAGTGACTGAGGGAGAATCAGTCTCTCTGAACTCTAGATTCACTCAAATACAGACACATGAAGAGATCAACTGGAAGTTTGGTGACATTCTCATAGCTAAAGTGAAGAACAACAAAGAGAGCAAGTTTTATGGTGATAATGCTGAAGGGAGATTCAGAGACAGACTGAAACTGGATCAGACTGGATCTCTGACCATCATCAACAGCAGAACCACAGACTCTGGACTTTATACAGTCTCCAGCAGCAGAAGAGACACGATCAACACGATCAATCTCACTGTCTATGGTGAGGAGAGAATTACTATCCTGTTACATCTGGTGACTAAATTCACTGTATAATACTACTGAGAATATTATAAAATGATAATGAATTCTGTGGTGATTCTGATCATTTGTGCATTTTATCCATTCTTATAATTTAATTGTAAAATATTTGTTTATCTGCTTGATTAATTCATTTTTTTTTATATCAATAAACTGGAAAAGATCACAGTAATTTCTGCTGAATCTGATTTATTCTGTCATGTTTTCAGCTCGTCTGCCTGTTCCTGTCATCAGCAGTAACTCTTCACAAAATTCTTCATCATCATCATGTTCATTGGTGTGTTCAGCTATGAATGTGAGTCATGTGACTCTCTCCTGGTTCAAAGGAAACAGTGTATTCTCCAGCATCAGAGTGTCTGATCTCAGCAGCCGGTCTGATCTTCTTCTCCATCTGGAGTGTGTGGATGATTCCTACAGCTGTGTGCTGAACAATCCCATCAGAAACCAGACTCAACACCTCAACAACACTCAACTCTGTCACACATGTGCTGCAGGTGCTTCACTGATGATATTTGGTGTTTCTGCACGCATTGATCTGGGCTAATGACTGTCTCTTTCAGTTCTTCCAGTCTCTCTGACAGTGCTGATCTCTGCTGCTGCTGCTGGATCTCTGTTGATTGTTGCTGCTGTCGGGATCTTCTGCATCTTGTTGTACTTTTTCTTTATTTCTTCTGTCATATTGTTTCTTTCTTGCTCATACTTCACACATTCAGGAATCACATGAAGTATTGTTTCTTCAACATGACATTGTTCACATAATCCATTTGGACATTTAACATTATTCTATTATAAATAACCTCTTCTTTCCTTGATTTTCCTATACATTTTATCTTTTGATTTACTTCATTAATTATAAACTGTAAAGAAATCTGCATATACTTTAATGTGATTTTAAGTATATTTCTGAGAAGTACACAGTAGACTGAAAGTATACTCTCTTATTTTTAGTTTAAAAGAAGTATACTAACAGCCCACATGAATAAACTTCTTGACCCGTTGTGAGGAAATTGCTGACAAAAGTATTTCTGCTGTATTTCCTGTGCTTGTGGAAAGAGGATGGATAGATGTGCCAATAATGTGATGAATACATTGATGAACGGTGCTTTTGTGTTTTCTTTCAGAGAGCTACAGAGGAGGATAATGTGGTGTACACAAGCGTGCCACACGAGTCCTGAAAAGTGAAGCCAAAGCGTCTCGATCGCCCCCAGGTGGCTGGAAGCAGTATAGGTCATAAACCCCGCCCTCTCCATGTATTCCAGTGGGACACGAGACAAACAAAACAACTAAATTACACTTCAAATATTTTTTTTCCAAAGACAATTTGTGTCATATTAGGCAGTTTTTATCACGCTGGTGTTAGTTCAAGTGCTCGTTCTTTAAATAAGTTTGGTTTTAGTTAGTTATTTGATGCTATAAAATCGAGGGTGAGACGTCATGATTGACAGCTTCTCTGAGTGAAGTAGTCACTGAGACGCCAACTGACTTTTTTCTGGATCTTCGCGAGGTGACTGGAGCTTTAACATTATTTTCTAGAGAAGACTTTTACATGTGATCGCTGTATGAAGTGTTTCACTCAGTCAGGATCTCTGTGCTGTCGTACTGAAAACAAAATAGCTCATGTTCAGATCCAGCACTTTCAAGTGTGTTTCTGCATCCTCACCAAACGTGACCCAATAATGCTGTGAGCAATAAAAGCTCTTTCATATAAATGTGTTCCAGTCTTATAAAAAGTCATTCAAAGTTGTCACAATCTTTAAGACCAGTGGTTTCAAAGACGGAGTTACTCCCAAAAGAACTATATCTAAGAAGTGAAGTCATCTGCTTTTATGTTTTATTCATTTTCCTTTGTTGTATAAATGAAATCATTATGCTTTATTATTAGTTTTCTTCATATGCATTTGTATCAGATCATTTTCTAATTCATTTACTCTCTTTTATGAAGGAAAGTGTAAGTTTGTGTTAAACAGGAAAAAAATCTCAGTGTTGTATAAGTCTTCTTCTTCCAAAGGAATCAGACTTTCAAATGTAATTTCTCCAACTTGTTCTTCATTGTTGGTTATCTTGTAAATTGAGAAAATTGTCTCAATCCTTTTCACTTATTTTTGTGTTTGCCAACTTATCGTCGATTAAACTTGTTACTCATTTTATCAACAACTTTTATTGTTAATTTTTCTCTACTCAATCTGCTTGTACCAAGAATAATTTCATGATTTTGTTGTATCTGAGCTATGATTATATCTGTATCATAATCGCTTTTGGGGCTTTTCAATACATCTTTTAATGCCTAATACCCCAAACTTGACTGAGATCAAATCAGATGTCTGGGAATATTGTAGAAATATTGTCTTGTTTTAACCTTGATTTCCAGTATCCAAATTTACATTTCAAAACATTATTTCTAGTGAGTTTTATGGAAGCATGGCAATATTCAATTTGCAAAATGGCAATTCATTTCTGTATTTAAATGTACATTTTCCATACCATATAATGTTTGGGCCAATATGAATAATATATAATATTCAATAATATAATTTACATTTGCTGTTTCCTACACTACACTTGCGATTGCAATTTCATTAAATGTCCCGCGATGAATATAGCAAAATTCAATGTGGATTTGAAAATGCATTCCGAGCCGATCTAGTCCCCGCCCCGCCCTGTCAATCATTGCGTCAAGGCGGGGCCAGGTGTCGGAAACATGGCGGCAGAGCTAAGAAGAGCGAGGCATTTACATGCAGATCAAGTGGAGCAGAGTTTTCTCTGTAAAATCATCCTGTTAATTCAAAAGAACGCGTGAGCTTATTAGGGAACTCAATATGGCGGCGCGGCGGACAGTTCTCTGCGGAAATCGCGGGATTGTGTTGTTGATAAACTGGATGTAATTAAAGTTCTGTAACTTCTGTTGCTTTTATATGAAAATAAACATAATGAACAATACACCCGAAGTACTTGTTATTTATTTCCATTATGCAGTATTTTTAAATAGCCTTTTTAGAACATCTTAACTGAAAACACTGACACTGTGGAATGATTTTGCTTGAGTTAACTGCTTATTTCATTTGACTTTATTTTCTTTAAAATAAATGTAAGCTTCTGTAACGTTGTTTTAATTTCAGTTACATTAGCCTACTGCTTTTAATTCACCAAAAATTGCCCTAAATGTCTTTTGAAAAACACCATGACTAGGACTATAATATAGCATTCATGAATTAAAGTAATTTAAGTATGCCATTTTCCACTGTATGCACAAAATGGAAATTAAATGGGTATGTTAATTAGATGAACTAGCTTGCTGGCCAACATCTATTACTATATGTAGCCTTTATTTTGTTGCCTTTGTTGTCTGTTAGACTATTTTAGGCATTCAATATCTCTCATATTTCTCTGTGTTGTAATAAGTAAAAACCTACTTGAGGTCTACCATGGCCAAGAGCGTCTCCAGTGGACTTGCTGTCATCAATAATGATGTTTCTCAGAAGTTGTCATCTGATGCATGTTGGTGACTTTACTGCAAAGAAATCCAGGTGTGTTCAGTTCTGAAAATGTTCTGTAATTCTGAAAATATAATAGTTTTTTGCACTTTTTTGTTGATTTGCACTTTAATTTCTAATTTAATTTTTGTGTTATTATTCAGGTGACTGTAAGTCAAATTTGTTTATTTATTATCACAATTTATTTACTACTTACTTATATTAATACTTATCAGTATGTTATGTTATAGTAAAGTTCTGAAAAATCTGCATTTTCTGAATTTTTAATGGTGATGGGGCGGAAATCTAAAATCTCGCCTAGGGACCCAACAGAGCCTGGGCCGGTCCTGCCATCGCGAGACGTTTTTGACATTCGTCATCATGACATTAGTGATGGGCTTCAAAACAATCTGACACCCGTGTCCACGATGACCCCTAGTGGTCAAAACAGTGTAAATGCAATAAAACTCACATGTTGTAAAGTTTTATTGAAAGTAAAATCTATCAAATGCAATTAACTAATCATCTAATAAGATTAAATATAGAGTGTCTATAATATGTGTTCTTTTATCAATGTTCAAGGCTTGTTTCTCTGTTCCATGGCTCAAGCTAAACAGGCAAATAAGAGATTAATAACTACCGTTATTCATTTTAATTATTCTAATGTCTAATTAAAACATCTACAAATGTATAAAACTGATCAGAGATCAGGTAAAGCCCTAAACACTTGTTCAATAGTTCTCAGTGAATCTGCATGATTCATGGTTCACTTTATCATCGCCCTCTACCGGTGAACCATTGAAATTTCGAACTGTTTTGAAACGTTTCAAAACAGTGATGACGTAATGAAGCCTCGTTTAATAAATCACGTGACTTTGGCAGTTTGATACACGCTCCGAATCACTGATTCGAAACAAAAGATTCATTAAGCTTCGGAGCTTCATCAAGCAGTGTTTCGAAATCGGCCATCACTAGCTTTTCCTTCAGCTCTTTTGTCGCTGTATTACCAAATCTTAAATGTTTATGAACGCACTTATGGTTTTTTGTTGTTTAAATGTAGCTTTTAGGAACTTGGGAAATTAGGGACTGTTGTTATTTGAAACCGTTCACCGAAATGCCAAAATATATATATATGACATGGACAGTTAATTTTCTTCTGGTTGTTCTCCTGGAGTCTGGTAAGTATTTTTATGGCTACGGTTCTCTTTATATTATCATTTGTCCACATACAAGCCATTCTGATCTTTATTGCTTCCATCATTCATTTTGCCTCTAACATTGTCAAGTTTTATCAGACTAAACCTTCAGAAATACTTCTGTGAAAAATGAAGAGGACAAAAACTCCAAATCTGGTCTTTGTGTTTGTGTTCAGGTGTGTTTGTTGCTGATGCAGTGAAGTCAGAGTCAGTGACTGAGGGAGAATCAGTCTCTCTGAACTCTAGATTCACTCAAATACAGACACATGAAGAGATCAACTGGAAGTTTGGTGACATTCTCATAGCTAAAGTGAAGAACAACAAAGAGAGCAAGTTTTATGGTGATAATGCTGAAGGGAGATTCAGAGACAGACTGAAACTGGATCAGACTGGATCTCTGACCATCATCAACAGCAGAACCACAGACTCTGGACTTTATACAGTCTCCAGCAGCAGAAGAGACACGATCAACACGATCAATCTCACTGTCTATGGTGAGGAGAGAATTACTATCCTGTTACATCTGGTGACTAAATTCACTGTATAATACTACTGAGAATATTATAAAATGATAATGAATTCTGTGGTGATTCTGATCATTTGTGCATTTTATCCATTCTTATAATTTAATTGTAAAATATTTGTTTATCTGCTTGATTAATTCATTTTTTTATATCAATAAACTGGAAAAGATCACAGTAATTTCTGCTGAATCTGATTTATTCTGTCATGTTTTCAGCTCGTCTGCCTGTTCCTGTCATCAGCAGTAACTCTTCACAAAATTCTTCATCATCATCATGTTCATTGGTGTGTTCAGCTATGAATGTGAGTCATGTGACTCTCTCCTGGTTCAAAGGAAACAGTGTATTCTCCAGCATCAGAGTGTCTGATCTCAGCAGCCGGTCTGATCTTCTTCTCCATCTGGAGTGTGTGGATGATTCCTACAGCTGTGTGCTGAACAATCCCATCAGAAACCAGACTCAACACCTCAACAACACTCAACTCTGTCACACATGTGCTGCAGGTGCTTCACTGATGATATTTGGTGTTTCTGCACGCATTGATCTGGGCTAATGACTGTCTCTTTCAGTTCTTCCAGTCTCTCTGACAGTGCTGATCTCTGCTGCTGCTGCTGGATCTCTGTTGATTGTTGCTGCTGTCGGGATCTTCTGCATCTTGTTGTACTTTTCTTTATTTCTTCTGTCATATTGTTTCTTTCTTGCTCATACTTACACATTCAGGAATCACATGAAGTATTGTTTCTTCAACATGACATTGTTCACATAATCCATTTGGACATTTAACATTATTCTATTATAAATAACCTCTTCTTTCCTTGATTTTCCTATACATTTTATCTTTTGATTTACTTCATTAATTATAAACTGTAAAGAAATCTGCATATACTTTAATGTGATTTTAAGTATATTTCTGAGAAGTACACAGTAGACTGAAAGTATACTCTCTTATTTTTAGTTTAAAAGAAGTATACTAACAGCCCACATGAATAAACTTCTTGACCCGTTGTGAGGAAATTGCTGACAAAAGTATTTCTGCTGTATTTCCTGTGCTTGTGGAAAGAGGATGGATAGATGTGCCAATAATGTGATGAATACATTGATGAACGGTGCTTTTGTGTTTTCTTTCAGAGAGCTACAGAGGAGGATAATGTGGTGTACACAAGCGTGCCACACGAGTCCTGAAAAGTGAAGCCAAAGCGTCTCGATCGCCCCAGGTGGCTGGAAGCAGTATAGGTCATAAACCCGCCCTCTCCATGTATTCCAGTGGGACACGAGACAAACAAAACAACTAAATTACACTTCAAATATTTTTTTTCCAAAGACAATTTGTGTCATATTAGGCAGTTTTTATCACGCTGGTGTTAGTTCAAGTGCTCGTTCTTTAAATAAGTTTGGTTTTAGTTAGTTATTTGATGCTATAAAATCGAGGGTGAGACGTCATGATTGACAGCTTCTCTGAGTGAAGTAGTCACTGAGACGCCAACTGACTTTTCTGGATCTTCGCGAGGTGACTGGAGCTTTAACATTATTTTCTAGAGAAGACTTTTACATGTGATCGCTGTATGAAGTGTTTCACTCAGTCAGGATCTCTGTGCTGTCGTACTGAAAACAAAATAGCTCATGTTCAGATCCAGCACTTTCAAGTGTGTTTCTGCATCCTCACCAAACGTGACCCAATAATGCTGTGAGCAATAAAAGCTCTTTCATATAAATGTGTTCCAGTCTTATAAAAAGTCATTCAAAGTTGTCACAATCTTTAAGACCAGTGGTTTCAAAGACGGAGTTACTCCCAAAAGAACTATATCTAAGAAGTGAAGTCATCTGCTTTTATGTTTTATTCATTTTCCTTTGTTGTATAAATGAAATCATTATGCTTTATTATTAGTTTTCTTCATATGCATTTGTATCAGATCATTTTCTAATTCATTTACTCTCTTTTATGAAGGAAAGTGTAAGTTTGTGTTAAACAGGAAAAAATCTCAGTGTTGTATAAGTCTTCTTCTTCCAAAGGAATCAGACTTTCAAATGTAATTTCTCCAACTTGTTCTTCATTGTTGGTTATCTTGTAAATTGAGAAAATTGTCTCAATCCTTTTCACTTATTTTTTGTGTTTGCCAACTTATCGTCGATTAAACTTGTTACTCATTTTATCAACAACTTTTATTGTTAATTTTTTCTCTACTCAATCTGCTTGTACCAAGAATAATTTCATGATTTTGTTGTATCTGAGCTATGATTATATCTGTATCATAATCGCTTTTGGGGCTTTTCAATACATCTTTTAATGCCTAATACCCCAAACTTGACTGAGATCAAATCAGATGTCTGGGAATATTGTAGAAATATTGTCTTGTTTTAACCTTGATTTCCAGTATCCAAATTTACATTTCAAAACATTATTTCTAGTGAGTTTTATGGAAGCATGGCAATATTCAATTTGCAAAATGGCAATTCATTTCTGTATTTAAATGTACATTTTCCATACCATATAATGTTTGGGCCAATATGAATAATATATAATATTCAATAATATAATTTACATTTGCTGTTTCCTACACTACACTTGCGATTGCAATTTCATTAAATGTCCCGCGATGAATATAGCAAAATTCAATGTGGATTTGAAAATGCATTCGAGCCGATCTAGTCCCCGCCCGCCCTGTCAATCATTGCGTCAAGGCGGGGCCAGGTGTCGAAACATGGCGGCAGAGCTAAGAAGAGCGAGGCATTTACATGCAGATCAAGTGGAGCAGAGTTTTCTCTGTAAAATCATCCTGTTAATTCAAAAGAACGCGTGAGCTTATTAGGGAACTCAATATGGCGTGAGCGGCGGACAGTTCTCTGCGGAAATCGCGGGATTGTGTTGTTGATAAACTGGATGTAATTAAAGTTCTGTAACTTCTGTTGCTTTTATATGAAAATAAACATAATGAACAATACACCCAAGTACTTGTTATTTATTTCCATTATGCAGTATTTTTAAATAGCCTTTTAGAACATCTTAACTGAAAACACTGACACTGTGGAATGATTTTGCTTGAGTTAACTGCTTATTTCATTTGACTTTATTTTCTTTAAAATAAATGTAAGCTTCTGTAACGTTGTTTTAATTTCAGTTACATTAGCCTACTGCTTTTAATTCACCAAAAATTGCCCTAAATGTCTTTTGAAAAACACCATGACTAGGACTATAATATAGCATTCATGAATTAAAGTAATTTAAGTATGCCATTTTCCACTGTATGCACAAAATGGAAATTAAATGGGTATGTTAATTAGATGAACTAGCTTGCTGGCCAACATCTATTACTATATGTAGCCTTTATTTTGTTGCCTTTGTTGTCTGTTAGACTATTTTAGGCATTCAATATCTCTCATATTTCTCTGTGTTGTAATAAGTAAAAACCTACTTGAGGTCTACCATGGCCAAGAGCGTCTCAGTGGACTTGCTGTCATCAATAATGATGTTTCTCAGAAGTTGTCATCTGATGCATGTTGGTGACTTTACTGCAAAGAAATCCAGGTGTGTTCAGTTCTGAAAATGTTCTGTAATTCTGAAAATATAATAGTTTTTTGCACTTTTTTGTTGATTTGCACTTTAATTTCTAATTTAATTTTTGTGTTATTATTCAGGTGACTGTAAGTCAAATTTGTTTATTTATTATCACAATTTATTTACTACTTACTTATATTAATACTTATCAGTATGTTATGTTATAGTAAAGTTCTGAAAAATCTGCATTTTCTGAATTTTTTAATGGTGATGGGGCGGAAATCTAAAATCTCGCCTAGGGACCCAACAGAGCCTGGGCCGGTCCTGCCATCGCGAGACGTTTTTGACATTCGTCATCATGACATTAGTGATGGGCTTCAAAACAATCTGACACCCGTGTCCACGATGACCCCTAGTGGTCAAAACAGTGTAAATGCAATAAAACTCACATGTTGTAAAAGTTTTATTGAAAGTAAAATCTATCAAATGCAATTAACTAATCATCTAATAAGATTAAATATAGAGTGTCTATAATATGTGTTCTTTTATCAATGTTCAAGGCTTGTTTCTCTGTTCCATGGCTCAAGCTAAACAGGCAAATAAGAGATTAATAACTACCGTTATTCATTTTAATTATTCTAATGTCTAATTAAAACATCTACAAATGTATAAAACTGATCAGAGATCAGGTAAAGCCCATAGACACTTGTTCAATAGTTCTCAGTGAATCTGCATGATTCATGGTTCACTTTATCATCGCCCTCTACCGGTGAACCATTGAAATTTCGAACTGTTTTGAAACGTTTCGAAACAGTGATGACGTAATGAAGCCTCGTTTACTAAAATCACGTGACTTTGGCAGTTTGATACACGCTCCGAATCACTGATTCGAAACAAAAGATTCATTAAGCTTCGGAGCTTCATGAAGCAGTGTTTCGAAATCGGTCATCACTAGCTTTTCCTTCAGTTCTTTTGTCGCTGTATTACCATATCTTAAATGTTTATGATCACATTTATGTTTTTTTTGTTGTTTAAATGTAGCATTTAGGAACTTGGGAAATTAGGGACTGTTGTAATTTGAAACCGTTCACCGAAATGCCAAAATATATATATATGACATGGACAGTTAATTTTCTTCTGGTTGTTCTCCTGGAGTCTGGTAAGTATTTTTATGGCTACGGTTCTCTTTATATTATCATTTGTCCACATACAAGCCATTCTGATCTTTATTGCTTCCATTATTCATTTTGCCTGTAATATTGTCAAGTTTTATCAGACTAAACCTTCAGAAATACTTCTGTGAAAAATGAAGAGGACAAAAACTCCAAATCTGGTCTTTGTGTTTGTGTTCAGGTGTGTTTGTTGCTGATGCAGTGAAGTCAGAGTCAGTGACTGAGGGAGAATCAGTCTCTCTGAACTCTAGATTCACTCAAATACAGAGAGATGAAGAGATCAGGTGGAAGTTTGGTGACAGTCTCATAGCTAAAGTGAAGAACAACAAAGAGAGCAAGTTTTATGATGAAAGTGCTGAAGGGAGATTCAGAGACAGACTGAAACTGGATCAGACTGGATCTCTGACCATCATCAACAGCAGAACCACAGACTCTGGACTTTATACAGTCTCCAGCAGCAGAGACACGATCAACACGATCAATCTCACTGTCTATGGTGAGGAGAGAATTACTATCCTGTTACATCTGGTGACTAAACTCACTGTATAATACTACTGAGAATATTATAAAATGATAATGAATTCTGTGGTGATTCTGATCATTTGTGCATTTTATCCATTCTTATAATTTAACTGTAAAATATTTGTTTATCTGCTTGTTTAATTAATTTTTTTTTAATATCAATAAACTGGAAAAGATCACAGTGATTTCTGCTGAATCTGATTTATTTTGTCATGTTTTCAGCTCGTCTGCCTGTTCCTGTCATCAGCAGAGACTCTTCATCATCATCATCATCATCATCATGTTCATTGTTGTGTTCAGCTGTGAATGTGAGTCATGTGACTCTCTCCTGGTTCAAAGGAAACAGTGTATTCTCCAGCATCAGAGTGTCTGATCTCAGCAGCCGGTCTGATCTTCTTCTCCATCTGGAGTGTGTGGATGATTCCTACAGCTGTGTGCTGAACAATCCCATCAGAAACCAGACTCAACACCTCAACAACACTCAACTCTGTCACACATGTGCTGCAGGTGCTTCACTGATGATATTTGGTGTTTCTGCACACATTGATCTGGGCTAATGACTGTCTCTTTCAGGTCCTCCAGTCTCTCTGACAGTGCTGATCTCTGCTGCTGCTGCTGGATCTCTGTTGATTGTTGCTGCTGTCGGGATCTTCTGCATCTGCAGGAAACACAGAAACACACACAGAGAAGGCAAGTATTACCTGTATGTATATGTGTGTGTATATAGTTCTCAAACATCATTTCACTGAGTGTTTGTTTCTGTCATTATTGTTGAAACAGAGACTCGAGCAGAAGAGATCACTTACGCTGATCCCACATTCAACAGAAGAAACAGAAATAAACCGGTAAGATCTTTGATTTCAGTGTATGTGTGTCTCTGTGTTGTTTCAGTCTGATTTTAGTGTGTGTTTGTGTGTGTTTAATGATTCACACACACAGCAGCACAACAACATATATTTATAAAGCAGTAGATGTGTTTGTGGATTTACACTGTAGACCATCATTTAGAGACAACAGAAACATTAGTCCGCTGACACACAACTTTAAAATACAGGAGTGAATCCTCTAAATCAGGGCTTCTCACACTTTTAGAAGTGGATCCTGAAATATGAGGAAATAAGGACCACCATCCTGAAATTAAAAATCCATCTGCCCATTTAATATACCGGAAAATGTAATATTATAAATCTTAAAATATCTCTGAAGTTACATTATTTTCTACTCACTATAATAATACTGATGTATTATTTATTTATTTATTTATTTAAATATAAATGTTATTTATATTAATCATTAATTTAATAGACTAATAACTAATACTTTTATTGTAATACATTTTTTTATTCATTTATTTTAATCTAATTTATTGAATTATTTTTTCAGTTTTCTCTAGATTTTATTCTTATTTGTTTTAATTCTTTTATAGTTTTTCTCTGCATTCTTACATTTTAATAATTTGTTAATTTAACTTTTAATAACTTTTTATTTATTTACTTTAATACAATTTATTTATTTAATTTATACCACTTATTTATATCTAATTAATTTTAATTTGTTTTAATTTTCATTTGATTTTTTACATTTTTATCATATATTATTTTAACATTTATCACTTTATTTACTTATTTTAATCTATGTATTTATTTATTGTTTTTTTTAACATTTGTTATCATGTTAATTTTAATTTTTGTTGTTTTTTTTTAAATTAATTTTTCATTATGGTTTTTGTCTAGACTTTTCCATGTTTGTTTATTATATTATATATTTAATATATAATATTTAAGTATTAAATTTTATACATTAAATATACCTTTAACTGTACTTGAACTTTTCCCCGCCAGCATTGTTTTAAATAGTTGTCAGCCAGCAGTATATCTTGTTGTACTTTTCTTTATTTCTTCTGTCATATTGTTTCTGTCTTGCTCATACTTCATACATTCAAGAATCACATGAAGTATTGTTTCTTCAACATGACATTGTTCACATAATCCATTTGGACATTTAACATTATTCTATTATTAATAACCTCTTCTTTCCTTGATTTTCCTATACATTTTATCTTTTGATTTACTTCATTAATTATAAACTGTAAAGAAATCTGCATATACTTTAATGTGATTTTAAGTATATTTCTGAGAAGTACACAGTAGACTGAAAGTATACTCTCTTATTTTTAGTTTAAAAGAAGTATACTAACAGCCCACATGAATAAACTTCTTGACCCGTTGTGAAATTGCTGACAAAAGTATTTCTGCTGTATTTCCTGTGCTTGTGGAAAGAGGATGGATAGATGTGCCAATAATGTGATGAATACATTGATGAACGGTGCTTTTGTGTTTTCTTTCAGAGAGCTACAGAGGAGGATAATGTGGTGTACACAAGCGTGCCACACGAGTCCTGAAAAGTGAAGCCAAAGCGTCTCGATCGCCCCAGGTGGCTGGAAGCAGTATAGGTCATAAACCCCGCCCTCTCCATGTATTCCAGAGGGACACGAGACAAACAAAACAACTAAATTACACTTCAAATATTTTTTTTCCAAAGACAATTTGTGTCATATTAGGCAGTTTTTATCACGCTGGTGTTAGTTCAAGTGCTCGTTCTTTAAATAAGTTTGGTTTTAGTTAGTTATTTGATGCTATAAAATCGAGGGTGAGACGTCATGATTGACAGCTGAGATTGACAGCTTCTCTGAGTGAAGTAGTCACTGAGACGCCAACTGACTTTTTTCTGGATCTTCGCGAGGTGACTGGAGCTTTAACTTTATTTTCTAGAGAAGACTTGCATGTGATCGCTGTATGAAGTGTTTCACTCAGTCAGGATCTCTGTGCTGTCGTACTGAAAACAAAGTAGTTCATGTTCAGATCCAGCACTTTCAAGTGTGTTTCTGCATCCTCACCAAACGTGACCCAATAATGCTGTGAGCAATAAAAGCTCTTTCATATAAATGTGTTCCAGTCTCATAAAAAGTCATTCAAAGTTGTCACAATCTTTAAGACCAGTGGTTTCAAAGACGGAGTTACTCCCAAAAGAACTATAAGTGAAGTCATCTGCTTTTATGTTTTATTCATTTTCCTTTGTTGTATAAATGAAATCATTATGCTTTATTATTAGTTTTCTTCATATGCATTTGTATCAGATCATTTTCTAATTCATTTACTCTCTTTTATGAAGGAAAGTGTAAGTTTGTGTTAAACAGGAAATAAATCTCAGTGTTGTATAAGTCTTCTTCTTCCAAAGGAATCAGACTTTCAAATGTAATTTCTCCAACTTGTTCTTCATTGTTGGTTATCTTGTAAATTGAGAAAATTGTCTCAGTCCTTTTCACTTAATTTTTGTGTTTGCCAACTTATCGTAGATTAAACTTGTTAATCATTTTATCAACAACTTTTATTGTTAATTTTTTCTCTACTCAATCTGCTTGTACCAAGAATAATTTCATGATTTTTGTTGTATCTGAGCTATGATTATATCTGTATCATAATCGCTTTTGGGGCTTTTCAATACATCTTTTAATGCCTAATACCCCAAACTTGACTGAGATCAAATCAGATGTCTGGGAATATTGTAGAAATATTGTCTTGTTTTAACCTTGATTTCCAGTATCCAAATTTACATTTCAGAACATTATTTCTAGTGAGTTGTATGGAAGCATGGCAATATTCAATTTGCAAAATGGCAATTCATTTCTGTATTTAAATGTACATTTTCCATACCATATAATGTTTGGGCCAATATGAATAATATATAATATTCAATAATATAATTTACATTTGCTGTTTCCTACACTACACTTGCGATTGCATTTTCATTAAATGTCCCACGATGAATATAGCAAAATTCAATGTGGATTAGAAAATGCATTCCGAGCCGATCTAGTCCCCGCCCCGCCCTGTCAATCATTGCGTCAAGGCGGGGCCAGGTGTCGGAAACATGGCGGCAGAGCTAAGAAGAGCGAGGCATTTACATGCAGATCAAGTGGAGCAGAGTTTTCTCTGTAAAATCATCCTGTTAAATCAAAAGAACGCGTGAGCTTACTAGGAACTCAATATGGCGGCGCGGTGGACAGTTCTCTGCGGAAATCGCGGGATTGTGTTGTTGATAAACTGGATGTAATTAAAGTTCTGTAAGTTCTGTTGCTTTTATATGAAAATAAACATAATGAACAATACACCCGAAGTACTTGTTATTTATTTCCATTCGAAAGATGCGTGTATCAATCATTTTAACTTTAATTACAAACATGCTTCTATATATATATATATATATATATATATATATATATATATATTATAAATGACAACAGTCACATAACCCACAGAGAGATCGCACTGTCAGAGAGTTTGGGAATATTCACACATAATTTATACGCATAAAAACATGATATTAGAGTACAAAATCAAACATTTTAAAAGAGATCAATACGTCACGGTTCTTTAAAAAAACCCCCAATGAATTAAAATAATGTTAGAATAAAATAAAACTGACATCAACGAAAACTCAAGATTTGACAACATGTCATGTTGGACTAATTTAAACACTTTTTGCGTTATGACGTAATTGTCATAATGCATTAATTATTCATGGGGCACGCAGTTAAATAGTTTTGCCATTTATGTGCTCTGAAAGTATAAAAAATAAGTGAAAAAAGAAAATGATCAGGGGCACAAGGCAGGAAGCAGGAAGAGGAGCAGAAAAAGCAATATAGAACTAAGAATTACGAGTTAATCACTGTATTAGCCTGTGATGTTTATGCAGTATTTTGAAATAGCCTTTTTAGAACATCTTAACTGGAAACACTGACACTGTGGAATGATTTTGCTTGAGTTAACTGCTTATTTCATTTGACTTTATTTTCTTTGAAATAAATGTAAGCTTCTGTAACGTTGTTTTAATTTCAGTTACATTAGCCTACTGCTTTTAATTCACCAAAAATTGCCCTAAATGTCTTTTGAAAAACACCATGACTAGGACTATAATATAGCATTCATGAATTAAAGTAATTTAAGTATGCCATTTTCCACTGTATGCACAAAATGGAAATTAAATGGGTATGTTAATTAGATGAACTAGCTTGCTGGCCAACATCTATTACTATATGTAGCCTTTATTTTGTTGTCTGTTAGACTATTTTAGGCATTCAATATCTCTCATATTTCTCTGTGTTGTAATAAGTAAAAAACCTTGAGGTCTACCATGGCCAAGAGCGTCTCAGTGGACTTGCTGTCATCAATAATGATGTTTCTCAGAAGTTGTCATCTGATGCAGGCATTGGTGACTTTACTGCAAAGAAATCCAGGTGTGTTCAGTTCTGAAAATGTTCTGTAATTCTGAAAATATAATAGTTTTTTGCACTTTTTTGTTGATTTGCACTTTAATTTCTAATTTAATTTTTGTGTTATTATTCAGGTGACTGTAAGTCAAATTTGTTTATTATCACAATTTATTTACTACTTATTTATGTTAATACTTATGAGTATGTTATGTTATAGTAAAGTTCTGAAAAATCTGCATTTTCTGAATTTTTAATGGTGATGGGGCGGAAATCTAAAATCTCGCCTAGGGACCCAACAGAGCCTGGGCCGGTCCTGCCATCGCGAGACGTTTTGACATTCGTCATCATGACATTAGTGATGGGCTTCAAAACAATCTGACACCCGTGTCCACGATGACCCCTAGTGGTCAAAACAGTGTAAATGCAATAAAACTCACATGTTGTAAAAGTTTTATTGAAAGTAAAATCTATCAAATGCAATTAACTAATCATCTAATAAGATTAAATATAGAGTGTCTATAATATGTGTTCTTTTATCAATGTTCAAGGCTTGTTTCTCTGTTCCATGGCTCAAGCTAAACAGGCAAATAAGAGATTAATAACTACCGTTATTCATTTTAATTATTCTAATGTCTAATTAAAACATCTACAAATGTATAAAACTGATCAGAGATCAGGTAAAGCCCATAGACACTTGTTCAATAGTTCTCAGTGAATCTGCACACTTTATCATCGCCCTCTACCGGTGAACCATTGATATTTCGAACTGTTTTGAAACGTTTCGAAACAGTGATGACGTAATGATGCCTCGTTTACTAAAATCACGTGACTTTGGCAGTTTGATACACGCTCCGAATCACTGATTCGAAACAAAAGATTCATTAAGCTTCGGAGCTTCATCAAGCAGTGTTTCGAAATCGGTCATCACTAGCTTTTCCTTCAGCTCTTTTGTCGCTGTATTACCAAATCTTAAATGTTTATGATCACATTTATGGTTTTTTGTTGTTTAAATGTAGCATTTAGGAACTTGGGAAATTAGGGACTGTTGTTATTTGAAACCGTTCACCGAAATGCCAAAATATATATATATGACATGGACAGTTAATTTTCTTCTGGTTGTTCTCCTGGAGTCTGGTAAGTATTTTTATGGCTACGGTTCTCTTTATATTATAATTTGTCCACATACAAGCCATTCTGATCTTTATTGCTTCCATCATTCATTTTGCCTGTAATATTGTCAAGTTTTATCAGACTAAACCTTCAGAAATACTTCTGTGAAAAATGAAGAGGACAAAAACTCCAAATCTGGTCTTTATGTTTGTGTTCAGGTGTGTTTGTTGCTGATGCAGTGAAGTCAGAGTCAGTGACTGAGGGAGAATCAGTCTCTCTGAACTCTAGATTCACTCAAATACAGACACATGAAGAGATCGAGTGGAAGTTTGGTGACATTCTCATAGCTAAAGTAAAGAACAACAACGAGAACAAGTTTTATGATAAAAGTGCTGAAGGGAGATTCAGAGACAGACTGAAACTGGATCAGACTGGATCTCTGACCATCATCAACAGCAGAACCACAGACTCTGGACTTTATAAAGTCTCCAGCAGCAGAAGAGGCACGATCAACACGATCAATCTCACTGTCTATGGTGAGGAGAGAATTACTATCCTGTTACATCTGTTGACTAAACTCACTATAATACTACTGAGAATATTATAAAATGATATTGAATTCTGTGGTGATTCTGATCATTTGTGCATTTTATCCATTCTTATAATTTAACTGTAAAATATTTGTTTATCTGCTTGTTTAATTCATTTTTTTTTATATCAATAAACTGGAAAAGATCACAGTAATTTCTACTGAATCTGATTTATTCTGTCATGTTTTCAGCTCGTCTGCCTGTTCCTGTCATCAGCAGAGACTCTTCATCATCATCATCATCATCATGTTCATTGGTGTGTTCAGCTGTGAATGTGAGTCATGTGACTCTCTCCTGGTTCAAAGGAAACAGTGTATTCTCCAGCATCAGAGTGTCTGATCTCAGCAGCCGGTCTGATCTTCTTCTCCATCTGGAGTGTGTGGATGATTCCTACAGCTGTGTGCTGAACAATCCCATCAGAAACCAGACTCAACACCTCAACAACACTCAACTCTGTCACACATGTGCTGCAGGTGCTTCACTGATGATATTTGGTGTTTCTGCACACATTGATCTGGGCTAATGACTGTCTCTTTCAGGTCCTCCAGTCTCTCTGACAGTGCTGATCTCTGCTGCTGCTGCTGGATCTCTGTTGATTGTTGCTGCTGTCGGGATCTTCTGCATCTGCAGGAAACACAGAAACACACACAGAGAAGGCAAGTATTACCTGTATGTATATGTGTGTGTATGTAATTCTCAAACATCATTTCACTGAGTGTTTGTTTCTGTCATTATTGTTGAAACAGAGACTCAAGCAGAAGAGATCACTTACGCTGATCCCACATTCAACAGAAGAAACAGAAATAAACCGGTAAGATCTTTGATTTCAGTGTATGTGTGTCTCTGTGTTGTTTCAGTCTGATTTTAGTGTGTGTTTGTGTGTGTTTAATGATTCACACACAGCAGCACAACATATATTTATAAAGCAGTAGATGTGTTTGTGGATTTACACTGTAGACCATCATTTAGAGACAACAGAAACATTAGTCCGCTGACACACAACTTTAAAATACAGGAGTGAATCCTCTAAATCAGGGCTTCTCACACTTTTAGAAGTGGATCCTGAAATATGAGGAAATAAGGACCACCATCCTGAAATTAAAAATCCATCTGCCCATTTAATATACCGGAAAATGTAATATTATAAATCTTAAAATATCTCTGAAGTTACATTATTTTCTACTCACTATAATAATACTGATGTATTATTTATTTATTTATTTAAATATAAATGTTATTTATATTAATCATTAATTTAATATACTAATAACTAATACTTTTATTGTAATACATTTTTTTTATTCATTTATTTTAATCTAATTTATTGAATTATTTTTTTCAGTTTTCTCTAGATTTTATTCTTATTTGTTTTAATTCTTTTATAGTTTTTCTCTGCATTCTTACATTTTAATCATTTGTTAATTTAACTTTTAATAACTTTTTATTTATTTACTTTAATACAATTTATTTATTTAATTTATACCACTTATTTATATCTAATTAATTTTAATTTGTTTTAATTTTCATTTGATTTTTTACATTTTTATCATATATTATTTTAACATTTATCACTTTATTTACTTATTTTAATCTATGTATTTATTTATTGTTTTTTTTAACATTTGTTATCATGTTAATTTTAATTTTTGTTGTTTTTTTTAAATTAATTTTTCATTATGGTTTTTGTCTAGACTTTTCCATGTTTATTTATTATATTATATATTTAATATATAATATTTAAGTATTAAATTTTATACATTAAATATACCTTTAACTGTACTTGAACTTTTCCCCGCCAGCATTGTTTTAAATAGTTGTCAGCCAGCAGTATATCTTGCTGTCATATTGTTTCTTTCTTGCTCATACTTCACACATTCAGGAATCACATGAAGTATTGTTTCTTCAACATGACATTGTTCACATAATCCATTTGGACATTTAACATTATTCTATTATTAATAACCTCTTCTTTCCTTGATTTTCCTATACATTTTATCTTTTGATTTACTTCATTAATTATAAACTGTAAAGAAATCTGCATATACTTTAATGTGATTTTAAGTATATTTCTGAGAAGTACACAGTAGACTGAAAGTATACTCTCTTATTTTTAGTTTAACAGAAGTATACTAACAGCACACATGAATAAACTTCTTGACCCGTTGTGAGGAAATTGCTGACAAAAGTATTTCTGCTGTATTTCCTGTGCTTGTGGAAAGAGGATGGATAGATGTGCCAATAATGTGATGAATACATTGATGAACGGTGCTTTTGTGTTTTCTTTCAGAGAGCTACAGAGGAGGATAATGTGGTGTACACAAGCGTGCCACACGAGTCCTGAAAAGTGAAGCCAAAGCGTCTCGATCGCCCCAGGTGGCTGGAAGCAGTATAGGTCATAAACCCCGCCCTCTCCATGTATTCCAGAGGGACACGAGACAAACAAAACAACTAAATTACACTTCAAATATTTTTTTTCCAAAGACAATTTGTGTCATATTAGGCAGTTTTTATCACGCTGGTGTTAGTTCAAGTGCTCGTTCTTTAAATAAGTTTGGTTTTAGTTGGTTATTTGATGCTATAAAATCGAGGGTGAGACGTCATGATTGACAGCTGAGATTGACAGCTTCTCTGAGTGAAGTAGTCACTGAGACGCCAACTGACTTTTTTCTGGATCTTCGCGAGGTGACTGGAGCTTTAACTTTATTTTCTAGAGAAGACTTTTACATGTGATCGCTGTATGAAGTGTTTCACTCAGTCAGGATCTCTATGCTGTCGTACTGAAAACAAAGTAGTTCATGTTCAGATCCAGCACTTTCAAGTGTGTTTCTGCATCCTCACCAAACGTGACCCAATAATGCTGTGAGCAATAAAAGCTCTTTCATATAAATGTGTTCCAGCCTCATAAAAAGTCATTCAAAGTTGTCACAATCTTTAAGACCAGTGGTTTCAAAGACGGAGTTACTCCCAAAAGAACTATATCTAAGAAGTGAAGTCATCTGCTTTTATGTTTTATTCATTTTCCTTTGTTGTATAAATGAAATCATTATGCTTTATTATTAGTTTTCTTCATATGCATTTGTATCAGATCATTTTCTAATTCATTTACTCTCTTTTATGAAGGAAAGTGTAAGTTTGTGTTAAACAGGAAAAAAATCTCAGTGTTGTAAGTCTTCTTCTTCCAAAGGAATCAGACTTTCAAATGTAATTTCTCCAACTTGTTCTTCATTGTTGGTTATCTTGTAAATTGAGAAAATTGTCTCAGTCCTTTTCACTTAATTTTTGTGTTTGCCAACTTATCGTAGATTAAACTTGTTACTCATTTTATCAACAACTTTTATTGTTAATTCTCTACTCAATCTGCTTGTACCAAGAATAATTTCATGATTTTGTTGTATCTGAGCAATGATTATATCTGTATCATAATCGCTTTTGGGGCTTTTCAATAAATCTTTTAATGCCTAATACCCCAAACTTGACTGAGATCAAATCAGATGTCTGGGAATATTGTAGAAATATTGTCTTGTTTTAACCTTGATTTCCAGTATCCAAATTTACATTTCAGAACATTATTTCTAGTGAGTTTTATGGAAGCATAGCAATATTCAATTTGCAAAATGGCCATTCATTTCTGTATTTAAATGTACATTTTCCATACCATATAATGTTTGGGCCAATATGAATAATATATAATATTCAATAATATAATTTACATTTGCTGTTTCCTACACTACACTTGCGATTGCATTTTCATTAAATGTCCCGCGATGAATATAGCAAAATTCAATGTGGATTTGAAAATGCATTCCGAGCCGATCTAGTCCCCGCCCCGCCCTGTCAATCATTGCGTCAAGGCGGGGCCAGGTGTCGGAAACATGGCGGCAGAGCTAAGAAGAGCGAGGCATTTACATGCAGATCAAGTGGAGCAACGTTTTCTCTGTAAAATCATCCTGTTAAATCAAAAGAACGCGTGAGCTTATTAGGGAACTCAATATGGCGGCGCGGTGGACAGTTCTCTCGAAATCGCGGGATTGTGTTGTTGATAAACTGGATGTAATTAAAGTTCTGTAACTTCTGTTGCTTTTATATGAAAATAAACATAATGAACAATACACTCGAAAGATGCGTATATCAATCATTTTAACTTTAATTACAAACATGTTTATATATATATATATTTTTTTTATATATATAAATGACAACAGCCACATAACCCACAGAGAGAGATCGCACTGTCAGAGAGTTTGGGAATATTCACACATAATTTATACGCATAAAAACATGATATTAGAGTACAAAATCAAACATTTTAAAAGAGATCAATACGTCACGGTTCTTTAAAAAAAAAAACAATGAATTAAAATAATGTTAGAATAAAATAAAATTGACATCAACGAAAACTCAAGATTTGACATCATGTCATGTTGGACTAATTTAAACACTTTTTGCGTTATGACGTAATTATCATAATGCATTAATTATTCATGGGGCACGCAGTTAAATAGTTTTGCCATTTATGTGCTCTGAAAGTATAAAAAATAAGTGAAAAAAGAAAATGATCAGGGGCACAAGGCAGGAAGCAAGAAGAGGAGCAGAAAAAGCAATATAGAAGTAAGAATTACGAGTTAATCACTGTATTAGCCTGTGATGTTTATGCAGTATTTTTAAATAGCCTTTTTAGAACATCTTAACTGGAAACACTGACACTGTGGAATGATTTTGCTTGAGTTAACTGCTTATTTCATTTGACTTTATTTTCTTTGAAATAAATGTAAGCTTCTGTAACGTTGTTTTAATTTCAGTTACATTAGCCTACTGCTTTTAATTCACCAAAAATTGCTCTAAATGTCTTTTGAAAAACACCATGACTAGGACTATAATATAGCATTCATGAATTGAAGTCATTTAAGTATGCCATTTTCCACTGTATGCACAAAATGGAAATTAAATGGGTATATGTTAATTAGATGAACTAGCTTGCTGGCCAACATCTATTACTATATGTAGCCTTTATTTTGTTGCCTTTGTTGTCTGTTAGACTATTTTAGGCATTCAATATCTCTCATATTTCTCTGTGTTGTAATAAGTAAAAACCTACTTGAGGTCTACCATGGCCAAGAGCGTCTCAGTGGACTTGCTGTCATCAATAATGATGTTTCTCAGAAGTTGTCATCTGATGCATGTTGGTGACTTTACTGCAAAGAAATCCAGGTGTGTTCAGTTCTGAAAATGTTCTGTAATTCTGAAAATATAATAGTTTTTTGCACTTTTTTGTTGATTTGCACTTTAATTTCTAATTTAATTTTTGTGTTATTATTCAGGTGACTGTAAGTCAAATTTGTTTATTATCACAATTTATTTACTACTTATTTATGTTAATACTTATGAGTATGTTATGTTATAGTAAAGTTCTGAAAAATCTGCATTTTCTGAATTTTTTAATGGTGATGGGGCGGAAATCTAAAATCTCGCCTAGGGACCCAACAGAGCCTGGGCCGGTCCTGCCATCGCGAGACGTTTTTGACATTCGTCATCATGACATTAGTGATGGGCTTCAAAACAATCTGACACCCGTCTCCACGATGACCCCTAGTGGTCAAAACAGTGTAAATGCAACAAAACTCACATGTTGTAAAAGTTTTATTGAAAGTAAAATCTATCAAATGCAATTAACTAATCATCTAATAAGATTAAATATAGAGTGTCTATAATATGTGTTCTTTTATCAATGTTCAAGGCTTGTTTCTCTGTTCCATGGCTCAAGCTAAACAGGCAAATAAGAGATTAATAACTACCGTTATTCATTTTAATTATTCTAATGTCTAATTAAAACATCTACAAATGTATAAAACTGATCAGAGATCAGGTAAAGCCCACAGACACTTCTTCAATAGTTCTCAGTGAATCTGCATGATTCATGGTTCACTTTATCATCGCCCTCTACCGGTGAACCATTGAAACAGTGATGACGTAATGAAGCCTCGTTTACTAAAATCACGTGACGTTGGCAGTTTGATACATGCTCCGAATCACTGATTCGAAACAAAAGATTCATTAAGCTTCGGAGCTTCATCAAGCAGTGTTTCGAAATCGGTCATCACTAGCTTTTCCTTCAGTTCTTTTGTCGCTGTATTACCATATCTTAAATGTTTATGATCACATTTATGGTTTTTTGTTGTTTAAATGTAGCATTTAGGAACTTGGGAAATTAACTGTTGTAATTTGAAACCGTTCACCGAAATGCCAAAATATATATATATGACATGGACAGTTAATTTTCTTCTGGTTGTTCTCCTGGAGTCTGGTAAGTATTTTTATGGCTACGGTTGTCTTTATATTATAATTTGTCCACATACAAGCCATTCTGATCTTTATTGCTTCCATCATTCATTTTGCCTCTAACATTGTCAAGTTTTATCAGACTAAACCTTCAGAAATACTTCTGTGAAAAATGAAGAGGACAAAAACTCCAAATCTGGTCTTTGTGTTTGTGTTCAGGTGTGTTTGTTGCTGATGCAGTGAAGTCAGAGTCAGTGACTGAGGGAGAATCAGTCTCTCTGAACTCTAGATTCACTCAAATACAGACACATGAAGAGATCGAGTGGAAGTTTGGTGACATTCTCATAGCTAGAGTAAAGAACAACAAGAGAGTGTTTTATAAGATTAATGATGAGAGTTTCAGAGACAGACTGAAGCTGAACGATCAGACTGGATCTCTGACCATCATCAACAGCAGAACCACAGACTCTGGACTTTATACAGTCATCAGCAGCAGAAGAGACACGATCAACACGATCAATCTCACTGTCTATGGTGAGGAGAGGATTACTATCCTGTTACATCTGGTGACTAAATTCACTGTATAATACTACTGAGAATATTATAAAATGATATTGAATTCTGTGGTGATTCTGATCATTTGTGCATTTTATCCATTCTTATAATTTAATTGTAAAATATTTGTTTATCTGCTTGTTTAATTCATTTTTTTTAATATCAATAAACTGTAAAAGATCACAGTAATTTCTGCTGAATCTGATTTATTCTGTCATGTTTTCAGCTCGTCTGCCTGTTCCTGTCATCAGCAGAGACTCTTCATCTTCATCATCATCATGTTCATTGGTGTGTTCAGCTGTGAATGTGAGTCATGTGACTCTCTCCTGGTTCAAAGGAAACAGTGTATTCTCCAGCATCAGAGTGTCTGATCTCAGCAGCCGGTCTGATCTTCTTCTCCATCTGGAGTGTGTGGATGATTCCTACAGCTGTGTGCTGAACAATCCCATCAGAAACCAGACTCAACACCTCAACAACACTCAACTCTGTCACACATGTGCTGCAGGTGCTTCACTGATGATATTTGGTGTTTCTGCACACATTGATCTGGGCTAATGACTGTCTCTTTCAGGTCCTCCAGTCTCTCTGACAGTGCTGATCTCTGCTGCTGCTGCTGGATCTCTGTTGATTGTTGCTGCTGTCGGGATCTTCTGCATCTGCAGGAAACACAGAAACACACACAGAGAAGGCAAGTATTACCTGTATGTATATGTGTGTGTATGTAATTCTCAAACATCATTTCACTGAGTGTTTGTTTCTGTCATTATTGTTGAAACAGAGACTCGAGCAGAAGAGATCACTTACGCTGATCCCACATTCAACAGAAGAAACAGAAATAAACCGGTAAGATCTTTGATTTCAGTGTGTGTGTCTCTGTGTTGTTTCAGTCTGATTTTAGTGTGTGTTTGTGTGTGTTTAATGATTCACACACAGCAGCACAACAACATATATTTATAAAGCAGTAGATGTGTTTGTGGATTTACACTGTAGACCATCATTTAGAGACAACAGAAACATTAGTCCGCTGACACACAACTTTAAAATACAGGAGTGAATCCTCTAAATCAGGGCTTCTCACACTTTTAGAAGTGGATCCTGAAATATGAGGAAATAAGGACCACCATCCTGAAATTAAAAATCCATCTGCCCATTTAATATACCGGAAAATGTAATATTATAAATCTTAAAATATCTCTGAAGTTACATTATTTTCTACTCACTATAATAATACTGATGTATTATTTATTTATTTATTTAAAGATAAATGTTATTTATATTAATCATTAAGTTAATAGACTAATAACTAATACTTTTATTGTAATACATTTTTTATTCATTTATTTTAATCTAATTTATTGAATTTTTTTTTTTTTTAGTTTTCTCTAGATTTTATTCTTATTTGTTTTAATTCTTTTACAGTTTTTCTCTGCATTCTTACATTTTAATCATTTGTTAATTTAACTTTTAATAACTTTTTATTTATTTACTTTAATACAATTTATTTATTTAATTTATACCACTTATTTATATCTAATTAATTTTAATTTGTTTTAATTTTCATTTGATTTTTTACATTTTTATCATATATTATTTTAACATTTATCACTTTATTTACTTATTTTAATCTAATGTATTTATTTATTGTTTTTTTACATTTATCATGTTAATTTTAATTTTTGTTGTTTTTTTAAATTAATTTTTCATTATGGTTTTCTCTAGACTTTTCCATGTTTATTTATTATATTATATATTTAATATATAATATTTAAGTATTAAATTTTATACATTAAATATACCTTTAACTGTACTTGAACTTTTCCCCGCCAGCATTTTTTTAAATAGTTGTCAGCCAGCAGTATATCTTGTTGTACTTTTTCTTTATTTCTTCTGTCATGTTGTTTCTTTCTTGCTCATACTTCATACATTCAAGAATCACATGAAGTATTGTTTCTTCAACATGACATTGTTCACATAATCCATCTGGACATTTAACATTATTCTATTATTAATAACCTCTTCTTTCCTTGATTTTCCTATACATTTTATCTTTTGATTTACTTCATTAATTATAAACTGTAAAGAAATCTGCATATACTTTAATGTGATTTTAAGTATATTTCTGAGAAGTACACAGTAGACTGAAAGTATACTCTCTTATTTTTAGTTTAAAAGAAGTATACTAACAGCCCACATGAATAAACTTCTTGACCCGTTGTGAGGAAATTGCTGACAAAAGTATTTCTGCTGTATTTCCTGTGCTTGTGGAAAGAGGATGGATAGATGTGCCAATAATGTGATGAATACATTGATGAACGGTGCTTTTGTGTTTTCTTTCAGAGAGCTACAGAGGAGGATAATGTGGTGTACACAAGCGTGCCACACGAGTCCTGAAAAGTGAAGCCAAAGCGTCTCGATCGCCCCCAGGTGGCTGGAAGCAGTATAGGTCATAAACCCCGCCCTCTCCATGTATTCTAGTGGGACACGAGACAAACTAAACAATTAAATTACACTTCAAATATTTTTTTTCCAAAGACAATTTGTGTCATATTAGGCAGTTTTTATGTGCTTTTATTTGTGTTTTGTTTAATTTAAAGTTTGTTTGAAGGATTTTTGTCAGTTAACGGATTATTTCACTTTGAAATGAAAATTAGCCCAAGCTTTACTCACCCTCAAGACATCCTAGGTGTATATGACTTTCTTCTTTCTGATGAACATAGTCGCAGAAATATTAATAAATATCCTGACGCATCCGAGCTTTATAATGGCAGTGAACGGGATCAATGAGTATGAGCTGAAGAAAGTGTCTCCATCCACATCCATCCATCATAAACATACTCCACACAGCTCCAGGGGGTTAATAAAGGCCTTCTGAAGCGAAGCGATGTGTTTGTGTAAGAAAAATATCCATATTTAACAAGTTATGAATTAAAATATTGAGCTTCTGCCAGAACGCCTTCCGTATTCAAGTTACGTAGAAAGTGGACCTCATTGGACCTGTTCACTGCCATTATAAAGCTCGGATGCGTCAGGATATTTATGAATATTTCTCAGATTGTGTTCATCAGAAAGAAGAAAGTCATATACACCTAGGATGGCTTGAGGGTGAGTAAATGTAGGGCTGATTTTCATTTCAAAGTGAACTTTTTATTTTTTCTTTACGTTTTGTTTTATTTTATTTACGCTTGTTGCGTTCACACTACATCGTAATTACTGTAAATTATAATTTGTAATTTTCTGAGAGCTCCAGCTTCTACCCGACTGCTGGAGATTCATTTTAGGATTAATAGTGTTGTGATAGAAGCACATAATTCTGAATCTGAACATGACATGAACAAATAAAATCATGTGTTGTCTCATCTCGTAATAACAGTAATCACGACATGGCGTGAACAAAGCATGTTTTCAATAGATTTGTCAGTCTTGTTTGTCTCTGTTGAAGCGCCAACTAATGTGTTATTTCACTAACATCTCTCTCTCTCTCTCTCTGACATTTTATAAAATTCTTAAAAGGTTATATGCAAGATATATCTATATTTCATATTTTTCCACATTTCTACATGCCTCCTTTTGTACAGTTTTAAATAAAAATGCTTTAATATAATTGTAAATTCTTCAGCCTCCTTCTTGTCCTTTTCATATACAGTTCTACTCACTGTTTATTTGATTTTACACAATTATGCTGTTAGTCTTGAAAAATAAATACATGTTAACACAGTTAAAAACTATTTCAGGTGTCTTGATTTAGCTTCACATTGTTACAGTACAGATGGGTCGGAGACAACGGGAAACAAGTAAGTGATGTTTATTGAACAACCAGCAGAGTAAACAGGAATGCAGGCGAGTGAATGGCAGTTTTGCAGGTAAATGGTGAATATCGGAGTGCTAATACTGTCCTTTGTGTTGTAGAGATGGAGATCGTGGATGGCAGATGAATGGCGTTCGTAGCTGAGCAGAGAAGACACTTGGGAACTCACACGAAGACAGGAACACGCTGGAGACGAGACAGTAGGTATACTGGAGTCCTTGAGGTAAGCATAGAGGTAGAGTGAGTGTCTTTTATGTGGTGACTGATTGGGGTGCTGATAGAGTGCAGGTGCGTGTGATCAGTACTGTGGTGAGGGAGTGCGCTGTGATTGGGTGATGGTGGAGCCTGGCGTGTCTGTGACACACATGAGCACAAAGACTGATATAACCACTGAGAATAACAGATCCACACACAATAAACATGTCCAAAAATAAGAAAACCATCTAAATATAATAGCTCCATGATATTGAGTAACCAACAAACTAATAAACACATGATTTGGGCAGATCTTGCTTTAGCTAGTAACATGAGGGTTTGACATATGAAGAACCAATCATATTGTAGAATGCTTTACCATGCTCCTATCCTATATAAACTGTTGTATTCTTCTTGCTGGTGGGATTCTCTGTGATTGATACGAGGTCCTCCAGCCGTGATTAAAGCATATTCTAAGGCATAGTCTGGAGTCTGTCTGGTTATTGCTGCGCAGCAAGTTAGGGAGCACTAGGTTCAAAAGGGTCAAGATGTTGACCAAAATATTATTGGGTGTCGATTAGGAGACGCCCCGGAAGATCAGGATTATTGAGTGTCGCCAGTAGACGCTCGGGTGTCGATTAGGAGACGCCCCAGGTAAACAGGTAAACTTAAGTCAGGTGCGCAGGGGAAAATCTACCACAATGAACAGAATAAATTGGTGTAATATTCAGTGAATTCACATTTAAACTTTAAGATTATTTTAGCACAATGTTGCATTCATAGCTGCTAAACCCATCAGGTTCCTGACACATACTGATCCACTGATGTTTGTCTTTCAGCTAAAATCATTGCATTGGTTAGTCAGTGTTTTCCTGCTTTCCAGAATCCATAATAAAACTCCACAGAGCAGCTTTATATATCAACATATATACAGAAGGGTGGATCCTGGAATCCACTGCACTACATACTACCAGTCAAAAGTTTGAACACGGTAAGATTTTTAATGTTTTTAAAAGAAGTTTCATCTGCTCACCAAGGCTGCATTTATTTAATTAAAAATACAGTAAAAACAGTAACATTGTGAAATATTATTACAATTTAAAATAACTGTTTTCTGTTTGAATATATTTTATTAAGTAATTTATTCCTGTGATCAAAGCTGAATTTTCAGCATCATTACTCCAGTCTTCAGTGTCACATGATCCTTCAGAAATCATTCTAATATGATGATCTGCTGCTCAAGGAACATTTATTGTGTACAATTGTACAAAATATTTGTGTACAATATTTTTTTTTTCAGGAATCTTTGATGAATAGAAAGTTCAAAAGAACAGCGTTTATTTGAAATATAATCTTTTGTAACATTATAAATGTCTTTACTGTCACTTTTGATCGATTTAATGCATCCTTGCTGAAAAAAATAATTAATTTCTTTAATTTCTTTTCAAAAAAATAAAAATAATAATTCTTACTGACCCCAAACGTTTGAACGGTAGTGTATAATGTTACAAAAGCTTTGTATTTCAGATAAATGCTGTTCTTTTGAACTTTCTATTCATCAAGGAATCCTGAAAAAGAAATATTGTACACAATAAATGTTTCTTGAGCATCAAATCATCATAATAGAATGATTTCTGAAGGATCATGTGACACTGAAGACTGGAGTAATGATGCTGAAAATTCAGCTTTGCCAACACAAGAATAAATTAAATTTTAAAATATTTTCAAATAGAACACAGTTGTTTTAAATTGTAATAATATTTCACAATATTACTGTTTTTACTGTATTTTTAATTAAATAAATGCAGCCTTGGTGAGCAGACGAAACTTCTTTTAAAAACATTAAAAATCTTACCGTGTCCAAACTTTTGACAGGTAGTGTACACAATCTTAAATATACCCCAGAGTCATCCTTGTGTTTTCCTTCTGTACTTGAAAATGTGGTTGATCTGACTGAAAAGGCTATACCATGATTCCTTGTTTATTTTACTTCATTATATTACTTATTATATTATGCTAGTTAGTCACAATAATTACTCAACATTCAGCTCCTAGCAACCAAGTTTAATTGCAAGAATGAAAGTAGTATTTGGGTGTTATAAACCTTTAAAAAAACTGTAATTAGTTAGAATTGGGTGGAAATACTGCCTTGGTGGCACTTTTTTCGGTTCTCCAATACTAGGATCCTGGAAATGCGGTCCTGTCACTGCGGTTCTTGGATTCGGTATGTGGCGCTGTCACAAAAAACTAGGGTCCTAGGAATTAGAACTTCTGAAAGTGCAGCCTTTGGTATTGCAGACGGATAATATTGAAACAATCTGACACCCGTATCCACGGTGACCCCTAGTGGTCAGAACAGTGTAAATGCAACAAAACTCAGGCCAAACATGCATAAAAACACCTTTTACAAATATATTGCAAAAGTTTTATTATAAGTAAAATCAATCAAATGCAATTAACTAATCATCTAATAAGATTAAATATAGAGTGTCTGTATAATATGTGTTCTTTTATCAATTTTCAGGGCTTGTTTCTAAACAGGCAAATAAGAGATTAATAACTACCATTATTCATTTTAATTATTCTAATCTGTCTAATTGAACCATCTACAAATGTATAAAACCATAGGGTAAAGCCCATAGACACTTGTGAATCTGCATGATTCATGGGTTCACTTTATCACTTCTACCGGTGAACCATTGACATTTCGAACTGTTTTGAAATGTTTCGAAACAGTAATATAATGAAGCCTCGTTTACTGAAATCACGTGACTTTGGCAGTTTGATACACGCTCCGAATCACTGATTCAAAACAAAAGATTCATAAAGCTTTGGAGCTTCGTGAAGTAGTGCTTCGAAATCGGCCATCACTAGTAGTCGCTGTGCAAGTAAACCTCACTCCTCTGATCTCAAGAGATGCTTTAGCGACTGACGCTAGAGGTTGCAGCCTTTACCCTCCTTGTTAGAGTGTCCGACTCCCACGCCAGAGACCCAGGTTTCAGGCCCGCAAGAGGGGGCAAGTAGGACCTGGGTAGAGGGGTTACATATACAGCAAAATGAATCTCTTAATTACATCTTTTCTGCATTTTGTTGTTTATGATGATAAGAGAGAATTCACGTGAGTTCAGAATTCAGTCAGTAAGCTTGTGCAACCCCCATGACACCAGCATTTGTGCTGCGATGAATCAAAATGCCTCTGATTGGACACTGAATTCCTAAGCTCATCAGAAATGCATGTGATTAGTTAAAATGCTCGACACTGCAAACTATGTGTAAAAGAAATCAATGACTATAAATATGGCATGAACAAATCTACTGTAAATATCCAATGTTTAGCGTTTGTTTTGGTCTGTGTTTCTGTTCATTGTTTGAGTCTAAGCTGGTTTTCTTGTTCTGTCCTTTGCCTGTTTGTTTCTGTTTTGATTAGAGTTTCAGTTCAGGTGTGTCCCGCTGTGTCTTGTTATTTAGATCCTCACTTCACTGTGTGTTTAAGCCCTGTGTTTAGTTGAGTTCAGCTGTCTGTTATTGTTGCGTTTAGGAGGTTGTACTTTCCTGCTTTTTTATGTATCCTGAGTTCTTTGTTAAAACAAACTTAAAACTGCTTGCACTTATATCCTACATCCTACTTGATTTGCAACACGCCGTGACAGAATAAAAGACTGTTAGCAGTAAATCTGAACTTGGCTGGCCATGACCTGACTGACTACCTCATTAAGATCCTGACCGAGAGCAAAAACTCTTAAATTACTCTTAAAGAGCATATTGCAGGTTAAATTTTTTTTTTTTTTTGAGATGAATATATAACCTTGTATGAAAATACCATATAAAAAGGTACTGCACTATTTAAAATGTTTTGCAGGACATAAGGGCACAAATTTAGTAGATAAAGTGACGGACGGTCTCTGTAAAAATTGCCTTTTTTTTTTTTTTCAACGTCGCATCATTTTACGTCACGAGAGGGAGTCGTTTGCCGAGCTCTGTGTTGCAGTGTTGCCAACTTAGCGACTTTGTCGCTAGATTTATTTATTTTTTTATTTTTATTTTTTTGGTATTTTTTTATTTATATAGCACCGTTTAATATGTTAGTTGTCCAAAGTGCTTCACAGTACCAAAAAAAAAAAAAAAAAAAAAAGATAAAACAGTGTAAACAAACATATAACACACAATAAACATCACTCTCCATCATTAGAAAATGCAGTCTTGGTTGAGCAAATGTGATTTTAACATAGCTTTAAACACAGGTAAAGATTTAACGGATCTAATAGCGACAGGGAGATTGTTCCACAATTTAGGACCGGCTCGAGAGAACGCTCGATCACCTTTATGTTTGTATTTTGTCTTAGTAACGGAAAGAAGATATTTATTTTCAGATCTCAAGGATCTGGGGGGAGTGTACATTGTCACCATCCTAGACAGATAAATAGGAGCTAAATTGTGAATGGCCTTAAAAACAAGTACAAGAATCTTAAAAATAATTCGATAACATACTGGCAGCCACTTCAGTGAAATTAACAGCGGAGTAACGGAGTCATGTTTTTGCAGACTTGATCATTCTCGCTGCTGCGTTCTGGATTTTCTGTAGACGCATTAGTGCTTTACCATCAACTCCAAAGTAGATGGAGTTGCAATAATCCATTTGAGAAAAAAACATAGCTGAAATTGCCTTCTCAAAATCTGATAAAGATAGAAATGGTTTAGTCTTTGCTAACAGACGTAGATTAAAAAAACACGATCTAACAACTAAGTTTATTTGACTATCCATCTTTAACTCACTGTCCAAAACAAACCCCAGGTTTTTCACCTTAGTTTTATTAGATCCAGATAAGGAAGCAGCATTTAAGTACTGGATTACTTCGTGCTTCCTAGGGCCAAACACAATAGCCTCGGTAACTCTCTCACGGGCAAATAGATCTGCGTATCATCAGCGTAGCAGTGAAATGATACTTTATATTTTCTGAAAATAGCCCCCAAGGGTAACATTTAGAGGGAGAAAAGTATTGGAGTGAGAATCGACCCTTGTGGAATACCCCAGGGAAGATGTACTCTTGATGACTGACAGTTCCCACTGCTAACTGAGAAAGACCTGTCCATGAGATAAGATTTAAACCATTTCAGCACATTGCCTTTTAGGCCGACCCAGTGTTCCAAACGCTTGATTAAAATCTTGTGGTCCACCATATCGAATGCCGCACTAAGATCAAGCAAAATTAGAATAACATTTCCGCCATTGTCGAGATTTAGTGACTTTTCAGACCACTTTAGTGAATTTTTTTCAAAAAAGCGCCTAGCAACTTTTTGGACAAACCTCAGTACTGTCCCGCGAGCGCGAGGTCTTGCTTTCCCGCTGCAGTCACACCTCTCTCTGCGGCTGGTCTGTTTAGTAAGTGGCTGAGAGGAGCAGCACCACATTCTGTTGTGCGCATGGCATCTGACATGTGTGAATGAACGAGCTACACATGAGTGTTGCCACGAACCATTATCTACTTCTCCTTTTTTTTATATTTAAAGAATTTAGTTTGATTGTTTTGATTTCCATTCTTCTCGTCTGCTTATCACTTATATTACTCACTATCACAGAGCTTAAATATAGAGGAAATGAAAACAGCTTTATTGGACATTCGGCTATATTATATTATACTAAAATACATTTTGTGAGCACATTAGGAGAGAAAACATTAGGTGGGCTGTGAATAAGTGAATAACTGAGTTATAGTTAATACGTGTTCCCATATGCTACCGGCAGGCAGAATGCAAGTACGACGTGATGACGTCACAAATATGCTAATTTACGCATGACGTCATCTAGCGACTTTTTTGGCTGGCTTTAGCTACTTTCCTTTGGCAACCCTGCTGTGTTGACTCAGTGCAGAGTATGTTGGTATTCAGTAGGAGCGGTCGTGGATCAGTGTGATTTCGGTGGTTTTTGTATTTTAATTTATCATCGTCATCGAAAGTTATTATGTTTGCGGAGGTTACACAAACTCTAGCCTGTCAGGACATCGAGTCCAGAGGTTTACTAACAAGAAAAAGGACGGTGATATCTTCCGTGCCGGGGTGTGTTTTGTGCAGCCGAAGAGACGGGGCTTCACTTCTGCATCTGCTTCGATAAACGCGTTCATTATAGACCGGAGGATTATCATCCCGGCGATATGATGGAGTTCAACATTGTAATACTACTGTAAATGATGATATTAAATGAATAAACTTAAACACGCGATGCCTCTTCACCGTTTTTACGTGAATCAGTTTCAGCACTGAAATTATGTACACAAATGCATACAGTCTCACACTCACACTAAACAGTTTTGAATTATGTGCTGGTAATGTAAATATTCAATTTGATTCATGCCCTGTACGTTCAAGTTCACTCGCGACGTCTTGTCTCTGATAAAAGTTTGTAAAACTATCAGGGGTAAAATGATCACTGCAGAGACAAAATCCACCCCTTCTTCATATCATTGTTTTTAGGAATTTTAAATAAGGAGCCCGAGCTGTTTTGTATATTATCGCAACCAGGTAATATGCATTTGCGCGATGAAGGCATTACTAGCTAGCAAAATGTACGTTAGGCTGTATAACTAACGGTTAATGATGTAGTGTTTGGGGCGGGGCCATGCTGGGGGGCTCCGGTGCGTCATCGAGCCCCCGTTTTAGCCCCGCCCATAAAATCCTGAACACAGGTGAAAAACTGTTTAACGCTCTAACTACACAATTCAGTATTACATGGTCACAGTTTTTGTAATGTGTTTTAGCAATACATTTGTAACATTTATAATGTGCTTAGAAACAATTCTCAGGATTGACTTCACAAGGACTTTAAGTATTTGCATGTCCGAATCTTGTGAGAATTAGACATCACCCAGGTAATTCTCGCCTACTCTTTTATGAATACTAAGGATTTGGACATACTTATTTGTTCGCCTACTGCTTTTTGCCTGCTATATAGTAGGGAAGTATGCGGTTCCGAATTCAGCCAGTGGGTATTTCTCATATTTACACAACGATCAAACACACTTTATACAGTTTGATTAAGCGGCAGGCTCATTTCTGTGTTGTTTTCATTGAGCACAGCGCTACTTGTGCATCTTTTCTGGCATCTTCCTACTGAAATAAACATTTAGTGCTGCTGGCATGTGAGGAAAATATGTTGAATTCATTCAGACCTGAGCAGTTTTGTGTTTGTTTGTGTGATTGTTTCGATGTTTGGGGTGAGAACTTTTACTGAATGTCAAGTCAAAAGTCAAAGTTTGAGATCTGTGAGGGGAATTGTAGGGAATCGTTGCTTTCCAGGTGACGCACTCTTTAACAGACATCTTGCAGACATATGTGTGCTATATCTGGGTATAGTGATCCATGTGAGACTTTTTAAATCTATACATAAATGTTAATATAGATAGATGTGAATAGCGCTCTATACTTGGAGCATTAGCCTATATGGTTTGGGCTCTTTATTATTTTATTTTTCTGAGGTTATGTGATTATTTTAAGTTTTGTATTAAGTGTTTTATATCATTTTATCCATGTGATATTGTGAGAAATAGCTGTAGTATATTTCAGTAGAGCAGTTTTATAGTGTTTTCTCATATATCCTGACTCAAATAATCAGTTTCTAACAGCAAACACTCAGAATAAAGTGAGATGATCTGAATGTCTTGTTGAATGAGTGTTGATAGTCTGAAGATCATCAATATTAACAGAGCTGCTGAAAACACTCTTTATTTCATGTCAATAGTTCCTGTTTTCACCTCATTTATTATGCTGATGTCTTCAGATCTGCTGTAAATTGACACTTAAAGCTCATTTCATTGGTGTCAACAGACTGAGAGTACTATTTGTATATTTATTTTTGTGTTTATGCCTTCATCTGTTTTTCTTACCATTATTTATATTTGTAAGGATTTTCATTATTTATATTCTGTTATCAATTAGTATAAAAACAACTCAATAACTGACACATTTTTGATTTTGGCAGATCAGCTCCTCCCACATCACTCACATCATCAGTGAAGCTCCTCCCACACCACTCACATCATCAGTGAAGCTCCTCCCACATCAGTTCATCAATAAATGCTGGAATATTCCCATCAGATGGGCATCAGAGCATCAGGAAAAGCTGAAATCTACAAAGATTGAGTTTAATAAAGAGGACAGTGAGAACATGAGTGATCCAGAACCCTGCAGAATGAAACACACTGAAGATACTGAAGAACAAAGAGGTTGGTGTTTATTCTTCATTCATTCATGATGCTGAACAACATTCATGTTAGAAAGATTCAAGCACTTCTGCACATTTAGAGAAACAGTTAAACTATGAAATGGCTACAGACTTTTCAACAAATGTCCAGTAAAGGGAAGACTGAGAAACTTTCTTATTGATTGTCAACATCAAGTCAAACTAAATATGATTTCAACTCTTTTATTTTACATTTATATCTGGTTCACATTTTTTTTAAATGAACTTTCCAGAATGGCTGACAGGGTTGTAATCATAAATTAAGCAAAATCTGATTTATAGTTACTTATAAAGTTGTTTTTTCTCATAAATTATAGTTGTTCATAGTTATATAGATTATTCTTCTTACAGTCACTTTGGTAAGAGAGTTGATGAATGTGATCAACACTGTACAGTTTGTGTAAAAACTGAGAGAATGGATTGAGATTATTTTCTTGTCCTCCCATCATGCTTTAGAAAGAGTTCAGATGATGTCACTTCCTGGGTGTCACAGTTTTAAGAAATGCTCTATTTTATGAAAGGAGGAAAATCATGTCAGAAGTAACAGGGTTCAGTGAAACATGTAGGACACTGATAATGCTGATAAAAATGGTTAATTTAGTTAATTTCTAGTTAAAGTCTAGTCACTCTAGACTTGTGACATTTCTACAGACACTGCAGTGATCGTGATATGATGTCACACTCTGTGGCATCTTTTTAAAAACATAAATTCAACATATAACTGATAATAATAAATCCAAATGTACAAGAATAAAGTTCAGCATAAGCCTATACTATTTAAAGGTGGGATAAGTAGATTTTCAAACGCGTTGTTGAACACCCAAACACCCCACCCCTGTCTTCATTGCTCCGCCTCCAAAACTCACTCTCCAATCCTAACCACCCAACAAACAGTGTTTTTAGAAATTTACTTATTCCACCTTTGAATACAAATAAAGTGGGGTCTATGTTTTTATCAGTTTTATTTTGATAAACATGACACAATATAACATCGTTACTACATGAAAAGAGCTTTAACTGTTATAAAAATACAGATTTGTGAGCATTAGTGGAACTGAAGGTTTTAGAATAAACACGAAACACGTGATCACTGTCATGCGGTGAATCCGGCCAATCGTAAAACAGCTGTGTTGTCATCAGAGCTCTGGAGAAGCTGCACAGAATGAACCAGCCGACTGCTCTTGAATCGCTCTCGCGGAGCTTTGATGCCATACATCACAGTCACATGGCGTCGAAACTGTCTCAAGTCAGACAAAATCTCTAACTGACATGCACTTCAAGTCAGCCGCCGATCGGTCTGCACAGCGCTGTATGAAATCGAACAACCCTAATCACATGCTTCGTTTCTAAATGAATCAGTCATTTTAAACAAATCGGTTGAATGAATGATTCAGTGCATCACTCATTAAGACAGGGATTTGCCGCCCACCCTGTTTAATTATAGTTATTGAAAAAATCCACACAAATATAGAGATATCATATTTTGTCAATATTGCACACCCCTAGTCACTACTGTATAAATGTTAATATTACATTAGTTAACTGTCTTTGATCAAATATATTTAATAGTTCTCACTTCAGAAACATGCAATTTGTGCCTATAATGTTTTGAAAATAATAACCGAAAGATCAGTGTACCTCATTCATGCAATTAATTTATGAAAACATTAATAACACAATATTTTATAGCAGTTGTCTACTTTCTACTATTACATCAGGGCTCGCTTTCAATTTATTTATTATTTTTTTTTTGATATACTGAAAAATGAAATTACACTTTTTCCCTTTCATATCAGACCTGATGGAAGTGAAGGAGGAGAGTGAAGTACTGAGTGAAGTGGAGGAGAAACATCATGACAAACCTGGAGAAAAACCTTTGAGTCGCTCAAAGACTAAAAAGACAATTTTAAAGAAAACAAGAGCCAAGAAATCTACAACCTGCACTCAGTGTGGAAAGAGTTTCCCTTCCAAACATAATCTTGAGCTTCACATGAGAGTTCATACTGGAGAGAAGCCGTTCACATGTGATCAATGTGGGAAAACATTTCTTAAGTCATCAAAACTGAAGACACACCTGACAGTTCATACGAAGGAGAAGCCACATTCATGTCCTGTGTGTGGAAAGAGATTTTCAAAGCTGTCATATTTACATAGACACCAGAATATTTCATACTGGTGTGAGAGAGTACATGTTCTCTGAGTGTGAGAGGACTTTTATTTCAGCTGAATATTTAAAAAGGCACCAGAGGATCCACACTGGAGAAAAACCTTACAAGTGTTCATACTGTGACAAGAGATTTAGCTGGTCAGGATGTCTGAAAGCACATGAGAGGATCCACAGCAGAGAGAAGCCACACACGTGTGATCAGTGTGGAAAGAGTTTCACTATTAAAAGTCACCTGAAGATACACATGAAGATCCATGCAGTGGAGAAACCACATCACTGTATCTATTTGGGGAAAGGTTCATCCAGTTATATTCTTTATTTACACATATTTGTTTGACTCAATTATGAGATGAATTCTCCTTATAATGACTTAACATTTTTAATTATATGCTGGAGTTCTTGCCAAATAATTTTGTCATTTTAATACTTTAGTTTATTCTTCTTCCCAATATGACATCATATTCTCATATTTTGATTGTTTAATAAAACCTGAAGTGTCATTAATATCAAATATTGTGCAAATACTTCACTTTTGGCCACTAATGTACATGATTAATCTTTAATCCGTTTGGTTGTTGATTATTTTCATAATCTATTTCATCAAGTAGTTGTTGTAGCTCTAGTTAGTTTAAGTTTGTTTTAATCATCAGAAATAATTTAAGAAAAGTTGTGTTGCTGAGGCTTCAACAAAACCTGATGATCTGTTATCTAGCGTGATTTGAAGATCTTGAGTTACATGATCAGTGTCATTCATTTTATTTTACATGTGATTAGTCTTTTTACTTGGTGCACATATTTATGACATATTTATTATTCATCTCTCATCATGTCTGTTGTAAAATGAAACTTGTTTGTTTTTGTCAGAACGACCAGAAAGCATCTGGAAGGAGAGGACAGAGAGATTCAGTGATCCAGAACCTGCAGAATGAAACATCACGATACTGAAGAACAAAGAGGTTGATGTTTATTCTTCATTCCTCATTCATTCATCACTGAAGAACATGCTGACTCTCACCAGAGTTACAGGTTGAGAATGACAAATTAAAGCACGCATAGGCCTATAAAAACCCAAGTGAATTGACTGACATTCACACTGGGCTCCAGTATAATTACCTGCTAATAAAGCAATGATTTTTTCTCCAGAGATATTTTTTTTGTTAACCAGCTTACAGCAAACACTGAACCAAATTATTTAAATATTGAGCAAGCATCTCATTGGCTGTGGAAACAGCAGCGGCCAATCAGCTTGTGTTGTGTAGGAAATGATGTAATTGCTTAGAGATTACATGTCAAGCCTTCTTCATCTAGAATTTCATGACCAAACTAGTGATTTATAACACAAATCATCTTATTTCACATGTAATTCAAGGCTGAAGATTTACACAAGGATCCACAGCGGAGAGAACCCTTACACCTGTGATCAATGCAGGAAGAGTTTCTCCGTTCTGAAATCACATCTGTCTTCTCATTCTGAAGAAGAGACCAGAAAACTCACACTGGAGAAAAACCTTTCAATCATTCAGGGAGCTGAAGGACCAGAACTCTTCTAACAGAGACATGAATCTGAATGAATCCCTGAACATGGATCACTTTTACTTAATTTTTGTGCTTTAAGAAATAATTGATTAAACTTGATTAATGATTGATTAAACTCATTACTCATTTTATCAACAGCTTATTGTTATTGTCCAGTTTTATTTTCTGCTGATTCTTCTTGCATCAGGAATAATTATTATTAATTATTAATTACCAAGTATTATGTTTGGTTTGGTTAATTTTTTGGGGAACTAAATAATAATGTTCTAGGAATGTTCTTTATTAAATAAAATAATGTTCCCAGAATGTTGGAGGAAGGTTGTTTTTAAATAACCTAAACATATTTTATATAGAACGTTCCCTAATAGTTGTTTTTAAATTTTATTTTTGCAACCATAAAATAATGTTCCCAGAACGTTGCAGGGTAGTTATTTTAAATAACATAAACATAGCTCATACAGAATGTTCCCTAATGGTTATTTTTATGTTATTTCTGACTATCTGCCTGCCTGTCTGACTATCTGTTTGTCTGACTAACTATCTGTCTGTCTGTCTGACTGACTATCTATCTATCTATATCTGTCTGACCATCTGTCTGTCTGACTATCTGTCTGTCTGTCTGACTGACTGTCTGACTATCTGCCTGTCTGTCTGACTATCTGTCTGTCTGTCTGACTGACTGTCTGACTATCTGCCTGTCTGTCTGACTATCTGTCTGTCTGTCTGACTGACTATCTGTCTGACTATCTGCCTGTCTGTCTATCTATCTGTCTGTCTATCTGCCTGTCTGTCTGTCTGACCATCTGTCTGTCTGACTATCTACCTGTCTGTCTGACTATCTGTCTGTCTGACTATCTATCTGTCTGTCTATCTGCCTGTCTGTCTGTCTGACCATCTGTCTGTCTGACTATCTACCTGTCTGTCTGTCTATCTGTCTGTCTGTCTGACTGACTATCTGCCTGTCTGTCTGCCTGTCTGTCTATCTATCTATCTATCTATCTGTCTGTCTGACTGTCTGACTATCTGTCTGTCTATCTGTCTGCCTGCCTGTTGACTATCTATCTATCTATCTATCTGTCTGTCTGCCTGTTGACTATCTATCTATCTATCTATCTATCTATCTGTCTGTCTGTCTGACTATCTGACTATCTGTCTGACTGTCTGTCTGACTGACTATCTATCTATCTGTCTTTCTGTCTGTCTGTCTGACTGACTGACTATCTGCCTGTCTGTCTGCCTGTCTGTCTATCTATCTATCTATCTATCTATCTATCTGTCTGTCTGACTATCTGTCTGTCTATCTGTCTGCCTGCCTGTTGACTATCTATCTATCTATCTGTCTGACTATCTGTCTGTCTATCTGTCTGCCTGCCTGTTGACTATCTATCTATCTATCTGTCTGCCTGCCTGTTGACTATCTATCTATCTGTCTGTCTATCTGTCTGTCTGACTATCTGTCTGACTGTCTGTCTGACTGACTATCTATCTATCTATCTATCTATCTGTTTGTCTGTCTGTCTGACTATCTGCTAATCTGCCTGTCTGTCTGTCTGACTATCTGTCTGTCTGACATCTGTCTGTCTGTCTATCTGTCTGTCTGCCTGTCTGTCTGTCTGACTATCTATCTATCTATCTATCTATCTATCTATCTATCTGTCTGTCTGTCTGTCTGTCTGTCTATCTGCCTGCCTGTCTGACTATCTATCTGCCTGTCTGTCTGACTATCTGTCTGTCTGACTGACTGACTATCTGTCTGTCTGCCTGTCTGTCTATCTGTCTGTCTGTCTGATTATCTGCCTGTCTGTCTGCCTATCTGCCTGTCTGTCTGACTATCTATCTATCTGTCTGTCTGTCTATCTGACTGTCTGACTATCTGTCTGTCTAACTATCTATCATCTGTTTGTCTGTACTTATTTATTTCAGTTTATAATGAAGTTTTTAATAATTATTCCAATTTCCTACAATTTATGTAATTTTGTCATAATTTTATGGATTATTTGTGCCGTACTGCTGCATAGGAATGCTAATTTGTCCTTTTTGAAACTGAGCCAGACAATGTTTACTTCTTTATTAATGGAATAAAACATTAATTTCATCTATTTAACCCAATCTTTAAACTAATTGCTGGAGGTTTATCATTTTGTAAATGCATTGACACCATAGACCTAGACTCCCTGTGTTCTACTACCGGTCACTTTTGTGACCGGACATAAAACCCAATTTTTCATGGAGTTTTCAATATTTTTTTTACATAATTGACATTGAGTGTTTAATATCCTTAAAAATACCATACAAATTCATATGTCATCTCTGGGAAAGATTTGGGATTAAACGGGTTAAAACGTTGCAGATGTTTTTGCATAATGACCTATACAGAGCTCTGAAATTAGTTTAGTTTATGCAGCATTTAATAAAATGTAGCAATTAGATAAAAAAAGCACATTATAATGTTAATGTGAAACTCACAGAAATGATAAATTCTTTGGTTTGTTTCTATCTTCATGAACTGCGCTTCATGTGCCCTCGCTTTCTCTTGTCTTAAACAGAAAGCCGCAAACTCACAGAATTTAAAAATTAACATTTTGTTTTACTGGCTGATTAACATTTGTTTAAAGAATAATAGTTCACCCCACACATGACTGACAAATGAATGAAATTACTGTCTGTCAACATTATTAACAGTTTCACCCTTGATATCCAGTATCTTATATACATGTCAAAGAGTTTGTTCTAGTTCATGATGTTCATTCACACCATGAGGCTTCATGAAGTCAGAACAATTACTATGAACTTTGAACAACACACATTCTTTACTAAATAAACTGAAATGGTTACTCATTTCACCACAGCTTTACACAACCAGCAGAAAGAGAACAGCTGGAATAAAGATAAGTGATGTGTAACAGTTTTTTTTTCACTGTTGCTGTCCATTGGTGACACCTTAATTTAGCAATTTCTAGTATTGCATTAGTATTGCATCCTTCTCATGAGCATTTAATAATTTTTGACATTTCAGTATGAGTTGAATCTCTTTTTATGGCCCATTTTACCTGTAAAATTAAACCTACTTAATAATTATGCACACTTGAATATAAGACGTTTTTTTTTACTTCCAAGCTCCTTAATTATATATCACTTATAAATGATTAAATGCAAAATTAATAGTTAATTAAGATTAATGTGTTTGGAATTGGTAAAATGTGCTTGTAAAAAATATCAACTTGCATAATTATTGTGCATGCACTGTAATACAGATGAACAAATGATAAAGCTCGGGTTGCTGAATATTCAATCCCTTTCTTCAAAATCACTCTTTGTAAATTTTATGATTATAGATTATAACCTAGATGTGCTGTGTCTGCAGAAACCTGGCTAAAAGCAGATGATTACATTACTTTAAATGAGTCTAAACCCCAAGATTAATGTTATATACATGAGCCTCATCTGAAAGACAAAGGGGGAGGCATTGCTGTAATTTATAGTAATATCTTCAGTATTACAGAGGCCCCCCAGTACTGCACATTTTGCATGTTTCCTCAATTAAACACACCTGATTCAAATCATCAGCTCATTATAGGGACTTCAAGACCTGAAATGGGTTTGTCAGACATAGGAGACTTGCAAAATGTGCACTGTTGAGACATTCTAAACTCTGTTGGAGTTAGACAACATATTGTCTAATATTGTCACATGGATTCGATATTGATGCCGTTGAAATTCTGCAGCAGATCGATGACATCTCAAATAATTATCTAGTCTCGTGTATACTACATTTAGCCAAGGCTGCAAATCCGAGTCCCTGTTACAAATATACTAGAACTATCACTTCTACCACTAAAGATCGCTTTATAAATAATCTTCCTGATCAGTTTCATCTCCTCAGCATACCATATAGCTTAGAAGAACTTGATGTTGCAACAGAAACTATTGACTCTCTCGTTTCCAGCACTTTAGACATAGCTGCTCCTTTGCACTTAAAGAAAATAAAAGAAAATAGTCCAACGCTGTGGCACAACGAGCACACTAAGACCCTCAAGAGAGCAGCCAGAAAAATGGAGTGCAGCTGAAAGAAAACAAAAGGTTTTTCGCATTTCGTGGAAAGACAGGACTATTGCTAACAGAAAGGCCTTAAAAACTGCTAGATCTGCTTATTTTTCGACCCTCTTAGAAGAAAACAAACACAACCCTAGGTATTAATTTGATACAGTGGCTAAAAAAATGAGAAATAAAGCTTAATAATTAACCCCAGACGTTTCAAAACAGCACAGCTGTAATGACTCCATTACTTGCAAGATTGATAAAAATAGAGACTTTATATTAGGACTTAATATAACCATGCAACTGTCTACTGAAAAGCCAGTATCCTCACAACTATGTTCCTTGAAAATGATGTTGACCTTAGTGGAATTGCATTGGCATGGTTCAAATCATACTTATCTGACCGTTATCAGTTTGTAGTAGTAAACGAAGAGATGTCATATCGATCCAGTATGTCCAGTATGGAGTACCGCAAGGCTCAGTTCTAGGACCATTGCTTTTCACCCTGTACATGCTACCCTTGAGAGAAATTATTAGGAAGCATGGCATTAGCTTTCTCACAGAACTGCAAGAGAGGACCCAGGTGCAGAATAACAGTTGAAGGAGATTTATTAAACAGGACTTTCTCCAGGCACAACCAGGAGAATGACGTATAACCAAGTTCAAACAGCAGGGCAGATGACAATGACAGCCAGGAAGGATAATAACTGACATCAGTCCAGGGAGACCACAGGATTCAGCACTTAATTGGCAGCACATGGAACCCAAGGAACCAGAAGCTTGAATGATCTCTTAGAAGTAGCACCAATCTAGCTGCCAGGCAGATCGTCAGTGGCCAGGAATTCTCAGGATAAAGGTCAGGTTAGGGAAACATCACAAGACTCACAATAACAAAACAAAACACAAAGAGAACAAAACAAGACTTGAATTCAACAGGGCTAAAACTTAGGACTGAAATAAAGATAAGTAACAAGACTGAGACTAGAGCAAGGAAAACAGCAGTAACATAAAACCCCCACAATGAACGCAACGAACCAGCAATGACATGAGGGAAAGAGGCAATATATAAAGGGAACAGCACGAGGATAAGGTGGACACAATCACACTAACGAGGACTAAACCAGGGGGTGTGGTAACGAGAAACAAGGAGGCAGGACCAGTGGAGCACATGGCCAACACAAACAGAGACAGAGCCAAGTGTTCAGGCACAAGACAAACAAAGAAAGACTAAACAAAGACAAGACAGACAAGACTTTCTCCCAAGGTTTTTTTTCTCCATTTTTGTCACCTGATGGAGTTTGGGTTCCTTGCCGCTGTTGCCTCTGGCTTGCTTACATAATTAAAACATAATTACAGCAATCAGAAAAACTAATGTTAGGGTCAAGGGTATAGCTCTCAACTAAAGCAAACAGTGATCAACATAATGGTAAATACAAACATTTTTATTTTTAATAAAACATCTAAACCTGTTAACTCCCAGCAAGAACTTCTGTACAGGTATGAAAGATGGTTTCACACTCCGTGTGAAAGGGTCAAAAGGCTGTGGCTTTAAATGAGTTGTAGTTCTTTTGTTTCTCTTTTTTCTGTTCTTGTTTCTCTGTCTTTCAGTGATTCTGCTTGTTAAGAGCAGGGGCCGGTTGCATAAACCGCTTAGACTAGTCTTAAAAGTTAAGACACTAATGTTTTTCTTGAAGAGTGGTCCTAATTTTTTAAAGTCCGTTACATAAAAAGGTAGATTGGTGTAATTTGAATTGGAAAAATAACATTGATTACCCCTTGGTTAACTGCAAGTTGGTCAAACTAGTTCTTAAGACACAGTCTTAATATAGTGACTAAGTTTATGCAACTGGCCCCAGGTGTTCATCAGTGTCTGGATTAACACACTTCTTTTCATTCACTCTATAAAGTGGACTATATTAGTAAACTAATGTAGGGAATAGTGAATGAAGGTATAGGGTGTGATTTGGGACACAGCCTCTGAGGGTTGACTTTGAGCTCTGTTAATTCACAGTATATTCCTGGAGGCTACTTTCTCGAAAATGACAAATATTACCCAGAATGCATTGTTTGCTATGGTATATTACTGTTTTAATGGAAAATGGTATGTTACTGTCAGAATTTGACAGCAAGGTTTAACAGTGAATATGAAAAACTTAAGACAGTTTATATAAGTTGCTCACTATTTAAGCTATTAGCAACGAAGCGCTAGATAACTATGTTAACGACTAAAGCCATCTGGAGGTCCACATGCATGACTGTGTGACTGCATGTCTGTAGGCTACTGCGCATGCGTGAAGCTGAGACTTAATATCTGAGAGTCAATTGCGCATGTTTGCAGCCAGATCCAAGTGGAATTAATTCAGACCTGAGCGATTTTGTGTGCTTTTGTGTGTTTGTGTGATTGTTTCAATGACTGGAGTGAGAGCTGTTACTGATTATGAAGTCAAAAGTCAAAGTTTGAGATCTGTGAGGGGAATTGATGGGAATCGATCTCAAGTGGTGATGCTGCTGCCATTTTATTTCTACTCTTTTGACATCTTTGACAGATCAAATCTGTTGATACTTTACATAGATAAAATACACTGGAACAGATACTGCTAAATACATTGAGCCTATAATGAACCACATGAGACATTTTAAATCTATTCATAATAATATAGATATGAATACAGTTTGACACTGGAAACATGAAAGCTTCAGTGCTTTTCATTTTTGAAAGTTTTATAATCATTGTCAGTTTCTGCACATATAAAAACTGTAACATGTTAATGATCAAATTACTTTATCACAGCGAATGTAGTCATTAGAAAATCAAACTATATTTAGATTCATATGGATTTATTATGCTGCTATAGTTATTTAGCTGTAGTGGTTGATGAAGATAAGTGTCATTAGTGTTTGTTTTTATGTTATTGATGTTTCATCCATGTCATATTGTGAGAAATAACAGCATTAAGGCCCGTTCACACCATGAACGATAACTATAAAGATAACGATATAGTTCTAAAAATCGTTCTAATTATTAAAGAATAGCAGAGTTGACACCACAATTATAACGATAAAGACACAAAGAAACGATAGTGTCGGAATCACTTTCAGAACAATTTTTCTCTGGCTGATTTGTGTTTTTGATATTAATATTAATATTGCTATTTACCTGTTGCAAAGAAATGTTATTTGCTTGCTTTTATGTTAAAGCCATATAAAGATGCTTGAATGCTGCTTGGAAAGTACTTGCAATACTTAAAATGGTGTTAATGAAGAAATAAATGTATTTGACTTGACTCAGCATGAGATGAGCAAAGTTGTGAAAGTTAGGTTCCTGAACTTAATGTTTTGTAACCAACCACAGAGCTAATCGAGAGGATACACGGGGTGAAGAAAACGTGTTCACCAGAAATCACCAGCGGAGATGAGACAGACGAAGACTGCAGTGAAGAAGAGCAAGAGTGCTAGAAGAAGACAGAACTCTGGGTAAAAAAAAAATAACCCAGCAAATTTTAGAGAGTTGAAGGTACATATTAGTGCTTAAATGGTCAGCAGCTGCTTCTTTGACAGCTTTTGTACCTTCTGAGACCTTAGTTTGTCCTACATAAAACCAAAAGCCTTAATGTTGCCTCATCAGATGAGAGATACAATTTAGATGAACTTTATGCATCAGCATTATTTCAGTGGCTGACATTCATGTGAACATTTACTTTATGGTACCACAGATGAATCTGAAATCTGATCATTTGCACCTCTTCTCTTGAACCTTTGTGCAGTTTTAATCTGATTCACCTGCCATTTATCATTTTTACTAAAGTTTCAAGACTGTCCTCATGAAGACCCTCAAATGAAATTACTAGCAAGGGCATGTACCAAACAGGAAGTGGGGCTGTTTTATAGAAATACCTTTGCATATTGACATTGTAAGTGTCATTCCACAGTCAACTAAGAATACCACAAAAGTTTAATTATCATGTTACCAGAATCTACTGGAGGCATTAAAAACTGCATGTCATGTTTGCAATTGGTTCAAGCCACATTTACCTTCAGATCTTTATTTGTTAAAGAGACTGTCCATGTCCTGATCAATGGCTTGTTTAGTGTGACTCAAAATGAGAAATAACTGAATGATGTCTTTGTGTTTAATGCATGAATCTGGAGTAAAAGATTCACACTTTCTAACTTTTTTTTTCTGCTGATATCAACTGAGAATCAACATGGCCAAACGGGACCGGCGTGGGTGGGAGTAGGATCCGTGGTCTGTAACAGATTTACTAACAGCTTTCACCAGCGCAGAACTTTCCACTTTTTTGGAATTGCATTATCATGCTAATTTACCCTGTTTAGTAAATCTGGCCTTATAGGTGATTAATGAATTAAGTAAAATGTGAATTGCTATTAATTAAAAGTGTCATCAGGTATTAATTCTTAAACAACATGTACTAATAGTGTACATTAAAGTGTTAATGGGTCAAAGACATGTATTTCAGCTTCCAGCTCATTATTAAGTAATATATCATTGTGGTTATGATTATGATTGACAACCCTACTAATATTACTTATTACTTAACAATTAGTTAATAGTCATATGCCTCAACAAGTAAAATCATTATATAATGATGCCTTTGCAAATCATTAGATAATGATTAATTAAAACAGACAACTGAAAGATGAAATAAATGGCTTCGAACAATTGTGGTATTACTTCTGTGGTGTTTTTTTCTGAGAGTCATGTGATTTAGAGAGATCAGACATCTCAGTAACATGCAGATCCTTTCTGATTGGCTGACACACATCTTGTGTAACATGAGTACACTTATTTAAGCCCACAATGTAGTGGCAAAATAATACATCAAAAGAGTTCAAGAAAACAAGACACATCTCTTATATACTATCCAGCAGAAACACCCAGTTTGCTGTTCGGAACACAGATTTCCTGAGGTTTGACTTTTTTTACATTTATATCTATTTCACTTTTAGACGACTAAAACCCATTTAATCATTTTTGATTCATGGGACATTCTGAGATTGTTAGTTCTGCTGGAACATTCCCAGAACAGAGCTTAGTTTCTTTTTTTTATTATTATTTGGTTATTCAGAATGTAGCCGATGTTTTATGTTTTTCTGTAAATTAATGATTCTAAAATGCTCAATGCGGAAGCGCTTAACGTGTTTAATGCATTAGACAGTAGCTAATGTTGGAGGATACACCTCATCGATGATGCAAGCAGATGAGCCCAGAACGTGATTAAGTCATTTTGAAAAGTGATTATTTTTGGAAGACTTTTATTTTTGACGGGTGGTGTTGAGGCTGTTGCACGTAGAAGTGTGTGTTGAGTCATGTTCGAGAAGATTACCTCAATGGAAGTTTGTCTGGGCTTAAGTCGGTTAAAGGATGTAATCTCTTTTTGTGAACTTTGACCCGTGTTTCACAGTTTAAGAGTTTCGCTTTTTCCCGTGGATTGCATTAGCTGCTGGAGTGACGCAGTAACGCGAGAACTGTTGCATATAAAGTACAAATTTGCTTGATTAGAGACAATTGAAAATATATTTTACAGACTTTTGTACTTCTTACGTTTTGATTGAGAAGCAGAGTTATGGATTAATAAGATGTACAGATTGCAATTATCTTGGCCGATTGCGATTTTTATTTTTATTTTTTTGTAAGTGTGACCTGCCAGTGCTGATTTGAAAAATCTACTTTTCTTCAATGCAAAATTTAATTTTCATAAAATGTTATTAAACATTACAATGTTCTACAGTATGTGCGTTGTAAATCTGTTAATCATTCAAACGAGGGAACATTGTGCACACGATTTAGCAAATTATCATGTGCGGGGCTCCATACGTTATTGCCTGTGTGAATGCATGCAATGTTATTGCATGAATGGCATCAGCATTGGTCAGTGCAGTGAATCAATGCCATTGAAACTGTTAATAATACAGGTCAGCTGACCCTTGTAAAGTGGAGATGAAAGTTAAAATAATCAACACCTTGTTTCATTACATCCATCTTTGAATAAATCCGCGTTCATTGAATCAACGGTTTAATGATTTGCTCAAAGACAGTCCCAATGTAACTGCACTGAGTGACAGCCTGTCTAGAACACACAAAGTCAAAGTGTGTTGTGTGTTGGTTCCTGCCCTGCCTTGAGTCCTGTTCCACCCTGGTCATTGTCTCTCCTGTCCTGGCAGTCACTCTAGTGCTGGTTTCATCTCACCAATGCCAAGCCTCTGGTTCCTTGAGCTGCTGTCAAGTTTCCACCGTTGGTATAGAGCCTGGAGGTGTCTCATTCCTGACCAGCCTGTTCTCCTGCCCTAATGTTTGGACTGTGTTCCTGCCTCACCTGTCTTGTGTTTTGTCTTTTGTTAAAAAATATCACCCACGTCTGGGTCCTTCCTTCTCAGAATCCTGACAGAGACAGCCCTATGTATGGCTTGTAAATTGTATATGTGTACAGATGATGTTAAAATAACACTTTACTTCTCTTTCACCACTTACTTGTGGTGTAAATATAGTAACGCTAAAATGAAAAAGCTCCAGTTGGCATGTAATGATGCTTTAAGAATTTTGCTTAAGCTCCCAATGTGGACAAATGCAAGCCAGATGTTTGTATCTAATAATATTCTTACTATGCATGCTTGTCAGCCACCAGCTCAGTCACCTTCCCCACACTACATTTCCCAGCATCATCTCATTACATGGATTCCCTGCACCTGCACATCATTACCTACACTATCTATAAAGACTAATTTCTCCTGCACTCCCTTGTCTGGTCCCGTCGATGTGTATCACCATGTCTAGTGTACGTCAACTTGTATGACAATCTCCACAACCCTACCTGTTACTCTAACTACTTACCAGTGATCCTGATTTATCTCCTGTCTTCTGTTCCTTGTGTCGTTTCCCTGGATTCTCCACTCAGCCTGCATCACCGTCTTCACCGTCACCACTGCACCTGCAATACATGGACTGTATTACCACCAGCTAAGTTCACCATCTGCCATTCAGTGACTGTTTCCTCTTACCTGTTTATGTTTTGCCCAGTTTTATAATACCTTTAATAAAGCACTGTTTGCTGCTCACCTCATCTGTCCTCTTCTGTGTGTGTGACAATGCTGTGTTAAGGAATAATATGTATAACTTAATGTGTTGTCACAATACTTTGATACAATATCTTGAAAAATATTGATATTCGACACAATTTTCGATACCACAGGGAAAAAAACTGCCACAACCATCAGGCCTTAAAATTGTAATTATCAAAAGATAAATATAACAAGGCTAGAACATGACAATGAGGTATATTTTTACATGAACAAAACCACCTTGAGGTCGTGCACTTGTCATACATAAGGCAATAAAATGCAAAAAACAAAAAACAAACAAACAAAAAAAAAAACAGTACAACCTTTTCTATTTTCAGGTAAAAAGTGTGCGAACAGTCCTTAGTTCACTTCAGAATTAAAATTTCCTGATAATTTACTCACCCCCATGTCATCCAAGATGTTCATGTCCTTTTTTCTTTAGTTGAAAAGAAATGATAGTTTTTGAGGAAAACATTTCAGGATTTTTCTCCATATGGTGGACTTCACTGGAGTTCAACGGGTTGAAGGTCAAAAGTGCAGTTTCAAAGGGCTCTACATGATCCCAGACGAGGAATAAGGGTCTTATCTACGAAACGATTGCTCATTTTCTAAAAAGAAAAAAAAAAAAAATCTACTTTGATGTTCGTCTTGCACTGGCTCTGCGATCCACCAAGTACAAGCTACATAAAAACATTGTTTGTACACATTGAACTACTGAACTGGTTCTTGTCACAAAAATACAAATCTTTGTAATAATTATTTATGTATAATTCTGTTTTAAAATCTATGCAGAGTGAAACAATTTTGAGAAACAATGGCGGTCTGGGCTGTCTATCTGTCTCTCTGTCTTCTGGTCGCTTTGAATGCTTCAGGTAAAACTATTATTCCACGTCTCACATCATAACTGTTATTTTAACATGAATTGAAGCACATCTGGGACTCTGTAATGACTAATCAGAAGCAGGAATGATCTAATACAGTATGTGCACCTGAGTTTGTCTCTGAATTATTATGATAATATTAAGACAATAAAACAACAATAATTATCATTGATAATTATCTGATCATTATATCAGCTAAAGTTATTGATTCTCATGAATGTTTTTTTTTTATATAATTAATTTTGACAATAAAATATGCCTGTTAATTTCCAGTATATATTTATTAGTAGTTTTAGTAGCACTACTGCTACTAGCAGTTCTGTTTTTAAAATGTGTATTTCTTTCTTTTTAAGTGGAAACGCGTTCTCTTGGAAATAAAGAATGTGGTGGTAAGGCTTCTCGTCTTCTACTCTTGTCAGTGTGTATGTCTAGTACAGTCCAAAAGTCCAAAACCTGTCCATTTCTCCACCATAACAAGTGTGTGTAATACCTGATGATCATGTTCTCCAGCATGCTTTAAAAATGTTCTAAAGAGCATCTTGGAAGCTATTTTAAATCCTTTGTTTATTTAAGGTACACTATGTAGCTTTTTTGTTCAAAATAAAATTTAAATAATGAGTCAATACATCATCAATCCTTCTTATAAAACGTGATTCACTGGTTCACTATGGTAAGTCTATTATAAGTGTTTATATTTTAGACCTGTCAGAATAGTTTTCCGACATACACCACTCACCTGTGCGTGTCTCGTCACATCCGTAAATAGAGAAAAGTTGCTCTGGCTGCTTTGACGTGTGTCTGGCGTGGGAGTGGCACAGGTTAGCTGTCACAAGAGCAAGAAAGGAAGAGATGGAGCAGCTGAATCTCCAACCTCTGGGGAATCGCACATTTTTAAACAAACACCGAACAGAGGAGAGTCTGCTAGAGAAAAGAGAACGTGACAGAGCTCGTAATAAAACAAGAACCAACATTAGTTTGGCTTTTTGGATGGTGTGAACTGAGGGATTTAAAATGTTGTAAAAGTGATGCGGTGATGATGGAGTTTTTATTATTCGACCGGTGACTGAGGTATTTTATTACAGGACCAGATAGACTGCCATATGTAGTATTGGGATGGGAGAAACCAAGCTTTTCAAAGCTTCGAATCAGTTGAATCAGTTGAACCAGTTGCTTCGCAAAATGTTTCTAAGTGTTCGAAACACCACATGCTGGTGACACCTGCTGGTCAAAACAGTGTAAATGCAACAAAAACTCATGCCAAACATGCATAAAAACAGCTTTTACAAACCCATTGCATATGTTCTATTGAAAGTATAATCTATCAGATGCAATTAACTAATCATCTAATACCATTAAATATTTAGTTTCTGGATAATATGTATTCTTTTATCAATTTTCAGGCCTTGTTTTATTTGTTCTATGGATGGCTCAGCTAAACAGAAACTACCATTATTTCTTTTAATTACACAAAAATCCCATTAAGACGTCTATAAATGTGTAAAACTAATCAGAGATCAGGTAATTGACACTTTTAGACACTTAATACTCTGGTAATAGACAGACACTTGTTCAATGATTCGCTACTTGGGGGTTTCTCAGTGAATCAGCATGATTCATGGGTTCAGAGAGATCGCCCCCCAGTGGTGAACCATTGACATTTCGAAACGTTTCGAAACAGTTATGACATAACGAAGCCTCATTTACTGAAAACACGTGACTTTGGCAGTTTGAAGCACGCTCTGAACCACTGATTCAAAACAAAAGATTCGTAAAAGTTTCAAAGCTTCATTAAGCAGTGTTTCGAAAGCGCCCATTGCTAATATGTAGCTCTCTAACAGAGTTCACTGTAAAGCATCTTTTGTGAAGGGTCGCCTTCATCTCCACAGTCATGTGAAGCCAAAGCACGACCAAAACAATGTTGCATGCCTTTTTGTTTTTTAACCAGTAAAGGGACAAAAGTTACATAGTGTACCTTTAAATGAAAGTTATTAATTTCATTACATGAAAGGTCATTAACGGTTCAAACATAATAACAAACAAACTTCCATTTAACAGCCTGTCGGCCAGGATGGTCTGCCTTTGGATGCAGATGCTTCAAGTTTTTCAATTCCCTATACACGTGGGCTGGAGCCGAGGTATGATACATTCAGCTTTTGATATGAGTCAAGTCAAGTCAAGTCACCTTTATTTATATAGCGCTTTTTACAATGCAGATTGTGTCAAAGCAGCTTTACATTGATAACTGGTATATAATTTTGGCTGCACAGCAGCTCTTAAAGAATAGTGTCAATGTCGGCAGATCAAAGCACTGTTGAATATCAAATGTCAAGTGACATTAAGTGACATCAAGTGACAAATGTCAAGTATGACATTAAAAATAATATAAGAATATTCTTGGATTAACTCTATAAACATCTGTGACACCTGTCAGTTATCGCAGGAAAATAATTTGAACTTTTTCCTCAGTTTAAAAAAAAAAAAAAAAAAAAAAAAAAAAATATATATATATATATATATATATATATGTTAACATAATAATACAGACATAACACATTTCATGTTATCATTAGAGGATCACTAAAAAATGTGTTTATGTGTTTAATGTTTATCTATGTGAAGTTATATCTAATCTATATACAGTATAACCAGAACCTTTTCTAGAAAAGTAGTCCCACCTCAAATGGCAGATTTTATATTTCACGGGTAAAATAATAAACAAAAAATAAACAGCACAGTGAGTAAACATTGTTTTGATGGTAACTGAAGGCATGTCACAGATTTTGGATTATTAATTTAAAATAACATGTTCTTTGTGTTTGCTCATGTCTCTGCCTCTACAGAAATACTGTTTGATCTATGATGGGAACCTTGCTTCTGTACACAGCCATGAGGAGAACAAGTTTATACAGAACCTGATTAGTGACACAACTCATGCATCAACACGTGCCTGGATCGGAGGCAGTGATGCTGCTGAGGAAAGCAATTATTTTTTGATCATACTTTCTGTGCTACTGGGCATTTATAATTACATTAATACTCAAAAACATTTTTCAAAATGCACAAACATAGACGTGTTTTTATTATTTATTTTTGGTCCTCAGTGAAAAAATGATTAAGTTATTGGTAGCACATCCTCATTGGAGTATATTGCTGGATTGAAACCCGCCACAGGGTGTCCGGTAAGAGACTTGGTCAAAGATAGTTGAAATATGGCAGTAACCCGTTTATTTGTCACCACAACAACTCAGTCATTAGCAAATGTTGAACAGTTGTCAGTTGGGTGTATTCAGTATGTGTGTTTTTTCTATAAAACAGAAGATACAGAGTAATATAAATATACATGATAATAACATTAAATGTTCTAAACAGAAATACACATGATGAATATTTTAGGGATGTAACGGTATTATCAATATCATGGTATCGCGATAGCAAAACTGTCTCGATATCATCGTGGTCACACCAGAGATTGTATATTATAGGGAGTTGAGAGGGCTGTATCCAAAGCCACTGGAAGGCAAGCCTGCAACCTTTAGCCAAAAAAGCGTAACGACTAATGCTAAAGGGAAGGAGACCAGAGGCTGTTTTTTGAATGGATGTCAATGGACTATGCTGATTAAACAGCTTTTGTGGGGAAATAGCTAATCATTTAATTAATCGACAGCCTGTTTGCCAATCTTCAGCATGTTTTACACTAAACAATAGTTTCGTTGGGAACTATATGTAGATGTTAGCTTGATAAAAATGTTTTTTTTTTTTTTTAAGAGAAGGCAGACTAGGGAATGTTGCGACTGATGTCACTGCCATTACACAATAGGCTGAGCACGTGATTAAGTTAGCCGTTACGCTTTCTCCAACGGTAAGAGATACAGACCCTCTTATCTCCCTATTACATACAATCTCTGCTGTATCTTTTACCATTGGAGAAAGCGTAACGGCTAACGTAATCACATGCGGCACCTCTCAGCCTATCGTGTAATGGCAGTGACATCAGTACCCGCCGTTCAAAACTCCTTCATGCGTACCGCCACAGCCGTAGCCTTAGCATTAGCGCTTTTTTGGCTAAAGGTTGCAGGCTTGCCTTCCAGTGGCTTTGGTCCCACGACTGTATGAACCGATATGCCTTCCGGAGAAAAAATGTAGACTGTTTTTCAGCCCTGTGGAGCAGAATGGAGTGAAGTGGTTACTAGGGTTGGGAACCTAGAACCGGTTCTTATCCAGAACGAATTGCGAGGATCGTATCCTTTAATAGAGACATCTCACCTCATGAATATTATAACAATGAATGCACTGAAAAGCCCTCACGCTACTCTTACCATGCGTTCACACCAGCGAGAGCGGCGCTTCTTGGACGGTGAGAGGGCCAAGGAGAGTTGAAGTCAGGTCAACTTTATGGTAATGAGCTATGACGTGGTTCAGCGGCAACCAATCGGAATGTAGAGGTCCTTGCTTGAGAGGATTCCGATTGGTTGCCACAACTTGTCATTTACTTTGACCCTCCCGGCGGTGACGATTTGAACGCACAGTGTACTGCACAGCGTTGTTGGCAGGGCAGCCAGGATGAATTTTGATGCTCTCGCCGGCGGCGGTGTAAACGCACAGTTATGCGTCAATGCAGGGAGAGAGAGGGGGGGTGGGGGGCACGATTAGTCTTTAAAAGATCGCGTGTTCTCGATTTCATCACCCATATGATCTAATTCCTAAATGACAACGATTCGCCCTTGTAGGCTATATTAAACCTATGACAAAAATAAAATTGCGACATTCAAATCTGCGTTCACGCTGCCGTTGATCTAGAGAGCAGTTGTCGTGTATAGATAGATATAAACAGCTTCACAAACTATCTTTTCAAACACACAGTATCATTATTTCTGTTACAAATATTCCAATTATCACAGAAGTATACAAAAATTTAATATTCAGATAAATGTTGATGTCTACGTTACTGATCAAAACAGAATAAATCACCTTTTGAAAGTGCTTCAAATAGGCTAATATATCGATTGCATTGTTACGCCACTAGGTGGCAACAAATTACTGTTAAAACTGTATCACTGAATCATTCTTTCAGAAACAGTGACATCTTTATGAATCCAATTTGTGTTGAATTTGTGGTAACACTTTACAACAAGGTTAATTTGTTAACATTAGTTAATGTTTTAACTAACATGAATGAGCAATGCATTTGTTAGCCTACTGTATTTGTTAATGTTAGTTAATAAAAATACAGCTGTTCATATTGTAAATGTCGAAATTAACGTTAAAGATGAATGAATGCTGTAGAAATGCAGTTCATTATTAGTTAATGTAGTTAACTAATGTTAACTAATGAACTTTTTGTGAAGTGTTAGTGAATTTGTTGAGATTAGCAGTCTGTTAAACTCATTTTACAAGTATAATAAACACAAAAGGAGTTGAGTATTGTGCATTCCCCCAATGCACAACACCCGAACAATGAATAAAACTACATAAGATATGCAACGGAAAAGTTCAGCATCCGCGTCAGCGCTCCGGCGGACTCACTTTCAGCTTTGCACTAAGCGCCATGGGCGGGATGTTCGCCTACACGTCGATCTGTGAGCGCTGATTGGCTGCTGTGCTGGATGCTACGTGTCAATCAATCTCGGTAAACAGAGAGAGATTTAAATCAAAAGGCATATTATTCTTGTGAATATAATGGTCTTTTTTAACACTCAGAATAGTTTAGTGCAGTAGTTCCCAAACCTGTCCTGGAGTTCCCCAGCACTGCACATTTTGGATGTCTCTCTCATCTAATACACCTGATTCAACTCATCAGCTCATTAGTAGAGACCGCAAGACCTGAAGTAGGTGTGTCAGATAAGGGAGACATACAAAATGTGCAGTGCTGGGGTCCTTCAGGACAGGTTTGGGAACCACTGGTTTTGTGCATTGGCAGCCATGAGATGGGCACCACTCAACCACTCACCATTATGATCTCATGCTCGAGTGTTTGTGTTGTGAAACTTGATGTGAAATAGTATGGCTGATAGAGATAGTTAAGCAATTTAGCCCTTTCTTAAATATTTTCACATATTCTTTACTGATACCCTTTCTGTGAAACAATTTCTATTCATTTCTGTTTAGATTTCTGACAAGTTTAAAGTGGGGTTGGGGTTCATGAGAAATCATCTTTTAGATAATTAAAGATAAAATTAAGCTATGCAACCTACTGGACATAAACACAATGTCGTTTTTTCTCTTCTGTTCACAGGAGGGAAATTGGCTCTGGAGTGATGGATCCAAAATGATCTATACAATATGGTCACCTGGAAATCCCAGTAACTTTGCTGGATATGAGCACTGCATTGAGATGAACTATGGCAGTAAGTAACTGCTGTTAATGCTCATGAAATAACATGATAAATGTTCCATCAATCTGAATTGTGTTACACCATACATCAGAAGATTAGCAGATACTGCTACATGTCATATTGTATTTCCAGAAGCTACAAAATAAAAATATCATCACAATGAAAAATGTTTTGTGATTATTCATCGCAAATCATTGTTGCTGACATCAAATACTAATTTTTCTGTGTCTACCATACTAAATAAACTTAATAAACATTTAGTTTTTTTTTTTTTTTTTTCAGAATACACAAATGATAAAAACAACTATTTTTTCTGTCTTTCAACAGATGGCAAATGGAATGATGACAAATGTTCTGTACAGAAGCCCTTTGTGTGTGTGAAATGAACCAGCATGTGAAAAAGATCAATGAAGAAGAAACAAGCTACATTGACTCATTTACATTCCATTAGAAATGTTTAATGGAGGCTAATAAATGTGTTTAAAATGTGATTATAAATAAATAAGCAAGGCAAGTTTATTTACATAGTCAAGTCAAGTCACCTTTATTTATATAGCGCTTTTTACAATGCAGATTGTGTCAAAGCAGCTTTACATTGATAACTGGTATATAATTTTGGCTGCACAGCAGCTCTTAAAGAAAATGGTGTCAATGCAGGCTAATGCATAGCACTGTTGTATATCAAATGTCAAGTGTCCCCAACTAAGCAAGCCAAAGGCGACAGCGGCAAGGAACCCAAACTCCAACAGGTGACATCAGATGGCAAACAGGTGGCAAATAGACTTCTGTGTTAAAATATAGACAAAAAAACCTTTGGAGAAACCAGGCTTAGTCGGGGGGCCAGTTCTCCTCTGGCGAACAGTGCTTTGGTACGATTAATTTTTCTTATGTCCGTTAGGATCGCAACATAGCACATTTCATACACAACACTCTAAACAAAAATGGTGCTATATAGCACCAAAAGTGGTTCTTTGGCTCGTAATCATAGGGGAACCTTTTTTGGTGCTATACAGCACCTATTCTTAAAGCTTTCTAGCACATTTGTCAAATTAGAGGTGCCATATATGGTTGTTTTTTGAGCTAGCAGGGCCCATTATCATGCCAGATACTACTAAGTAGTAAGACTGAGTCAATATGCTTCTAAATGACACTTTTATGAATGATAATTAATAATTTCTTACCAAATCATGACTTTAAAGATTCAAAATCATGTACTAAATGCTTACTGAGAAACAAAATACATTACACTTTCAAAACCTTCTAATTGATTTCTTTCAGCAGCAAATGAACTCAGTGCTGACAAGTCAGGAATATACATGTACAACATCACATTATACTCCCCTTTTATACACATACAAAATAATGCAACAAGCTTGAAATATGTACATTTTTGAAGAAGACAATAGTCCTGTTTTTCCATACTGAGTTATACTCTGAAGTCCTGCAGTATCTTTCACTGTCAACAGCGCACTAACATTTTTGTAAGTCCTTCAGGATTTCAAAAACAATATAGAAATTGGAACTAAAACTGGAAGAAAGAAAGCAAGAGAGAATATGGACTCCGAAAGTCTACTCACAGATTGAGTTGTACACTCATTTTACAGTGACAGGAAGTCCGACTGCATCCTTCAATTTCAAAACACATTCCAAAAAAAGTCTGTCTTTTTCAGTCCTTTAGGATACTGGATTGGATTCCATTCCAAGTGCAAAATATACACACAGAAGGAGGCCCAGTGCCATTGAGATGTCCTCACTCTCCTCTGTGATTAACTGGCCATCCAACATGAGCACAATGTGGTCATACTGCATGGGATGATCCTCCCTGCAGCCTTTAAGCACTTTAATCTTATCTTATCCAGTATCCAGTTTGAAAGTGATTGTATTAGCAATTTTCAGTAATTTCACTCACTCGTTAATCTAATGTTAAAAAGACTATAGATTTTCCAAATAGAGTACACGCAGGAGGAGGCCCAGTGCCATCAAGATGTCCTCGCTCACCTCTGTGATTAACTGGCCATCCAATGTGAGCACAATGTCGTCATACTGCATGGGATGATCCTCCCCGCAGCCTTTAGGCACTATCTTAGGTGTTGGGATGTCAGGAGGGCTGGTCTGAGCATGGCCCTGGAGGAGAGGGGATAATAGCATTAACCATCTTCACATATTTATTTGAAAGGCAAACCTTATAAGTTAAATTAATTTTAACTACTGTCATACAACTGCTCAAATACTTTTGGCCATTAACTGAAAATGAATGTAATTTTCTCTTCACATTGATAGAATAGTTAGTGTAGACCAACAACAACAAAAATGTTTGCACTGAAATCATTTGCATAACAAGATGTGCAATAAGTGTAGTGCTTTGATTAGATTGTGCTTCACACACTGTTCATGGCTCACCTCAACTTCAAACTTCAACCCCGGGTCCACCTTGAACAGTGCAGGCAAGAGCAGAATAGCTGCTACCAACTGTAGGCCTTTAAACAAAATAACATCATTAGCTTGCAATATACTTTTACACAATACTTTTTTTTGTTTTTTAAACATTCATTACTGTGTGTAAAGCCCAAAGTATACTTGGTATTTTATGCATATGCTTTTTCTGAACTCAACACAAATTAAGATCTTTTTGATGAAGTCTGAGAGGTTTCTGTCCCTTCATTGAGATCCAACGCAACTTCCACTCCAAGGTCCAGAAAGGTAGGAATGACATCATTAAAGTACTCCATGTGATTCCAGTGGTTTAACCTCAATTTTATGAAGCAACGCGAGTGCTTTGTTTGCGCAAAAAAAAAACAACAACATAATTTACCACTTTACTTACAAAAATATTGATCTGCAACAAGCGTTCACGAGAGCATGCGTGTTGTGTTCATGCGAGAGCTGACATTGTTGCGTGAATAAAGTAGTAAATTATGTTTTTTTGCGCAAACAAAGTGTGATATGGTGATTAAGTTCCCAATGTTAATATAAAACTGGTTAATAGTATTTTTCTAATATTGTAAAATAGTATTAAATTCGTTATTTGTGTTTATGAGAAGGAAAGTATCTTTTGTGCATTTAGTAAATTAATTATTTATTTATTTGGCATATCTGCGTCATGACGTCATCGCACGCTAGTTTGGTGCGCGCCTGTGATGTGCTTCATTCATAGTAAATGAAGAGATGAGAAGCCATCACATCAGACTCTCTCTTAATTTTCTTATACTTCTTTTCAGGAGTACTACAAAAGCACTCACGTCGCTTCATTAAATTAAGGAATTTCTGACTCTCCTTTTTTAGGAGAGTCAGAAATTCTTGTTCCATAACCAGAGACTGCTCTGGGTTGACTACCGTAAATAGCACCCCGATGAAGCTGGGCGGCCTCAGCCCAAACTGAATTCTGTAACCCACTTCTATCATATGCAGCACCCATTGAGATATATTGGGCAGACATTTCCATTCTGCCAGAAAATCTACTAAGGGAACCAGTCTCTCGAGACTGGCCTCTGGTGCCGATTGTGCGATCAGACCAGTGTCCTGAAATGGCGAACCGGCAGGAAGCAACTGAGCTGAACGCTCCACGATCCTCCTCGGAGGATCACTGGAAGCGTCTACACCTTGAAACACACGAGGTGGCAGGGTTGGCAGAACGGCCTCCTGAGGGCACTGAAGAGAAGCGGGCACCGTATGATGAGGTGAACTCCGCTTCTCCCCAGAGGGGACCACCCTCAGAAGCCTGACACAATCTGGCGTCAGGACTTTTTCACCGAAGACTTCCTGGAGATGATGACAGTCCTCAGATCTGCCTTCTTCTCAGGGACCTTCGGCTGCAACCGCCACCCAGACCCCCACCCACCCTGCTTCTGAGGAGGAGCCCGAGTGGCGACGCTGATCTTCTGTTGAGCTCTGTGCGAGGAGCTGGTACTCGGCTGAGGCTTGAGAGCGGCGGGGGAGAATTTTCTGGAATGCCGCCGCTTGTTTCTTTGCCTCCTGAAAACTGTCGACGACCGTGGTGACAGCGTCGCCGAACAGGCCAGAAGGCGAAAGCGGGGCATTCAAAAGGAAACTCTTTTCTTTTTCCTTTATGCCACTAAGATTGAGCCATAAATGCCTCTCAGTGGCCAGGGCTGCCATAGAGCGGCCGACTGACTTGGCCGTCTCCTTGGTGGCCCTGAGAGACAAATCTGTGGCATGACGCAGTTCTCGAAGTGCGTCTGCAGAAAACTCCCCGCCCTCATCAATCTCTTTTAACAGATCAGCCTGGTATGCTTGCATGATGGCCATAGTGTGCAAGCATGCCGCGGCTTGACCTGAGGCCGAGTACGCCTTGCCCACCAGTGCTGAAGTTGTCTTTAGTTGTCCACTCCCAAACAAACAACGCAAAGCTCGTGTGTGTCCCCACTCGTGATGTAGCGAGGGCAGGGAGAGGCATATGGTTTGAATTGTTTGCTTGCCATTATTTTATATATATATATATATAGCAGGGACAGACAACAATAAATAGACGTGTTAGACAGATACACAGAGTGCTTGCTGAAGACACAGAAGCTAGCGTTCTTTGTTCTGGGTATGCTTTATAGTTTCCTGGTCTGTGACGTCACCCACCTATGACGTTCCATCACGTTATTGGACAGTTTACACATGTGCTTCACGACGCATCACGCAGAGGCGTTCCCACCGCGTTCCAACGCAGCGGGACTTCCCATGAAAGGGAACTTAACCTTTTCAAAATATTTAACAACTGAAAACACTGGTCCAATTATGAAAGGTGCATCCACACTCCAGATATTGTTATCCAAACTGTACTCCGTCTTGTTGGAAGTCCTTGGATCATCCTGCAAAATAGGAAATTATCAGTTAGAACCTTTAATTGTAAAAAAAAATAATAATAAAAAAAATTAAAAATTACAACTTTATATTAAATATTATAAAAAATTAAGTTAAAATGTAATGTATTTAATAGCCATATTCTACATTTTTAGAACATATTTTATCTTTATGTCCCCATATTTGAAATCATATGATGTACATGATGTACAAAGAAATCTCTATGAATATTTAGAATGAAGAATGAAGAATTATCTGTTCTATACACATACATATACATACATTTGCGTGTGTGAAATTTTAACGATGACACCGCACACAGAAACGGCTAACATACACTACCAGTCAAAAGTTTGGAAACGGTAAGATATTTAATTGTAGTGATTTTACTTTCGCACATCCAAGGACGCACAGTAAAATAGGGATTGAAACAGTTATTTTAAATTGTAATAATATTTCACAATATTACTGTTTTTACTGTATTTTTAATTAAATAAATGCAGCCTTGGTGAGCAGAAGAAACTTCTTTTAAAAACATTAAAAATCTTACCGTGTCCAAACTTTTGCCGGTAGTGTACATTTACATAATAGTTTATCTATCCATACATTATGTATGTGAGGCTTACACATTTACACATTTACACATTAAACATTTACACATTACACGTTCTACCTCTCCGGTTAAACGTTTCCCATAACTCTCCGCCCTCTTCTTTCTCTCTCACAAACTCTCTCACAAACGTGCAGAACAGATACACAATCAGCTAATCAGCGCCACATTGAGACAAAAAAAACAAAAAAAACAATAAAGGACTTAAATAATCGTATGGTAAAGAGACATATTACTCGCTAATTTCAGTTTCGTTTATCTTGCTATTGTATGAAACTTTATCATGTCTACAATTATTATTGTAGGCTTTTATTTACAAGTATTATCGCGCAATATGAGCGGGATAATATACTGAATTCGTGCTGGGATCCTGATCACTTACTTGAAATTCTTAAAATAAATGATCTAATTTACAATAATCTGTGTTTAGAGAACTTTAATGAGCTAATCTTTCTCTGACCAGCGACACAAACATAAAACATGTTAGGCTGCAAGCCATTTTTTTGTGTATTTAGCCTACATAAAACAGTTTTGTTGATGGACACTGCACTTCCATAATATGTCTTTTAATGTATAATTATAATTACGCCAACATATGAGTTAAGACTAGTTAAAACTATACAAAGATTATCCACTGTTATAAATGTTATATCCACTGCATAAAATTTAAAGTAATATTAATACTTACCTACAGTCGTATGACTATTTAGATCCTTGAAGAATCAGGATTTGCGAAATCCACCATGGCATGGAGAAAATGAGGAGCTAAAGCACAAAACAGAGAAGGAAACCTTGTGCGTTCGTGCATATTTTTATGTAGATTCACAATTCCTAATATATGTGACTCAAAAAGCACAGTATGTTGGACAAATGGTAATTTCATTTTTTACAGTGTAGGAACATTGAATCATCTTGGAGGGAGTTTCATTGTGTTGACTGTCGTAACCAAACGCGACACACAGTTTGAATGCTGAATGGAGAATGACTGACAGCCTCAGCGGAGGGAGGCATTTATGTGAACTTTAATTTAACGACTTAAATATTTATCTGTACCTCAAATTAAACTATGGAATGCCTTCAGAACACTTGGAATATAGTGCACAGAAACTTTATGGTGCTTTTTAATGTTTTTGTGCCTTTTGTGGAGCTTTACAATAACACAGAATAGTACACGCACAATATCGGATTTGGATCGGTCCCATCCGGCCGCATCAAAAATGGCAGTATCGGAACCGATACCCGATCTGAGTATCGGATCGGTGCATCCCTAGAGAGGACCCAGGTGCAGAATAACAGTTAAAGGAGATTTATTAAACAGGACTCTAGACAAGGCACAACCAGGAGAATTACGTATCACAAAGTTCAGCAGGGCAGATGACAATGACAGGCAGGAAGGATAATAACTGAAATCAGTCCAGGAAGACCACAGGATTCAGGACTTAATTGGCAGCACCAGATAGAAGATGGTGAAGATGAACAGGCAGGAACCCAATGAACCAGAAGCTTGAATGATCTCTTAGAAGTAGCACCAATCTAGCTGCCAGGCAGATCGTCAGTGGCCAGGAATTCTCAGGATGCAGGTCAGGATAGGGAAACAACACAAGACTCACAATAACAAAACAAAACACAAAGAGAACAAAACAAGACTTCAATTCACCAGGGCTAAAACTTAGGACTGAAATAAAGATAACTAACAAGACTAAGACTAAAGCAAGGAAAACAGCAGTAACATAAAAACCTCACAATGAACGCAACGAAACAGCAATGACATGAGGGAAAGAGGCAATATATAAAGGGAACAGCACGAGGATAAGGTGGACACAATCACACTAACGAGGACTAAACCAGGGGGTGTGGTAACGAGAAACAAGGAGGCAGGACCAGTGGAGCACATGGCCAACACAAACAGAGACAGAGCCAAGTGTTCAGGCACAAGACAAACAAAGAAAGACTAAACAAAGACAAGACAGACAAGACTTTCTCCCAAGGTTTTTTTTCTCCATTTTTGTCACCTGATGGAGTTTGGGTTCCTTGCCGCTGTTGCCTCTGGCTTGCTTACATAATTAAAACATAATTACAGCAATCAGAAAAACTAATGTTAGGGTCAAGGGTATAGCTCTCAACTAAAGCAAACAGTGATCACCATAATGGTAAATACAAACATTTTTATTTTTAATAAAACATCTAAACCTGTTAATTCAGCAAGAACTTCTGTATAGGTATGAAAGAAACATGTTTGTAAACTGGTTTCATACTCAGTGTGAAAGGGTCATAAGGCTGTGGCTTTAAATTAGTTGTAGTTCTTATGTTTCTCTTTTCTGTTCTTGTTTCTCTGTCTTTCAGTGATTCTGCTTGTTAAGAGCAGGTGTTCATCAGTGTCTGGATTAACTCACTTCTTGTCATTCACTCTATAAAGTGGACTATATTAGTAAACTAATGTAGGGAATAGTGAATGAAGGTATAGGGTGTGATTTGGGACACAGCCTCTGAGGGTCAACTTTGAGCTCTTAATTCACAGTATATTCCTGGAGGTTACTTTCCTGAAAATGACAAATATTACCCAGAATGCATTGTTTGCTATGGTATATTACTGTTTTAATGGAAAATTGTATGTTACTGTCAGAATTTTGCAGTTTTTTTTACAGTAAAGTTTAACAGTGAATATGAAAAACTTAAGACAGTTTATATAAGTTGCTCACTAATCTATTGCTTGAAGTCTAGTTAAGCAATTAGCAATGAAGCAATAGATAACTATGTTAACGACTGATGCCATCTGGAGGTGCACATGCATAAATGTGTGACTGCATGTCTGTAGGCTACTGCACATGCGTGAAGCTGAGACTTAATGTCTGAGAGTCAATTGTGCATGTTTGCAGCCAGATCCTATTGGAATTAATTCAGACCTGAGTGATTTTGTGTGCTTTTGTGTGTTTCAATGATTGGGGTGAAAACTGTTACTGATTATTGTGAAGTTAAAGTTTGAGATCTGTAAGGGGAATTGATTGGAATTGATCTCAAGTGTTGCTGCTGCCATTTTATTTATACTCTTTGACAGATCAAATCAGTTTTTTGGAAAAGTTTATGAAAAAATGTTTTATAGATAAAATACACTAGAACAGATACTGCTAAATACTTTACATTGAGCCTATAATGAACCATGTGAGACATTTTAATATAGTAATATATTATGGTAATAATTTAATATAGTAAAATTATAGTATTATAATATCATAATAATATAGATATGAATACAGTTTGACACTGGAAACATGAAAGCTTTGGTGCTTTTAATTTTTGAAAGTTTCATAATCATATAAAACTGTAACATGTTAATGATAAAATTACTTTATCACAGCGGATGCAGTCATTAGAAAATCAAACTATATTTAAATTCATATGTTGTAAGGCTTGATTTTCCTGCCAAGACAAAAGCTGAGATCAAGCGCCCTGCAATAAAGCAAAACTCCGCCCCCCACACACACTCCTTCCCCCTGACTCAAGTCACTGAATGTTCTCCAAATATTCTATTTATAATGTATCTTGTGTATCTATAGTTTTTTCCTTTCATGTTTGGTATCATTTTAAATGTCTCAGTGCGATTGGTAAAATGGTTTCAATTTCACAGCAGTCACTGGTATTATGAGGAAGATTGAAAACTAAGGAGAATTCTGTCCTCCTTTTGGGTGGTGTCTCTTCATGATATCTGATAACCCACTCCTCTCCCCCCAAAACAGGTGTTGGTGTAGTAAATATTTACAATCCTTTTGTTCTGGTCTGGGAATATAAGGGAAAGTGCAAAGCAGTCATGTGGGATCTTCTGTAGCCAGAAACCCCTATGCAGTGATGGGTAAGTGTCTTAAAAACACTAATCCACCACTGTGTGTATATGCAATTCTTACTCTTAGAGTCATCTTTGAGCAACTGATGTTATGTATTTATGATTTCTGAACTGGCTTCTAATTGGTTATTTGTGTAATTGGCATGATACATTTTTACCTGACAAATAAACTGTTATATTTGATTTACTCTGGATTCTCCTGAAATCATTATGACCAGTAGATTATGGAGACTAAAGGCTGATTTATACTTCTGCGTCGAGTGTAAGCCATCGCTATGGCGTGAGTTTATGTGCTATTTACCTGTTGCAAAGAAATGTTATTTGCTTACTTTTAAGTTAAAGTCATATAAAGATGCTTGAATGCTGCTTGGAAAGTACCTGCAATACTTAAAATGGTGGTAATGAAGAAATAAATGTATTTGACTTGACTCAGCATGAGATGAGCAAAAGTTGTGAAAGTTAGGTTCCTGAACTTAATGTTTTGTAACCAACCACAGAGCTTATCGAGAGGATACACGGGGTGAAGAAAACGTGTTGAAATCACCAGCGGAGATGAGATAGACGAAGACTACAATGAAGAAGAGCAAGAGTGCTAGAAGAAGACAGAACTTTGGGGTTGGGAATAATAACCCAACAAATTTTAGAGAGTTGAAGGTACATATTAGTGCGTAAATGGTGCTGCGGCTGCTTCATTGATAGCTTTTGTACCTTCTTCAGAGACCTTAGTTTGTCCTACATAAAACCAAAAGCCTTAGTGTAGCTTCATCAGATGAGAGATACAATTTAGATGAACTTTATGCATCAGCATTATTTCAGTGGCTGACATTCATGTGAACATTTACTTTATGGTACCACAGATGAATCTGAAATCTGATAATTTGCACCTCTTCTCTTGAACCTTTGTGCAGTTTTAATCTGATTCACCTGCCATTTATCATTTTTACATTTTTACTAAAGTTTCAAGACTGTCCTCATGAAAACCCTCAAATGAAATTACTAGCAAGGGCATGTACCAAACAGGAAGTGGGGCTGTTTTATAGAAATACCTTTGCATATTGACGTTGTAAGTGTCATTCCACAGTCAACTAAGAATACCACAAAAGTTTAATTATCATGTTACCAGAATCTACTGGAGGCATTAAAAACTGCATGTCATGTTTGCAATTGGTTCAAGCCACATTTACCTTCAGATCTTTATTTGTTAAAGAGACTGTCCATGTCCTGATCAATGGCTTGTTTAGTGTGACTCAAAATGAGAAATAACTGAATGATGTCTTTGTGTTTAATGCATGAATCTGGAGTAAAAGATTCACACTTGCATGATCAGAATCAGCTTTCTAACTTGTTTTCTGCTGATATCAACTGAGAATCAACATGGCCAAACGGGACCGGCGTGGATGGGAGTAGGATCCGTGGTCTGTAACAGATTTACTGTTTAGTAAAGCTGGCCCTATAGGTGATTAATGAATTAAGTAAAATGTGAATTGCTATTAATTAAAAGTGTCATCAGGTATTAGTTTCTTAACAACATGTACTAATAGTGTACATTAATGTGTTAATGGGTCAAAGACATGTATTTCAGCTTCCAGCTCATTATTAAGAAATGTATCATTGTGGTTATGATTATGGTTGACAACCCTACTAATATTACTTATTACGTAACAATTAGTTAATAGTCATATGCCTCAACAAGTAAAGTAATTACATAATGATGCCTTTGCAAATCATTAGATAATGATTAATTAAAACAGACAACTGAAAGATGAAATACATGGCTTCGAACAATTGTGATATTACTTCTGTGGTCTTTTTTCTGAGTCATGTGATTTAGACATCTCAGTAACATGCAGATCTTTTCTGATTGGCTGACACACATCTTGTGCAACATGAGTACACTTATTTAAGCCCACAATGTAGTGGCAAAACAATACATCAAAAGAGTTCAAGATAACAAGACACATCTCTTATATACTATCCAGCAGAAACACCCAGTTTGCTGTTCGGAACACATTTCCTGAGGTTTGACTTTTCTACATTTACATTTATTTCACTTTCAGCCTACTAAAACCCATTTAATCATTTTTGATTCGTGGGGCATTCTGGGATTGTTAGTTCTGCTGGAACATTCCCAGAACAGAGCTTAGTTTCTTTTTATTATTATTATTTGGTTATTCAGAATGTAGCCTATGTTTTATGTTTTTCGATAAATTAATGACTCTAAAATGCTCAATGCGGAAGCGCTTAACGTGTTTAATGCATTCAACAGTAGCTAATGTTGGAGGATACACCTCATCGATGATGCAAGCAGATGAGCCCAGAACGTGATTAAGTCATTTTGAAAAGTGATTATTTTTGGAAGACTTTTATTTTTGACGGGTGGTGTTGAGGCTGTTGCACGTAGAAGTGTGTGTTGAGTCATGTTCGAGAAGGTTACCTCAATGGAAGTTTGTCTGGGCTTAAGTCGGTTAAAGGATGTAATCACTTTTTGTGAACTTTGACCCGTGTTTCACAGTTTAAGAGTTTTTTTTCTTCATTTCGCTTTTTCCCGTGGATTGCATTAGCTGCTGGAGTGAGGCAGTAACACGAGAACTGTTATAAAGTACAAATTTGCTTGATTAGAGACAATTGAAAATATATGTTACATTTTTTACAGACTTTTGTACTTCTTACGTTTTGATTGAGAAGCAGAGTTATGGATTAATTAGATGCACAGATTGCAATTATCTTGGCCGATTGCAATGTTTTTTTTGTAAGTGTGACCTGCCAGTGCTGATTTTTGCCAATTCTGATTTTCTTTCTAAGAACTATTATTGACAGCATCTACATCAACAAAAATCTACTTTCTCTTCAATGCAAAATTAAATTTTCATAAAATGTTATTAAACATTACAATGTTCTACAGTATGTGCGTTGTAAATCTGTTAATCATTCAAACGAGGGAACATTGTGCACACGATTTAGCGAATTATCATGTGCGGGGCTCCATATGTTATGGCCTGTGTTGCTGGACCGGCTCAGAATTGGAAAGACATGAGACTGACCGACCGAGCATGCGTAAAATCCAGTCCCTGACTGGTTGATCAATGCATCTACTTTTAATGTTTAACGTTATTTCCCATGAATGGCATCAGTGTTGGTCAGTGCAGTGAATCAATGCTATTGAAACTGTTAATAATACAGGTCAGCTGACCCTTGTAAAGTGGAGATGAAAGTTAAAATAATCAACACCTTGTTTTATTACATCTATCTTTGAATGAATCCGCGTTAATTGAATGAATGGTTTGATGATTTGCTCAAAGACAGTCCCAATTTAACTGCACTGAGTGACAGCCTGTCTAGAACACACAAAGTCAAGCATTGCTGATACTGGTGAAATATCAGCAGAAAGCCTCTCGTCAAGTGAGATTCAAGGTTTGGAACCAACTGTTATACATAACAATAGCCTAATGAGCTTATTGTCAAGTTTATGTTCTGTTATGTGGACCCTTATTTTGACATTCTTTTCTGTTTACTTCATTTCCTGTTTCAACTCCTGCTTCCTGTCCTGTTCCACCCTCATTGTCTCTCCTGTCCTGGCAGTCACTCTAGTGCTGGTTTCATCTCACCAATGCCAAGCCTCTGGTTCCTTGAGCTGCTGTCAAGTTTCCACTCTTTCCGCACACAAACTCTTTCCTCACTCAAGGCCAAAGGAAAATAGGCTACTTTGAAAGACTGTGCACGAGATGGAGCGGGACGCGGAAAATTAAGTAAGGCCTATACCCGTGCCTTAAGACAACTTTTTATTTTTTCTCACACAAGGCACAGAGAAACAACTTTCTAACAAAGGGACCAAACTGCCTGTCAAGTGAGCGACGAAACTGACAATGATTTTTTTTTTTTTTTAAATTTTAAACTGAAATGAAATGCAATGTGGATGAACATTCACAGCCACTACAGAACACCACAGAAACATAGAAAATGTTTTGGATTATAAAATATATATGCCTATATAAATAACTGCAGAAAGGCCACACTGCAGATAGATATGCATTTCACATGTCGGCAAATCAAATTAAATTGGCTAAATTGCCTGTGCGAGCAAGCTTTAACTAATCTACAGCGCAAAATTGATGCACCGAAAAACAATCAAAAATTAATTTACAGAATTGAATTAGAACAGATTATACCGGTCTAATAAATAATAATAATAAATGAAATAGTCATAATCAAGTCACAAGTGCAAAATGCCTAAAGTGCAGGGGAACATCAAAACACAAGCCACAAATAGTTAAATTAGATAACCCAGAGTGACCAACAAATACATTTAAATTATTAAATTATTAAAATAACGAAAGTATAGCCAGAATGGTCAACTTTGTCTTTTTAACTGCAGTGACAATAAATGCTAAACTAGAGTGGCAGTCTTTTTAGCTAAACATTCACAGCATCCAAAAATCAAATTAGAACCGGCTGAAATGTTTTGAAATCACTTTTCCCCTACCTGATCGAAAAAAATCCAGTCTTTCACGCGATCTGCCCGTGTCCGTTTGAGTCTTTTCAAATAGCGCGCTAGTCAGCTAACATTAGTCAGCTCGTTAACATTGGCCGGCAGAAGTACGCTGCACATTTTGGATCATCTTTTACCATTCCAAAGTGCATCCAATTCTACACTTTAGATTTTCTTATCCCAGACATTGTTAAAGATTCAATCCCTGCCGCCAAGATGCTCCTCTGTCGGTCATGGATCATGGAAGTGAAACTTAAATCGGTCACAGTGGTTGGATTTATTCACGCACATTAAAAATATTTATTAACAGATTCTTTCTTTTCAGATATTTCACAATAATATTCCTACTATGCATGCTTGTCAGCCACCAGCTCAGTCCCTTCCCCGCATTTCCCAGCATCCCTCCTGATCCACACCTGCACCCAGTCAGCTCATCATCTCATGGATTCCCTGCACCTGCACATCATTACCTACACTCTCTATAAAGACTCACTTCTCCTGCACTCCCTTGTTTGGTCCTGTCGATGTGTATCACTATGTCTAGTGTACGTCAACTTGTATGACAATCTTCACGACCCTACCCGTTACTTTAGCTACTTGCCAGGAGTGATGGGCAGATCGAGGCTTCGTGAAACACTGAGGCTACTTCCACACAAAGCCGGAGCTTACCCTATCCGATCTTTTTTTTCCCCTCATCTCAAGAAATATCTGTGTCCACACGAAACCACTGAAACGACTCAAAACGATGTAGTATACATGCCAGACCAGTATGTGGCACTGTAATTTTGCCACAGAGATACACTTAAAACAGCGAATAAGACTTGGAGCATGTGCATAAACCTTGCAGGTTGTATACAAACTATAGTAAAGCTTAGAAATAACGCTTTATTTTGGCTCAGTAGCTTCTTTAGCACGAACACAAGCATCTAGAGTCTGCTCTTGTTGTTGTTGCAGTTTTGTGCTGTTAGCGGCGTCTGACTAGGGTCGACACGTGGGGTGATGACATCATCGTTTCACAAAATATACGGATAGGCTGTACACACGAAAACGCAAAGACGGCGTTTTCAGATTTATCCACTCTGGGACCCAGTTTCAAAAAATAGCGGTTTCACCTTCTGAAAACACCAGATCCGTGTGGACGAAACGCCTATCCGATACAAAATTTGTGCGCATTCACAAAAACGCGTCTCCATGTGGACGGGGCCTGAAGCAGTGGAAGCAAATGTGCCGTGATGTGTCGAGGCTTCGAAACAATCTGACACCCGTCTCCATGGTGACCCCTAGTGGTCAGAACAGTGTAAATGCAACAAAACTCAGGCCAAACATGCATAAAAACACCTTTTACAAATGTATTACAAAAGTTTTATTGAAAGTAAAATCTATCAAATGCAATTAACTAATCATCTAATAAGATTAAATATAGAGTGTCTGTATAATATGTGTTCTTTTATCAATGTTCAAGGCTTGTTTCTCTGTTCCATGGCTCAAGCTAAACAGGCAAATAAGAGATTAATAACTACCATTATTCATTTTAATTATTCTAATGTCTAATTAAAACATCTACAAATGTATAAAACTGATCAGAGATCAGGTAAAGCCCACAGACACTTGTTCAATAGTTCTCAGTGAATCTGCATGATTCATGGATTCACTTTATCATCGCCCTCTACCGGTGAACCATTGAAATTTCAAACTGTTTTGAAACATTTAGAAACAGTGATGATGTAATGAAGCCTCGTTTATTGAAATCACTTGACTTTGGCAGTTTGATACACGCTCCGAATTACTGATTCGAAACAAAAGAGTCATAAAGCTTCGGAGCTTCATGAAGCAGTGTTTCGAAATTGGCCATCACTACTTACCAGTGATCCTGATTTATCTCCTGTCTTCTGTTCCTTGTGTCGTTTCCCTGGATCCTCCAATCAGCCTGCACCGTCTTCACCGTCACCACTGCACCTGCAATACATGGACTGTATTACCACCAGCTAAGTTCACCATCTGCCATTCAGTGACTGTTTCCTCTTACCTGTTCACGTTTTGCCCAGTTCTATAATACCTCCAATAAAGCACTGTTTGCTGCTCACCTCATCTGTCCTCTTCTGTGTGCGTGACAATGCTGTGTTAAGGAATCATATGTATAATTTCATGTGTTGTCACAATACTGGAAATTTTAACTTTGATACTATACCTACAGTACTAATATTAATATTAATATTCAATACCATTCTCAGTACCACAGGGAAAAAACTGCCACAACAATCAGGCTTTAAAATTGTAATTATCAAAAGATAAATATAACAAGTCTAGAACATGACAATGAGGTATATTTTTACATGAACAAAACCACCTTGAGGTAGTGCACTTGTCATACATAAGGCAATAAAAATGCAAAAAAAAAAAAAAACACAGTACAACCTTTTCTATTTTCAAGTAAAATCTTTTGTGTGTGTGTGTGTGAACAGGATTAGATCACTTTTAGTTCACTTCAGAATTAAAATTTCCTGTTAATTTACTCACCCCCATGTCATCCAAGATGTTCATGTCCTTCTTTCTTCAGTTGAAAAGAAATTATAGTTTTTGAGGAAAACATTCCAGGATTTTTCTCCATTTAGTCAAGTCAAGTCACTTTTATTTATTTAGCCCTTTTTACAATGCAGATTGTGTCAAAGCAGCTTTACAGTGATAACTGGTATATAATTTTGGCTGCACAGCAGCTCTTAAAGAAAATGGTGTCAATGCAGGCTAATGCATAGCACTGTTGAATATCAAATGTCAAGTGTCCCCAACTAAGCAAGCCAAAGGCGACAGCGGCAAGGAACCCAAACTCCAACAGGTGACATCAGATGGCAAACAGGTGGCAAATAGGTGTTAAAATGGAGAAAAAAAAACCTTGGGCGAAACCAGGCTTAGTCGGGGGGCCAGTTGTCCTCTGGCCAGGTAGCTATCATAAGTCCGATAGGATCGCAGCATTCAAAGTATTTATTCCAGTTCCATCCAGTTGAGGATCGTATTCATCACACCGGTATGGACGGTTTGTTGAGGAGCTGTGCCACTGCCTGTCGTGTTGATGAGGCCTTCACAATGGATGATCTAGTTGATTCAATCTCTGCTGATACTTCAGGGGTGCGTTGTGGTCGTGTCAAGGCGCCGGTCCTCGATCTCACCTGGACACGCCCCGGATCCGGCTGACTACGGTAAACCTCGGGATAAACAGAGAGACTAATATTAGCGTAGATGCCATTCTTCTTCTGATGTAACGAGTACATCTGGTGTTATAGGAAGTGTTCCCGGTTCCGGCTGACCTAATTTATGCAGCCTAATAATCCTTTAACGGATTTGAAAATATAAATTGATAATGTGTTGAGTGTATGCCAGGTTAAAGAGATGCATTTTTAGTCTAGATTTAAACTGACAGAGTGTGTCTGCTTCCCGAACGATGCTAGGAAGATTGTTCCAGAGTTTAGGTGCCAGATAGGAGAAGGATCTACCGCCTGCGGTTGATTTTGATATTCTAGGTATTATCAGCTGACCTGACTTCTGAGATCGCAATAGACGTGAAGGACTATAATGCATTAAGAGCTTGCTCAGGTACTGGGGAGCTAAACCATTTAGTGCTTTGTAAGTAATTAGCAAGATTTTAAAATCTATACGATGTTTAACAGGAAGCCAATGCAGTGTTGACAGAACTGGGCTAATATGGTCATACTCCCTAGTTCTAGTAAGAACTCTAGCTGCTGCATTTTGGACGAGCTGTAGTTTATTTATCAGGCGAGCGGAACAACCACCCAGTAGAGCATTACAGTAATCTAGCCTTGAGGTCATGAACGCATGAACTAACTGTTCTGCATTTGTCATTGAGAGCATATGTCGTAGTTTAGATATATTTTTAAGATGGAAGAATGCGATTTTACAGATGCTAGAAACATGACCTTCAAATGAAAGATTGGTATCAAAGAGCACACCCAGGTTCCTAACTGACAACGAAGACTTAACAGAGCAGCCATCAAGTGTTAGACAGTATTCTAGGTTATTACGTGAAGAAGTTTTTGGTCCAAAAATTAGAATCTCTGTTTTTTCTGAATTTAGAAGTAGGAAATTACTGGTCATCCAATTTTTTATATCAGCTATGCATTCTGTTAATTTTGTGAATTGGTAAATTTCGTCAGTGAAAACTAACGCCATGCTTCCTAATGATATCTCCCAAGGGTAGCATGTACAGAGTGAAAAGCAACGGTCCTAGTACTGAGCCTTGCGGTACTCCATATTGAACTTGTGATCGATATGACCTCTCTTCGTTTACTACTACAAACTGATAACGGTCAGATAAGTATGATTTGAACCATGACAATGCTATTCCACTAATGCCAACATAATTTTCGAGTCTATTTAAAAGAATATTGTGATCGATAGTGTCAAATGCAGCACTAAGATCCAGTAACACTAATAGAGAGATACAACCACGATCTGATGATAAGAGCAAATCATTAGTAACTCTAATGAGAGCAGTCTCAGTACTATGGTACGGTCTAAATCCTGACTGGAAATCCTCACAAATACTATTTCTTTCTAAAAAGGAACATAAAAGACTTTTGCTAATACTGTAAATATTACTATAAATTACAGCAACACCTCCCCCTTTGCCTTTCTGACGAGGATTGTGTCGATAATCGTAACCTTGAGGGCTAGACTCATTTAAAGTAATGTAATCATCTGGTTTTAGCCAAGTTTCTGTCAAACACAGCACATCTAGATTATTGTCTGTGATAATATCATTTACAATAAGTGCTTTTGAAGAAAGGGATCTAATATTTAACAACCTAAGCTTTATCATTTGTTTATCATTATTATCTCTGTTTTTTATTTGTTGAACATCAATTACATTTTTACCATTAAATGGGTTTGGAATTTTTTTATTTTTACTATTTCGGGGTACAGACACAGTCTCTATGTGATAATATCTAGGTGTAAGAGTTTCTATGTGTTGGGAATTGTCTGACTTCTGTAACGTGAGGCAGCTAGCAGACGGTCGGTTTAGCCAGTTTGTCTGCTGCTTCCTGACCTGGACCCCAGTTTGTCATGTTTCCGCTCTAAGACTATGTGCCATATTACTAGAGAGAAGAGCAGCACCATCCCGGGAGAGATGAATACCATCTCTTTTCAACAGGCCAGGTCTGCCCCAAAAACTTTTCCAATTGTCTATGAAACCTATATTATTCTGCGGACACCACTTAGACAGCCAGCCATTGAGTGATGATAATCTGCTAACTATCTCATCACTCCGACAAACAGGAAGAGGGCCAGAGCAAATTACTTTTCCTGACATTGTACTTGCGAGTTCACACACCTCTTTAATGTTAATTTTAGTGATCTCCAACTGGTGAACTCGAACATCATTAGTGCTGACGTGAATAATAATTTTAGAGTATTTACGATTAGCATTAGCCAGCACTTTTAAATAGTGGACTTGAAGGTCCAAATTGCAGTTTAAATGCCGTTTCAAAGGGCTCTACATGATCCCAGACGAGGAATAAGGGTCTTATATCTAGCAAAACGATTGCTCATTTCCTAAAAAAAAAAAAAATAATAATAATAATAATCTACTCTTTAACCACAAATGCTCATCTTGCACTGGCTCTGCGATCCACCAAGTACAAACTATATAAAAACATTGTTTGTACACATTGATCTACTGGTTCTTGTCACAAATATACAAATCTTTGTAATAATTATTTATGTATAATTCTGTTTTAAAATCTATGCAGAGTTCCACTGTTCTTTGAGAAACGATGGCGATCTGGACTGTCTATCTGTCTCTCGGTCTTCTGGTCGCTTTGAATGCTTCAGGTAAAACTATTATTCCACGTCTCACATCATAACTGTTATTTTAACATGAATTGAAGCACATCTGGGACTCTGTAATGACTAATCAGAATCCAGGAATGATCTAATACAGTATGTGCACCTGAGTTTGTCTCTGAATTATTATGATAATATTAAGACAATAAAACAACAATAATTATATCATTATATCAGCTAAAGTTGTTAATGATATTATATTACATTAATTTTGACAATAATATACAACACCAAATATGCCTGTTAGTTTGCAGTATATATTTATTAGTAGTTTTAGTAGCACTACTGCTACTGGCAGTTCTGTTTTAAAAATGTGTATTTCTTTCTTTTTAAGTGGAAACTCGTTCTCTTGGAAATAAAGAATGTGGTGGTAAGGCTTCTCTTGTCTTCTACTTCTCTTGTCAGTGTGTATGTATAGTACAGTACAAAAGTCCAAAACCTGTCCATTTCTCCACCATAACAAGTGTGTCTAACACCTGATGATCATGTTCTCCAGCATGCTTTAAAAATGTTCTAAAGAGCATCTTGGAAGTTATTTTAAATCCTTTGTTTATTTAATTATTTTTACACTATGTAGCTTTTTTGTTCAAAATAAAATTTAAATAATGAGTCAATACATCATCAGTCCTTCTTATAAAACGTGATTCACTGATTCACTATGGTAAGTCTATTATAAGTGTTTATATTTTAGACTTGTCAGAACAGTTTTACAACTTCCATCACTCGCCTGTGCGTGTCTCGTCACATCTGTAAATAGAGAAAAGTTGCTCCGGCCGCTTTGACGTGTGTCTGGCGTGGGAGTGGGAGAGGTTAGCTGTCACAAGAGCAAGTAAGGAAGAGATGGAGCAGCTGAAACTCCAACCTCTGGGGAATCGCCCGTTTTAAACAAACACTGAACAGAGGAGAGTCTGCTGGAGAAAAGAGAACGAGACAGAGCTCGTAATAAAACAAGAATCAACATTAGCTCGGCTTTAGGAGATGACGAGAACTGATGGATTTGAAATGTTGTAAAAGCGATGTGTTGATGGAGTTTTTATTACTTGACCGGTGAGTGAGGTATTTTATTACAGGACCAGATAGACTGCCATATGTAGCTCTCTAACAGAGTTCACTGTACAGCATCTTTTGTGAAGGGTCGCCTTCATCTCCACAGTCATGTGAAGCCAAAGCACGACCGAAACAATGTTGCATGCCTTTTTGTTTTTTAACCGGTAAAGGGCCAAAAGTTACATAATGTACCTTTAAATGAAAGTTATTAATTAATTTCATGAAAGGTCATTAAAGGTAACAACATAATAACAACAAAACTTCCATTTAACAGCCTGTGAGGCAGGATGGTCTGCCTTTGGATGCAGATGCTTCAGGTTTTTCAGTGAGCCTCGAACATGGGCTTCAGCCGAGGTATGATACATTCAGCTTTTGATATGACATTAAAAATAATATAAGAATATTCTTGGATTAACTCTGTAAACATCTGTGACACCTGTCAGTTATCGCAGGAAAATAATTTCAACTTTTTCCTCAGTTTAAAAAAAAATTATTATATATATATATAAAAATTAAATATATATATATGTTAATATAATAATACAGACATAACACATTTCATGTTATCATTAGAGGATCACTAAAAAACTTTATCTATGTGAAGTTATATCTAATCTATATACAGTATAACCAGAACCTTTTCTAGAAAAGTAGTCCCACCTCAAATGGCAGATTTTATATTTCACGTGTAAAATAATAAACAAAAAATAAACAGCACAGTGAGTAAACATTGTTTTGATGGTAACTGAAGGCATGTCACAGATTTTGGATTATTAATTTAAAATAACATGTTCTTTGTGTTTGCTCACGTCTCTGCCTCTACAGATTTGGTGTTTGGCCTATGGTGGGAACCTTGCTTCTGTACACAACCATGAGGAGTACATTTTCATAAAGAACCTGGTTAGACGCCAAACTCATGCATCAACACGTACCTGGATCGGAGGCAGTGATGCTGCTGCGGTGTGCAATTATTTTTTTTCATCATACTTTCTGTGCTACTGGGCATTTACCATTCCATTTACATTAAAACTCATTTACTAAATTTAAAAAAAAAAATGCATGAACATAGATGTGTTTTTATTATTTATTTTTGGTCATCAGAACAGTTAGCTTAGTGCATTGGCAGCCATGAGAGGCACCGCTCACCATGATGATGTCATACTCGAGTGTTTGTATTTTGAAACTCGACGTGAAATAGTGTGGCTGATTGAGATAACAGTTTTCACATATTCTTTACTGATACCCTTTCTGTGAAATAATTTGTTCATCATTTCTGTTCAGATTACTGACATGTTTAAAGTGGGGTTATGGTTCATGAGGAATCATCTTTTAGATAAATAAAGATAAAACAAAGCCATGTAAAGCTGTGGACATAAACACAATGTCATTTTTTCTCTTCTGTTCACAGCTGGCATATTGGTTCTGGAGTGATGGAACCCAAATGAACTATAGGATATGGTCGCCTGGACAACCCAGTTACAGTAAAGACGAGGACTGCGTTGAGATGAACTATGACAGTAAGTAACTGCTGTTAATGCTCATGAAATAACATGATAAATGTTCCATCAATCTGAATTGTGTTAGACCATACATCAGAAGATTTGCAGATACTGCTTCATGTCATGTTTCCAGAAGCTAGAAAATAACTTTTTCATCACCGTTAAAAATGTTATGTGAACATTCATCACAAAACATTGTTGCTGATATTTCTGTGTCTACCATACTAAATAAACATTTAGTTTTTTCATAATACACAAATGATAAAAACTATTTTTTTTCTGTCTTGCAACAGATGGCAACTGGAATGATGAGAAATGTGATGTAAAGAAGCCCTATATGTGTGTGAAATGAACCAGCATGTGAAAAATCAATGTAGAAGAAACAAGCTACTTTGACTCATTTACTTTCCATTACAAATGTTTAATGGAGGCTAATAAATGTGTTAAAAAGGTTAATTATGTTTGTTTGATTTTTATTTTATTTTTTTATTTGTGAATGATAAGTTAATTACTCAGTTACACCTGTTAAACATCATTTTATAATCATCACTCCACAGTCTCTCTCTTTTCACACATGGAGGACCAAACCTGCAGAAATTAAAAATGAATAAATGAATGAATGAATAAATAAATGAATGAATAAATAAATAAATAAATAAATAGGTAAATAAATGTGATAATAGGAAAATAAATAAATGTGGTGCTTTTTCTGAGAGTCATGTGATTTAGATAGATCAGACATCTCAGTAACATGCAGAACCTGATTGGCTGACACATCTTACGTAACATGAGTACACTTATTTAAGCCCACAATGTAGTGGAAAAAGAATACATCAAAAGAGTTCAAGAAAACAAGACACATCTCTTATATACTATCCAGCAGAAACACTCAGTTTGCTGTTCGGAACACAGTTCCTGAGGTTTGACTTTTCTACATTTACATTTATTTCACTTTTAGACGACTAAAACCCATTTAATCATTTTTGATTCGTGGGGCATTCTGGGAATGTTAGTTCTGTTGGAACATTCCATTTTTTTTTATTATTATTATTTGGTTATTCAGAATGTAGCCTATGTTTTATGTTGTTAGGCAAATTAATGATTCTAAAATGCTCAATGCGGAAGCGCTTAACGTGTTTAATGCATTAGACAGTAGCTAATGTTGGAGGATACACCTCATCGATGATGCAAGCAGATGAGCCCAGAACGTGATTAAGTCATTTTGAAAAGTGTGTGTTGAGTCATGTTCGAGAAGGTTACCTCAATGGAAGTTTGTCAAGGCTTAAGTCGGTTAAATGATGTAATCACTGTTTTTGTGAACTTTGACCCGTGTTAAGCAGATCTCGCTCACCATTGACTGCCATAGTATTTTTTTTTCGTACTATGGTAGTCAATGGTGTGCGAGATCTGCTTGGTTACAAAAATTCTTTCAAATATCTTCCTTTGTGTTCAGCAGAACAAAGAAATGTATACAGGTTTGGAACAACTTGAGGGGGAGTAAATGATGACAGAATTTTCATCTTTGGGTGAACTATCCCTTTAATGTTATGAAGTGACAAGACTATTTTATTGATGTCTTTACTACCTTTCTGGACCTCAAAAGGTGTAATGACATTGCTGCTATGTGGGGATCAGATACCCTCAGATTTCATCAAAAATATCTTAATTTGTTTTCTGAAGATGAACAAAGGTCTTACGGATGTGGAACGACATGTGGGAGAGTGATAAGTGACAAAAATTTCATTTTTGGGTGAAAAAACCCTTTAGTGGGCATAATGGACATGATGAGGATGCAATGGATGTCATGTGGACATCAATAAACATCCTGAAAATGAGCTTGGCAACTCACCATAACTATGAATACTCCACAGTCAATCCCAAAATGTTGTGGGGATAGCCCCTGTTTGAAGAAAGAACACCCATTATGTAGAATTTACAATGACTATCAATCTCATACATGTTGTTCTTGTATATTTTCATTGTAAATGATCAATACCTCAACATCCAGGCCTGACTGTTCTTCCCATGGCCCAGGCATGAGCTTTTGTGCAACAGCCCTGATAAAAATCAAGAAAGTGTTATAAGGAATACTTAATTTAAATACACACAGTATAATTCAGCTGGGGAACACAAACAGTTTCAGAAATGCAGAACATTGAGTGTTTGGTTGAACATGAGATGCAAACCCAGACAGCAACATAGTGTGGCCCAGATCCGGCCCACATCTGGTACATGTGGTTTACATGCGGACCAGATGTGGGCGGATGTGGCCCAACACTATGTTGCTGTCAGGGAACAATGCTTACATCCTCTGAATGTAAAGAGGTACAATAACTATGCATAGTTTGTCCAAGCAGTCTTGACAAGTCAGGGGAACATGACTGCCAAGAGTAGATGCATACAGTTGGCAAGACAAAGGAATGTGACTGCCGAAAGTAGTTGCATTAATGTGGGTAAGTCAGGGGAACGTGACTGCCGAAATAGATCATTCTGTTGTAACCTCAAGATGTCCCGGTATGGCTTGTGGCTAAAGCCTTGTTCCCACTGTGCAAACATCGAATCGAGGAACAGTATTCCTCTTTTGAGTGGCATCATCACCTATGAGAATAGTCTTGGCAATGAGATACAGAGTCTGTACAGATAATGTAAAATTCCAGGAAGAGGTAGTTACTTTTACGCATTTTGGCAAAAAAAAAAAACTGATCGGCATCTTGGCTATTTAACCACCCTTTCAGCTCAGGGACAAGTTGGATCCTGCGCAGTATGTCCTTTGGATCTGTGGCGTTCTTCTCATGGAAGCGCTCATTTAAGCTCATTTGGCTGCTCAGGCGTGGCAGCCATCTCGGCTGAGGGCTCAGGCGTGGCAGCCATCTCGGCTGAGGGCTCAGGCGTGGCAGCCATCTCGGCTGAGGGCTCAGGCGTGGCAGCCATCTCGGCTGAGGGCTCAGGCGTGGCAGCCATCTCGGCTGAGGGCTCAGGCGTGGCAGCCATCTCGGCTGAGGCTCAGGCGGCTCAGGCGTGGCAGCCATCTCGGCTGAGGGCTCAGGCGTGGCAGCCATCTCGGCTGAGGGCTCAGGCGTGGCAGCCATCTCGGCTGAGGGCTCAGGCGTGGCAGCCATCTCGGCTGAGGGCTCAGGCGTGGCAGCCATCTCGGCTGAGGCTCAGGCGTGGCAGCCATCTCGGCTGAGGGCTCAGGCGTGGCAGCCATCTCGGCTGAGGGCTCAGGCGTGGCAGCCATCTCGGCTGAGGGCTCAGGCGTGGCAGCCATCTCGGCTGAGGGCTCAGGCGTGGCAGCCATCTCGGCTGAGGGCTCAGGCGTGGCAGCCATCTCGGCTGAGTGGCTCAGGCGTGGCAGCCATCTCGGCTGAGGGCTCAGGCGTGGCAGCCATCTCGGCTGAGGGCTCAGGCGTGGCAGCCATCTCGGCTGAGGGCTCAGGCGTGGCAGCCATCTCGGCTGAGGGCTCAGGCGTGGCAGCCATCTCGGCTGAGGGCTCAGGCGTGGCAGCCATCTCGGCTGAGGGCTCAGGCGTGGCAGCCATCTCGGCTGAGGGCTCAGGCGTGGCAGCCATCTCGGCTGAGGGCTCAGGCGTGGCAGCCATCTCGGCTGAGGGCTCAGGCGTGGCAGCCATCTCGGCTGAGGGCTCAGGCGTGGCAGCCATCTCGGCTGAGGGCTCAGGCGTGGCAGCCATCTCGGCTGAGGGCTCAGGCGTGGCAGCCATCTCGGCTGAGGGCTCAGGCGTGGCAGCCATCTCGGCTGAGGGCTCAGGCGTGGCAGCCATCTCGGCTGAGGGCTCAGGCGTGGCAGCCATCTCGGCTGAGGGCTCAGGCGTGGCAGCCATCTCGACTGAGGGCTCAGGGCGTGGCAGCTCGGCCATCTCGGCTGAGGGCTCAGGCGTGGCAGCCATCTCGGCTGAGGGCTCAGGCGTGGCAGCCATCTCGGCTGAGGGCTCAGGCGTGGCAGCCATCTCGGCTGAGGGCTCAGGCGTGGCAGCCATCTCGGCTGAGGGCTCAGGCGTGGCAGCCATCTCGGCTGAGGGCTCAGGCGTGGCAGCCATCTCGGCTGAGGGCTCAGGCGTGGCAGCCATCTCGGCTGAGGGCTCAGGCGTGGCAGCCATCTCGGCTGAGGGCTCAGGCGTGGCAGCCATCTCGGCTGAGGGCTCAGGCGTGGCAGCCATCTCGGCTGAGGGCTCAGGCGTGGCAGCCATCTCGGCTGAGGGCTCAGGCGTGGCAGCCATCTCGGCTGAGGGCTCAGGCGTGGCAGCCATCTCGGCTGAGGGCTCAGGATCAGTGGAGACATGACGTGACTCTGGGCAATCAGCGGAGACGTGCCGTGACTCTGGATGATCAGCGGAGACGTGGCGAGGCTCACGAAGATCAGCTGTGACTTGACTTGGCTCACGAAGATCAGCTGTGACTTGACCTGGCTCACGAAGATCAGCTGTGACTTGACTTGCCTCACGAAGATCTACTGGGACTTGACTTGGCTCATGAAGATCTACTGGGACCTGACGGGGTGTTGTTGTGGCCGCCATTTTGTGAGCAGACGAGGTGTCTCATTCCTCCGCGACACCCACAGTGAATAGAGAGCCAACTGTCAATAAAGCAAAATCCAAAAATTCAGTGAGCGACCCTCGAGGACCATTACGGATTAAGTTATCTTGCAGTGATTCGTTTAATCGATAACAGAAGAAATAAATGAGAGCAAAGTCAGGCAGGTCAGAAAAATATGCAATGTCCAGAAACTTTTGAATATGGTCCTCGAGGGTACAATTACCTTGACATAGGCGGACAAGACGTACTGCTGGATCCATGTTGTGGCTGGAAACGCTCATGTAAGCTGCTGAATGTATGAATGTGGCTGAGTATTCTGTAACGAAGGGAACTGGACGACGGAGTTGAAGATCCACGTGCAGGCTTTATTAAAAATGAGCATAGTCGTACAGGCAGAGGTCAAACACCAGCAAACAGATACAAGAGGGTAAGACAAAAGTGTAATCCAAACACAGGCAATGGTCAAGGTAGGCAGCAAATGATCATCAAACAAGGAAAAACAGTCCAGGGTCAAAACAAAGGCAAGGCTAGGCAAGGAACACGGAGACAAGGTTGGATACTAGGCTAAACAATACTCAGCAATGAGTGTGTGTGTGTGTGAGTGCAGCTTAAAAAGGGTCACTGATGGGAAACAGGTGTGAGTGCATGATTGGTTCCTAGGTGAGGGATTGTGGGAAATGTAGTCCAGAGTGATGTATAAGTGTGTGTGCAAAAAACAAATAATGCATCACATTTTGTAGGCAATGCAAACAACCCTTTCATTGTCAGTCCAAGCTACGAAAACTGGGCACCCTTGATTGGGAGCGAAATGCGTTGAAGTGGGACTGTTCTTAACACAGAGTTCAAAAATGAGAACATGCCCCTCTTCAACTGAAGCACAGCTGAACAGTGTTACCGAGGACCATCTGATTGATGAGTTGACAAAACAAAAGGTGAAGTTGGTGATGAAGATGATAAAGCTCTCTGGGTTTGAGGGGGAAGAAAGTGTCCAGCAAATGGTCTGTTTACTGTTTGTCATAAATATTATCAGCTCCCGCCTTGATCTCATAACAAGACTGAAGGAGAACATGAAGAGCAGACAAACATATGACAAGGTCTTCCAAAGCATATGGGGTGCATCTGGTATGTTACAGTGTTGCTCCATAAACCATGATATTAAGTTGTACATTACACACTTTACAATCTATTGAATCTTTAATCTCAGGTGGATGGTCTGTAATACTTTGCCCATGTGGCATTGTATACAGCATCAAATTTAATCTACGTGCTGAAAGTCCCAGGGACTTTGTAGACCTTCTACTCTCCTGGAAGTAATTCCAAAATATATGTTTATGATTTCGCAAGAGGTTTGGCGACACACACCAATTTGCGGGTTCCTCATTCACTGTAATCAAACATCTGACGCCGCCCACACTGCTGAGAGCGAGAGTTAGATGAATATGTAAATAGCCTACGTGCTGTACGCTTTCTTCTCAGTAACAAAATAGACACAACAAAAAAGAGAAAACAGCAAGCATTTTTTTTTTATAGAAAGCATAAAAGCGTCTTATCGTAACATGGGTATGTTAGCACAAGCTCTGCAAATTAGAACTCCAGTCACGTCACGTTTATTTATATAGCTTATAGAATAGATGTTTATTCAATAGATTGCTTAAAAGCAAGCAGCTTTACAGTATCAAACACGAAAAACAGTGTCTGTGCCTCATTTAATCAGAAGCACAACTTTATTTTGTGCTATAAAGCGGCTATCCAGTGTGTTCATGTTTTCACCTGCGGAGATCTTACCTCAACGAACTCAAAAGATCAAATGAATCAGAGAAGAGCTCCACGCGAATGAAGGCGGAGCCTCAGCGCACACCTTCTATTACGTTATAGTCACGGACAAGGTGGCATGAAGGTGTTTTGCAGCTGAACAGAACTTTTCCTGAAAGTTTGCTTTGGCAAGCCATTTCGAACTTCCAAAAAGAACACAAAACGAACTTCGTTTTGGCCTGATTTTGTTCGAAATGACATCACATCAGTTCGTTCTTCGATTTCGTTTGAAGTATATCAGGGCCTTTATGAAGGCAGACTGTCTGAACCCACAGAAGACAATGTGAAGGCAGCCAGGGATGGAAAATTGCAGGTGTTGCTGCCTTGGCTACATGAAAGGGTGCACTGTGGGGAGGAAAATGCTCATCCGATCACTGGATCATCTGAGCACTATGTAACCCAGGTTACCAACACTCTATTGAGCTGGGAGTAGTTATTTTCATGAGCTCTGAAGCTGCCAATGAGAGCATTTCGTATATTGAAGAACTGACCAATCACGAGTGAGAATGCAGCATAGCGCATTTTTTTTTTTCTGGATTTCGCACGCGGTTAGTGTGTGCTCTCTCTCTCTTTTGCTTCGGTGGAACAGAAGTGAGCGGAGGCGTTTCAGGTATCTTCTATTAAAATGTAAGAATCTCTTTAATCGAGTAGACATATTTGATCAAGAAAAGAAAACCCGAGTGGTATTCGTCTAGAGACGCTGCAATCGAAAAAGTGTTGAGACTGTTACGTCGTTTGGAATCACACGATTGCCGAGAGGATGCCTCGTTTAAAACACAGAAGCAAAAGACATTTTTGATTGGAAATTTATTTCAAGAAGTTTGTGAGTGAAAGAAAGTGGAAATTGAGTTCTTTGGAGCAACAAGGGGTTAAAACGGTCAAGTTCATCCGTGGTCTTGGTGAGTCAACAACAGAGAGTGAGGAGAGAGTGAGGACTGGCGAGCCACACGGAGTTCTCAACAAGTGCTACTGAGTGACATTGACATTGTTGTTGCAGAACTGGACGGTAGGACAGTGAACTAGTAGCACACACAGCGCATTTCACTGCACTCTTTTGGAAGGATTCTAATAGGAGAGACTGAATGACAAATAATTTCATTGTCATTAACTGAATTCAGCCGCATTCACAAGGTTGTGAATGAATCTCAAGTACTGAACTACAAGACTCTTGAAAATTGAGCTTTGAATTCACATTTGAACTTACTCAGATTATTTGGGTTTTCTTCCTAATTGTGTTTTTTTTCCTAATTTGATCGTGTATTTGTTATTTCTTTTCTTTCTTAATTCTCCTATTTTACAAGTTCGAGACAAGGAAGGGAAACTTATGGAAACTTTTCTTCATGAGCCAAGTCAAGTCCCAGTAGATCTTCGTGAGGCAAATCAAGTCACAGTTGATCTTCGTGAGCCAGGTCAAGTCACAGCTGATCTTCGTGAGCCAAGTCAAGTCACAGCTGATCTTAGTGAGCCTCGCCACGTCTCCGCTGATCGTCCAGAGCCTCGTCACGTCTCAGCAGACCGTCCAGAGTCTCGTCACGTCTCCGCTGATCATCCAGAGTCACGTCACGTCTCCGCTGATTGCCCAGAGTCACGTCACGTCTCCACTGATCCTGAGCCCTCAGCCGAGATGGCTGCCACGCCTGAGCCCTCAGCCGAGATGGCTGCCACGCCTGAGCCCTCAGCCGAGATGGCTGCCACGCCTGAGCCCTCAGCCGAGATGGCTGCCACGCCTGAGCCCTCAGCCGAGATGGCTGCCATGCCTGAGCCCTCAGCCGAGATGGCTGCCACGCCTGAGCCCTCAGAGACTACAGCACTGACCATTATGGCCACAGCCATTTGGTGTGTGTGGGCTACGCACACATTGGCTCCAGCCCATGAATCAGCTCCACAGCCCGCTTCAGCCCATGAGTCCACAACTAAGCTTGGTCCAGTTCTAGAATCCAGCCTCATGGTTGTCCCTGAGTTTCCTGCCTGTCTTGAGACGACCACGGAGGTCGTACCAGAGTTTCCTGTCAGCCTTAACATGACCAAAAAGGACGTTCCACTCAGGCCCGCCGGTCGCTACGCACTCAGGCCCGCCGGTCGCTACGCACTCAAGCCCGCCGGCCGCTACGCACTCAAGCCCGCTGGTCGCTACGCACTCAAGTCCGCCGGTGTCTACAGACAAGATGGCCGCTCAAAAAGGACGTTCCAGTCAGCGCCCTGGAGGGCTTTCCTAAGCCCCTGTCTCAGCAGGTCATCCAGAGCCTCTTCTCATTAAATCTTCCAGAGCCTTGCCTCGTCAGATCTCCCAGAGCCTCGTCTCTTCTCATCAGATCTTCCAGAGCTTCGTCTCGACTCATCAGATCTTCCAGAGTCTCATCTCGTCTCATCAGATCTTCTAGAGCCTTGCCTCGTCAGATCTCCCAGAGCCACGTCACGTCTCGTCAGATCTTCCAGAGCCACGTCTCGTCTCACCAGATCTTCCAGAACCACGTCTCTTCTCATCAGATCTTCCAGAGCTGCGTATCGACTCATCAGATCTTCCAGAGTCTCATCTCGTCTAAACAGATCTTCTAGAGCCTCGACTCGTCAGATCTCCCAGAGCCACATCTTGTCTCGTCAGATCTCCCAGAACCACATCTTGTCTCGTCATATCTTCCAGAGCTTCGTCTCGCCTCATCAGATCTTCCAGAGTCTCTTCTTGTCTCATCAGATCTTCCAGAGTCTCATCTCGTCTGATCAGATCTTCCAGAACCTTGTCTCGTCAGATCTTCCAGAGCCACATCTTGTCTCGTCAGATCTTCCAGAGCCAGGTCACGTCTCGTCAGATCTTCCAGAGCCATGTCTCGTCTCATCAGATCTTTCAGAGCTTCGTCTCGTCTCATCAGATCTTCCAGAGCCTCGTCTCATTTCATCAGATCTTCCAGAGCTTCGTCTCGTCTCATTAGATCTTCCAGAACCTCGTCTCATCAGATCTTCCAGAGCGCCGTCTCGACTCATCAAATCCTCCAGAGTCTCGTCTCAACTCATCAGATCTTCCAGAGCCTCGTCTCATCAGATCTTCCAGAGCGCCGTCTCGACTCATCAAATCCTCCAGAGCCTCGTCTCAACTCATCAGATCTTCCAGAGCTTCATCTCGACTCATCAGATCTTCCAGAGTCTCATCTCGTCTAATCAGATCTTCTAGAGCCTCATCTCGACTCTTCAGATCTTCCAGAGTCTCGTCTCATGTCATCAGATCTTCCAGAGCTTTGTCTCGCTTCATCAGATCTTCCAGAGTCTCATCTCATCTGATCAGATCTTCCAGAGCCTTGTCTTGTCAGATCTTCCAGAGCCACATCTTGTCTCGTCAGATCTTCCAGAGCCAGGTCAATTCTCGTCAGATCTTCCAGAGCCAGGTCACGTCTCGTCAGATCTTCCAGAGCCACAACTCGTCTCATCAGATCTTCCAGAGCGCCGTCTCGTCTCATCAGATCCTCCAGAGCCTCGTCTCATCTCATCAGATCTTCCAGAGTCTCATCTTGTCTCATCAGATCTTCCAGAGCGCCGTCTCATCTCATCAGATCCTCCAGAGCCTCGTCTCAACTCATCAGGTCCTCCAGAGCCTCGTCTCAACTCATCAGATCTTCCAGAGTCTCGTCTCAACTCATCAGATCTTCCAGAGTCTCGTCTCGTGTCGCCAGATCTTCCAGAGCCTCGTCTCGTCAGATCTTCCAGAGCCTCGTCTCTTCTCATCAGATCTTCCAGAGCTTCATCTCGACTCATCAGATCTTCCAGAGTCTCGTCTCGTCTCATCAGATCCTCCAGAGCCTCGTCTCATCTCATCAGATCTTCCAGAGTCTCATCTTGTCTCATCAGATCTTCCAGAGCGCCGTCTCATCTCATCAGATCCTCCAGAGCCTCGTCTCAACTCATCAGGTCCTCCAGAGCCTCGTCTCAACTCATCAGATCTTCCAGAGTCTCGTCTCGTGTCGCCAGATCTTCCAGAGCCTCGTCTCGTCAGATCTTCCAGAGCCTCGTCTCTTCTCATCAGATCTTCCAGAGCTTCATCTCGACTCATCAGATCTTCCAGAGTCTCATCTCGTCTCATCAGATCTTCTAGAGCCTCATCTCGACTCTTCAGATCTTCCAGAGCTTCGTCTCGCCTCATCAGATCTTCCAGAGTCTCGTCTCATGTCATCAGATCTTCCAGAGCTTTGTCTCGCCTCATCAGATCTTCCAGAGTCTCTCCTTGTCTCATCAGATCTTCCAGAGTCTCATCTCGTCTCGTCAGATCTTCCAGAGCCAGGTCACGTCTCGTCAGATCTTCCAGAACCACATCTCGTCTCGCCAGATCTTCCAGAACCACGTCTCGTCTCGTCAGATCTTCTAGAGCCTCGTTTCGCCTAGTCAGATCTTCTAGAGTCTCACCTCTTCAGATCTTCCAGAGCCTCGCCTCGTCTCGTCAGATCTTCCAGAGCCTCGCCTCGTCTCGTCAGATCTTCCAGAGCCTCGTCTCATCTCATCAGATCTTCCAGAGCTTCGTCTCGTCTCATCAGATCTTCCAGAGTCTCATCTCGACTCATCAGATCTTCTAGAGCCTCATCTCGACTCATCAGATCTTCCAGAGTCTCTTCTTGTCTCATCAGATCTTCCAGAGTCTCATCTCGTCTGATCAGATCTTCCAGAGCCTTGTCTCGTCAGATCTTCCAGAGCCACATCTCGTCTCGCCAGATCTTCCTGAACCACGTCTCGCCAGATCTTCCGAGCTTCTGTTTCGCTTTTTAGTCAGATCTTCTAGAGTCTCACCTCTTCAGATCTTCCAGAGCCTCATCTCGTCTCATCAGATTTTCCAGAGCTTCGTCACGGCTCATCAGATCTTCGAGTCTCATCTCGTCTCATCAGATCTTCCAGAGCTTCACCTCGTCAGATCTTCCAGAGCCTCGTCTCTTCTCATCAGATCTTCCAGAGCCTCGTCTCGCCTCATCAGATCTTCCAGAGCCTCGCCGCCTCATCAGATCTTCCAGAGCCTCGCCTCGCCTCATCAGATCTTCCAGAACCTCGTCCTGCCTCATCAGATCTTCCAGAGCTTCGTCTCGTCTCATCAGATCTTCCAGAGACTTGTCTTGTTTCATCAGATCTTCCAGAGCTTTGTCTTGCCTCATCAGATCTTCCAGAGCCTCGTCTCATCTCATCAGATCTTCCAGAGCTTCATCTCGCCTCATCAGATCTTCCAGAGCCTCGCCTCATCAGATCTTCCAGAGCCTCGTCTCATCAGATCTTCCAGAGCCTCGTCTCACCTCATCAGATCTTCTAGAGCCTCGTCTCGCCTCATCAGATCTTCCAGAGCCTCGTCTCTTCTCATCAGATCTTCCAGAGCCTCGTCTCGCCTCATCAGATCTTCCAGAGCTTCGTCTCACCTCATCAGATCTTCCAGAGTCTCTTTTTGTCTCATCAGATCTTCTAGAGCCTCGTCTCATCAGATTTTCCAGGGCCTTGTCTCGCTTCATCAGATCTTCCAGAGTCTTGTCTCGTTTCATCAGATCTTCCAGAGCTTTGTCTCGCCTCATCAGATCTTCCAGAGTCTCTTCTTGTCTCATCAGATCTTCCAGAGTCTCATCTCGTCTGATCAGATCTTCTAGAGCCTTGTCTTGTCAGATCTTCCAGAGCCACATCTTGTCTCGTCAGATCTTCCAGAGCCAGGTCACGTCTCGTCAGATCTTCCAGAGCCAGGTCACGTCTCGTCAGATCTTCCAGAGCCACATCTCGTCTCGCCAGATCTTCCAGAACCACGTCTCGTCTCGTCAGATCTTCTAGAGCCTCGTTTCGCCTAGTCAGATCTTCTAGAGTCTCACCTCTTCAGATCTTCCAGAGCCTCGCCTCGTCTCGTCAGATCTTCCAGAGCCTTGCCTCGTCTCGTCAGATCTTCCAGAGCCTCGTCTCATCTCGTCAGATCTTCCAGAGCTTCGTCTCGTCTCATCAGATCTTCCAGAGCCTCGTCTCGACTCATCAGATCTTCCAGAGCCTCATCCCGACTCATCAGATCTTCCAGAGTCTCTTCTTGTCTCATCAGATCTTCCAGAGTCTCATCTCGTCTGATCAGATCTTCCAGAGCCTTGTCTCGTCAGATCTTCCAGAGCCACATCTCGTCTCGCCAGATCTTCCTGAACCACGTCTCGTCAGATCTTCCGAGCTTCGTTTCGCTTAGTCAGATCTTCTAGAGTCTCACCTCTTCAGATCTTCCAGAGCCTCATCTCGTCTCATCAGATTTTCCAGAGCTTCGTCACGGCTCATCAGATCTTCCAGAGTCTCATCTCGTCTCATCAGATCTTCCAGAGCTTCGTCTCGTCAGATCTTCCAGAGCCTCGTCTCTTCTCATCAGATCTTCCAGAGCCTCGTCTCGCCTCATCAGATCTTCCAGAGCCTCGTCTTGCCTCATCAGATCTTCCAGAGCCTCGTCTCGCCTCATCAGATCTTCCAGAACCTCGTCTCGTCTCATCAGATCTTCCAGAGCTTCGTCTCGTCTCATCAGATCTTCCAGAGACTTGTCTCGTTTCATCAGATCTTCCAGAGCTTTGTCTTGCCTCATCAGATCTTCCAGAGCCTCGTCTCATCTCATCAGATCTTCCAGAGCTTCATCTCGCCTCATCAGATCTTCCAGAGCCTCGTCTCTTCTCATCAGATCTTCCAGAGCTTCGTCTCGACTCATCAGATCTTCCAGAGCCTCGTCTCACCTCATCAGATCTTCCAGAGCTTCGTCTCACCTCATCAGATCTTCCAGAGTCTCTTTTTGTCTCATCAGATCTTCTAGAGCCTCGTCTCATCAGATCTTCCAGGGCCTTGTCTCGCTTCATCAGATCTTCCAGAGTCTTGTCTCGTTTCATCAGATCTTCCAGAGCTTTGTCTCGCCTCATCAGATCTTCCAGAGTCTCTTCTTGTCTCATCAGATCTTCCAGAGTCTCATCTCGTCTGATCAGATCTTCCAGAGCCTTGTCTTGTCAGATCTTCCAGAGCCACATCTTGTCTCGTCAGATCTTCCAGAGCCAGGTCACGTCTCGTCAGATCTTCCAGAACCACGTCTCGTCTCGTCAGATCTTCTAGAGCCTCGTTTTGCCTAGTCAGATCTTCTAGAGTCTCACCTCTTCAGATCTTCCAGAGCCTCGCCTAGTCTCGTCAGATCTTCCCGAGCCTCGCCTCGTCTCGTCAGATCTTCCAGAGCCTCGTCTCATCTCGTCAGATCTTCCAGAGCTTCGTCTCGTCTCATCAGATCTTCCAGAGCCTCGTCTCGACTCATCAGATCTTCCAGAGCCTCATCCCGACTCATCAGATCTTCCAGAGTCTCTTCTTGTCTCATCAGATCTTCCAGAGTCTCTTCTTGTCTCATCAGATCTTCCAGAGTCTCTTCTTGTCTCATCAGATCTTCCAGAGTCTCATCTCGTCTGATCAGATCTTCCAGAGCCTTGTCTTGTCAGATCTTCCAGAGCCACATCTCGTCTCGCCAGATCTTCCTGAACCACGTCTCGTCAGATCTTCCGAGCTTCGTTTCGCTTAGTCAGATCTTCTAGAGTCTCACCTCTTCAGATCTTCCAGAGCCTCATCTCGTCTCATCAGATTTTCCAGAGCTTCGTCACGGCTCATCAGATCTTCCAGAGTCTCATCTCGTCTCATCAGATCTTCCAGAGCTTCGTCTCGTCAGATCTTCCAGAGCCTCGTCTCTTCTCATCAGATCTTCCAGAGCTTCGTCTCGACTCATCAGATCTTCCAGAGCCTCATCTCGTCTCATCAGATTTTCCAGAGCTTCGTCACGGCTCATCAGATCTTCGAGTCTCATCGCGTCTCATCAGATCTTCCAGAGCTTCTCGTCAGATCTTCCAGAGCCTCGTCTCTTCTCATCAGATCTTCCAGAGCCTCGTCTCGCCTCATCAGATCTTCCAGAGCCTCGTCTTGCCTCATCAGATCTTCCAGAGCCTCGTCTCGCCTCATCAGATCTTCAGAACCTCGTCTCGTCTCATCAGATCTTCCAGAGCTTCGTCTGGCCTCATCAGATCTTCCAGAGACTTGTCTCGTTTCATCAGATCTTCCAGAGCTTTGTCTTGCCTCATCAGATCTTCCAGAGCCTCGTCTCATCTCATCAGATCTTCCAGAGCTTTATCTCGCCTCATCAGATCTTCCAGAGCCTCGTCTCGTCAGATCTTCCAGAGCCTCGTCTCTTCTCATCAGATCTTCCAGAGCTTCGTCTCGACTCATCAGATCTTCCAGAGCCTCGTCTCACCTCATCAGATCTTCCAGAGCCTCGTCTCGCCTCATCAGATCTTCCAGAGCCTCGTCTCTTCTCATCAGATCTTCCAGAGCCTCGTCTCGCCTCATCAGATCTTCCAGAGCTTCGTCTCACCTCATCAGATCTTCCAGAGTCTCTTTTTGTCTCATCAGATCTTCTATAGCCTCGTCTCATCAGATCTTCCAGGGCCTTGTCTCGCTTCATCAGATCTTCCAGAGTCTTGTCTCGTTTCATCAGATCTTCCAGAGCTTTGTCTCGCCTCATCAGATCTTCCAGAGTCTCTTCTTGTCTCATCAGATCTTCCAGAGTCTCATCTCGTCTGATCAGATCTTCCAGAGCCTTGTCTTGTCAGATCTTCCAGAGCCACATCTTGTCTCGTCAGATCTTCCAGAGCCAGGTCACGTCTCGTCAGATCTTCCAGAGCCACATCTCGTCTCGCCAGATCTTCCAGAACCACGTCTCGTCTCGTCAGATCTTCTAGAGCCTCGTTTCGCCTAGTCAGATCTTCTAGAGTCTCACCTCTTCAGATCTTCCAGAGCCTCGCCTCGTCTCGTCAGATCTTCCAGAGCCTCGCCTCGTCTCGTCAGATCTTCCAGAGCCTTGTCTCATCTCGTCAGATCTTCCAGAGCTTCGTCTCGTCTCATCAGCTCTTCCAGAGCCTCATCTCGACTCATCAGATCTTCCAGAGCCTCATCTCGACTCATCAGATCTTCCAGAGTCTCTTCTTGTCTCATCAGATCTTCCAGAGTCTCTTCTTGTCTCATCAGATCTTCCAGAGTCTCATCTCGTCTGATCAGATCTTCCAGAGCCTTGTCTCGTCAGATCTTCCAGAGCCACATCTCGTCTCGCCAGATCTTCCTGAACCACGTCTCGTCAGATCTTCCGAGCTTCGTTTCGCTTAGTCAGATCTTCTAGAGTCTCACCTCTTCAGATCTTCCAGAGTCTCATCTCGTCTCATCAGATTTTCCAGAGCTTAAATCACGGCTCATCAGATCTTCCAGAGTCTCATCTCGTCTCATCAGATCTTCCAGAGCTTCGTCTCGTCAGATCTTCCAGAGCCTCGTCTCTTCTCATCAGATCTTCCAGAGCTTCGTCTCGACTCATCAGATCTTCCAGAGCCTCGTCTCGCCTCATCAGATCTTCCAGAGCTTCGTCTCGCCTCATCAGATCTTCCAGAGCCTCGTCTCGCCTCATCAGATCTTCCAGAGCCTCGTCTCGTCTCATCAGATCTTCCAGAGCTTCGTCTCGCCTCATCAGATCTTCCAGAGTCTCTTCTTGTCTCATCAGATCTTCCAGAGTCTCTTCTTGTCTCATCAGATCTTCTAGAGCCTCGTCTTATCAGATCTTCCAGGGCCTTGTCTCGCTTCATCAGATCTTCCAGAGTCTTGTCTCGTTTCATCAGATCTTCCAGAGCTTCGTCTTGCCTCATCAGATCTTCCAGAGCCTCGTCTCATCTCATCAGATCTTCCAGAGCTTCATCTCGCCTCATCAGATCTTCCAGAGCCTCGTCTTGTCTCATCAGAGTCACGTCACATCTCCGCTGATCGCCCAGAGTCACGTCACGTCTCTGGATCCATCCGAGAGCGGAGAGGATTGGTGTCCAGTGTGGACGATCCACCACTGACTTCAGCACGAGTAGCTGGCATTCCGAAGCCTCCGCCGGCCGCTTCGCACTCAATGGGGTGATAATACGCCGGATACGCTCGATACGCTCTGTTAAGTATCCGGCGCCTGCTGGTTCCTGCTACTCCCCAGAGGTCGCTGGTTCACCATTTCATTGCACACACAGTTATACATCACTCTGGACTACATTTCCCACAATCCCTCACCTTGGAACCGATCATGCACTCACACCTGTTTCCCATCAGTGACCCTTTTTAAGCTGCACTCACACACTCATTGTTGAATATTGTTTAGTATACATCCTTGTCTCTGTGTTCCTTGTTCCTTGCCTAGCCTTGCCTTTGTTTTGACCCTGGACTGTTTTTCCCTGTTTGATGATCGTTTGCTGCCTACCTTGACCATTGCCTGTGTTTGGATTACTCATTTGCCTTACCCTCTTGTATCTGTTTGCTGGTGTTTGACCTCTGCCTGTACGACTACGCTCATTTTTAATAAAGCCTGCACGTGGATCTTCAACTCCGTCGTCCAGTTCCCTTCGTTACAATTATCAATGTGTTTAAAATAAACTGGCTTAAAAGGCATAGGCCTATAAAAAATATTTCACATGTAAATCAAAGCTGAAGATTCACATGAGGATCCACAGTGGAGAGAACCCTTACACCTGTGATCAATGCAGGAAGAGTTTCTCCATTCTGAAATCACATCTGTCTTCTCATTCTGAAGAACAGACCAGAAAACTCACACTGGAGAAAAACCTTTCAATCGTTCAGGAGCTGAAGAAGAGACCAGAACACTTTTAACAGAGACTTGAATCTGAAATGAATTTTAACCTGTTTTTTTATTGTTTTTCAGAGATCTGTCTTGTTTGTTTTCACTTTTACTTCATTTTTGTACTTTAAGAAATGATTGATTAAACTTGATTGATTAAACTCATTACTCATTTTATCAACAGCTTATTGTTACTGTCCAATTTTATTTTCTGCTGATTCTTCTTGCATCAGGAATAATTTCATAATTATCAGTTATGAAAACCAAGTATTATGTTTGGTTTGGTAAATTTTTTGGGGAACTAAATAAAAAATTCTAAATTCTTTTCCTAGAACATTATTAAATAAAATAATGTTCCCAGAATGTTGGAGGAAGGTTGTTTTTAAATAACCTAAACATAATTTATACAGAAAGTTCCCTTGTAGTTAATTTTAACTTTTATTTTTGTAACCATAAAATAATGTTCCCAGAACGTTGCAGGGTAGTTTTTATTTAAATAACATAAAATTAGCTTATAGTATATATCATTCTCTAATGGTTATTTTTAGGTTATTGTTTTTATAACCATGTAAACTAATCTTTCATTTAAAACATTGCAGATGTTTTTGTATAATGACCTCTACAGAGCTCTGAAATTAGTTTATGCAGCATTTAATAAAATGTAGCAATAAGATAAAACAAAAAAGCACATTATAATGTTAATGTGAAACTCACAAAAAATTATAAATTCTTTGGTTTGTTTCTATCTTCATGAACTGTGCTTCATGTGCCCTCGCTTTCTCGTCTTAAACAGAAAGCTGCAAACTTGTGGAATTTAAAAAATTACATTTTGTTTTACTGTCTGGCTGACTAACATTTGTTTAATAAATAATAGTTCACCCCACATATGACTGACAAATGAATGAGATTGCTGTCTGTCTACATTATTAACAGTTTCACCCTTGATATCCAGTATCACATATACATGTCAAAGAGTTTGTTCTAGTCAGTTTGGTGTTCATTCACACCATGAGGCTTCATGAAGTCAGAACAATTACTATGAACTTTGAACAACACACATTCTGTCACATGTCTGTCTGTTGTTGCACCTTGTTCTGTTTGTCATATGTTCTCCTTTTGTTCTTAGTTTCCTGCCACTTATTTGTATCCTTGGTTACTCATATTATTAGTGTCTTCAGTTCAGCTGTGTCTTGTATATTAGCTCATTAGTTCCTGTATAAGTACTCCTTGGTTTGTTCACACTTTGTCGTGTCACTGTGGTATTTTGGATGTGTTTACCTGCCTTCTTGAGTTATTATTAAACCTTTGAGTTCTTTTGAAAACCTGCTTCTCCTGCCTTCTTCCTCCTGTGGTCACACACCATCACACATTCTTTACTAAATAAACTGAAATTATTACTCATTTCACCACAGCTTTACACAACCAGCAGAAAGAGAGCAGTTGGAATAAAGATAAGCGATGTGTAACAGTTTCACTGTTGCTGTCCAGTGGTCACACCTAATTTAGCAATTTCTAGTATTGCATTAGTATTGCGTCCTTCTCATGAGCATTTAATAATTTTTTGACTTTTCAGTGTGAATTGAATCTCTTTTTTGGCCCATTTTACCTGTAAAATTCAACCTACTTAATAATTATGCACACCTGAATATAAGGCGTTTTTTACTTCCAGCTTTCCTTAACAATTATACATCACTAATTAAATACAAAATTAATAGTAGTTATTAAGATTCATGTGGTTAATGTGGTTTGGAATTGGTAATATGTGCTTGTAAAGTTTGGGTTGCTGAATATTTGATCCCTTTCTTCAAAATCACTTATTGTAAATGATATGATTATAGATTGTAAATTAGATGTGCTGTGTTTGGCAGAAACACTAGCTAAAACCAGATGATTACATTACTTTAAATGAGTCCAAACCCCAAGATTAGTGTTATAAACACGAGCCTGATCTGAAAGGCAAAGGGGGAGGTGTTTCGGTAATTTATAGTAATATCTTCAGTACAGAGCTCTGTACTATTCCCTTTCCTATTCTACTTACAGAAAAAACAGAACTGGCACTGCGTTCGTTCCGTAAGTTGAATAAGGAAGGCGTAGGACATACAGCGTAAGCTTTTTGAAGAATACGGAAAGCGGAAGCAAGTGCAAGGCGATCATTTATAGAGCATATACAGTTGTATTTTTTTTAAAAAAATGACAGATCGTTTCGCTAGATAAGACCCTTATTCCTCGTATGGTATTGTTTAAAGCCCTTTGAAGCTACACTGAAACTGTAATTTTGACCTTCAACCGTTTGGAGGCCATTGAGTCCACTATAAGGAGAATAATCCTGGAATGTTTTCATCAAAAACCTTAATTTATTTTCGACTGAAGAAAGAAAGACATGAACATCTTGGATGACATGGGGGTGAGTAAATTATCAGGAAAATTTTATTTGAAAGTGGACTAATCCTTTAAACTACGCCAGAGTGCGTACATACTTCACGCACCGGATGCCGTGCACAAGGCAGTTGAACATAGTGGTGTATTAGAGGTAAAAAAAAAGATATAAATACTGTTCGGTTTCTCACACAAACTGATCGTTTCGTGTCTTAGGACATCAATGTGTCGTCACGAGCCGCAGGGTTTAATTTGGAATTGACTGTGCATGTTTTTTTGACTCTTATAGATGGTGTTCCTATTGACATTCATATCGACTGACAGACTGCAACGGTTGGAGTTAAAAATCATCATTTGTGTTCTACTGAAGAAACAAAGTCACCTACATCTTGGATGCCCTGGGGTAAGCAGATAAACATCACATTTTCATTTTTGGGTGAACCATCCTTTTAAGAAGATTAAAGAAAATAGTCCAACACTGTGGTACAACGAGCACACTCGGGCCCCAAGAGAGCAGCCAGAAAAATGAAGCGCAGCTAGAAGAAAACAAAACTAGAAGTTCCCTTTCGTGGGAACTATCGACGCTACGTCGAATGACATGATGGGAACCCTCTGTGTGATTGCGTCGTGAAGCGTCGTGAAGCACGAGACATCAGAGGCGGGTGACGTCACGGACCAGGAAACTATAAAGCATACCCAGAACAAAAAACGCTAGTTTCTGTTGTCTTCAGCAAGCGCTCTCTGTATCTTGTGTGTCTTATTTAGTGTTGTTTGTCCCGTTTATATCACAGTGATCTCTTCGTCTGAGGACAAGAGTTTCAAACACCTACATATAAAAAGACACGATATATACACATATAATGGCGGAAAAAACAAACAAACAGCAGTTCGTTAAGTGTGTGCCTCCCTGCACGCGATTCATCTCGGGTGGGGACACACACGAGATGTGTGTTGTTTGCCTGGGAGTTGAGCATGCACAGGCAGCTCTCGAGGGGGCTGTCTGTGTACACTGCGAACGGCTCACTCTCAGAGTGTTAAGATCATGCCGGGCGCTCTTTGAGGAGGGTGCCACGGCGAGTGTTCCCCGTGGATCAGGTCCCGCTGCTGCCGAGCCACAGCGGAAGTTGCATTCGTGGGGATCACAAATGGATCTGGCAGAGGGGGGAGAGACGGGCCCAGCCTTATCACTCCCCTTACCTGCCAGACCCAGTGTCTCTCCTTTGGCGGTGGAAGCACGCGCTGCGGTTTCTTCCCCCCGGAGGGAGACACCGACGCTCAACATATCTTCCTCCGAGGAGGTTGACGTGGTGAGTGTCGAAACTGGAGATGAGGACCCGCCATCCTCGTCTCCAGCTTATGAGGAGCTGCTGGAGGTGGTGACCAGGGCAGTCAATAAGCTAAAAATAGACTGGCCCGCGGAGAGAAGCGAGACAAAACCCAAAAGCAAGCTTGATGAGCGCTTTCTCCCCGCACGGTCACTACCCCAGCGTCGGGGTCTGCCGTTCTTTCCCGACCTCCACACCGAGGTGTCGAGGTCGTGGAATAGACCAGTTCAGTATCGTGTTTTCAGCCCCCAAACATCAACATATAGTAACATCGTGGGGCTGAAACACTACGGCTATAGGGCGATGCCTCGGGTTGAAGAGACGCTTGCGAGCTATCTCTCGCCCGAGTCTGCATCGTCCCTCAAGACCCCAACATTGCCCACTAAGCCTTTAAAAACAACATTGAGCTTGGTGAGCAAGGCTTACTCGGCGGCAGGTCAGGCTGCAGCTTGCCTTCATACTATGTCCATTTTGCAAGCTTACCAGGCTGACCTGCTGGGGGAGATAGATGAAAGCGGGGAAGCGACATTTGAGTCAATACAGGAGCTCAGAAAGGTGACAGATCTAGCTCTCCGGGCCACCAAGGAGACGGCCAAATCAATCGGCCGCTCTATGACAGCCTTGGTGGCCATGGAGAGACACCTGTGGCTCAATTTGTCGGATATGAAAGACAGAGATAAAAACATCCTCATGGATGCGCCGCTGTCTCCTGTGGGCCTATTCGGCGACGCAGTATCATCTGTCGTCGATAGGTTCCAGGAGACGCGTAAACAATCAGCGGCCTTCCAGAGATTGCTTCCCCGCCGCTCTCATCCCCCCGGGGCTGCTGCCATCCCCCCGGGGCTGCAGCCTGATCTGCCGCCGAGTAAGCCTTGCCCACCAAGCTCGATGTTGTTTTTAAAGGCTTAGTGGGCAATGTCGGGGTCTTGAGGGACGATGCAGACTCATCTCCCCGGGGCTGGTGAGCGGGAGCAGCCTCGGCCGACAGCCAGCTCCTCGGCGCATAGAGCGCAGCAAAAAGCCAGTGTGGCCACCCGGGCTCTCCCGCAGAGAGCTTGGGGACCGGGGCGGTCAGCACAGGCGAAGCCTTCCGGGGGTAAGGCGGATCTGAGGACTGTCATTATTTCCCGGAAGGCTTCAAAGAAAAAGCACAATAGTGACACTCAAAACTCAGACAACAGAAACCCTTTAAATTCCAACAGAGCATTAAACACTAACATATCTATTCTATGTGCAAAACATACAATAACACTTCATTTCAGCATTGACTCATTTTATTGAGTTCACATACATTTTTTTTTTTTAAATTAGTGCAAGGAATTTTAATTTCTGAGTGAAATTTAGTACATTTGACTCTGAGGTTTTTACAGTACATTACTGTTTTTGTACTTTTTACGATAAACTACTGGCAATAATAGTGTTGTGGTTAACAGAGTTTGCTTTAGTTGGGCTCTTGACCCTTGACATTTTAAAATCATTTTCTTTTTCTCTGGCTGCTTTAACTGTGTTTTTGCAAGCCACATTTATAGCAAAAAAACAAACAAACAAACAAAAAATATATGATGCTGATCAGTGACTGCTGATTATGTATTAATGATGACATAACCATCATTTGGTGGTGCTGATCTCATCCTGTGTTCAATCCTTCATCAAAAGCATTACATTATTAAAAAAACTTGCATTATACCTTACCACCACTGTGAAAAAACAGCAAGAATTCCAGCAGTATTTATTATATCAGTTATTATGAATGATTTTTTTTTTTTTCGACTTGAGAAGGTATGATTTTAATATCCTTCAAAATAACTGATGAATGAAACATTGCTGGAAGAATGCTGTAGAATCACAGAACTACTATAGTCAATAAATATAAAATTAAAACAGTGGATGAGATCAGTGGATCAGACAAGTCCATGATGATTATGGCATCATCACAACAGCCAAAAACACCTGATCAACTTCCTCTTGACTTTTTTTTTTTGTCATAACAAATGTGCTTTATAAACACAGTTACAATCAGAAAAACTAATGTTATAAAATCAAGGGTCTAGCTCTCAACTAAAGCAAACACTGATCAACACTGATAATGGTAACTACAAACATTATTATTTTCAATAAAACATCTAAACCTGTTAATTCCCAGCAAGAACCTCTGTACAGGTATGAAAGAAACATGTTTGTAAACTGGTTTCACACTCAATGTGAAAGGGTCATAAGGCTGTGGTTTTAAATCAGTTTTAGTTCTTATGTTTCTTTTTTTTTCTGTTCTTGTTTCTCTGTCTTTCAGTGATTCTGCTTGTTAAGAGCAGGTGTTCGTCAGTGTCTGGATTAACTCGCTTCTTTTCATTCGCTCTATCAAGTGGACTATATTAGTAAACTAATGTAGGGAATAGTTGAATGAGGGTATAGAGTGTGATTTGGGACACAGCCTCTGAGGGTCAACTTTGAGCTCTTAATTCACAGTATATTCCTGGAGGCTATTTTCTGAAAATGACAAATATTACCCAGAATGCATTGTTTTCTATGGTATATTACTGTTTTAATGGCAAATGTTATGTTACTGTCAGAATTTGACAGTTTTTTACAGCAAGGTTTTACAGTGAATATGAAAAATTTAAGACAGTTTATGAGTTGCTCACTAATCTCTCGTATGAAGTCTAGTTACACTGTTAGCAACAAAGCCCTAGATAACATTGTTAACGAATGATGCCATCCGGAGGTGCATATGCATATATGTGTGATTGCATGTCTGTAGGCTACTGCACATGCGTGAAGCTGAGAATTAATGTCTGAGAGTCAATTGTGCATGTTTGCAGCCAGATCCTATTGGAATTCATTCAGACCTGAGTGATTTTGTGTGCCTTTGTGTGTTTGTGTGATTGTTTCAATAATTGGAGTGAAAACTGTTACTGATTATGAAGTCAAAAGTCAAAGTTTGAAATCTGTGAGGGGAATTGATGGGAATCGATCTCAAGTGTTGCTGCTGCCATTTTATTTCTACTCTTTTGACATCTTTGACAGATCAAATCTATTAGTTACTTTACATAGATAAAATACACTGGAACAGATACTGCTAAATACATTGAGCCTATAATGAACCACATGAGACATTTTAAATCTATTCATAATAATATAGATATGAATACAGTTTAACACTGGAAACATGAAAGCTTCAGTGCTTTTCATTTTTGAAAGTTTTAAAATCATTGTCAGTTTCTGCACATATAAAAACTGTAACATGTTAATGATCAAATTACTTTATCACAGCGAATGTAGTCATTAGAAAATCAAACTATATTTAGAATCATATGGATATATTATGCTGCTATAGTTATTTAGCTGTAGTGGTTGATGAAGATGAGTGTCATTAGTGTTTGTTTTTATATTGTATGTTTGATATTAATATTGCTATTTACCTGTTGCAGAGAAATGTTATTTGCTTGCTTTTAAGTTAAAGCCATATAAAGATGCTGGAATGGTGCTTGGAAAGTACTTGAAATATTTAAAATGGTATTAATATAGAAACAAATGTATTTGACTTCCTCTTTTTTGTAGAACAGCATGTGATGAGCAAAAGTTGTGAAAGTTAGGTTCCTCAACGTAATGTTTTGTAACCAACCACAGAGCTAATCGAGAGGATACACGGGGTGAAGAAAACGTGTTGAAACCACCAGCGGAGATGAGATAGATGAAGACTACAGTGAAGAAGAGCAAGAGTGCTAGAAGAAGACAGAACTCTGGGTAAAAAAAAAAATTCAATTCACATTTATTTGTATAGCGCTTTTCACGATACATATCGTTTCAAAGCAGCTTTACAGAGAATGCATGTCAACATTACAATTTAAAGAATGCAGTTAGCAAATAATGTCCTACATAAAACCAAAAGCCTTAATGTTGCCTCATTAGATGAGAGATACAATTTAGATGAACTTTATGCATCTGCATTATTTCAGTGGCTGACATTCATGTGAACATTTACTTTATGGTACCACAGATGAATCTGAAATCTGATCATTTGCACCTCTTCTTTTGAACCTTGTGCAGTTTTAATCTGATTCACCTGCCATTTATCATTTTTACTAAAGTTTCAAGACTGTCCTCATGAAAACCCTCATATGAAATTACTAGCAAGGGCATGTACCAAACAGGAAGTGGGGCTGTTTTATAGAAATACCTTTGCATATTGACATTGTAAGTGTCATTCCACAGTCAACTAAGAATACCACAAAAGTTTACCAAAATCTCCTGAAGGCATTAAAAACTGCACGTGTTAATTACCACAATGGGTCAAAGATATGTATTTCAACTTCCAGCTCATTATTAAGTAATACATCATTGTGGTTATGATTATGGTTGGCAACCCTACTAATATTACTTATTACTTGACAATTAGTTAATAGTCATACGCCTCAAGAAGTAGTCATTACAAAATGATACCTTTGCAAATCATTAGATAATGATTAATTAAAGTAGACAACTGAAAGATGAAATACATGGCTTCGAACAATTGTGGTATTACTTCTGTGGTGTTTTTTTATGAAAGTCATGTGATTTAGCGAGATCAGACATCTCAGTAATATGCAGATCTTTTCTGATTGGCTGACACACATCTTGTGTAACATGAGTACACTTATTTAAGCCCACAATGTAGTGGCAAAAGAATACATCAAAAGAATTCAAGATAACAAGACACATCTCTTATACACTATCCAGCAGAAAAACTCAGTTTGCTGTTCGGAACACAGATTTCCTGAGGTTTGACTTTTTTACATTTACATTTATTTCACTTTTAGCCTACTAAAATCCATTTAATCATTTGTGATTCGTGGGGCATTCTGGGAAAGTTAGTTCTGTTGGAACATTCCCAGAACAGAGCTTATATATATATATATATATATTTATTTATTTATTTTTTTGGTTATTCAGAATGTAGCCTATGTTTTATGTTGTTCGGTAAATTAATGATTCTAAAATGCTCAATGCGGAAGCGCTTAACGTGTTATAATGCATTAGACAGTAGCTAATGTTGAAGGATACACCTCATCGATGATGCAAGCAGATGAGCCCAGAATGTTAAGTCATTTTGAAAAGTGATTATTTTTGGGGGAGACTTTTATTTTTGACGGGTGTTCTGGTTTGCGTTCCGGTGTTGTGCCGAATTTCGACTCCCTGCCAAATTATTACTCCCCTCGTTTAAGTCGCTACCTGATTGCCTAATCCTAAACCCTCCCCCACACCTAACATTTTGATTGAGAAGCAGAGTTATGGATTAATTAGATGCACAGATTGCAATTTTCTTGGCTGATTCCGATTTTTTTTTTGTATGTGACCTGCCAATGCTTTTTTTTTGCCAATTCTGATTTTCTTTCTAAGAACTATTATTGACCATAACAAAAATCTACTTTTTTTCAATGCAAAATTTTATTTTTATAATAAAATGTTATTAAACATTACAATTTTCTACAGTATGTGCCTTGTAAATCTGTTAATCATTCAAACGAGGGAACATTGTGCACACGATTTAGTAAACGAGGGAACGAATTATTATGTGCAGGGCTCAGTACGTTATTGCCTGTGTCGCTGGGAACAAAGCGGACCTGCTCAGAATCGGAAAGACATGAGACTGACTGACCGAGCATGCGTAAAATCAGCTGATTCCAGTCCCTGACTGGTTGATCACTGCATCTACTTTTAATGTTTAACATTATTTCCCATGAATGGTGTCAGCGTTGGTTAGTGCAGTGAATCAATGCTATTGAAACTGTTAATAATACAGGTCAGCTGACCCTTGTAAAGTTTAAAATAACCAACACCTTGTTTCATTACATCTATCTTTAAATGAATCTGCATCTTCGAACGTGTTCATTGAATGAACGGTTTAATGATCCACTCAAAGACAGTCCCAATGTATCTGCACTGAGTAACAGTCTAGAACACAGTGATGAGTAATGCTGATACTGGTGAAATATCAGCAGAAAAGCCTCTCGTCAAGTCAAGTCGGAACTAACTGTTTTATATATATACATAACTATAGCCTAACACGCTTATCATCAGGTTTATGTTCTGTTATGTGGACTCTTATTTTGACATTCTTTTCTGTTTACTTCACTTCCTGTTTCAATACTGTTTAGTTTCAGTTTCATTGGTTTCTGTATGTCCTTGTTTCCGTGCCTGCTGACCACATTGTACCATTTACTCATTTATAAATAAATAAATAATAAATGGCGATAATACAGCATATCGCGCTATTGAGCCACTCAAAATTACCGCAAGGGTAATTACTATCCTGACAGTCTCATCTGTTTTGTCTCTGTTCAATGTCTCCTTGTTTGTCTTGTCATGTGTGTGTGTGTGTGTGTGTGTCTTGTGTTGGTTCCTGCCCTGTCCTGTTCCACCCTCATTGACTCTCCTGTCCTGGCAGTCACTCTAGTGCTGGTTTCATCTCACCAATGCCAAGCCTCTGGTTCCTTGAGCTGCTGTCAAGTTTCCACCGTTGGCATAGAGCCTGGAAGCCAGAGCCAGCCTGTTCTCCTGTCCTAATGTTTGGACTGTGTTCCTGCCTCACCTGTCTTGTGTTTTGTCTTTTGTTAATAAATATCACCTTCTGCTCATTCTGCGTCTGGGTCCTTCCTTCTCAGAACCCTGACAGAGACAGCCCTATATATGGACAGGCAAATATGTTGGCTTGTAACTTTGAACAGATGATGTTAAAATAGCTCTTTTTAGAGCTTACTGTACTTCTCTTTATACACTTACTTGTGGTGTAAATACAGTAACACTAAAATGAAAAAGCTCCAGTTTCATGTAATGATGCTTTAAGAATTTAAGCTCCCAAGGTGGACAAGTGCAAGCCAGATGTTTTTATCTAATAATATTCCTACTTTGCAAGCTGTGTTAAGGAATTATATGTATAATTTCATGTGTTGTAATGATACTGGAATTTCTAACTTCGATACAATACCTTGAAAAACATCTATATTCGACACCATTTTTGATACCACGGGGAAAAAACTGCCACAACATTAAGGCCTTAAAATTGTAGATTTTTATTAAACGATATATAACAAGGCTAGAACATGACAATGAGGTATATTTTTACATGAACAAAACCACCTTGAGGTAGTGCACTTGTTCAAAAGCTTCTGAGATTGTCATACATCAAAAAGACAATAAAGTGCAAAAAAAAAAAAACAGTACTTTTTCTATTTTCAAGTAAAATCAATTTTTTTTTTTCACAAAGTATGCCAACAGTCCTTAAATGATCAGTTCACTTCAGAACTAAAATTTCCTGATAATTTACTCACTCCCATGTCATCAAAGATGTTCATGTCTTTCTTTCTTCAGTCGAAAAGAAATTAAGGTTTTTGAGGAAACCAAAAAATTCCAGGATTTTTGTCCATATAGTGGACTTTACAGGGGTTCAACGGGTTGAAGGTCCAAATGTCAGTTTCAGTGCAGCTTCAAAGAGCTCTACATGATCCCAGACGAGGAATAAGAGTTTTATCTAGAGAAACCATCAGTCATTTTCTAAAAAAATAAAATAAAATGTATATACTTTTTAACCACAAATGCTCGTCTTGCACTGGTTCTGCGATCCACTAAGTACACCAAGTACACATTGATCTACTGAACTGGTTCTTGTCACAAAAATACAAAACTTTGTAATAATTATTTATGTATGTATAATTGTGTTTTAAAATCTATGCAGAGTTCCAGTGTTCTTTGATGAAAGATGGTGGTCTGGGCTGTCTATCTGTCTTCTGGTCGCTTTGAATGCTTCAGGTAAAACTATTATTCCACGTCTCACATCATAACTGTTATTTTAACATGAATTGAAGCACATCTGGGACTCTGTAATGACTAACCTGAATCCAGGAATGATCTAATACAGTATGTGCACCTGAGTTTGTCTCTGAATTATGATAATATTAAGACAATAAAATGACAATAATTATATCATTATATCAGCTAAAGTTGTTGATTCTTATGAATGATATTATATTATTAATTTTTATGCCTGTTTTAAAAATGTAGTATTTCTTTCTTTTTAAGTGGAAACTCGTTCTCTTGGAAATAAAGAATGTGGTGGTAAGGCTTCTCTTGTCTTCTACTCTTGTCAGTGTGTATGTCTAGTACAGTACAAAAGTCCAAAACCTGTCCATTTCTCCACCATAACAAGTGTGTGTAACACCTGATGATCATGTTCTCCAGCATGCTTTAAAAATGTTCTAAAGAGCATCTTGGAAGCTATTTTAAATCCTTTGTTTATTTAAGGTACACTATGTAGATTTTTTGTGCAAAATAAACAAAATTTAAATAATGAGTCAATACATCATCAATCCTTCTTACAAAACATGATTCACTGAGTGGGAGAGGTTAGCTGTCACATGAGCAAGAAAGGAAGAGATGGAGCAGCTGAATCTCCAACCTCTGGAGAATCACCTGTTTTAAACAAACACTGAACAGAGGAGAGTCTGCTGGAGAAAAGAGAACGAGACAGAGCTCGTAATAAAACAAGAACCAACATTAGCTCGGCTTTAGGAGATGGCGAGAACTGATGGATTTGAAATGTTGTAAAAGCGATGCGGTGATGATGGAGTTTTTATTATTCGTCCGGTGAGTGAGGTATTTTATTACAGGACCAGATAGACTGCCATATGTAGTATTGGGATGGGAGAAACAAAGCTTTTCAAAGCTTTGAATCAATTGACCCAATTGCTTCGCAAAATGATTCACTGTTTCGAAGCGTTGGAAACACCACATGCTCGTGACACCTGCTGGTCAAAATGCAACAAAAACACATGCCAAACATGCATAAAAACAGCTTTATTGAAAGTATAATCTGTCAGATGCAATTAACTAATCATCTAATGTAATCAACAATAATATGTATTCTTATATTAATTTTCAGGGCTTGTTTTATTTCTTCTATGGATGGCTCAGCTAAACAGAGACTATTAACTACTATTATTCCTTTTAATTAATTATTTTTTTAATTTTAACCTCATTAAGACATCTACAAATGTGTAAAACTCATCAGAGATCAGGTAATAGACACATAGGGCCAGATTTACTAAACGGGGCAAATTAGCATGAGCGCAATTCCACAAATGCGCCGATGGGAGTGGCAAGATTTGCGCGTCATCTGCTGCTAACGCGCAAATTAAAGAACACAGACACAGTCACAATCATTTTCGTAATGACCAACGCAATCTAACAAGAGCAGCGTAAATTAGTGCTGGGACGCAAATAAGCAGATCTGATGCTCTCATCAGGTGCAGGTCAACACAGGCGCAACTTGTTACATGTAACCTGACAAACACGTACACATATATAGGTATAATATCGTTTGGCAAGCCATGTTGGCATATATATATATATATATATAACATGGCTTGGCAAACGATATGTTCGGACAATGTCTTCCTCTGGCATTCCAAAGAAATTAATATGAGGGGAAAATATTTTCTCTCTTCTATCACACGCTCTCTGTGCCACGCAGCCATGTCGCAAAATGGGTTAAGACATGCTTTTTTTGAGCGTTAAATAATGGCGCAAATATCAGTAAATTGACAAGCACAAACATTAGTAAATTGCGTTGCATGATTCATTTAAATACTCTCCTCCCATAAATTTTGCGTCTGAAAGGGAAACTCATACAAATGCATATGCAATAAGGTTAGCGCCTTTTCGGTGCTAATTTTGAACTGCGTGTTTTTTAACGCCAAAAGAGGGTTTGCGCTGATGCAAGCTGTTAGTAAATCCGACCCTTAGACACTTAATACTCCGGTAATAGAATCATTGTTCAATGATTCGCCACTGGGGGGTGTTCTCAGTGAATCCGCATGATTCATGACTCAATGGTTTACCCACAGCGGTGAACCATTGACATTTTGAAATGTTTCGAAACACTTATGAAGTAACAAAGACTCTTTTACTGAAATCATGTGGCAGTTTGAAACACATGCTGATTCAAAAAAGGTCCGTAAGATTCACAAAGGTTTCGAAGCTTCATTAAGCAGTGTTTTGAAAGCGGCCATCACTAATATGTAGCTCTCTAACAGAGTTCACTGTACAGCATCTTTTGTGAAGGGTCACCTTCATCTCCACAGTCATGTGAAGCCAAAGCATGACCAAAACAATGTTGCATGCCTTTTTGTTTTTTAACTGGTAAAGGGCCAAAAGTTACATAGTGTACCTTTAAATGAAAGTTATTAATTTAATTTAATGAAAGGTCATTATGGGTAATAGCATAATAACAAACAAAACTTCAATTTAACAGCCTGTCGGCCAGGATGGTCTGCCTTTGGATGCAGATGCTTCAAGTTTTTCAATTACCATTACACGTGGGCTGGAGCCGAGGTATGATACATTCAGCTTCAGATATGACATACAAATTATATAAAAATATTCTTGGTTAAATACAACCTAAGCTCTGTAAACATCTGTGACACCTGTCAGTTATCGCAGGAAAGTAATTTCAACTCACTCAAACTCCTCAGTTTAAAAACAAAAATATGTTAACAGTAAAGAAATTACAATAGAGCTTCAGTGGGCGAACATACATCCCTGTGATAATACTGAAACATCATAATGGCTTAAAAATACAGACACAACGCATTTCATGTTATCATGAGAGGATCACTTAAAACTTTATCTTAATCTTTATACAGCATAACTAGGACCTTCTAGAAAAGTAGTTCCACCTCAAAAGGCAGATTTTAGACTTCATCGGTAAAATAATAAACAAAAAAATAAACAGCACAGTGAGTAAAAAAATATTTCAATGGTAATTGAATTGATGGTAATTGTCACAGATTTTGAAATATTAAATAAAAAATACATTATTTTTTATAAATAGTGGTTTGCGCTCATGTCTCCATCTCTACAGAAATTCTGTTTGAACAAGGATGCGAACCTTGTTTCTGTACACAGCCATGAGGAGTACGTGTTTATACAGAACCTGATTAGATACAAAACTCACAGGACAAAACCTGCCTGGATCGGAGGCCATGATGCTGTTGAGGTATGCAGTTATTTTTTTGATCAAGCTTTTTGTGCCACTGGGCATTTATAATTACATTTACATTAATTTTAAAATAATTAATTTTAAACATAGATGTGTTGTGTTTTTGTCATTTATTTTTGGTCCTCAGAATAGTTAGTTTAGTGCAATGTCAAACTCGAGTGTTTGTATTGTGAAACTTGATGTGAAATAGATATTTTTTATTTTTATTTGCTTTGATACTATTTTCACAAGTAAGGTGTACATTTTCAAAACTCTTAGTACAAAACTCCAAACTGATCACACTTGTAACACAGCTAGTCATTCTTTCAAAACCTGATTTCATGTTTCATTCTAGTTGTACAAATTTTCATTCTACATAATCACTGTTTCAAACACAAGATGATTGTGATATGTAATGAGAACATTTGGTTTAATCACTGAAACACAACAGTATGATCTTCTTTCAGTATAGTACTTTTACACACAAATATTTACACAGGTTACAGGTGCCACGTTAGAAAATACACTTACATTACCTAAATTACATATTGTTGCCAGTACAGTACTAAAAGTTTTGTAAATTTACCAATTGCTTTTGAAAATTGCTCCAAAGCAGTTTAAAAAAAAAAACTGTAATTGAGCAATTTAGCTTAAATATGTTACATATTCTTTACTGAACCCCTTTCTGTTAAATTTATTTGTTCATTTCTGACATGTTTAAACTGGGGTTGGTGTTGGAATCATCTTTCAGATAATTCAAGATAAAATTAAGCCATGTAAGCTGTGGACATTCTCTTCTGTTCACAGGAGGGAGTTTGGCTCTGGAGTGATGGATCCAAAATGAACTATCAAATATGGTCGCCTGGAGAACCCAATAACCTTAGATATGAGCACTGCCTTGAGATGAACTATGAGAGTAAGTGACTGCTGTTATATGGGATGATTTTATATGGAATGATTTTACATGGAATAACTATAGTATCATAATGATTAATAAATGCACGTATTGTACATGAGCACATGTTTTGCTATCCACAAACAAATGACTTTCAAATTGCGTGTGCAAAATTCAAATTTGAAAGTGGATAGTAAAACATATCTGCAACATTTATCAAGTTCATGGATAATTGTGCGTGCATTTATTAATCATTATGATAATCATCCCATACTGTTAATGCTCATGAAATAACATGATAAATGTTCCATCAATCTGAATTGTGTTAGACCATACATCAGAAGATTAGCAGATACTGCTTCATGTCATATTTCCAGAAGCTAGAAAATAACTTTTTCCAGTTTGTTGAATTCAGGAATATTCATCACAAAACATTGTTGCTGACTGTTTTCTAGACATCAAATACTAATATTTCTATATCTACCATACTAAATAATTAAACAAACATTATTTTTTTTTAAATATGTAATTCACAAATTCTTCACAAAATATTTTTTTTCTTTCTTGCAGTAGATGGTAACTGGAACGATATGAAATGTTCTGCAATGAGGCCCTTTGTGTGTGTGAAATGAACCAGCATGTGAAAAAATGTAGAAGAAAGCAAGCTACTTTGACTCATTTACTTTCCATTAGAAATGTTTAATGTAGGCTAATAAATTTATTAAAATATTAATTTTATTAAATTTAATAAAATAGATTTTTTAAGAGTTTTTTTTTTTGTGTGTGTGAATGATAAGTTAATGACACAATCACACCTGATAAACATCATTTTATAATCACTCCAAGGTCTCTCTCTTTTCACACTAACACAAGTTAGAAAATAGCTACCAACAGAAAAAAAAAAACCATGAATGTGAAAACGTTAGTCACCAAATATATTAATGGCACTCTTATTTTGTGTCTCACCACCAGATCATTATTCAATAAATGTCAAGTATTTACCCCACTTTCTCCTAAACCAAGTAGTCTATATGATTTTTTTTTTTTTTTTCATATACTGCAATTTTCCCCAATTCTGTAACAGGGGCAGAGCTACGATTGACAGATTGCTCACACTGTCAGATCCAGGGAAATACACAGTTTTTTTAATACAATTTTCTAACATTTAATATTTCTTCAATAATTATTTTAAATGTGATTTGTTTTGTCATGCATTAGAACTCCATTCTAATATTAATAAGAATATGCCAATTCTTTTTTTTTTTTTTTTTTTTTTCACTTAAAGGGGGCCTATTATGCAAAATTCACTTTTGCATGGTGTTTGGACATAATGTGTGTTGGCAGTGTGTGTACACAACCACCCTATAATGATAAAAATCCACCCAGTGCTTTTTTTTTTAATCCCCATAAATCATAAGCAGTGTCTCAGAACAAGCCGTTTCCAGATCCCTGGCAGTGTGACGTCACAAAAGCCACAGGCCCCGCCCACGAATGTTGACAGACACTGACGTTTTAACATAGAACCGCCCTGAGCGAGTTCACAGCGAGTTGTACACAGTCCGCCATTGCCGCACTGATGAGAATGTCTCCCAAGCGTTTTAGGTGTTCTGTAGCTGGATGGATTAATCCACATAGCTCTCTCCATTTACTCCCTGAATCTGAGCCGCTGAAGACGAGGTGGATTAATTTTGTTTTCAAAGAAAATACTCCCTCAACTCTACCGAAATTCGTTTATGTCTGCGCGAATCATTTCACATGGGACTGCTTTGTGAATGAATGTCAATACAAAGGGACAATACAAAACATACAGCCTCCAGAGTGATACGGCAGTAATGAAGATGAGAGCACTTTATTACAGTTCATCGGAGTTGATTTACAGATATAAATGTAACAGGGCTGGCAAACACCAACCCGTATATACCTAAATAAGTAAATGAATATAGGCAGTGGTGCAGTACATGGTCTCTTTATTTATTGTAAAAGAAAAAAAAAATCAATTCCTAAACCTAAACAATCAAGAAAATCAAAATAAAATACAAAAACAGACAAAATAAACAAAATAGCAACAATGAGGGGATCAAATTGGCTCACTTAGACTACAAGTCTTACGCTGGAAGTAACCACCTCAGCTATTTCTAGTACAACCATGAAGACTTGTAACACTTGTAATGTAATATACAGCCATCAAACAAATCAACCAATAGTGTTAACACTGTATCACACCACACCCTGATAGCTGGCATACTGTCTTGCCAATTACAAGGCCCCTCAAATAAACAAAGAAAACTAAACAAATAAACTATATAATGTTCACACAACAAAGTCAAAACAGAATAAATCCACATAAACAAACCAAAAACAAATACAATATTCAAATAACTAAATCCATCAATTGAAAATAAAGAACAAAAACAAACAAACACAACTAAATCAATAGAAAAAAACAAACAAAAATGAGACAATTATACCAACATTCAATACTGGGAAAAACAGTGGTCTAATGTATGATTAGCTCCCAGGTAAATCTGCTAAGACACAATTACACAATTAAATACACTTACATTCATACACTATACAAATATACAATTTACATCTAGACCAGACCTTTCAATTAATTATACTCTTATAATATATGCTGCCCAATTTGTTACTACAACGAAACAAACAGAACACACGCTTACGAGCAAACAACCCACTGTTTATGGCACATAATAAATCAAATCAATCAACCTACCCGGGTATTATCAGCCACATGAACAGGGATAAGAGACGCACAGCTCCAGATCAGTGACTGCGATGCCAGGTTTGTTGCTACAACAAAACAAAACACATGCTCAAAAACAAACAATATTCTGCTTATTGCACATAGTAAATCAAATGACCTACCCGGGTAACCAGCAACATGAACAGGGGAGAACAGACAATACAAGCTGTGCACTATGTGCAGCCGCTCTCCACACTCCCACCAGTACAACGCCAAACAACCATGTGCGTGTCTCGTGGAAGTTACGTAACACGCAATCTTCCGTGATGTCGTCACCAAACAAAATAACTAAATAAACGAACCCACTACATAAAGTTTACCAGTTTATTAAGCACCACCTGAAAAGGCATAAGGTCTTTATATATATATATATATTTGTTTACTGTTAGTTGTAATGAGTGTTTCTGTGTACTTCGCTGTGTATGTTGATAATAATGCAGGGGAGAGAGAGAGAGTATATGGATAATATTTTAATGCACGCTTGCACTGTGTTTTATTAAGCTCTTACAGTGATTTTCTAGAGTGAAAACAGACGCTTGATATTTTGTGTGAAGTACAATATATGGAATCCCAAGTCTGCCAAAAATAAAAATAAATAAATACATAAATAAATATACAAAGAAATGTAAAAAAAGCAAAAATAAATAAATAAACATATAAGTTAATATACATAGAAAAGCAAAAAAAAAAAAAAAAAACAATAATAAATAATTATTTATACATTTATTTCCTTATTTATGTATATATTTATTTGTTTCCACATTTATTTCTTTATTTCTTTTATTTATTTATACATTTCGATTTTTATTTATTTCACAATATATAGTACAGTGGTGGACCATATTTAAAATGAATGCTTGGTCATAATCTGTGCAACTACATATTAGGAAAATGTAGACTGGCTTACTTTGATTGATTTCATTATAGTCCAATGATTCAGTCAATTCTCTTTCAAAGGGGAGCAGGGACAAACTTCCTGGAATGTTACATGATATCCCTGTTCATCACAAGTGCCATTTGTGGACTAAATGTGCATAGAGCACACTCAGGCTGCCAGTATGAATTGAAAACACAGTACATCAGAGTATCCAGCTCTCATAATGATTACATTGGTGCATTTTGGGTAAAAAATTGAATAAATATTATACTTCTCTATAGAAATCTGACGTAAACGCAAAATAATCTATCAATATTTTTCCAATTCTGCACAATTTTAAGCTAAAAGCCCTAAGGAACGTTGTTTTGTCAATCATTTTCATGACGACCGTACAGGAGTTTTGGCAAACAAGAATCAAGAAACACAATTTATTTTTATTGGTCAAGTATTGTGATAATTGCAGCAGAATTAACTCATTAGGCCACCTTTCAGGCCCACCTGCAAGTAAATTTATTTATGTATTTATGCATTCAACTGTTTTTCTCACCCTTATTTATATTTGCAAGAATTCATATTACATTATTTATAATCCTTTCTATATTTCTAGATATCTGCCTGTATTTTAATGAAGAAGCAGAATAATGTTTGGGTTAGCAATAAAAAGAATTTGTGAATTAGCATCAGTTACTTTACTATAGATGGACAGAAAGACAAATGTGTAGATGTATCAATTAGTATAAAAACTATGTGTGACAGATATTTTTTTTTTATTTTGGCAGGTCACCTCCTCCCACATCTATCATATCATTTGTGAAGCTCCTCCCATATCAGTCACACTTAGTGAAGCTCCTCCCACACCAATCACACCATCAGTGAAGCTCCTTCCACTATCGATGTTACATTTTATCAATAAATTCAATTAGAATAAGATACTATAGGGTTTTTACCAATCAAATGAAATCCGTATCAACAAAATCCATCTTTGCACTGCAGAGAAACACAGAAGCTGCATCTGAAGTGGCATTTAGATGTATTTACTCAGACTGTTTAATGCAGCTCAGAGGGACATGAATGCATTTAACCTGCAGTTACAACTGTTTTGATGTTTTAAAAAATAAAACGTTGATGATATATGAAATGATTTTAAATTTGAAACAATACTTGTATGAAACTAAAACCACCAGTAGGTGGCATCAAGTCACTGTTAATGAGCAAATTATTGAGTCATTAATTCAACCGATACGTTCAAATGGCTGATCATTTCAGTCATTGAATCATTCATTCACCCGAAATGGAGCAAAACAGGCAATTTTGTGTCTAAAATGCAAGTCAAATGTAAGTAATGTCTTGTTGTATAAAAGCAATAGTGCATTTGAAATCATGCTGAAATTTGGGGAAAACACAATTCTCTTTGTGTGATTGCCTAACTATATCATATGATATAAATTTAGCCTGAAAGACAAATACTAAATACAGGGGCATTTTTACTGGATTTTAATACAGTAATTCCATGTTCCAGGCAACCCGTAACCCATGTTTTTCCAACCTTCTACCCGTAAAAGTGCACTGGAACGGCAGTCAAACCCGTGACTTCCCACCTGTGAACTCGTACCAGTTCCGCGCTCTGACGTCACATAGCCCGCGAAACAACAATGGCAGCCCCTATGGATGCTGTGTTTATGCAAGTGGTACATGGTGAAAAATAGACTTTAGGACAATATAACTTTGCAATCAAATTAATAATAATATAATAAATAATACACACACGATTATGTATTACAATGTTATGTGTCTGAAACGATAGAAATGATTGTAAATGAGCATAAGCCCCGTACGTCTGCCATGCTGGTTTGTTTACATCTAGCTACCACAATTCCTTGAGCTTAGGCAGTTTGGCATGACTTGCCTGGAACGCTACAAAGTCGTGAGTCGTGGTTTGAAGTCGTGACTTACGGGCTCAAAAACCTGCCTGGTACGCAGCATAAATTATGCAGTGAGAGCAGACGCTCTTAATGCAATTTAACGTAAAGTGAAAAGGCTACATAACACAGTGTAGACTTTCTAGGTGTGTTTTTGTTTGATTTTTGCAAAGAGACATACTTGATAATGTCAGATTGAACATAGTTAAAACAACAATTACATATTATCATAGATGGTATATATATCGTGCATCCCTACTTTGAATTATTTTTATGTACTGAAATTTAATTTTTTTTCTCTCTCTCATTTCAGACCTGATGGAAGAGAGTGAGGAGAGTGAAGAACTGAGTGGAGGAGAAACATCATGTCAAACCTGGAGAAAAACCTTTGAGTCGCTCAACGACCAAAAAGACATTTTTTAAAGAAAACAAGAGCCAAAAAATCTTTCACCAGCACTCAGTGTGGAAAGAGTCTTGAGCGTCACATGAGAGTTCATACTGAAGAGAAGCTGTTCACATGTGATCAGTGTTGTAAAACGTTTCTTAGGGCATCACACCTGAAGACACATCTGACAGTTCAAACGAAGGAGAAGCCACATTCATGTTCTGTGTGTGGAAAGAGTTTTTCACTGCTGTGTTATTTAAAATAACATCAGAAAATTCATACTGGTGTGAGAGAGAGTACATGTGCTTTGAGTGTGGGAAGACTTTTATTTCACTGAGCAGTTTAAAACTGCACCAGAGAATTCACACTGGAGAAAAACCTTACAAGTGTTCACACTGTGACAAGAGATTCAGTGCGTCAGGAATCCTGAAAGCACATGAGAGGATCCACAGCAGAGAGAAGCCGCACACGTGTGATCAGTGCGGAAAGAGTTTCACTATTAAAAGTCACCTGAAGATACACATGAAGTTCCATACAGTGGGGAAACCACATCAACATAGTCTGAGATCACGGTAAGCAGTTCATCTTTATGTGATTGAGAGTTTTATGCTGCGGATCAATCTCATAATCACTGCACAGAATCGGGTTTCTTCAGAGCGAGATGTCAGCAGCCATTTCAGGGATAGTTTGCATAAAATCTACAGTGACTTTCTACAGGAATTGGAGATGCATCATCCATCTTTGTTTAGAGTCTATAGCTTCAGACCAATGCAAAAAAAAAAAAAAAACAATGGCAGAAAGGCTGAATGAAAATGCAAATTCACTCTCTGACAGTAGGTGGCGCTCATGGAAAAGCAGAATATCAGAACAGATGCCACTGCCATGTTTGTGACCATCAGAGCAAAGTAATGGAGGTCAATTCAAAAACACATGAACAGAGATGCAGAAAAAATGTTTATCAATGCATTTGATCTGTATTATTTTACAGATCTCAAGTTAGCACAGACCTGACCAAATCTAATATTCAATCCAAAATCCATCTCTGTATATAGCATGTACAGAGATGGATCTAAGATTAAATATAAACCTGATATAGATCAAATTGTAAGATTATTTTCTTAGCATCTCTTTTTATGTGTTTTTGTTAATCTGCCATTATGGAAGCCTGTTTCTGCCACAATAAATCTGTATGTCATAATAATGAGAAGCTTTCTCATAATTGAGTTTCGCCATAATATTAAGAAAATAAATCTCATAACAATTAGATACTTTCATGTAATAATGAGGTATTTACTTGCAACAATAGGATAGTTTCTTAATAATGAGATGCTTTTACATAATAATGACTTACAGTAACATCTCAATTATAAGATGAATTCTCCTTATAATGACTTAACATTTTTAATTATATGCTGGAGTTTGCCTTTCTTGCCAAATAATTTTGTCATTTTAATACTTTAGTTTATTCTTCTTCCCAATATGACATAATATTCTCATATTTTGATTGTTTAATAAAACCTGAAGTGTCATTAATATCAAATACTTCACTTTTGGCCGCTACTGTACATGATTAATCTTTAATCATCGGTTGTTGATTATTTTCATAATCTATTTCATCATTTGGTTGTTGTAGCTCTAGTTAATTTAAGTTTGTTTTGATCATCAGAAATAATTTAAGAAAAGTTGTGTTGCTGAGGCTTCAACAAAACCTGATGATCTGTTATCTAGCGTGATTTGACAATCTTGAGTTACATGATCAGTGTCATTCATTTTATTTATTTATTTATTTTAAAAGTGATTAGTCTTTGTACTTGGTGCAGGGTCTGAAATATTTATTATTCATCTCACATAATGTCTGCTGTAAATGAAACTTGTTTGTTTTTGTCAGAACTACCAGAAACCATCTGGAAGGAGAGGACAGAGAGATTCAGTGATCCAGAACCTGCAGAATGAAACATCATGATACTGAAGAACGTCTAGGTTACTATTGTAACCCCCGTTCCGTGAAGGAGGGAACGGAGATGTTATGCCGATACTGACGTAATGGGGTCTCGCTTGGGAGCCCAATCACCTCCAAGTGGTACAAAACGAGCCAATGGGAATTGGCCAGTGAGATTTACATGCCGGGCTACACCCCCAGCATCCAGGTATAAATAGGACCAGCATACTCACTTCCATTCATATTTTTGCTGAGGAGCCGAGACAATGATCCCAGCTGTTCAGCGGTGACTCAGGGCTATGGCAAGGGGACATAACGTCTCTGTTCCCTCCTTCAGGGAACGGGGGTTACAATAGTAACCTAGATGTTCCCATTCAGTCAGTCATATTCAACGTTACGTAGATACTGACGTAATGGTGTCCAATGGAAAACGCCATAGCAACTGAGTCACGTTACGAGTGTTAGGGAAGCAGATGCTGGCAAGCCATAGCGTGCCCAAATGCAGGTGCTACCACAGAGTTGTAACCCTCTAGCGTCTGGAGTAAGCCCGAGGAGGTCTTCCATACCAGTGGGATGGAGAGGACAGGGCATTACTCAGGGGATGGTCGAAGCTGCTGTTCCTTACCCCTGGGGAAGAGTGCTTCGGGACTCGATTCCCACGTTTTTCAGCCATGACCAAAACGCCAGGAAAACGTTCCCAGTCCAAAGGAGGGAAAAGCTACGGAAACCACACCCTGCCTGAAGGGAGGTGACATGTGGAAGACACATATGTCACACCACTCAGCGAACAGACTCTACTTCATGGCATAGGCATGCATCGTAGAAGGGGCTCTAGCAGAAGTGATAGTGTAAATTACCGCAGGCGGTAGGCCACTCAAGTCCTCCGCGTCCTGTTTAGAGACCACACGTGGAGGTTCCAGAGGTCGGGACGTGGGTGCCATATGGTGCCCTGTCCCTGAGAAAGCAGGTCCTTCCTCAGGGTAATCTGCCAGGGAGGGGCTGTCGCGAGGAGCATCAGCTCTGGGAACCAGGTCCGGTTGGGCCAGTACGGCGCAACTAGCAAGACCTGCTCCTTGTCCTCCCTGACCTTGCACAGTGTCTGTGCGAGAAGGCTCACTGGGGGAAACGCATATTTGCGTAGGCCCCGGGGCCAGCTGTGTGCCAGTGCATCCGTGCCGAGGGTCCCCTCGGTCAGGGAGTAAAACAACTGGCAGTGAGCGGATTCCTGGGAGGCAAACAGGTCTAACTGTGCATCCCTGAATCGGCTCCCGATGAGCTGGACCACCTGGGGGTGGAGTCTCTATTCCCCCTGTGGCCCAACTCGGGAGGCAGTGCGTCCCGAAGTAGAGGCTGTGAGTGGGGTGCACTCACATGGCTCCGAGTATCCCGTGAGGGATGGGGCAGGGTGGCGTGGGGAGGCCCGTGGCGAAAGAGGGTGTGGCTGAGAGTGAGGAAGCGGTGTGTCGCACACTGTCAGCACAGACCCTGTATGGCCCAGAGATTTTGGAAACTGCTTATTTATTTAAAAAGTGGGTACCGCTGGCCATGAACAGAGATAAAATGAAACAGAATTCTCCACCCGGCCCTCTCCCGGGGGAAGGAGTGGTGCCTTCACCACCTCCTGGGACAGAGCAGTCCCCTCCATCTCTGGGCCACCCGACTCAGGGCCGCTTGGCAGACTTCTTTTTCAAGGGCTTAGCGGCCTGGGCAGGTTGCGTCACCTTCCTGCGGGAGGCTCGGGAGGATGGGAAGGTTCCGATCTCCCGGGAGCCTGTGCAGCTGCAGGGTGACACCCTCGGCGACGAGCAGGTTGGGGGCCAGCCCGCGATGGAACGGTGGCAAAATCATGCCGGGGCAGCATGTGTTTTATGGCCTCCGTCTGCTTTTGCACTGCCGAGGACTTCGCCCAGCAGTTCTCGACAGTGTCGCCGAAGAGGCCGGCCTGGGAAATGGGGGCATCCAGAAAGCAAACTTTGTCGGCGTCCTTCATTTCAGCCAGGTCCAACCAGAGATGTCGTTCCTGGACCACCAGGGTGGACATCGTCTGACCCAGCGTGAGGTCAGTTGCCGTGCACAGCTCTTGCAGTAGCCCTGGCTCAGAACTACCCTTGTGCAGCTCTTTCAGAGCTTTCGCCTGATGGACCTGCAAGATGGCCATGGCGTGCAGGGCGGAGGCCGCCTGTCCAGGGCAGAGTAAGCCTTAGCAGCCAAAGCTGCTGTCGTCTTACTTGCCTTGGACGGGAGGCGCGGACGATTCCGCCAGGTGGCAGCAGATTGCAGGCACAAATGCACCGCAATTGCACACTCCACCTGTGGAATGTCCACGTAACCCTTGGCGGCCCCACCATCGAGGATAGCGAGAGTGGAGGAGGCAGAAGATCGGTTTCTGGCAGTAAAAGGTGCCGTCCACATCTTCTGAACCTCCTCATGCACCTCCGGGAATAAAGGCACTGGGGCGGCACGTGGCTGAGAACCACACCCCACACCCAGAAACCAATCATCCAACTGCGAGCGCTTGGGACATGGTGAAGGGTTCCTCTCGAGCCCGATGCCCGCGGCGGCCCGGGCAAGCAGATGGCAACTCGATGCCACATGGCGCGCTAGAGGAGTGGGAGGTTTGTGGGTGCGGGCCCAACAAAGAAGCTCCCACTGTCAAGTCAAGTCAAGTCACCTTTATTTATATAGCGCTTTTTACAATGCAGATTGTGTCAAAGCAGCTTTACATTGATAACTGGTATATAATTTTGGCTGCACAGCAGCTCTTAAAGAATAGTGTCAATGTCGGCAGATCAAAGCACTGTTGAATATCAAATGTCAAGTGTCCCCAACTAAGCAAGCCAAAGGCGACAGCGGCAAGGAACCCAAACTCCAACAGGTGACATCAGATGGCAAACAGGTGGCAAATAGACTTCTGTGTTAAAATGGAGAAAAAAACCTTGGGAGAAACCAGGCTTAGTCGGGGGGCCAGTTCTCCTCTGGCGAACAGTGCTTTGTTACGATTCAGGTTGCTATCATATGTCTGATAGGATCGCAACATTCAAAGTATTTATTCCAGTTCAGTCCAGTTGAGGATCGTATTCATCACACCGGTATGGACGGTGTGTTGAGGAGCTGTGCCACTGGTTGTCGTGTCGATGAGGCCTTCACAATGGATGATCTAGTTGGCTCAATCTCTGCTGATACTTCAGGGCTGCGTTGTGGTCGTGTCAAGGCGCGGTCCTCGGTCTCACCTGGATACGGCCCGGATCTGGTTGACTACGGTAAACCTCGGGATAAAACAGAAAGACTAATATTAGCGTAGATGCCATTCTTCTTCTGATGTAACGAGTACATCTGGTGTTATAGGAAGTGTTCCCGGTTCCGGCTGACCTAATTTATGCAGCCTAATAATCCTTTAACGGATTTGAAAATATAAATTGATAATGTGTTATGTGTATGCCAGGTTAAAGAGATGCGTTTTTAGTCTAGATTTAAACTGACAGAGTGTGTCTGCTTCCCGAACAATGCTAGGAAGATTGTTCCAGAGTTTAGGTGCCAGATAGGAGAAGGATCTACCACCTGCGGTTGATTTTGATATTCTAGGTATTATCAGCTGGCCTGAATTCTGAGATCGCAATAGACGTGAAGGACTATAATGCTTTAAGAGCTCGCTCAGGTACTGGGGAGCTAAACCATTTAGTGCTTTGTAAGTAATTAGCAAGATTTTAAAATCTATACGATGTTTAACAGGAAGCCAATGCAGTGTTGACAGAACTGGGCTAATATGGTCATACTTCCTAGTTCTAGTAAGAACTCTAGCTGCTGCATTTTGGACGAGCTGTAGTTTATTTATCAGGCGAGCGGAACAACCACCCAGTAGAGCATTACAGTAATCTAGCCTTGAGGTCATGAACGCATGAACTAACTGTTCTGCATTTTTCATTGAGAGCATATGTCGTAGTTTAGATATATTTTTAAGATGCAAGAATGCGGTTTTACAGATGCTAGTAACATGGCTTTCAAATGAGAGATTGGTATCAAAGAGCACACCCAGGTTCCTAACTGGACGTAAGACTTAACAGAGCAGCCATCAAGTGTTAGACAGTATTCTAGGTTATTACGTGAAGAAGTTTTGGTCCAAAAATTAGAATCTCTGTTTTTCTGAATTTAGAAGTAGGAAATTACTGGTTATCCAATTTTTTATATCAGCTATGCATTCTGTTAATTTTGTGAATTGGTAAGTTTCGTCAGGGCGCGAAGAAATATAGAGCTGAGTATCATCAGCGTAACAGTGAAAACTAACGCCATGCTTCCTAATGATATCTCCCAAGGGTAGCATGTACAGAGTGAAAAGCAACGGTCCTAGTACTGAGCCTTGCGGTACTCCATATTGAACCTGTGATCGATATGACCTCTCTTCATTTACTACTACAAACTGATAACGGTCAGATAAGTATGATTTGAACCATGACAATGCAGTTCCACTAATGCCAACATAATTTTCGAGTCTATTTAAAAGAATGTTGTGATCGATAGTGTCAAATGCAGCACTAAGATCCAGTAACACTAATAGAGAGATACAACCACGATCTGATGATAAGAGCAAATCATTAGTAACTCTAATGAGAGCAGTCTCAGTACTATGGTACGGTCTAAAACCTGACTGGAAATCCTCACAGATACTATTTCTGTCTAAAAAGGAACATAGTTGTGATGATACTGCCTTTTCTAGTATTTTTGACAGAAAAGTGAGATTTGAGATCGGCCTGTAATTGACTAATTCTCTAGGATCAAGTTGTGGTTTTTTAATAAGAGGTTTAATAATAGCCAGCTTAAAACTTTTTGGTACGTATCCTAGTGATAAAGATGAATTGATGATATTAAGAAGAGGATCTATGATCTCTGGAAGCATCTCTTTCAATAGTTTAGTCGGTATAGGGTCTAACATACATGTTGTTGATTTTGATGATTTAATAAGTTTAGACAATTCTTCCTTTCCTAAAGCAGTAAATGAATTTAATTTTTCCTTAGGGACACTACAATGCACTGTCTGACGCGATACTGTAGTAGACGGTTGCATGGTTATAATTTTTTCTCTAATATTATCAATCTTACAAGTAAAGAAGTTCATAAAGTCATTACTGCTGTGCTCTTTGGAAACATCAGAAGTTGAAGCTTTATTTCTTGTTAATTTAGCCACTGTATCAAATAAATACCTAGGGTTGTGCTTATTTTCTTCTAAAAGTTTTGAAAAATAGGCAGATCTAGCAGTTTTTAAGGCCTTTCTGTACTCAATCATTCTCTCTCTCCACGAAATGCGAAAAACTTCTAGTTTTGTTTTCTTCCAGCTGCGCTCCATTTTTCTGGCTGCTACCTTTAGGGCCCGAGTGTGCTCATCGTACCACATGCGTTGGATTAATTTCCTTAATCTTTTTAAACGCAAAGGAGCAACCGAGTCTAATGTGCTGGAAAAGACAGAGGCAATAGTTTCTGTTTCAACATCGAGGTCTTCTAAGCTATCTGGTATGCTAAGGCGATGAAACTGATCAGGAAGATTATTTAGAAAGCGATCTTTAGTGGTAGAAGTGATGGTTCTACCATATTTATGGCAGGGAGGCAGTTTAGCTGCCTTGACTAAATGTAGTATACATGAGACTAAATAATGATCTGAGATGTCGTCACTCTGCTGCAGAATTTCAACGGCATCAATATCGATTCCATGTGACAATATTAGATCTAAAGTATGATTACGACAATGAGTGGGTCCCGACACGTGTTGTCTAACACCAATAGAGTTTAGAATGTCTGTAAATGCCAATCCCAATGAGTCTTTTTATTATCTACATGGATATTAAAATCACCAACAACAAGGACTTTATCTGCAGTTAGTACTAACTCTGAAAGAAAAGCAGCAAATTCTTTGATAAAGTCTGTATGGTGTCCTGGTGGCCTGTATACAGTAGCCAGCACAAATGTCAACTTACATAATGTTACGTAAAGCACCATCACTTCGAAGGAATTATATTTGGAAGACTTTTGACTAATACTGTAAATATTACTATAAATTACAGCAACACCTCCCCTTTGCCTTTCTGACGAGGATTGTGTCGATAATCATAACCTTGCGGGCTAGACTCATTTAAAGTAATGTAATCATCTGGTTTTAGCCAAGTTTCTGTCAAACACAGCACATCTAGATTATTGTCTGTGATAATATCATTTACAATAAGTGCTTTTGAAGAAAGGGATCTAATATTTAACAACCCAAGCTTTATCATTTGTTTATCATTTTTATCTCTATTTTTTATTTGTTGAACATCAATTAAATTTTTACCATTAAATGGGTTTGGAAGTTTTTGTTTTTACTAATTCGGGTACAGACACAGTCTCTATGTGATAATATCTAGGTGTAAGAGTTTCTATGTGTTGGGAATTATCTGACTTCTGTAACGTGAGGCAGCTAGCAGACGGTCGGTTTAGCCAGTTTGTCTGCTTCCTGACCTGGACCCCAGTTTGTCATGTTTTAGTTCTAAGACTATGTGCCATATTACTAGAGAGAAGAGCAGCACCATCCCGGGAGGGATGAATACCATCTCTTTTCAACAGGTCAGGTCTGCCCCAAAAACTTTTCCAATTGTCTATGAAACCTATATTATTCTGCGGACACCACTTAGACAGCCAGCCATTGAGTGATGATAATCTGCTAACTATCTCATCACTCCGATGAACAGGAAGACGGCCAGAGCAAATTACTTCTTCTGACATTGTACTTGCGAGTTCACACACCTCTTTAATGTTAATTTTAGTGATCTCCGACTGCCGAAGTCGAACATCATTAGTGCCGACGTGAATAACAATTTTAGTGTATTTACCATTAGCATTAGCCAGCACTTTTAAATTTGCTTTGATGTCAGGTGCTCTGGCTCCCAGCAAACATGTGACTATGGTGGCTGGTGTCTCTATTTTCACGTTCCGTGTAATAGAATCGCCAATAACTAGGGCACTTTCAACAGGATTCTCAGTGGGTGCGTCACTGAGTGGGGAGAACCTGTTTGATGTCTCTAATTGGAACGGAAGAGTGGTGTTTTCCGCGGCTAGGCCGCCTCACCGTTACCCAATTGCCCTGCTGCGCGGGCTCTACAGCCGGAACCGAACAATGTACAGAGTTCACTAAGCTAGTCGCATCCAAAACAGTATCTGAAGCCCTTGCATTCTTACTATCCTCGATTAAAGTTTGGATGCGTGTCTCTAATTCTGAGATTCTCTCTGTCAGCCTGACTATTTCCCTACATTTATGACATGTAAATCCCTCATCGCTGACAGAGAGAGCTATACTGAACATGTTGCATATGGAACACGACACGATACAAGGAAAGGATGACATGACTCACCGTGTTTGTAGACTGATCCGAGTTACCACAGCTGTTTGATGAACGCGTTGAAAAAGGAGTGCGCGAGAGACTAATGACAAGTTAACAAGCTAGCGAGATGCAAACGCGTTGTAACAGCGGTTTAGATTCAAAGATTACAAGCTAGCGACGTCAAATTAATGTGGTAGGCAATATTATATAAGGTATTATATAAGGTAACGATAATATAAGCAACAATGAACAAAAGTAAGAGATTCAAAACAAAGCTATACGAAGTCACAGCAGCGAGGCCTCAGATCTCCCAGAGTGCTAACCAGACCAGCAGCTTTAGAAGCCGCGGGTGGCTGGGTAGCAACAGAGGGGACTCGTGCCTCCGTATTAAAGAAGGAGAGTCGCGATCGCAACACCAACATGGACATGCTCACGCAGTGCGGGCATGCACCATCCACGAGTGCAGACTTAGCATGCTGTTTGCCCAGACATGTGAGACAGCGATCGTGGCCGTCAGATGAGGTCAGGAACGACCGCATCCAGAAACACACAGGCGAAAAGATATCTTGAAAAAGATGCTGAACACCGGTGCTGCTCTTTTAGGGAATGTTCTGACAGCTGAAGCGCTCAGGGATGAATGCTGCACTGTTCTGTGTCAGCGCGTCGCGATCAGTGCGACCATTTGGTTCCGAAGCAAAAGTATGAATGGAAGTGAGTATGCCGGTCCTATTTATACCTGGATGCCGGGGGTGTGGCCCGGCATGTAAATCTCACTGGCCAATTCCCATTGGCTCGTTTTGTACCACTTGGAGGTGATTGGGCTCCCAAGCGAGACCCCATTACGTCAGTATCGACGTAACTTCGAACGTAACTGACTGAATGGGAACAAAGAGGTTGGTGTTTATTCTTCATTCCACATTCATTCATCATGATACTGAAGAACATGCTGATGCTTACCAGATTTACTTTGTTTCAGGTTGAGAATAACAAAATGACAAATTAAAGCATGCATAGGCCTATAAAAACCCAAGTGAACTGACTGACATTCACACTGGGCTCCAGTATAATTACCTGCTAATAAAGCAATGATTTTTTCTTCAGAGATCTTTTTTTTTTTAACCAGCTTACAGCAAACACTGAACCAAATTATTTAAATATTGAGTAAGCATCTCATTGGCTGTGGAAACAGCAGCGGCCAATCAGCTTGTGCCGTGTAGAAAACGATGTGATTGTTTACAGATTACATGTCAAGCCTGCTTCATCTAGAGTTTCATGACCAAACTAGTGATTTATAACACAAATCATCTTCGTGACATTAAAATAGATCATAATCGTGACACAGCAGTTGTTGACCAGATTTGATGGGATTAAAATGACTATTGAACTCATCAGTGATCTTGACTTCACTTTTCATTTCATGTTTGTCTCTCATTTGAAATCTCACATGATTTAATGTTTCTTTTAGACCTGATGGATGTTAACAAGAGAGAAAAAACAGAAGCTAAAAACTCTGTCAAAAAACATTTCACATGTAAATCAAGGCTGAAGAATCACACGAGGATCCACAGCGGAGAGAAATCTTACACTTGTGATCAATGCGGAAAGAGTTTCTCTATTCTGAAATCACATCTGTCTTCTCATTCTGAAGAAGAGCACTAGAAAACTCAAACTGGAAAAAAACCTTTCAATCATTCAGGAGCTGAAGAAGAGGCCAGAACACTTTTAACAGAGACTTGAATCTGAAATTAATTTTAACCTGTTCTTTATTTTTTTTTCACATATCTGTCTCGTTTGTTTTCACTTTTACTTAATTTTTTGTACTTCAAGAAATGATTGATTAAACTCATTACTCATTTTATCAACAGCTTATTGTTATTGTCCATTTTTATGTTCTGTTGATTCTTCTTGCATCAAGAATAATTTCATAATTATCGGTTATGAAAGCCAAGTATTTCACCACAGCTTTATACAAACCAGCAGAAAGAGAGCAGCTGGAATAAAGATAAGCGACGTGTAACAGTTTCACTGTTGCTGTCCATTGGTCACACCTTAATTTAGCAATTTCTAGTATTGCATTAGTATTGCGTCCTTCTCATGAGCATTTAATAATTTTTGACTTTTCAGTGTGAGTTGAATCTCTTTTTTGGCCCATTTTACCTGTAAAATTAAACCTACTTAATAATTATGCACACCTGAAGGCATTTTTTACTTCCAGCTTTCCTTAAAGGTGCAATATGTAAGATTTTTGCAGTAAAATATTCAAAAACCACTAGGCCAGTGTTATATATTTTGTTCACTTGAGTACTTACAATATCCCAAATGTTTCCAACTATTTGTAAATTGCAAAAAATTGCAATTTTAACCAAGGCTCCGGGACGAATGAGGAGTCGCCTGTCAATTGCGTCATACCCACGTTACCCTCGGTTTCAGGTTTTATTTTGTAGAAACCATGGAAACACCAAAGATGCTTTAATTTGACGATCAGGTCAGTTTTAAAATGACGATCAGGTGCGGGTGATTAGTACTCTGGTGACAGTGATCTTTGTGATTGGGTGGTGATGGAGCCTGGCTGATCTCTGACAAAGTCTATTGCGATCTCAGCATTCTGGCCAGTTGATAATACAGAGAATATCAAAATCAACTGTAGGCGGTAGATTATTTTCCTATTTGGCATCTAAATTTTGGAACAGACTTCCTAGCATTGTTCAGAAAGCAGACACACTCTGCCAGTTTAAAACTAGACTAAAGCACATCTCTTTAACCTGGCATACACATGACACATTATCAATTTATATTTTCACATCCGTTAAAGCAGGGGTTCTCAACCACATTCCTGGAGGCCCCCCAACACTGCATGTTTTCCATGTCTCCTTAATCAAACACACCTGATTCAGATCATCAGCTCACTAGTAGAGACTCCAAGACCTGAAATGGGTGTGTCAGGCAAAGGAGAGATACAAAATATGCAGTGTTGGGGGGCCTCCAGAAACGTGGTTGGGAACCACTGCATTAAAGGATTGTTAGGCTGCATAAATTAGTTCAGCCGGAACTGGGAACACTTCCTGTAACACCAGATGTACTCGTTACATCATAAGAAGAATGGCGTCTACGCTATTATTAGTCTCTCTGTTTATCCCGAGGTGTACCGTAGTCAGCCGGATCCGGCCGTATCCAGATAAATTGGAAGACCTGCGCCTAGACACGACCACAACGCATCCCTGAAATGTCAGCTAGATTGTGTCAACTAACCCCTGTGAAGACCTCATCAACATGACAGCCAGTGGCACATATCTTCAACAAAACCATTTCCATACCGGCGTGATGAATCCGATCTTCAACCAGATGGAACTGGTTTAAATATTTTGACTGTTGCGATCCCAATCTGACTTCTGACCTGTAATGCTGCCTGAATCATAATCATGAACTGTTCGCTGTTGGCCAGAGGAGAACTGGCCCCCCGACTGAGCCTGGTTTCTACCAAGGTTTTTCTCTTCTCTATTTTTGTCACCTGATGGAGTTTGGGTTCCTTGCCGCTGTTGCCTCTGGTTTGCTTAGTTGGGGACACTTGATTTTCAACAATGTTTTTGATCTGCCTGCATTGACACCATCGTATGCAAACTGAACTGAGCTGGACGATGACATCACTGTTTTCTCCAGAGCTGCTGTACAGATAAATTAACTTAATTAATAACTAACTTAAACACTAACATTTCTCTTCTATGTGCAAAACATAAAATAACACTTCATTTCAGCACTGACTCATTTTATTGAGTTCACATACATTCTCATACATTTCTACTTAAGTGCAAGGAACTTTAATTTCTGAGTGAAATTTAGTAAATTTGACTCTTAGGTTTTTACAGTACATTACTGTTTTTATACTTTTTCACGATAAACTACTGGCAACAGTGTTGTAGTGATCAGTGTTTGCTTAGTTGGGCTCTTCACCCTTGACATTTTTAAATCTTTTTTTTTTTTTTCTCTGGCTGCTTTAACTGTGTTTTTAAAAGCTGCATTTATAGCAAAAAAACTATGATGCTGATCAGTGACTGCTGATTATGTATTGATGATGACATAAACATAATTTAGTTTCTTGACTCGCTGATCTCATCCTGTGTTCAATCCTTTATCAAAAGCGTTACATTATTAAAACTCTTGCATTTTTTGTGGTATGTTTGTGGCTGTCAAGTTTCAGCTAAAGAAGCACGCACCATCTGGTATGCTTGCTCACTCTCATTGGCTATCGTGGTTATTACATCAGAGGCAGCCCGATCAAGAGTTGTAAATATCAAACATGTTTGATATTTACGATTTGAGATCGGGGATGCTCCATCTTGATCATGAGCAGTTAAATAACTTTAATAACACCACACAATAGAGGATTTTTTTAACAAAAAATTGTTTGCAACAAACCTCGAATCGGGCCACATCCCCCGATTGTTCGGGGGTGCAAATCTGGCTTAAAATCAGGCTTAAAATCTTTAAGTGTGTGGCCAGCCTAAGTGATGCAGGAGTTCAAAATGTGTTATGCACAGTATGATTTTAATATCCTTCAAAATAACTGATGAATGAAACATTGCTGGAAGAATGCTGTAGAATCACAGAGCTACTATAGTCAATAAATATAAAATTAAAACACAGTGGATGAGATCAGTGGATCAGACAAGTCCATGATGATTATGGCATCATCACCACAGCCAAAAACACCTGATCAACATCCTCTTGGCTTTTTTTTTTTTTTTTTATTTAACAAATGTGCTTTATAAACATATAGTTACAGCAATCAGAAAAACTAATGTTATAAAATCAAGGTTCTAGCTCTCAACTAAAGCAAACACTAATCACCATAATGGTAACTACAAACGGTATTATTTTCAATAAAACACCTAAACCTGTTCATTCCCAGCAAGAACATCTGTACAGGTATGAAAGAAACATGTTTGTAAACTGGTTTCACACTCCGTGTGAAAGGGTCATAAGGCTGTGGCTGTAAATCAGTTGTAGTTCTTATGTTTCTCTTTTTTCTGTTCTTGTTTCTCTGTCTTTCAGCTATTCTGCTTGTTAAGAGCAGGTGTTCATCAGTGTCTGTATTTACTTCTTTTCATTCACTCTATCAAGTGGACTATATTAGTAAACTAATGTAGAGAATAGTGAATGAGGGTATAGAGTGTGATTTGGGACACAGCCTCTGAGGGTTGACTTTGAGCTCTGTTAATTCACATTATATTCCTGGAGGCTTCTTTCTCGAAAATGTTATAACCACGTTATAACATTTGTTACTGTCAGGATTTGGCAGTTTTTTACAGCAAGGTTTTACATTGAATATGAAAAACTTAAGACAGTTTATATAAGTTGCTCACTAATCTCTCATATGAAGTCTAGTTAAGCTATTAGCAACGAAGCGCTAGATAACATTGTTAACGACTAAAGCCATCTGGAGGTCCACATGCATAAATGTGTGATTGCATGTCTGTAGGCTACTGCAAATGCGTGAAGATGAGACTTAATATCTGAGAGTAAATTGTGCATGTTTGCAGCCAGATCCAAGTGGAATTAATTCAGACCTGAGCGATTTTGTGTGCATTTACGTGTTTGTGTGATTGTTTCAATGATTGGAGTGAGAGCTGTTACTGATTATGAAGTCAAAAGTCAAAGTTTGAGATCTGTGAGGGGAATTGATGGGAATCGATCTCAAGTGTTGCTGCTGCCATTTTATTTCTACTCTTTTGACATCTTTGACAGATCAAATCTGTTACTTTACATAGATAAAATACACTGGAAGAGATACTGCTAAATACATTGAGCCTATAATGAACCACATGAGACATTTTAAATCTATTCATAATAATATAGATATGAATACAGTTTGACACTGGAAACATGAAAGCTTCAGTGCTTTTCATTTTTGAAAGTTTTATAATCATTGTCAGTTTCTGCACAAATAAAAACTGTAACATGTTAATGATCAAATTACTTTATCACAGCGAATGTAGTCATTAGAAAATCAAACTATATTTAGGTTCATATGGATTTATTATGCTGCTATAGTTATTTAGCTGTAGTGGTTGATGAAGATAAGTGTCATTAGTGTTTGTTTTTATGTTATTGATGTTTTATCCATGTCATATTGTGAGAAATAACAGTATTAAGGCCTGTTCACACCATGAACGATGACTATAACGATATTGATAAAGATATAGTTTTAAAAATTGTTCTAACTATTAAAGTATAGTAGTTCACACCACAACTATAACGATAAAACACAAAGAAACGAAATTGTCGGAATCACTTTCAGAACATTTTTTCTCCGGCTGATGAGCGTTTATTGATATTAATATTGCTATTTACCTGTTGCAAAGAAATGTTATTTGCTTGCTTTTAAGTTAAAGCCATATAAAGATGCTTGAATGCTGCTTGGAAAGTACTTGCAATACTTAAAGTGGTGTTAATGTAGAAAGAAATGTATTTGACTTCCTTTTTTGTAGAACAGCATGAGATGAGCAAAAATTTTGAAAGTTAGGTTCCTGAACTTAATGTTTTGTAACCAACCACAGAGCTTATCGAGAGGATACAGGGGCTGAAGAGAATGTGTTGAAACCACCAGCGGAGATGAGATAGATGAAGACTACAGTGAAGGAGAGCAAGAGTGCTAGAAGAAGAAAAAATAACCCAGCAAATTTTAGAGAGTTGAAGGTATATATTAGTGCTTAAATGGTGCTACAGCTGCTTCATTGACATATTAAATTAATTAAAAGTGTCATCAGGTATTAGTTCCTTAACAACATGTACTAATAGTGTAAATTAATGTGTTAATTACCACAATGAGTCAAAAGCATGTATTTCAACTTCCAGCTCATTAAGTAATATATCATTGTGGTTATAATTATGGTTGACAACCCTACTATTATTACTTATTACTTAACAATTAGTTAATAGTCATACGTCTCAACAAGTAAAGTCATTACATAATGATACCTTTGCAAATCATTAGATGATTAATTAAAGCAGACAACTGAAAGATGATGAAATACATGGCTTCGAACAATTGTGGTATTACTTCTGTGGTCTTTTTTTTTCTGAAAGTCATCTGATTTATAGAGATCAGACATCTCAGAAACATGCAGATCCTTTCTGATTGGCTGACACACATCTTACGTAACATGAGTACACTTATTTAAGCCTACAATTTAGTGGCAAAAGAATACATCAAAAGAGTTCAAGAAAACAAGACACATCTCTTATATACTATCCAGCAGAAACACCCAGTTTGCTGTTTGGAACACAGATTTCCTGAGGTTTGACTTTTTTACATTTATATTTATTTCACTCTTAGCATACTAAAACCCATTTAATCATTTTTGATTCATGGGATGTTCTGAAAATATTAGTTCTGTTGGAACATTCCCAGAACAGAGCTTAGATTTTCTTCTTCTTCTTCTTCTTCTTTTTTTTTGGTTATTTAGAATGTAGCCTATGTTTTAATTTTTTTCGGCAAATTAATGATTCTAAAATGCTCAATGAGGAAGTGCTTAACATGTTTTAATGCATTAGACAGTAGCTAAAGTTGGAGAATACACCTCATCGATGATGCAAGCAGATGAGCCCAGAACATGAAAGTCATTTTGAAAAGTGTGTCAACTGTGCTATTTTGAGACACCATGAAATATAAACTAAAATGTGCTTTTCATATACTATCTCTGTATTTAAAAAATGTAAGTAGATACTACTTATAGTACATTTTAACCCATAGTGTCCTACAAGTGGTAACTAAATATATTTTTTAAATACAGAGATAGTATGTTAAAAGTACATTTTAGTTCATATTTCATGGTGTCTCAAAATAGCACAGTTGAACACCATCATGGTAACACACGAGAAATTTTAAAAATGCAATAAACATGAATTTAACAACATTAGATGTAACATAAAACCCTAATGTACACAACTGATTAGAAAAAAATTAAGAAGAAACAGAGTTATTTCAACGAAAATACATCAAATGCGAAGTGTCACGCAGGGAATTGTGGAAATGTCAATTTACGTTTTTTTCACTGTAAATTGTACAATGACTTATTTTCCACTTCCAAAAACTGTAAATTTAACGGTATTTTACAATAAAATTACATTAAATACCATTAGATCTGTTACAGTTATTCACCGTATATAGTACAGAAACTTTCTGTAAACCAATTAATTGTTTTTCACTGTAGCATTTTTACAGTCTTTTACTGTAAAAATCACAATCATTTTTTACAGTGAATGTTCAAAAGACAGCTGAAAACTCATCTCTTTCGTGAGCACTTAACCACGTCTAAAAAAAAAAAAAAAAAAAAACTATTCTTTCATTTCTTTTAATCCCTCCATATTCTAGCTTAGGATACTCTGAGCAATGTCTGAAACTTGTATTGTGAGCACTTCTTGTGTCTATTGACTCTTCATGATGAATCGCTTGTTGTATTCCTCACCTGTAAGTCGCTTTGGATAAAAGCATCTGCCAAATGATTAAATGTATAAATGTATAACAGAAGAGGGTCAAGTACATACTATATAAAAACATTGTATAGGAAGTGAGAACATGAGCAGGTGCTGATAAACAAGCTCTCCTCCACTGTATAAAAAGAGAAACCAGGGCTCCACAACACAACGTCCAGACATTGATATCGATCTACTGAACTGGTTTGTGTCACAAAAATACAAAATTTTTAATAATTATTTATGTATAATTCTGCTTTAAATTCTATACAGAGTTTGAGAAACAATGGCGGTCTGGACTGTCTATCTGTCTCTCTGTCTTCTGGTCGCTTTGAATGCTTCAGGTAAAACTATTATTCCACGTTTCACATCATAACTGTTATTTTAACATGAATTGAAGCACATCTGGGACTCTGTAATGACTAATCAGAAGCAGGAATGGAATGATCTAATACAGTATGTGCACCTGAGTTTGTCTCTGAATTATGATAATATTAAGACAATAAAACAACAATAACTATCATTGATAATTATCTGATCATTATATCAGCTAAAGTTGTTGATTCTTATGAGTGTTTTTTATATTATTAATTTTTGACAATAAAATATGCCTGTTAATTTGCAGTATATATTTATTAGTAGTTTTAGTAGCACTACTGCTACTAGCAGTTCTGTTTTTAAAATGTGTATTTCTTTCTTTTTAAGTGGAAACGCGTTCTCTTGGAAATAAACGTTGTGGCGGTAAGTCTTCTCTTGTCTTCTACTCTTGTCAGTGTGTATGTCTAGTACAGTACAAAAGTCCAAAACCTGTCCATTTCTCCACCATAACAAGTGTGTGTAATACCTGATGATCATGTTCTCCAGCATGCTTTAAAAATGTTCTAAAGAGCATCTTGGAAGCAAAAAATCTGACTGAAAAACAGGTTTGCATGATTAATGTAAAAAAAAAAAACTTACTTGATTAGTGACTAGGAAGAGTGCAAAATCTTTTCACATCATGATGTTTCTTTGTTAAAAGAAAAATTAAATCCTTTGTTTATTTAAGGTACACTATGTAGCTTTTTTGTTCAAAATAAACAAAATTTAAATGCATCCTTCTTACAAAACGTGATTCACTGGTTCACTATGGTAAGTCTGTTATAAGTGTTTATATTTTAGACCTGTCAGAATAGTTTTCTGACATACATCACTCACCTGTGCGTGTCTCATCATATCCATAAATAGAGAAAAGTTGCTCCGGCCGCTTTGATACGTGTCTGGTGTGGGAGTGGGAGAGGTTAGCTGTCACAAGAGCAAGAAAGGAAGAGATGGAGCAGCTGAATCTCCAACCTCTGGAGAATCACCCGTTTTAAACAAACACCGAACAGAGGAGAGTCTGCTGGAGAAAAGAGAACGAGACAGAGCTCGTAATAAAATGAAGCAGCATTAGCTCGGCTTTAGGAGATGGCGAGAACTGAGGGATTTGAAATGTTGCAAAAGCGATGCGGTGATGATGGAGTTTTTATTACTCGACTGATGAGTGAGGTATTTAATTAGACTGCCATATGTAGCTCTCTAACAGAGTTCACTGTACAGCATCTTTTGTGAAGGGTTGCCTTCATCTCCACAGTCAATGTTGCATGCCTTTTTGTTTTTTAACCGGTAAAGGGCCAAAAGTTACATTGTGTACCTTTAAATTAAAGTTATTAATTTAATTACATGAAAGGTCATTAACGGTTCAAACATAATAACAAACAAAACTTCAATTTAACAGCCTGTCGGCCAGGATGGTCTGCCTTTGGATGCAGATGCTTCAGGGTTTTCAATTCCCATTACACGTGGGCTGAAGCCGAGGTATGATACATTCAGCTTCAGATATGACATACAAATTATATAAAAATATTCTTAGTTAAAAACAACTTTAGCTCTGTAAACATCTGAGACACCTGTCAATTATTGCAAGAAAGTAATTTCAACTCACTCAAACTCCTCAGTTTAAAAACAAAAATATGTTAACAGTAAAGAAATTACAATAGAGCTCCAGGATGTGAACATACATCACTGTGATAATACTGAAACATCATAATGGTATGAAAACACATTTCATGTTATCATGAGAGGATCACTAAAAACTTTATCTTAATCTTGATACCGCAACTAGAACCTTTTCTAGAAAAGTAGTTCCACCTCAGAAGGCAGATTAGTAGTAAATATTCTGGGACATGTGTCAAAAAATGATTGATTGTGACCTTTGACCTTTAACCTGACCTTTGACCTTTGCCCCTCCCCCATGGGACCACCCAAATAGTACCCCATCCCCCCATGGTTGACCGCTGTATGAACCCCATGACCTTGGGGTTATGGAATTTAAATGGTGGTTGACCTTTGACATGGGATATGAATATGTCCATTGTTTCTCTGCATTTTTGAAATATCTATGGTATTGACCTGTGGGTCAATTGTAGGGTGGAACAAATTGATGAGTTTTGAACTTTGATCGTGCAAATTGGTATTCCTGGGGGTAATTTATGAACTTTCAGGGTCAGACACGTGTTGAACAGACATCCGCATTCCGGCTCATCTCTAATCTTCCTGTGTAAGCAACAAAAATAAGATTTTAATGAAGAAACAGCCGGATCAAAATAACAAAAGAATAAACATGGTATATTTTATAAAATAGAATACACAAACGCGCACATGCACGCATACCCATTTCAAAAAGTGGAAAACATTCACATCTCCAAAAATGTATAAATAAAATTATAACACACTGAATAATAAAAAACGGTTACTAAATTTAATGAGACTGATTATTATAGTTAAATAAAAATTAAAAACATGAAAAAAGTTTTGTCCATTGGGTTAACAATTGCTTTTAGTTTGAAATATAAAACACCCAAAATGTAGACATATAAGTAAAGGAATATTTATTTTAACAATGTCAATGCAAAAAGGGGATTTGGACATGTTCAGACATGTTCCATGTAAAACATGCATAAGACATGGTTGTTTTTATACTGGATATTCTCTCCCCTAAACACATGTATCGTAGTAAACGTTTTCATTTTTATATTTTCAAAAATATCATTTAGTATAATTTAAAAAGGTGTTTTGCAAATGGGGGATACATTTTGGTTGTTAAATAAAAAAACATAAAAACATTTTGCTTTTAGTTTATACTGAAATCTAAAAATCTCTCACTGTCTCTCTCTCTCTCTCTCACACACACACACACACACACACATTTCAAAAGTGAAAAACATTCTGTTCTTTGATTGAAGATGGTAATAAATAAAAGTATAACAATGTTAATAATAACAAAAAGTTACTAAGCCAAAATTATATACCAGTCATCACTGTAAAGCTGCTTTGACACAATCTGCATTGTAAAAAGCGTTATATAAATAAAGGTGACTTGACTTAACTTGACTAAATTTACTGAAACCAATTATTATAGTTTTAGTTAAATGAAAATATAAAATTTCTTACTTGTTGATGTCCTTAACATGAAATGGCTTACAAACTATCTCATTGTCTCTCCAAGTGACTTGCAACAATGCATGATAGTCACAGAGACAGAAGGGGAGAACGCTGGTCAGCGGGGGTGGATGAAACAATATTTTGTTCAAGCTAACTTTTATTTTCAAAGCATAAATGTAAAAGTTTAAATTACATCTTTTAAAATTAAACATTTGTTCAAATTAAATCTTTAAATAAATCAGATCTTTGACATTTTATTTATCACTGTATGTGTAAAAATGTATGGGTCTCACAAGCCACCTCTCACATTGTGTAACATTTTCAATAATTCAATATGAAAATCACCAAGCATTTTCACAGAGAAACAATGATTTCATTCAGACCATGTGATGCCTCAGGTTAGTTCTATAAAAGGAACTTATCTCTATTTTAAATTGAAATGATTCTAAATATAAATAATATAAAATGTTGCTAAAAAATTATTTAAACAATTTAAATATAGGTTAAATTAATATGTAAATTAAAAATAAATATTTTTTTTTTTTTTTTAAAAACCTTACATTTTCAGAGAGCCAAAGTAGGTCCTTTTGCAATGATAATAAATAAGTAAAAATAAAACAAAAAGCATTAATAAAATAAAATCATTCATAAAACACCCCCCAGGAACAAACTCCAGTGTGAATGAGAGATGGCAGGGTGGAGTCAGACAGATGAGTCTCTGTCACAGTGTATGTTAAGACAGCTAACTCCATTCCAGAGTGAATGTTTTGTACTAAATTTATTTCAAAGCACAATCTTAAAAGTTTAAAATAGTCTTTTAAAATTAAAATATATTGTTTAAATTAAATCTTTAAAGATTTAGTAAAAAATCAGTTAGAAGTCCACAGTATCGGGATAACATCTGATGCCAATGGTAGAAATTATTTTGCTTAAATTTAACCTAAAGTATACTTTTTATTAAACAACATCTGTTCAGAAACCTGTACGTAGTCATCTTAGATCTTATTTCTCAAAGATTCAAGCAGAAGGGTTAGGGTTAAGTTTTTGAGAAAACACCATGTTAAAAACAGCATGTTAACTAGAAATATTTAATTTGAATTGATTTTTTAAGGTGACGCATGTCTCATAGATCTATATGATTTACTTTTCTTATTTCTATAGTTTCAATTCCTAAATAAATAAAGTAAACCAAAAGAATAATGCTGACAAATGTTCGCTGCAATGTTTTTAACAAATAGAATACCTTATTCCAAACAGTTCCTCACACAGTGAAACCATTAAGGAGAGCCAAAGGCTCATGACAATGGGTGAAAACACATTACTATGTAAGATATGTAAGATAGTTTTACCAAAAGAATAATGCTGACAAATATTTTTGCTGCAATGTTTTTAACAATCAGGGATTACCTTAGTCCAAACAGTTCCTCACACAATGAAGCCATTAAGAATAGCCAAAGGTTCAGGACAATGGGTGAAAACATTACATATGTGAGAGAGTTTTACCCAAAATCAAATACTGTATTACACTTTTTCCAAAAGATAATATTGCTTTAAAGTTTGAATAAAAAAGTTAAAAGCAAACGTATCTTCATACCATGTGCTCTGACACAATTTTTGTTTTATAAAATTTGCGGTTGTTATTTCTAGGTTCATACTATCATTATCAGTCTGTTAAATATGAAGTTAATACATGATGAAACAAGAATCATGCTACCAAATTCTTTTGTCACAATGTTTTTAAGAAAAAAAATTGTTGTTTTTAAAATACAACTAAACCAGATTATTAGAAAAAAAAAATTATTTTCCCTGGTTGTGCTGGAATAGGGCTTATTTTAAAGTTTGGGATATGTTACAATCAGGCAATACAAGGATCTAGAATAGATGAAGCTTCATATTGAACAAAGAAAAAAATATGCCATTTTCACTTGTGAACATGTATTTATACACATTTTCAACATGTATTATACAATATCTGCATACCATTTTTGAAAAGGTTTTAGTAATGCTTTAGATCCGAATCCAGATTTTGGCATCCAACATGACATTAAATAGATGTACAAGTGTACAAGGGTGTCTCAACTGTTTATAACAATCTTCTTAGATTATTATTTTTTGCTCAAATAAATAGATATTGAATATAGCTTACTTGCACTGCTTTTCCCCTACAGATCAAAGCCAAACATGTTTTTTGTAGGAATTATTTGAAAACAAAACTCATTGAGAATATATTGTACAGTTGTGATATTTTCAAAAATTGATAGTTCTTGTAGTACAATTATCCATCTCTTCGATGTGGGATTGCATGAAGCATCCACACGAAAAGTAAGTCTGTCTGTTTGCACTTGAAGAGATTTCAACCAAAACATATCTAACCATTGCACTGAAAGCAGCGCATACATTAAAGTTTGAGGACGATAAACAAAGTTACACCCTCTAGTAAAGCGGTAGATACAGCTCAAATATGATCTTTTGTAGGAATTATGTGAGCACAATAAATTCTTTCATCTAAATTCAAGAGGCCTAGTAACTAAGAAAGCAGTGACATTGTGTAAGAAAAGTGTCATATTGCATACAGAAATCCACTCTTTATCTATTGCGAAAGGCATTTTTACCCCCCCTCCCCCCCTCACTAGTCTTAGTCGCGTTATCAAGACTATCAAGATCACTGTTAGCATTTTATTTGTCATCTGTATATGATTTTAGCCGATACTCCTCTCTGGTTGCTGTCAGTGTAAGTTTGTGCAAATCATCACATGTGTGATGAACACGGACCATTCATTTTAGCATCTTTTTAGTTGTATGACTGAACTTTTCTTTTGACAAAACCAATTCTGTTTAACAATTTTCTTTCAACATTCCACATGGTGTTAAAGAATATGTGTAAATATTATATTATACAGTTTTGTTAGAGTCTATGCAGTGCTGTTGTAATGCATGATTATTTGAGAACTATAACATCGCATACCCCTTTATACAATCTTTATACAGGTATTATACGTACACAATTTACTATGTTAGCTACTCACAGGAATGAATGAAAACATGATACTCCTACTAAATGAGAGATGTAGTACTGATGTTCTTTTTGACGTTCTAAAGCTGATGTCGTCTTTCTGGTCTGTCTGTGGTCACAAGACACATAATGCATCAACACGAAAAAAAAGCGAGTCTTGCCGTTTTTCTGGTACATTCTGTTACAGACTATTACACTTAGTTACAGCATGTTACAGTCATGAAAAATATTTCAGTTGTACTCTAAACAGGACTTGAATAAAAAGTAAACTTGATAAGTAGTTATTTTAAGTGAAAGGTTAGTTGATACAGGCCATTTTATTTTGTCCGCTCCATCTTTTAGGAGGCTCCCTTTTAGGTTTTTATCCAGGAAACATGTACAACTACGTCAATGTGTTGTCACGTTTGTCTCAATAATTTATTCTTCTTTTAGGAAGCCATTATGGTAAGCGGTTTTATCCCTGATCCGCATGCGATCAAAATTGTTTAACATCTTTACAATTTTAAATATTTCCCCAGCTTAAATATTAGTTTTATTCATTTACAAAGGTGTCATGTAGAGGAGATGATTAGGTTGGCACTCAAGACGTCCTCTGTGTTGACTTTAATAAAACATTTCAGCATCATTAAGACAACTTCAGTAACTGTATTCATAAATATGTTGAAATAGCTGTAACCATACAAATATCGGCTATGAATAACTAAAACAAAGCCTAACAACATACACAAATGATTCTAACTCTTTCACGACCCAGACTGACCCCAGGTAAGTATACCTCAAATACTCACAATAGTTAGATATCTTGACTATCCGTATGTTTAAGGACGTGACCGTTCTTGTCCTCATAAATTTTATGTTTCTTTGATTTTATTCACATTTTTTGAAACACAGTGTTTTACCATGGCTTTATTTTTTAACATCTCCATTCTTCTTTCGTCTGTAATTGTAATTTTGAGCGTATTTGTTTTCCTTTATCATTTTACCCATTTCATTTTGTCCGAAAAACTATGTTTCCTATACATTTAGGTGTAATGTGACGTTGAAATAGCGCTCTCGCTGTTCTCGGCATCTCATTGTTTGTAGCATTTGGTTGATTTAATAAAATGATGGTTTAACCATACTCTTGAGTCATTTTACATACTATTTTATATTTTACGGTATAGAATGCTGAGCAAAGATCTTTGAAACATTGTAGCTTGTAAAACATTAAAATGACTTCAAACGCTATATAGGCGTTTTACCCTCCAGGGGTTAAAGGTTTTTACCGCCCAATGATACGGGGGTTAGAGGTTAAGCAGCGGGTGTTTAATGACTATTGAAGGCGTCGCATTCTCTCTAGTTAAAACCTACAGGACCTACTCACTGAATAAGCTTTAGGAAACAGTCTGCAAAGCTTCAATGGCTACTCCACAAGTTCCTGAAACTTCTGTTGAAAGTTATGTTAAAGGCATGAAAAAATATTTCAACTGTACTCTAAACAGGACTTGAATAAAAAGTAACATGCTGTAACTAAGTGTAATAGTCTGTAACAGAATGTACCAGAAAAACGGCAAGACTCGCTTTTTTTTCGTGTTGATGCATTATGTGTCTTGTGACCACAGACAGACCAGAAAGACGACATCAGCTTTAGAACGTCAAAAAGAACATCAGTACTACATCTCTCATTTAGTAGGAGTATCATGTTTTCATTCATTCCTGTGAGTAGCTAACATAGTAAATTGTGTACGTATAATACCTGTATAAAGATTGTATAAAGGGGTATGCGATGTTATAGTTCTCAAATAATCATGCATTACAACAGCACTGCATAGACTCTAACAAAACTGTATAATATAATATTTACACATATTCTTTAACACCATGTGGAATGTTGAAAGAAAATTGTTAAACAGAATTGGTTTTGTCAAAAGAAAAGTTCAGTCATACAACTAAAAAGATGCTAAAATGAATGGTCTGTGTTCATCACACATGTGATGATTTGCACAAACTTACACTGACAGCAACCAGAGAGGAGTATCGGCTAAAATCATATACAGATGACAAATAAAATGCTAACAGTGATCTTGATAGTCTTGATAACGCGACTAAGACGAGTGAAGGGGGGTAAAAATGCCTTTCGCAATAGATAAAGAGTGGATTTCTGTATGCAATATGACACTTTTCTTACACAATGTCACTGCTTTCTTAGTTACTAGGCCTCTTGAATTTAGATGAAAGAATTTATTGTGCTCACATAATTCCTACAAAAGATCATATTTGAGCTGTATCTACCGCTTTACTAGAGTGTGTAACTTTGTTTATCGTCCTCAAACTTTAATGTATGCGCTGCTTTCAGTGCAATGGTTAGATATGTTTTGGTTGAAATCTCTTCAAGTGCAAACAGACAGACTTACTTTTCGTGTGGATGCTTCATGCAATCCCACATCGAAGAGATGGATAATTGTACTACAAGAACTATCAATTTTTGAAAATATCACAACTGTACAATATATTCTCAATGAGTTTTGTTTTCAAATAATTCCTACAAAAACATGTTTGGCTTTGATCTGTAGGGGAAAAGCAGTGCAAGTAAGCTATATTCAATATCTATTTATTTGAGCAAAAATAATAATCTAAGAAGATTGTTATAAACAGTTGAGACACCCTTGTACACTTGTACATCTATTTAATGTCATGTTGGATGCCAAAATCTGGATTCGGATCTAAAGCATTACTAAAACCTTTTCAAAAATGGTATGCAGATATTGTATAATACATGTTGAAAATGTGTATAAATACATGTTCACAAGTGAAAATGGCATATTTTTTCTTTGTTCAATATGAAGCTTCATCTATTCTAGATCCTTGTATTGCCTGATTGTAACATATCCCAAACTTTAAAATAAGCCCTATTCCAGCACAACCAGGGAAAATAATTTTTTTTTTTCTAATAATCTGGTTTAGTTGTATTTTAAAAACAACAATTTTTTTTTCTTAAAAACATTGTGACAAAAGAATTTGGTAGCATGATTCTTGTTTCATCATGTATTAACTTCATATTTAACAGACTGATAATGATAGTATGAACCTAGAAATAACAACCGCAAATTTTATAAAACAAAAATTGTGTCAGAGCACATGGTATGAAGATACGTTTGCTTTTAACTTTTTTATTCAAACTTTAAAGCAATATTATCTTTTGGAAAAAGTGTAATACAGTATTTGATTTTGGGTAAAACTCTCTCACATATGTAATGTTTTCACCCATTGTCCTGAACCTTTGGCTATTCTTAATGGCTTCAGTGTGTGAGGAACTGTTTGGACTAAGGTAATCCCTGATTGTTAAAAACATTGCAGCAAAAATATTTGTCAGCATTATTCTTTTGGTAAAACTATCTTACATATCTTACATAGTAATGTGTTTTCACCCATTGTCATGAGCCTTTGGCTCTCCTTAATGGTTTCACTGTGTGAGGAACTGTTTGGAATAAGGTATTCTATTTGTTAAAAACATTGCAGCGAACATTTGTCAGCATTATTCTTTTGGTTTACTTTATTTATTTAGGAATTGAAACTATAGAAATAAGAAAAGTAAATCATATAGATCTATGAGACATGCGTCACCTTAAAAAAATCAATTCAAATTAAATATTTCTAGTTAACATGCTGTTTTTAACATGGTGTTTTCTCAAAAACTTAACCCTAACCCTTCTGCTTGAATCTTTGAGAAATAAGATCTAAGATGACTACGTACAGGTTTCTGAACAGATGTTGTTTAATAAAAAGTATACTTTAGGTTAAATTTAAGCAAAATAATTTCTACCATTGGCATCAGATGTTATCCCGATACTGTGGACATCTAACTGATTTTTTACTAAATCTTTAAAGATTTAATTTAAACAATATTTTAATTTTAAAAGACTATTTTAAACTTTTAAGATTGTGCTTTGAAATAAATTTAGTACAAAACATTCACTCTGGAATGGAGTTAGCTGTCTTAACATACACTGTGACAGAGACTCATCTGTCTGACTCCACCCTGCCATCTCTCATTCACACTGGAGTTTGTTCCTGGGGGGTGTTTTATGAATGATTTTATTTTATTAATGCTTTTTGTTTTATTTTTACTTATTTATTATCATTGCAAAAGGACCTACTTTGGCTCTCTGAAAATGTAAGGTTTTTTTAAAAAATATATATATTTATTTTTAATTTACATATTAATTTAACCTATATTTAAATTGTTTAAATAATTTTTTAGCAACATTTTATATTATTTATATTTAGAATCATTTCAATTTAAAATAGAGATAAGTTCCTTTTATAGAACTAACCTGAGGCATCACATGGTCTGAATGAAATCATTGTTTCTCTGTGAAAATGCTTGGTGATTTTCATATTGAATTATTGAAAATGTTACACAATGTGAGAGGTGGCTTGTGAGACCCATACATTTTTACACATACAGTGATAAATAAAATGTCAAAGATCTGATTTATTTAAAGATTTAATTTGAACAAATGTTTAATTTTAAAAGATGTAATTTAAACTTTTACATTTATGCTTTGAAAATAAAAGTTAGCTTGAACAAAATATTGTTTCATCCACCCCGCTGACCAGCGTTCTCCCTTCTGTCTCTGTGACTATCATGCATTGTTGCAAGTCACTTGGAGAGACAATGAGATAGTTTGTAAGCCATTTCATGTTAAGGACATCAACAAGTAAGAAATTTTATATTTTCATTTAACTAAAACTATAATAATTGGTTTCAGTAAATTTAGTCAAGTTAAGTCATGTCACCTTTATTTATATAACGCTTACAATGCAGATTGTGTCAAAGCAGCTTTACAGTGATGACTGGTATATAATTTTGGCTTAGTAACTTTTTGTTATTATTAACATTGTTATACTTTTATTTATTACCATCTTCAATCAAAGAACAGAATGTTTTTCACTTTTGAAATGTGTGTGTGTGTGTGTGTGTGTGTGAGAGAGAGAGAGAGACAGTGAGAGATTTTTAGATTTCAGTATAAACTAAAAGCAAAATGTTTTTATGTTTTTTTATTTAACAACCAAAATGTATCCCCCATTTGCAAAACACCTTTTAAATTATACTAAATGATATTTTTGAAAATATAAAAATGAAAACGTTTACTACGATACATGTGTTTAGGGGAGAGAATATCCAGTATAAAAACAACCATGTCTTATGCATGTTTTACATGGAACATGTCTGAACATGTCCAAATCCCCTTTTTGCATTGACATTGTTAAAATAAATATTCCTTTACTTATATGTCTACATTTTGGGTGTTTTATATTTCAAACTAAAAGCAATTGTTAACCCAATGGACAAAACTTTTTTCATGTTTTTAATTTTTATTTAACTATAATAATCAGTCTCATTAAATTTAGTAACTGTTTTTTTATTATTCAGTGTGTTATAATTTTATTTATACATTTTTGGAGATGTGAATGTTTTCCAGTTTTTGAAAATGGGTATGCGTGCATGTGCGCGTTTGTGTATTCTATTTTATAAAATATACCATGTTTATTCTTTTGTTATTTTGATCCGGCTGTTTCTTCATTAAAATCTTATTTTTGTTGCTTACACAGGAAGATTAGAGATGAGCCAGAATGCGGATGTCTGTTCAACACGTGTCTGACCCTGAAAGTTCATAAATTACCCCCAGGAATACCAATTTGCACGATCAAAGTTCAAAACTCATCAATTTGTTCCACCCTACAATTGACCCACAGGTCAATACCATAGATATTTCAAAAATGCAGAGAAACAATGGACATATTCATTTTACTACTCAGATTTTAGACTTCACAGGTAAAATAATAAACAAAAAAATAAACAGCACAGTGAGTAAAAAAATATTTAAATGGTAATTGAATTGATGGTAATTGTCACCGATTTTGGAATATTAATAAAAAAAAATACATTTTTTTTTTTTTTTTTTTATAAATAGTGGTGTTTGGTCATGTCTCCATCTCTACAGAAATTCTGTTTGATCTATGATGGGAACCTTGCTTCTATACACAACCATGAGGAGTACATGTTTATACAGAACCTGATTAGATACACAACTCACAGCACAAAACCTGCCTGGATCGGAGGCCATGATGCTGTTGAGGTATGCAGTTATCTTTTTTGATCATGCTTTTTTGCCACTGGGCTTTTATAATTACATTTACATTAATTTTAAAATGCATAAACATAGATGTGTTGTGTTTTTGTCATTTATTTTCGGTCCTCAGAATAGTTAGTTTAGTGCAATGTCAAACTCGAGTGTTTGTATTGTGAAACTTGATGTGAAATAGATACAGTTTTTTTATTTGGTTTGGTACTATTTTCACAAGTAAGGTGTATGTTTTCAAAACTGTAACAACTGCATCCGCCATCCATTCCTCCAACCGCCAGAGAGGAAGCCATCTCCCCGAATACTAACACTGCCGTTTCTTCTCTCTTCACTTCCTGTCTCCACCTGTTATAAGCCATGTTGTTTGTATAGTATGTTGCGTTTCTTATACTCAGTTTGTTTACCACATGTATGTTTCTCTGCCTGTTCATAACCTCGACTTCTGGATTACTGTTTCGGATTTGTTTGCTATCTGGACTGCCGCTACTGTTACCGACCCTTTGCCTGTTTGTTGACCACGTTTCCAGCTCTGCATCTAACTTTGTTTGTACTGTTGTGCTAAATAAAACTCCGCACATGGATTCAAATACTCAACCGAGACAGTCATCGTTACAAAAACTCTTAGCACAAAACTCCAAACTGATCACACTTGTAACACAGCTAGTCATTCTTTCACAACCTGATCTCATGCTTTCATTCTAGTTGTACAAATTTTCATTCTACATAATCACTGTTTCAAACACAAGATCATTGTGATATGTAATGAGAACATTTGGTTTAATCACTGAAACACAACAGTATGATCTTCTTTCAGTTTAGTACTTTTAACAATCAGTTCATTCAATAGAAAACAATGCAAGATACATGTTTCAAATCACCCTTGATGCTGAAATAATTACACAGGTTACAGATGCCACATTAGAAAATACACTTATATTACCTAAATTACATAATAGGCATAAAATCCGTATTGTTTTTAAAAGTATCTATATTTACTGTGTTATCAAAAGGTGTAAAGTATGACACAGTCATGAGGTTTTGGGTAGAACAGAGTTTGCTGCCAGTACAGTGCTAAGAGTTTTGTAAATTTACCAACTGCTTTTGAAAATTGCACCAAAGCAATAAAAAAAACTGTGAGCAATATAGCTTAAATATTTCTTTACTGAACCTCTTTCTGTTAAATTTATTTGTTAATTTCTGACATGTTTAAACTGGGGTTGGTGTTGGAATCATCTTTCAGATAATTCAAGATAAAATTAAGCCATGTAAGCTGTGGACATTCTCTTCTGTTCACAGGAGGGAGTTTGGCTCTGGAGTGATGGATCCAAAATGAACTATCAAATATGGTCGCCTGGAGAACCCAATAACGTTGAATATGAACACTGCCTTGAGATAAACGATGCCAGTAAGTGACTGCTGTTTTATATATGGGATGACTATAGCATCATAATGATTAATAAATGCACGCACAATTGTACATGAGCATGTTTTGCTATCCACAAACAAATGACTTTCATATTGTGTGTGCAAAATTCAAAATTAAATGACAAGTTGAAAGTGGATAGTAAAACATATCTGCAACATTTATCTTCATGGATAATTGTGCGTGCATTCATTAATCATTATGATACTATAATCATCCCATACCATTCATGCTTATGAAAAAACATCATAAATGTTCCATCAATCTGAATTGTGTTAGACCATACATCAGAAGATTATACTGCTACATGTCATATTTCCAGAAGTTAGAAAATAACTTTTTTCCAGTTTGTTGAATTCAGGAATATTCATCACAAAACATTGTTGCTGATTGTTTTCTAGACATCAAATACTAATATTTCCATATCTACCATATTAAATAAGTAAATAAACATTATTATTATTATTTTTTTAAAATATATAATTCACAAATTATTCACAAAATTGTTTTTTCCTTCTTGCAGCAGATGGTAACTGGAACGATATGAAATGTTCTGCAAGAAGGCTCTTTGTGTGTGCACTGAACCAGCTTGTGAAAAAACCCATGTAGAAGAAACAAGCTACTTTGACTCATTTACTTTCCATTGGAAATGTTTAATGGAGGCTAATAAATGTGTTAAAAAGGTTATTATTATTATTATTATTATTTATGTTTGTAATGATAAGTTAATGACTCCTTAAGTTAATGACTTTAACACCTGTTAAACATCATTTTATAATTATCACTCCACGGTCTCTCTCTTTTCACACAAGTTAGAAAATGGCAAAAAAAAAAAAAAAAATGAATGTGAAAAAGTTAGTCACCAAATATCATTATTTGATCATTATTCAATAAATGTCAAGTATTTACCCCACTTTCTCCTAAACCAAGTAGTCTATATGATATTTTTTCATATGCTGCAACTTTCCCCAATACTGTAACGGGGCAGAGATACGACTGACAGCTTGCCCACCCTGTCAGATCCAGGGAAATACATTATTTTTTTTAATAATACAATTCCTACGTTTAATATTTCTTCAATAATTATTTTAAATGTGATTTGTTTTGTCATGCATTAAAACTCTATTCTAATATTAATAAGAATATGCTAATTTTTTTTTTTTTTTGCATTTAAGTAGGATTTTATTGAACTAATGAAAACAACTAAATGTATATCTCTCACAGCCTCATTTTCATTCACATCATCTTAAACGTGCAAAGATAAATGGCAGAAAGAATACTCAGGCCTGGCGCCACGAGGGAGCAAAAGGGGGCATTGCCCCCTCAGATCTGATTTGTGCCCCCTCAGTTTCAATTCGTCCCCATTCACCCGATCGATTTTAACTTTTTAACGTGTACGATAACACCGGTGTGATGAGAACGTTCAATACGCCACTGCTAAATTCAAACCTGCTTTCCCACTGCTGGCGCTGATCCAGATATGGACACGCTCAGTGCTTTTCATATTTCACAACTATTCAGTGTTTTCACATGTTTATTTGAGGTTTCAGACATTTAAATGAGGTCTAGGCTATATATGAAAAAGACATTTATAGTTTGTTAAATGCAAATTCCATAGCCTACACTCATTTGGAAGCTGCAATAATCCTTTCAATTATAATTTGATGAAGTTTTTTATTCATATCAGATACATTGCGTATGAAACAATAAAGTTTACCCCCTTCTACCAGTTCTCCAGCCACTTACGTTTATGTATTTCGGGAAAAATGGATGAATTTACGTGATGTAAATCCGACAGATCCTCTGTTTTATCAACTAACATGATCATTATAAAGGTGTTTAAACAACAAAACACATTCATTTCCACATATTTGACAATCGGAATATATCATATAATTCATGATATAGTTAAAGCTGCAGTCCAGCATTTTTCCTCTTTGTCGCCATCTCTGTTTAAAAACCTGCAATTGCAGTCATATGTGGAATTGTTATTGTTACGTGCGTTGTGCATCGGCACGACTCCTCAGCGGATGAATCTAATGTTTGCTGTCAGTCACCACATCAGTGTGGATACTGTACTTCAGAATCACAGATTCTACGTCTTGAAGTTATGACCAATATAAGAATTTTCACTGGAAAATATCATCTGAACAAGTAAGTAACATTTCTGCCACTTTTGTTCTGACCAAATGAGGAAAAAAGCATTAGCCTACAATAAATCGTGCTGCCAATGGTGAACGATTGTTTAGCTCGGATCATGTCAAACCATGCAGATTATTATTACTGTTATACTTTGTTCTCAAAGTGTTAATGTTAACAACATCAGCATTGCGTGACTATGTGTATTTAGAGTGTATTAGCGTTACCTGTAGATTTCAATTTTTAAACCTATTGCAACAAAAAGAAACATAACAATACACAATACTTTTCCTGTAGCATCTGGGCCAATCAGACACACACAAATGATTTAATGAATACTGTAACAAATGCAGCTAACACCAAGCCTTTGGTTACAGGACACATGGAAGACTGATAAGGTTTATGACCCAAAGGAATTTAGAGAGTATTTTGGCTCACTCAATTCACACTGAAAAGGACAGATAAACCCTTTTAATCTTATATATTCTATATGTATAACCACTTGAGAAATGTACGAACTTGTATCCAATTTTCACATTTTATGATTTTATTATAGGGATATAGACGTATTAATTTTGGATTAATGTTTCAGAATTGCTTACCATGGTTAACTAAGATCACATGGGTCTCATGTTTGGTATCAATGAACTCCAATCTTCATTCTCGATTTGTTAATTTACATTACATTTTGCTAGCTCTGTGACACATTAGTATTACAAGAATCTACAAGGTTCTTCTCTCAAACACCCAAACCAATGTCTTATGCTAATATCCTGCTAGAGGACAAAGAGTTGTAGAAGTTTCCTCCAAAGGAACAACTCCTTATTGGCTCAGTCACCTCCAGAGGGTGTGACATCTTCACATTTTACAAATCACTGATCACAAGATCGCAGCGGTTCCTTTACCGATAAACGCTGATGTGAAGATGATGCTGAAGTATAAAATGTCTGTAGACCCTCAAGCTTTTGCCAGGCTGCAGCTTTGTCTTTTCATTCACCAAAGATCCTCTGACTCCAACTGGTTCTCTCTCATCAAGACAACTTCAGCAAAGATCAACGGGAGCCTCCACAAATTGCATCAGGACAGTTTTAATTCAAATGGGCGAGACATGCAAGTTTCAAACTTAGTCTTATTATTTGATACATTAAGGATCCTTACCCCTTTTAAAGAAGGGCGTGTTAGAACTAAACTGATGGTTTGCTCAAGGCTGTTGATCTGCTGAATTTCAAACAATGCTGTAACTTTTGCTTTCCTGTATTCTGCTTCAGCTCTCTTTCCCTTGGTAAACTGTATGCATGTATATGTGTTTAAGTGTTTAGTCTAGTTAATAAAAGTCTTGTTCATGTCACACATAAAGTTGTCCGTGTTTCATGCTCATTTACTGGAGTCCCTAATCATGCAATGTAGAATTAGTTTGCTTACTGTAAAAGCTAGAAGTGTTTTGAGGCCTCTTGGCCTATGTAACTGTAAGGGTCAGACAAGTTTACTTGGCCACTGAGCATATTTTGTTGGTAATTTTCCACCAGACAACAGGTGGCTGTGAAATGAATAAGATCATTATTAAGGGTGTCACGTGAAGGCTTCTTGCCTCCGGGGAGTGTTGACTGTTTTGATACAATGTTTCAGTTGGCCAATGGGAAAAGGGTTGACCATCAATTGACAGAAGGCCATGAGCGATTAAGGTAAAAGATGTACAGTAGTTGGCAGTCGGCCACCCTTACTAAGAAAATTGTCTCTTACATAAGCAACACCTGAAATTTAATTGGTGAAATGACTATGGTGGAAAGGTCGGGAGTACATGGGAAGGAGGTGTGGGAGGAGAGCCCCTGTAAGTGAGAATATGGGAAAATGTAAGGGTGAATATTACCAGCCAATAATATTACTTTGGTGTGTTTTAAGAGATAAGAAAAATGTATAAAAACTGTGCCCCGGCTAAGAGAGCCTCAGATGTGGAGCTGGCGTCTCACTTTGTTGCTTGACAATAAAGTTAAATACTTCTGAGACCTGGAACTTCGACTCTGTGAGTTTTTCTTCGAGACCAGAATTGAAAGGACAAAGAGACACTGAATCTGCCACGACACTACATGCTCTGAGTAATACTGTACAGTAAGAATGTTATTTCCCATAACCCAGAAATGAACATTTCTTAGAATTAATAAACAATTAACCAAGTGTTCACTGGACAAATAGATTAATTGATTGTAATATTAATTTTACTACATTAAGTTAATTCTATTAACTGATCCAAATATTTATAATTAATTATAACTAGTTATAATTAATTATCCATACACTGTAAACCCAGATAAGTATCTGTGTGGAGGGAAAGCGCCTGAGTGCACGTTCGGCGATGACGTCACATTTTGGTAATAAACCGCCACTAGAGGGCGTATGTTTGACATTAAAATATTTGATCATGGTTGAATCTATTTTTTCAAGTTCCTTGAACTCTAAACTTTAGCGGAGTTGTAAAAACTAAAAAAAAATATTTTGTGTTAACTTAAATCTCTGATAGATGTTAAATGAACTCAAAAATGGCACATTTTAAGTAAAAGGTACTTTCCATTATAAGTTAGTTATACTGTTTGGGTTTACAGTGTATTTCTTTTGAGCTAATTTGCTACAGGTGTATTATCTTCACGACAATGAAATACTGAAAAGCATTAATTCCAATCTGTCGTTGCCTGATACATCTCACCACAGAAGTTATCAGTAACTAAATCTGTTTATTTTATTTATTTATCTAACTTTAATTCTTATATGTTACATATTCTAGACATCGGTAATAGGGAGATGTAACATAATTGGGGGCTCGTCGTTTGTTACTGTTTATCGAAGAATTGTGTTGTTTTGATAATCGCAGAGATTCAGCGTGGATGGCTGAAATTAACATGTAGAGTATCTTTCTCCTTTTATAAAGCATGTTGGAGCAATTTGTGATAATATCAAGCTTGCTCATGGCATTTAATTTGCAGAGTTTCCTTGATAATCCCTCGTTAGAGAGGCTATATCAAAAAGTGTGCAAAAGACGATTTGTTAACAATAGCTACCCACTTCCATATTCCTATTCCAAAGTAATCACTAAAAAAAATTAAAGCTGAAGTACTATCTGCTGTTTGAATTAGAAATTTTGCCTGATGTAGACAAAGAGGCCGACCTTTTTGGCAAGGTGCAGGATGTTACTGAAGCAGGTAAAGTGGAGGTAGAGATGGCCAAGACAGAGGCTGAGGCTGATGTTGGGGCAGTTTTGCCATTCGTTGGACCCTTTTCACCAGGTACTCCCAGCTCAAGAGGGGAGGTACAGATGAAGGTGCGAATTCCATGGCTCCGTATGTAGGTGGAAGAACAAGCACAAACCCGCCAAGCAGAGATAGATCTGCATCTGGAAGTCCGCAAGCTCAAAATTCAAGCCGAGAAAGAGGTGAAGCTTCGTAAGTTGGAGATCGAAGCAGCTAAGATCACTCCGGTCTTCTCTGCGCAGCAGAACTTCTCGTCAGTGAGTGATAGTTTGTCTAATTTAAGTTTCACCACATTTGATGTGGGAAAACACATTGCTTTGGTGCCGAATTTTAAAGAATCGGAAGTGGATAGTTATTTTAACACTTTTGAGAGAATAGCAACATCCTTAAGTTGGTCGAAGTACGTTTGGTCGTTACTGTTACAATGCAAATTAGTTGGCAAGGCGCTATAAGTGTACTCTTCCTTGTCTTTGGAAGATGGTCTTAAGTATGATGTAGTTAAATCAGCCATATGAGTTAGTGCCAGAGGCTTACAGGCAACAGTTTCGAATTCACAAGAAAAACGCTACTCAAACCTTTGTAGAATTTGCACAAGAAAAGGGAACTATCTTTGATAAATGGTGCATTTCTAGTAAGGCTAAAGATTTTGTTTTACTTAGGGAACTTCTGTTACTTGAGGATTTTAAGCAGTGTCCTCCTGAGCGGGTGATGCTGTACTTTAATGAGCAGAAGTTGGTGACACTTTCACAGGCTGCAGTGCTAGCGGACAAATTTGTGCTTACACATAAAAAAACTTTTTTCATATAGCAGGTGCTGAAAAGAGTTCCTTACCGAGGTCTTCAGCAGAAGTTCAGATGCCTAAACAGAATGGTGAGAAGTCTAATGAGACTCAAAACTGCTTGAGTTGTAGTGTTGTTGTAGTGAGTGACCCTTTGTCATTAACTGTAACTAAATAAATGATCCATCATTAGCAAAGTGTTTCAAATCGGCTGAGAATGATAAATTGGACAATGTTACATTCTTAGTTAAAGGGTTAGTTCACCCCAAAATGAATGTCATTAATTACTCAATCACGTTGTTCCACACCCATAAGACTTTTGTTTATCTTCAGAACACAAATGAAGAAAGTTTTGATGACATATTTCCTTCCATTGACTGCCTTTGTTACTACCACGTTTCAAAAACTTCATAAAGAGATCGCAAAACTAATCTATACAAATCGAACAGTTTAGTCTAAATTTTCTGAAGAGAATCGATCGCTTGATATGATGAACAGATTTAATTTAGGCTTTTAGTCGCATGTAAACATCGATCAGCGAACAGGAGCAGAAGCTCAACCTAACCCATGCTTCACATGTGACAAGAAACCTCTTCCGGAAGCTCAAACGTGCTGCATAACACACGAGAATGAACCTCATTAGTTACGCAACATGTTTGAGCTTCCAGAAGAGGTTTGTTCTTGTGAGTTATTCAGGTTAGGTTGAGCTTCTGCTTATGTTCGTTGATCAAGTAAAACCCTTAATTAAATCTGTTCATCATAACAAGTGACTGATTCTCTTCAGAAAATTCTCTGCGCGGAATTTGAATGCTTCTTATTAGATCTCGCAGCAATGTTATTAATTCTGTGGCAAAATCAATTGCTTTCTTTACTAGATCTCCCAGCACTCTGTAGTAATAGTGATGTGTGATCGAGATCGGCTCGTTAGTAGCTCGAGGCTCGTGCTGCACTGACATTGGTCCAAACTGATAAACGGTCCTTGAAGCACAAATGAGTAGTGCAGTTTCATTCCGCTTTCATTACGTTTGCCATTTGACTTTGGGCAACGTTATAGTGGTTACACCAGCGCGAGGGTTATCAAATTTTGATAGCACTGGCAGGAAAAACGGTCGCAAAATGCGACCATTTAGTCGCAGTCTGAAGCTCAATCTCAGTCATGTGTGGAGTAAAATACAGTTTATTAGGCAATTAAAAGCTTTACTGAGAACTTTGAAATAGAAAGCAAACATAATACCTCATGGATTTCAGATATAACAAATTATAAAATTACTTTTTCCTAATGCAAATACAATCAGCAGACAATAAAAGTTGTAAGTAAAGAATAATGTATTAATAAAAAGCTAACATTTAATCAATAATTATTTGAAGCAAATGCTAAGTAAAATTAGCTAAGTAAAAGTGAAAACTAATGAGATGGATCTCTCTCCTACTGAGTTACATGTAGGGATGGGTATTGCTTTACCTCAAACATCTTGTTTTCATAACCCTTGGAAGCCAAACTCGAAATCGGAAATTAAAATTAGATTAATCGCACAGGCCTGGGTAAGAGTTGCTGGATTACAAATAACAAAAATAAAAAACATAATATGACATAAGAAAGCACAATGATATCATTTATATCATGAAGCAAAATTATATACAAGAATAAAACTTCTTGACATTACTCTTTGGGGAGGAACTCCATCTTTAAGTTGATCTGAATCTCACAGTTGAATCTGCTGGTTTTAAAGATGAACTTCATTCACTGTGAAAACTTTAGATAATGTTTCTTTGTCATGTTGGGTGTAATCGCTGGTTAGGACAGATTTATCCAGATGATATTTTATTGCTTGATGAATTATTGTGTTGCATTTGGTGAGGATACAGCATCAAACCTGAAAGTGCTGAATCTGAGGAGGATCTACTTACTGTGATTGTTTTTTGTATGCTTGTGTAGAGAAGATGAATGTTTGAAATGCTTCCCACGTGCAGTGCTCTGATGTGATTTTTCTTCAGTGTGGATCCTCTCATGAGATTTCAGATTTGATGACTGACTGAATCTCTTGTCACAGTGTGAACACTTGTAAGGTTTTTCTCCAGTGTGGATCCTCTCATGAGATTTCAGATTTGATGACTGACTGAATCTCTTGTCGCAGTGTGAACACTTGTAAGGTTTCTCTCCCGTGTGGATCCTCTCGTGAACTTTTAAATCACTCCCTGTAGTAAAAGTCTTCTCACACTCAAAGCACATGTAGTCTCTCACACCAGTATGAATTTTCTGATGTATTTTTAAATATTCTAGACGTGAAAAACTCTTTCCACATAAATAACATGAATATGGCTTTTCTTTTGTATGCAATTTCAGGTGCATCTTCAGGACTGAAGACCACAAAAATGTTTTTCCGCACTGATCACATGTGTAAGGCTTCCCTCCAGTGTGGATGTTCATGTGTTCCTTAAGGTGTGCTGATTGTGCAAAACTCTTTCCACACTGATCACAAGTGTACGGTTTCTCTCCAGTATGAACTCTCATGTGCTCCATAAGGTGTCCTTTTCGGGCAAAACTTTTCCCACATTGATCACATGTGAACGGCTTCCCTCCAGTGTGGATGTTCATGTGTTCCTTAAGGTGTGCTGATTGTGCAAAACTCTTTCCACACTGATCACAAGTGAACGGTTTCTCTCCGGTATGAACTCTCATATGTGTCGTAAGGGGTCCTTTTTGTGTGAAATTCTTCCCACATTGATCACATGTGAACGGCTTCTCTCCAGTATGAACTCTCATGTGAACATCAAGAAAACATTTGTATGTGAAACTCTTCCCACACTGAGTGCATGTGAAAGATGTATTGGCTCTTTTTTTCTTTAAAATTTTATGTTCTTTATTCTCCTCATTTTCTTCAGTCAACTCTGAAATAAAAGTAAAAAAACCTTCAGTAACTTGTAAAAAAACAGAAATGTGAAGGACATAAAAAGTAAACCCTGATGTAACAGTGGAAAATGGACAATTGCAATATATAATGTTGATCATTTTGATGCATTTTTATTGATTGTACATGAATGAGGTACACTGATCTTCAAATTATTATTTTTATTTTTATACATTATAGGCACAAATCCTAAAATATTTGATCAACCACACAATTTTCTAACATACATTTTTGTTGAAAATGTACCCAGTTCATAGAAAGTGTTCCTTATTATTTGATGCTTCAGCTATATTATTTCACAGCTCCAACGAAAACAAATCTAAATCTAAAACTGCTTTAAGCTTTATTAATGAAGAATAAACACCAACCTCTTTGTTCTTCAGTATCTTCAGTATGTTTCATTCTGCAGGGTTCTGGATCACTCATGTTCTCACTGTCCTCTTTAATAAACTCAGCTCTTCCTGATGCTCGTCTGATGGGAATATTCCAACATTTATTGGAGAAATCACTGAAGGCAGGATTGTTGTGGGAGGAGCTTCACTGAACATGAACTTCTGTGTGGAAGAAGATTAGCCAAAATCAATGCTCAATTACCGTTTTATTATTATTATTTTTTTTTTTTACTAATTTACACATTTAAGCATTTATGTAAGTGAAGCAGATGTCCTCTAAATTCTATCAATGAAGATACCATAGCCTCACAAATATAAAGTGTTGCCTCTGTAAATCATTATATCACTATATTAAAAGTAACAGCATCGACGCAAAGTGCACTTCAATTTAAAATGCTCATTCAGTAACACTGCACTCTCACAGAATGTGTGAATTTCCACATATGTATTTCTGTTTTGCCTGTCATTCTATTTTTAACAATTCTATCCATTTTTTTCCGTTCTGCTCCCTTATATTACCATATAAGAAGACATATGTCTAGAAATATAGAAAAGAAAAAATATAATGTAAACAAATGAAAAAATTAAAGCATAAACAGAAATTTGATGACACCCGTCTTCATTAACATCTAACTACACAGAGCACATCATATCTAATATGGTTTGGTTCTCTAATAACTACAATCAGAAAAATAAAGTAATGAAATGATTAACATGATGTAGTTTTATATGTGCAGAAACTGACAGAGAAAAAAAATTATTTAAACAGAAACTTACCACAAAAGGGAAAATGTTTCCAGTGTCTATGATTTTGTTCATATTTACATGTAGCTTTTAAATGTCCCACATGGCTCGTCAGTATTAAGTTATTAGCAGTATCTGTTTCTAATTTTATTCATTTAATGTAACTTCACTATAACAGATTTGATCTGTAAAAGAAATAACGTAAAATCGCAGCATTAATACAGAAATTGGTTCGTATCCATTCCCATCACAGAACACGAGACATTCAGTAATCACTCCAAACATCGAAACAATTATTCACACGAACACATAAAAACACAAAATCGCCTTAATGAACTTAATATGATTTCCTCACAAGCTCGTTGTGTTTATTGAAGTCAGCAAACACTAGTGATGTGACGCTTGGCACCGAGGCTTCGAAGCTTTTATGAAAAAAAACGAAACATCTCACAGTGAAGCACTGTATCGGATTGATTCGTTTTGCCATAACCACGTGATCGGTGACGTCCAAAGCTTCGTTTTCGCACGCAACCACGTGATTGCTTCGTATTCTGATTCACATAACGTGAACCCTTGCGCAGATGTGGTGTCATTTGCTTTTTAGCAAAAGAATATGTCATAATACGACTAAATATTAACGTGCAGTTTTGTGCACGCTCAGTTTGTATTTATTCCCAGTTCATACTTCATTCTATGACAATCTTCATTTATTTTGATAATATACGCCCAAGCTTGCCTACCCCCGCCAAAAAAAAAAAAATATTCACAGACTCATTTATTCAATTGTGTAAGTAAAATGACACGTGAAAGACCTTTTTTAATGTATAATAATAATTTACATTGTTTTCACGCTTTCATAGCACAGACTGATTTATTACATGAAACAGTCCAAAAATAGCTGGGTCGTTTGGGACGCAAATGCAGTTTTTTTCCACCTTTTGACCACAAGATGTCGTTAGTGTGCACCGTGTTGAAAAGCTTCGAGTAATGAACTTTTTTACGATACATTTGAGGGAAAAGCCTCGGTGCTTCACAAAGCTTCATTTCGCCATCACTAGCAAACACACAACATGAAAACAAGAAAGAAACGACCTCTCATACTGTTGCATAAACAAACTGTATAAAGTGTATTTTACAGTATTTCAATAAGTGAAATACTGTGAACTGCTCACCTCTCCTCAGAAGACTCGACGCTGACTGACTGACCGCGCGCGCGCAAATGATGACGTCATCTCCACGGGCCGACAAAACATCTATAAAACAACACATCAAACAAAAATAATGTGAGTTATTAATGTAGACAAACAGTCGTCTAATTAAATCTGAGTCATGTTTGGAGTAAAATATAGTTTATTAGGCAATTAAAAGCAAATGTTGAGAAATTTAAAAAATGACAGATTTTATGTTGGTCAGCATTGAAGGAAAGTGAACAGAGGGTCTTTTGTCCTCTGTTGAAGCAGTATTCTATACTATAACATCTGGTTTTCTTTACGTACCGGAACCATTTCCATATAAGGAACAAGGCTCTGCTAGGATTGAATGGGAGACAGGGAATGGTCCCTGCTTTTGTATTGCAAGTATAGGAGAAGGTCTTTGGGATCCTTAGGAAAGCCTGGGTACCTGACCGGGAGATGACCATATTTAGACTTGTTTTTCTATATGTATCACATTCCTATACCATGAGCTATATGATGTATTCTCTCTCTCTCATTGGTTAAATCTATACTACACCCCTTGTACTCTTTCTATATAGTCTCTTCTCCTGCTAAATAAAAATGAGACTTTTATATTCTCCCTCAGCGCTGAGATTGTTCATTCAATTGCCAATTAAGAGGACTGGGATGAGGCACGCCTTAGGAGCCATAATCTAACAAAAAAGAAATAAAAACAAACATAATAGACACTTAATGGCTTTCAGATATTAAAACTAAAATTATAAAACATTATAAATTTTCCTGATGCAAATACAATCAGCAGATATTGAAAGTTGCTGATAAACTATATAAAGATAGCAATGTATTAATAAGAAGGTAACATTTAATCAACAACTACTCAAAGCAAATACAAAATTAAGTAAATGTGAAAACTTGTAAGTATTATTGAGACACTACAATCCAGTGACAAGTGCACATATGTTTGAAAAAAAAATTATATATATATATTTTTTTTTTTTTACAAAATATAGCCAATGACATTGAGGGGGAGGATTTAACCGGGCTATTCTGAGATGAGCTGTCAGTGTCAGATTTCCTAAAAGGAAGATGGATTCAAGATAAAATAGGAACAGATATTTCAAATAAGCATAAGTTAGAAAATGGAACACCACAAGGGAGTGCTACACTTTTTTCTGTGATGATAAATGATAAATGATATATTTAGTAATGTACCTAATGGCATAAATATATCATTGTTTGCAGATGATGGACCGCTTTGGAAACGTGGTAAAAATGTGGAATATGTAGTTAAGAAAATTCAGGAAGGAGTACATTAGGTTGAAATGTGGAATGGGGTTTTAAGTTTTCTGCTGAAAAATCAAAAGTTTTTGGTTCACATGTCTATAAAATTCACTCACCAAATCAACTTGATTGTTTACTATTTTGGTCTGTAATACCTCCAAATCCACTATTGGAGTGTCAAACATCCACATATGGGCCGTACCACAGTTTTACAAAACTCCTTTCCATATACTCCCAAGTCACGTGCAGCATCATCTCCTGTCCAACCAAAACTACATTTTTTTCCCATTTGTCTTGTAACACTCTTTTGGTTGGGTGACTATCTATCTGTCCCCTCAGACTAATCCAGTAATTTACAAGCAGCTCAAAAGCATTTCACCTGCCTCTACCTGCATTGAGCACACTGGTGACATTCTCATGGCCCCAAGACATAATCTCAATGCCTGTGCCTGAAGTTTGTCCAGCCTCGCTAATACTGATTTTGCTGCTGATCCAAATGCTGACTCCCATAATCCAACCTAGATCTTATTAGGGAAATATATATGTATATATATATATTAATGAATTAAAATCTGCTCCCCACACCACTCCTGTAAGACACCTCATAATGTTTAATACTTTTTTACATTTATCCTCTACTTGTTTTATATGTGATCTCTATGTTATTTGTGAATCAAACCACACCCCCAAGAAACGAAAACTCTCAACTCTTTCCAGATTATTCCTATATAATTTCAGTTTAATATCTTTAATTTTCTTTCCAGAGAAAATACATTAATTTTCAGCAAATTTTTACAGATGGATCAAAAGACCCAGTAACAGGAGTTACAGGTGCTTCAATTGTAGTTTCCATGCAGCCAGAAGAGTGAGATGAGCAGGAGAAATTCAAATCACTGAAGTGTATATGCTGTTGAGCCGTTTGCCATGTTGATGGCATTAGAATGCATTGAATATTCTAAACAGAACTTTAATTTGCAGCGACTCTGTCTCTGTACTTCAGAGTATCAAGTCTGGTATGGTTAAGAATCATCAGGAGCTTTTTTGTCTATCTATTCAAGAATAAAGAATAAAGGTGATGAGGTTATATTTATGTGGGTCCCAGCACATATTATAGGAAATGAAAAGGTAGACAAGAAAGCACTGCAAAAAGAGAGTGTAGAAGCAGTCATCAGCATTTCAAGATAAGAAGGAAAGAGTAAAGTGTGGGGGGAAATTATTAAAGAATGGCAACAAAGGTGGGACCAAGAACTAAAAGGAAGACATTTATACTCGGTTAAAAAAAGAGTTGGCACTGTAGAAAATAAGGGAGGGAACAGGAGAGAATTATGACCAGATTAAAGGGTTAGTTCACCCAAAAATGAAAATAATGTCATTTATTACTCACCCTCATGCCGTTCCACACCCGTAAGACCTTCGTTAATCTTCAGAACACAAATTGAGATATTTTTGTTGAAATCCGATGGCTCCGTGAGGCCTGCATAGCCAGCAATGACATTTCCTCTCTTAAGATTCATTAATGTACTAAAAACATATTTAAATCAGTTCATGTGAGTACAGTGATTCAATATTAATATTATAAAGCGACAAGAATATTTTTGGTGCGCCAAAAAAACAACAAAATAATGACTTATACAGTGATGGCTGATTTCAAAACACTGCTTCATGAAGCTTCAGGGCGTTATGAATCTTTTGTGTTGAATCATGATTTGGATCGCTTGTCAGACAGCCAAACTGCTGAAATCACGTGACTTTGGCGCTCCGAACCGCTGATTCGACACGCTGATTCATAACGCTCCGAAGCTTCCTGAAGCAGTGTTTTGAAATCGGCCATCACTATATAAGTCATTTTATTTTGTTTTTTTTGGCGCACCAAAAATATTCTTGTCGCTTTATAATATTAATATTGAACCACTGTACTCACATGAGCTGATTTAAATATGTTTTTAGTACATTAATGGATCTTGAGAGAGGAAATGTCATTGCTGGCTATGGAAGCCTCATGGAGCCATCGGATTTCAACAAAAATATCTCAATTTGCATTCTGAAGATTAACGAAGGTCTTACGGGTGTAAAACGGCATGAGGGTGAGTAATAAATAAGAGAATTTTCATTTTTGGGTGAACTAACCCTTTAAGAATAGGGCATAATAAATTAAATAGTACTCTTCATATTATGGGGAAACATCCAACTGGGTTTTGTGACCAGTGCCAAATACCTGAGACTGTAGAACATGTGCTTATTAATTGTTCAGAGGATAGATATGATAAAAGACAATGAAAAATAGGACTAACAGGACGTGGAGTAAAGAATATAATGGACTGCAGTAGTGAACAAGGAATGAAATATTTCTTTTGCTTTCTCATTAAAACGGGACTAATGACAAGAATATGATGACTAAAGTATATGGGAAATAACCAGAACCAGAAGATGGCAGTAATGCAGCGTCAAGGATGCAAGCTGCCTTTAAAACCCAAAGAAGAAGAAGAGCTGTCAGCGTCTTTTTTCCTGGTGTTGTGTTTCCTATAGTGCTCAGTGTTTTGGATACTTTAAAATTGTCCTCTCTTTGTTTCTTTTCCCCATAATTCTTGCCGATGTGTATTAATCAGTACTGTGATCTTCTCTTTAAACTCTGCCTTGCTTAGTGGTTTATGAATCAACTTCAGGAAGTTCAGTTGCTTGTTTTTCTGGTTAGTCAAATCTCGCACTCTGTAAAAAATTTAAAAGTTGCCGCCTGAAGACGCAACAGGACAGCTCATTGGCTCTCGCCTGCGTCAACACCCGAAATTATCTGTTTGAATAACAAGCGCCTTCACGAGTGGGAAGTAGGTGCCTTGATTATTTCTTTAGATCTACTGGATTCAGATCTGAATAAAGAGAAGCTGGAGATGATGAAAGAGCAGCTGGTCACTCGATCTTCTGTAGGTCTCAAACGAGCAAGAGATCCTGGATTATATGAAGTGTTTATTGGATTTACATCATGATTCTGTGAACAGAAACATGAACTGAGATCTGGATAAACTACACGGCTCTGAAGAACGTGGAAAGTTTAACTGTTTCAGTATAAGGTCCAAGAACTATGCAGAAGATTGAAGGAAACATAGTGGAATGGTGGGAAATGTATCATGTAACACATGAAAAGGAGTGACAGCTGAGCAAGGACACACATTTAAGATTGTAAGTTGTTTTGGTGTCATAAACCTATTGCAGTTTGCTCGCTAAAAGCTGTTTGCAGTTAGCTGTTTGCTATTTTGCTGTTGGAAAGTGTTAAATCGATCAGGCAAAGGACCTAGAAATCATACTGCAAAAATCTCTAAAGTATGCTCTTTTAATGTTTAAATATAAACTGCTGTGCTGCTAACTTGTTTCATAATTAGCAAGAACAATAAATGTATGAATCAGACTCGCTAACACAGTTGCATTTCTGTGCATCATTTTATTACATCATCCATGTTACAGATAAATGAGTCATTCTGCGAAACGGGTGCCATTTCCACTTTGCATTTTTCAAAATTTTCATTAAGAACAAACTTTTTAAAACAAACCTACAACTTGAAAGATATGTTAATCCTCCAAAAAACATATTTTCCCACCTCAGGCACAAAATCTTTATTAATATTATCCTTTTTATTCAGGCAAGGAAGCCATTCTTGTACCACCCACTGGAGTAGTAAAACAAGATATAGATTTTTAAAATCTAATGTTTTCCTAATAGTAAAATGTCCCTTTTTTGGAAACCATCAATAGAAAGTCTGTAATTTATTTTATTCTATTTTTTTAATTCTTAGATATTTAATCTTGAAATATGAATTTGACGTTTCAATGTTTGTACTGAAAAAAATATTTCACTTAAAAATACAAATAAAGTTACATTTATCTGATTAGTCCACACAACACGAACATCATTCAACATTAATTTATGTAATATTTCATTTTCTTTCCATAAACTTTTAACAAAATCACTTGTGACGGGGTGGTATGGACAAAGTGTTTCTCTATATGATCTGCTGGTTTTAAACTTTAAAAACTGGGGGAGGGGAGACATTCAAACTGAGTAAAATGTGTGTGAGTAATATAGTGAGTGAGTGAGTGAATTAATGAACCAATCAGTATTGCCATGTCTGCGGTTGGGCTACTTTTTACACTGTTGCCGCGGGTTGTTTTCATGTCCGCGGGTTGAAGCGAGCCCAAATAACATGATATTTAAGCCATTGGAATGCACATTTTACCAAGGGAACCCTGCCAAAAAAAAAAAAAAAAAACGTTTTACCCCCCAGAACGTGATTTTTATCTGGGGACATTTTGAGATGAAATTTACCACCCCGTCACGTAAATTTCATCCCAAAATGTCCGCAAATCTCCCATGTGGTCAAGTTTCTCACCTAGCATACATGCATTCAATCTGAAATATAATTTCCTTTGTATTAATAACGTAAAAAAATGAATAAAAAACATTTTCCCTATCTATTTTACGTGACGAGGTGGTAGGTTTAAGCTTGACGGGCCCTGCCTAACATGAAAAAGCAACAAATAAACAATGTAAAAAAAAAAAAAAATGTACATAGTTTCCTGCTTTTGTTCTTGGTGGCTATAAGGCTTAAATGATGTCACTCCGGCTTTGTGATGTCATTTAAAGGAACAGTGCATTATTTATAGATAAAACAAGTTAGTGTGACGGGGTGGTAAGTCAATCTGAGGGACGCGCACAAATCAAAATATTTAGGCTACAAAAAAAAAAAATAAATAAATAAGGCTTATTGTGAATAAATATATCTTATGTAAACAGGGACACGTATATAATCCTGAAAATAGTATATGTTTGAAAAATATATAACTTAGGCCTACTTGGTGATATTTTAGATGCAAATGCCATGTTGGTTAACACGGGCATGTGAAATTGGCTATATAATAATGAAAAATGATTAAAAATAGTATGTAAATCTTAATTTTATCATATATCATGTTAAAAAAAAACACTTGAATTAATAACTTTAAGATTTGGAAACACACTTTGGGACATTTTTTGTGCCTTATGCATCTGATCAAACGTTGCGGACCCAAATGGCACTCGTTTTGTAGAATGACTCATTTGTATCTCCAGGATACGTCGCCCCGGTATACATTAATTGAAAAATTGACACATCTCCCAATTATCACTGATTTGCAAAATAATTGCATATGAGCTATAAAAACTTGATGTATAAATATGATGCTCAAAAACAACAACAAAAACATGCACATATATTTATATACAAGTTTGTAATTTTTTTCTCTCTCTCTCTCTCACACACACACACACACACACACACACACACACACACACACACACACACACACATCTGGTTCGCTATCTTTGTGGGCACTCTCCATAGGTGTAGACATAATGATTTTTATACTGTACAAACTGTATATTATATCCTCTCACACTGGGATAGATATATGCAAATCAATGATAATTGAGAAATGGACAAATAAAAGTTTCCCCAAAAGGCTGTTGTCATATTTGATATTTACATTAACATGAAAACAATGTAATTTTTTTTTTTTTAGCATAAAAAAGGCATGAATCATCAAGTAAAGCAAAGTTGCTTCATTCCAGAAAATGTTTATCTTTCATTTACTTTATAAAAAATATTAAAGATTTGAGTAAAAAAAAAAAAAGGTTACTTGAAAAAACATTATGAACTACCAATCAGAGGACAGAAGGCATGAAGTAGATTGTGTATGACAGGTTTTTCAGCAAAGTGATATTGATAAATTATAGACCCTATAGAAATCTGCATATTAAATATGATAAAGTAGGTTAATATATTCATAAATAGACATTATACTTATTGTTCAACATAATTTTACAAAGGAGTGTTTGCTTTAAGTTATGAGAGAAGTATCCTGTGGGATACAAACATTTACACACAAATTATGAAAAATGTAAAAATTAAATAAAAAAAATAGTCCCCTCCAAATACTGTAAAAAAAAAAAATTATGTGAAAATATATCAAGTTTTATCGGAAGGTTAGTATTTCCCTCTACAGGTGGTCATGTTGTTTTTAAGTGCTGCCCTTGAGCTAAACAACACATTTATGAATAAATTCAATATATCTAAATATTCACAAGAAACACTCTTTCAACATGAAACCAAGAAATGAGACCTAAACTTCCCCTGACTCTCCCCACAGCGGGGTTCTATATAAAACCTTTTCTTCTAAGAGTGGACCTTTCGCTGAAACTACAACAGAAATATCAAATCACTAATAAAAACTCAATGAATCTCAATGGATTCTTCTCTTAAAATTGGTATAATGTGATTGGTTGAATGGCCCTTATATTGTTTTGTTATGGCTCATTAGTATCTATGCCCTTCCGAACGGAATACCTGTGCACAAATCTCAAATGTGCACGCGCGCTAGTGTTGAGCTGCGCGGCTCAGTGATTGAGGCGCGTTAGGTGTCTGGCCAGTCCAACACAACCTCACAGTAATTTGTAACTTTTTTTTTATCTTACTTATTTATTTTTTACTATTTTTTTTTTTTTTATGTTTAGGCGAATTCGTATAAATTCGTACGATTTATAAAACTCGATTTACTATGATTCACTACCAAGTTTACAACTCTCCAGTTTTTGCATGTTTTAATAAAATGTTATTTAATAACATTTTTTGACAAGAATTGCGTTTATTTAGACGTAGAATAACAGTCTCTTGGCAACCACAACACAGTTTCACAACTTCGCCTCAAGTCACAAATCGACATAAGAAATTTGAGCACTGTGCATTTGTAATGGGTGCGAAAATGGATCACATTTAAATGTGCACAAAAAACGAGACTGAAAAACGAGAGAATTAAATATTTGCTATATTGTGCACACACTTTACTTAAAAGGAGGGGACACATTATTATATAGTGCTCACATTTAGTTAAAACGGGAACGAATTATTAGCTTATGTCATGTGCATGATTTAGCCTTCTTAAAAGGACAGAATGAAATATTGTATGGTTATTTGTGCTACTTAAAATGAGGGAACAAATTATATCGTGCATACGCACTTTTACTTAAAACGGGAACGAATTATTAGTCTTTATCGTGCACATCATTTACTTAAAACGATGAAACGAATTATATTGTGGGCATGATTTACTTAATATGAGAAAACGAAATTGTATAGAATATTTTATTATGCGCACGATTTACTTAAAACAAGGAAGGAATTTTGTTGTGCACAATTTACTTAAAATGAGAGAACAAAATATTATATCATGCCCACAAATTATTTAAAACGAGGAAACGAATTATGTTATGGACATTTTTTTTTCTGGGGCTTGTACAATTTAGAACTGTGGCGATTAATTTATTTTGACAACTAATAGAATGTGAAACATTCAATGTTTACTTTTTCAGTTACAACAATTTGTAAAAAGATCTTACTCTAAGTAAGAATTGTTGAAGAATTAATTATATAAAATTTAACAAATGTTGACAAATATTTGAACTATCTGCATGTCTCAACCATGCAAGGATGCAGTAATGGAGAACAAGCTCTTTCCTATTAACCCTAAAACTGGCGACTGTGGGATACAAACATTTGAGAGGCTGTAAAGGGTTCTATCAGGCGCTTCATTTTTGGAACCCCTAAAAGGTTCCGTATGGAACCCTTTGTAAGGGTTGAATCAAAAGAACACTTTAGGGTTATTTGTAGCCAGGAAAAAGGTTATATATAAAACCTTTTAGGGGTTCCTATCATGGGATAATTTTATGGTTTTTAGTTTTTGTATTATTTTAATTAATTGATTTAATTAAACAGCTAATATAGATACTTCATCACAAGAAAAACTGAATTAACCATAGGCATAACACAACAAAGTATTATATAATCACGTTACAGAGACAGGGCTTAGCCTAAGCCAGTATTAAGCCTTAGTTCAATTAGGACATTTAAGTAGCTTTTATAAACGTTCACTGAAAATTACTGGTGTGCATCCTGAGAAAAAACAATGGCACTGACATATTTTGAGATCTGTCAAGTTACTTTCACGTTTTATTATTTATCATCTGTCAGTCATAATTATATGTAGATTGCTTTAATAAATCAAATAATGAACAAATGAGTGAAAAAAATAACTAAAGAAATAAATTGTTTTAAAAGTAAAATTATAATATGAAAAAGTTAATGACATTCTAATTGCGCATCTCACCAGCCTCCTGGACAACACAGTAAACCACCTCTCTTTTGCTTGTTTATTAAAAGAAACGCGTAGGCTAAGTAAAAAAAAAAAGTTAGACAAAAGCAATTAAAATAAGTTTTTCACTTACCATGTAACCGTCGTTCTCTCTAGCCATCACGCGCTTTGTAATCACTCGCGCGAGAGACGCGCGGCTGAAATGCGCGGCACTTTGCAGACGGGATAAAACTGATCAGCGCACAGATAAACCTTCAAGTTGTTTGCTGTTTATGTCGAATGCATCTGTTTGGTGGGCTGAGTCATAAGAATAGATTTTCAGAATCTAAATGAAACACTGAAACTTCATACGATATGACGTTGCTCGTCAATATAAGAGATACGTTTTGACATGGCAAGTTCCGCAGAAATTGCAATCATGTTAATGTTTAGATTAAATAGCAATCTCTTTAAATCGACAGGTTTATCTAGGCTATTTTTTTAACCAGGTACACGCTATAGTCTGCTATTACATTGCTACACAATTGATATTTCTACCTGATTGGGATAGTAGCCTATACATTTAATGCATTTATGTTGATTCAGTGATAGCTAATAAATAATAGTCCTATTTTAGGCTTCAATAAAAGTTCATTTTTTCCCCCAGTGCAGGATCATGTGGCAATTATTATTTGGAATAGAGCTATTAATTAAACTTGAGAGAAGTAGCCTACATTTATTATTTTCTTCAGAATGAAAGATGTGCCAAAGTAAACACTTAAATATAATGTCTACGTATAAGTACAAGTTGGTGAATCCCACACTTTGCGTGAAACTGTTCTTACGCACTCATTACGCACAAATCTGTCCGTATGCACCGCTGATAAATGAGGGCCCTGGGGCCTCATGTATAAAGCTTTATGTAGATTTCATCGTAAATGTGTGCGTATGAACAAAATTATGCTTATGCACAAAAGTTTTCAGCTTTTTAAAACCATGCGTATGCCAGAACAGAAATATTTGTGTAGTTTTTAAAAAGAGGAATCATGCGCCTAACTCCTCGATGTAATTAAAACACTGCATGCCACAGGAAAAGTGTTCAAAAGCAGTGCATCGACTACATTTAAATTCATATCATTTTTGTTTAACTTCTGTATGATGGCTTTATGTAATTTCAGTGCTTTTCTCCACTAATGAGAGTGGCATATTTAATTTAAATGTGTATATCAAATGTAAAAGAGAGTTTAAATTATTCTGTTAATTCCTTCGCTCACTCCAGTAAAAGTGTGTAGAGTGTCCGCATGGTGCGCACATATTTGCGCCTAGTTTGTTTATTTATTTATTTATTTTTATAAATTCCGATATGTAAATTGCGTAAGCACATTTCTATGCCCAACGTTTATATATCAGGCCCCAGATCAGGATGGGAAAAATTACAGCGGGAAAAGTGCTTCATCAGCAGAAATGTTGTGGTGAGGAAGGGTAAGGCCCCTTTATAGATGATCGATGGCGATGAAGTTGGGACCTTGGAAAAAATATGCGTGTAATTCAGTGAGTAAAATGATTAATAATACTACTGAAACTTATTGAATCTCCAGCAACCTGTTTTCTCAAAATTTCAGCTTATAAACATGATTTTATATATACTCCATGTGCTTAAATGTTAGAATCAAATGCACAATTAAAACACTCCAAATATTGGAATACACTAAACTCATGTAAACTATCCCTGTTTGAAGGATATGCTTTTAAAATAAATTAATAAACAAACTATATATTTTCTGACTCTGAGTACTGAGCATCACAAACTTTTCATCACCCATGGAGAGATCAGCAGAAATAAAAAACAAATCAATTGTGGCCACTCAAACCAGTGTTTTAGACGGACTATGACTACTTAAAATTAAATTAGAAAGAAGTGGTTGTTTCATTCTGCTTACAGGAAGAATAAAGTAACTGAAGTTTGGTCAAGTATTTCATGACGTTTATTAGGTGCAGAATTATGTGTTTAATGACAGTCGATGTGATGACCTGTTTCACGAGAGATTTATAAGCAGTTGTGTTTGTGACCACTTACACGTGTTGACGTGAGTGTGAAAATAACACAGTGAAATGCCCTGGATTTCTTAGAATCTCAAGTACACGGACTACAGGAAACCCGCTGCTGGTAAACCCCTAGTTTTCCAGGTTGTGGTTAATTATACATTTTAAATGTATGCATTTGGTAAGGCCTTTGTTCATCTCCAGAACTCAAATGATATTTTTGATGAAATCCAATGGCTTAGTGAGGCCTCCATTGACAGCAATGTCACCTAACCTCTCAAGATCCAGAAATTCATATAATATTCTCTTTTTTTATTTATTTACAGCACCCCTACTCTGCTGCATTTGTTGCTCTTACAGCTTTGAGAGCAAAATAATTTACTGCGGGATTTCCTCAATGCAAACCACACGTCATTTAATGTCTAATTTAAACCTGAAAAACAACAAGCTTTTAGGATTTTGACAAGTTTAAATAGGCTAGGCCTATATGAAAAATTTCTTCAGAAATCTTTAAGATCTTTAATTAAATAAGCAAGATTAGGCTATGATTGTTACTGGTATATAAAACTCATTGATTCAAGTATGAAATTTGTCTTTTTTTCCGTATTCTTCAAAAAGCTTGCGCTGTATGTCCTACACCTTCCCTATTCAACTTACAAAAGTAACTCAGCGCGAGTTCCGCTTTTCCATAATATGAATACGGAAGGCGTTATGGCGGAAGCTAGATATTTTACTTCATAACTTGTTAAATATGGGTATTTTTTTCACACAAATGCCTTTATTAACCCCCTGGAGCCGTGTGGAGTATGTTTATGATGGATGGATGTGGATGGCTCTTCAGCTCATACTCGTATAAGTCCCGTTCACTGCCATTATAAAGCTCGGATGTGTCTGGATATTTATTAATATTTCTTCGATTATGTTCATCTGAAAGAAGAAAGTCATGGCTTGAGGGTGAGTAAAGCTTGGGCTTATATTCATTTGAAAGTGAATTAATCCTTTAAAGCCAGAAACTGCACTTGTTAGCATAAATGCTAAAAGCTGAAATCATGATTAAAGGACTTTTAAACAATCCACTGTGTGATCAGTGATAAATTCTGTTTCCCTTTTGATATTGTGGTAACAATTTTGACCTTTTACAAAATAACACGGAAGAACTTTTTTTTAGATTAAAATAGGATATTTTCTCAGAGAGAGCACACATACCTTTCAGTGCTTCAGATCTTATCAGAGAGGGAAAGCACCATCTTTATCTTTGTGTAGGATAAGTTATTTTTAAACAGTTTAATGTTGTAGAATTATACTGTATAATACTATTTAGGGCTTTTACACTGATAAAAAAAAAATTCTGCTTGATTTACTTAAAAAAAGTGATGATTTTGTTTTTGCATAATTTTATTAAGTAGATCAAACGAGATTAGTCTTTGTACAAACAACTTATTTTTTCTCTGTTGAAAAAAAAATTGCACAAAGTAAACTTAATTTTAGTATTTCTCTAATCCTGTCTGTGTGTGTGTGTGTGTGTGTGTGTGTGTGTGTGTGTGTAGTTGAAGTTTCCTTTGCACTACTTTTTACTCAAACAATATAACACTGAATTAAACCATGCTTTAAAGTGTATGTTTTAGAAACATCTAAGTAAATGATACAATAAATAATGTGTAGACATTGTCTACATATTAGAAGTAACATGGCACCTGAACACAGAGACCTCAATACTTGGTACACAATGACAGTAACATTCGATGGGTCGTTTTTGAGTATGAATGTGCCGTTTTGAGTAGAAAATCAACTCCAAATGTCACAAAATGGCAAGTTACTAAACCTAACAACAAAAACAATGATAAAACAGTGTAATTACAGCGAAAAATCAACCTCATTAATTATTCAAGACCCAGTGCATGATGGGAACACCAGTATCAGAAAATCTGAGTAAGTTTTAATTAATTTTATGTTGATAAGCTTGAATTGAGTACTAACATAGAATTTACTTTTCTATTATTATTATTGCCTTAACTATTTCATGTAGAAATTAGGCTACATTTGTTTTTTTCTGTAGTATTTACTTCACCACAGAATCAATTTTATCAGAAAAATAAATTAAATATTACCAAAAGAATAGTAAAATAAAATATTTAGATTACACAACATGATGCATGGAAGAAATACACTGACTAATGTCATAACATGATTTTCAGCTACATAAGGCACTTTTTACAGAAAATATTATATTGTTATGTCCTGTAACTCTTGTGATCCATGACAATGAGTAACAAATTGCTAAAATAATTAAAAAAAAATAACAATTTGAAAAAGCACCACAATGGACAAAATATAGCCTATCTGCAATCATAGAATCACCTATAGGTGTTCTGTGAGCAAAAGTGTTTTGTAATGAGTAACGCCTTAGACCGCAAATATCAAGACTCATGTCACTGCTATTGATGTGTCTTTCACGAACAAGTCGGCTGTATGAGCCGGCTCTCGCCTAAGGAGCGATGTATTTATTTATTTTAATTTTATTTATAGTTATATTTTACATTTAACATAAGACAGAATGATAGGATGATCTTTTCTCCATGCCGATAGGGCACGCGCGCAATCCATGCACTGACTGAGGTGCAGTTTACACGTAGAGTTATGTAACTACATCGAGCAGGGTGATAATGTTTGATGTTTTTATATTATTTAAGGATTTTAGAGGCCGATCAAAAAAATAATGTGAAATTATGGTATTCTGGGAATTATACGGTTTAGTATTAGTAGGCCTACATCGAAAAACACTTGAATTTAAGTGAAAGCCGTTTGGGAACCGATAGAGTCGTCTATTTTTGTTGAGTTGAGATAAATCATCTGAGCAAAACTCCGTTCAGTGCCGCTTGCAACGCTACGCTTTGGGTTTTTATTTTTTAAACCCTTTTGCCATCATTGCCTATATCCAGCGAAGTAAACCATCAGATTGAAGTGTGAATTTCACAAAACTGTATTTTTCAAGGTAAATTTAGATGTCTTTCCAAAAAAGGACACCAAATATCCAAATGATATGATTTAATATAATTCATACATTTATAAGCACCCATTAAAAAAAAAAAAAAAAATCAACAATGCTTTACAGGTTTTTCAACTATCTAACAATAGTTTTCAGATACAGAAATTGAACAAAGTAATCAATATAAAATAACTGCATAAAAACTCATTTGAATAATTAAATAAAGATTAAACATTAAGTTACAAAAGCTATTCAGTCAAGAGGGATTTCTTCGTCTTTTGTCTTTTGATTAACATTAAACACAGAAAATAGGAATATTAGACTGCTGTCCCTTTAAGACATAATTCAAAGATCCAGTACACTGAGACTGATACACATGCGTTGTCTGTCTCGTTTTTCTCCTAAGACATAACCTACTATGTTTGTTAGGATACTCGCTAAGATGGGCATGTCGACATAATTTTTGTGTGAATTTGTCCGTTTAGGTGCAAGACTTGGAAGAGAATTTGCGGGAGAGTATTTGCGCGCTGTGACGCGGCTCTCACAGAGCGCGCGAGCTCTCTTTCGCGTGTTACAGATGAATGTTTAACTTGTCATGGTTTTAATGAGTTTAGTTTAAACAAAGATAGCAACGTGAGATGTTCAGGTCTCACCTGCGCTATATATGCAGGGCTTGACATTAACACCCGCCAAATACGGGTAGGTTTCAGCTGTGGCGGGTAAGACAGCCACTCCCACTAGACACTTTGGCGGGTTGAAATAATTTCAGCCTACAGCCTAATCAAAGGTAGCCAAGCTTGTTGTAGCACAAAATTACAATTCAATCACAATTCGTTATCGATGAACGTGCAGTTAGTGAAGGTGGGATAGGCGGAAAAGCGCTGAATGACACACAGCAGAAGTGTTCTCTCGCGTGCGCTCTCTCTCTTGTACGATCAGTTCTCCTTGCGCCTAAATAGTCAAATATATATACACACAGATGTAAAAATGTTCATCGTGTGGAGTATCTCATGTGGATACAGTCGGTTATGGCTTAAGTGTACGTAAACAGGTGGGTAAAAACTGGATATGTGTCAGTATATTACGTACATGCATTCAGCAGCCCAATTAAATACCTGTCTGTCATTAATGTTAATCAAATAGTTAAATAAATGTATACATGTTAAATAAACCTACTGTATCTGAAAAAAAAAAAGTTTACTTAGTTTACTATTGTATTGGTAATTTGCTATTTTTATACATTTTGTATAGCCTGACAAAAATAACTTTATAAAAAAATAAAATTATAAAATTTCTCATATTATGGTCATATTGCCCACCCATACCTACCAGCTGATATGCCATGTATTTTTGATTTAGGTGGTCAATCTGCATCTGAAAGATTGAAAATGTTTTAAATCTAGCTAAATCAAGTAAAATGACTGAAAGTCAAGTAATTTCAGCATAAAGTCAACTTTAATCATATAAAATGTAATTTCCCAATCAGCAAAATTGTGGCCAGTGAAAGTGCTGAGTGGCTAGTGAGCGAAAAAGTTAAGGTCAAGCCCTGTGTGTGTGTATATATATATATATATATATATATATATATATATATATATATATATATATATATATATGTGTGTGTGTGTGTGTGTGTGTGTGTATATGTAGGCCTATACAAAATGTCCAATGTGTAAACACACTAAATCCACCATAAACTCCAGCACTATTTTTAAATGCTCAAGACAGACGTCACTACCTGAACCTCACAGAGATTGGCTGCCGCCCGCGTTTTCGTTGAAGAACAAGACAATACAACGCGTTTGTCTTCCATAGCTCTGCTCCTACACGAGCGCTCCGCCAAATATGGTCAGTGCGGTCTTCCGGTATGTGAAGGCTAGGCTATATAAACAACAGAGCGAGAGCTCTCGTGCTTCAGTCCAGAAGGAGGAAACTATCTCTACTTGCATCACTTATTTTGATTAAGGATCCGCTTAAGGTATGGAATGCTTTTAAATAGCCGATAGTTAGTCATATACAACCGTTTTTATGATAAGCAGGTTCATAAAGTGAATGAGCTAGATAAATTAGATTATGTTCGTGTGCGCCAGAGCGACTGTTATGAACGTGTGAGAGCGGTTTATTGTTTATTCAGACATATATCTGTCTTCTCTTTGTGCTCCTGTCATAAACGTTTAATTTTCACCATCTTTCGCACTAAAAGCGATATGATAAAAGAGAAAAAATTGCAGACGAATGATAAAAGTAACTGCCAGACTGAAGGAAAAGCTAGAAAACTCATTGATGCAGTAAAAACCACACCTTTCAGTCTCTGATATAGCCTAGCTATGGAAACCATCCTAAAAACAGCAGTTTAGCGATTCTTTTTTTGGTATCAGTGCCATAGGAAAACGTGTGACACACACATTTATTTTACATTTTAAATGTGAAGTAATCTATTCCGCCCGCTTTTTTAATTTGTTCGTAAACCTCGATCTTCCTCCCGCGGGCCCTGAACCTCTGTCTTTGACTTTTAATAGCCTAATAATAAATCTGTAAAAAGAGTGAAATATTTTAAAAACGTCTTAGAGCCATTCCACTGAATGGGTCCCATTTCAGAACATTATATGTATAAATATGAATGAAAATTAACTCTAAAATACATTTTATTATTAAGCAAAGTGTCCTGAACATTAATCTAACTGCAAATTTAAAATATATAATTTAAAACATTATTAAAAACTACTGAGAATACTAAAAAAAAAAAAATAGCATTTGTTACATGGCCCGCTATATAAACCTAGACTTTATCATGAAATATAATCATTAAAATCTTTCAGAAATCGTATTATTTTTGCATTGTTGTGTTACTCCATATACCATCTATGCTAAACAAAAATAAATTTCATAAGAAATCCATAATATGTTAAAATACACATTTTAGTCGTGTCCCCAGGTTTTCACTCAGTCCTGTTACCCTCACACATTTCCCCCTCTAAAACACTTGAAACATGCTACAAGACACATTTTCAACAGGAAGTTGCATCATCTGGATCTTATGCAGGCCATGAGAAGACCAAAAGTAAGTCCTCTCATTTTAATTTCTATGAATGAGAGGGTCAATCTCAATGTACTGTCCTGTTACCTAAATTATTTCTTATTTGATATTTATTTTAAAAATATTAACTTTAGGTAAGTCACTAGAAGTTGCTTAGTGTCCTCATGCTATTAGAATGTACTCAATGTCATATGTCATGTATTTGATCATTTTTTGCTTAAAAACTCAATCCTGTTAATTTCAGTCCTGTTACTCATATGAAAAATAACAGGAGTGAGTAAAAGTAACAGGAATGAGTAGAATCCTCTGTTTTGTTGATTTAATAATGTGAATATTAGTTGATACAAATACTATTTACATGTATCATGAGTTTTACAGTTGAAATGACTTAAATTGTAGACTTTTAGGATTAGTTTTACAGTGTGAATGCCATACTTGCAGGGAGCCGGTCCACCACAAAGTGACTTAATCTTTGTCTTTCTTATCTTTTGTAAAAGATGGAGAGAAACCATACAATGCAGTTGCCAGAAACACCCACCCATAGCATGCTGCAGGGGAAGGAGTGAAACACAACTGCAACCCTCTCTCCCCCTCCTTTTTTTGTCTTTCCTTCCCTCCCTCTCTCTTCTCCTCTCTCTCCTTCTTTCTCTTTCCACCTCCTTCGCTGTGATGTGCTACTAGCACACAGCACATCCCTTCAACACAGAAATCTCTCTTTCTCACACACATATAGACACTCATTCCTGTTACTCAGTTATCGTTCCTGTTACAAAGTGTTCATTCCTGTTACTAAATGTATTTCTTTTTCTAAAAAAAAATCAAGTTAAACCACTGTTTTTATCAGTTTTGTTTGATCCATCATTTACACAATTGTTAAATAAATTAAATTATTTAAAAAAAAAATCATTCTTTAAAATGAAAATGCGTATTTTATTAAAATACACCTTGCCTTAATATAAAGTGCTTTTTCTGTCACAAATATGAATTATTTGAACAAATAACCAACCATTTCTTTAAAATAAACACTTTCTTGAGGTGAATACAAAGGAATTAATTGACATGCTCTTATGCTTTTTAAATGACACATGAGTTTTGGGAACAGGACTGGGAAAACATGCATCCATCTTCTGCTTTGAAACCTTGTAAAAAATTAATAAAGTTGCCTGAGATTGACCAATAAACATTTTGAATAGTTAAATAGGTGTGTAGTATTAGATTGTGTTAAAAAAAAGATTTAAAAAAAAATAAAGTTTAATTTTGAAGAGTTACAACAAGCAAATGTCACCCATTCGGTGGAATGGCCCCTTAATCTAAACTTTCGTTGCAGCTTAAAACATTTTCAGAGTCAATTCAATTCACATTTATTTGTAGGCTATAAAGCAGCTTACAATAAATCACAATAAATATTGTTTCAAAGCAGCTTCACAGAAAATGCATGTCAACATTACATTTTAGACTGATCTGTTATCTGTATCCAAGTAATGTCCATATTTCAGAAATGTATAGCCTACACTTTAAATATAATTCGATTATGCAGTTAGCTATCATCATATATTAATTTAGGCAGAAACAATGATCTCATTTATCTAAGTGTAACGGAGGCAGTGCGTATAAACCTCACTCCCCTTCAGCGTCATTGTTAGCGCGCCGCATCCAAATCCGGTTTGAATCCCGTTCGGACCGGGACGATTAGTACCAATTCGTACGTATGTGGCTAAAATTCGTACAAATTCGTTCGACCTCACTCGTACGAATTCATACGGGTATGTTTAGGGGTGGGGTTAGGGGTAGGTCATTCGTACGAAATCATACGAATTTGGCAACTCGTAAAATACGTACAAATTGCCGTGAGATCGGAAGGATATCTGGTTAACCTATCCGGTTGCTATTTGGTAGACCTGATTTGCAATGCGATTTGGGAAGATTAATTTCTACTAATCAGTTCTTTCATGTCCATTTCAATTAATGAATCAGCAGTTTACATTAATTCGTGTTTTAGTCAACACAATCTCACAGCAATTCATTTTGCCGGCTCATTCGTATGAATGCGTACGATCTCTACGTTTTCTTATGAACTGTTTAACCCCAGCGATGAAATAGTTATATTTTTTTCCATAAGATCGGGTTGGTTTTAATATATAGGCCTATTGTGTAGGTAAATATGCGTGTTGGTTATTTATTTATTTGTTGTTTATTTCAATATATTACTCTGTACGAAAAATATAATATAAAATATTATATAAAAAAGTGCTTTGAACGAAATTATAGTATTTAATCGGCCAATAGAAAAGATGGCCTATAAAGTAATGCAATAGTTCCAATGTTTGTCTTCTGTAATGCGATAGATTTGTGCAAGGAAGAGACTGAATTTTTAAGAATAATTGAATAGAAAAGAAATTAATTATAGAAGACGCTCTTAACTTTAACATTTTAATGCACATCAATGCACCTTTTCCTCAAAAATGTTATTCTTAGAAAACGCACATCATGCAGTAATAATATAATGCCAACATTTGTCCTGTGATTTAAAACAGCTCCCTCATTTGAGCTGAAATATGCCTGACATCAATGTGACCTGTGCCGAGATTCAGACCGCAGATGGGTTCGAGTTCAAACTTCCCTCTGATTTACTGAATCAAACACTCAATGGAGACTGTGAACAGAGCTGGAACTTAAAGGTGAGTGTGTGTTTCTGTCCTCAAACTACAACATTATTCACACTTACACATGATTCTCTTCTGATCCATTTGTTCAGGACGGGCGTCTGTTAGCAGATCCATCAGATCCTCACAGACTATTAGACCCTGCGACATCTGTCTCATCTGATCATCTCATCATGTCTCAGTGTGTGGATGAACTTCATCACGAGATCATCTGTGATGCTTCACGAGTAAATCAGCTCACTCTCTCAACACATCATTCATCTGTTTTCACATTGAACAGGATCTCCTTCTACAATCTAAAATATGATTATGAACTTTTGTGTTTAATGTATGAATCATTAGAGTTCAATATAAACAAACTCTCACAGCATTAATCAATGAAACTTTCATGAACACTATAAATAGTGCTGCTTTCTTTCATTTCAGCTCAGATTCAACACCATGTTCAGAGGTGAGAGACACTTCAGATCTCATCATGATGTTTATGATGGACAGATGATCCTTAAAGAGACACTTCACACTGAAATATCCCTCATGTCGTTTCATAAATTATGACAGTTCACCAAAAAACGTCCCTTATATTCCAGATATGATTTTCTTTCTTCTGTTTTTTCCATGCAATAAAAGTAATTTAGGGAACGACACAAGGGGGTGTCTGTCACATGACGAGTAAATGATGACAGAAGTTCATCTGAACTTTGTCTTATACTGTAGATGAAACAGTCATTGTGAGAATCTACCTGAAAAGTGTTTGTGTTGAATTGAATCTTGTGTGGTTGAGTTGAATCATGATGATTATGAATGTGTTTTCAGCCTGTAACTGCACAGACTCCAGCAGCGGATTCACACAAACTCGTGAGTTCAGCTGATCTTTGACACAAAACACTTTGACACATTGTTCATTAATTTCATTAAAGTTTCATTTATAAAGCACATTTAAAATAATTAATTGCATCAGATGATTATATTGTGTTTTATTGTATAGATCAGTTGTTGTGGACTTTGGCTCTTGTCATGATGGTTCTTCTCATGATGGTCTTGATCTGTTTCATGCTGCGGAAAAGGAAACTCAGGTGAGTCACGAGGGTTTATATAAATGAGTCAAAGGAGTCTGAAATTATCATGATTTTATTTTTGTTAGAAACATTTGCACGCAATTTCATTATGTTCAGTTCATCTAAATTTGTAAATTGGATGTTCATCTGAATCACTGTTGCATGAGCTGAAACTGGACAGTGGATTGCACAGTGTTTTTGTGAATGTGTGGCTAGATGAAAAGTAGAGCGTGTTGTTAAGGATGTTGTTGCTGCTGCTGCTGCTTATGTTGTTTTACTAAATGAGTCAGCTATGATAATGGCAATAACAAGACATTTCTTGTTTCCTGCATTTGCATGGTGAAAAAAAGTATGTGAATGTGTGCAGAATTAAAAGAAACTTTGTTACAAAAGACTAAACACATCAGCTCATTGATGTACAGAGCGATATTACACCATTCAATAAACATAAATATAGCACAATAAATAGGTAAAATAGGAAATTCGTTGATGAAAATAATAGTTTTCAATCTCGTTGCCAGTTTACTGAGGCCAGTGCCGTGTGTCAATGAAAACAGGTGAATGAATCAAACCGAGAGAAAGAATTGAGTTTTACTGCATCACTTTAACATTCACTGCTGTTCAGAAATGAATGTGTTTCTCTCAGGGATCCTGAAGCTGGAGTCAGATCTGATGATCCTCATTCACTGCAGTTCAACGGCTCCGTGTCCAGAGGATGATCTTCATCATCATCATCATCACAGCTCATTTTCACATGGACTCAAACTCAGAGCTGAACGTCACTGTGATCTTTGACATGATGAAGGGAGTTTCAGGTCATTCTGAGCTTCTGAACACTTTCATTCCTGCATCTGTCTGTTTCCAGACGTGTGACGACATCTTATAGACTTGATCTGTGTTTCTGTCTCTAGAAACAAATCTCCATTTTTAAATTGTGGACTCAGACGTTCAGACAGAGTGTCATCACCAGTAAATGAAGCTGATCATGTATTTAATGTAATGTATTGATCCAGATTCACGTGCGACGAGCTAAAGTCCAAGCTAAAACCTTCCGTCCAGATCAACACTGAATGCATTACTTCTGTTACTCATATCATACAGATGTGTATTATTATTATCATATGAACATTAATTTGATGTCTCAAAGACATTAAACCATAGTAAGCACAAATTAATCATGGTTTTGCTGCACTAACCATAGTTTAACCACGGTATTTGTAGAAAAACTGGTTATACAAATGGTTATCAATCTGTAAAAATAACATGCTACTACACTTTTACTATAATAAAACCATGGTAATTTTTCATAAGGGAATTTAAGAACAAAACAAAAAGTTGATCAAACTAAATCAGCCTTAGTGCCACTCACACAAAACACGTGTGAAGTATTAATGAGTAATATTTAATGTTTTCAGATATGTTCGTGTCAGATGGATTCACTCTGACAGTGTTTTCGTCATCAGTGAGAGTTTGAGTGCAGATCTGGCGCCTCCTGCCGGACTCTCAGCGCATCTCTCTCCGTCTCTTTAACTTTTCATTTATTTTTATTTATTTTTTTTACTATTCATTTACTTTTTATTTCAGCAACAGTGTATTTACACGAAATACAGAATCAGAAACAGCAAACTAGTGGAATACTGTCTTGTCTGGAGGAAGTAAAACCTGAATCAGGTTAATGAATTATTTAAAATAGATACGAAGATAGACTTATTTACAGATTATGTATTTATTGTTGTTTTCACGACACATATCATTTCAAAAGCAGCTTTACAGAGATGTGTGTCTCCGTGTCAGCCAATTTAGATTCTGATTTATTTATTTTTACAAGCAAATTGGCCGATTCTGATACCGGTTGCAGATATTTATTATTAATATTATTATAATAAACAAAAATACTTAGCCATTTCAAATTAGAGGGAACCACTGCTTTTTAATCACAATCCAAACAAAGATGCTACACACGTTGCATGAGCAGTTGCTTTTCATTTGAATTAGATTTAATTTCAAGATTTAAAGCAAAAACAGAACGGTTTGACTTTATCTTTTATAAATTAATTAAATTATATGCTACACGCACACACACACAAAAAGCACGAAATAAAAACAGCAGACGTAAATTCACTCTCTGACAGCAGGTGGCGCTTATGGAACAGCATTGATACAGCGTTTCCTTGGTTACCTCTGTAAACAAAGATGAACTGCGCTAATTAGTTACTTTATTCGGAGGTTAGAGGAAAATAAAATGCCTTTGCATCGAAATTTTTCTGAAGACAGTAATTCCTTTTAGAGATGCATTCATTATTTATATTCAATATTTATATTTTCTTTCTATATTTAGAGCATCATGAACAGTGAGCTGCTCTGCTCTGACAGAATCGTCTCCTCGCTGCGTCCATCTTAAGCGTCTCTGGCCTCTTGCTAACGGCCGTTTACAGACTGCAAGTTCACAGACAGGCTATTTACCTTTATCACTGTCCCAGTAGTTCCCGAAAATAACATAAAAATAAATACAAAAATACAGTACAAAGACTGGAGAAATGTAATGTATTTTTGTACTCATATTTCTGTTGTTTTCGCGAGCTACTGGAACAGTGATAAAGATCGACCAGTAGATCGCGATCGACGGGTTGGCGACCACTGTAGGCCTACTAGATGGACTGATAAGTGAACAAAAAAGGGTTAAGGGTTAGTTCACCCAAAAATGAAATTTCTGTCATTAATTACTCACCCTCATGTCGTTCCACACCCGTAAGACCTTCGTTCATCTTCGGAACACAAATCAATACAATTGTGTCTTAATGAATTCCTCCTGATAACAAAGAGCATTTAAATATTGCCGTCATCAGGGTAGATTGAGACTGATTGAGAGAAGCTGTAAAGCAGTAAACAGTGGTAGATTGCAGTAGAGCTTTTGCAGGGTTTCTCAATTCATGCCTGTTCTTGGATGATCTCTCTTCATGGTCTTCTTTTGATGGACCAAGACTTCCTCTTCCTCTTCCTTTGGACAGAGATCAGGACCATAAGATCAGATAACCATGCCGTTATCTGTTCTTGTGTCTTAATCCTGACTATAGCAACCACTTTCTGTGAACGTTCACCTATACAAAGACATGTTGTGTCCTGACTACTTATGATTTCTGAAATTAAACCACAGGTTCTTCATGGTGATGTTTCCTGCAATGGTTCAGTCTGGCTCTGACACCAAATTGTGTGCAAGTCTTCTGAAACCCAACGAGTCTCACAATGACCATTTCTCTGCTTGATGACAAAAAGGATTCAGAAGCTGCAGGTGGTAGTTGAAGGGAGGTTCTTCAAAATGACAGATGAAAGGTAAGTCATGTTCAGAGCTTTCCTACCTTTGACCTTCATCCAAACGGACAAACCCATCTACAATCCTGGACAAACGGCTGAGCTACACATGACCGTTGGATGAACACTAGGAGTGTAGGAAGTCCAGTTCGCTACAAGTTCAGATTCATGTGCCTAGCGTAATGAATGTGTGTTACTCAGTTTCCCTCCTTTTGTAGTGAATTTTATTTCAAAATGAATTGTAAGGATAAGAGGGTGGAAATTTTGGCCCATATTAACCTTGATCATTATAAATGGTAAACTACAATGATAAAATACAATGTTATGTAATTTCCTGTCATTTTTCTCGTCTTATTGGCATCATGCTCATGTGATTGCTCATAAATAATATATCTGCTCATTTGTAGAGTCCAGTATTGATGACTTCTGTCATCTGAGAATGACGTGATCCAGCCTGATCATTATTAAAGCCCAAATCTACCAGATTACTCATAAAGTACTGTGAATAAGATCAAACTTTCGAAAGTTGGCCTGTCTGTGATTTTATTGTATTATATTACACACGTCGTACTATTACACACACTCACATTATTGTGCTGTGAGCAGATAAGGAAGGTTTTGTGTGTTCATGCAGGTACAATTAAGATTAGCAGCTGATAAGAACGAGTTCAGGTCAGAAAATCCTAGAGGACTGTATGCAAGATTTCTGTTGAAAATTGAATTAATTAAATTTTGGATGCTAAACACAACAAAACAGATCTTCCAAAACAAAACATTTCTAGTAGGATTAATATGATTTTATTATAATAGAATGGTGTTTTAGGACATCAAAAGGAATGTAAAGAAAATCTTGTATAGGACTTTAAAATTACTGTAGCAGTTTTCTGATACGCTGATTAGGATTACGCAATATCCAAAAAAAAGCCTTTTACTAATTAAAAGACTAGTGAAGTTTTGGCTGGACTAGTGAATTTTAGCGCAGCTCTCTGTTTCACTTTTTGTTCCACATCCATTTTCCCACTAAAGCTCTGCATGGGCTTCTTATCAGAATTCTGGCCCAGTCCAACTGAAGGCCATTTTTGTTTTGTTTTTAATGGCAAAGTGGTTATAACTCTTTTGTTTCTTTATTAAGTTAATTTAGAAAAATGCTTGGAGCATTTTTTGTTTGTTAAATTAAAGTTTTTGTGTTTTAAAGTGACAACTAAGCGCCGACAGAGAGTTAACCTCATGTTTGATCAATTTAGCCTCTCAAATCAACACTTGACTTGCCTACAATAAAATAGATATAAAACACTTCAAGTGTATCACAATGTTAGTTTAAACGTTTATTATCACCTCCACAATAAAAAGGCATTTCTGATAAGCTGATCGCAACACCGTGCAGAAAGCAAACAAAACAGGCTATACACTCATGTCAAAGACATGCCGGTTGTCTTACCTTACACCTATAGGATATGCATCAACAACAGAACATGGCCATTCTCACTATTTACAAGAGTTTCCAACTGTTAGACTAATGAAAGTCCAATCCCAAAGCAAAAACGAGACCACCTCCTAACATGACTACAGATCAGACCTACCTGTCTGTTGGGACAAAACTGAAATTACTCAGAAACACGATCCATTACTTCAGCCTCTATGGCAGGGGTGGGGAACGTTGATCCTGGAGGGCCATTGTCCTGCAGAGTTTAGCTCCAACCCTAATTAAACACACCTGAAGCTAATCAAGGTCTGCAGGATTACTAAAGTTACAGTTTTTTCAGGGTTGGAGCTAAACTCTGCAGGACAATGGCCCTCCAGGATCAACGTTCCCCACCCCTGCTCTATGGGAATCAGTTAAGTTTTCTGTAACAGACTCTACCCACATTCATTATGCATTTAAAATGATTGTTTATTTCAATGTGTGCCCAATAAACATCAATGGGAATCTGTGCAGGTAATTATATCTTTGGCTTCAAAGGAGAAGTTCTTGCAATTTGCCCATTAGAGTCCCTTGAGTGGACATCTGAGACTGATGAAGACGTTTACTCAATGTTATCTACTGGTCAGATGTCAAACCTGTCAGATCTACAACCCGAGAATCTCACATTGTGATGGTGGACTGTTTTTGAATCCTCTGAATCCAGCTGTTTGACTACTGATTATTGGTGTAATGTTTAATTTGCATATTTTGTATAACTTTGTGTAATACACATGACTCATGAGTAAAGTTAGTCTGGTTTGTCCCTTATTTCATGTAACATTTAAACAAAAGACTAAGGGATAGATGTTACAGTACAATGTATTAAATCATTAGACATAATATAGGCTATTATTAAAAAAAAAAAAAAAGTTTATTTTTATTATCCCACTGGCAGATTTTTGTCCCCTTGTTTTAATCATAAAGTCACATAATGAAGCAATACTGAGGAAGAAAATCATTTTTGCAGTGCATCTGTCGGATGTTCAAAACAACTTCAAAAAGGCCTTTTTTGTCACTCTCTCACACATCCTTTTGGGTCAAAGGTCAATCCTCAAATCCAACTTAATAAAGTCTCATATGCCCATAAATGGCACATTAAAATGTTTTTATTAGTCTGCGAATAATTTTATGTCCCTAAGCTCTCATTCAACACATCACTGAAAGGAAATTGCACATAGCTGAATGTCTTGTGAAACAGTCTTAACTAATTGCTTCTTTGAAGCATTTTGAAAGAAGTTCATGCAATATTTTTGAGAAAATATCTTGAAATGATTTGTACTCAACACAGATGTGGAGCCAAAGACTTCCCGCTACAGCTCTGTTTTTGACAGCTAAATCCAGCATGAGGGACTGTAAAATATCCTGATAAACAATGCAGTGGCCATTAATATCATTTCAGGTGCATAAGATCATGCTTACATCATGAACACAGAAGAAAAAGCTTGTTACAGAAACAAACAGCATCTGTTTAAGCCATCATCTGTGAAAGGACACAGATTCTTGTCTCACGGCTATGACCTTTTGGACCTGTCAAAAACTGAGCTTTTGTTTATATAAGGCATGACGAAGCATTTTTTCTTTTCTTTTAAGCATGATCTTATCCATCTGAAATGTTATTAATGGCCACTTTATCACAGCATTGTTTATTAGGATATTTTACAATCCCCACACTGGATTCAGCATCACGCATTTTAGTTCTGCTTGTGGAACTGTAAAACACAAACACACCCTCAGGAGTTTACTTTCACTGCTTCACTATAAAACAGATGCTCCAGCTCAATCTGCACTTCAGCTTTCACACAGGACTGAAGAATCAACAACTGAATTTCCATCTAACAACACTGAAGGTAGGACAAATCAATATATATATATATATATATATATATATATATATATATATATATATATATATATATGTATGTGTGTGTATGAAGACTTCAGATGCAAAAGCCTCTAAGTGCCATCTGAAATTTTCTTCTAAAATGAGAATTTTTATCAAGCTTGTATGTTTAGGTTCAGTAATTTCACTTTAATGGCATGAAAATGACCTATTCATTTAAATAAATATATATATATATATAGGGACTTTTTTTATTTGTAAAAACATGTTATAAAAGTCATAATTATAAAGGCCATTTACTGCACAAGTTGAGAAAGCAGAAAGAAAGAAAAAACACACAGTGGACAACAATAACATTTTGCAGAATCGAGTGAAATAATGAGTGTGTTCCAGGTGTTTATGACTGTTTTGTTATTTTATATTTGTTGATATTGTTGGATGTTTCATGCCTTTAACTCTTTCATGAAATGCATCTAAAAAAACTATTACAGAAAGGGTTAAGCTCAGACAGTGAAACAAAATATGGCAAAAGTGAAAAAGTTTTTGAACGTTAGCCTGTGCGTTTCACACACAAACGCTATTCACACACAAAATCACATGTACTGTGAATGTCAAAGACGAAAGAATTATAGGATGCTTACACTATGTGTGTGTGTGTTGATCAGATGGGAAAGCGGCTCTTATCGGGGTTGGATGTGACCCTGATGCTGTTGTTTGCACTGGTCAGTTTACTGCCTGCTGAGGAAGCAGAGACGATCAGAGAAGGTAGGTGACGAGACGCCAGTATAACACACACTCATATACAGAGACACAAACATGTTTGGTTGTTCTGGTAATACCAATACGCTATGAAAATAGAAGTTCTAAAATAGAAGAAAAACACTGCAGAAATGATTTTCTTACTTTGCATTTTTGTCACAGTCAATGGGGAGGCCAAATCCTCAAACTCTAGGCACTTCGACTGTCACCCTGAAGCAGGCTCCGATCAGGACAAATGTGAAGCCCGCGGCTGCATCTGGAAGGTCAGAGAGAAGATCTTCAATATCCAACCCTGTTGTTTTCAAAGACTCTGTTTGATCTGAAGTGTGTCTTTCCTGTGATTCAACACATCTGCACGTGTTTTTATCGTCTTTCATAGCCTCCAGATGTTCCCAAAGAGCCCTGGTGTTACTACCTCGAGACCCACAGCTATGTCACAAGCAACATGGTTGAAAAACTAAGTGGCATCACTGTAGATATAGTGCGCAATACTGATTTCCCACGTCAACGTTCTCAATCTCGAGACATCGATAAGCTCCGTGTGGAAATCACATACCTGAGTGGAAAAAGCCTGCGGTGGAAGGTTTGCTTTTCTGAATTTAGGATTAAGACCAAGACAGTGACTAAATATACCATTTACATTCATGCATTTGGCAGACGCTTTTATCCGAAGCGACTTACATTGCATTTAATGTATACTTTTTGTTAATGCCATAACCTTGGCGTTAGTAGCGCCATTTTTTATCTTAAGAAATATGAATTAAGAAAATAAATGAATACATTTAAGAATAGGACTGATTTTGGTCCTGTTGATCTAGATCTTTGACCCAGCCAATGCTCGCTACGAGGTCCCAGTTCCCCTCGACCTGCCCGCCGCACCAGAGACAGAGGAAGACAACAGACTGTACAGGGTTCAGATCCAGCACAAGCCATTCGGGATCCAAGTGATCAGAAAGGGCTCAGAAGAAATCATGTGAGTAATAAATACACCTCAATTACTCTGCTCACATGGAGTTCAGAGAGCTTCTTTTAGCAAACATGTGGTAGTTTTACAGTAGTTTTCACTGTTAACCCTCTGTTATTGTTCATTTGGGAGTCACACTTGTGTTGTTCACGGTCAAAAATGGCCGAGCACCTGAAATGTAACTTTTTCATTTTCAGTAAAATCAGTGTAATGTTTTTTTTTTCATTAATATTTTTTCTTTTGTATGTTGAGAGAATTTCATGGTACTAATGAATATTTATGAAACAATTATGATAATTTTTTCCATTTATAATAATACATATTTTGTTCTATTTTTAATTACATTTCAATTAAAAAAGTAAAAATTAAAATAGAGACAATGCCTTTAAAATCCATGTTTTGAAGGCAGAGTGGGAGTAAAAAAAGAAAAACATTTGTAATGTCATGGTGTAACCACTAGATTCCTATATAGCTCTATATAAAAAGGCTAATAAATTCTCTAGTTGTTTTTAGACATAAATACTTATTTTTATTAAGTTGTGGATTTGGATATATATTTAAACATTCTCAAAGACAACTTTTTTTTATAAAGGTTTAGATTTTTTGTTGTTGTTGTTTGAAATGTTGATTTTTTTTAAGTGTTTTAAGTTTTTGCATTAATTTTACTAGAGAACACAGTGAAAGACATTTTGTTACACATTTTGCACCACTGATATTTTAGAGTGTCACTCCTTCATTTCTGTGCACTTTTTTTCTACATTGTGGATGATTTGTAGATTTTACACACAAAAAAATCCCTGTATTTTCGTATTTTTGCCCATTTCCCATTCATTTCCTATGGCAGTCATTTTTGACCATGAACAAAACAAGTGTGACTATTTTTATGACCATTTAGCTTTTTTTTGGTCACCAGAGGGTTAAAAAAACATGTTCATTTATATTCATACCATTTGTATATTTTGGTTACCATTTGTAATCACCTTATAAAATACATTTATATTCATACATATTGCATTTACATTCATGCATTTGGCAGACGCATTACATTCAAGGTATACCAGTCAGTTGAATCTAATGTGAGTTAAAATGAATGAATGTTTTACATATTTTTTTTATGTATTAAATAAAATGCATTAAATAAAAATAATTTTATATATTAATTAAAATGCTCAGAATAGCAGTGCTGATGGAGCACTTCTAGGGTTTTCTGAGAGTTTTAGGACTGTAAAAGCAGTTTGCCTTCTTAATGAAAGGAAGTGTTTTCAATGTTTAGTTAAATCTCTTTTTCTCTAGATGGGACTCTGCTCTGCCAGGGTTCACATTCTCCGACCAGCTCCTTCAGATCTCCACACGCCTCCCCTCAAACTATGTCTATGGTATTGGTGAAACAGAGCATCCCAGCTACAGTCATGACCTCAACTTTCACACATACGGCCTGTTTGCCAAAGACCAGCCTCCAGGGGTGAGTGTCAGAAACAAGCCTTCCTGCGTGAAACTGTATGTCATCTGCACTTCACATCACATCCCACTACAGCTGCCGGCCCTAGTGTGTAGTTTGACCAATCAGAGCAGTGATCACTGTGACAGTCGGTTCACCTCAAACATCAAAAGAAAAAATATATACAATATAAAGTTGATGAAATTATAAATGAAACCTAGATTGGGGCCATTATTTTTTTGTTAAATTTTGACTTTATTTATTTATTTGAAAGTGATGAAAGCCACTTTTATTTTAATTATTAAAATAATTTAATTAGAGGACAATAAAATACCAGCATGAAGTATGCTTAGAGTTGCCTTGAAGAAGTTGCTTAAAAGTACCTTGAAATGTAATGTAATGAGGTTACTTAAAACAGATAAATGGGATTTGCAGGGTTCTTTAAGCCAAATAAAATCTTTCATTTACACTTAATTGTCTGTTTAACGCTGAGCACAACTGAAATCACGTCATCACAAACTCAAACTCTGATCTCTTTCTCCTCATCTGTAGTATAAACTGAACAGTTATGGACTCCATCCCTTCTACATGGGTCTGGAGAAATCAAAAAGCGCTCACGGCGTCCTCCTGCTCAACAGCAATGCCATGGGTGAGTTCAAGCACACACTAAACATGTGTCTTACTCGGACACACCGGCCACAACATGTGCTAAATGGGCCAAGACCAACTTAAATACATCCAGTGGTGGACAGTAGTGAAGTATTTTTACTTTGTCACTGTACTTAAGTACATTTTTCAAGTATCTGTCAGTTTTTTTTTTTTGAAAACCTTTTACTTTTACTTCACTACATTCCATATTGGACTGTGTTGTATTAAAGCAAAAGAAAAGAGCTGAGGCGACACATTGAGTTACATTGTTAACTCTTTTTGCTCTTAGATGTGACCGTCCTGCCTGATCCAGCTCTGACCTACCGCACCATTGGAGGAATCCTCGACTTCTACATGGTGATGGGTCCTTCTCCAGAAGCTGTGGTTCAGCAGTACACTGAGGTGTGTGTGTGTATAATGTTGGAAAACTCACATGCTTGAAACCCATAAATATCTATCTAACATTCGATTCTCTTAAACCACTTGAATATTTACGTTCTAAATGTATTTGCATACTCTGTCAGATATTTTTCTCTGGGTTTGTGTGTTTTGTTTGACAGATGATCGGCCGCCCGGTTCTTCCAGCCTATTGGTCGCTTGGATTCCAGCTTTGTCGCTACGGCTACGCCAACGATACGGAAATCGCAGATCTTTACAAGGACATGAAAGCTGCTGAAATTCCTTATGTAAGTGATGTCATCTTTCAGTGAGTGCATGTGTGTCTTTCAGTCAGTGATGTAACTTTCACCAACCTTCATAACATGCATTAGAACTTCAGGAATATTGCATTTCTCAATGTAAATGTAAGTTATTCTGCAGTGATGTGGTGAAAACACAACGTTCTGTGGCTTTTTTTTTAGAGTAACCAAATCATAAAGTTGATCTTTTCATAAAAATGCCATTAATGTCCTTTTATTAACAGTTCTTTTAAAGACTAGTATCACTAGCAATGTTCCCTCTAAGCTGCACGCACTTCTGATGTCGTGGTCATTAAGTTTAATGATCCTAATATTTGACCTTTGACCCCTCAAAGGATGTTCAGTATGCAGACATTGACTACATGGAGAGGCAGATGGACTTTACGCTGGACAAAGTGAACTTCAAGGGACTGCCTGCTCTGGTGGACCAGATGAGGGCCGAGGGGATGCGCTTCATCTTCATTTTGGTACCAACAATTCTCAATTACTGTAAAGTTGTTTCTATAAAATGGTTAAGAATGAGAACAGAGCTTTTGTAGTCTGATATCATTATGACCAGAAACATGCAGTGAAATGTATTCTGTAGCAAAACCTCATGCTTTATTTGTTACAGGACCCGGCTATAGCGGCCAATGAGACTGAAGGCTCCTACCCTGCGTTTGATACCGGGATTGAAAAAGACGTTTTCATCAAATGGCCTCCTGAGCTCAGCAATGACATTGTGTGGGGAAAGGTATGACAAACACAGAGAGGAAGAGGAACATATATTGAGTCAGTACCTCATAGTTTTGTTGACGTGGACATGTACTGAAAGCAGGAATGATCCTGAACCATTTTAGCTGTTGTTTCTCTGTCATAGGTGTGGCCTGATTATCCCAATGTTACTGTGAACAATTCTTTGGACTGGGACACTCAAGTAGAGGTATCTTGTTCTGTTTCATTATCTATCTCTATAAATTGCTTTCTTTCTCTCTTTAATCAGAGAACCGGACATCTTTTCTCTTGTTCCTCCATATTCAAGTCTGTTCATCAGTACAATGGGCTATAATTGCAAATGCAGTCAAGAGTGAAGTGACATCATAGATAGTATCAGCCAATCAGCATGTAGAAGACACACCATCAGCAAATGAGCACATACTAGGGCTGGGTTCCAGGTCGTTTTTTTATGCCCTTCCCTCGCTAACTTCCCTCAGTCTACTTGACTCGGATGTACGTCATTGCTTACGTTGCATGAGTGCCCTCTACTGGCGGAACCCTTGCAATGGGCTGAATTGGAACATCCTAATCCCTTGATCACTTGTAATCTGCTATGGATTTGATTTATTATTTACATTTTTTCCCGTACGAAACTGTTTAATGGAGCATTCTATTTTTATATAGGTGTGTTTGGGTTGTTTTAGATATTTAAAAAAATAATATATCATAGAGTTGTTTTTGGTGGGGTAAATTAAACGCGATATGAGGTGACATCACAATCGTGTTGCATTGTGGTATATGGAGCTGCCTGAAGCGAACATATGAAGTCAAAATCGAGGGAGCGAGGGTCTGCTCCCTCATCCACTTCACGAAGTGGAACACACTTCAAAATAGTGGCAGGGATTCCCCCGAGGGGAAGTGCTTAGGGAAGTTTGTCTAAAAGTGGAGTTGAATGCAGTCTAGTACTATGCTGTAGTAAACAAACTCAAACTCAGCCAATCAGAACAGATAAGAAGTCAATCAGCACATTATTATTTAAACAAATTAGCAAATATCTAATCAGTGTTATGGTTAAAACACCTTGTCCAACTTAACATTTCTTTCATTTAAACTTTCAGCTCTTCAGATCTTTCGTGGCGTTCCCTGATTTCTTCAAGAGCAGTACAGCGGAGTGGTGGGGAGAGCAAATTAAAGACTTTTACAACAACGTCATGAAGTTTGACGGACTTTGGATCGTGAGTGTACAAGATCTGTGCCATTACACACCATTGTTGCTCTTATCACAACACATCTAACTCTAACTGTAAGAATGAAATACCTCTAAATTTGAGGAAACTGACTCATAAAAGAATGTTAAGGATGTTGATTCAGGATTATATATTACTTGACAAAGTCATGGTGAGCCGTGCAAGAACATGTGAAGGTTTATCATAGCCACGCCCCATTTCTACGCTCATTTGCATACCATCACTGTTTTCTCTTTTGGATTAATTGGATGATAACACTGTCATTGTGTTTTCTGAAGGACATGAATGAGCCGGCCAATTTTGTGCATGGCACGGCTGGAGAAAAGTGTCTAGGGGATCAAACTCTGGAAAATCCTCCATACATGCCTCGTAAGTTCTTATCAGCACATCCTGGCATGTGGACTTTACAACACTATGGTCAACATTTACTAGGCCTGCCTCCGACTGAAGATTTTTTGGTAGTTGTTCAGTTAAGCCATTAGTTGACTAATCGCATGTTTATATTCATTTAATTACTTAAACATATATGGGGAGGGAACTAAACCATAATGAACCTTTAATATATAGCCTTTTCTACGTTCAAGCACACATATGAAGCAAAGCACAGGCAAAAGTAATGATTATGAATGTGTCCGAAAAAATAGCAAAGAGACATTTTAATTATTAATAAACTAGTTTATTCTTAGTCAGTTTCGGCTGCAAAGATGAAGTTGATGATGCCAACTCGCCATCTCCGCAGTGAACGTGCCTTTAGAAAGAAATGCACATTTCATATGGATTACAAAAGCAGAGAGTATTTGATTTGTTTTGAAATGTTTCGTTTAAAAGTAGATATTTGAAGCTTTCTATAGATTTAATTCTCGTCTATGACTGTGAGGCAAGTAGCCTATACGCTGAGTTTCATTTTTGTGACGTGCTCCAAAAAAGAAGTTCATGGAGACTGAGACGGCAGAAAACACACCCTGTTTGTTTTCTTTATTCTACAAAGGCACAAACATTTTCATGTTATTGTGAGTTTACATAAATAAAAGTAGATCCTTTACAGTTTCGAATGATGTATTAATCTGTCTGTATGACCAAAAATGGCAGAGTATTTTAAGTTGTTTGCTTAAGTTGTTTTAAGTTGATCGCACCAGCGCCTCCATGTCTTGCAGTAAGCATGCTATATTTCAGCTTCCACAGAAACACTTGAATATGCAGCTAATAATAGTGCACATTTAGAGTGAGCGGTCATGTAAAGTTGCTACTGATAACATGTTTCAAATGATAAGTAATATTTGAGGTCGATGAATGGCAAATGTTTGGATTTCCTGCCTGACATAATGTAATTACCACATGGACCCGCCGTTAACCACCTGTCCATCACAGACTGTGTGACTTCCTGTGGAGTTTTTTTTTTTTTTCTGCAACTAACTAACAAATAAAATTTTGGTCGCCTAAGCCTCTTCTCATTGACTAATGTTTAGTCGACTATTAAGAGGGCACCTGAATTTAGCACTTTCTGTCCTAAATGAATCTGCCCTATGTATGTGTGTGATCTTTCCCAGCACTGGAGTCCATGCACAGAGGTCTGAACCACAAGACTATATGCATGAACAGCGAGCAGATCCTTGCTGATGGCACACGCGTCAAGCATTATGATGTCCACAACTTGTATGGCTGGTCTCACACCAAACCCACTTACGAGTGAGTTTTCTGTTCCTCCGTATTCAGTACTTGATTTATTTCTCGTTGATCTGGAAGGAGTTTTAATTGCTTTGTGTTTTTGTGTGTATTTCACAGTGCTTTGCTTAATACCACTGGAAAGAGAGGTGTGATTATTACCCGTTCAACATACCCGTCTAGTGGTCGCTGGGCAGGACATTGGCTGGGAGACAACTACTCAGGCTGGGACCAGCTTCTGAAGTCCATCATAGGTGTGATGATGGGAATTTACTATACACTATTGTTCAAAAGTTTGGGGTCAGTATGTTTTTTGTTTGTTTGTGCGGCAAATCAGCATATTAGAATGATTTCTGAAGGATCATGTGACACTGAAGACTGGAGTAATGATGCTGAAAATTCAGCTTTGATCACAGGAATAAATTACATTTTACTATATATTCACATAGAAAACAGCTGTTTTACACTGTAATAATATTTCACAAATTTTACTGTATTTTTGATCAAATAAATGCAGCCTTGGTGAGCAGAAAGAACTATCAACCAATCAGCATGTAGAAGACACACCATCAGCTCAATGAGGAGATACTATAATAAACTGCATTGACTCCAAACTTTTGAATAGTATTGTATACTAAAGGGGGTCTTCAAGTGATCCAAAGTCACTTTTAATGAGAATTTCAATTTGTTGTTCAAACATTTATGACGGTTTTCAAAGATATGGTGCAAGAGTCAAAGGAGAGATAACAGAGATACGCAAGAAAAAGAAAACCAGAACCAAGTGCTAAACTGAAAACAACACAACTTGAAATTTGATTAAGGACAATTTGAGGCAACAATACTTGTCTGAGTATTATAGAAACTTCTTGAATCAGGCCAGTAACCAATCAGCCAGAACACCCTAGCAACATGTTTTGCATGGGCAATCAACACATTAGTTTTATATAAAAATGTAGTTCATCCTTGTCCTTTAGTTTTTGACCCATGTGGTGTTTTTTGTTGGACATGTGGTGTCTTTCTGTCTTTCAGGCATGATGGAGTTCAGCATATTTGGCATCTCTTATGTAAGTGCCTCTCTCTCATCCTACCGCAGCACTTGTGCTTTATTTCCTATCAAATAAAGACTGTATTTATTCATGTCCTTCTCTGTATGTCTCTTTTCCCTTCTCACTCTCCCTTATTTCTGCTCATGTTCCAGACCGGCGCCGATATCTGTGGCTTCTTTAACACTGCCGAATACGAGATGTGCCTGCGTTGGATGCAGCTCGGAGCTTTCTACCCGTTCTCCAGAAACCACAACACCATAAACATGCCAGTAAGAACACACACTCAAAAATTTTTCAGTCAAAATTAAAGTTTTATGTAATTGAATTACATTCAAATTTTCCATCCATTAGGATTACATACATAAACAAACTAATAAACTTAATGTGATTCATATTTTTCAGTCATATGTAAATGAAATAGGTAAGATGTAATATTACGAAGAAAAATGCCCAGGTTAATTAACACTGCTTAGTGTTCAGGTGTGCGCACTACTGAGTTAAACTACCATTGAAGCAGTGTCAGAGTTAATGAGATAATTAAGTGATGATTTGGCATTAATGATGAACACCTGCTGTTAACAAGAATCACTGAAGGAAAGAGAAACACAAAAACTACAACTGACTTCCAGTCACTGCCTTAGATGAAATCAACTGAAGATAAAAGACATTTACCCCAGTTTCACAGACAAGGCTTAAGCTAGTCCTAGACTAAAATGTATGTTTGAGCTGTTGTAACTGAAAGTAACTTGTACTGACAGATCTTAAAATATGTCAGTGCCATTGTTTTGTCTCAAGATGCACACCAGTAATGTTTTTTTTTTCTAGTGAACATTTATAAAAGCTACTTAAATGTCCTAATTGAACTAAGGCTTAATCCTGGCTTAGGCTAAGCCCTGTCTGTGAAACCGGGCCTTAATCTCTCAAGATCTGATTAAACAACTCTACAAACTCTACAAAACATTACCAGCTTCACTCATTACTAACTAGACTGACTTTATTTCTGTCATACGTCTACAGAAGCTCTTGTGAGAATTAACAGAGGTTTAGATGTTAATGATTTATTGAGATTCATTTGAAGTCACCATCTTTGAAGTCAGTGTGGCTTTAATTTGGCTCTTTACTGCATCAGTTATTCTCTGGCTGCTGTAACTGAGTGTTTATAAAATACATCTGTTATGGCATAAATGTCAAGAGAATGTATGATAAGGTGCTGATGGTTAAAAGGTTAGTTCACCCAAAAATGATATTTCACCCTCATGTCCTTCCAAACCTGTAAGACCTTCGTTCATCTTCTGACACAAATTAAGATATTTTTGATGAAATACGAGGTTTTTTTTTATCCTCTGTTGAAAGCAACGGAATTACCACATTCAGTGTCCAGAAAAGTAGTAAAAACAAAACAAAACAAAAAGTCGGCACAATTAAAGTGGTTCAACCTTAATGTTATGAAGCGGCGAGAATACTTTTTGTGCGCAAAAACAAAACTAATGACTTTATTCAACAAATTTGTCTCTCCTGTCATTCAGCTAAGCTATTTATGTTGCAGAGCTCGTGTTTATTGTTCATCCGGTGTTCATCCGTTATTGTTTTCTTCAGAAGTGCTGAATGATGATAATCTGATGAGTTTGTGTGATCTTTAACAGAGGCAGGATCCCGTGGCCTGGGGAGCAGAGTTTGCTGCTGTGTCTCGTGATGTGCTGAATATTCGCTACACCCTCCTGCCATATCTGTACACACTGATGTACGAAGCTCACGCTCACGGAAACACTGTGGTCAGACCACTGCTGCACGAGTGAGTGTTTCTCAACAGTTCAGCCAAATAATTGATGAGATCATATCCAGTGTTGATGAAATCATGTCCGATGTTGATGAGGTCATGTCCAGTGCTGATGAGATCATGTTCTGTACTGCAGGTTTGTCACAGATGAAAACACATGGAAGATTGACAGGCAGTTCCTCTGGGGTCCGGCTCTTCTGATCACACCTGCTCTGGACCCGGTACTGAACACACACAAACACAACTCCACTATGATCACGCTACACAAACACAACTCTACTACGTTCACATTACACAAACACAGCTTCACTATGATCACGCTTCAAGCCAGAGTCTCCCGTAGTCATGTTTGAGTTTTGAGGTTTTGCTCACATACCCTGAACTGACCCAAATGTGTTGTTTGTTCATTTCTCATTGGTTTTGTTTTGTGAAGGGTGTTACTGTGGTCAGGGCCTACGTGCCAAACGCCCGCTGGTACGATTACCACACGGTGAGCATTTTATCAGCATGCAAATCTTTATTAGCAAGATTTTATTAGCATGTCAATGAAAGAAGCAGTCATAATGCAACTGGCTTCTAAACAAACTTAACCTGCGCTACTTTGTCCTCTATATATTGGCTTCTCTTATCTGCTGGTATGTGATTGATCCACCAGGGTGAAGTTGTTGGAGTGCGAGGACAGTTTGTGGAAATGGATACACCATTATGGAAAATTAACCTGCACGTGAGAGGAGGACACATCCTGCCCTGGCAGAAAGCAGAGAACAACACACACTACAGGTCAACAAGCTGCTCGCCATCTATATTAAGACTTTTTGTAGAGTTGCATTGTATTTCTTTCCACTTTCAAAAGGGTTTCTTGCTCCACAAACAGTCAGTTTTTGTCTCCCAGAAGAAAGAAGCGATTCTGAACTGAAACAAGTCATCAGTAATTCAGTCTCACTTCCTGCTGAACCTGCGTAGGTTTGTATGTTATTTGCATAATGCCAGCCTCTGCTCTTCATTGGCTGAACAGCATCTGCTTTGCCCCGCCCTCAATCACTGTAGTTGTATCTGAGACTGGAAGAGTTTGATTCGTGTTGTTCATGTCGAGAAGATGCTGTTTTCTGCTGCCAAAGCAAATCCACTTAGATGAGATTGATACGGTAAAACTGACGCCATTGTTACTGTTCATATCACTGTGTGTCGAGTGTTGAAATTCAGATATGATTATGAGCATTTGGTTTCTGACCAATCACAACAGACTGGGCTGTCTGACCAATCAGAGCAGAGCAGGATCTCAGAAAGGTGGGGTTTAGGCCGAATCCTTGATCAAACTGTTTCAGATACTGTGAGAAAAGAGCTGATGCTGCATATTAGATATTATTAGAAAACATTATTAGATGTTATTATTAGATATTATTAGACATTATGAGAAAATTAAAGTGTTTTTTGACCTTGGATGAATGAAAACCTGTTGTAGAAGACTTCGAAATGGCATTAGGAACCTTTAAAATATAATAGGGCACTTTAATATGTTAATGTAGGTGTTTTTATATTTATATATATTTATATTCAGGTATATTTATTCTTGTGATGTCACAACATGATGTTTTTGTTTTTATTATTTCTTGTAGTCGTCTGAATCCTCTGGGTCTTCTTGTTGCTCTTGATGATGGAGGTTCAGCTCATGGATCCTTGTTCTGGGACGATGGAGAGGGAATTGGTAAGTTATATTTGTGTGTGTGTGTGTGTGTGTGAGTGTAGGGATGGGAATCGTAAAGGAATTTAATGGGTTTGATTGATTTTGAATGATTTATTCAACTTCCAGAGTGAAATGTCCAGTAAGTGGCACTAAAAGCACATGCAGTTTTATCCGAAACAGATGAATGTGAATCTGGAGGTGTTTTATTACGTTGGTTGATGTACGTATGGCAGCAGTTCAGAAATGAAATGTCCGGAGAGTAGCGCTAAAGGGTTAATGCTCGATCGTGTTTGAAAATAATGTACCGCCGACCTTTGACCCTGCTGATAGTGTTAACTAAATCAAGCGTGAGATAAAAACACATTTTTCTCAATTTTTCTTCGCTTTACCAGGTGCGCTACTGAGTTTATGACATCAGAAAAGCCATATATATGGAGCAGGTTATGTGATGCAAATGTCAAAATGTTTACAATATTTAGTTTTTGGAGTTTTGCAATAAAAAAATGTAGGTACAGTAGAGGCATGCATTTCTGATATTGCATTTATTACTTTTTCCTCAATGTAAGGTCTCATCAGCATTACAAACAATAAAATTATGTTCTGAATATGTATCTTTATATTAGCTTGTGTGTTTTTTTTTTTATGTAGATCAGAGTAATTTTATCACAGGGTTTTTTTTTTCCTGTTCTTTGTTTTCTTTCTCCTTACAGATACTGTTCAGAATGAGCGTTTTCTCTTGATGACTTTTACTGCATCTTCGGTAAGTTCATATGTTTTGAAGAAAGATACGTGTGCAGTTCTTTCAGATTTACTAAATCCAGTAGGGAATCAAAGATTGTCCACCTCACTTAAAGCCAAACATCTGGCCATCACTCCCTATTTAACAGATCCAGATCCAGAAGGTCACTAGATGATACATAAATACTGAAACAACACAATTTTCTGTAGTTTTTCATTCTGTTCTAGTCAGATCTAAGTGACTGAATCTCAAGAAGCATGTCATATGTCATTGTGACATTATTTTCATGATAATTAACTACATTTCCCCCACAAAAATTCATTAGTATAGTTTAATTGGATGTTTTTAACTGTCATCAGTTGTCATTTGCAATAGCATGTTTGTTCACACTGTAAATATGCATGTGTGTAACAGTTGTCCTGTGTGTTTATTTGTGTGTAACAGTTGTCCTGTGTGTTCATGTGTATAGGGTGTTCTCACCAGCGCGGTTCCCACAGATGGTCTGGCTGAGGCCGACAGGTTGACTCTGGGTCTGGTGAAGGTGTGGGGTATAACATCGCCCGTCACTCGTGTTACCATGAGTGTGACTGGACAGCCTGACGCAGACCTGGCATTCACATATAACGCTGAGGTCAGATGCTTCATACAAACATTTACTTCAGCTTGATTCTGTCAGAACCACTGATACGATTATGAAAAAAAAAATGGAATCTATTTCATTTTTATTCAGTTTTAGTAATTAAAAAGAAAAAAGTAAATATATCAGTGTTGAATAATGTAAAATGTCATTTAAATATAAAAATTATATTTAAAAGTTATTTAACACATTTAATAATTTTATATGAAATTTTAAAATGAAAAAAATTTATTTAATATGTATTTAAGTTTTCATTTTTAAATATACATTTATAATTGGGTGAATCTCATGAAAATGTCAATACAAAAAAAAAATAAATACAAAGAAATATTCAAAAGTATATCTTCAAAAGAAAAATTTGATAAAATTGAAGTTTTCATATTTTAAGAGATATTATTTTAATTTCAATTAAGCATTTATAAGCCCAATTATAAATGATTATATTATATTATATTATATCTGCTGCCTTTAATTTATCCTGGTCATATTTCACCCCAGAATCAGTAAGAAATACTAAGTTATATTGTGCTTAATATTAAATTTTTTAATATATATTTTTTTATATTTTTAAAAGATATTTTCATGACTACTAGCTTTTTTAGTACATTTCCAGCACATTTTCATTTAGGGGTGAACTATTTGGATTTGTGTAGTACCTGCTGACTGTGACTGTGTAATTTAGCTTTCATTTTGTCTGAAAACTGCGTCTCAAACTCCGTCTCTTCCTCTTCTTCCTCAGGTTCAGGAGTTGCAGTTTGATGTGACATCACAATCTCACAGCATTGAAAAGCCTTTCACAATCACCTGGAACACAGCTTAGACTCGGATCGATGATTATTGACCTTTATATACCAATGTTCAGTCATCGAGTCCATTTCCACCGGGAGCTTTTTATCATCTGGATTTGAAATGATTTCTTCTAAAATAAATGTTTTGTTCTGTTTTGGTTTGGATCTCTAGTTTGTTTGCACTAGTTAACACATTAACTAACATAAATTAATAAGCAGTACGCTTTTTTTTTTTTTTTTTTTTTACAGCTTTTATGAATCCTTGTTAATAGTTTATAAAATACAATTGTTAATTGTTTCACACACTGTTGTTATCATTAACTAAATGTAAAATTATTAAAAATAGTTTTTGTTAATTGCAATAAAGCTGAAATGGACCTTAATTCATGTCTTTGCTTATTTAAAACATGATCAAAACAGTAATCAATTTTAAAGCCGAATGTTCAAATAAGTAAGCAAGTGACAAATATCGGTATCAGAATCGCCAGTAGTTGTTGTTTTTTTAATCGGTATCGCCACATCTCTAGTTTACTGGGATGAAAACATCAGTTTGCTTAGAAATAAAGCTAACCAAGTCATCCTGTGAGAGAAGCCTTGTGTTAAACAAAACTTTTCAAACGAACCTTCATACATACTGGAGCAAGATCAGCAATCCCACAGTGGTTCGATCATATTCAGTCATGTGACTGATCGGCCAGGGCAGATGTTGAAGTTCATCTTGGTGCTCCACCTGTCGCAGCCCTTGGCTTCTTAAATACGAGGCAGAGAGTCTCTAACGGGTGCAATTGTTTTTATTCTTCTAGAACCAGCATAAGCACCGTGAAAACTAAAAATAAACACACAAATAGCTGGTTAATAAGCCTTTGGCATTACACATAAAACAATTAACATGTGAAACTTAAAACAAAACATTTTCCAGTAACAGTCAATGTAGACTTTTACATCCTTAAACATTTTCTACACATTAACAACATTAACTAAAAATACACACCTCGCTCCGCTCACCAAGGGTGCAAACTTTAGGCTTGCTGCTTTCTGGGTTAGTTGCTAGCTTTATGATCTCTGGGCTAAACAGCACACAAAGTGTGAACATAAGACAAAGCAACTTAACAAAATGTAAAAAAAAAAAAAAAAAAAGGGAATCATATAACTACTTAAAGTTACAGAGAGCAGAGAGAACAGCACCAGGATTACACAAACTGTTAACTTACATAGACGAGATGAGAGAAATCTGATGAGTGAGGCTGTTGATCAGCTATACAGGTTCCTGGGCTCAAAGCCTCAAACCCTCAAACCCAGTCACATGAATGACCTATATGACCGTGAATTAATTACCTATAGCGATCTCTAGTGGCCACTTACACTCCCACAAATCATGTTATGGTAAATGAATTCAGCAGGGATAAACAAAACTCGTTACTCATACATGATTTCTAGACTATAATAAATGAGTAAATATAAAGCTATAGGTGTATAGGTAACAAATACAAATAAGTTCGCTTTAAATAAAACTGTTAGAACAATGTGTCTGATGTGAGTGTGTTTAAGATTGACAGACCATTATTAATTTTCAAGGAGGAGCACCAGCTTTTGGATCGGCCGTTCAATGATTGAGGGCTTAGAGCATTGGTTCTGTTTCTGTGTTAGTTTCCGCTCCCCAACTTGTACCTTTACCCTGCGAACTAAGCCATCAGTCCCTTCTGTAGTTTCAACCACTCGTCCTAGTTGCCACTGGCTCCTGGGGAGTGTATCTTCCTTGATGATGACTATGTCGTTCACTTTCAGGTTGCGCCGGAGTACATGCCACTTTTGCCTAATGGATGTGTTCAGGAGGTATTCTCTTTTCCACCGGCTCCAGAACTGTTCGGTTAGGAATTGTACTCTACGCCATCTTTTTGCAGCGTACATATCTTCCTTCACAAACTTTCCAGGAGGTGGTAAGGCAACCTTGGATTTCATCAGGATAAGGTGGTTTGGAGTCAGGGGCTCTGGTGCCATGGGTCATTGATTCCATCAACATTTAATGGGCGACTGTTGACAATAGCCATAGCTTCGTAGAACAGCGTTCTAAGGGAGGCATCATCTAGTCTACCTGAACACTGAGTGATTGTAAAGTTCAGCACATTGCGGATGGTCCGAATTTGCCGCTCCCACACACCGCCTGCATGACTTGCTGAAGGAGCGTTGAAAATGAACTCGCACTGCTTATCCGCCAGAAAGGCTTCCAGTGCCTCTGTATCACATTGCTTGAGGCCTTCCTTGAACTCATTCTTCGCACCCACAAAGTTTGTACCCTGATCACAGCGAAGCTGGCAAACAGCTCCTCTAAGGCTAATAAAACACCTTAGTGCATTAATGAAGGCATCCGTGGACATGTCTTCAAGCATTTCAAGATGGACTGCTCGAGAAGACAGGCATGTGAAGATGAGTCCATATCTTTTACACTCTTTGCGAAACAATCCATTCCGCAGAACATGAAAGGAGCTGAGACCTCACAGCGTTCTCTCGGGAGTTCAGACATTCGTTGCTCCTCCACTGGTCCTCTGAGCTTTCGGCATTTCACACATCTATGTATTAACTTGGCGACTGATTTACTTGCACCAATGGCCCAAAATCCATTGGCTCTGAGTTCCATTAAGGTCTGGCTTCGACCCTGGTGGTAGATCTGGGCATGGTAGTGTGAAAGAATCAGCTTGGTGATGTGGCTGTCTTTTGGGAGAATGATGGGGTGCTTTAGTTCTTGACTGAGGGTTGATCGCTTAAGTCTTCCACCAACGCTTGAAGAAGTTCTCCTTCCAGAATGGGGACGAGGCAAAAAGAGGACTTGAACTTGGAATAATGTCCCCATGAAGGCTCCTTTGCAGTGCTCTTAGCTCTTGGGGGAAGGCTTGCTGCTGGACGAGCTGAATCACTACCTCAGCAGCCCTCCTACGTTCCTCGGCAGTCACAATTTCACCATGATGTTTTAACTTAGACCCTAGCCTTTTGATTCTGGCAACCACCTTAACAAGCATTGTCCAGGTGGAAAACCGACTCAGGCGGCTTAGAACATCGTTCCAGTCACTGACTTGGGTTGCAAACACTTGAATCGATTTAACTTCCGGATCACCTGCGAGCAGCTCGGTTGAAGGCTTAGGCGTAGGGAGCACTTCTTGTTCCCATAGAAACTTGGGCCCTGATAACCAGCTAGCTGAAGAGATGTCTGCTGCATGAAGGCCTCTAGAGGCGTGATCAGCTGGGTTTTGTGCTGTATCTACATAGTTCCATTGATTTGGATCTGTAATCTCTCTTATCAGTTGAACACGGTTAGCCGCAAACACATGGAACCTTCACGCCTCATTGTTGATGTAAGCCAGCACTACTTGTGAGTCTGTCCAGAAGAATTCTTGCTCGATTTTCATCTCGAGTTCCGCCTTCAGCATAACACTTATCCTGGCTGCGGTTACTGCGGCTGAGAGTTCCAATCTTGGGATGCTTGTGATCTTCGTAGGTGCAACCCTCGCTTTGGCTATTACAAAACTACAATGAATCTCGTCCTTGTCGTTTTTGTATCTGAGATAGGAACATGAACCGTATCCTGCATTACTGGCATCCGAGAAGTGGTGCAGTTCCACCCTAACGATTTTACCAAAGTTTTGAGGATGGTAACATCTAGATATGGCAAGTTCTTTTAACCTCTGTAAACCATTCTTCCACTCCTCCCACCGTGAATGTAAGTTCTCAGGAATAGGATCATCCCATCCAATACCTCTACGACATAGTTCCTGTAGGATGCGCTTGCCACTCAGAGTGAAGGGAGCTACAAACCCGAGTGGGTCATACAGAGACGCAACAACTGACAAGAGACCACGGCAAGTTGGGGTGTGGTCTTTTGCGTCAATGTTGAAACTGAAGGTGTCGGTTTCTGATGACCACTGGATGCCAAGGATGTGTCCTTCTGAGGTTGCATCGGGGTTAAGGTTGAGAGGATCAGTGGTTATTGCCCTTTCTGAGGGGGCTACACAGGAAAGGACCTCCATTTGGTTTGAGTTGAACTTGTGCAGACGTGAGACTCGCACTTTTGCACAGTTCCTGTGCTCTGACAATTAGTTCCTTAGCTTCTTTGACTGTTGGAACACTGGTTAACCCATCGTCCACGTAGAAGTTCTTTTCCACAAATACTGAAGCTGTGGAGTGGTCAATCTTGCGTTGCTGTGCCAGATACTTAAGACAGAGGATGCAGCCCCAAAATACACCCCATGATGTGGGATATACCACACAGTCTCTCCCTCAGAGAATGGAGGGGCTGGCTCGGCATCACCTTTCCTGATAATTTCTTCCATGAAGGCTGTGTAATGGTCGAAATACTGTTTATTGGCCTTTAACTTCTTCTTTAGGTGTTGCAGCCCAACAGTAGCCAGCTTCTTATTGTTTGGTAGGACCGTGGATCACTGCCTTTGAAAGGGAGGGGATCTCAAAATGTCCATCCCTTTTCTGCTTAATGTTATCATTAAGTAGCTGTATGAAGCTTAACGTCATCCTGCGACACATACCTGTCCTCATAGCTCCTCTCGTTAAAGTCTGATTCCAGTACTTTCAGCACATCAGTGGCCACTGGCACCTCTTTCACTGCAACACGATGCACAAAGCTCTCATTTCCTTTTCTATCCAAGTGGGGATTGGCTGACCCTATGATGCTCCAGCCAAGCATTGTCCTTTGTGCAAAAGGTTCATCTTCATCACCTGTGATGACCTCCAAGGGAGCCAGTGCTGAGGGGCAATCATAACCAATTAGCAGTCCCACTTCGCAATCTTGAAGTGGATGTAACTTGTTCATCAGATGTTTCAGATGGGGCCACTGGAGGGCTGTACCTTTAGTAGGGATGTGAGACTTGTCGACTGGGATAAAGTCTCGTGTGTAGGTCTGCTGTAGTTGGATGTAAGTTTCAGAGTTGAGTCCCCGGACTTGTAGACCACAGACAGTCTTGCTTGCTATGACTGTGTTGACAGCTGTCATTGTGCTGAGTTTAAGTTGTACTGACTGAGTGTTCACATTTAGTTCGGCTACCAAATCTTCCAAGATAAAAGTTGAGTCGCTTATGTGTCGAGTAGGGCATAAGTGAGAATTTCTTTCTGGGGCTCTGTTGTTGATGACACAAGAATTGGAACAATGCTAGAGGTGGCGGAAACATGCTGTGTCAATGCATGGGTCATAACCTTGTGGATTTCCTTGCTTGCATGGTCTCCCGTGGCTATGGGATCCTTTCTTGCTGATTCAACAGGGTTTCTGTTTCTTTCTATGTGCAAGCAGGTTGGATGACGTCGACCACATGTACTGCAGGTGTGTCGCCTTTTGCAGTCTTTGGTAGTGCGCCCTTTCTTAAGCACCCAAAACACAGGTGGTTTTCATGAATGAATGTTTTCTTTTCATCCATAGACTTTGCTGCAAAGGTTGGACACTTAACAACACCATGTGTTTCGTCTTTACAAACTAAGCAAGTTGGCTTTGGCTTTGAGTTTTCCAGAGTTCCTGAGGTGGAGTTTTTCATTTGAGCGCTTGTGTTGAGTGCCTTGGCTCTCTTTGGAAGTCTCTCGTCTGTGTTTTTAATGTTCATCAGAAGAGGGAAGGCAATGTTACAAGCAATGCGAGCCTCTGTGAAATGCACGAAACTTGGGTAGTCTCCAGATCTGTCTAGCTCTTCCACAACAATACGACTCCATCTGCGCACCATCCACTCAGGCAGCTTTTTAAGAAGCTTGTGATTTTCCTCACAATCATTGTCCAGGTTTCATGAACATGACTCCATATTTTTCATGTTTTAGCACTGGTGTCTGTGATTGGAGTTTTACAGCTCTTTCATGGAGGATGCAAAATCAAAATTTTAATTTTACTATTATCTGATTCCTGACCTTAAATATCCGCTTTTAGAATTATCCGATTTTTGATTCCCAGCCCTACCAATAGGTGGCACTGTTACACAACATGATCCATGGAATCTATCAAGACCAGTCTCATGACAATAGGCAAAACCAAAACCAAACCAAAAGTTATTAATATATATATATATTTTAATTTCAATATAAAATGCACCAAAACTTTTTGAGTACCTCCAGGGCATGGTGGATATCGGATATCGTTCGACGATATGCTGAAGACACACACATAATTTCGTAATGACATGCCAATGTATTCATAAAATATAGCATTTTATGACAAAATCCAAAATGGCAGAGATGGAAAAATTGGATATCGTTCGACAGTATGATGATCCGAATCTAAAGACACCAGTTTTGTGATTTTTGACCAAACCATTCATAAATTATAAGAAAATCTGGCATTTCTCATATCTCCTGACCACTAGTTTGAGTTAGAGACTCCAAATTTGCTGTGGTTAATGTTGAGATTTTCCTCTATCTGTGTACCAAATTTCATTAGTTTCCTTTAAGCAGTTCAATTTAATTAATCCGTTACATTTATATAGCCCTTTTCTGGGTACTCAAAGCGCTTTATATGGAAGGGGGAATCTCCTCAACCACCACCAATGTGCAGCACCACCTGGATGATGCGACGGCAGCCATATTGTGCCAGAACGTCCACCACACACCAGCTGATTGGTGGAGAGGAGACAGAGGGATGAAACCAATCAGTGTATGGGGATGATTAGAAGGCCATGATGGACAGAGGCCAATTTGGCCAGGATGTCAGGGTTACACTCCTACTCTTTTTGAAGGATTTTTAATGACCACAGAGAGTCAGGACCTCGGTTTAACATCTCATCCAAAGGACAGTGCTTTTTAACAGTACAGTGTCCCCATCATTATACTGGGGCGTTAGGACCCACACAGACCACAGGGTGAGCACCCCCTGCTGGCCTCACTAACACCTCTTCCAGCAGCAACCTAGTTTTCCCAGGAGGTCTCCCATCCAGGTACTGACCAGACTCAGCCCTGCTTAGCTTCAGTGGGAAACCAGTCCTGGGCTACAGGGTGATATGGCTGTGCCAGAATCAAGAGCAGCAGAAGAAGAAGAACGCCAATGGATACAATTCAGTACTTGGCTCCTATTTAGAATAGCAATGCCTATAATTGTAAAATGCTCAGCAGACAATTGATATGCAGTTTTAACAGTATTTATATTGACTACATCTCATTGGTCAGAATTACTATGATGCCTTCTGGCAGTCTGATCAATTAATCAGAGAGATGTTAAAAAAATCATGTTTGTTTTCTGGTTCTTTGATCACACTGGAAATGGAAAATCAAGTGAAACACATTGCATTGTGGGATACAGTATTCTCATACAGTTTACTGCTCATATTAGTGACTGTAGCAGGTCTTCTTGATGTTCTGTGTACAACACATACTACATACTGCAGTAACAGTAAGAGCAGTCAAAGTTTTATTGCCATTTAGAAACATTTACATTTATTGTATACATTTACATCACATGAAATAAAGCACAATGTTACACAATACAAAGACAAGAAGAACAATAAATACAAACAATAGGTGGACATTTAGCAAAATCTCTCATTTTGTCTTCCATATAAAGAATCCAACATGTTTTGATCGCCATTAGAAATTACAGTCGAATTTAGAGTTATAAATGTATTAACTTCTTGATCTGCTTTCCAGACTCAGTATTATGGAGGAGAATGACTGATCATGAGCTTCTGTGTTTGGACTCATTCTGGGCTGGAAACTTGGAGGAAGAAATTACAGATATAGAGGAAGAGTTTTGATATGACTGAACCATACTCAACATCATGAGAAGAAACAGTTGTTCCTCCTCTTTAATCTTTGCTCATAGGAAATGTTCTGGACTTCTGCTGATGGTTTTCTGGCTGTTGTACTGCAGACATTCAGGAAGGCAAACGCACTGTTTCATGTGTTTGAACTCCAGAAATTATGTTCTGATCTATCTTGTCATACAGTAGCAAATGAATGTTTTTCATCTGTATTATGAGCATTAATGTCTGTGTTGTATGCACAGGTGCTGTCGGCTGTCAGGATGTTTTCATCTGTATTATTATGAGCATTAATATCTTATTCATGTCTAGTAGAGGTGATGGATTGAGCTTTACTGAAGTTCACTTGTGTTTGTGGCTGTTGAGTGTCTGAACGGACTGATAATGACAGAATCAGCAGCTAACGATGATCTTAAAGCAATATTTAATAATTCAAACATTGTAGAAATACAAATGGCACACATCTGAAGGTGTGAATATTCAGTGTTTCTGAAGGGTGTAAGAGACCCAGAACTGAACATTTACTGACATCATGATCCTGAACTGAGACTCAAACCTCAAAAATCATAACACTGATTTCTCTCTGTTGATCTTGAAGAGTCTCAGTTTACTGTTGAAGTTGGTTTACAGCTAGAATTAGTTATAAAACAAATCACATTACATGAATACAATGAACAAGTGCAATGACAGTTAAACATCCTGCATATATTTACAGATATTTACAAAACCAAGAAAACGTGACATTATAAAAAAACGGCCTCAATAACAAACGAAGAACGAGACTGAACTCTTAAATCAGAAGTGTTTTTCTCTGATTGTTGATCATGTTTGTGAAACCACTGAATCCAGCTGAGTCTCTTGGTTTTGTTGATTCAGTAGAGGCTTCATCTCATGTGGTTCTGCTGTGTTCTGGTTCTGGTTTGATCCAGCGGCGGGAGTTTCATCAGAAGCTGCTGCATTCTGGGTTCAGAATAAGACATGTTTTAACACGTGTTTTCAACAGTATCACAGCAGTGTTTCTCAGTCCTGCTCCTGGAGTCTCCTCATATTAACAGTTTTACCACATAGAAGCATTTGCTGTTTAAGTTGAAGGAAATGTTATTTCAAAATCACATGACCTGCTGATGATAACTTTAGTATAACTCTAGTATATAATATAGTACTTGTGCAGATGATCAGGATGTGGTGTTACAGATATTTCAGGTGTTACAGAGTCAATTATCTGCGGGAGGGACATGTTCGGTTCACTTAGTTTTGTCGTGGCCATGAGATCATTTTTTCAAGCTAACAACATCCTCATGTCGTGACCTCGAGATCGTATGTTGAGAGAATGATATATTGACATTTTAAAACACGTGATGTTGCCTATAGACGGCATTCAAATGAAGTTTGTTATTATCAATACATGATAAAAGAATATTAAATAATAAAGGCCAACAAGAAAACATTTTTATTCATCCCATCCCAGCCTTTTAAATCCATTCACTGATCATGTGTGTTGTCTAAGATTATGGAAAGAATTATCTATGACCAGATTGAAAAATATATTGGTAAAAACAATATTTTGTATGATTTACAGTCTGGGTTTAGGCCTTTACATTCAACTGAAACTTGTATATTATATATGACAGATTAAATAAGAAAAGTGGTTGATGATGGCAGATTTTGTGGGATGTTATGTTGGACCTTCAGAAGGCATTTGACACCATAAATCACACAATTTTATTGTACAAGTTAAAGGCTGTTGGGTTTGATGAGAAATCTCTCAGGTGGGTTCAGTCCTATCTTGATGACAGAAGCCCGAGGGTCGACATTAAGGGTATATTGTCTAGTCCTTTATTTATTAATTGTGGAGTTCCTCAAGGGAGTATTTTAGGTCCTTTATTTTTTCTTTTATATATAAATGACCTTAAAGCAGCGTGTTCAGAGGAGCTTTTTCTTTATGCTGATGATGCAGCAGTTTTAGTGTTTCATCAGGATAAGGGGGTCTTAGAGGAAACAATGACTTTGCAGCTTCAAGAGATGTCCAAATGGTTTTTAGATAATAAGCTTTCCCTACATGCAGGTAAAACTGAGGCCATTCTTTTTGCATCTAAAATGAAATTGATTAAGGATGATACTTTTTTGATTAAGATCAACGATACGGAAATAGAGGCAAAAAATATTTGGGTTGTTTAATAGATAATAAATTAACGGGTGATTGTATGGCTAGAAAGGTATTTACAAAAATATGTGGTAAAATGAGGTTTTTAGCGAGGCAAGCTGATTTATTGGATGTTCAATCCTTAAAATTGTTGGCAGGAGTCTTGATTCAACCCCATTTTGATTATGATACCTCCTTTTGGTATAGTAGTTGTTCTCAAGGTATGAAAGATAAATTGTGAAAGGCTAAAAAAAAATTAGTTAATTTTGAAAGTTCATTCTCGAACACATTTGCATAGCGAAATATTTAAGGAGTTTAAGGTTTATTGAGTGGAAAAAAGGGTGTTTTTAGAAAATTATTTTTACATGGTGAGAGAACAGCATTCCTATGGTACTAGGGGTAGGAATTTTAATATTTGTCCACGCAAATTTAAAAGTTTGGTAGGGAAGAATATGTTTTTGATAATTCTAGGTTGCTATGGTTGCGCAGGTTGTTTACGCATTTAACTTAATATCGTTCCCTCAACATAGGATCTTGTGACCACGACAAAACTAAGTGAACTGAACATGTCTGTAATTATCTGAAGTGGTTTGTGTCAAATGAAGGAAAGTGCTGATGTTCTCCAGGAGCAGGATTGAGAAACACGACATCTCTGGAGAAAAGTGTTCAAATCCACAATAATTCTGACACTAACCTGAGATTCCTGATTCTGTGATCCAGCGGCTGGAGTTCGACGAGACTTTATTGCCTTCTGTGTTCCACGACAAGACATTCATTTACACACAGATCTTCACTAAATGTGTTTCTGACACTTATTTAAAGGTGCAGTCAGTAATTCTGTCCACATTTAAAGGAAAGAAAAGCACATTTGACAAATCCAGTTTAAATGATGTAGAGTCAGGAAGAAACATAAGGTGTTTTCTCTCGTCGCTCATGTGTGTCTGTATGAAGACTTCAGTCAGAGAAACATGAACATAAATCACTGAGTGCACCTTTAACATCAAGGGATACTGCAGGTGAATTAATAAAATCTGATTTACATTAAATATGACACTAACCTGACATGACTCCAGACATGGTTTGATCCCTGTGAGTTCAGAGACAGAGGAGGAAAAGAGATTTACAGGATTATTCAGATTTAAAACACATCAGACTGGATAATAGACGAGTCCTGGTTTAAACAAAGAAAAATAACCTTCAAATATCCAGTCTAGAAACGTGAATGAATTTAATGTGTCAATATGAGTTAATATGAGTCATAATCATTATACAAACAGCAGAAATATCTTTACTGATGTCCTCAAAGACCACAATAAACAGCAGTGAAACGCTGGCTGTGAATGAGTTATAATGAGTGTTTTTCTGCTGTAAACTGTGAGCGTCTGTCAGTGAATCAGACTGAAGATCACAGTCAATAAACACACATGAGATCACAACACAAAACTGATCATTTATTCCCTGAAAAGACAGATGATTGGTCACATATGTGGTCGTATTTTAAAATAAAAATCCCTTAAACAAATATGAGAGGCATCAAAACAGCTGAAGTGAATGTGATGAATTGAATTGTCTTTAAGTTCAGGTTATACTCACAGGGTTCAAATACCATTAAAACCATCAGAAATAAAGTGAAGATGAATTCAGAGGAAAAGACGACGATCCTCAGATCTCCAACTGCACCTTCACCATTAACTGAGGATGAAAATAATCGACAGGATTTTATTTACAGCATGAACAGCTGATTATGAGGATTATTATTGCTCCAAATTAATATATGTGAATGGAAATGAGAATAATAACTTTGAGATGAAGCTGATTTCTGCCTCAGTCAGATTTTACCATTCGCTCAGTTCAGATTAAAATGCTGTATTAGTTTATATGTATTTAATACAGAGTTCATGGTTTATATGCAGATATTACTGTATTTAGATGTTGAAGTGTTCATTCACCTGTTTTCAGTATCAGTTCAGTCATCAGAGCAACAGAGTTCAGTAAAACAACACCGACTGATCCAAACACATACACAGGAACAAGACGGGGAAGATCTGAAAGATCAAATAATACAGTTAATATCATCACCATTAGATCAAATAATACAGTTAATATCATCACCATTAGATCAGATGAAGCCACATTAACAACCACTAAAAAAAAAACATATCAAGAAAAAAAATCTCCACATCTTTCTAAATCTGATTCTTAGTCTGTTTGGAGTTTGAAACTAATAATAAATTATACAAAAATATTCTGTAGAATAATAATGTTTTTCATCATTCATTCACTGTGAAATATTACAGTAAAATAAAACAGCAGCTGAGGTTCCCTGAACTTCACCATAAAAATACATCTGCAGTGTTTCAGGATTTATGGATTTAACTTAAACTTACAGTAAAACCTGTATTTCATTAACTGGTATAATGTTAATATACCAGAACTAAAATACCATAAAAACACAGGAGGTGACGAGAAAGTTCAAAGTTCATCACAAGCAGCTTCTCCACAAGATGATGAAGTAAATATTAATATACAGAAGCTGCTCAGAGTGTCATTCACACAAACACTGAATCATGATGACACACACTGAAATAATGCAGTTAACATGAACAACACAAGATGTAACATGAAGCCCTGATGTACATAACTGAGAAGAAAACAAACAGTTTTTCGCTGTATATGAACTTACTGTTAACAGGTTTGTACTGTATAATTTTTACAGTCTTTATGATCATTTTACAGTGTAGAGACTCAATCTCTCTTCAGAAGAGAAGAACAGAAGTGAAGAGAATAAACTAGAGCTGATAGAAGATGATCAGATGATTAATACTGTACCATATTTAAATGACCATGTGAAGTTCACCACTGCCCAGAGTAACTGAAGAAACACGATCACACAGGCCCATCCCACACGATCTGAACATCAACAAACACATCATCATCGTCATGGGAACAGTTTCTGTAAAGTGTTCATTAACTGACAAACAAACTTTTAACTTCAGTACACTTTAGCATTAATGTAAGACATATTAGAAATATGTTTCAGATATATAATTTTATATTATCATACCCTTTTCATTTTCCAGAGCGATGATGTAGAAATAGACCAGTACAGCATTGACCAATAACATGAGAGTTAAATACACTGATCTCCTGACCGAAGGTGAACCTGAAAAACATCTTTAATATTAGTTTAAAGAAGAAGTGTATATCTGTGTTTGACACTGACTGAATACAAATCAAGACCATAAATATAAAACATCTCACAAATGTTCAAAACATCTGAACAGATTATATTGTCTGAAATCACTGGAAGTATTTCTACTCTCACTTAAAATCTGTAAAGATCAGACATTCATAATGACACGAGCAAAATATTGATCTCATTATGATGTCATGAGTTATGTGTGTTTATATCAGGGATCAGATCATAATTCATCAATCACTTACAGCCCATCTGTTGACCACATGTAATGTCCCAATTGTAATTTGTCACAGTGAGAAACACTGGTAAAACTGCTACAATGATGAATCCTGAAAACAGAAGAGTGATTATATGATTATATTAATAATGAGATTCACAGAAGAGTGATTATATTATAATGAGATTCACTGACAGACTCATTCACACATGATTCACTCTCAGTGTATAATGAGATCATCACTCATCATATTTACAGTATTCTGCCTGTCAGATGAAATGCTTTTATTTTCAGCAGTGTAAAACATGAGGGTAAACAGGGTAAATAAGGAGGATGAGGAGCTCAGCTGAATAATATCACATGTGCAGCAGATGTTAACACAGATGTGATTCAATCACAGCCCTGATGATATAGAGCTCCTGATCACGTGATATCGCGTTGAAACAACAGTTCCACAGAACAAAAAATATGGAAAAACTCAGGAAGAACTTCTGTCCCAAAACGAGTGTGCCCTGTTGGGTTATTCCAGAAATCAAGGTTATCTTATCGTCACATGTACCCTGAACTCTCGGTTGATTAACCCAAACCTCTCTTACTCGAGGTATGATGGTTAATAAACGCGTTCAGGAAGTAAGTTCAGTCAACACAGAGTATGTTCCCGGTTAACACAAGAGATGTTCTCAACCGAGCGATGAATCCACGAGTCTCCATGGAAACAGACGCTGAGAAAAAGCGCGCCATTCCACTTCCTTCTTCTTTTTGTTTAATGGCGATTTACACACTTACTGAATATCGCCACCGTGTGGTTGTGCAATAATAGCGTTTTCAGTCTTTTTGTTTAATATTGAATCTTTAATCACTGAGAATAAGAATCATATTGTTTGTTTGATGCTAATTATATAATAAGATATAAGTGTTTCATTAAAGAAATACATTATTAAAAAATGTCCCGTTGCAAAAAATAAAAATTAAATAAACATCTGAATGCAGATCCATTATGTGTGAGATGACAATAAAGTAAGATAATAATATATATTAGAATTAAATAAACATTTAAACATTCCCTTGTTATAATAGTGCTTTATAATTAATATACAGGTGCTGGTCATATAATTAGAATATCATCAAAAAGTTGATTTATTTCACTAATTCCATTCAAAAAGTGAAACTTGTATATTATATTCATTCATTACACACAGACTGATATATTTCAAATGTTTTTTTTCTTTAATTATAACTGACAACTAAGGAAAATCCCAAATTAGTGGCACCAGGTGTCTTCAATATTGAACCTTTTCACAATATTCAAATTTTCTGAGATACTGAATTTGGGATTTTCCTTAGTTGTCAGTTATAATCATCAAAATTAAAAAGAAATAAACATTTGAAATATATCAGTCTGTGTGTAATGAATGAATATAATATACAAGTTTCACTTTTTGAATGGAATTAGTGAAATAAATCAACTTTTTGATGATATTCTAATTATATGACCAGCACCTGTATATTGATACAACTCCTTCTCTCTCAGTCCTTCACTGGAGTCTCATCAGTAGATCACACATGTGCTGAACACCTCTGAAGTATAAACTAACCCTAAACTAACCCTGAACACCTCTGAAACAAACTAACTCTAAATCATGATCTGGAGCAGGTTATGTTCAGAGAGTAAGTTGCTATGGTTACTCTCATACTCTGAAAGTTACCTCAGTTTTTGAGGTATATTCTTTAATGCCATATATTTTATTTTTCTTTGTCAGTTGTTTGTGTTGTTGTTGTTTTTTTTCTCTTCTTTTATGTTGTTTTGCACTTTTGTTTTAATTGTTTTAATTGTCACATCTTGTTTTAAATATATTTAACTATATTTAACTGTCATTTAGTGTTTTGCAGTATGTGTAGTTTAGAAATTTACCACATATTCATAAACTGTATAAATTAATGTCAAGTACAAAGTTTAACATTAATAGATAACATGGACATCAGTGTGAATTTTGCACATTAATTTATTGTGATAATCAAATGAGCTTGTCTGAAATAAGTGCTACACATTTCAAAGATACTGTAATATTTAAAACGTGTGTTATAAAAAACCTTCTCTTTTTCTTCTTTCACCCTCATATAAACTGTAATGAATTAATCAGATCAATATATTTTAATGAGTGTGAATGAATGAAGCAGTAACATCTCAGACACATCTGGAAAATAACTGGAAAGTTTCCACAGATTTTCTTGATCTGATTTTAATAAAGTTGAATAATGTTTTCCTGCACTATTACTCATAAATGAATGTAAATATTAATGTAATCTCACCTCCTTTAGCAGATCCAAAGGCATAAAACAGGAGGATGAATTGTAGTGAAGGCAGAACATTAAAGCTTATTCCAGCCAGAACATTGAATATAGTAATGATCCGTTGACTTAACTTCCCAATTAATCTCACCAACACTGTATAAGAAACAAACAACAATTAATAAATCAGTCCAGTTTGATCTGATTTTTGATAAACAATAAGTACAGAAGTAAACTAACTTCATTAATTAATGTTTTAATTTGGACAGACAATGTTCACACAATCATTCACTGTTTTCCCCTTTAAAAACTATAAACTTATAAATATCATATTAAACTCATCTTAAACAATCTTTAACACAAGGAAAAATTCACTACATCCTCAAAAACACTTAATATTACACACTTTAAAGTCATTATGTAGACATTATGACAAAATACTGACACTCAGTTTATATGAAAGTAACATGTAAATCCACACAAGTGAGTGTAATTCAGTATGAATGTAAATGTAATAAACACTGTCATTGTTGATCAGATTAAATGAACATGAAGGTGTGTTGATTCAATCATTAATGTATAATCAACTGAAAAATACTGTAATCAATATCTCCATAATAAATCTCTGTAATTATACACTGTAATAGATAAAACACTGTAATCACAACATAATATTTAGTTTCTTGTTGAGATAACTCAAATATCCAAGTTTTAAGCCCCCTCTCCTTTTTTTTGCTGTCTCCAAAAAGCAATTAAATTAATTATTGTGTTGATACTATACTTGTGTCTCGACTGTCTCTTTCCTGTACACACATTAGAAAATCTGTGCTTTGTGTGTTTATATAAGCCTGTAGTAGCCTATATTACATCATCATAAACAGTATAATAACATAAAATAATTACAGCACCATTTATCTGCTCTCAAACAACTCTGTAGGTATTATTATAATTAGTATTATTATCATTATTGTTTCTGTTGTTACATTTAATTTATTGCCACACTTTAATGTGTGAATTATATTATCAGAAACTAAACACATTTATCGTTGTCAGGCTTTTATTTGTGATAAGTGGATAAAACGGCGCAGTCGAGTTTAAATCTGCTGTGAATTTGACGCTGTTTTCACTGTCACAATATTGATGCTGAATCTTTTCCCTTCACAGATTTAAGAGGCTTCATTTCTCCATCCCTACTCAATAGTTTTAGGGCTTTGTGCAAATGTTTAGACCAAGTTTAGCTGTTCTAGAGAGAGTTTACTCATTTTGAGGCTGTTTTAAACATGAACTATCTGTAATGTCATTTCGGGTGTGAGGAAAAGCGACAAAACTAAACTAGCCAATCAGATTTCTTTTCATCCCGTTTGACTTTACAACACACACACACACCTTTATATATTCTCATTCTCTCTTGCTTTCTCAATAAAAATTGTATGTAAATTGTGTAATTCCATTAGATGACAAATGTTCATGAGTTATTGTGATTTTTGGGGGAGTGGTAAAAAATATGTTTTACAGTGCTGTGCCACAACTGAATCATTTTATACAGGTTAAAAATTATTTTGTTTAAATTAAATGAAAATAAACTCTACAGTATTAATACTGTAAATGACAACATAATAGTAATACTGTAAATTAAAGTACAGTACTGTACAAAATATTGTAATTGAAAATACAATAACAATACTGTAAAACATTTTACAGTAAATTACTGGTTTCCAGCTGCCGGTAAGTTACTGTAAAATGTACAGCAATCTGTTTACAGTAAAAGTTGTGTTTGAGTCCCTCAGATGGATCTCTACAATCATACAGTCACTGCTGGAAAGGGTTCAAATATGCAGAAGATGCTGGAAAACTGAAGAATCTGCAGGAGCTGGAGGATTTTTCTGAAGAACAGAGCTCAGTTCAACTGATCAGGACAAACAAGAGACTCATGAACAACCATCACAAAACAAACTAACAGTTGTAGATCATCCAGATAATGACACACATCCAGAATCAAGGGGATGTAAACTTTTGCTTCATTTGTGTAAATGCAGCTGTAATTTTGTCTTATGAACTATATATAAACATTATTATGTGAAATATCTTATTCCGGGCAGTACTAAACAAAAAACAACATGCAATTTATTATCCCTCATACATAAAAAAGATAATATTTTTTATGTAAAATCATAACCTCAACTATACACACAGATTATACTTGGAAAACAACACAGACTGAAACATGCTGATAAAATATTTTACAGCTGAGCAAAACTATTCCATATTTCACTATTATTTTATTCATTTCCATGATTTTTCATGGCCTGGAAATCACAATTTGAAAATTCCCTGATATTTCCAGGTTTTCCAGACCGTGATCAATGGCCTCAGAAAATATTTCAATAAAGAGTGTGTTCAGTGACCTGAGACTGAATAAAGACTTGATAAACTAATAACTTCACCTGCTGATTCACAACATCACTTCAATTTACATCCTTTAATGGACCGTGACATTCATTGTTACTTTGATTTATTTATTTCTTCCATTCTTTCATCAGTTTTAGTATTGTTTTTCTCTTTATCATGTAAAACACTGATTACAATCTGCTATATAAACTCATCTTGTCTAATGGAAATGCTTCAATTAACTGATAATCAGGTCTGATATTATGGTTTGTATATTTTGTAACTCAAACATCATTAATGTCACTGACTCTTGATGAAGGAAATACTTACAGTAAATAATATAGAAGAGGTTGAACAGAAGCACTATCACAAACATGACTATAATCACGACACCTTCAAATCCGGCATAATTCAGACTTTTGTCAAAAGCAGATTTAAACAGAACTGGAATAAAGAAAGAGAAAAAACAACAATTACTAAAATAGAAGAAGAAAATATAAACACAGATCAAATGAATTACTAAAACTCTTCTCATTGAACAGATGCTTTTATACAAACATTACGACACATTCTTTGAACTGTCAGTCTCTCTTCTGACACTGACCCTTGACCTTTGTGCTGATTATATGACCTCTGACCCTGACACATGCTGAGATGTCATTCAGAAGTAGCTTTAGTTCAGTCACTAACATGATGTCTACTGTAACAATTAATGCAATATTTTCATAATTAACCGTTGTAGATTATAAATGTGTCGAGTCACACAGAGATTCAGCTCTGAACGTGTAGAATATGATATACTGACAGAAATACAACAGTAACACAAGACACTTACAGGTATTAATGATTTCCTGCAGGATATTGGGAATATCACATCATTTAAATGTAATTATTGTTCAACTGTTAATGTGCATTTTAATGTGTTTATGATAATGACTGTTGATTTACCTGGATTAATTTACCTGAGTAAAAAACAGCTGAGAAAACAATATATTCTATCCAATAACTGTAATACAGGACCCATGTTTTAGTCTTGCCTGTAAAACAGAAAAGATGAAATAATTACATCCACAATATAATTTACAACACCAACACAATGAAACACAAATGCCAGTAAAACACTGAATCCTTTTAATGTAAAATTCATTGTTGTTTTTTCTGACATATTACTGTCAGTTTATGTGAAAACATTGTGTATTATAATTCATATACTACAATATATAAATAATAATAAATCAGTCATACCTGTGAACTCATCAATATATGGAGCCGCCCAGAGCAACATGAGAGGCCTCAGAAAATAAAGAGCAGAACAAGAGACCGTCTCAAACAGAGATCCTGAAACAACACCAGATATTACTGTACATATAAACAGATATTTGAATGATGAATCATAATGCATTGATAAACCATCAGTAGTGAAACACTGACCTTCAGAAAAACCCCAGAGGAGGAAAGACAGAAACATCAGAATATTTGGACAGAAGACGAGAAACATCTGAAGACGAAACACTGTGTCTGGAGAGAAAAGACAAAATAACTCACATTCAGTCAAACGAATAAGTGATGTTTTAATGAAATATTTAATAATTATTTAAACTATCATTATCAGTCATTTAATTTTATTCAAAACACATCTCTGTTCTTCCTGACTATTACACTTATGACTTAATGAATCAAACTCAAACTGTGTTGGAAACACAAATGTAATATTATAAATGGCTACACTACACTCAAAAAATGTTGGTTCTTCAGCGGTTCTTTGCGGTGGTTGAGGTGATATATAACACCACTGCCATACAAAGAACCTGTTAAGCCTCTGTACAGTTCTTTAAAGCTTCTCCAACCCTCTCTTATTCTCTTAGTTTAGTTGGGGAAAGGATTAAAAAACAACATTAAAATACAGTGTATTTTCTGAAGATAACCTGGTTCTCAACCTTTTTGCCCCCAAGGTGTAAGTTGGATTCTCGCATTATAATATTTAGTTCCCTTTCAGTCGGTCACGTTCGACGCACGTCGTCAGTAGTGACCGGTTTAATTGGGATATCGCTAGAGAGCCCTATCAGCTTCGAGTGAACTACAACAAGCCAATGAAGTTGGCGTGCGATATTTGCATAATGCGCACCGCCCCCGCCAGGTGGTATAAATAGGGGAGCAGATGCAATTGCACTCTGTCTTTCGTTTTGGAGCCAACCTGTGTGTTCCTGCTATTAGTCTGAGAGTGACTTCGCAAGCCTTTGAAGAGCTTTTGTTCTACAGTGCTGGCTTTATGGCACCTTACAGCGAGGCCGTGAGCTTTCCCAGAGTGAGCTTCTTGAGCTGTTATATAGCTTTCAACTGCTGTTTTCACAGCATTATTTGCCCGTTTTGGTTTGCGATTTGGGCGGTTCCTCTGTGTCTGTGACTCAGGGAGTGAAAAGTGTACCTGCAGTCACATCGCGGCTGTTCCCTGTGTGCTTCGCACAAAGAACAAGAGCCTCTAAAGAGCTTCACAGACAGACACTGCGTCTTTTTCAAGACGTCATTCTGTCTGTGCGTTTCTGAGGCGGTCGTTTCCTATCCTCACTGACGGTCACAATCACTTTCTCTCATGTCTGCTTAGCGTGCTGAGACTGTGTTTGTGGGTGGTTCATGTTCTCTTGTAAAAAGAGAGCATGCCCACGCCGGCGCGTTGTTCGCCTTGCCTTCTCGTAAGGGCTTGAGCGCTCAGCGCGCGCGTCGCCCGTCGAAAGCTGCCGGCTGACAGCGCGGCGTTGCCATGGCAACTCTGCGCGTTGTTCGGCGCTCTAGATGCGTGGTCGAGACTCGAGTGCCTCAAATGAGGTGGAGTCCCTCACCTATTCCCCGATCTAGTTTCTCTTTCTGAAGTACTACTACTCAGTACTACTTTTGGTGAATAAGCCAGGGTGACCAGAGGATCACAGTGGGGCAATACCACGAGCCAATCTCCGTGGGCCCCCACTCCTCTAATGCATCGCAAACATGTTGTGACTGTGTTCGTGGGTGGTTTATGTTTGGTAATAACATGGCCACGTCGGCGCTCAGCGCCGTGTGTCGTTCAGTTAGACGGCCACGTTCACTGTCCCACATGGCTGGTAGCTTCTGGGTGGATTGCTGGTCCTTCTCATGGGGGACCTAGCGTCTTAGTCAGGGCTCCAGCAGAGGATCAGATGTCGACTGCTACATTGGAGAGAGGGTTGTTGGGCTCTGGACATGAAGAGGAGGCTGAGCGTCCCACGGTTGTGATGTGCTCATGCTGAATCAGATTCAGAGTTAACGACCATGCTTTCCCGGCCCCTGGGGTGTGGTGCGACGCATACCGCTGCCTTGCCCGCCCCTGTCTTTAGCCCGGACGTGCATGAAAAAACTTGGCAGTTTGGAAGCCTTTTCTGGTGCCAAATATGGAACGCCAAAAGGGTCATAATCTGCATTAAGTTTTTTCTCTCTCACTACCCTCTGTGGTGGGGTGGCAGTGCTACGGGCACACCACCTCTGCCCTGCATGGGTCTTGGCCCCCGGCAAGTCTTTGGAAGGCCAAAGCACTCATCGCATATGGGTAGTTCTGAGTCGGGGTTGAGCTACGCATGATGTAAGTCATAGCGCAGGCCCCTGGCCAGACAATGTCCACCATGGTGGTCCGGAAACACCCCTGGCTAGCCTTGCAGAGGTGTGTCATCGTCTAGGTACGCTTTCTCGATGCTCTCATCTCACAAGCTGGCCTAAAATCCAGCCCGCTCGGCCCGCAGCCAAGCCAGTTGGCTAGCGAAGCGGTCCTGGAGAAACGGGTGACCTGGAGGTAAACAGTTCTTCGGGAGACGATGCCCGTGACGCTCCCTCCCGGAGGAGGGCCGGGTGGAGAATTTTGGTTGTTCCACCGCTGGCTCTCCGGAGTCCAGCGGTACCCAGTAGAACTGTTTTCTAACTCTCCAGGTCCCAAGAGGTCGCGGCTGGCAGTGCGCGAGGCCCCGTCTCGCCACTCTCAGCCCCCTCTCACTTCGCCAGCAGGTCCCAGTGTGTTGGTCGAGGCCGCCTCCCATATGCCGTCTCCCATTCACACTGCCACCTTGCAGAGTCTGACCCCACTATGGGCCGCTATGCCGTCCGAGTCGGGTCCCAGCACTCTACCTCGCTGCCCCACGCCCGGTACGTCTGTGGTGCATTTGGTCCCGCTGGCTCGGTGTCTGGAAGCCTGGATAGCGCTCCCCAGCCCGTCCCGCTGGTTCATTCGTACTATCAGACTCGGCTATGCGATTCAGTTCGCCCGGCGTCCCCCGGTGTTCAGGGGTGTCCATTACACTCATGTGTCCCTGGACAATGCACCTGTTCTCTGGGCGGAGATTGCTGTCCTCCTGGCGAAGGATGCAGTCAAGCCGGTCCCTCCAGCCGATATGGAGTCAGGGTTCTCCAGCCCCTACTTCATTGTACCCAAGAAGGGCGGCGGGGCTACGGCCAATCCTGGATTCTGCGTGTCCTGAACCGGTCCCTTCTCAGGCTGCCGTTCAAGATGCTTACGCAGAAGCGCATTTTCGAATGCATCCGTCCCCAGGATTGGTTTGCAGCGATCGACCTGAAGGACGCTGCATTTTCATGTCTCGATTCTGCCTCGTCACAGACCCTTCCTACGGTTTGCGCTCGAGGGTCGGGCATATCAGTACAAAGTCCTACCCTTCGGGCTGGCCCTGTCGCCTGCGTCTTCACGAAGGTTGCGGAGGCGGCCATTGTTCCGCTCAGGAACAGGGCGTTCGCATCCTCAACTACCTCGACGACTGGCTCATCCTGGCCAGCTCGTGAGAGCAGTTGTGCGAACACAGGGACATTGGTGTTAGCTCACCTCAGTCGGTTGGGTCTTCGGTCAACTGGGACAAGAGCAAACTCACCCGGGCAGAGGATCTCTTATCTCGGTATGGAACTGGATTCGTCGCCCGGACTGCGCGCGCTCACCGAGGAGCACGCCCAGTCAGTGTTGACCTGCCTGAGTACGCTCAAGCGCAGGACAGCGGCCCCACTGAAACTCTTTCAGAGGCTCCTGGGGCATATGGCATCCGCAGCCGCTGTCACGCCGCTCGGATTGCTTCATATGAGGCCGCTTCAACACTGGCTCCGTGGCCGGGTCCCGAGATGGGCGTGGCAGCACGGTACGCCCGTGTCCCCGCGGACACCGAAATGCCGCCGCATTCCTCACCAAGTGGTCGGACCCTTCGTTCCTGCGGGCTGGAGTTCCCCTCGAACAAGTGTCCAGGCATGCTGTGGTCCACACAGATGCCTCTGCCACGGGGTTGGGGGCCACGTACAACGGGCATGCAGTGTCGGGTCTGTGGACGGAGCCCCAACTGCATTGGCATTTCAATTGCCTCGAGTTGCTAGCAGTACGCCTTGCACTGGACCGCTTCTAGGAGCTGTTGACAGACAAGCACGTACTGGTCCGCTGGACAGCACTGCGGCGTTGCGTGCATCAACCATCAGGGTGGTCTACGCTCCCGCCGTATGTCGTAGCAATCTCGCCCGCCATCTCTTGCTATGGAGTCAGAAGCATCTGAGGTCGCCGCGCCATTCACGCCCCAGGCGTGCTCAACCGCAGCCGACGAGCTCTCACGGCAGCCTCCGCTTCGGGCGAATGGAGACTCCATCCCCAGGTGGTCCAGCTGATCTGGCAGCGCCGGCGAGGCACAGGTAGATCTGTTCGCCTCCCGGAGACTGCCCACTGCCAGTTGTTCTATTCCCTGACCGGCGGCACGCTCGGCACGGATGCCCTGGCAATCAGCTGGCCCGGGGCCTACGCAAATATGCGTTTCCCAGTGAGCCTTCTCGCACAACTCCTGTGCAAAGTCAGGAGGACGAGGAGCAGGTCTTGTTAGTGGCTCCATACTGGCCCACTCGGACCTGGTTCTCGGACCTCACGCTCTCGCGACAGCACCTCCTGGCCCATTCCTCTGAGGAAGGACCTCCTGACTCAGAGACGGGCACCCTCTGGCACCAGCGTCCTGACCTGTGGAAACTCCATGTGTGGTCCCTGGGACGGGACGCGGAGGTTCTGAGTGATCTCCATAGCGGTCGCCAGACACTATCACTTCCACTAGAGCTCCTTCTACGAGGAGCCTCTATGTGTTGAAGTGGAACCTGTTCGTCGAATGGTGCTCCTCTCAACCAGAGCGAGAGGACCCCGATCATGTTCGGTCAGAACCGTGCTTTCCTTCTGCAAGAGGGCCTGGAGCGAAGGCTGTCTCCCTCCACCCTCAAGGTGTATGTTGTCGCTATCGCCGCACATCACTATGCAGTTGATGGTGAATCGCTAGGGAAGTACGATCTGATCGTCAGGTTCTTGAGGGGGCGAGGAGACTGAATCCTCCCCAGCCCCTCTGTACACTCTTGGGATCTGACCCTGGTTCTTACATCTCTCCGGGTCGTCCCTTCGAGCCTTTGCAATCAGTTGAGTTAAAAGTACTGTCCCTAAGACCGTCCTCCTGGTTGCATTGGCCTCGCTCAAGAGGGTAGGGGACCTGCATGCATTTTCGGTTGACGAATCGTGCCTGGAATTCGGGCCCGGTGACTCTCACGTTATCCTGAGACCCCGGCCTGGATATGTGCCCAAGGTTCCTACCACTCCCTTTCGAGATCAGGTAGTGAACCTGCAAGCGCTGCCTTCGGAGGAGGCAGACCCAGCCCTAGCTTTGCTCTGTCCCGTCCACGCTCTGCGCCTGTATGTGGACAGAACGCAAAGCTTCAGGACCTCAGATCAGCTCTTTGTCTGTTACGGAGGCCAGCAGAAGGGAAAGGCTGTCTCCAAGCAGAGGATGGCCCACTGGATAGTGGATGCCATCGCCCTGGCGTATGAGTCCCAGGGCGTGCCTTGCCCGCTCGGGTTGAGAGCCCACTCCACCAGAGGAGTGGCCTCTTCCTGGGCGCTGGCGCACGGCGCCTCGCTGACAGATATCTGTAGAGCTGTGGGCTGGGCGACACCTAACACGTTCGCTAGATTCTATAGCCTTCGTGTAGAACCGGTATCTTCCCGTGTACTCGCTTCCACCAGCCGGTAGACGCGAAGAGCCCGTTCTAGTGTCGGCTTGCAATGCCACTCCCGCCCCCTGGGCCGGATACGTGCATCCTTTTTACTCCAGTCGAGTTCCCCGCTTGGCGAACCCTGTCGAGTTCCTCCGCCTCCCCCTTCGGCTCGGACATTGCGGAGTGTCTGATGCCAGGCCAAACCTCCGTCACTGACGCTGACGTTTGGCTGGGTTCCACATGTCGTGACCCTCCACGTGAGTGGTCCCATGTGTGTGTATTTGTCCACGGTCCAACTCCCTACGGCGAGCCCGTGTCTTTCCCTTAGCAGAGCCAGCCCTGCTGTCACCTGTCAGATGAGTCTCCCCTACCCAGGTGGAGCCATCCCAGGGACTCCATATGCGCACTGCCCACGGCCAGTCCATATGTGTACTCTCCACGTAAATTCCTCCCCTACGGGTGGGTAGTGGTCTCCATGGCGTCCTACGGGTTCGCTTCCCCAGTGTAGTCTAGTTTATTTAGTGGGTATGTCGGAACAGCAGTAGACTCTCTCGGCGTAAGCTCGCCCCTTCCCGTCCCACTGGTGCGCGCTGGTGGCTAGAGCTTGCGCTGGGCACTGGAAGGGTTTCATACTGTGGCGCTTTATTTGGGTTCCCAATTGCCGGTCACTACTGACGTGCGTCGAACGTGACCGACTGAAAGGGAACGTCTCGATTACGTATGTAACCCTCGTTCCCTGAAGGAGGGAACGGAGACGTGCGCCCCGTCGCCACAGTTGCTGTACCCTCGCTGTAGTGCGGACCAGGTTGTCTCCTCAGCGAAAAACAGAGTGCGATTGCATCTGCTCCCCTATTTATACCACCTGGCGGGGCGGTGCGCATTATGCAAATATCGCACGCCAACTTCATTGGCTTGTTGTAGTTCACTGAAGCTGATAGGGCTCTCTAGCGATATCCCAATTCGCCGGTCACTACTGACGCACGCCTCCGCTCCCTCCTTCAGGGGAACGAGGGTTGGCATACGTAACCAGACGCTTTTAAAGTAATGTTTGTTTGTGCTTTTATTTGTCTTTGTCACGTTAGCTCTGATTTATCCATTTATTTGTTCACCAAAATGATGAAGAAAGTCTGTAAGTAAAGACAAATTACTTAAGGCTAGCTTCATTTGCCTAGATCGAGGTGTTTTGCTTCGGTCCAGGGAAAATATGTTAGGGTTTTTAGTAGAAATCATGATTTTTTTAGTAGAAATAGTAGAGTATTTACACAACTAATTAATTACTTGAACTGCAGCAAACAATTTTTTCCACTTATAAATACTGCAAATTTCTTCTCCCTTTAGGACCAAAAGCTCTTCAATGTTTGACTGAGGACACTTTGCAATAACATGGTAAGTAATTTCTATAAAAACTGCTATAATTGTTAATAGATAATATGAATTACTAATGTTGGACACGTTTGAGTAAAATCCATCTAATGTTGTTTATTGACTTGCATGTTATCCTCATTAACAAACTTTAGACTTGGAATTATCCAACCAAAATATTCATCAACTCCCTCTTATGCCATCTCAAATGCATGTGACTTTTTTGTTGTTTTTCTAAAAAATATCTGTTTTGCACAATTTTTCTTATTCTCACAGTGGCAGTAGCCATTGACTTATATGAATCACAGAGGATCACAGTTCCAGCTAAAAATCTCTTTATTGTTCTACTGAAGAAAAAAAGTCACCTACAAGTCACCATGAACGGCCTGAGGGTGAGTAAATTAACAGCTCATTTTCATATTTGGATGAAATATCCCTTTAATCAAGAATGATTAAATTTATTAGGGTGTAAAGATAATTTATGATTTGTTGATGCATGTTTTATTTTCAATTGCAAATCTGGCCAGTCATTAATACAAATTATTTTAGTTCTGTACATTTTTATATTTTCTTGTCCTTTGCTATCAGATATCTGCAAAATCAGATTCCCTATTACAGATTATTCAGATTTTTTTTTAAATAAGAAAAATAATCACAATTGCTTTATCACAGACTGAAAACATTCACCTGAGAAGTGTGTCCTGAAGGCCCTTATCTTTTTCCTGAGAGAAAGTCCTGAAGACCTCATCAAGGAGGACCTTCTGAGTTGAACGTAAGAATATTCTATTTTGATTTATTTTTCAGAAAAAAAGTCTAAATTTGTGTATTTTGTAGTTATGCTGACAAAAGGCAATGGAACATGTTCACTATTTTAGGATAACCAGACAGATGATTGAGGAGCAGCTCACCATGTTCATTATTCAGAAGGAGGGGGAGAACTTCATGAACATCTGCTGACATCGAGGGAGTTAAAGTTTTGAATAAACTGACTTCAGTTACATCAGCTTGTGCCCTGCTTCTGGGTATGATACACATCATCAACCCCTTTGATTTACTTTGTATGTGTATGTCTAGTACGAATGTGTAGTTGTATGAATGGTCAGTTGTGTTGTTTGAGAATTGCTTGGTTCACTTTGATTTGTGCAAGGGTAAATTACCTTTAAAGGGTTAGTTCACCCAAAAATGACTCACCCTCTTGTCGTTCCACATCCGTAAGACCTTCGTTCATCTTCAGAACACAAATTACAATATTTTGATAAAGTCTGAGATAGGGCTGTTCAATGATAATCGTGATTATCGTGTACAAAATAAGAGTCTGTGTTTACGTAATATATGTGTGTTTGTTCTGTGTATAAGTATTATGTATATATAAATACACACACATACATGTATATATTTAAGAAATATATGCATGTATGTATAAATATATATACATATATATATTTATATTTTTATATAATATATAAATGTAAATACTTTTCATAGAAATATAAGATATTTTTCTTAAATATATACATGAATGTATGTTTATTTATATATACATAATAATTATTACACAAAACAAACACACATATATTACGTAAACACAGACTCTTATTTTGTACACTATAATCATGACATTATTGTTGAACAGTTCTAGTCTGAGAGGTTTCTGTCCCTCCATAGAGATCCAATGCAACTACCAGTTTCAAGGAAAGACATCATTAAAGTAATCCATGTGACTCAGTGGTTTAACCTCAGTTTTATGAAGCAAAGTGAGTGCAAAAAACATAATTTACCACTATGTTTATAAATATTATCCAAAGCATATTATTATGCGTGAACACAAAATGCATGCGTCGTGAAGCTCTCGTGAACGTGCGTTGCCAATCAATATTTTCGTAAAGTGGTAAATTATGTTTTTTTGCCCAAACAAAACACTCGCGTCGTTTCATAAAACTGAGGTTAAACCACTGGAGTCACATGGATTACTTTAATGATGTCTTTCCTACCTTTCTGGACCTTGAAACTGGTAGTTGCGTTGGATCTCTATGGAGGGACAGAAACCTCTCAGACTTCATCAAAAATATCTTAATTTGTGTTCTGAAGATGAACGAAGGTCTTATGGATGTGGAACAATATGATGTCTCCATCTCAATCGCTCTAGCGCCACCAACTGTCCAAATTTGCACTCACATTTATGCTAATAACTTTTTAACCGTAATTCCTTGGCTCAAGGCGATTTAATTGCACCACATGACGTCATTTTCTGTCATGAAAATTTTCCCTCCATTTTGAATTTTCTGAAAAAAATTTTTTTGAACTCCATAGTCATTGTTCCGCTTTTCACGAAAAGGGGGCCGTGACATCAGTGTCTGGCAGAGTAGTTGGCGATGATATTCCTAGCTTCCCTCCAGGAGTCTGGATCCGAAGGCGCTCTCTTTGAAGACACCACCGTCACTTTGACGACCATAGGCTCCCACGTCTACCATAGTAAAACGGTAGTGAGAGTCACAAGCCGCCATTATCGAGTGTGTCCCTTTGTAGTTAAAGTAGTCACGGCTAGCCTTTCCGCTGTGCTTATAGGACTTCTATGAGTTTTTGTAACTTTTATGTAGGGAGCGAATGCCTGTCTACGCGTACGAGTCAAATGAAGTATAGTTTCAAGGCTGTGCTTTGACTAAGAGTACGCGTAAAAACTGAACTATACTTTGGGCTTTAAACACAGTAATGAATGTTTAAAAAACAAAAAAAGTATTGGGTAAAAGCATCTCCCAAGTTATGTTAACCTAATGATGTTATTTTGTTTAAAGGCCTACAGTTGGAAGCAGCTATTCTGCTCTTGCCTGCACTGTTCAAGGTGGACCCGGGGTTGAAGTTGAGGTGAGCCATGAACAGTTGACTACAGTGTGTCAAAGCACTGCACTTATTGCACATCTTGTTATGCAAATGATTTCAATGCAAACATTAGTTTTTTTTTTGTTTTTTTTTGGTCTACACAAACTATCCTATTAATGTGAAGAGAAAATTACATTAATTTTTTAGTTAATGGCCAAAAGTATTTGAGCAGTTTTACAACAGTAGTTAAAAACTACAATGTACATTTCCTGAAGAAAATGTGAATGGTGCTTGCAGTGGCAAAGTTCGGAGCGGTTGCTAGTCAGTTGCTATGGTAACCTGGGTGGTTGCTAGTGTGTTGGTAGGCAGTTGCTAAGGTACTTGGGGTGGTTGATAAGGTGTTGCTAGGAGGTTGCTAGGGTGTTCTGGGCGGTTGCTAGGTGGTTACTATGGTAACCTGGGTGGTTGTTAGGGTATTGTTGTGTGGTTGGTAGTTGTCACAGATGGTTTCTATGGAGTTTTTATAAAGTTTGTAGCATGTTTTTAACCTGATTTAGCACTTAGCTAATCACTATTAGCATGTAGCTATTCACTGCTAGCATGTGTAGCATGTTGGAAGTCCTGTTTGCTAGCATGAGTCAAAAGAGCCAACCGCCATGTCTGTACGATGTTCTGATGCAGAGATATAGGTCTTGCTGAACAGTTGCTAAGGTACTCTGTTTGGTTGCTAGGAGTGGCTTGGCAGCTGCCAATGATGATACTCCAAAGGCTGCTTGTCAGTATGAATGATATAAACCAAGCCTATGATGTTTCAGATTTGAAGATATCCTTCTTTGGGTTTGGTTTGGGTTGCTAGGGTGCTCTAAATGGTTGCTAGGGCATGGCTAGACAGTTAGCAGGCTTAAACTAACAGACTGCATGTCTGCTCAAATCAAAAGAGCCAAACCCACATGTCTCTATGATGCTCTGATTCATTTTATCACTCTCATCTATTTTCAATGTTAAGTCTATGGGGTGGTTGCTAGGGTGCTCTAAGTGGTTGCTAGGGTGTGGCTATGATGTAGATTTTAGGTCATTACTTATTGTCTGCTTGATAAGATGTCAAATGAGTGAAAGACAGCGAGAGAAAGGGTTCCTCAGGCCCTGTGTGTGTGTGTGTGTGTGCATGTGTGTGTGTGTGTAGTGTGTGTGTGTGTGTGTGTGTGTGTGTGTGTGTAAGTGACAGTTGAGAGTGATGGAATGTTCGTGAATTTGAATTTTTCAATGTAAGTCTATGGGACTTTTTGGCGCTTTTAGTCCACTGTGCAAACATCGTTGGTCCGATCGCTTAGAAAAGTCATAGCACACCTCTCCTCAAAGAGCCGGTCGATTTGACACCTCATTCATGGGTCTATGACAAACGCTGCGGGAGGAGTAGTGTGCCAAACTTTTGTGTGGAATAAGTATGCAAGAGAACACTAATGATGCTTTGCCAGAGACAAGCACCATTAATTAATTTAACTTATAAGATTTACCTTATTATTAATAATATGTGAATTAATATAAAATTAATATGTGAAGATGGTTAATGCTATTATTTCCTCTCCTCCAGGGCCATGCTCAGACCAGATAAGATAAGATAAGATAAGAGGATCACCCCATGCAGTATGACCACATTGTGCTCATGTTGGATGGCAGTTAATCAGATAATTGAGATGTCCTCGCTCTCCTCTGTGATTAACTGACCATCCAACATGAGCACAATGTGGTCATACTGCATGGGGTGATCCTCAAAGCCTTTAAATCTTATCTTATCCAGTATCCAGTTTGAAAGTGGTTTTATTAGCAATTTTCAGTAATTTCACTCACTCGTTAATCTAATGTTAAAAAGACTATAGACTTTCCAAATAAAGTTAAGAATGTATGTAAAAACAGGACTATTGTCTTCTTCAAAAATGTACATATTTCAAGCTTGTTGCATTATTTTGTATGTGTATCAAAGGGAGTATAATGTGATGTTGTACATGTATATTCCTGACTTGTCAGCACTGAGTTCATTTGCTGCTGAAAGAAATCAATTTAAAGGTTTTGAAAGTGTGATGTATTTTGTTTCTCAGTAAGCATTTAGTACATGATTCTGAATCTTTAAAGTCATGATTTGGTAAGAAATTATTAATTATTATAAATTATTAATATTTTAAGTAAAAGTGTCATTTAGAAGCATATGGACTCATCTATAGTAGTATCTGGCATGATAATGGGCCCTGCTAGCTCAAAAACAACAATATATGGCACCTCTAATTTGACAAATGTGCTAGAAAAGCTTCTTTGAGAATAGGTGCTATAGAGCACCCTATGATGACGAGCCAAAGAAACACTGCTGGTGCTTTATGGCACCTCTTATGGTTCTACATAGCACCATATGACAAAGGTGCTGTATATCACCTTTAAAGATAAGTGTTATATAACATTTAAAGAGGTTCCCCTCTGATCCAATGAACCACTGCTGGTGCTATTTAGCACTATTTTTGTTTGTGTACTGATTAAGGAAAGAAGAGTAGGTCTTTTTCTTGTCTGTTGACTTACCCAGTAGTTTCAGTACCACATTTATCTCAGTTGAAAATTCCCTCTGATCCTGAGATAATCCACTGTGAACTGTACATGTGTATTCTCCTTCATCTTCAGCTCTCAGATTGTCCAGACGGAGGGAGAAGTTTCTGTGTTGAATCTGATCAGTAAAGAAATGAGCTCTATCTTGATAATCCTTGTTCTGTTTCTCTGCTCGACTCTCACCATCTTCATACAGATGAACCAGATCCTCTAAGTCTTTTTTTCTCCATTCCACCTTCAGACGGTCCATTGTAGAGAGTCTCTCATCATAACAGGGCAGAATCACTGAAGATCCCAGAGGAACAGGTGTGTGATGAGAAGGATTCACAATGAATACTGAAAATGAAACATTTATGTGAAATAAGTTAAAAATAAGTGAGGCATATTTTGTGTAATTTTTTTTTCATTAAACAGCCCTAAAAATTGCATTAAAAGCCCAAACATGTATTAAGGAGTAGGGTTCAAGGACCTCATTACGTGTTATTTCAGCAGAGAGAACTGAGGTGTGATCTTCACACAGACTGATCATCAAACATTCACATCCTCTTATCCTGTGTGTTCTTACTTCTGGAAGTTGTGCAAAGAATTCCATCAGCCATCAGGTTCAAAGACTTGAGAAAATGTTATCTAATTTTGTGTGCAGTATGTTTTTGTTTTAATCAGCCCGTCTGAGAAAATCGCCATCAAGCACTTTTGAAGAAAATCACTGGATTCAGTTCATGTAAAGTTTGTTAGGTTGATGACATCATATCTTTGAAAGATAATCAGAGTTTGTTCAAGGCACTTTAATAGCAGTTAAACTAGATATCTACAGCCAGAACTGGTTCATTTGCTTCATTTTCTGAGTTATATGAAATAGTCTGTACTTATCTTCTGCTCTGTACTTGTGATGCTTGTATCTTGAGTCTCTAAATGACTATTTTCCACACCAGTCTATAATTGTGGTATAATGTATAGAAGTTTATTAATGCCAAATGTTTTTGAAATAAAAAGCTTGTTGAATTGCACTAATTGAAAAAAAGTGCATTGCATTAACCGTGCTTGTATTTTCACATTTTACATTTTATTTTCACATTATTAAAAATTCAAAGATTCATATTCACCTTTTAGATTTCACTTCGTTCAGTCTATACACAGGGAAAGTAATCGTGAACACACAGCTTTTGTGTCTTTATCAGCTTTACTGCATATATTCTGGCCCTGATACTTACTGCTTGCTCTATTTCTGTAAATCCGTTTTGTGAATGAATGACTTAACCTATGCTCTGGCCTTTGTCAACACGCGCTTGCACCACCTGCTGGTGAGGACGACTAACAGCAGATGGAGATCATGCATCTGCAATCTACTGCTTTTCCTGCAGTTCCCGGATGTGAAATGTTGAATTTTCTGTCAAATTTCAACCACTGAATTTGTAAAGCGAAATAAAATGGACAGAAAATTCCCTGCTGAATATTATTGTAATGTAGGGAGCGTGACAACGGAGTTGGAGATCCAAATGCAGGCTTTAATAAAACAGAAAGAGCGTAGTCGTACAGGCAGAGGGTCAAACACCAGCAAACAGATACAAGAGGGCAAGGCAAAGAGTAATCCAAACACAGGCTATGGTCAAGGCAGGCAGCAAACGATCATCAACAAGGAATCAGTCCAGAGTCAAAAACACAGGTTAGGCTAGGCAGAACAAGGAACAGACGGAAATAGATGGAAATAGACGGCAGAAACAATACTCAGCAATGTGTGTGTGTGTGTGTGTGTGTGTGTGAGAGTGCAGCTTATAAAGGGTCATTGATGGGAAACAGGTGTGAGTGCAAGATTGTTTCCTAGGTGGGGGATTGTGAAATGGAGTCCATGTGAACAGAACACAGATCCAGGACACGTGACAATTATAGGTTGTATTTTTAAACAGAATGAATATTTTGGGAGTGAAATCTGAAAGGTGAATATGAATCTTCAAATTTTTAATAATGAAAATGGGTGAAATGTTTTGAATTGAAACATTCACAGCTTAAATATACGACCATGTTGAATTTCAGACTATAAAAATACAAGCCCTAAAAATACAATCCATCAAAATACAAGCACGGTTATTGCAATGCCTATTTTTTCAACAAGCTTTTATTTCAAAAACATTGGCATTAATAAACTTACATAATAATGCATCTCAGAACAGCATGTATGAATAAAAGTAACTGTGATTAGTTACTGTACATGTTATTAAGACGGCTCTTCATGTTTTAGAGGGCAGATCTTGGTCAGAATAAGCTTCATTATGGACCAGGCCTTTTGTGGTTTAGTCAAAGTTGTAGTCATGTGAGACCAGTTTCAAGAGCGGTACATCTTCAGCGCAGTGATACACCATAAACACACTATACACCATAAACACAGAGTCAGTGGACAGGGTGATGGAGGTCTGGCTTTTTCTGTGCAAGCATGCATTATTATCTAGAGTGAGTGTGCATGAGCATGAATGAGTTGGCAAAATAATTCAAGTAAAGCGAAAGAGCATTTCTGTCTGGCATTATGTTGTGAACTAACACAATAATTACAACTATTTACTACTGAGAGAGAATCTGCTGGAGAAATCTACATCTACCAAACTACAAATGAACAGACTGAGTTTGAGCTGAGAATAGACATGACTCTCACAGGTCAAAACCACAATAATTCCTCCCACAAATTGGGATTTTTTGATATTATCTGCTAATAGCTTTTATATTATAATTTCTTGATTTCTTCTCTGTAATTTAGTGAATTTACTTCCCATAGACACTCACCTTTATAAACCCAGCTCCAGCTGATAAAACATATAAATACATGTTCAGATGTAGTTGGTGCTGAATCAAATAATTATATGTATATAATAATTAATAATTTTATGTATATAATTAATGATATATGACCAGCCCAGGCAATTATATTTATCACTGAAATGCATCATATTTTTATTGTAACTATACTGCTTAATTAAAATCATTGATCAGGGCTACAACAGCAGCAGTTTTTATTTTTTACACTTACCCAGTTTCAACTCTGCATCAGTTGAAAACACACAATCCTGGTCCCTGTAAACTTCACATCTGTAAACCCCTTCATCTTCAGCTCTCAGTTTTTTCAGACGGAGGGAGAAGTTTCCATCTTTAATCTTCTTAGTTGAGAAATGAGCTCTTTTGTGATAATCCTTGTGCTGTTTCTCTGCTCGACTCTCACCATCTTCATACAGATGAACTAAAGTCTCTGAGTCTGTTTCTGAGTCTGTTCTTTTCCATTCCACCTTCAGACTCTCCTGTAACAGGCTTTTGTCAACCTGACAGGGCAAAACCACTGAAGATCCCAGAGGAATGAAATCAGACATATAGAAATCTATAAAGGAATAGAAACATGTTTTAATGTGGAAAAAACTATTAATACAAAAGAAGAAATAAACTTTAGCACAAAACTCAAAACTCACTTGCATAACAGCTAGTCCATCATTCACAACTTGCTATTAATTAATTAATTTGGTTTAATATGCAAAATACAACAAAAAAATATTTTTTTCCCCAGTTTTTATAATTTTAAGCATAATTCAATAGCAAACAATCAAAGATATGTTTCAAACTGTTCTTAGGCCCTGTCCCAAATGGCACCCTAAACACTTCCTACTTTCGTGACGTAACGCCGCTTTGACTGACGGGAAGAAGTCTGCTGTGGAGCCGCACCAGTGCAAAAGTGTGCTTCGAGGGCGAATATCGACCGCAGGGGCGCCGCGAGCGCCCGTCTGAAAGCTAAAATGACAAATGGGACACCCTACAGTCCAAGTACAGGTCTCTGCAGGAGAGTAATAGAAGTTACCAGATCAGTAGGTGAGGCCATAAACAGAGGGCGTTTTAGAGAGCGTTACCTGAGTTGCCGATGTCAAACTGTGGGTAGGGTTTAGGGGTGGGGTCGGGTGAAGGGGATCATTTTCATTGCATGATTTATAAACGCACCAGTTTGAAAACACCCACAAATACAGAAATGCTCACTTTTGTTCTACAGAGACCTCATACTCCTACAGTCTCATGGACTTAACAGACACACGCACGAGGCAGCCATTGTACGTCACAAGACCGACAGTGCAGAGAAGTGTGTCATTTTGGACAGGGCCTCAGAAGTGCTGAATGAAAACTTTTCCAGTGTCACATCAGAAAAAATACTGTCATTTCCATATACTGCAAAAGTTATAATGTGCAAATTATTACCTTAAGAATCTATATCACTTTTATTTAACCCATAAAAATAATCAATCTAATGTAGTCCGGTTGATTCAGTCAAATTAAATAATATATTTGATCTGATGGAATTAATTAATTTAGATTTTACCACATAAAGCGGATTTTTAGATCACCTCAAAATATTTTTACAGTGTATAAAAGTATATTTTATCAAAATATGAAACTATGACCATGCAGTTTTGACAGTAGAGTTGATACTGTCAAATACTGTAAATTATACTATAAGAATGGTGTTGCACTATTATATACAGTAATCACATTTACTGTACTGCTGTAGATATCATGCAGACTTATTTTTCTTGACCAAATGTTCTTACAGTAACTGACACTCATGTTTGTTAACAGAGAGTAAGAGAGAGACAACGCCTTTGATAACATATATATGACATCTCAATATTTTTAATCCTGACTATATAGTTATAGATCTGATTATATAAATATATATTAATACATTTCTTAAGATTTATAACTACATATTCAGAATTACAAATATAATCAGATACTATATAATTATCTTGTTTGAAATAATTGCACAGGTTCACACACACACACACACACACACACACACACATTTTGAACATTATGGTAATCAGTTGTGAATAACGTGATAAATTGACAACACTGTAACATGTCTTCAATATCTTGAGTTCTCCTGACTCAAACATGTAATATTGATGCATCACTAAAACACTAAATAATCAAACCAGTTGAAAACCTGTACTGTACGTGCATTTCATTTTTGATTAACTATTAAGAGTCGAGTTTGATTAATTTTTATCTGTTTACTTACCCAGAGCCAAATTTGTCTTGGCTGAAAACACACAATCCCTCTTGCTGTGAACTGTACATGTGTATTCTCCTTTATCTTCAGCTCTCAGATTGTCCAGACGGAGGGAGAAGTTTCCATGTTTAATGTGCTCAGTAAAGAAATGAGCTCTATCTTGATAATCCTTGTTCTGTTTCTCTGCTCGACTCTCACCATCTTCATACAGATGAACCAGATCCTTTAAGTCTTTTTTTCTCCATTCAACTTTCAGATCCTCAGTTAGTAAGTTTGGAGGAACATGACAGGGCAAAACCACTGAACCTCCCAGAACATTACCGTTTAAAGAATTTTTGCACAATCAAACCTGAGATGGAAAAAGACATTTCATATCAAATGTGAGGTAAATGTTGAGGCAAAATAACCCCACTGTTAACTTCTGTCTAGGCTGTTTTATACACACTAAGTACAGGTGCAAATTTTTTGTGATCAGATTATTGGGACACATAGTCAGAAACACATGACCATAATCATTTGCAAACACTAATGTCTGTTCACACTGACAGTGATTGAATCACTGGAGCTTGAGTCTCTTTTGGTTGCTGGTAGTTTTTCTCACTCTGCGGTGGAACAGAACTGCATCACATGTCAGATCACTGTCTGCACTCACATTGGTGATCAAGACATTTTGTTTCTGATGATTTGCATAAATTTGAGCTCCAAGTAATGAAGCATAACCCAGATATAAAAACTAAGACATTATTAGTTAATTGTGAACCACTCAAGATTGCATTACTGACTTGAGCTGTTTCTATGCAGTTATTGGGCACAGTTACTGGATACAAATCCACAATGTGGCCTGTGGCGCTGCCTGAATCATAATCATGCACTGTTCATTTGTTGGCCAGAGGAGAACTGCTTATGCTGTAAATGTGTTGTAAGTAATGAATCTGGGGCAATGAAGAAATCATGTTCTATGTTGGAGTTCTCTCTTGGTTTTGAACTCTGGACTTTGAACTCTGGACTGCCTCTGTAAGCTGTTTGCCTCTCTGCCTAACTGCCTTGTATATGATCATTGCCTGATGTGAACCATTCTCTGGATTTTACTTGTTGTTCCTCCTAATAAATTTCTGCTCATTAGTGATGGGCAGATCGAGGCTTCGTGAAACACTGAAGCAGATGAAGCAAATGTGCTGTAATGTGTCGAGGCTTCAAAACAATCTGACGCCCGTCTCCACTGTGACCCCTAGTGGTCAGAACAGTGTAAATGCAACAAAACTCAGGCCAAACATGCATAAAAACACCTTTTACAAATGTATTGCCAAAGTTTTATTGAAAGTAAAATCTATCAAATGCAATTAACTAATCATCTAATAAGATTAAATATAGAGTGTCTGTATAATATGTGTTCTTTTATCAATTTTCAGGGCTTGTTTCTAAACAGGCAAATAAGAGATTAATAACTACCATTATTCATTTTAATTATTCTAATCTGTCTAATTGAAACATCTACAAATGTATAAAACTGATCAGAGATCAGGTAAAGCCCATAGACACTTGTGAATCTGCATCATTCATGGTTCACCTTATCATCGCCCTCTACCGGTGAACCATTGAAATTTCGAACTGTTTTGAAACGCGTTTGAAACAATGATGACGTAATGAAGCATCATTTACTAAAATCACGTGACTTTGGTAGTTTGATACACGCTCGAATCACTGATTCGAACAAAAGATTCATGAAGCTTTGGAGCTTCATGAAGCAGTGTTTTGAAATCGCCATCACTACTGCACATGGATTCAGACTTTCCCTCTCAGCTTCACATCATCATCTATCACATTAACAAACTTTTGACTTCTTGACTTTTTCTAACTCTAAATATTTCTATAGGAAAATCAGCAGCAGCTGTTTGATTTACACACTCAATAAACACTAATTATTATGAAGATGGTTAATTATTATTATTATTATTATTATTAGGTTCAGATGTATTTTGCACTGATTCACAGTAAATCAGAATATGTTCCTGTTATAGTTGTACCTTTAGTAGTTGATCTGCAGTAGATCAGACAGAAGAGCAGAAGAGCAGATCCAGACGCAGAAACACAGAGAATCATCATTATTATGTGCAGAGCAGAGAAACCTGTCAAACACACACAGTTATTAAACAATGATATTATTGTGGAAAGTTCCTTGCATTGCACAAATCTGTCCCTAAGATATGATAAAGTGGGACACACACAAGCATGATGTCAATTTAACACATTATTGCATGCATGATTTCTTTTCTGACTCTGACACAGTCACCACTAAAAGATCTGCTAAAGTGATTTCCTACATTTCTACAGTAATACTGTGCTGAAATATATTCCAAAGCTAAGAAAAGTAAATACTATCAAAACAAGTAGATCAACCGCAGCTAATGCTAAACTGTAGTTGAACACTTAACCAAGTGGTAATTTTTAAAACTCTTCACACAGTGATCACAGCATCAGTTTGTTAGGTCATGTTTTGGTAAACATTTTTTTAGATCTGTGTTTTATTGAGTGATGAACTCAAAACTTTGCTAGTGTTCTGGAAGAATGAGCTGATTTGAAACATGAATGAAGTGTTTTGGTAGATTTAGTGCATTTTGAATTAACTGCTATGAAGCTGAGAGATGATCAGGAGAACTGTGTGAAGAATTATGAAAAAATGACCTGTATTGATAAATGTGTCCTAGCGATTGTAAACAAACAAACTGTAATTTCATTACCATTTATACAAAAGAGGACATTTTATGAATAATTTCATACTGTAATGTACACATAGACCATGTAAAATTTACTGCAGTGAATTATTAACAGTAGAGGGGTGTCAATCTGGTTTTGTAAATACATTTTACAAACAAAAATATTGTCTGTGTAATGCTGCCTGTCGTTAGTGTTTTTACGCCAATGTTTTATAAAATGTGCTTTCTGCTACCTCTGCTAGTGTTGTGGAAGAATGAGCTGATTTGAAACATAGATGAAGCTTTTGGTTATTTTAGTGGATTTTGGATGTTTGTTAATTGGTCTATAAATGAAGGAGTTCTTCCAAGTGCTTGGAAATCTGCAATAATTACACCAGTGTTCAAATCATGTGATCACATGGCTATTAATTATAGACCAATTATCCTGTATCCTTCCAGCAGTGTCTAAAACTCCAGAAAAATGGATTTCTGAGCAGAAAATATCACATTTGAATTGTACTTCATTCTCATTACATCTGATGCAATTTGGGTTTCAAAAGTATCATTCTACAGAAACTGCTAATTGTTTCCTTTTAGAAAATATAAAATCTAAATTGGACAAAGGGGTGTGGAGGGAGCTGTCTATCTAGATTTAAAGAAAACATTCGACACAGTAAATCATGAGGTTTTAATTAACAAGTTATCAGTTTATAATTTCTCACCAGAGGTAATTAAATGGATAAGATCATACCTTGCTGATAGAAAGCAGTGTGTTTTGGGTAGGCCATAAGTCTTTAAAAACAGTTACTAATTTTGTTGGTGTACCTTAAGGTTCGATATTGGATCCTTTGTTATTCAGTTTGTATATTTATGACCTACTTACATTACAATCAATAGAAATACTCTATAAGCAGGCTTTTAAATATTGCATAAAATGTCTAATTTATATCATCATTGTAAAATTTTGCTATGATCTTTTAAACTGGGAAAATATTATTACATTTTATTTGTGAATAAAATTTTGCATGGTATGGCCCCACCTCCACTTATTAGAAGTCCAGTTTATTAGAAAAACATAACTCATCTATTAGAGCCATTACTAGAGGATATTATACGGAAGTAAACTAATGCCATATGTTTTTGAAATAAAAAGCTTGTTGAATTGCACTACTTGAAAAAAAAAAAAAAAAAAATGTATTCCATTAACCGTGCTTGTATTTTAATGCATTGTATTTTTAGGGCTTGCATTTTTATGGGCTGAAATTCAACATGGTTGTATATTTAAGCTGTGAATATTTCAATTCAAAACAGTTCAGACACATTTTCATTGTCAAAATTTTAATAATCCATATTCACCTTTCAGATTTCACTTCCAAAATATTCATTCTGTTTAAAAATACAACCTATAATATTCAGCAGACAATTTTCGGTCCATTTTATTTTGTGTCCACAAATTCAGTGGTTCAAATTTCAACATTTCACATTCAGGAACTGCAGGAAAAGCAGTAGAGTAACGAGCATAATCTCCATCTGCTGTTAGTCGATCTCACCAGCAGGTGGTGCAAGCGTGTGTTGATGAAGAGCAGAGCAACAGTTAGAGGAAGTCATTCATTTCATTCATCAAAACGGATTTACATTAACGGAGCAAGCGGTAAGTGCATGTGTGATAATTATCAGGGACAGGATATATGCAGAAAAGCTGATAAAGACACAAAAGTTGTTTACATTTAATTCAATGTCTTCACTGTTACTTTCCCTGTGTAGCCTAAGGAAACCCCAGTACTGCAGCACAGCCGCGATATAAAGTTAAGGAAAGTTATATGTCTATCTCAGATTTAACATTTGAACTGTACATCAGCATCAGATAATAACGTTATAATCTCGTTCACTGTAGAGAAAGCTGCTTACATGTAGGATACCAGTGCGCAATCTTATTCCTAAATGACAATGATTCGCGTCTATTAAACTTTTGAAATTACGATCATAGCAGAATATTTAAACCTGCATTGCCGCTGAAAGCAGTGGTCATGTGGGCTATATGTTTTAAACAGCTTCACAAAGTGTTTTCAACAACACACTATTGCTACTTCCGTGTTGCCAACATTAAATAATTAACGCAAGTATTGCAATAACAATTTATAGTCCGAATATACACTGATTTCAGCAATCAAAAACGAGTAAATGACCTTTGAAACTAATGTTATTACACTGTTCTGCCAGTTGGTGGCGACTAGTGACTGTTAAAATGTATTTGATGTATCAGAATCATTAATTCAAGAGATTCGTTTAAAAACACTGGACTAAACATGTCTTCATTAAATGGTTAGTTCACCCAAAAATGAAAATTCTGTCATGTATTACTCGTGCCGTTTTACACCCGTAAGACCTTCGTTAATCTACGGAACACAAATTAAGATATTTTTGTTGAAATCCGATGGCTCCGTGAGGCCTGCATAGGGAGCAATAACATTTTCTCTCAAGATCCATAAAGGTACTAAAACATATTTAAATCAGTTCATGTGAGTACAGTGGTTCAATATTAATATTATAAAGCGGCGAGAATATTTTTGGTGCGCCAAAAAAAAGAAGCTGTTTAAAACATATAGCTTACATGACCACTGCTTTCAGCGGCAATGCAGGTTTAAATATTCTGCTATGATCGTAATTTCAAAAGTTTAATAGACCTAATCATTGTCATTTAGGAATAAGATTGCGCACTGGTATCCTACATGTAAGCAGCTTTCTCTACAGTGAACGAGATTATAACGTTATTATCTGATGCTGATGTACAGTTCAAATGTTAAATCTGAGATAGACATATAACTTTCCTTAACTTTATATCGCGGCTGTGCTCAGAACATTTCGTCTCTCAAGATCCATAAAGGTACTAAAACATATTTAAATCAGTTCATGTGAGTACAGTGGTTCAATATTAATATTATAAAGCGGCGAGAATATTTTTGGTGCGCCAAAAAAAAAAAAAAAAAAATTATTTAGTGATGGCCGATTTAAAAACACTGCTTCAGGAAGCTTGGGCGTTATGAATCTTTTGTGTCGAATCATGATTCGGATCGCGTGTCAAACCCCAAACTGCTGAAATCACGTGACTTTGGTGCTCTGAACCGCTGATTCATTATGCTCGAAGCTTCATGAAGCAGTGTTTTGAAATCAGCCATCACTATATAAGTCATTATTTAGTTTTTTGGCACACCAAAAATATTCTTGGGTGTGGAACGGCATGAGCGTGAGTAATTAATGACAGAATTTTCATTTTTGGGTGAACTAACCCTTTAATTTCAAACGATTTTGCAATGAATTCATTTAAATTAATTTTTAATAGGCTAATTTATAACATTTTACACATTTCTAAATAGACTGATTTATAACATTAAATTAGTTGTTTAATCTTTTGCTTTAAATTAATGTTTAATTCAATGTTTTGGTCCATGATATTGGCTAATATGATGGTTTTTGATAAATCGTTCAGTGGGGTTTGACCTGTAATGTGATGCAGTTAGACAAACAAGCTTATTAATATAGAAACCATCCAAGTGCCCCATTCCGAGCCATTTCTGTCGAAAGAATTCCAGGCACAGTTCACTCTCTGACAGTAAGATTCCACGTAGCATTTTCATGGATCAGTCGTCTCTTCTGATTGGTTGATAACTTTTGACAGCGTTTAATCCAGAAGCAAATTCATTTCTGCAAGAGCACGGAGAGATTAGCGGCGCACATGTGCAGTTTTAAAAATAATGAGTAACGATATGTTTTATAAAATGTAGTGGAGTAAAGAAATGCGATCTTATGTTTTGGAATGTAGTGAAAATAAAAATACTCGAGTAAAGTACAGATACTTGAAAAATGTACTTAAGTACAGTAACGAAGTAAAAATACTTAGTTACCGTCCACCACTGCCCTCAATACGTCATACTCCAGGATTCAGGTCCATATTTGCTAATTTAGGGACCGTCTATAAAGTTAAATAAAGAAAAGAATATGGACCATCCAATGTCAAGACAACTTTATGCCAGTATTTCACTAGGAAGCGCTTAGCGTCAAACTTTGCACGTTACGTCCATATTCTGAGTCCACCTGCTTGCCTGTAGCGTATAGTATAGTTTAGTATAAATTGATAGATTTTTTATTTTTATTTTTTAAATCTCATTTCTTGCTTTTAATTTGAAATCAGTTTGCTTTTAAAAGAAATTAAATACACTGCTGAGCAATAACCAATATCTAATATTTTTCCCTATATTTTATGACAATTTTATGATTGGTTTATGTATTACAAACACTTGTGCATTAAGTCCTCATTGATTTTATACAATGTAAAAATATCACAGAATAAGGCAGAACAATACAGTACCTATCAAAAGTTTGGAAACATTACAATTGTACAATTGAAATATGTCTCTTCTGCTCACCAAGGCTGGATATATTTAATTAAAAATGCAGTAAAACAGTAATATTGTGAAATAGTATTACAATTTAAAATAGCTGTTTACTATGTGAATATATTGTCAAATGTACAATATATGTGATCAAAGCTGAATTTTCAGCATCATTACTCCAGTATTCAGTGTCACATGATCCTTCTAATATGTTGATTTGCTGCTCAAGAAACATTTCTGATTATTATTATTATAAATGTTGAAAACAGCTGCTTCATATTTTTGTGGAAACCATGATGCCATTCAAACATTTGTGGTAAGATTAAACAGAGAGAAATTAATACTTTTATTCATCAAGGATGCATTAAATGTATTAGAAATGATTGTGACAATAAATGCAAATGCTGTTCATTGAACTTTCTATTCATCAAAGAATACAGAAAAATTAAATGTTTGATGGTATCCACAACAATTTTAGGCAACTGTTTTCAACAGATAATAATCAGAAATGTTTCTTGAGCAGAAAATCATCATATTAGAATGATTTCTGAAGGATCACGTGACCCGGAGACAGCTGAAAATTCAGCTTTGCATCATGGGAATAAATACATTTTAAAGTATATTCACATAGAAAATAGATATATTAATTTGTAAAAATATTTTGATTAAGCTTCGAGCGTTATGAATCTCTTGTGTTGAATCATGATTCGGATTGTGTGTCAAACCGCCAAACTGCTGAAATCACGTGACTTTGGCGCTCTGAACCGCTGATTCATAACACTCCAAGCTTCATGAAGCAGTGTTTTGAAATCGGCCATCACTATATAAGTCATTATTTTGTTTTTGGCGCACTAAAAATATTCTCGCCGCTTATAATATTAATATTAAACCACTGTACTCTTCTTTTTATTAAGTATATAACCCCCACTCCCCACTCAGGCGCACGCGCAGCACCCCAACCTAAAACATCTTCCCGCGTCCTGACAACAGGTCATACATAGACTTGTCTATCTTGTCTCTTTGAATTTAAATCAAGATTTATACACATTGGCCTCTATGTAAACACACTTGCCCGAAAAAGTGCGGGGATGAATTTACGTTTATTAAAAGTGCGGGGACACGTCACCCCCGTCCCCGTGTATTCTGCGCTCATGATACTGTCCCTAATAATCATCACACATGCACTTACTGCTTGCTCCGTTCATGTAAATCTGTTTTAATGAATGAAATGAATGACTTCCTCTTACTGTTGCCCTGCTCTTCATCAACACACGCTTGCACCACCTGCTGGTGAGATCGACTAACAGCAGATGGAGATTATGCTCGTTACTCTACTGCTTTTCCTGCAGTTCCTGAATGTGAAATGTTGAAATTTGAACCACTGAATTTGTGATGCGAAATAAAATGGACCGAAAATTGCCTGCTGAATATTATAGGTTGTATTTTTAAACAGAATGAATATTTTGGAAGTGAAATCTGAAAGGTGAATATGGATTATTGAATTTTTAACAATGAAAATGTGTCTGAACTGTTTTGCATTGAAATATTCACAGCTTAAATATATGACCAAGTTGAATTTCAGCCCATAAAAATGCAAGCCCTAAAAATACAATGCATTAAAATACAAGCACGGTTAATGGAATGTATATTTTTTCAAGTAGTGCAATTCAACAAGCTTTTTATTTCAAAACATATGGCATTAGTTTACGTCCATAATATTACAATAAAAAGTGCTTTTGGACAATCAGCCTTTTATTATAGAGCAGCACACACCTGGAATACTTTACCCACATAATTAAGAAATATTACATCTTTTATTGTATTTTCTGCATTGATAAAACAGTGGTTATTGGATAATCAAACATGTCTTCATAATTTGGAGTAGTGACTTGTTACTGTCTCCTTATATTTAAAGTCATTTTGTGTTTGTTAATATGCTCTGGTTATGGCTATGTTTGCTGGAATGTGTTTTTATATGATTTTTCATGTTTTATGTACTTATGGACTTTTCTTTAATATCAACATATCAGGAAAATTAAAATTAGCCTGTATGGCTAAATCTGGCAAATTAACATGATGGACATGAGTGCTCATGTTAATTTATGTGCATTGTCCTTTTAAATAAAGAATAAAGAATGTGAAATTAACTGCTGTGCCAAGATGAAAGATGGTGAAGAGAACTGTGTGAAGAGTTTTGAAAAAGTACTGAGAAATAAGTCTAAGCAGTTGTATATATATAAAACGAATTACTGAAAAGATAATTGCTGAGAATCCCAAGAGAAAGCAAATCATTAGCTTATTTAATATAACTAAAAATTTATATAATAAAAAACGAAACTATATAAATATAAAAACAATATATTGAATGATTTTAATGTTGTTAGACAAGCTAAAATTGCCCTTTTATAATTTTTATGCAAGTATTATGAAAAAGAAATGAATGAGGGATTGAAATGTGCTTTGTGTGTGACTGAAGTTACAGCAATCATGTGCCTGTTGGATCTGTCATGAAGATCACTAGCTGTGTGTGCGTCTATTAGCTGTGTGAAGTCATCTGATCTCAGAGGATCTGTCACTCTACAGTCATTTCTTTGCATATTTAATGCTGTTTAGTTATTGTCCATTAAAAATGGCAGTTGGATTCATTGGAATCACTTTGTTGTAAAACCTGGAATTTTAATAAACTTTATATACAACTGGACATAAACGAGTAACTAAATTACACTTGTGTATTTGTTATTTATGACTCACCCAGTCTCTCCAGCACTACAGTTGCATTGGCTGAAGCTCCTCCAGCAAACACTTGACACATATAAACTCCTTTATCCTCAGTTCTGACACTCTTCAGTCGGAGAGAGAAGTTTCCTTTGGGGATTTCAGCAGTGAAGAACTCAACTCTGTCTCTGTATCGCTCATGTGATGCTTCTGGTAAAACCTCGTTGTCTTGGTAGACCAGAACCAGAATGTCTTCTTCTTCATCAGTTTTCTTCCATGAAACCTGTTCAAAGTCTTCAGAAGTGATGTGAGAGTCTACAGAGCAGTTCAGAGTGACATCTTCACCCACAGACGCAGATATGGACCGATCTGATGAGACCAGCAAACGCTCTGAAAGAACAGAATAAATATCACAGCAGGAAATACAAATTCAGTCATTAGTTTCTGTAAAATCATGGTGAAAATGAAGGCAGGAACTCATGTGGTCAATACTCACCAACATTATTAACTTTTATTTCAACCACAGTCTCTCCAGACTCCTGCTGATGGTGAACTGTACATGTATATTCTCCTTTATCTTCAGCTCTCAGATTGTCCAGACGGAGTGAGAAGTTTCCATCTTTAATGTTCTCAGTAAAGAAATGAGCTCTATCTTGATAATCCTGCTGCTGGGACTCTGGTCGACTCTCACCATCTTGATACAGATGAACTAAAGTCCCTGAGTCTCTTCTTCTCCATTCCACCTCCAGATCCTCTTTTAATAAAGGTCCATCAACATAACAGGGCAGAATCACTGAAGATCCCAGAGGAGCAAACCAGAGGACCAGAGGGACCACGCACAACAAATCCTGAGACAGAGAAATTAAATAAAGCTTGTTTTGTAGTTTTTCAAAGCATAATGGATACATACTAACAGAGCATAATTACTGACATGAACAAGTATTTATGTACAGAAGGTGCATTCAGGGTCACTAGGCCTCGACCCACATGTTGTGTTTGGTTTCTAGTTATTTACAGTAGGTTGTTTACTCATACAGCTGTACTCACATTTTGGTGTTTACATTTCCTGCACACATATAGCATCACAATATTTCATCTTGGGAAATGTAATTCAAAAGGTTTTTAGACTCAAGCTTCAGTATTTGATCATTTGTTTTACAGTAATCATACTGTGATGATAGAGGAGAGGTCAGAAACTCATGTTATGTGTAGTGTTTCATAGTGTTTGTGTGTGTGAGAGAGAGAGAGTAATGTTTCTTTGTGTTCATCTCATCCATTACCTCAAGCATTGTTCTTTTAGATGTAAAATGTTTATAAAAATGATCTTTTGGCCTCAGTCCCAAATGGTTTTAAATCAAATGCTCCATGTCTGTCTTCAAAGATTCAAATTCCTATGATTATCTTATTAAATTAAATTCAGTTTTTTTGCTTTTGCACTTCACAATCAAACTGTGTTTATGAATCACTGACAGAGATTATTTCACTTTTATTGTTATAGAAATAAAGGTTGTAAACACTGGGTCAAATCAGGTAACCAGGAAATATGACCTGAGAAAAAAAAATATCAAAGTATGACAGACTGACACACCTCAACATGACATTACCTGACATGAAATTTAAAATACCAAACAAATGTTAATCAAATATAAACAGTCTTGTGTTTGAGCTGCTTCTTTGTCTTCCAGCTCTGCTCATTCTGGACAATCAACTTCATATGGAGCTCCAGCTCATCCATAAAAAAATTCATAAAAATGCTTGATTAAAATTTTATTTGAAGACATGCTGAAACCCGTTCTACTTTACTGTGAGTTCTGTTGAACTGAAGCTAATCCAGACAAACCAGTTATGATTAAGATGGAAAAATATCACTATGAAAAAATGAAAAGCATCTCTGAAGGATGTAATCTGAAACTCAACTCAGTAAAATAGTGTTGTAGGAAAGAGATTTGAATGGGGAAGCTGATGTGCCAAAATAAACTTTTTTGTACATTTCAGTAAATACCCAGTAGGCATGACATCATTAGATGTTGCAATTTGATTCAATAAAAGTTCTGACTTCGAGTGACCGAAATTCAATGTCAGGACAATGTCTATTGTCAACATCAAGTTTGATGTAGAATATGTTGATATTGTGTTGGTTTTAAATCATGGTATCTAGTAAGCAAAAGCCAAAGTCTGCTAAATGTCATAAGATTAACGTCCACACAACGTCAAATTATAGAATCATTAAACGCTGATCTTTTGTTGGTTTTAGGTCATGGTATTGTGATGGAATTTTTAATTAATCATAACTAAAATTTCATTTTCTTGCAGTATTAACATTTATATGCTTTGGAAAACCAAATGTCCAACACTTTGGCCAAAGTCAGTGTGTGTCTGAATCATGTCCGAATAACAAAAGGGGAAATGACACTAAAAAGTTGTCTCAATATATAAAACTGCTGTAATCAAGAAATCCAGATTTGCTTTTCCCTAGTAACAGAAAGATTTGCTGAATTATACATATGAAGAACCAATAATAGTGGAGAAAAATGAAGTAATTAATCATGTCACATTTGCCATGCTCTTATAAAAACTGTTGTACTCCTTTTGTTGGTGGGATTCTCTGTGATTGATATGAGGTGCTCCAGCCATGATTAAAGCATATTCAAAGCCAATGTCTGGAGTCTAATTATTGCTGCACAGCAGCCTAGACACTAGAGATCTTACTTCTATTCCCAAGTGATAGTGTTTAAAAAGGTTGAGATGTCGACCGACTCAGTATTGAAGTACACTTAGTAGAATATAAATGTATAGGTGTCTGGGACACCTGATCAACTTGAGTCAGGTGTGTAGGGGAAAATCTACCACAGTAAACAAAATAAGTCAGAAAACACAAGTTAGACTAAATGGAAAAGGTATAGGTATATTTTGTGAATGGGATACTTAACACTAATTAACGCTAATGGACGAGACATCTGTCAATCAAGACATGCAAAAAGAAAAATACAGCAGGCTGCGGCAGCAGAAAGTCGATTCGCGTGTACATGTGTAAACATTAGAGCTGTCTGTTTAACCGGTTAATTTAGTTTATAGTACAGGGCCTTTGAATGCTCTAATCTGATTGGTTGACTAACGTTCTAAGGTGTGCAATTATTTTCAGGGACACGCACGGCTAAAGTAGTTCCAGGCAGGTCTTGACCGCATTACAGCTCCATATCACTTCGCCAAATGATTTCAGTTATCTCAAAAGGTCCTACAGCCTACAACTGCAAAAGAAACAAAACCCACAACGACACCGACCAAGCAAATAAACGTAGTAAACAATAGGATGAAAACGACAAATTGTTGTCATGGTTTTTGCCACAAAATACATTTTATTATATCCTGAAAGGTCATACTCTCTTTCTCGAGTGGGGTTCAATCTTCAACTGGCTGGCAGGAGCAGTCACTGACAGGTCACATGACCTGGTGGCAGCTGCCAGTCTGATACTGGCAGGTAACGTGACCTACCAGTGGCGCTTGGTGGCAGCTGCCAGTTTTGATTCTGGCAGGTCTGTCAGCAGTGGGCTGGTGGCTGGCAGAGTGTAACACGTTCCCTATCTCTATTGCTGCATGGAAATACACAATTGTATTATTATGAATATAATATTATGAGTCTATTCTTTTGTATGATTCACGTTTTAGATGTGTTTATCTCAATTAAAGCAGCCAAATGACCATGATCTCAACTGGTTGAAAATGACGCTCAGCCCAGCCAGCCACTGCTGAGATACGAGTATAACGCATACAGTGCTTTAATTGAGATAAACCCATCTAAAACGTGAATCATACAAAAAGTATAGAGTCATAATATTATTATATTTATAACAATAAAATTATGTATTTCCATGCAGCGAGTGATAGGGAACACGTTATACTCGTTATATAAATATATAATTTTACAGATTAATTCATCAGAGTAACGCGGACAACACGTTTCTGTCCAGTGTGTGACACACTCGCACAGAAAGCGTGTTGTCCGCACCGCCTGATGAATTAATCTGTAAAACAACTTAGCAGCTTAAAAACCACATGACATTTCTCACCAGCGAGGTAATAACTGCGCTTTGTAAGGTAGATAAACTTACAGTTTCACTGTTAGTAGAGACACTGCTGCCGTGAGAGACAGTCAGGTAGGCTAATTCACAGATATATGCCTATTCTCTCTCTCTCTCTCTCTCTCTCTCTCTCTCTCACTCTCTCATAACTGCGTTAATAACTGTATTATTCTGCTATCAAGGCTCAAGCCTCCGCTACTAGTTCTGAAATGACATTTTAAATGACAAATGTGATATGTAAGAAATTAGTCCCACACACAAATGTGATTTGAGGACAAAAACTGACAAATGTTTTGAAATACACCATCGAAACAGTGTCTTGGAGTGGTTGCTAAGGTGTTGCAATGCGGTTGCTAGGGTACTCGGGTGGTCGCTAAGGTGTTGCTATGCGGTTGCTAGGGTGCTATGGGTGGTTGCTAAAAGGTGTTGCTATGCGGTTGCTAGGTACTCGGGGTGGTTGCTAAGGTGTTGCTATGCGGTTTCTAGGGTACTCTGGGTGGTTGCTAAGGGGTTGTTATGCGATTTGCTAAGGTATTTTGGGTGGTTGCTAGGGTGTTGCTATGCGGTTGCTAGGGGACTCTGGGTGGTTGCTAAGGTGTTGCTATGCGGTTGCTAAGGTATTCTGGGTGGTTGCTAAGGTGTTGCTATCACGGTTGCTAGGGTACTCGGGGTGGTTGCTAAGGTGTTGCTATGCGGTTGCTAGGGTACTCGGGGTGGTTGCTAAGGTGTTGCTATCACGGTTGCTAGGGTACCGGGGTGGTTGTTAGGGTGTTGGTATCACGGTTGCTAGGGGACTCTGGGTGGTTGCTAAGGTGTTGCTATGCGGTTGCTAAGGTATTTTGAGTGGTTGCTAAGGTGTTGTTATGCGGTTGCTAGGGTAATCGGGCTAGTCGCTAGGATGTTGCCAGGGTGATTTGTGTGGTTGCTAGGTAATCGGGCTGGTCGCTAAGATTTTGCCAGGGTGATTTGTGTGGTTGCTAGGCGGTTGCCATGGTGCTCTAGGTGGTTGCTAGGTTGTTCTGGGTGGTTGCTATGAGATAGATATTAGACAGATAGATAGATATGGTCAGAAGATAGATAGATAGATTAAATGAGTTTATGAGTCTGAATGAGTTTCAGTGGATTAGAAATAGTACATAGAATGGCAGCTTCATTGAGTCTAATGGGCTTTCGTAGTTTAAATTTGAATTTTGACAGTTGGAGTTTGAACAGTCTTGGCTCATTTGAACATTCCGTCAGTTAAAAGTCAATGGGATTTTTCCGAGTTTTGATCATCATTTTTAGGAGAACTGTAAGTCTGATCAGTTAGAAAAGATATAGCACACTAAGTCAGAACAGTCTGAAGGTCTGACCCGAGTTTAGAGTATGTAGAGTTAAAGCTCTAGGAGGAGTTAGATATAGAAATTTTAGTCTCAGAAGAATAATAATATTAAGTTTAAATAACATTACAGTAAGTTGGGTTTTCAAGCCAGCTTAACAATAATAATAAGCTTAAATAGTAGATCAGTAAGTTGGCTTTTTCAAGCCTCGAGTAAAACTACTTAAAGAGCCCTGGTATAAAGCCTGAAAGCAGGAAAATGAAGGGCAGCCAGAATTCATGGGCCTTGAAGCCAAAAAATATAGTTTAGGAATCGAAATAAATAAAGAACCGACTATTAAAACTTGTTTTGTTGAAAAGAGAGAGAGAGAGAGAGACGTAGCTAATAATAGCGTGTACGTACCATCAGCGATCATCAGCAGGACTGACATCAAAACACAGTTCGTCTGGAGCATCTTCAAATGCTACATTAAACCAAAACGATTATGTCCTTCAGCTATAAATTACCACAAATATAGATGTTCCGCTGACGGAAGCTCGATCATGTTCGCGAAATGTCCGCAGATCAGTTTTACTTTCACTTGTATTCTTTACTTTCGGTTTTAAATGGTTGTCTGCGTCACGGTCAGGTGATCAAGAAGTCTTAGTCTAACTTACTGAAATACAGGCAGTGCAAACAAGCTGAATCACACTGTTAATGCAGGACTGAATATAATTGTTAAATAACAAGTTATATAATAATGTATAATTACTGCTTAGCTACAAAATGGAAGTTGAAAATTCAACTAATTGTTAAAGCATGAAATAAGGTATCACAAATTACTGAATTTGAGTTTAATGTAGGTATGAAAAATGTAGCCTAATTATATATATATATATATATATATATATATAATTGAAGGCTACAATACTACTGTTGTCCACTAGAGGATAATATACTATGGTCAAATATATTTTGTAGTTAGTTTTTGTTTCCTGTTCTGTTTAGTTAGTCAGTAATAATTTACATTTAACATTTAATCATAGCAGATGCCTTTATTCAAAGCAACTGACAAATGAGAAGAACAACAGAAGCAGTCAAAATAACAATAGAGCAATAATTTGCACCTGCTTTCAGTTTGTCCTTGAGCCTATTTCAGTTTTGTTTGTTTCTCAGTCTTGCTCATGTAACCCTCTCAAGAAAAGCCTGATGTAGTCTAGTTCATTGATTCTTATCTCTGTGTTCCCTTTCAGTCGGTCTCATTTCGACGTGCACGTCAGTAGTGACCAACGAATTGGGATAACGCTACAGAGCCCTATCTGCTTGAGTAAACTTAAACAAGCCAATGGAATTGGCGTGCTATATTTGCATAATGCACACCGCCCGGCAGGTGGTATAAATAGGGGAGCGAATGCAATCGCACTCTGTCTTTCACTTCGAGCCAACCGTGGTGTTCCTGTTTTGGTCCTTAGCTATCTACTTGGAGTGAAACTGCTACATAACTGCTAAGGAATTTTTTCAGCGCTCTCGTGTTGGTGTGACGGCACTTTACAGCGAGGCCGCGAGCTGCAGAGGAGCCTGAGCTGTGCGCTCTCAACTGCTGTTCTTACAGCACATTCCCAAACACTTTCCTGTCTGTCTGACGGTTGCAATTTGGGCCGGTTCCCTGCTTTGTGATCGGGGAGTGGTGTACCCGATCACATCGCGGCTGATCCCTGTGTGCTTCGGCACGAGATCAGAACTGATTCCCCTTCTAAAAGAGCTTCACAGACGAACTCTGCGTCTGATTCAAGATGTCATTTCATCTGTGCGTTATTGGATGCGGTCGTTCCCTGGTTCCCGCTAATGGTCACAATCGCTGCATCACATGTCTGGGCATTCAGCATGCTGAAGCAGCTTTTGTGGATAGTTCATGATCTCACTGCGGGAACATGACTCAGTGATCTCAGTGTTGCGATCAAGACTCTAATACCTTGCTTCTCAGGGAGCGGGCGTCCCCTCCCCTATGCCACGTGCTGCCGTTTTCTCTGGCCCCGGCGGAGTGACGGCGCATCGCTGTGTAGGCAGGGTGATCTGGCGATCACGGTAAGGGCTTCCCCGCCGAGCGCCGCTCCGTGGCCCCTGCCCCTCTACAACACTGCAGCCTGTTGTGCTGCCATTGGAATGCACTGGTCCCTCTACGGAGCGACCAGTCGTTTCCTTCGGTGCACCCGTGGATGAACAGATGTCGATCACTGCATCAGGAGGCAAGCAAGAGTCCTCGGTAGATGAAGACTCAGCTGCGCTGCCCCCTTCTGGGTCTGTAGCGTTGCCCGAGAAGGTCGGGCTCATCTGGAATCCTCCACCGCGTCCCGAACCATCTCGGCTGGATGATTGGTATCTCGGGTGGGTCGTTCTGGTCCTCAGCATCCCGCCCCAGTACCTTTCTTCCCAGAAGTGCATGAGGAGGTGACCAAGTCTTGGAGCGCCCTATAGCGTTCATGCCAGACCTGGTCCTCGTCCGCCTTCACCACCCTGGATGGCGAAGAGGCTAAGGGTACGCTGGGATCCCCAGTCGAGCGGTCAGTAGCGATGCAATTGTGTCCGGCGGCCGCCGGCTGGCGTGGTGAACCACGTCTCCCATCCCGGGCCTGTAAGTTCTCGTCCGGTTTGAACGAAAGCTTACCGAGCCTGCGGACAGGCTGCCTCCTCCTGCATGCCATGGCCCTTTGCAGGTTTACCAGGCAAAAGCGCTCATGGAGATGCCCCAGGGTGGCCTTGACCAACAGCTGCTGGGGAGCTGCGCACCGCCACTGACCTCGCCCTCCGGGCCATGGAAATGATGGCACGTTCTGTTGGTCAGGCCATGGCTATGCTCGTAGTCCAGCAGCGCCACCTGTGGCTGACCCTGGCTGACACAAGGAGACCGACAAAGCTCGGTTCCTGGATTCCCCGTGTCTCAGGTCGGCTTGTTCGCGACGTGGTCGGAGCTTTGCCCAACAGTTCTCGGCCGCACAGAAGCAAGCTGAGGCTATTAAACATGTCCTGCCCGGCGGTCCGCTGCTGCCTCCACCCGCTGCCGGCTGCATAGCCTCAGTCTGCTCGTGCCGCCGAGGGCGCACGCCTGCGCTGCCCTCCGCCCCTGCTAAGTCGGCAAAGCAGCAGCCTACACCACGCCAAACAGCAGGGAGCCGGTCGCGACGCGGCACCCAGCCCGCTCAAGCCAAGCCAGGTGGTAAGAGGTCCAAGAAGCGGCCCTGAGACGGGCAACCTGGAGGAGAGGGATTCAGCTCTTCGGGAGAGGATCCCAGCATCTCTCCCACCCCGGAGGAGGGCGGGGGAACTAGTGTCTTGTCTTGTACCCACTTCCTCAAAAAAGAGCAGTTTCTCAATCCTCCAGGTCTCAAGAGAGCTCGGCTGTCAGTGTGCGAGGCCCCCTTGCCACTTTCAGCCCCCTCTCATCTCGCCAGCAGGTCCCAGTGTGATGGTCGAGGCCGCCTCCAGCCGTCTCCCCATCCACACACTGCCACCTCGCAGAGTCTGACCCCACTTCAGGCCGCTATGCCGTCCGAGTCGTGTCCCAGCACTCTGCGTCGCTGCCCCACGCCCGGTGCGTCTGTGGTGCCTCTCGTCCCGCTGGCTCGAGTCTGGGAGCCTGGTTAGCACTCCCAGCCCATCCCGCTGGCTCATTCGCACTATCAGACTCGGCTATGCGATTCAGTTCACCTGGCCTCCCCGGTCTTCAGGGGTGTCCACTACACTTGCGTGTCCCTCGACAATGCACCTGTTGTCCGGGCGGAGATTGCTGTCCTCCTGGTGAAGGATGCAATCGAGCCGGTCCCTCCAGCCGATATGAAGTCAGGGATCTACAGCCCCTACTTCATTGTACCCAAGAAGGGCGGTGGGCTGCACGGCCAATCCTGGATCTGCGTGTCCTGAATTGGTCCCTTCACAGGCTGCCGCTCAAGATGCTTACGCAGAAGCACATTTTCGAATGCATCCGTCCCCAGGATGGGTTTGCAGCGATCGACCTGAAGGACGCAGATTTTCATGTCTCGATTCTGCCTCGACACAGACCCTTACTACGGATTGCGTTCGAGGGTCGGGCATATCAGTACAAGGTCCTACCCTTCGGCTGGCCCTGTCGCCCACGTCTTCACCAAGGTTACGGAGGTGGCCATTGTTCCGCTCAAGGAACAGGGCGTTCACATTCTTAACCACCTCGGGAGCAGTTGTGCAAGCACAGGGACATGGTGTTAGCTCACCTCAGTCGGTTGGGTCTTCGGTCAACTGGGACAAGAGCAAACTCACCCCGGGCAGAGGATCTCTTATCTCGGTATGGAACTGGATTCGATCGCCCGGACTGCTCGGTGAAGGCGCGCGTCCAGTCAGTGTTGACCTGCCTGAGTACGCTCAAGCGCAGGACAGCGGCCCCACTGAAACACTTTCAGTGGCTCCTGGGGCGTATGGCATCCGCAGCCGCAGTCACGCCGCCGGATTGATCCATATGAGGATGCTTCAACACTGGCTTCACGGCCAGGTCCCGAGATGGGCATGGCGGCGCGATGCGTTCGTGTCCCCGTGACACCGAACTGCCGCCCCACTCTCACCAAGTGGTCAGACACTTCTGCCGTTCCTGCGGGCTGGTGTTCCCCCTCGAACAAGTGTCCAGGCATGCTGTGATCCACACAGTGCTTCTGTCACGGGGTGGGGTGCCATGTACAATGGACATGCAGCGTCAGCTCTGTGGACGGGCCTCAACTGCATTGGCATATCAATTGCCTCGAGTTGCTAGCAGTACGTCTTGCACTGAGCCGTTTCAAGGAGCTGTTGACAGACAAGCACGTGCTGGTCCGCTCGGACAGCACTGGGACCGTTGCATACATCAACCAGGGTGGCTCTACGCTCCGCTGCATGTCGCAACTCGCCCGCCAACTCTTGCTATGGAGTTAGAAGCATCTGAGGTCGCTTCATGCCATTCATGTCCCAGGCGTTCTCAACCATGCAGCCGAAGAGCTCTCACGGCAGCCTCCGCTTCCGGCGAATGGAGACTCCATCCCCAGGCGGTCCAGCTGATTTGGCAGCGTTCGGGCTGCACAGGTAGATCTGTTTGCCTCCCGGACACTGCCCACTGCCAGTTGTTTTATTCCCTGACCGACGGCACGCCGCACGGATGCACTGGCACACAGCTGGCCCTGGGACCTACGCAAATACGCATTTCCAGTGAGCCTTCTTGCACAATTCCTGTGCAAAGTCAGAGAGGACAAGGAGCAGGTCTTGCTAGTGGCTCCGTGATGGCCCACTCGGACCTGGCTTTCGGATCTGACGCTCCTCGCGACAGCACCTCCCTGGCCCATTGGTCTGAGGAAGGACCTCCTGACTCAGAGGCAGGGCACCCTCTGGCACCCGTGTCCCGACCTGTGGAGAGTCCATGTGTGGTCCCTGGACGGGACGCGGAGGTTCTGAGTGATCTCCCCAGTTGGTTGTAGACACCATCATTTCCGCCAGAGCTCCTTCAACTAGGAGCCTTTATGCGTTGAAGTGGAACCTGTTCGTCGAATGGTGTTCCTCTCGCCGAGAGGACCCCGATCGTGTTCGGTCAGGTTTGTGCTTTCTTTCCTGCAAGTGGCTTGGAGCGAAGGCTGTCTCCCTCCACCCTCAAGGTGTATGTTGCCGCTTTCGCCACACATCACGATGCAGTTGAAGGTCGGTCGTTGGGGAAGCATGACCTGGTCGCCAGGACCAGCATCGTCAGGTTCCTGAGGCGGGCGAGGAGACTAAATCCGCCCCGCCCTCCTCCATACCCTCTTGGGATCTCTCCTGGTTTTAACTGCTCTCCGGGTCATTCTTTCGAGCCTTTGCAATCAGTAGAGTTAAAAGTACTGTCCCTTAAGACCGTCCTCCTGGTTGCATTGGCCTCGGTGAAGAGGGTAGGGGACCTGCATGCATTTTCGGTCGACGAATCGTGCCTGGAATTTGGGCCCGGTGACTCTCACGTCATCCTGAGACCCCGGCCTGGATACGTGCCCAAGGTTCCTACCACTCCCTTCAGAGACCAGGTAGTGAACCTGCAAGCGCTGCCTTCGGAGGAGGCAGACCCAGCCCTGGCTTTGCTCTGTCCCGTCCGCGCTCTGCGCCTGTACGTGGATAGAACGCGAAGCTTTAGGACCTCAGATCAGCTCTTTGTCTGTTACGGAGGCCAGCAGAAGGGAAAGGCTGTCTCCAAGCAGAGGATGGCCCACTGGATAGTGGACGCCATCGCCTTGGCTTATCAGTCCCAAGGCGTGCCTTGCCACGTTCGGGTTGAGAGCCCACTCCACGAGCGGTGGCCTCATCCTGGGCGCTGTAGAGCTGCGGGCTGGGCGACACCCAACACGCTCGCTAGATTCTATAGGCTTCGTGGTAGAACCGGTATCTTCCCGTGTACTAGCTTCCACTCAGCCGGTAAATGCTAGTGTCGGCTTGCAATGTCATTCCCTCCCCTGGGCCGGATGAGTGCATCTATTTACTCCAGTAGAGTTCCCGCTTGGCGAACCCTGTCGAGTTCCTCCGCCTCCCCTTGCGGCTCGGACATTGCGGAGTGTCTGATGCCAGGCCAAACGTTCGTCACCGGCGTCGATGTTTGGCTGGGTGCCGTATGTCGCGACCCTCCACATGAGTGGTCCCATACATGTATTATCCACGGTCAAACTCCCCACGGTGAGCCCGTGTCTTTCCCTCAGCAGAGTCAGCTCTGCTGTCACCTGTCAGATGAGTCTCCCCTATACCTAGGCTGAGCTATCCCAGGGACTCCATATGCGTACTGCCCACGGCCAGTCCATATGTGTATTTCCACGTAAATTCCTCCCCCTGGGTAGGTAGTAGTCTCCAAAGTGTCCCCTACGGGTTCGCTTCCCCAGTGTTGTCCCCAGTTTTACTGTAGTGGGTCTTGCGTAACAGCAGTAGACTCTCTCAGTGTAAGCTCGCCCCTTCTCCGTCCCCAGGTGTGGCGGGTGGCTAGAGCTTGCGCTGGGCGCTGGAAGGGGTCTGTAACTGTGGCGTTTATTTGGGATCCCATTTCGTCGGTCACTACTGACGTCGTCGAACGTGACCCACTGAAAGGGAACGTCTCGGTTACGTGATGTAACCCTCGTTCCCTGAAGGAGGGAACAGAGACGTCGTCCCATCATCGCCACAGTTCCTGTGCCCTCGTTACAGTGCGGACTCAAGGTTGTCTCCTCAGCGAAAAACAGAGTGCGATTGCATTCGCTCCCCTATTTATACCACCTGCCGGGCGGTGCGCATTATGCAAATATCGCACACCAATTCCATTGGCTTGTTTTAGTTTACTCAAAGCAGAGAGGGCTCTCTAGCTGATATCCCAATTCGTCGGTCACTACTGACATACGCCTCCGTTCCCTCCTTCAGGGAACGAGGTTACATACGTAACTGTGACGCGTTCTTAATATCTGGAGTTCGGTCCACATGATAAAGATTTGTGAGGCTTTTTCATAACGCCAAACAACAAAAGAGCTACATGGCATTTATGAATAATGGAAAGATATGTCTGTTTATTCCAGAGACATTTGCGTAAATCTAAAGATTGATTTCAGACTGACCTACAGTGATCAAAACATTCCTTCTGGTTTCAAGAAATCTATTCACAAATAATTCACAAAACTAAGTGTAATTGCAAAGCTATATTGTCAGTTTACTGTCTTCAAGATGAAAAGAACTATAAATTTCACATAAAATAAAGAAATTACGTCCAATAATGTAACTGTCTAAACGGATGTTGCTGCTTCTTTCATTACCCCATAAACAGAACAGTGCATCATGGGAATAGTAGTTTCTCCGTGCTCATTTTTTGACGACACACCTAATATATATTATATGAGTATTTTCTCTTTGATTGATGAGCTTTGGTTTAATACATATTTCTAGCCTGAAGTTAATATATCTGATCACATGACTCTACCCTCACAGCAGTTTGAAGGTGAAAGTAAAGTTTAGAAATCAAAGTAAAAGTTGCTCTGTCGACACAGCTTATGACCATTAGCGAGTGTCGCTAAAAATTACCATCTTTTATAGCAGACATGACTATTTTTATTTATTTATTTTTTCTTTACATTTGAAGATGTATCTAATTGTTTTGATCTCAGTACTGCTGATGATTGATCTTCAGTGATTCTGCCCTGTTATGTTGATGAACCTTTATTAGCGGAGGATCTGGAGGTGGAATGGAGAAGAACAGACTCAGAGACTTTAGTTCTGGTTCTGCTCTAAGACAATGAGGTTTTTGCAGATTCATGAGACGAGCGATACAGAGACAGAGTTGAGTTCTTCACTGCTGATATCCCCAAAGGAAACTTCTCTGTCCGATTGAAGAGTGTCAGAACTGAGGATAAAGGAGTTTATATGTGTCAAGTGTTTGCTGGAGGAGCTTCAGCCAATTCAGTGCTGGAGAGACTGGGTAAGTAACAGATTCAAACAAATGCTCAACTTTTTGACCTAAACTTTAATTTAATTGTGTAGTAACATATATTTTAAGTTTCCAGTTCCCTTTCTGTCACTCACTCTTTTCAGTGTTTGACTGTGTTCAGTGTAAAAACTGACCGCAGTATTATTGGCACTAAATATTCTCTGTGTTTCTCAGGTTTCTCTGTTTCACATAATGGTGTTGATACTCTGTATTTCTGCATCTGGATCTGCACTTCTGCTCTGCTGTTTCATCTACTGCAGATCACAAAATCATGGTGTGTTTTTCAAGCTTATTTTTACATTAAGGTTTTTGATACTGTTTTATTGTGTTTTAATGATTATTATATGTATATAAGGAACTTTAAATGAGTTGAAATGCTAATTAAATTATGAAATGTTTGATTAACGTTTTTCTACCCTTCAGCTCTGTGTCTTCAGGCGTCTCTAGTCATTTGTCCAAATACGTTTTTATTCATTGCTTTTGTCCTCTGGGGTGTTAATGAAGGTGAGCGTTTTAGTTCAGGTTGATATTAGATTTATTTGTTGTTATATAGTTCAGTACATTCATCACACACTCACATTTCTGATCGCTCAGCTCTTTTATCTGTTAATATAACAGTAAATTCTTGTGTTTAATGTCTGTTTTTGTTTCAGAATCTCTGAATGAGACAGTCGCTTGTTGCACTCTTTATTTTCTGAGACCTCATATGTTGCTTTCAGCTGCTCCATATGATAAAGGTATGATTCACTTCTGATGTTTGTCAGTTTATCAGAAAAGAAAAGTTATGATATTGTAACAATTACCTCTCTTCTGTTTCAAAGGCAGCAATGTTACTGTCACAGTCACCGTCTGTCTCACCTTCCCGGACTCCATTTCCCAGCATCCCTCTGGTTCCTCACCTGCACTCACTCACTAATCACCTGCACCTGCAAGCCATCCACTCATCACCTCTGTAGTATAAAGGCACACTTCACCACTGCTCTTGGTCTGGTCTTGTCTATGGATAGCACAACGTCATACGTACCTGGACTCCTTAACTGTTACTCACTTGAGATTCCCGTATCCTCTTCCATCATCTGCTCTCCGTTCCCGTGGATCCTTCTCCTGCAAAGACATTCATCTGTTAACTCTCCAGCTAAGTGACTGTTCCAAAGTGCTTGTTCATTGTTCATCCTGCATTCTCTGTTTGTCAGTGTCCGTGCCTCTGTCTAAATAAACACCTGTCGATCACTTACCTGTCTGCCTCCGTCTGTGTCCTGACAGATCTTGTGCACGCTATCCATCAAGCACTCCTTGCACCTGCTTCTTCTCCCGCTGCCTCTGTCAGTCCCATGAAGGTGAGACAGACGGTGACTGTGATAGTTACACTGACAATGAAATATTTTCTTTTCTCAATTGTTGTTTATTCAGGTAAGCAAATCCAAATAGCACTCAACAATCAGTATCATGAAGAGTGATGTAAAAGAGTTGAGTAATTGTACTTTACCACATTTACCATTTAAACATCATTTTGGGAATGCAGTTTACTCCTTACAATACATGGAGACCTTAACAGTAGAAATTACAAGGTTAGATAGAGTTAGCAAACAAGTTTTCTGATTGGCTGATATGGAGCCTAGTGATCTCCCAGTTCACCTATTTCTGTCAGGTAATAGGGACATTTTATATTCATGATATTTAATCTGCATCTCAGTATGTTGGCCATGTCCAGCAGGAATATAAGCAGCAGATCAGCAGGAACAGTCTGAACCCCAGACTTCAGATTCATCAATCGGAATGAATTGTCCAAAAAGTGTCAATGTAAACGTAACTACTGTTGCAGAGAGACTGTCAGTGAAATTAAGTGTATGGCATTTCAGATAAAAGGCATTTGTTACATGAAAATTATGTTTTAAATTTTGGCTGCACTTCATTTGGAAATTAATGATTATTTTTATCTCTTCCTTTTTCCAGTTCTTTTTAAAAATACCTGGGAAAAAAGTCTGAATTTAGCAGAATTTGATAGATTCATGATACTAGTCCTGTTTGTAATCGTGCTTCTGCCATGGCTCTTCTTTATCCTGGCAGGTAAGTATTTCTCTGTGATACAGTCACACATCAGTGACGTGTATGTGCTAGAAATAGTGTTTAATCAGATTAGCAGTGTTTGTTTCAGGCCCTCAATCTAAAAACAATAACATCAGTATATTGTATGTCAGTAAAGCACAACATTAGTGAAGTCACGGCTCTATACATCCTTCATTTAAATCCATTTGATTCCCTTGTTCATTTTTATGAACACATGCAGTAATTTAATATGGTAGTCTCTAAATCAGACAACAATCAGTCACACATAGGAATAATCACATTAAAGACTTATGGAGACACATTAAATGTGGGACATATAGTAATTATCCTAAAGTGATTGTTGCTCAAATGCTCATATATATAATTCCACTTCATGTTATAGGATTGTCTTTAATCATTGGAATGCTCAGTGTGTGGATCATCCTATATTTGGTGTTCTGACTGGTTTAAGCATTGATATCCTGCCTTCATTACAATTCATCCTCCTGTTTTACGCATTTGGATCTGCCAGTGGAGGTGAGTTCAGCTTTATAAACTGTATGGATTAATTTATGTGGAATAGTTTTATTAACAAAGTTCGGCAGGAGCAACGTTCAAAATGATCTACCCAATCAGCAGAAGAGGAGGCCTATAAATATGTAGATGACTCGCCAATGTTCCTCGACAGTTTCTGCATTTGGCTCCACCCTTCATTCCCAACATGTCAGAAATCGAGCTCTTCTTGTCCGATGAAGAGTCTTTTGTCCTCGAAGAATCTTTTGCCCCAATCCTCTGGCCTAAGGAGTGATTTTCCTCAGCCTAACACCGCATCCGATCCCTCAAAGTTATCTCGCAAGCATCAGCCCAAACAAATGGTTCCCCTCACGCTGAGGCAAAATATCCACTATCCTCCTCACGTCTTTCTCCATTCCAGCCCACTCAATCATTCCTGCCATAGAGAAATGGACTATAAGGCCGTCGAGCACCAAGCTTGTGTCTTGGGCAATGCTGCCACCTTCCAGCTAGGAACAGGCCTTCCTCCAGCATTAGGCCGCCGCAGCAAGCCCTCAGCAGGCCCTCAGCAGGCCCACAGCAGGCCGCGCCAGATTCAGTCCCGACCAGCCCAGCCCACAGCCGCAGCAGTGTTATCTCCCACTCCTGCAGGAGCTCAGTTTCTCTGACTATTTTCTCAACTGCTGCAGTAGTGATGTCCCTCTGCTCCCACTGGAGCTCAGTTTCTGTCTAACCTTTCTCCACTGCCGCAGCTGTGATTTCCCTCGCCCAACGATCACGAGAGCCTCCCGGTCAAGCGACTAACCCCTCCCCGTGAACGGCGCACTCATCAGTCCTGCCCTCGACAAATTTTGGGGGTTGTCCGTACATTCCTGGCTCCTGTCCCGCATTGGTTCTGCATCTTTTGGGAGTACTCTGGGAGCACTCAAATACCGAGCTGGAGCCCTCTCCTCAGACAGCACACTAAATACGCATTCTTTTACTCTATCTGATTATTTGTAAATGTGAACTCGTGAATGCACAATTCGAATCAAGTAAAACGATTTAAATTTTAAATGGAGTGTATGCATGTTACAAGCGCTCCATTCAACATTTTATTCATTTCATTTTAAGTACTGTGCAATAACCTTAAATCAGGGACCCTTTCAATGAGAACATACAGTAACTTGAGCTAAAATGCCAATGTGACTGAAGAAAATTATTACAGAAGATGAGGAAAAGGTGTGTCATAGGTGGAGGCTAATCAAGTTAGTGAACCATCTTGAATGATAACTACTAATTCTGTCTGGCAAGAAAAAAAAAACACAACTTCAATATGATGACAGAGCAGTTCACATCTTTCCAGACCTGGCAGCAGCTGACATTTAAAACAGAGGCAGAAATTCAATGGTAGATTGAATGCAGGGGACACGAAGTGAGATGTGGATTTTGCTTTCCCTCTTAGTTCATCATGACAAAGCGTTGTTTCCAGATTCAATCCAGATTCAAACTTGTCATGAGCTATATTCTCTGTCATGGCTCTGACTGATTATATTTTATAATTTGGCTGCATTCACATAGTGACTGTTTGGGACTGACTTACAACTGGATTTACCAACAGGTGTGACTCTTGAAATGTCCTGCTCATACAACACCAAAGTCAATCCCCTGTTCTGTTCTTGTGAGTAACGCCTGTTATCAAAGTAACCGTGACTAAAATATCAAAACGGTGACGTCCATAACACCAGAACGTATCACTATATACCCAACATTACTTAATAAGTCCAATTGAGGAAAAAGTTCATCAGTCAAACCTTAATTGATCAATGATATAGTTTTTTGTTAGTGTAGTATTTTCATTTTTGGGTGGACTATCCCTTTAAAGATCCAGATGTGATGCAGAGGCCAGAAACAAGCAGACAAAACACAAGAACGTGTGTTGAATTAATGATGAGAGACAGACTGTAATGAGGGTTCTTGTTTAGGGAAGGAAGAGGACAGGGTCGGCTTGACTGCTGATGGTGCTCTCTGATCGTGTTTTGACCTTTTGCTTAGTCAGACACATAAAATAATAAACACATTTTTATTAATCACTTATGTTTTTCAGGTTCCCCTCTGGTCAGGAGATCAGTGTGGTTAATATTCATGTTATTGACAAATGCTGTTATGGTCTATTTCTGCATCATGGCTCTGGAAAATGAAAAAGGTGTGATCATATTTTTAAATATATTAAGAATTGAAACTTTTCAGTATAGCTCATTGTCACAGGTTGGTGGAGGCTAAATACAGCAATCTTTAATAACTAAATAAAACAAAAACATGCAAAACAAACATACAGACGTGGACAAAATTGTTGGTACCCTTGGTAAATATGAACAAAAAACTGAAAATAAATCTGCATAGTTAATCCTTTAGATCTTTTAATTCACAAAATTCTAACAATTCATTGAAGGAAAAGAATTGAAAATGGGGGTAAATCTCATTATGAAATAAATGTTTTTCTCCAAAACACGTTGGACACAATTATTGGCACCCTTTTATTCAATATTTTTTGCAACCTCCTTTTTCCAAGATAACAGATCTGAGTCTTCACCTATAATGCCTGATGAGTTTGGAGAACACCTGACAAGATATCAGAGACCATTCCTTCATACAGAATCTCTCCAGATCCTTCAGATTCCCAGCTCCAAGTTGGTGCTTCTTTTCTTCATTTCATTCCACTCATTTTCTTTAGGGTTCAGGTCAGGAACTGGGATGGCCATGGCAGAAGCTTCATTTTGTGCTCAGTGACACATTTTTGTGTTGGTTTTTTTGGATCATTGTCCTGATGGAAGATTTAACCACGGCCCATTATTGGATTTCTAGCAGAAGCGGTCAGGTTTTGTTTTTTTATCTGATAGAATCCATGATGCCATGTATCTGAACAAGATTTCCAGGACCTCCAGCAGAAAAAAATAGGCCCACAACATTAAAGATCCAGCGGTATATTTAACCGTGGGCATGGGGTACTTTTTATCCTGTGTGCACCAAACCCATCTGGTGGGTTTGCTGCCAAAAAGCTCTTTTTTTTTTTTTCTTTTTTTTAGGCTTTCTGAGACTCAAGACTCAACTAATCTCTGCAGTTCTCCAGCTGTGATCTTTGGAGAGTCTTTGTCCACTCAAACTTTCCTCCTCACCGTGCATTAGGATGATTTAGACACACGTCCTCTTCCAGGGAGATTTGTAACATCTTTAGTTGATTGGAACTTCTTAATTATTGCCCTGATGGTGGAAATGGGATTTTCAATTCTTTAGCTATTTTCTGACAGCCATTTTCTATTTTGTGAAGCTCAACAATCTTTTGCTGCACATCAGAACTATATTCTTTGGTTTTACTCATTGTGATGAATGATTAAGGTAATTTGGCCTTTGTGTTTCCTCATGTTTGTACTCCTGTGGAACAGGAAGTCATGGCTGAACAATTTCATGCTCCTAGTCACCCTGGTGTGCTAAAAATGTAAATATGAATGAGAATATACTTCAGAGATGTTTTACTCATAAGAATTTCTAAGGGTACCATTAATTGTGTCCAATGTGTATTCGAGGAAAAACATTTTTTTTTTTTTAAATAAAAGATCTAAAGGATTAATGATGCACATTTATTTTCACAGGCTTTTTGTTCATATTTACCAAGGGTACCAACAATTTTGTCCATGTCTGTACATAGATGTGAACGGACAAAGAACCAATCAAACAAAGGGCTATAAATACTGTACATAATAGTAATAAGATAATGAGCAACTAAACAAGACAGGGGTGATGAACATAATCAGTAGCTATGGTGATAAACTCAAACACAGAATGAGGAAACAAAATCCATGGAACAGACCCAATATCAAAATAAGAGTCTCTAGACTGAAAAACAAACATGACATGACAGTTATATCTTTAAAACTGTGTGCATGCTACAAGTTTATTTCTCATTTGTGATGCCACTGACAGTTATGAAGGTGATCTTATTCTTTTAATATCTCATGTACAGATCGTATTTGTCACGAATGTGGCTCCCACGCCTCCTCCTCCACACCACGGAGAGCCGTCACCTGAATATTGACTGTTTCCCATTCGGACTACATTACCCATAGGCCCTCATTCCTGGGACTGATTGCACACGCACCTGCACCCCATCACACTCACACTATTTAAGCCACCTTCACATGCACACACATCGCGAAGTCTTGATTTGCCCCGTGATCATTTCTGAGCCGTTTTCTTGTGGACTGTTACCCTGTTGCCGTTGGACTGTTTATTACCCTGTGATTCTCTGCTGCCTGCCCTGATCTCTGCCTGTGTACTGGACTGTGTTTGTTTGCCGCCTGCCCTGATCCTTGCCTGTGACTCGACCCTGTTTGTCTGCCGCCTGCCACGACTTCTGCCTGTCCCCGTTTATGCTTCTGCCTTTGCCCTGTTATTGTTGGTGACCTGTATCAATAAAGCTGCAAATGGATCCCCACTCTGTTGACCCATCATTACAGAAGACTTCGCCAACTAACGATCCAGCAGCGTTCATGCAGATCTCCACCGAGCTGTCTGCCCAGGCCAACCAGCTCGCGGTTCACCAGCATCAACTGAATCGCTTGACTTCTCTTACCGAGGAGCTGGTGAAAACTCTGCAGAGTCTTCGCTTCACCGCCGCCGAGGCCGCCACACCTCCACCCGCGGCTCCCGTCAGTCAGGCCTTCCATGCTGCTCCCACAATCAATCCACGTCTCGCTCTCCCGGAGAAGTTTGATGGTAGCCCCGCGAAATGTAAGGGATTCCTACTCCAATGTTCCCTCTTTGTCAACCAGCAACCATCTCTCTATCCCACCGAAACCAGTCGGATTTCCTTCGTTTGCTCTTTGTTGACTGGTAAAGCGCTGGATTGGGCAACGGCTGTGTGGAGAGAGGACAGTTCTGTGTTCCCACCTTTTCTGCCTTTCTTCAGAGCTTCAAGGAGGTCTGCGAACACCCGGAAGGTGGCAAGAGCGCTGGGGATCAACTGCTGTCGCTAAGCCAAGGTAAAACCTCAGCGGCTGAGTACGCATTACATTACCAAACCTCGCCGCTCAAACGAACTGGGTTGAGGACACACTGAAACTACTGTTTCGTAGAGGACTATCTCTGGAACTACAAGCTGAGCTGCGCATGCCGTGATTTAGGAAGATCGTTTGGTGAGTTCATCGAATTAACTATCCACATCGACAATCTCCTTCGTTCACGGCGACCCGTTCATCCACCCTCTCTCACCAATCCCACAATGGAACCCATGCAACTCGGATACACCCCACTTCATCCAGAGGAGAGAGAGAGACGACAACTTCACCTATGTTTGTACTGTGGTCAAGCCGGTCACATCAAGCTCAACTGCCCTGTTCGACCTAACCCAACCAACCCAAAGGCGGTGAGTTCCCATTATTCCACTAACTGCCTCAAAATCCCCATACAAATAACCGTAAATGAACAACATATTACCACGTATGCTTTACTGGACTCTGGGGCAGCGGGCAACTTCATGTCTGATACATTTATCAAGGAACATAACATTACACTAACGGACTGCAACTCTCCATTGACAGTGGAAGCGCTAGATGGGAGACCCATCGGAGGAGGAAAAGTGGCGCACATCACCTCCGAGCTCACACTGCAAGTCAGAGTGCTTCATCACGAACGCATCCGCTTCTACGTGATTCATTCACCCAATAACCCAGTCATCCTTGGTCTCCCGTGGCTCAGAATTCATAACCCGCTCATTTCATGGAAGGAGGGTCAAATCGTTCAGTGGGATGCCGCTTGTCATGGACAATGTTTAAAACAGATCACCCCATTACCAGTACAAACCATCTCAATTCACGAGCCCAACGCCGACGCACCCAATGTACCTCGCTTAATTATGCTGACCTGGCGATCGCTTTCAGTAAAAAGAAATCCACAGAATTACCCTCATCAACCCAGTGACTGTGCTATTGACCTTTGCCAGGTACCACGCCCCTAAGGGCAGAATATTTCCCCTGTCACAGCCGGAATCTGCTGCCATGAAGACCTACATTGAGGAGGAACTGGCTAAAGGATTCATTCGACCTTCTACATCTCCGGCGGCATCCGGCTTCTTCTTCGTCAAAAAGAAGGACGGCAGTCTTCGACCCTGTATTGACTATCGTGGCTTGAATGACATCACGGTGAAATTCCGCAACCCACTACCATTGGTCCCCAGCTCTAGAAAAACTAAGGCAAGCCAAATATTTCACCAAGTTGGACCTCCGTTGTGCCTATAACCTGATCCGCATCAGAGAGGGCGACGAGTGGAAGACGGCTTTCTCTACTGCTACTGGCCACTACGAGACCCTCGTTATGCCGTTCGGGCTGTCCAATAGTCCCTCCGTCTTCCAATCGTTTATCAATGACGTCTTTCGGGACATGCTCAATCGCTGGGTCATCGTCTACATTGACGACATTCTCATATACTCCAAGAACTTCGAAGAACACATCCAACATGTCAGGTCCGTGCTTCAACGCCTCATTCAACATAAGCTGTACGCCAAAGCGGAGAAATGTGAATTTCACCGCACTTCAACGTCTTTCCTGGGCTATGTCATCAGTCAAGAGGGAGTGGCCATGGACGACAGCAAGGTAAAGGCAGTGCTTGAATGGCCCCAGCCTCGCACGTTGAAGGAGTTACAGCGATTTCTGGGATTCGCTAATTTCTACAGGCGTTTTATAAGAAACTTCAGTGGCGTTGCAGCACCATTAACATCCATGACCAAACGACAATCAACACGCCTTCTCTGGTCCCCTGAGGCGGTGCGCGCCTTTCAGGAGTTAAAGGAACGATTCACGCCAGCACCCATTCTCCGTCATCCAGATCCTGAACTCCCTTTATAGTCGAGGTCGACGCTTCCAGTACTGGCATTGGGGCCGTTCTCTCTCAGCGCCAAGATAATCTCGCAAAAATGTTCCCATGTGCTTTCTACTCACGGAAATTGTCAGCAGCAGAACGCAACTCGACATTGGCAATCGCGAACTACTGGCCATGAAAGCGGCGTTGGAGGAGTGGCGCCATTGGTTAGAGGAGCACAACACCCGTTCACGATTCTCACCGATCACAAAAATCTGGAATACCTTCGCTCAGCAAAACGTCTAAATCCCGGCAAGCAAGATGGGCCATGTTCTTCACACGATTCCAGTTCACAGTAACCTACCGACCGGCTCAAAGAATGTCAAAGTGGATGCTCTCTCCCGCCAGTCTGAGGATGTGGAACGGTCGATTAAGGAAGAAAGTATTCTACCCACCAAACTGCTACTCGCTCCGGTTCAGTGGGACGTCATGACTGAAATCACCCAAGCCAACGAACAAACCACACCACCTTCAGACTGTCCACCTAATCGCACTTTCGTCCCTGAACACCTACGCAACCAGTTACTTCATCAGGTTCATGACTCTCCCAGTTCAGGTCACCCGGCATTACGGCCACGCAACACCTTCTGCAAAATCGGTTCTGGTGGGACACCATGGCCACTGACACCACTCAATTCGTTAACAACTGCTCACGCTGTCAAACTTCCAAGTCAACTCATCAAGTTCCAGCGGGCTGTTGCAGCCATTACCCATTCCTCAACGTCCCTGGTCACATATAGCCATTGATTTCATCACTGATCTCCCTGACTCCCGCGTCACACCACCATCCTTACAGTGATTGACCGGTTCTCAAAAACATGTCGTCTCATCCCACTACCCAAATTACCTACAGCATTTGAAACGGCCGAATTCTGTGCAACAACGTATTCCGTTTCTATGGCCTACCGGAGGATATTGTGTCAGACAGAGGACCCCAATTCACGTCTCGAGTATGGTCAGCATTCTTCAAGCAACTAAATGTCAACGTCAGCCTCACTTCTGGGTACCATCCCGAATCCAATGGTCAAACCGAGCGCATGAACCAAGAACTCACCAGATTCCTACGCACATACTGCCAACAGAACCAACCGGAATGGAGTCGCTACCTGATGTGGGCTGAATATGCCCAAAACTCACTTCAGAAACCTGCCACTGGGCTCACACCCTTCCAATGCGTCCTGGGGTTTCAACCACCTCTATTTCCTGGTCCGGGAACCATCTAATCTGCCCTCAGTAAATCGAAAGTGGATGCAGCGAAGTGAGGAGACTTGGGATTTGGCTCATCACCATCTACAGCGGGCTGTAAGAAGGCAGGAAACTCAAGCCAATCGACATCGCCGCCCCAATCCTGAATATGCCGTGGGTCAATGGGTCTGGCTGTCCACAAGGGATCTTCGTCTCAGACTTCCTTGCAGAAAACTCAGTCCCAGGTTTGTAGGGCCTTTCCAAATTCTCAAACAAATTACACCCGTTTCATTTCGTTTAAAGCTACCTGCTAATTACCGTGTCTCTCCCACTTTCCATGTGTCGTTGCTGAAACCTCCGGTGGTCCGAGAGGAGACGCGGAGGAGCCGTGGCCCGCAACCCCGCCCTTGATGATCGGCGAGAGGCCTATCAGGTTCGAGAGCTACTCGGTTCCAGGCGCCGGGTAGAGACTACAATATCTGGTCGACTGGGAGGGTGCGGCCCGGAGGAGCGATCCTGGGTTAACGCGGATGATATCCTGGACCCATCTCTCTTAGAGGAGTTTCATCGGACGCATCCGGAGAGACCGGCCTCGACCTTGTGGTAGACCCCGGCGTCCGCTTCCTCGCGTCTGGAGCCGCTCGCAGGGGGCTCTGTCACACGAATGTGGCTCCCACGCCTCCTCCTCCACACCACCGGAGGGAGCCGTCACCTGAATATTGACTGTTTCCCATTCGGACTACATTACCCATAGGCCCTCATTCCTGGGACTGATTGCACACGCACCTGCACCCCATCACACTCACACTATTTAAGCCACCTTCACACGCACACACATCGCGAAGTCTTGATTTGCCCGGTGATCATTTCTGAGCGTTTTCTTGTGGACTGTTACCCTGTTGCCGTTGGACTGTTTATTACCCTGTGATTCTCTGCTGCCTGCCCTGATCTCTGCCTGTGTACTGGACTGTGTTTGTTTGCCGCCTGCCCTGATCCTTGCCTGTGACTCGACCCTGTTTGTCTGCCGCCTGCCACGACTTCTGCCTGTCCCCGTTTATGCTTCTGCCTTTGCCCTGTTATTGTTGGTGACTGTATCAATAAAGCTGCAAATGGATCCCCACTCTGTTGACCCATCATTACAGTATTGGATGGGCCTGTGTGATTGGATTACTTCAGTTACTCTGGACAGTTTGGATGTTTGAACAGTCATTTAATGATACGGGTACAGTATTGATCATCTGCTTTTCTTCTTACTGTGATGTTGTTCTATCAGCTCTTGTTTGTTCTCTTCAAACCCCATGTTTTTTGTCTTTACGAAAGTTTATTTATAATGTTATTTATAAGCTCTTTTGGAAAACATGTTATGAGGGTGTGTATGGAAAGTATCCACAGCCTCATATTGGGCAAATAACCTAATATAAAAATCAAATTTTTCTTCAAGATGGTCATTTTTAAAAAATTTGTTTGAAATGGAAGACAATTTTTTAGCGTCATGAAGCAGTCTTATCTTATTCCTGTCTAGTTAAAAGTTATTTAGTCTAGTAATTAAATGAATGCTGTCACATTATAGAACAATAAAAGAAAAGAAATCTTGAAACGTAAATACTATCAAAAGACCCTTTCAGCACTCTCAAACAGTCACTCAGACGTGCAGTCGATCAATCTCTGAACAGATACATATATGTGGAGATTGACTGAAGAATCAGTAGTTTGATCTGTTGTTTAATACTGATGTTTTTACTTTACTTCTGAGTATTTGTAAAGTGTTCTCTATTTTTACTAAATGATGATAACATTTTCTGTTAATCAAACTTACAGATTTTCCTACTTTTGTTCCTGTGTACCTGTTCAGATCAGTTCTCATGTTACTGAACGCTGCCGTATTTGACGACAGAACTCCTACTGAAAACAGGTGAGTCAACAAATACAGTATTTTATCTAATTAAACTGAGTTAAAATACCTCCATATTCCATTATATCCATCACAAATATGTATTATAAACAACATGTTTATATTATAAACATTAACTGAGTTCACCTCAAGGCAGAAATATTCTGATCAAATTGTTCTTATTTGAATTTATATTTACATTTTACATTTATTCATTCAGATGCTTTTATCCGGCGACTTACAAATGAGAGTTACAAACAGAGATGGGCAGTATTTTAATTAAAAGTATTTAAAATACGTATTTAATTATTTTTGAGTACTTTGTAATTTGTATTTTCCTTAACAAAGAAAAATCAAATGGAATTTGTAATTAAATACTTTGAGAGAAAGTATTTTGTATTTAAAATTCTAAAAATATAGTCAAATATGTTATTTCATTCTCATAATCAATAACTTTCATCACCAGGCTTAAAGGTAGGGCAGGTCGTTTTCAGAGATGCTAGCAAAAGCGATCTAGCTTTGAAAACATAAGATCCCACCCTCCCTTCAGAGCGTCTCCAAAGCCACGCCTCCTTCAAAACACATGAACGCCCACAGCAGGGAGTAAAGCGTCATGAGAGACCGCTTCATTTGTCACAAAAACGCTCCTAGTATAACGTCACAGGTGCCATCTCTTAATTAGGATAGTTATGGCATGAGCACAGCATAAGCTCATTGTTTTGGTTTAGGAGGAACTGTAACGGTGCATTCACACCGAGCGCTTTGAAAGTCAACGCTAGATGGAGGGTGTGTCTGAAGCTTGGTACTGACACGACCGTCATAGTCACAACAGCCAATCACATTACTTTCCGGTGTTGCATGAATGCAATTGGCTAGCGTCTGCGCTAGGTATTTGCTTAAGGCGATCTGGCGCTTGCGTTGGCGCTAGAAAAGTTGAACATTTTTAACTTCTGCCATGAGCAAAGCGACCCACAATTCATTTCGCAACGCATGATGTCACCCATTCAAAGTAAATGAGAAGCGTTAACGCCAATGCCCTGTGTGAATGCACCGTAAAAGGTGGCTGCTGTTTCGGTTGCTGAGCTTGTGACCGACATCTGTCTTACTTTGCATAGCTAAGTCAGAAGCAGGTAAAGAAGCTGCTTTTGTGCTCAGTCAAACTGCTTTAAGGTCAAGTATCTAGTAAAGTATACTATCAGATATTATTCACTAAATATCATTATAGGACAGAAGATTAACGCAAATGGCTATAACTTGTGAAATGACTTGTTAGCTAAAGCATGACGTGTGCTGTCTAGTGATGTGCAGTTATATCTGCAGGCGCTGCAGATAATCCACGGATGGGTAGGTCAAGTAATAAAAATAACATTAATTAATTGTGGGTGAAAACACAGTCGATCATGTCTTATATTAATGTAACCATAAATATATTAGGTCTGTGCGTTCATTCTTAAAGTGACAGCAGCCTAATAAACCTGCTGCAATGTTAATCAAGCAACAAAAGAAAAGACAAAATCACTCACTGCTCCTGACAGAACAACTTTAGTATCTTTATAAGGATCATCAATATATATTTAATTGTTACAGTGAGGACTGTGCAGTGTAATTTCTTACTTTAATGCTACCGTTAAATAGTTGTTAGTGCTTTTTGAATACTTTGGCTATACATGGCAACAGAGAGCAACTCTCTCTTACTCTCACACTTCAAATGATTGCGTGTAAATTGTTTGTATTTTTGTATTTTCAAATTACTAATTACTTGTATTGTATTTGTAATTTGTAACTAAATGCTTTTGATGTATTTGTGCCCATCTCTGGTTACAACAAGCCATTCATTATAAACTAAAGAGTCAAACACAAGAAGCGCTCAAAACAAAGTTTCAGACCAGAGCATGTGAGCGGAGCGGTGTGACGCTCAGCTCAATATTCCGCTCTATGTGCGTGTGCTACACTCAGTTGCTCACGGCCCAAGTGAACGCTCCACTCATGTTCCGCTCGCCCTCACGGGTAAAAGAAATCCCGCTCAGATTCCGCTCCAATATGAAATTTCTCTGTAGTAGGCTAATTGCTTTTGTAATGAATTTCTTAAATAAATTTACAGTAGTAGGCCTATAAGTAACAGTTATGATATTTCAGTGACATTACAGTCTGTACTTTTATTAAATTAACTTTATTAATTAAAAACATGTCTAGTCCCTTGGCAAACTTGCCAATAAAATGCAATAACTTGTATAATAACGTATATTTGATTTTTGTTATTTTATTTCCATGAACATAACTGCCGTTGCAGCGCACAAGACACACACGCACACGCCAAGCACACACACACACACACACACACAATGCATGTAGAACACAAAACACATCTGGATTATCATGCCCATAAAAAGCACACACAGATGAAATGCATTTAAAATCTTATCAAAACACACCTGGATTATGGCGTTAATAAAAGGAAACATGCATTCTAATGTTGATATAGATCAAAACTGCAGAGAAATGCGGTCTATTAAAAACGTAGGCTATCAATCTTTACAGCACATTAGAATTTATTTTTAGAAAAATTAGCTTAGACAAAGTATGAGGCTTCAGGCTCATGCGGTGTGCCCGGGACAGTAATTCAGGGGTGGAAAACACGCGCTAGCACTGGAAGAACCACTGCGGATGCTGAAGATTTTGCGGCGACACTGGCTAGTCGAAGGAGGGATCCAGCATTAGTTTTCCAAAATCCTAGGACGTCTTCCTGTGGGCCTTTTCTCATTGAGCCCAGGTACTCCTCCATTTCGCCTCTGGCACTGTCAGCTACACTTGAGTTGCTCTCATATGAGCAGAAAATGCGGGCCTTCTTGGGAGTGCTTCTGGCCTCAGTCACTGTGTCCACATTCTCCACAACACTGCATTTTGCCTCCTTCACCAACAGTTCACGAATCTCTGTGAGTTGATTGCTCACTGTACCATCCCTAATAATCTATTCGGTTTTAAATCGTGGATCCAATACAGCCACCAACACAAGGTCCATGTCAGGATAGAATCTGTTAAAACGATTAGACACGTTATCTGACAGTGTCTCCACAAATGCACGAATGGGTAGGGAGCGGATCTCAGGCACACTGGATAAAAGCTGTTTAATTTCTATTACAGCTGGAAGAATCATACCAAGTTTTCCGAGCTCTTTTTGCATAGCAGTTGTAAGTTCTGCCAGTGTAACACTTCCCAGTGTGTAGAGAATAAATCACAAAGGGTGGTTGCATATTTAAAGTGAATTTTATTCTGTAAAACAGAGATTAAAGGTTTTAGTTGCGCGCAAAACCATCACACACCATCACTCACAAGGTAATCTCGCTTTCAAACTCACGCGAGAGCACAGTGTCATAACCACTCCATGCAACATGGCCGCCACCTGCTGGCGTTCTACGAGACTAACATTTAAACACTACTGTTCAAATTATACTAATCTATGGCTCACATTACTGGAGAGCAATATTCAATCATTGTGCTACACTCTTCCCTACTAAATTTAAAATGTTTACCAACATTTCAAACTTTACTATTATTGATGACCAATCCCTGTTCCATCAAACTCTTAACAATAGTAGTGATGACTTTGATTTCAAAATACTTGAAATACACTCTACAATAGGTCAAAATAACCACTGGTTGCATTGTCCATTGTCGCATAATGATATTATACTTCAGCAACAGTAAACACTTATTTCCTCGTAACACTCTTTTGTAATAGACTCACTTTTGGCCAGACAATTCTTTAGTCTACTACCCCCTTTTTCGTTTACTTTATAGAGTAAGTCAACAATGTTCTTAGTTGCTTATGTTTAGCAATTGAAAAATCTTTTTTCTTCCACATTTACCATTGTCCATGAAAACATCTGTTTCCCTGCAAGTCCTGATTAGGTGTGTATAAACAGTGTAAGTTTAACTGGGTACCTCTAACATTGTCCAGGGTCGCCACAGTCTTTGGACTGCAGACTCTTTACTCACATTTAGTCTATCTATCGCAACTTCCACCACAGATGGCTGACCCAATGAGTCATAAGTCAGAATTTTTGGACGACGGCGTTCTCTCCTTGAATAAGAATTCACAGGTAAGGAGTCATCATCCTCACTCTCACTTGATGCTTGTTCTTCTGATACCTCTGTCTGTCCCAAGCAGGCATTCCAAGATCATCCTCCCTTCGCTCCTCTAGCACCTCTTCTGCTCTAACATCCTCCTCCTCAGTCCTCTGTGGCTCTCGTTCCCAGTGCTGCTCCACACTTGGCGTGAACGGCTCTGCTTCAGGGTTGAGGCAAACAGGATTCCGGCACTGACTCGAGGAAGTAGGAAACTGTAACACCAGCTCACCATCGTGAAAGTCCTCGTTCTCTGACACATCACTCTGAACTTCTGTCAAGCATTTACGGTCTTTTTTTCTTACTTTTATCTTCCTCACTTTCTCTGGTTGTGGCGTTGCTTCTGAATTCTCTAGTGGCAAACTATCACAAGGGAGAAGTAAATTCCGATGTAACACCCTCATTTTACCTCCTCCTTCAGGTACCACTTCATACACCGGACTTTCGTCAGTCCTTCTTTTGACAATCACGTACACCCTGTTTTCCCAATACGATCGGAGCTTGCTAGGTCCTCCTCTCTCAGATAGATTCGAACTAGCACTCGTCCACCAGGCTGAAGGTCTACTCCATGAATTCTCCTGTCATACCCTGTCTTACTCCTTGAGGTTTCCCTGTCAGCAGTTCTGGAGGCAATCTCATAAGCTTGACACATACTCGCTTGCCAATTCTTCACATATTCGGCATAATCCTCATTCCCTTCTGTTGGCGGCAAGTTGAAAAGCAGGTCAATCGGCAGACGTGGGGAACGACCATAAAGCAAGTAGAAAGGGGAAAAACCTGTGACCTCACAGCGAGTACAGTTATAAGCGTGAACCATCTTTTCCAATGACTTTCTCCATTGTGTCTTTTCTGCATCTGTAAGTGTGCAAACATAGACAGTAATGTTCTGTTAAAGCGCTCTACCTGTCCATTTCCTTGTGGGTGATAGCAGGTAGTATGAGATGCTCGCACATCACAACACTTCTGCAGCTGACACATCAACTGGTTCTCAAATTCCTTACCCATGTCATGGTGGATCTTCTCTGGGAATCCGAAACGTAAAGCAAAATCATTAAAGATCTTGTCCACCACAGTCTTCGCTGATTTGTTTTTAGTAGCATAGGCCTGTGCAAAACGAGTATAATGATCTATGACCACCAGAATGTACTCATACCCTCCCTTACAGGTTTCCAGATGTAAAAAGTCTATAGACACTAACTCAAACGGTCGTGTGGTGATGATTGAAACAAGAGGAGCTCTTGTGGCCTTGTGTGGTTTCTTCCGCATTAAACACTCACACTCATTGGCAATGAACTGCTCTGTGTCACTCTGCATACGAGCCCAGTAAAACCGATCACGAATCAAATTCACAGTCCTCTCTACTCCTAAGTGTCCCATTTCTTTATGGAGCTCATTGAATACAGTCTGGTGAAACTCCTTTGGCAAAACAAGCTGATCCCTTCCACCAGCCTTTCTGTGAAGTATGCCATGCTCATTGATGTACAATTTTCGCCACTGTCTCAGAAGCATTTTCACATCCGTCGGCTCAGTTTTGAATACTTGTCTCGATGGTCTCTGATTATTAACTTTAAACTGCAGGACTCGACCGATTACAGGATCTTTCCTCTGACTTTCTAAGATTTGATTCAGTGTGAGCGGTTTGACTGATGTAAACACAGCGGCATCATTCACCATCTGAAGGGTTTGTACTCGAGTTGCTGTAACCCATGAAAGCGGGGTGTCTTTGCCTACCAACAGCCCCTGAAAAGATGCACTGATGACTTCTTGACTCACTCCTCCAGTGCACTGCTCCATGAATTGATCAATGTCCACTGGCATCCGGGACAGACCATCAGCGTCCGCGTTGCTCTTGCCAGGACGATATTTTATGGAGAAGTTGAAATCTGCCAGCTGAGCCACCCATCTATGGCCTGTGGAGTTGAGCTTGGCTGTGGAGAGAACATAAGTCAACGGATTATTATCAGTGTATACTGTAAAATGTGGAGCATGGTACAGGTAGTCTCTAAAACGTTCACATATTGCCCATTTTAATGCTAAGAATTCTAACTTCCCTGAGTGAAGGTGGTAATTCTTCTCAGGCATGGTTAGAGTTCTGGAAGCATAACCAATCACCACCAATTTACTGTTCTGCCTCTGATACAGCACGGCACCCAGCCCATCTTGCGATGCATCACAGTGCAGAATGAACGATTGGGTGAGATCTGGATAGCCCAATATTGGTGGGGTGATCAGTTTGTCAATGAGAAAGTTCAACGTCTCTTGATGGCTTTGAGTCCACTGTATCGGTGTGTTTGATGAGAGACCACCTTGGCGTCGTCGGCTGAAACATTTTCCTCTTACTCTTTTCTCCACAGGTGCTGCTCCCTCAGGAGGTGATGACAATAGCTGGTACAGGGGTTTCGCCAGTCTGGAAAAATCAGGTATGTATGCACGATAATATGAGATGAATCCAAGCAGCTTTCTCAAATCACCTACAGTCGCTGGAACTCGATCTTTTAAGGCCTGCACGGGAGCCACTTCAGCAGGATCCATTGTATATCCGTCTCCTGACACGAGGCGTCCAGGAATCTCACCTTCTTCTTAAAGATCTCACATTTCCGAGGGCTGAGCTTTACACCATGCTGCTGATATCTCTGTAACACAGCTCTGAGGTGACTGACATGGTCTTCAAAACTAGGGCTATGGACAAGATTATCGTCAAGGTAGGGTTGGCACACAACATCTCTAAGACCTACCAGACACTCCTCCATATTCCGTTGGAATTCGGCTGGTGCTGAACTGAGGCCGAAGGGTATCCTCACCCAATGGTATAAACCCCATGGGGTTATGAAGGCAGTCAATGGTCTGCTTTCCTTGTCCAGGAACCCCTGGTGATATGCTTTTCCCTGATCCAACACTGAAAACCAGGAACTGCCAATTAAAGAATCCAACATGTCCTGAATTCTCGGAATTGGATGTCGATCAGGTACTGATTTTCTATTCAGTTCTCTGTAATCACAACACAGTCTTAATGTCCCATCTTTCTTTCTTACACAAACCACCGGTGATGCATAGGGTGACCGGGATTTTTCAATCCATCCACGATTCAGTAAGTCTTGTAAGTACTCTTTTACTTCTTGATGTAATGGTTTTGGGACTGACACATATGTCTTTTCACAGGTGTGGTGTCGTGAAGTGTAATGTGCAGGTTCAGTGATGGAATACAGCCGATATCATCTTCATCAAATGCAAAGCATGACACTCCTCCTTAACAACTGTCTCACTATCTCCTTCTGTGTTCCACTCAGATGGTCAAGGGAGACTGGAGGTTCCCAATGACTAGGTTTTTGTCTCTCTGAATCAATTTTACTCCGAGTTTCCTTCCTTTTACTGTTGTCAACACTGTGCTGGTCTTTGCTGTCTATGGAATTGTCCCCATTTATCTGTCCTGTAGCCATAGGTAAAGCAGATTTTATTACTTGAAGATGACCTAGGACTATTCGGCGATCTAGGGTGACAGCATAGTTGTTAGTGTTAGCGATTGGCACTGGTACAACAGCTAATCTGTCAGCAGGAACATTAACTAATCCTTCTTCGATAGCGACCCCTTCTGGCAGTGAAGGCTCTTTGCTTGGGACTAGGAGTAGGCTTTGACCTTTAAACTGTGACCCTGTATTGACTTTAACCAATGCAGTCGTGACTTGATTAGCTGATAAATAAATTTGTCTCCTTCCTGTCTGCACGATACCTGCTTCATTTCCAGAATCTGTGGACTGAATTAACTTGATCACCAACTTTGCAGTCTTAAATGGCACAGAAAAGGCTCTACTCACTTCGCAGATGGTATCTCTCTCTGACTTGTGGCCTCTGTTGACTGAGAACTGCTTCAATTACGTTAAAACCAATGATAGGCTGTTCTGCTACATGTGGGTCAGTGGAAACTAATATCGGAACAAGTAATGGTGGGGTAGCACTTGAGTCTTGGCCTAAACTGAACTCCGCTTCGATCCAGCCTAAGAATGGTATGACAGTCTGGTTTACAGCTAACCCAACCAGGGTACCGGACTCCAGCAGTTCGTGGAGAGGTCTCACCGTTTGATGAGGTACATATTTTTTTCTCCATTCCTCATTGATAACACTTGCCTGTGCACCCGTATCCCACAAAACTTCCACAGGAACTCCCTCCAGCAAACAGTGAACCAGGCATTTTCTGCCAATGAGGTTTATCAGTTTCACATTTTGGTAAAGAGAAGTCTTTTTCAAGTCATTCAGCTTCACAGTATGCTTTGAGTTATCGAGGGGGGACTCTGTTTCATGGGCTACTGAGGGTCCCGCCGCAGCAGCCCTTTCCCATTTCCCTGCTGTTCTCTGGGTCGCCGACAACCCCTGGAAAGGTGTCCCTCCTGTCCACAACGAAAGCAATGTTCGCACTGCTCACCAACTTGAGCTTCCTGACAGGCTCTGCATCCTCGCAGTCTGTTGACATTTACTGGTGTTACTCTGTCTGTTCTTCCTCGCCGCTTAGCTGTCTCCATTGTCTCATTCACCATCTTTTTCATTTCTAGGACTTCTCTGAGCTGTTCAATCAGTTGGCCGGTGTTAGAGTCTGCCCGTCCGCTTGCCTTGACTTTTTGCTGATGGTAGCAGAGTCACCTTTAACTACAGATGCTCTGTCGTCTCTTTTGGGCTCCATACCACCTTGAAAATGTAGCTGAGGCTCAAACTGACATATACTGGTTTGTATTTCACTTAGTCTTGGCGACTTGCTCATTACAGTCTTTTCAGTTTTTGTTGTCGCTCTTGTTCTAGGTTTGCAGCTTCATTCACTCGCTCTATCAGCTCTTCATCTTTGATTCTAGGGTTGCTCAGGTAAGGCTTGAGCTGCAGCTTCACAGCTTCACTTAGCAGTCCGGTCTCTATGGAGCGAAGGAATTTTCTTTGAATTAATTCTGGGCTAAACTGTTCATCTTCATCTTCCTCACTCAATTTCCACAGTAACTTTTCTCTGAGCTCAATTCCTCTGAATAGAAAGTTCTGGGCTGATTCTTTGGGTCTTGTGAAATGTTCATTAATTTTTGTAACAGGTCAGATGGCGGATCAACTTTGAAATGCCCCTCAGAATTGTCTTCAAGGTTGAAAGAGTGAGATCTCGTTTTATTTCGAGCATGTCTCTTAAATGGAGGCCTGGGCTCACCTTGGCGTGTCACAGCTTCAATGATTTCTGCCTCTGAATGACCCTTCCGCAGTCCCGACTCAATCTGGTTCATGAGGCTGGTGTAGGACAGTTTCTCTCGCTGTCCTGCTTCCCCAATTTGTCCACAGATCCGAAACTCTCTCCTTAGAGTCACCTCAGGCAGCGCAGGTGGTGTAACTGTGATAGCTCTAGTCTCCTCCTCAGCCGTTGTTCCATTGCGACAATCTCCTCCTCAAGTGTCTGACGGGCTTGAGCTTGTTCCATCTGCAGTCTTGAATACTTCTCTTTCAACATGTCCAACTCATTAGGCTCATCTGGTGTAACGTTACGATGCAGCTTCGGTTGACTGTATCAGAGAGTCTATTAGCGACAACAGATCCTCCAGACACTGAAGAAACACCTCTTTATCCTCTGTTTCTTCAATACCATCCAGTGTTTTCTCCACCAGTCTGATGAGAGCACGTCGTGTTTTGCTTTCAAAACCTCCAACCGGCTCATAACATTTTAGATGTTTACAGACTGGCACGAGGTCAGAGTTGTTCAGCTTCAGTAGAGCTACGCTGATCTGATCACGCAGCTCATCCATGCTTGCCATTTTCCACTGCTTTGTTGTCTAGATTCGTCTCTGGAGCTCACTCGTTGCAACTTGCAGCTCCTGGCTACTTGGCTCGCCAAAATATGTAACACTTCCCAGTGTGTAGAGAATAAATCACAAAGGGTGGTTGCATATTTAAAGTGAATTTTATTCTGTAAAACAGAGATTAAAGGTTTTAGTTGCGCGCCAAAACCATCACACACCATCACTCACGAGGTAATCTCGCTTTCAAACTCACGCGAGAGCACAGTGTCATAACCACTCCATGCAACATGGCCGCCACCTGCTGGCGTTTCTACGAGACTAACATTTAAACACTACTGTTCAAATTATACTAATCTATGGCTCACATTACTGGAGAGCAATATTCAATCATTGTGCTACACCAGTGGCATTAGCACATCAGTCAGGGCTTGGAGTTGAAGTACGTCATTCATGGTCAGCTTACTGTGCTCGAACTTCTCAGCTTGTTTTGGAATTGCGGGTCTCTTTCAAACATTTTGAGTACTGATTCGATCATGCACAGCTGACTGCTCCACCTGGTGACACATGCTGGGATGGGACGCACACCTAGTTTATCAGTCTCCTCAGTGTTTAAGGTGCTTTTCCTAATTCTCTTTACCAGTTTTGCCGTTTGTGTGATAACTTTGTCTACATCAGTGCGACTATTTATTGGTGGATGGTGGACCTTCCTCTGTGCCATCTTCCTCAAGGACCTCTCCTCACCCTCCTCTTCAGTTGCACTTTCATCATACCCTGGGAAGCCTTTACCATGTTACTACTGCTGTTGGTCACAACCTGACAACTCCAGTGTTGCAAGACACTTTCGTATTTATGAAAAACATTATCTGCTGTGTGGTGTCCTTTAAGATGTTCACAGGAGAGCAACACAGTGTTACCATTAAACACTTCATCGAGGAAACTTGCCACAACACCCAGAAAGCTGTCCTCTTCTGTTTGTCCAAATGTCTAAAGTAAGCACAAAGCCATCTCCTAACTGCAACAGCTTTCTAAGTCTGCCTTCCATCTCGCTAGGAGCATTTGGCATCAGAGTATCACGTACTGTACTGTAGCACCGGGCTGGGCAACACTGACAAAATGATGCATAGCCTACCCTCTCGTTCACCTTTTTGTGAGAGGTTCGTAATCCAGGTAAACCATCTTAAAAAATGCATCATCTAATTCTTTCTTCCGTGCATTTGACACAGGAGTCTGTGGACGCAGGAGAGGAAAAATATTCTTTATCTCCCTTTGATTGGCTGCAGTTTTTTCTGTAAAGAACAAATGTGCGTACCTTATATTAGCGTATTTACTGTTGCCTACTACATCAAAATTTAATAAGTGGTTTAATAACTTATGTCTAACTTTACCTTAAAAATATGTAAGCTACAATTCTGTTAACTATTCATATTGTGTGTTGACTATAGGTTATTTTTAGTTGCACTGACATCATTGCATAACGAATTAACAGTTCATTCCCAGATGTCAGCATGTTTTAATAATTTGTTTCCTCATTTTAATTAAATCGTGCGCACAATTAACAATATAATAATTTGTTCTCTGGTTTAATAAATCGTGCCCACGTTGTAGTAATTTGTTCCTTTGTTTTAATAAACGTGGCCATTGGCCATGATTTACTAAAACCAGGGAACGAATTAAGAAGTTGTGGGAACGAATTTAATTTGTAGCCACGATTTAGCCTAATCAAGAGAACGAATTCTTAATTCATGGGAACAAAATCTTAATTCGTGGCCAATGGCCACATATTTTTGTCTGCATGTCATGAGCAGGGCTCCATACAACAAGATACCTTACATTACCTATTTATCTAGGCCTGTTCATTTATTATCAAATGGTATAGCTCACCTTTTGCTGCACCAGCATGTTAGTGTAGCACATCCTCGTGCTTTCTGACAATGTGCTGCTTTAGATTCCAATATGAATCTTTGCTAAGTCTCACAGTTTCTCCACACTCCCTTTCAATTTCTTCTCCCTGCTCATTCTTAACTTTGATTTTTACTGTGCATTTTATGTACAAGGCTTGCAACTTCATTAAAGCAATATTTGAACTCCATATTGCTCCACTGTTGTTTAGCTATTTCACAAATTCTTGAACTAGTAAATCACCAAAGGGCATTCTGGGTTGAGCAAGCGGCACTGAGCGGATTGAGCGAGTGGAGCGGAACGTTCAGAAAGGCTCTCTCCGCTCCGGAGGAAATATTACCGCTACGCTCCGTGCTCCGCTCACATGCTGTGTTTCAGACATTGTTTATGTAGGAGCCAAATGTAATTTTTAACCACTACATAGCAGTGTGGACTGGGAGGAGTCAGTGTAGGTAGGTCATATGATATTTAAACTTCTCATGAACAGGTGGGGGCATAGGCGGAGGGTGAACCAACTCTATGGTAAGGCTAGATGCGATTCCTCCATAAAAACAATTAAGTCTATGTCATGAAATAAACATGAAAAATCGTCTATCAACAACCTACACATCCCAGCATAAACGCAAAAAAATACATTATTTCCAAATTCTGAATGAATTAGGCCTAGAAAGCGTGCATAAAAGCATTCCCTTTATAACCACTAAGCTGTCACTCATCTTAATTCATTGCAATCTCACAAAGTTCGGCTAATCGATTAAGCTGACTGTACAATGAATATCTTATTTGGCCTACATAACTATACTTTTTGTGAAAAGTTAAATTATAACGACAGGATTTGAGTGTGCAGATCTCAGCACTGGACAAGAAATCATCAGATATGTTTGTGATAGGCTACATTGCTCAATGCTGCAAAAATAAGTTGCAAATAGAAAACCTGTTTATATTAGTTTTAACGCTCTCAAGAGCACAATCACCAAATCTGTTTATGTTTATCAGTTTCTGATGAGACTGAGAGCATTAGTGAGAGTGCAGAATTCAGTCAGAATTCCGAAGTTCAGCTCGTGCACTGAACAAAACTCCGGCGTTTCAGCGATGACTGACTAATTTCAACACCTCTGACTGGCCATTGCAATTGTAAGCTCAACAGAATCGTGTGTGATTGGTTATAGTGCGCAACACTGTAAAACACGTAAAAGTATAACCAACATGAGCAAATGATCTATATTAAATGCCGCAATCAACACGTTTCATTTAATTTTCATTTTCACTTTATTACTAGATTTAGTTTAAATGTGCAGATGCATTTTTGGCCAAGCCCTAGTTAATTTTTGACCCATGGCCAGGGAAGGCTAAGCCTTACACAAGCTCCGCCTATGGGTGGGGAACAGAGCCAGGAACCCATGTGCTTTATTTTAAGCTGCAGTTGATTTCATTAAATGAACACAAAGCAAAAAAAAACAGATTTCTGCGTGGACAATGTTTTTATCCAATGCATGTACAAGTGCAGAACACCTTATCACCTCTTTCTGGGCAGACAGAAAGCCACCATTATATTTATGTGGATCAATAACACACTACAACATGAATATGGCCAATAATTGATTGTTTGTATTGTTGCACAGTTGTTTAAATGTTTAAATATGAATGTGTCCTCTGTTCTGTCTCAGTGAATGGTGAAGGTGCACTAGGAGATCTGAGGATCGCTGTCTTTTCCTCTGAATGTCTCTGTCTCTTACCCCTAATGATCCTGCTAATATCTGCACCCTGTGAGTATAAACCTTAATTACTATAATTTCATACAATCAGTTAAAGAGATACAGGACTATTCACTCTCATTGAGCGAGCAGCTTGGACACATATGGGTTATGAGGATGAGGATGAGCATTTGATGACAGGTTTTTCATTTTCACATTTCATTTTTCATTTTCACACACCTCTGTTGGTGCCAAGCTCCCCCTCTTTCATATGCACTGCAGTCAGTATAATGTACTATAAAATAACATGAATAGTGATAAACATGAACATAAATAAAGATCCTCTCACCTGTCATCCCCATTTTTGAGCATACATTGGAAAATGACATACTTGAACTTAAATAATTGCAATTCATAAATGTTTTAGTCTACTGTAATGGTTTCTTTTAAAAGAAGACAGAGGTGTTGTTGCTGTTGTTTTTAAAGGAGGAGATTTTTGTTAACTGGCAAAAACGCGCAAAGAGCGCTCCATTTATAATCACTACAAAACTGTCACTCATCTATGGGCCCTATTATACACTCGCTGCAATGCGACACCAGGCGCGCCGCAAGTGTTTTTTGCTAGTTTCAGCCCGACGCAGGTATCATTTTCATGTCCTGCGCCACGTTGTTTAAATAGCAAATGCGTTTGCGCCCATCTGTTCGCCCATGGGCGTGCTGGTCTGAAATGAGGTGTGTTCAGGCACATTGTTGGCGCGTTGCTATTTTGAGACAACTGAAATGAACAACTGAAAATGACTGTGCCATTGACCAACTGAAACCTGGTCTAAAGTCAATGGTGCAATATCTGTTTTATTTAAAGAGCACATTAATAATATGCGCCTATATGCGGGTGCACAACGTGTGTACACTCTGCTTATTACAAACAAACAGTGATACGCAGCAGCACACAAACATGCCAGATATTAAAAATAAAAGGATTACAATGTAAAAGAATATTATTGTGTGCATTAAGATAAGGCTTTTCCTGTAGATGGTCTGCTTATGCGCTTTAACCTCGGGTACAAGCAGATCTGTTTCCTCACTATAGAAGCGTTCAGTTTTTCCACTTGTAAATTCCGCCATGTAAATGGCGAATCCGCCATGGCGCAAGCACAACTGGCTTTTAAAGGGAATGGGAGACGAGACTCTGATTGGTTTATTGCGTTATGCCCAAAACACACCTATTACTCATTAAGAGAATAGGGACTCCGTAAGTGCAGAAAAATGTTTGTATTTTATTTTGTATTTTCGGTATGCATTTCCGGTATTTTGGTCACACAGGTGTAGGTGGGTATTTAATTGATAGTATTTCCTGTTTTTTTTTTTTTTTTTTTACCGTGTAGAGAGGGGTGAGTAGCCTGGAACGCTCCCTTTCTGTTGATTGTTTTTAAACATTACTAATCCTAAACGTTTCTACAGTTTCAGGTGTTATATGAATATATTTCATCTCAACAATAAATGGATTTTAAATGCATGGAAACGCATCACAGAATATTTCCTGCTGCTTAGCCTCTCAGCGGCTATAGGTTGCCACTATAGGAACAACCCTTTTAGACAATGCGCCGGGCGCACTGACTATTTTTTCCGCCCTTAACCCCTTAAGCCCGAAGTGTCCTGCCGGGCGGAACACCACCCCGCTAAAAACATGTACTCCAATGTGTCATACAGCTCAGATAATCATGTGTTGTATGTCATTTGAAAGGTCCCCTGGAGTAGAATACAACGAGTATAATTGATTTGTAATGGGAACAAAATAATATTTTAACACAGATAAAGTGGTTATACTGTGAATATAGATTTTATTTCATGTGTAATTTAATCAATTGTTTAAAAATATACATATTTTAAAATATTTTAAGATTTGTGTCCCCAACTTTAAGAAAAGGGAGATTTATTTGAACTACTTCCTGTGTTTAAAGGTCACTGCAGGTGAAGGTTGATCTGAGAGGCGGGGGTGCAATGCTATTTCATTCTGACTTATTTACACTGTTAAACAGTTGCATTCTCATGCTAAACATGGCCAAAGTTTCAAAACACGAGTTGGACGTGATGGAGTATTTCTGTGCCAAATACACTACTCCCGGTTTCTGAGAGTTTTTTCGAGTATGGCCTGTATGACGTCAAAAGAGGGTGGAATTCCTTGTATAGGCACTTCTCCTGATAAGCGTGTGCACACACAAGCAAGAGCATCAACGCGTTTCTTTTGGGATACGGAAGCAGAGAGATTTTTCAACAATGGCTGTGTCCCAATTCAGGGGCTGCACCCTTCAAGGCATCGAGGCAGTCTCATTTAAGAAAAATAACTGTTAGATTGCAACGTAAGAAATTACACCTCACAATGAGTATCAGAGTATCAAAGATGAAATCCTTGATGAAGTATTCAGCCTTCAAATGTGTTACGTCCCCAGCTAGTCTAGGGTTTAAGGAACAGGTAACAGAATAAATGTGGTGTGATGTGGAGGCAGCAAGGTGCAATTCCCATCCCTAGGGCTTTAACAAAGACCAAAGGCAACTCGATATCAAAAACAAGTTCTTTTATTGTACAAATGTGGGAGGATTTTAAGGCTTCAAGAGGGGCAAGGCCAAAATAACAAACAAACCTCTAACTATTAGAAAGAAACTAACTAAACTACAAAAAAAAAAAGAAAGAAAACAAGATACAATAATAAACTAACTCCTAACTAGCTTAAACAAGAGAAAACAAGATATAAAGAAAATGGCGCCCACCTCTCTACTAACCCTTCCCCAAATAATTGACAAGATCAACTTAGTAGGTAAAGAAACAATAACAAAGTATATACAAAAGGAGATAACTTACAAAACAAAAGGATTTTCAGGTAGCACCAAGTACAACAACAACAACAAAAAAAGTGTCAACACAATGACACTAAAGGAAAGGTGTCAATCAACAAAGTATAAGTCGAAACAATATAAGTATAGAAGTCGAGACAGACAGACAGAGAGAGAGAGAGAGAGAGAGAGAGAGACAGACACACACACAGACACACACACAGAGACAGACACAGACACAGACAGACAGACAGACAGACAGACCTCCTCCAATCACATCAGATCACCAATCAGTAGAGAGAAAGAGAGAGATAGAGGGAAAACAGGGAGAAAGGGAAAAAACAAAAACAAAACATACGTCCTTGGACGTAACAAAATGCGATCTCTGAAGGACGCAGCCTCTGAAATGAGACGCAGCTCCTGTCACCAAAGGAGTGTGTTTTTGGTTGTGAGGGAAAGATGACCTTTTTCAGCTTCCCAAAGAACCCAGCATTAAAGGAACAGAGGATGAAGTTTGTTTTTCCGGGCAGCAACGGAGTTGTTGCATGTATGTTTGTTTAAATTTCGGTGATGAATACTTTGTAAACAAGTCCCAGTTCGGCGCTGGATTTGCAGATCGCGGGTGGTGATTAAAGCTGCATCAGATGTCTGTGTTTTGTTGGCAATCGGCGCGCAAAGTGCATATAATGTAAACAACACGAACGTTTTTGTTCCCTTTTTATTTATGTCGCAGCTAGCAGATGATCTCTACACAGAAACTGCGCGGCTTGTGATTCTTTAGCTCCGCCCACAGCACTGACGGCAGACACGCCTCCAGGAGCTCTGTTTTTTCAGAAAGACTCGGTTTAGCGCATCTATCTTTTATAAATATGATAAAACTAAAGACTTTTCGGAGATATGAAGGATGCATTGTTACTCTATATATACTCAAGATTAACATGAGATTGGCAGAAACTGTGTGTGATTACCCCAATTCATTTTTATACATTTTGCCATTTCACGTTTTGCACTTTATTAGTGTCTGTATTGTTACACTGATCATTTACACATTGTACATATTTTGAATCTTTGATAAATATAGTCTTATTAATATTTCCAAAATGTCCTGTTATTATGATGGGAGCCCCCATTAAAAAAATAAAATATATAAATATTTTACTGGATTTGTGAGCTTTGTGCTCATTTGTCTGTGGTGTTACTGTCTCCATTGGGGAAATGAATAAATATCCAAATGTCCTTAAGCTTCCATATTATCTGTGCTTGAACAGTTTCTAAATAATCCACTGTGTTCTCGCTTTGCTCTGAACACACAGGGATTTCCAAAATAACATGTTTGCAGACTTGTCAGGTTAGTATTGATTTGAGATTGATCTGAGACTTTTGAATTCACATTTAGTAATTGTCAAAAGCATAAACATGCTGTGCAAATATTGTTTGAAATCCATGTCTTATCCTAAACTCAGAATGCAGAGAGGAATACTCAAACTCCAGACACACAACAGAATCAGAGTCCTCAGGTGAGTGTCCATCTCAGTCTCAGACTATTTACTTCATATTAAACTGACGTCCCACAGCAGAAAGATTGTTTAAAATTCATGTCCTGTTCTGAACACAGACTGCAGCAGGATCTGATGAACCTCCAGCCACTGGATCTAACCAGAACCAGAACTCAGAATCACATGAAATGAAAGCGCTCATGGAGAATGAAGATCAGGGGACTGGAACAAATGGAGAAACTCAGCCGGATTCAGTGGTGTCACGAACATAATCAGAAATGAGAGAAAAGTCTGTAGATCAATCCCACACACTGATGGTTTGATCAAACTATCATGAGCTCAGACAGGTATCAAGATCAGTGTCATTCTTCATTTCTAATGGAGATTTAACTGATGTTATAACTTTAATTGTACTGCTTTGTGTTATTCTTTGCATTTTCTTTTTCTTTTATGTAGTGTAAATAGCTGTGAATAAATGTGTTTAATGAACTGTTTATTAGCTTTTCCGTTGATGTGTATTTATGTGAAAGGGGACATGACAGTGAAGTGCTCAAGAACTGTGTACCTGCCGTTATCTGTCATCTATAAGATCTGCCACTGAAGCATGTCGAGCACCTGAGAGCTTACAACAACAGTTTATGGGAGTTTAAGGGGTCAAGACATGAGAAATCAAATTTGCTTTGATCTTTTGACATATAAGATTTCTTTGTACCATTAAAACATCCTGCAAGTTTTGCAGCTTAAAATGTCCTCCTCGTCATAAACAAAGCATTTATTTAATTAAGTTTCAAAAACAAGCTTGTTTTGATATTATGGGATCTGTGACTGACGACACATGGGCAAATACATTTGCATATGCCCGCCTCCAGAGCAAGACATCGCCAATAGTTTTACATCATCACACCATCCACACATTTTCATTTATTGACACAGAACTCATGTTTAATGTGTTCATCCTTACATCATCTATAATACAATATACTGTTAGTCCAGAGAGTATTATTAGTGAATAAATACATAGATCTGCATGAAACACTTGTTTGTCCTAATGTATGGCAGTAGAACATTTGTTAAGCGTGCCAGAGATTTGGGTTCTAATCCGCCCTTGAATAGTTTATTTTTTTTTTTCATTAATGTGCCCCTATTATGGATTTCTGAACATTATCTTTCATGCAGTGTGTAATGTAGCTGTATGTGAATGTAAACAGTCTGCAAAGTTGTAAAGCTGAAAGTGCATTATAAATAAAGTTATGGACCTTTATCACAGCAGAATTGGTTACTGGAAGTGCTCATCAAAGCAGTGCATTGATTCTTCTGGGTTATGTATATTTTCAATGTGCTTTATGGTCACTGTCCTGTCAGCAGGACACCTATGTTTTCTTCACTATATTACAATTAAATCCTAATCTAATCATGACAAACTACAGTAGTCAACATTTGAAGTGGATCAGAAAAGTTCATCAAAGTTGTCCTAAGAAGAAGGTTTTAGGACAACTTTGATGAAAGGTTTTGATCCACTTCAAATGTTGACTACTGTATATATCGCTGGAAAGGTCTAAGACTCCTAAATAGATATTTCACCACTGGCTTGTGTTACAAATTATGTAGGAACAGTAACAGATTAATTTGGTGTCTTAGTCGAGAGTTTCTTAGAGACTCTCTATAAAATAGAACTTTGTTTAGGCTGTTTAGGAAGAAAATGAGAGGTTTTGACAATTGCAATACAACAGATGAAATAATCAATATACATACAATATAGTATATACTTAACATGGCAATCTTAAAAATCTCAATGCAATTCTCATTAAATCTTTTAGAGAACTGAATTAGAACTTAGTATATGAAGATCTGGCCTTTGTTGTTCTTTGTTGTTGGCCCTTATTTTCCTTTTGCTATTGCTATTCCTAATACTGCTGCTACTCCTACTGCTACTACTCCTCCTCCTATTGCTGTTAGTGCTGTTTGCCCATAGTCTCTCAGTTTTTGTTTTAAAGCCTCTTGTTCAATCTTTCTCTGGGCTTTTTTATATATCTCATTAGTGTAGTGCTGTCCTCCATTGATCCTCACCATTTCATCAATCTTCTGCAGCAGTTTTGTGACCTGAGAGCGATTACTCAAGTCTTCATTGTTGAAAGAGTGAAATCTGCCACCGCACTCATCAACAAGAGCCTTGAGATCATTACTTTCACTGATGTATTCATCTAATGAAATCCCCTTCAGATAATCAGCGTGAGTGAACAGAATGATGGTGTGATGAGAAGCTTCTTCTCCAAAGTTTTCCTGAATCCATTTCACTGTTTTCTTCTCTTCTTCTGTGAATCTCACACCCAGTCTGATGACCAGCAGAAACACATGAGGGCCAGGAGCAGACATGTAGATGCACTTCTCGATCTCTTTCTTCAACTCTTCTTCACTCATTGATGTGTCATATAGTCCTGGAGTGTCGATCACTGAGATGATTTTATCCTCCACTGTTGTCACATGTCTTTGACAGTGTCTAGTAATAGACTTATTATGACTAATGACTTATTAATAGACTAATTATGACTTATTAATAGACTAATGGCTGAGCATTGCCGTTCCATTTTTCACCACAGACTTACATTGGAAAATTGTGGAGTGCTGTGGCACCGACTTCATCATACATGCCTACTGAAGTCATGCATTAAAGTCACTTTATGACTTGAAATAGTCTAGAAACACTTTAGCCCACACTTTAGTCCACAAACATTTGCTGCAGAATGCTGAACACATTTACCATCTATTATTGTTTATATAAAGGTCTATGTTCTCTAGTGGATGAATACATTCAACTGTGAGCCACTGCTGTACTCATACAGAGCAAATACTCTTCTGTTATCTGCCACTGATCCTTTTTTCCTTCCAAACCAGCCACAAGAGAAAATGAGGAACAGATGGAATACCTGCAAAAGAAATTATTTCGTTTTTTAATCCTGTTTAATAGGCTACTTTCCCCTTAAAAATATACCGCGTGTGTAGCCACGTGACTCCGCCCTGTCCGGTTAACACGCAGGTGAACGCCGAGTCAACACAGAGACGGCGCGTGAGTGGGAAACCTTGCGTCTTCATTAAACTGTGTCAGTTATATGTGTTTTAAGGTTTAGCAGTTTGGACATTAAAGCGATTTTAGACGATCGGATGTGTATTATTATATCGAGCTATCGTGCTCGCGCAGCTGTGTTGTGGCAAGAAAACTCATGCAAACAGCAGCTGCACAAAACGTGAAGATCGCGCGCACTGAGGAGCAGAAACTAGTTGTCAGCGCTGTCCTCTGATTTATCACTAAAGAAGCTTAGAAACTCAAAACTTATAGCATATATTTTTCTACTTTTGAAGGAACTATTTACAACCCACAGCTTCACAATTAATAGAGAGACGGTATGACTAATTCACACACGCAATCGCTCTCATTATGTACTGGTACTGTGCTAATTTATCATTATCTGATTTACAGCGAGCAGAAATCTGTAAGAAATGTTATGAACCATAGATAAAATAACTGCTGAAAGTGAGCTGTTATGTCAGATCACTCTTTCAATAGGAAAAAAATATCCCACCTGTAATAGTCAAGCATATTTACAGAACAAACCTTGTCAATGAACTATGAGGGCAAAAAAAAGAAAAAGAAAAAGAAAGAAACTAAATAATTGTTCATTAATCGCAATCGAGGTAAAATGTTAAATTAATGGAGGTTTTGATTTCATCCAGCCCTATCATCACACTCAACCAAAATGAAGATAGAGAGCAGGAGCTATAGAGGTGTCACTCTAACTAATTAACTGCTCTTCCATGTCAACTGAAAGGTCTTTTCCTGGGCAACTTAAAGGGATAGTTCACCCAAAAATGAAAATTCTGTCATCATTTACTCACCCTCAAGTTGTTCCAAACCTGTATACATTTCTTTGGTCTGTTGAACACAAATGAAGATATTTTGAAGGAAGTTTGTAACTAGGCTGCTTTGGGCACCATTGACTTCATAGTAGGAAAAAAAAATACTATGGAAGTCAATGGTGCTCCAAAACAGTTCAGTTTAATAATGAGGTTTCTGACCAATCACAAAAGAGTGGGCCATGTGACCAATCAGAGCAGAGCAGGATCTCAGAAAGGCAGGATTTAGAGAGACTGAATCCTTGATCGAACCGTTTCAGATACTCTGAGAAAAGAGCTGATGCTGCAGATATTAGATATTATAAGAAAATATTATTAGATGTTATTATTGGATATTATGAGAAAATTAAAGTGTTTTTCACTTTGGATGTAAACCTGTTGTAGGAGACTCCAAAACAACATTAGGAACCTTTAAAATATGTGTACCAAATTTCATTAGTTTCCTGCAAGCAGTTCAATTTAATTAGTTTGTTAAATTTATATAGCACTTTTCTGGGTACTCAAAGCGTTTTACATACAGAAGGGGGAATCTCCTCAACCACCACCAATGTGCAGCACCACCTGGATGATGTGACAGCAGCCATATTGTGCCAGAACGCCCACCACACACCAGCTGATTGGTGGAGAGGAGACAGAGAGATGAAGCCAATCAGTGTATGGGGAGGATTAGGAGGCCATGATGGACAGAGGCCAATGGGCAAATGTGGCCAGGATGTCAAGGTTACACCCTACTCTTTCGAAGGACATAGTGGGATTTTTAACGACCACAGAGAGTCAGGACCTCGGTTTAACGTTTCATCTGAAGGGACGGTGCTTTTAACAGTATAATGTCCTCATCACTATACTGGGGCATTAGGACCCACACAGACCACAGGGTGAGCGCCCCCTGCTGGCCTCACTAACACCTCTTCCAGCAGCAACCTAGTTTTCCCAGGAGATCTCCCATCCAAGTACTAACCAGACTCAGCCCTGCTTAGCTTCAGTGGGAAACCAGTCTTGGGCTACAGGGTGATATGGCTGTGCCAGAATCAAGAGCAGCAGAAGAAGAAGAACGCCAATGGATACAATTCAGTACTTGTCTCCTAATTAGAATAGCAATGCTTATAAATGTAAAATGCTCAGCAGACAATTGATATGCAGTTTTAACAGTATTTATATTGACTGGTTCATCACATAAATAATGAGTAGAAATACATCTCATTGGTCAGAATTACTATAATGCCTTCTGGCAGTCTGATCAATTAATGAGAGAGATGTTAAAAATCATGTTTGTTTTCTGGTTCTTTGATCACACTGGAAATGAAAAATCAAGTGAAACACATTGCATTGTGGGATACAGTATTCCCATACAGTTTACTGCTCATATTAGTGACTGTAGCAGGTCTTCTTGATGTTCTGTGTACAACACATACTACATACTGCAGTAACAGTAAGAGCAGTCAAAGTTTTATTGCCATTTAGAAACATTTACATTTATTGTATACATTTACATCACATGAAATAAAGCACAATGTTACACAATACAAAGACAAGAAGAAAAATAAATACAAACAATTGGTGGACATTTAGTAAAATCTCTCATTTTGTCTTCCATATAAAGAATCCAACATGTTTTGATCGCCATTAGAAATTACAGTAGAATTTAGAGTTATAAATGTATTAACTTCTTGATCTGCTTTCCAGACTCAGTATTATGGAGGAGAATGACTGATCATGAGCCTCTGTGTTTGGACTCATTCTGGGCTGGAAACTTGGAGGAAGAAATTAGATATAGAGGAAGGAAGGTAACAACAACTCAGAGGAGTTTTGATATGACTGAACCATATTCAACATCATGAGAAGAAACAGTTGTTCCTCCTCTTTAATCTTTGCTCATAGGAAATGTTCTGGACTTCTGCTGATGGTTTTCTGGCTGTTGTACTGCAGACATTCAGGAAGGCAAACGTTGTATTTCATGTGTTTGAACTCCAGAAATGATGTTCTGATCTGTCTTGTCATACAGTAGCAAATGAATGTTTTTCATCTGTATTATGAGCATTAATGTCTGTGTTGTGTGTACAGGTGCTGTCGGCTGTCAGGATGTTTTTCATCTGTATTATTATGAGCATTAATATCTTCTTCATGTCTAGTAGAGGTGATGGATTGAGCTTTACTGAAGTTCACTTGTGTTTGTGGCTGTTGAGTGTCTGAACGGACTGATAATGACAGAATCAGCAGCTAACAATGATCTTAAAGCAATATTTAATAATTCAAACATTGTAGAAATACAAATGGCACACATCTGAAGGTGTGAATATTCAGTGTTTCTGAAGGGTGTAAGAGACCCAGAACTGAACATCTACTGACATCATGATCCTGAACTGAGACTCAAACCTCAAAAATCATAACACTGATTTCTCTCTATTGATCTTGAAGGAGTCTCAGTTTACTGTTGAAGTTGGTTTACAGCTAGAATTAGTTATAAAACAAATCACATTACATGAATACAAAGAACAAGTGCGATGACAGTTAAACATCCTGCATATATTTACAGATATTTACAAAACCAAGAAAACATACATTAGAAAAAACGGCCTCAATAACAAACGAAGAACGAGACTGAACTCTTAAATCAGAAGTGTTTTTGTGTGATTGTTGATCATGTTTGTGAAACCACTGAATCCAGTCTCTTGGTTTTGTTGATTCAGTAGAGGCTTCATCTCATGTGATTCTGCTGTGTTCTGGTTCTGGTTTGATCCAGCGGCGGGAGTTTCATCAGAAGCTGCTGCATTCTGGGTTCAGAATAAGACATGTTTTAACACGTGTTTTCAACAGTATCACAGCAGTGTTTCTCAGTCCTGCTCCTGGAGTCTCCTCATATGAACAGTTTTACCACATAGAAGCATTTGCTGTTTAAGTTGATGATTTTGATTATTTCAAAATCACATGACCTGCTGATGATAACTTTAGTATAACTCTAGTATATAATATAGTACTTGTGCAGATGATCAGGATGTGGTGTTACAGATATTTCAGGTATTACAGAGTCAATTATCTGCGGGAGGGACATGTTCGGTTCACTTAGTTTTGTCGTGGCCATGAGATCATTTTTTCAAGGTAACAACATCCTCATGTCGTGGCCTCGAGACCGTATGTTGAGAGAATGATATATTGGCATTTTAAAACATGTGATGTTGCCTATAGACGGCATTCAAATGAAGTTTGTTATTATCAATACATGATAAAAGAATATTAAATAATAAAGGCCAACAAGAAAAAAATTTTATTCATCCCATCCCAGCCTTTTAAATCCATTCACTGATCATGTGTGTTGTCTAAGATTATGGAAAGAATTATCTATGACCAGATTGAAAAATATATTGGTAAAAACAATATTTTGTATGATTTACAGTCTGGGTTTAGGCCTTTACATTCAACTGAAACTTGTATATTATATATGACAGATTAAATAAGGAAAGCGGTTGATGATGGCAGATTTTGTGGGATGGTTATGTTGGACCTTCAGAAGGCATTTGACACCATAAATCACACAATTTTATTGTAAAGTTAAAGGCTGTTGGGTTTGATGAGAAATCTCAGGTGGGTTCAGTCCTATCTTGATGACAGAAGCCCGAGGGTCGACATTATTGTCTAGTCCTTTATTTATTAATTGTGGAGTTCCTCAAGGGTGTCACAGACACGCCAGGTTCCAACATCACCCAATCACAGCGCACTCAATCCCCAGAGTACTAATCATCTGCACCTGCACCTCATCTACTCACTCATCACCACATTCACCACACTCATCACCATATAACTCACTCACACACATTCAGTCACTGTCCGGTCTCGTACGCACATAGATCGCTATATGCTTACCTCTTGGACTCCATTGAAGCTACCTACCTGTCTCCTTCGTCTCCAAGTCTCCTCGTGTGGTTCCAGTTTGTGTGTGAGTGTCTCCAGTCTTCCTCGTCAGCCATCTCTTCACCTCATCATCGATCATCACCCCTGCAACCCAACAAAAGGACAGTATCACTATTCATCGTCACCTCTACAACTTACTATATTCATCCTCACTCACCTGCACCTCCGTTATCTCTGCTGTGTGTGATAATAAAGTCTTGTTAACCGTTACCTCTGCCTCTGCCCAGTCTGTATTGTAACAGAAGACCGGACCAAAAATCTTCGTCACACACAGCATGAGCCAGCCGGATCCCATTCAAGAGCTCGTCGATGTTCTTCGGCGAGCTCTTTCCACCACTCCAGCATCACCCATTCCAGCGATCACTTCCGCAAACACCGCTACCTCTCCTTCACCACCTGTGCACGCCAGTCCCATGGCGAAACCGGCGCCCTACTCTGGTTCGGTGGAGGACTGCAGCGGATTCCTTCTGCAGTGCTCGCTGGTCCTGGAGATGCAACCGCACAACTTCCCCACCGAAACTTCAAAAGTGGCGTTTATCATCTCCCAACTGCAAGGCAAGGCGCTCCAATGGGCTGACTCTATCTGGTCCCAAAATCATCCTATCACTCAATCATACTCCGGTTTTGTGGCTCACTTCCGCGAAGTGTTCGGGAAGCCCATCTCTGATTCTTCTGTTGGTAGAAACTTTATAATTTGAAACAAGGATCGCTCTCTGTTAATGAATATGCCTTGCAGTTTCGGACTCTCGCAGCATCCAGCGGCTGGAATGAGCAAGCTTTGATAACAACATATCGTCAAGGACTGGATCCTCGTGTGCGGTTGCATCTCGCTGCATACGAGGATTCCATCGGCCTGGAATGATTCATTCAGCTCTCCATTCGTTTCGCCACTCGTATGCAGTTGTGTCTAGAAGAACACCAGGGCCAGCCGCTGTTTTCCATCTCAGCCCGCCGACCAGAATCCGTCAGCTCCCCAGAACCAGCCAACGAACCCATGTCTCTGGAAGGCACACGGCTCTCCCCTGCTGAGCGACAGAGACGGCTGACCCAGAATCTCTGCTTATACTGCTCTCTGCTTATACTGCGTGTTCTCCTGGGCATATTCTCTCCACATGCCCAATTCGTCCTCCACGACCCATGGTGAGTGCCATCATTCCATCAATTAGAAAGATGAAGCCCTCACCACTACTGTAACACTTACTGCTTCTGACATTTCCCTTCCAGTGGTCGCCCTCCTCGATTCTGGGTCAGCCGGCAACTTCATCTCCGGCACCCTCTGTCGCCAGCTCCACATCAAAACCACGGCCACGCCGACCACCTACCAGATACGATCAGTAACAGGAGAAGCCTTAAGCCGTAAACACATCCGTCATTGCACCGAAGCCATCCAGATACAAGTCGGCCTTCTTCACGTTGAACACCTCCATCTGCTGGTTCTGGAGGGATCCACCGCTGACGTGATTCTAGGGCGCCCCTGGTTGGAGCAGCACAACCCTACACTCTCCTGGAAAACTGGCGAAGTCCTGAAGTGGGGCGAAACCTGTTTCCATGACTGTTTCCCTGGGCTTCCCATTCCTCGTTCTCCACGCTCTGAAGCTCTTCCTGTCTGTGCCACGACCATCGAGAGCCCAATGGACCAACGCTCTGTCGACATCCCTGACTGTTACGCCCCCTTCAGCGACGTATTCTGCCCTCAACGAGCTTCCAAGCTGCCTCCACACCGGCCATGGGACTATGCCATCGATCTGCTTCCGGGTGAACCAGTGCCTAGGGGAAGGATATACCCTCTATCCATCCCGGAGGAGAAGGCCATGGAGGAGTATATAAAGGAAGCTCTCGCACAAGGATATATCCGACCATCCACTTCCCCTGCTGCTTCAAGCTTCTTCTTCGTGGCCAAGAAGGACGGAGGCTTGAGGCCCTGCATAGATTACCGCGCCTTGAATAATATTACAGTCAAGTTCCATTATCCCCTTCCTCTCGTCCCTTCAGCCCTAGAACATCTCCATGGTGCCACTGTCTTGACTAAACTGGACCTCCGCAGCGCTGCACAACCTCATCCGGATACGCGAGGGACGAGTGGAAGACCGCCTTTGTGACACCTACCGGCCACTATGATTACCTCGTTATGCCGTATGGCCTGGTCAACGCCCCCTCCGTATTCCAGGATTTCATTCATGAGGTGCTCCGGGAGTATCTCCATCGGTTCGTCCTGGTTTATATAGATGACATCTTAATCTACTCCCGGAGCCTGGCCGAACATCGCCACCACGTTGCGGAGGTCCTCCAACAACTCCGCAAGTTCCATCTATTCCTCAAGGCAGAAAAATGTTCATTCCATCAGTCATCAGTACATTTCCTCGGATACATCATTGACAGCAGTGGCATCCGGATGGACGAGGGGAAGGTGGAAGCCATCAAAAACTGGCCAACTCCCTCATCCATCAAAGAACTGCAAAGATTTCTCGGATTCTCAAACTTCTACCGCCGCTTCATCCACAATTACAGCTCCCTAGCCAGTCCACTCACCAACCTGCTCAGACACAAGCCCAAGTCTCTGTCCTGGACCCCTGAGGCCACGAAGGCATTCGACCACCTCAAGGAAGCCTTCACCACCGCTCCTCTCCTCATCCACCCCAACCCAGAGCTGCCCTTCGTAGTCGAGGTGGATGCTTCCACCACCGGAGTTGGAGCGGTGTTGTCCCAGCAGCAGGGGAATCCCAGCCGACTCCATCCATGTGCCTTCTTCTCCCGCAAGCTCAACCCGGCGGAGAGAAACTACGACATCGGCAACCGAGAACTCCTAGCTGTGAAGCTCGCCCTGGAGGAGTGGAGGCATTGGCTGGAGGGAGCCAAACACCCCTTTCAAGTTCTCACAGACCACAAGAACCTAGAATACTTACGATCCGCCAAGAGACTCAATCCCAGACAAGCCCGCTGGGCTTTGTTCTTTACCAGATTTAACTTCACCATCTCCTATCGTCCTGGCCCAAAGAATGTAAAAGCAGATGCTCTCTCCCGTCTCCATGCTCCAGAACAAATCCAAGAAGATCCAGAACCCATCATTCCTAATGAACTTATAGTCAGCCCCATCTCCTGGTCCGAGGAGTCCGTACCCTCCTCCAATGCCTCCACCAACGCTCCGCCGGGTTGCCCACCAGGCTTGTGCTACACCACGAGATCACGGCGCACTCCTCTCATCCACTCAGCCCACACGTCACTTGGCACTGGTCACCCGGGGCCAATGAAACTCTCTCGTTGCTGAGGGAACGCTTCTGGTGGCCCAACATGGCAGCAGATGTCAGAAGGTACGTGCAGGGCTGTAAGGAATGCGCCATCTCGAAGAGCCCACACCATTTACCATCCGGCAAGCTCTTACCTCTGCCCGTTCCCAACCGACCCTGGTCACACCTAGAGTCGACTTCATCACCGATCTCCCAGCCTCCAACAACAACACCTGTGTCCTTGTGGTAGTGGACCGGTTCTCGAAGTCCTGCCGCCTAATACCCTTGAGAGGCCTGCCCACTGCTATGGAGACGGCGGAGGTATTATTCAACCATGTTTTCCGATACTTAGGTATCCCAGAAGATATCGTCTCCGACAGGGGTCCGCAATTCATCTCCAAGGTATGGAGGGCCTTCTTCTCGCTCCTAGGTGTGACCGTCAGCCTAACATCTGGTTACCATCCACAGTCGAACGGGCAGACGGAACGGAAGATCCAGGAGATCGGTCGCTTCCTCCGTACCTTCTGTCATGACCACCAGGACTCTTGGAACCAGTACCTGGGTTGGGCCGAGTACGCCCAGAACTCTCTCCGTCAGCCTTCCACCGGTCTCACACCATTTCAATGCGTGCTCGGCTACCAACCCCACTGTTCCCTGGTCTGGGGAACCCTCTGACGTACCATCTGTGGATTACTGGTTCCGAGAGCGAGAGGGTCTGGGACTCAGCGCATCACCATCTGCAGCGAGCCCTGCGCAGACGCAGGATGACAGCAGACCTTCGCCGGTCCGAAGCTCCCTCCTACCAGCCCGGTCAGAAGGTCTGGCTGTCAACCAGGGACATCCGCCTGCGTCTGCCCTGCCGGAAGCTGAGTCCCAGGTTCATTGGTCCATTCACTATCAGCAAGCAGATCAACCCTGTCACGTATCAACTCCAACTTCCTCCACATTATAGAATTCACCCCACATTCCATGTTTCACTACTCAAGCCTCACCACCCTTCTGTTCCTCTCTCCACAGGACCTGGCGTGGCAGCCTCCGAACCCCCTTCCACTTATCCTGGACGACGGCGCTGCGTATGAGGTTCATGAAATCCTGGACTCCCGACGCCGTGGTGGCCTTCTAGAATATCTAGTTGACTGGGAAGGCTACGGCCCCGAAGAACGCTCATGGGTCCCCAAGGGATGACATCTTGGATCCCAACCTCCTTCAAACCTTCCATACTAACCACCCTGACAGACCAGCCCCCCGTGGAAGAGGCCGACCACCACGACGTCGGGGTCCTCGGCCCTCAGGAGCGGGCCGTGGAGGGGACACGCCTACTGTCACAGACACGCCAGGTTCCAACATCACTCAATCCCCGGAGTACTAATCATCTGCACCTGCACCTCATCTACTCACTCATCACCACCAGCATATAACTCACTCATACACATTCAGTCACTGTCCGGTCTCGTACGCACATAGATCGCTATATGCTTACCTCTTGGACTCCATTGAAGCTACCTACCTGTCTCCTTCGTCTCCAAGTCTCCTCGTGTGGTTCCAGTTTGTGTGTGAGTGTCTCCAGTCTTCCTCATCAGCCATCTCTTCACCTCATCATCGATCATCACCCCTGCAACCCAACAAAAGGACAGTATCACTATTCATCATCACCTCTACAACTTACTATATTCATCCTCACTCACCTGCACCTCCGTTATCTCTGCCTCTGCCCAGTCTGTATTGTAACAAAGGGAGTATTTTAGGTCCTTTATTTTTTCTTTTATATATAAATGACCTTAAAGCAGCGTGTTCAGAGGAGCTTTTTCTTTATGCTGATGATGCAGCAGTTTTAGTGTTTCATCAGGATAAGGGGGTCTTAGAGGAAACAATGACTTTGCAGCTTCAAGAGATGTCCAAATGGTTTTTAGATAATAAGCTTTCCCTACATGCAGGTAAAACTGAGGCCATTCTTTTTGCATCTAAAATGAAATTGAATAAGGAAAAATACTTTTTTGATTAAGATCAACGATACGGAAATACAGGCAAAAAATATTTGGGTTGTTTAATAGATAATAAATGAACGGGTGATTGTATGGCTAGAAAGGCATTTACAAAAATTAGGTTTTTAGCGAGGCAAGCTGATTTATTTATATGTTCAGTCCTTAAAATTGTTGGCAGGAGCCTTGATTCAACCCCATTTTGATTATACTACCTCCTTTTGGTATAGTAGTTCTCAAGGTATGAAAGATAAATTGCAAAAGGCTCAAAATAAATTAGTTAATTTTAAAAGTTAATTCTCAAACACATTTGCATAGCGAAATATTTAAGGAGTTTAAGGTTTATTGACTGTAGAAAAAAGGGTGTTTTTTTGTTTTTTTAAATTGGGTATGACGATAAAATTGTTAATAATGTGGTTCCAAGCTATTTAGAAAATTATTTTTACATGGTGAGAGAACAGCATTCCTATGGTACTAGGGGTAGGAATTTTAATATTTGTCCATGCAAATTTAAAAGTTTGGTAGGGAAAAATACGTTTTATACACTGGTGCTATTGAATGGAATAAATTACCAACATCGATAAAGGAGTAAAAGATTTTGGGAGTTTTAAAAGATCAATAAAAGGTGGCTGTTTGGTGATGTAAGTTAGCTTGCTCTGTGGTGTGTTTGTTGTCAATAGTGATTGTATTTGTTTAAATTGTAAATTATCTTTTTTTTTTTTTTTTTTTTGATGGGGAAATGAAGGGAAAATAAAGCAAATCCATTGCAATGAATAAAAAAATGTAACCAATAGGTCTGGTAATAATAATGATAATAATAATCTAAAATATTAGATAAAAAATGTACACGGCATATTCTTTTAACATTTATTGAAAAACTTCATTCGAATGCTGTTTAGGCACCATCACACACAATAGCCTACAATAGGCAATACGTTAATATAATCATTTCTTAATTCCGTGCATTTTTGTGACCACGACAAAACTAAGTGAACTGAACATGTCTGTAATTATCTGAAGTGGTTTGTGTCAAATGAAAGAAAGTGCTGATGTTCTCCAGGAACAGGATTGAGAAACACGACATCTCTGGAGAAAAGTGTTCAAATCCACAATAATTCTGACACTAACCTGAGATTCCTGATTCTGTGATCCAGCGGCTGGAGTTCGACGAGACTTTATTGCCTTCTGTGTTCACGACAAGACATTCATTTACACACAGATCTTCACTAAATGTGTTTCTGACACTTATTTAAAGGTGCAGTCAGTAATTCTGTCCACATTTAAAGGAAAGAAAAGCACATTTGACAAATCCAGTTTAAATGATGTAGAGTCAGGAAGAAACATAAGGTGTTTTCTCTCGTCGCTCATGTGTGTCTGTATGAAGACTTCAGTCAGAGAAACATGAACATAAATCACTGAGTGCACCTTTAACATCAAGTGATACTGCAGGTGAATTAATAAAATCTGATTTACATTAAATATGACACTAACCTGACATGACTCCAGACATGGTTTGATCCCTGTGAGTTCAGAGACAGAGGAGGAAAAGAGATTTACAGGATTATTCAGATTCAACACATCAGACTGGATAATAGACGAGTCCTGGTTTAAACAAAGAAAAATAACCTTCAAATATCCAGTCTAGAAACGTGAATGAATTTAATGTGTCAATATGAGTTAATATGAGTCATAATCATTATACAAACAGCAGAAATATCTTTACTGATGTCCTCAAAGACCACAATAAACAGCAGTGAAACGCTGGCTGTGAATGAGTTATAATGAGTGTTTTTCTGCTGTAAACTGTGAGCGTCTGTCAGTGAATCAGACTGAAGATCACAGTCAATAAACACACATGAGATCACAACACAAAACTGATCATTTATTCCCTGAAAAGATAGATGATTGGTCACATATGTGGTCGTATTTTAAAATAAAAATCCCTTAAACAAATATGAGAGGCATCAAAACAGCTGAAGTGAATGTGATGAATTGAATTGTCTTTAAGTTCAGGTTATACTCACAGGGTTCAAATACCAGTAAAACCATCAGAAATAAAGTGAAGATGAATTCAGAGGAAAAGACGACAATCCTCAGATCTCCAACTGCACCTTCACCATTAACTGAGGATGAAAATAAACAACAGGATTTTATTTACAGCATGAACAGCTGATTATAAGGGTTATTATTGCTCCAAATTAATATATGTGAATGGAAATAAGAGTAATAACTTTGAGATGAAGCTGATTTCTGCCTCAGTCAGATTTTACCATTCGCTCAGTTCAGATTAAAAATGCTGTATTCGTTTATGATATGTATTCTCCACAGAGTTCATGGTTTATATGCAGATATTACTGTATTTAGATGTTGAAGTGTTCATTCACCTGTTTTCAGTATCAGTTCAGTCATCAGAGCAACAGAGTTCAGTAAAACAACACCGACTGATCCAAACACATACACAGGAACAAGACGGAGAAGATCTGGAAGATCAAATAATACAGTTAATATCATCATCATTAGATCAAATAATACAGTTAATATCATCACCGTTAGATCAGATGAAACTACATTAACAACCACTACAAAAAAAAACATATCAAGAAAAAAATCTCCACATCTTTCTAAATCTGATTCTTAGTCTGTTTGGAGTTTGAAACTAATAATAAATTATACAAAAATATTCTGTAGAATAATAATGTTTTTCATCATTCATTCACAGTGAAATATTACAGTAAAATAAAAACAGCAGCTGAGGTTCCCTGAACTTCATCATAAAAATACATCTGCAGTGTTTCAGGATTTATGGATTTAACTTAAACTTACAGTAAAACCTGTATTTCATTAACTGGTGTAATGTTAATATACCAGAACTAAAATACCATAAAAACACAGGAGGTGATGAGACAGTTCAAAGTTCATCACAAGCAGCTTCTCCACAAGCTGATGAAGTAAATATTAATATACAGAAGGTGCTCAGAGTGTCATTCACACAAACACTAAATCATGATGACACACACTGAAATAATGCAGTTAACATGAACAACACAAGATGTAACATGAAGCCCTAATGTACATAACTAAGAAGAAAATAAAAAAAGAAACAGTTTTTTTCTCTGTATATAGTAAAAAAGTGTGCAAAAGGCCGGATGCTTTAAATGTCCCATATAATCCTGACCAATCACAGCGCACAATGTTACCATTGCGTCACGTGTGCTGAAGCGGGCGTGTTGGAATAGAGAGAGAAGAGTCAGCGCATGTTAGAGTCTACAGTTTGTCATCGTCATTATAGTTCATCCATCGATGCTTCATTGCTGTTCAGTTTAAGACTGTATTGAGTTGCTGTGTGCGTATATATCACGTAAGTGAATATTGTCCACATATTTCCCGTTTTACAGAGAAATGCGTAGTTTAATTTGCAGTCTAAACAGTAGCCAATTAGCATCATTCTGCCTGTATTCATCTTTCTGTTCAGTGTATTTTGGAGTTTTTCTATGTGATATTTGATGTTAGATGTTTATGTATTGCACACTGTGTTATTATTGGATGCACGTGATTTGGAGATTATTATTATGGCGCAATGATCAGCGGCTTATCTCATGCTTGTGGCATGCCCAGTTCCCATTCAGTCGGTCACGTTGACGTCGACGTCGGACAGACCGGCGAATAGGAATCTCGCTAGAGAGGCCAATCTACTTCGAGTGTAACTATAACGAGCCAATGCATATTGGCATGCAATCATATGCAGCAGCTGCTCACCGCTGCATGCGCGGTATATAATGAGCAGCAGGTGCGTTGCATCTTCAGCTTTTAAGCCGGGCGAACCTTATGGTTTTCACGGAGTGGTGATACAGACGAGTCTTGGTGCAGGCGGACAGCATGGCAGCGGGTCGATCTCTCCTTTTTCTTTGTTTTTGTTGTTTTCCTTTTATTGAGAAAACCCCATCCAGAGAGAGTGCACACGACAGGCTGCACTTTCCCTGTCTGTGTTGCGGCGGCCGTTCCCCTGCGTGCTTCTGCACATAAAAAGAGTTCAATCCTAAAAGAGCTCGCACAAGTAGACTCGCGTCTTTTTAAAGATGTCGTTCTACTTGTGTGTTTCTGGATGCGGTCGTTATCTGTCGCCGCGGGATGGTCACCAACGCTGTATCGCGTGTCTGGGCTTAAAGCACGCTGAGGCAGCGTTTGTGGACGAGCCATGTGCTCATTGCGGGAACATGACCGTCTCGGAGTTGCGATCTAGACTCCAGTTCCTGCAAAGGGGCGGAGTCCCGGTGCCGCTGCCTCGTTCCAATCCTCCTCAGAGGGTTGCTTCGGGCAGCGGTGCTGGTGATCTGAGGATCACGGTGAGCGCGCTTCCTTCGAGGGAACCAACCCCTAGGAACCCTCATCCCTCCTGCACTCCGCAGCCAGTTGAGCTGCCGGAGGAACGCGATGGAACCATCCCAGAGGTGTGTACCATCCGTATCGCTTCGGAGCTCCCAGGATGATAGAATGTCGATCGCTGCATCGGAGGGTGAGCCTGACGCTTCGGGATGATGATTCGGCGCAGCTGCCTCGCTTCGGGGTGACAACTCTGTGCCTGATTCGGACCCGGAAATGATGGCTATGCTTTCCCGGCCGCCAACAGGGTCGGGCTCGTGTGGAATCCTCCACCGTGTCCCGAGCCCTCACGGCTGGACGATTGGTTTCTTGGGGTGGCCAGGGCTGGTTCTCAGCCCCCACCCCAGTTCCTTTCTTCCCGGAGGTGCATGAAGAACTCACTGGCACCTGGGCGGCACCTTTACTGCCCGAAACCGTGTCGGTGGGTCCTCCTCCTCACCACCCTTGGCTAAGGGTTACACGCGCGCATACCCCTGTGGAACGGGCCGTTGCTATGCAACTGTGCCCTAACTCCACCTGGCGGGGAGCCGTCTCTCCCTTCTCGGGCCTGTAAGTACTGGTCGGATCTTACCGGCAAGGCTTATCAGGCCTGTGGGGAAGCCGCTTCTGCCCTGCACGCTATGGCGTTGCTGCAGGTCCATCAGGCCAAGGCACTGAAGGGCCTGCACGAGGGTGGTCACGATCCACAAGTTCTCCAAGAACTTCGCGTCGCAACGGACCTCGCGCTTCGCGGCGACGAAGGTCACGGCGCGTCAGTGGGTCGTCGTGGCGATGTCCACTTTAGTGGTCCAGGAACGCCATCTCTGGCTGTGTCTCGCGGACATGAGGGATACCGACAAAGTCAGGTTTCTTAATTCCCCGTGTCCCAGACCGGCCTTGTCGGGCGACGCGGTCGAGAACTTTGCCCAGCAGTTCTCGGCTGTACAAAAGCAGTCTGAGGCCATTAGTCACATCCTGCCGAGGCGGTCAGCTGCTGCACCTCCACCGCCCGCAGCACCTCAGACTGCTCGCGTCGCCGTGGCGCCCCGCGGCCGCCCCGCCTCCAGCGCCTCAGCAGCAGCCATCTTCGGCGCGCCGTGGAGCCGGCCGCGGTCAGGGTGCCCAGCCCGTCCAGTTCGCCCCAAGAAGGGCGGCAAGGCTAAGTCGAAGAGGCCCTAGGACGGGCGACCCGGAGATGGATGGGACTGCTCTTCAGGAGGCGGTGGCCTCACCGCTCCTTCCCCCGGAGGAGGGCCGGTGGAGAATCCTTTGTTCCCTTTTCTTTCTGTTCCGCCGCTGGTCCAACGGCCAGCGGTACCCAAATTTTCAATAAAAGAGCAGTTTCCTTCATCTCCGGGTCCGAAGAGGGCTCGGAGAGCAGTGGGAGGAAAAACCTCACCACTCTCATCCCCTCTTCTGTCGTCAGCGGGCAGCAGCGAGCAGCGGGCAGTCAAAGCCTTGACTGCTCCCTCTGTCCATCCTTGGAACCAGGTAAGTGTTGCACGCCACACTGTGACGCCGCTCGGGCCGCCTCGCAAAGAGAGCCCCGGGCGCGTCCTGTGTTCCACCTCGCTGCCCCTCCGCTGGTACGCCTGTGGTCCCCTTTGGTCCCGCTTATGCGGTCTCTGAGAGCCTGGTTAGCGCTCCCCAGTTCGCCTCGCTGGCTCATTCGTACCATCAGGCTCGGCTATGCGATTCAATTAGCCGGCGTCCCCCAAGTTCAGGGGCGTCCACTTCACTGTAGTGAAAGATGTCGATGCCCCTGTCTTGCGTGCGGAGATCGCGGTCCTACTGGCGAAGGACGCGATAGAGCCGGTCCCTCCAGCCGATATGAGGTCAGGGTTTTACAGTCCCTACTTCATTGTACCCAAGAAAAGCGGTGGGTTACGGCCTATCCTGGACCTGCGAGTCTTCACAAGCTACCGTTCAAGATGCTCACGCAGAAGCGCATTTTCGAGTGCATCCGTCCCCAGGATTGGTTTGCAGCGATCGACCTGAAGGACGCCAGCGTACTTTCATGTCTCGATTCTTCCGCGACACAGGCCATTTCTGCGTTTCGCGTTCAAGGTCGAGCATATCAGTACAGAGTCCTACCCTTCAGGCTGGCTCTGTCTCCCGCGTCTTCCACGAGAAAGTCGTGGAGGAGCCCTTGTTCCCATGAGAGAACAGGGTGTTCGCATCCTCAACTATCTCGACGACTGGCTCATTCTAGCACAGTCCCGGGATCAGTTGTGCGAACACAGGGATCTGGTGCTCAGACACCTCAGCCAGTTGGGTCTTCAGGTCAACTGGGAAAAGAGCAAACTCTCCCCAGTGCAGAGGATCTCTTTTCTCGGTATGGAGTTGGATTCGGTCGAACAGATAGCACGCCTCACAGAGGAACGTGCTCAGTCGGTGTTGAACTGCCTGAATACGTTCAACGGCAGGACAGCGGCTCCACTGAAATTCTTTCAGAGGCTCCTGGGGCATATGGCGGCCGCAGCGGCAGTAACCCCGCTCGGTCTGCTTCATATGAGGCCGCTTCAACACTGGCTTCACGGCCGAGTCCCGAGATGGGCGTGGCAACGCGGCACGTTCCGGGTGGCAATCACTCAGGAGTGTCGCCAAGCCTTCAGCCCGTGGTCGGACCCCTTGTTTCTTCGGGCAGGAGTGCCCCTAGAGCAAGTGTCCCGGCATGCTGTGGTATTCACAGATGCCTCTGCCACCGGCTGGGGTGCCACGTACAACGGGCATGCAGTCTCAGGGGTGTGGACGGGCCCCCATCTGCATTGGCACATCAACTGCCTCGAGTTGCTGGCAGTACGCCTTGCTCTGAGCCGCCTCAAAGGACTGCTACGGGGCAAGCATGTACTGGTCCGTACGGACAACACTGCGACCGTTGCGTACATCAACCGTCAAGGTGGTCTACGCTCCCGTCGCATGTCGCAACTCGCCCGCCATCTCCTCCTCTGGAGTCAGAAGCATCTGAGGTCAGCCGTGCCATTCATGTCCCGGTGTGCTCAACCGTGTGGCCGACGAGCTATCACGAGCTGCGCTGCCAGGAGAGTGGCGACTCCACCCCAGGTGGTCCAGCTGATCTGGAGAGAGTTCGGAGAGGCTCAGGTAGACCTGTTTGCCTCACCAGAAACCTCCCACTGCCAGTTGTTTTACTCCCTGTCCGAGGGAACACTCGGAACAGATGCGCTGGCACACAGCTGGCCCCGGGGCCTTCGCAAATATGCGTTTCCCCAGTGAGCCTACTGGCACAGACCCTGTGCAAAGTCAGGGAGGACGAGGAGCAGGTCCTGCTAGTTGCGCCCTATTGGCCCAACCGGACCTGGTTCCCAGAACTCTCACTCCTCGCGACAGCCCCTCCCTGGCCCATTCCTCTGAGGAAGGACCTTCTTTCTCAGAGACGGGCACTCTCTGGCACCAGCGTCCAGTCCTCTGGAAACTCCATGTCTGGTCCCTGGACGGGACGCGGAGGTTCTAGGTGATTTACCCCCGAGGTACTTAACACCATCACTTCGGCACGTGCACCGTCACGAGGCGTGCTTACGCCTCAGTGGAACCTGTTCGTCGAGTGGTGTTCTTCTCGCCGAAGACCCGAAGATGCCCGATCGGTGTCGTGCTTTCCTTCTTGCAGCAAGGGTTGGAGCGTAGGCTGTCCCCTCCACCCTTAAAGTCCATACTGCTGCTATCTCCGCATACCACGACCACATAGATGGCAAGTCTGTTGGTCAGCACGACCTGGTCGTCAGGTTCCTTAGGGGCGAGGCGGTTAAATCCTCCTCGTCCTCCTCCATACCCTCTTGGGACCTTGCTCTGGTGCTGAGAGCACTCCAGATTGCTCCCTTTGAGCCCTTGCAATCAGCAGACTTAAAGATTCTGTCTATGAAGACTTTGCTGCTGGTTGCATTGGCCTCCATCAAGAGGGTAGGGGACCTGCAGTCTTTTTCGGTCGACGAATCGTGCCTAGAGTTCGGGCCGGGTGGCGGCCACGTGGTACTGAGACCCGGCCTGGCTACGTGCCCAAGGTTCCTACCACTCCTTCAGGGACCAGGTAGTGAACCTGCAAGCGCTGCCCTCGGAGGAGGCAGACCCAGCCCTAGCTTTGCTCTGTCCAGTTCGCGCCTTGCGCACTGTACATAGACAGAACTCAAAGCTTCAGGACCTCAGACCAGCTCTTTGTCTGTTACGGAGGCCAGCAGAAGGGAAAGGCTGTCTCCAAGCAGAGGATGGCTCACTGGATAGTGGACGCCATCGCCTTGGCTTACCAAGCCCAAGGCGTGCCCTGCCCGCTCAGGTTGCATGCTCACTCACGAGAGGTGTTGCATCCTCCTGGGCGCTGGCTCGTGGCGCCTCGCTAACAGACATTTGTAGAGCTGCGGGCTAGGCGACACCTAACACGTTCGCTAGATTTTATAGCCTTCGTGTCGAGCCGGTCTCCTCCCGTGTTCTCACCTCAGGTCAGAGGCACGGAGAGGCCCCGGCTTGCAGTGTCGGCTTGCTGCGCTCATGCGCTTTCTCCAGAGAGTCCCTACAAGGCAGACCCTGTTGAGTCCTCCGTTCTCCCTTCGGCAGCCGGCGTGGCGGAGCATCTGGCGCCAGGCCTATACTCCGCTGTATCCTTGAGAACCGGGTTTAGGCTGGGATACATATGTGTGACCCTACAGGGATCCTATATGTCTAGTTCCACGGTTGCTCCTAAACGAAGCCTGTGTCTTTCCCTCTGGGAGAACCCACCTCTCACCAAGTTGGAGTCACCCCAGTTCTTCCATATGTAGTACAGCCCTAAGCGGTTAGTCCATATGTTCTTCTCCACATAACTCCTTCGGGAAGGATGTGGCTTCATAGCGTTCCTTCCCAGCGGAAGGGCACGCTTTCCCAGCGTTATCCAATAGTCTCACTGAATGGGTTTTGGGGAACAGCAGTGATCGACACTCTCTGTGTTAGCCCTGTCCCACCGTCCTTTGGCAAGGGGTTCAGGTGGCATACAACAGAGGGCTGGAAGGGCAGCTCCTGTGGCGCTTTGGTAGGGATTCCTATTCGTCGGTCTGTCCGGCGTCGTCGAACGTGACCGACTGAATGGGAACGTCTCGGTTACAAAGGTAACCTCGTTCCCTGAAGGAGGGAACGGAGACGTCGCCCCGTCGCCACAGGCCCTGTACCCGCTGATGCTGCCGCCTATCCGGTTCGGCTCCTCAGCGAAAACCTGAAGATGCAACGCACCTGCTGCTCATTATATACCAAGGCGCTGCAGGTGAGCAGCTGCTGCATATGATTGCATGCCAATATGCATTGGCTCGTTATAGTTACACTCGAAGTAGATTGGCCTCTCTAGCGAGATTCCTATTCGCCGGTCTGTCCGACGACGCCTCCGTTCCTCCTTCAGGGAACGAGGGTTACCTTTGTAACCGAGACATTAAATGGCATTCACGTGCTACTGGCGCCTCTTGTGGCGATGTTCAGGATAGTTACTCATAATTGTCCAATAATACTTTAATAGGCTTATAATTCTTGTCTACAGACTGTATACTGTTTAATTATTTAAATGGATGTTTATGTTTGTGGAATATATGTATGTATATATAGTAATTTCTCTTGTATAATTTGTTACAGAACCACACATGTATACTCAAACAACTCTTCAGTAAACAGAGTGAGAACTTAGACCCTGCTTGGTGTGTCTCTTCAACAAAGAGTCAACTCACACAGTTCTAACCGACTGCCTGCTGCGTTTCGCACAGATCTAAATTAGCCAAACTTGAATCTCTTCAATTCATAAAGGAACTTACTGTTAACAGGTTTGTACTGTATAATTTTTACAGTCTTTATGATCATTTTACAGTGTAAAGACTTGATCTCTCTTCAGAAGAGAAGAACAGAAGAGAAGAGAATAAAAATAGAAGATGATCAGATGATTAATACTGTACCATGTGTAAATGACCATGTGAAGTCTCTCACTGTCCAGAGTAACTGAAGAAACGCAAGCACACAGGCCCATCCCACACGATCTGAACATCAACAAACACATCATCATCGTCATGGGAACAGTTTCTGTAGTGTTAATTAACTGACAGACAAACTTTTAACTTTAGTAAATTTTAGCATTAATGTAAGAAATACTAGAAATATGTTTCAGATATATAATTTTATAATATCGCACTTTTCATTTTCCAGAGCGATGATGTAGAAATAGACCAGTACAGCATTGACCAATAACATGAGAGTTAAATACACTGATCTCATGACCGAAGGTGAACCTGAAAAACATCTTTAATATTAGTTTAAAGAAGAAGTGTATATCTGTGTTTGACACTGACTGAATACAAATCAAGACCATAAATATAAAACATCTCACAAATGTTCAAAACATCTGAACACAGATTATATTGTCTGAAATCACTGGAAGTATTTCTACTCTCACTCAAAAATCTGTAAAGATCAGACATTCATAATGACATGAGCAAAATATTGATCTCATTATGATGTCATGAGTTATGTGTGTTTATATCAGGGATCAGATCATAATTCATCAATCACTTACAGCCCATCTGTTGACCACATGTAATGTCCCAATTGTAATTTGTCACACTGAGAAACACTGGTAAAACTGCAACAATGAAGAATCCTGAAAACAGAAGAGTGATTATATGATTATATTAATAATGAGATTCACAGAAGAGTGATTATATTATAATGAGATTCACTGACAGACTCATTCACACATGATTCACTCTCAGTGTATAATGAGATCATCACTCATCATATTTACAGTATTCTGCCTGTCAGATGAAATGCTTTTATTTCAGCAGTGTAAAACATGAGGGTAAACAGGGTAAGGAGGATGAGGAGCTCAGCTGAATAATATCACGTGTGCAGCAGATGTTAACACAGATGTGATTCAATCACAGCACTGATGATATAGAGCTCCTGATCACGTGATATCGCGTTGAAACAACAGTTCCACAGAACAGAAAAAAAAAAAGGGGAAAAACTCAGGAAGAACTTCTGTCCCAAAACGAGTGTGCCCTGTTGGGTTATTCCAGAAATCAAGGTTATCTTATCGCCACATGTACCCTGAACTCTCGGTTGATTAACCCAAACCTCTCTTACTCGAGGTATGATGGTTAAATAAACGCGTTCAGGAGTAAGTTCAGTCAACACAGAGTATGTTCCCGGTTAACACACAAGATATTCTCAACCGAGCGGCGAATCCACGAGTCTCCATGGAAACAGACGCTGAGAAAAAGCGCGCCATTCTACTTCCTTCTTCTTTTATTTAATGGCGATTTACACACTTAGTGAATATCGCCACCGTGTGGTTGTGCAACAATAGCGTTTTCAATCTTTTTGTTTAATATTGAATCTTTAATCACTGATAATAAGAATCATATTGTTTGTTTGATGCTAATTATATAATAAGACATACAGCGTTTCATTAAAGAAATACATTATTAGAAAATGTCCTTTGCAAAATAAATAAACAAACATTTGAATGCAGATCCTTAAACTAACCCTAAACTAACCTGAACACCTCTGAAGTATAAACTAACCCTAAACTAACCCTGAACACCTCTGAAGTATAAACTAACCTAAACTAACCCTGAACACCTCTGAAGTATAAACTAACCTAAACTAACCCTGGATTAAGATCTGGAGCAGGGGCCTGTACCATGAAGCTGGATTAGCTGGCTAGCCAGATAAGTTTCAGATTAGTTTGTGCCAATCCTGGGTTTTAGGTACCATGAAAGTGACTTGGCTTTTAGCGGTGTACATCACCATAGTAACTTACACTCCACAGCTAACCTGCTCCGGGGCAGGTTATGTTCTGTTTAGAGATCTCAAACCGAAATTGGGCCAATCAGATGTGAGCAAACGACACTGACACATCCAACGCAATGCAATAAAGTCACTCCCTTCTCTTCCTCCAAATTAAAGGTCACTATATAGCAAAAAAAAAAAAAAAGAAAAAATTGTCTGGCTTTAATGATAATTACTTAGAATTATTTTAAGATTTATATATGATTTATATAATTATTATATGATATATATTATTATTAATTTATTACACACAAGCGATTTTAGTTTAGCAGTTATTATTAAGCATTTAGTTTTAATGAATATTAATATATACAGATCATATGTAAGATAAATAAGCTGTAAATAAACTTTAAATCTGATGTGACCTTATATGTTTGAGTCTCTATCGCTAGGCTATATATTATCAACTATATAAACTAACTTCACAAGTTTTACTTGCACTGATAGAGCAAGACAATTTCTATTATCTGTCCTCTTTCATGGACAAGTATTTTCATCAGTGTAAATGAGTTTAAATACTTCATTTTCTTCAATCTCTTAACCTTCAGCAAATGAGTTTTGAATCGCGCCGCTTCTCTCTGTTGATTGGCTGTTCACCACTGATGTCACTCATTCATGTGCACACGCTCCACAAAGCCTGAGTTGACAAAGAAAGTTGATGATAAGCATCATGGTACCAACAAAGCCGGATTGGAGTGGTTTGGTTTTGTCAACTCAAACTTATCCTATAACCCTGAGTTTGTTCAACTACCATCATGGTACAGGCCCTGAAATATAAACTAACCCTGAACACCTCTGAAGTATAAACTAACCTAAACTAACCCTGAACACCTCTGAAGTATAAACTAACTCTAAACGAACCCTGAACACCTCTGAAGTATAAACTAACTCTAAACTAACCCTGAACACCTCTGAAGAATAAACTAACTCTAAACGAATCCTGAACACCTCTGAAGTATAAACTAACCCTAAACTAACCCTGAACACCTCTGAAGTATAAACTAACCCTAAACTAACCCTGAACACCTCTGAAGTATAAACTAACCTAAACTAACCCTGAACACCTCTGAAGAATAAACTAACCCTAAACTAACCCTGAACACCTCTGAAGTATAAACTAACTCTAAACTAACCTGAACACCTCTGAAGAATAAACTAACTCTAAACTAACCCTGAACACCTCTGAAGTATAAACTAACCCTAAACTAACCCTGAACACCTCTGAAGTATAAACTAACCTAAACTAACCCTGAACACCTCTGAAGTATAAACTAACCTAAACTAACCCTGAACACCTCTGAAGTATAAACTAACCCTGAACACCTCTGAAGTATAAACTAACCTAAACTAACCCTGAACACCTCTGAAGTATAAACTAACCCTAAACTAACCCTGAACACCTCTGAAGTATAAACTAACTCTAAACTAACCTGAACACCTCTGAAGAATAAACTAACTCTAAACTAACCCTGAACACCTCTGAAGTATAAACTAACCCTAAACTAACCCTGAACACCTCTGAAGTATAAACTAACCCTAAACTAACCCTGAACACCTCTGAAGAATAAACTAACCCTAAACTAACCCTGAACACCTCTGAAGTATAAACTAACTCTAAACTAACCCTGAACACCTCTGAAGAATAAACTAACTCTAAACTAACCCTGAACACCTCTGAAGTATAAACTAACTCTAAACTAACCCTGAACACCTCTGAAGTATAAACTAACCCTAAACTAACCCTGAACACCTCTGAAGTATAAACTAACCCTAAACTAACCCTGGATCATGATCTGGAGCAGGTTATGCTCAGAGAGTAAGTTGCTATGGTTACTCTCATACTCTGAAAGTTTCCTCTGTTTCTGGAGCAGAAAGTTGAGATTATCCACTTACTTACTCTTAAACTTACCCAGGTGTGTCACATGACCTGCTTTCTGGAATACTCTCTGTGTTTTACAACATGAGGGACAGTGAGTGATTTATTAACAGTTATTAATATTTCATATTTGATCACAATTACCTTTATTTACTCTTACTTGTATATTTAGTATATTATTTAATGCCATATATTTTATTTTTCTTTGTCAGTTGTTTGTGTTGTTGTTGTTGTTTTCTCTTCTTTTATGTTGTTTTGCACTCTGGTTTTAATTGTTTTAATTGTCACATCTTGTTTTAACTATATTTAACTATATTTATCTGTCATTTAGTGTTTTGCAGTATGTGTAGTTTAGAAATTTACTACATATTCATAAACTGTATAAATTAATGTCAAGTACAAAGTTTAACATTATTAGACAATATGGACATCAGTGTGAATTTTGCACATTAATTTGTGATAATCAAATGAGCTTGTCTGAAATAAGTGCTACACATTTCAAAGATACTGTAATATTTAAAAGGTGTGTTATAAAAAAACTTCTCTTTTTCTTCTTCCACCGTCATATAAACTGTAATGAATTAATCAGATCAATATATTTTAATGAGTGTGAATGAATGAAGCAGTAACATCTCAGACACATCTGGAAAATAACTGGAAAGTTTCCACAGATTTTCTTGATCTGATTTTAATACAGTTGAATAATGTTTTCCTGCACTATTACTCATAAATGAATGTAAATATTAATGTAATCTCACCTCCTCTAGCAGATCCAAAGGCATAAAACAGGAGGATGAATTGTAGTGAAGGCAGAACATCAAAGCTTATTCCAGCCAGAACACCGAATATAGTCATGATCCGTTCACTTATCTTCCCAATTAATCTCATCAACACTGTATAAGAAACAAACAACAATTAATAAATCAGTCCAGTTTGATCTGATTTTGAATTAAAATCATGATAAACAATAAGTACAGAAGTAAACTAACTTCACTAATTAATGTTTTAATTTGGACAGACAATGTTCACACAATCATTCACTGTTTTCCCCTTTAAAAACTATAAACTTATAAATATCATATTAAACTCATCTTAAACAATCTTTAACACAAGGAAAAATTCACTACAGTCCTCAAAAACACTTAATATTACACACTTTAAAGTCATTATGTAGACATTATGACAAAATACTGACATATTTACTGTTTATATGAAAGTAACATGTAAATCCACACAAGTGAGTGTAATTCAGTATGAATGTAAATGTAATAAACACTGTCATTGTTGATCAGATTAAATGAACATGAAGGTGTGTTGATTCAATCATTAATGTATATTCAACTGAAAAATACTGTAATCAATATCTCCATAATAAATCTCTGTAATTATACACTGTAATAGATAAAACACTGTAATCACAACATAATATTTAGTTTCTTGTTGAGATAACTCAAATATCCAAGTTTTAAGCCCCCTCCTTTTTGCTGTCTGTAAAAGCAATTAAATTAATTACTGGTTGATACTATACTTGTGTCTCGACTGTCTCTTTCCTGTACACACATTAGAAAATCTGTGCTTTGTGTGTTTATATAAGCCTGTAGTAGCCTATATTACATCATCATAAACAGTATAATAACATAAAATAATTACAGCACCATTTATCTGCTCTCAAACAACTCTGTAGGTATTATTATAATTAGTATTATTATCATTAATGTTTCTGTTTTTACATTTAATTTATTGCCACTCTTTAATGTGTGAATTATATTATCAGAAACTAAACACATTTATCGTTGTCAGGCTTTTATTTGTGATAAGAGGATAAAACGGCGCAGTCGAGTTTAAGTCTGCTGTGAATTTGACCTGTTTTCACTGTCACTATTAATGCTGAATCTTTTCCCTTCACAGATTTAAGAGACTTCATTTCTCCATCTCTACTCAATAGTTTTAGTCCTTTTTGCAAATGTTTAGACCAAGTTTAGCTGTTCTAGAGAGAGTTTAGTCATTTTGAGCCTGTTTTAAACATGAACTATCTGTAATGTCATTTTCAGGTGTGTGGAAAAAGCAACAAAACTAAACTAGCCAATCAGATTTCTTTTCATCCCGTTTGACTTTACAACACACAAACACACACCTTTATATACAGGTGCTGGTCATATAATTAGAATATCATCAAAAAGTTGATTTATTTCACTAATTCCATTCAAAAAGTGAAATTTGTATATTATATTCATTCATTACACACAGACTGATATATTTCAAATGTTTATTTTGATGATTATAACTGACAACTAAGGAAAATACCAAATTCAGTATCTCAGAAAATTAGAATATTACTTAAGACCAATACAAAGAAAGGATTTTTAGAAATCTTGGCCAACTGAAAAGTATGAACATGAAAAGTATGAGCATGTACAGCACTCAATACTTAGTTGGGGCTTCTTTTGCCTGAATTACTGCAGCAATGCGGCGTGGCATGGAGTCGATCAGTCTGTGGCACTGCTCAGGTGTTATAAGAGCCCAGGTTGCTCTGATAGTGGCCTTCAGCTCTTCTGCATTGTTGGGTCTGGCATATTGCATCTTCCTCTTCACAATACCCCATAGATTTTCTATAGGGTTAAGGTCAGCCGAGTTTGCTGGCCAATTAAGAACAGGGATACCATGGTCCTTAAACCAGGTACTGGTAGCTTTGGCACTGTGTGCAGGTGCCAAGTCCTGTTGGAAAATTAAATCTGCATCTCCATAAAGTTGGTCAGCAGCAGGAAGCATGAAGTGCTCTAAAACTTCCTGGTATACGGCTGCGTTGACCTTGGACCTCAGAAAACACAGTGGACCAACACCAGCAGATGACATGGCACCCCAAACCATCACTGACTGTAGAAACTTTACACTGGACCTCAAGCAATGTGGATTGTGTGCCTCTCCTCTCTTCCTCCAGACTCTGGGACCCTGATTTCCAAAGGAAATGCAAAATTTACTTTCATCAGAGAACATAACTTTGGACCACTCAGCAGCAGTCCAGTCCTTTTTGTCTTTAGCCCAGGCGAGACGCTTCTGACGCTGTCTGTTGTTCAAGAGTGGCTTGACACAAGGAATGCGACAGCTGAAACCCATGTCTTGCATACATCTGTGCGTAGTGGTTCTTGAAGCACTGACTCCAGCTGCAGTCCACTCTTTGTGAATCTCCCCACATTTTTGAATGGGTTTTGTTTCACAATCCTCTACAAGGTGTGGTTATCCCTATTGCTTGTACACTTTTTCTACCACATCTTTTCCTTCCCTTCGCCTCTCTATTAATGTGCTTGGACACAGAGCTCTGTGAACAGCCAGCCTCTTTGCAATGACCTTTTGTGTCTTGCCCTCCTTGTGCAAGGTGTCAATGGTCGTCTTTTGGACAACTGTCAAGTCAGCAGTCTTCCCATGATTGTGTAGCCTACAGAACTAGACTGAGAGACCATTTAAAGGCCTTTGCAGGTGTTTTGAATTAATTAGCTGATTAGAGTGTGGCACCAGGTGTCTTCAATATTGAACCTTTTCACAATATTCTAATTTTCTGAGATACTGAATTTGGGATTTTCCTTAGTTGTCAGTTATAATCATCAAAATAAAAGAAATAAACATTTGATATATATCAGTCTGTGTGTAATGAATGAATATAATATACAAGTTTCACTTTTTGAATGGAATTAGTGAAATAAATCAACTTTTTGATGATATTCTAATTATATGACCAGCACCTGTATTCTCCTTCTCTCTTGCTTTCTCAATATGACATGAGTGTGAGTGTACACACAGATAGATTAATAATCAATTAAAAATATGTAAAAAATGAAAACGGCATTAATAAGCGCCCTCTCGTGGTACACAGCCATCTGACCACAATGTTTTATTGTATTTCATATCAAATGTAAATTGTGTAATTCCATTAGATGACAATCATCAGAATTACCTTTATAAACAACATTTAATGTGTCTCTACTTTAAATAAATGCATGGATACATGCATTAAAAAGAAAAACTGGTAACACTTTACAATAAGGTTCATTAGTTAACATGAACTAATAATGAACTGCGCTAAGACAATATTTATTAATCTTTGTTAATGTTAATTTTAACATTTACTAATACATTATTAAAATCTTGTTAACATTAGTTAATGAACTGTGAACTAACATGAACAAACAATGAACAACTGTATTTTCATGAACTAATGTTAATGAAGATTAGTAAATACAGTAACAAATGTATTTCTCATGGTCAGTTCATGTTAGTTAATACATTAACTAATGTTTAACTAATGAACCTTATTGTAAAGTGATTTGGTAAAGTTACCGAAAAACTAAACAAAAGAGATTCAGATTAGTGATTTGTTGAGTTGTGATTTCACTAATGCTGGTTTCTGATCACATCATATTTCTCATAAAGATATGAAAGAAATCAACAGCATTATCTTACAGTGGTTGATCAGACTTGATTCGGTTCATGATTCACAGGTTTTTGATTGAACTGCAGAATCTTCAAAATGATTAATTATTTTTTTTTTTAATAAAAGGGATCATAAAAAATTGCATTTTGTTTTTATTTAATACTGCTATTTTAAAGTAAGCTATTTCACAGATGTTTACATGTATTCAACAATAACTGAATGAACACAGAAGACTCAGTTCAAGAGTTCACATACTCCTGATTCATGTGTTGATCTGGATGATCAAAAGCTGCAAACATTCACTGAAGCTCAACAACACATCGAGAGTCGGGGGTGTACACTTATGAACAGGAGGATTGATGGAGATTGTTCTTGTTTTGTTTACACACATTTTCACCCTTTAGTACTGCCCTTCAGAAGATATTTCCCAGATGACAAAATTAGATCAATTCACCCCAATCTTCCTGCGCAAAGTTTTACACCCCGACTCTTAATGACCTTCTCAAGCTTCAGTGAATGTTTCAGTATGTGTATATTGTTGCTACAGGTACAGATGGTCCCTGGGAGATGAATCCTGAGGACTTTGGTGGTGTTGCCTTTTTTCTTCAGCTAGTGGCTCCTAGAGGACAAGATTTGTAATTTGTACTTCTAAAAAGAAAATGTTTAAAATGATTAAAAAGAATATTAAAAGGACAAATGTTCATGAGTTATTGTGATTTTTTGGGGGAGTGGTAAAAAAATATGTTTTACAGTGCTGTGCCACAACTGAATCATTTTATACAGGTTAAAAATTATTTTGTTTAAACTAAATGAAAATAAACTCTACAGTATTAATACTGTAAATGACAACATAATAGTAATACTGTAAATTAAAGTACAGTACTGTACAAAATACTGTAATTGAAAATACAGTAACAATACTGTAAAACATTTTACAGTAAATTACTGGTTTCCAGCTGCCAGTAAGTTACTGTAAAATGTACAGCAATCTGTTTACAGTAATAGTTGTGTTTGAGTCCCTCAGATGGATCTCACAATCATACAGTCACTGCTGGAAAGGGTTCAAATATGCAGAAGATGCTGGAAAACTGAAGAATCTGCAGGAGCTGGAGGATTTTTCTGAAGAACAGAGCTCAGTTCAACTGATCAGGACAAACAAGAGACTCATGAACAACCATCACAAAACAAACTAACAGTTGTAGATCATCCAGATAATGACACACATCCAGAATCAAGGGGATGTAAACTTTTGCTTCATTTGTGTAAATGCAGCTGTAATTTTGTCTTATGAACTATATATAAACATTATTATGTGAAATATCTTATTCGGGCAGTACTAAACAAAAACAACATGCAATTTATTATCCCTCATACATAAAAAGATAATATTTTTTTATGTAAAATCATAACCTCAACTATACACACAGATTATACTTGGAAAACAACACAGACTGAAACATGCTGATAAAATATTTTACAGCTGAGCAAAACTATTCCATATTTCACTATTATGTTATTCATTTCCAAGATTTTTCATGGCCTGGAAATCACAATTTGAAAATTCCCTGATATTTCAGGTTTTCCAGACCGTGATCAATGGCATAAGGTGATCAGAGGCCTCAGAAAATGTTTCAATAAAGAGTGTGTTCAGTGACCTGAGACTGAATAAAGACTTGATAAACTAATAACTTCACCTGCTGATTCACAACATCACTTCAATTTACATCCTTTAATGGACCGTGACATTCATTGTCACTTTGATTTATTTATTTATTCCATTCTTTCATCAGTTTTAGTATTTTTTTTCTCTTTATCATGTAAAACACTGATTATAATCTGCTATATAAACTCATCTTGTCTAATGGAAATGCTTCAATTAACTGATAATCAGGTCTGATATTATGGTTTGTATATTTTGTAACTCAAACAGCATTAATGTCACTGACTCTTGATGAAAGAAATACTTACAGTAAATAATATAGAAGAGGATGAACAGAAGGACTATCACAAACATGACTATAATCATGACACCTTCAAATCCGGCGTAATTCAGACTTTTGTCCAAAGAAGATTTAAACAGAACTGGAATAAACAAAGAGAAAAAACAACAATTAAAATAAAAAAGCAAAATATAAAAACAGATCAAAGGAATTACAAAAACTCTTCTCATTGAACAGATGCTTTTATACAAACATTACGACACATTCTTTGAACTGTCAGTCTCTCTTCTGACACTGACCCTTGACCTTTGTGCTGATTACATGACCTCTGACCCTGACACATGCTGAGATGTCATTCAGAAGTAGCTTTAGTTCAGTCACTAACATGATGTCTACTGTAACAATTAATGCAATATTTTCATAATTAACAGGTGTAGATTATAAATGTGTCGAGTCACACAGAGATTCAGCTCTGAACGTGTAGAATATGATATACTGACAGAAATACAACAGTAACACAAGACACTTACAGGTATTAATGATTTCCTGCAGGATATTGGGAATATCACATCATTTAAATGTAATTATTGTTCAACTGTTAATGTGCATTTTAATGTGTTTATGATAATGACTGTTGATTTACTTAGATTAATTTACCTGAGTAAAAAACAGCTGAGAAAACAATATATTCTGTTCTAAAACTGTAATTTCTAATCCATGTTTTAATATTGCCTGTAAAACAGAAAAGATGAAATAATTACATCCACAATATCATTTTCAACACCAACACAATGAAACAAATGCCAATAAAACACTGAACAATTTTTGTTGTAAAATTCATTGGTTTATTGTCGGTTTATGTGAAAACTTTATGTGTATTATAACTCATATCCTAGCTATATTAATGTATAAATAATAATAAATCAGTCATACCTGTGAAGTCATCAGTATATGGAGCCGCCCAGAGCAACATGAGAGGCCTCAGAAAATAAAGAGCAGAACAAGAGACCGTCTCAAACAGAGATCCTGAAACAACACCAGATATTACTGTACATATAAACAGATATTTGAATGATAAATCATAATGCATTGATAAACCATCAGTAGTGAAACACTGACCTTCAGAAACACCCCAGAGGAGGAAAGACAGAAACATCAGAATATTTGGACAGAAGACGAGAAACATCTGAAGACGAAACACTGTGTCTGGAGAGAAAAGACAAAATAACTCACATTCAGTCAAACGAATAAGTGATGTTTTAATGAAATATTTAATAATTATTTAAACTATCATTATCAGTCATTTAATTTTATTTAAATCACATCTCTGTTCTTCCTGACTATTACACTTATAACTTAATGAATCAAACTCAAACTGTGTTGGAAACACAAATTTAATATTATAAATGGCCACGCTACACTCAAAAAATGTTGGTTCTTCAGCGGTTCTTTGCGGTGGTTGAGGTGATATATAACACCACTGCCATACAAAGAACCTGTTAAGCCTCTGTATAGTTCTTTAAAGCTTCTCCAACCCTCTCTTAAAAACAACATTAAAATACAGTGTATTTTCTGAAGATAACCTGGTTCTCAACCTTTTTGCCCCCAAGGCTCCCCTACACTGTAAAAAGAGAATATGGGTGTAAGTTGGATTCTCGCATTATAATATTTAGTTTTTAAAGTAATGTTTGTCTGTTCTTTTATTTGTCTTTGTCACGTTAGCTCTGATTTATCCATTTATTTGTTTGACCAAAATGATGAAGAAAGTCTGTAAGTAAAGACAAATTACTTAAGGCTAGCTTCATTTGCCTAGATTGAGGTGTTTTGCTTCGTCCAGGGAAAATATGTTAGGGTTTTTTAGTAGAAATCATGATTTTTTTTTAGTAGAAATAGTAGAGTATTTACACAACTAATTAATTACTTGAACTGCAGCAAACAATTTTTTTTCCACTTATAAATACTGCAAAATTTCTTCTCCCTTTAGGACCAAAAGCTCTTCAATGTTTGACGAGTGAGGACACTTTGCAATAACATGGTAAGTAATTTCTATAAAAACGCTATAATTGTTAATAGATAATATGAATTACTAATGTTGGTGTCACAGAGACGAACTCCGTGATTCCCTCCTCTGGCCATCAGAGGAGCCCTCGCCGGAGTACTGACACACACACACACACTTTCATGCACTACATTTCCCACAAGCCCTGTACCTTGGCGCTGATTGCCACACCCAGCTGCTGTGCATTACCTGTACTATTTAAGCTGCTCTCCCACTCGCTATCTTTGCAGGTCTTGTATTGCCACGGTGTACAATTCTGAGCGTTTACTATTCTGACTGTCTACCTGTTGTTGAACCTGCTGAACCCGTTTACGATTCTCTGCCGCCTGCCCTTGGACTATTTGTTGTTTATTGGACTGTGATTCTTATCTGCCTGCACCGATCTACTGCCTGTCTAACGACTACGAGTCTGTCTATTCTCTGCTATTCCTGTTTGCCCCTGTTGACCATTGCCTGTTTGACCACGAGTTTATCAATAAAGCTGCTTATGGATCCCACTCCGAGTGACGAGTCGTTACAGAAGACCTCGCCCTCACAAGATCCAGCGGCTTTCTCACATCTGTGTGCTACGATGTCTGCTCAGGCCAGCCAACTCGCCGCCCACCAGCACCAACTGAATCGTCTCACCTCTCTGTCACGGAGGAGCTGGTAAAAGCCTTACAGAGTCTCCATACTTCAGCCCCGATGGCGTCGCCACCATCCACCATAGCCGCCATTACGCACGCGGTTGAGACGCCATCTCAGGGGAATCCCCGCCTGTCGCTTCCAGAGAGATCTGACGGTGACCCAGCCAAGTGTAAGGGATTTATTCTTCAATGCTCTCTGTTTATCAGTCAACAACCCACATTATACACCACTGAGGCGGGAAAATCGCCTTTGTCTGCTCTCTGTTTACCGGCAAAGCTCTGGAATGGATTACAGTGGTTTGGAGAGAGGATGGGTCAGCTCTCATCAACGCACCGCGCAGCCATTACCCACCACGCCTGTTGATAACCCCGGTTATGCAAGTGAACTCCTACCATATTTCTGCAGAGGAAAGGAGTCAAGAATTACACAGCGATTGTGCTTTTATTGTGGAAATGTCTGTCCTGCCGTCCCAATCCAGAGAAGCCACGATCGGTGAGTGCTAACGACCTAAGTCCAGATCCTGACGTGTGTAACTGTACCCATCACTTTAACAGTTAACAATCAGCAAATAACCACCATGGCTTTATTGGATTCGGGTGCCACTGGAAACTTCATGTCTCAAGGTTTTGCTCAACTCCACCACATAGCCTTAACCGAATGCTCTTCCTCTCTGACAGTGGAGGCGATAGACGGCCGTCCTCTGGGTTCTGGACGCATCACAGCTATCACGCAACCACTCATCATGAAGACAGGCATTCTGCACACCGAGACCATTCATTTCTTCATTCTGCCATCATCCACAACCTCAATCATCCTGGGGTTACCCTGGCTGCGCAACCACAACCCGCAAATCTCCTGGAGAGAGGCCCAAATCACACAATGGAGCGAAGCATGCCACCACAGATGTCTGTCTCACCCATCTCCTCTCTCTGTCAGGTCTGTCCAGACTACTGAACCTCCATCTCCGGTTCCCAACCTGCCCATTGATTACTGCGATCTGGCCATGGCTTTCAGTAAGGTGCGTGCTTCACAACTTCCTCCACACCGACCATATGACTGTGCCATTGATCTCATCCCAGATTCAACACCACCCAAAGGCCGTATCTTCCCTCTCTCTCAGCCTGAGTCAGAAGCAATGAGGAAGTACATAGAAGAGGAGCTAGCAAAGGGCTTCATCCGACCTTCCACCTCTCCTGCTTCTGCCGGTTTCTTCTTCGTACGCAAGAAGGATGGCGGTCTACGCCCCTGTATTGACTATCGAGGCCTGAATGATATTACCATCAAGTTCAGATATCCACTACCCCTGGTCCCCGCAGCATTGGAACAGTTACGCACCGCAAGATACTTCACCAAGCTTGATCTCCGCAGTGCCTACAACCTCATCCGCATACGAGAGGGTGATGAATGGAAGACCGCTTTCTCTACCGCTACTGGACACTACGAATACCTCGTTATGCCGTTCGGGCTAGCCAACAGTCCGTCCGTCTTCCAGTCTTTCGTGAACGACGTCTTCAGGGACCTACTAAACAAGTTTGTAATAGTCTACATTGACGACATCTTGATCTACTCCGATTCCCTCGAAGAGCACATCCAGCAGGTCCGAACAGTACTACAACGACTCATCGAGCATCAACTATACGCCAAAGCAGAGAAATGTGAGTTCCATCAAACTTCCATCTCCTTCCTGGGATATGTCATCAGCCCTGAGGGGGTAGCCATGGATGAGAAGAAGGTGGCAGCAGTTCTTGACTGGCCTCAACCTACTACACTAAAAGAATTACAACGATTCCTGGGCTTCTCCAACTTCTACCGCCGCTTCATCAGAAACTTCAGCACAATAGCCAGTCCTCTGACCAGCATGGTCAAGAAGGGGCACCACCGCCTCACCTGGACTCCACCTGCGATCCAAGCATTCCAGCAGCTGAAGGAACGCTTCACCACGGCCCCCGTATTACGACATCCTGACCCAAACATCCCTTTTGTGGTCGAGGTGGACGCTTCCAGCACGGGTCTAGGGGCCGTCCTTTCACAAAGACAAGGTGACCCTCCCAAGCTTTTCCCATGTGCTTATCATTCCCGTAAGCTCAACTCAGTGGAGAAGAACTACGACGTCGGAGACCGAGAACTGCTGGCCATGAGAGCCGCATTCGAGGAGTGGCGCCACTGGCTGGAAGGAGCCAAACATCCGTTTGTGGTTCTAACAGATCACAAGAATTTAGAATACCTCAAAACCCTAGACAAGCCCGTTGGTCACTCTTCTTCACCCGGTTCAACTTCACGGTAACCTACCGTCCTGGCTCCAAGAACACCAAAGCCGACGCCCTCTCCAGGCAGAACGAGGGAGAACAGTTAAATAATCTGCCCGAAACCATAATTCCTTCCACACTCGTGGTCGCTCCCATCCAGTGGGACATCATTACTGAGCTGGAGCAGGCCAACAGTCAGGTCGAGGTCCCTCACGAGTGCCCCCCGGGAAAGCTCTTCGTCCCAGAAACCTTCCGTCACCGTCTTCTAGAGCAAGTCCATAGCCTGCCTGCGTCTGGGCACCCGGGTATCACAGCCACAATCCAACTGCTACATAACCGGTTCTGGTGGGCAACCCTCATTAAAGACACTACTCAGTTCGTCAAACAATGCAACATCTGTAATATGCATAAGCCCTCACATCTGGTACCCGCTGGCCTGCTACAACCGCTACCTTTGCCTCGTCGCCCCTGGTCCCACATAGCCATAGACTTTGTCACAGACCTGCCACCCTCTAACAACTACACCACCATACTGACTGTTGTAGACCGCTTCTCCAAAGCCTGTTGCTTCATTCCACTGCCCAAACTACCTACCGCCATGCAAACCGCAGAGCATCTTTGCAACTGGGTCTTCCGGATCTACGGATTGCCCGAGGACATAGTCTCAGACCGGGTCCACAGTTCACCTCTCGCCTCTGGTCATCCTTCTGCCAAGCTCTAAGCATCAATGTTAGTCTCACTTCCGGATACCATCCTCAAGCCAACGGCCAAGTCGAACACCTCAACCAAGAGCTCACCCGCTTCTTACGTTCCTACTGCAGCCAACACCAAAATGACTGGGCTCGTATCTGATGTGGGCGGAGTACGCTCAGAATTCCATACGAAGGAGGCTACGGACTAACCCCTTCCAGTGCATACTTGGCTTTCAACCACCTCTCTTCCCGTGGTCGGGAGCCCACCGATGTCCCTGCAGTCGATGACTGGATGAACAGGAGTGAAGCAACTTGGAACCGAGCTCATGTCCACCTCCAACGCGCGGTTCGCCACTTCAGAGAGTAGGCTGATCGGCATCGCCGCCTGGTCCCGAGTACCAGCCTGGTCAGTGGGTGTGGCTGTCAACCCGAGACTTGCGTCTCAAGCTTCCCTGTAAAAACTCAACCCAAGGTACGTAGGCCCATTCCAAATCACACGTCAAATTACACCTGTGTCGTTCCGTCTGGCCCTACCTAATCATTTCCGTGATCTCTCCTACCTTTCATGTATCTCTGCTCAAGCCCGCTGATGGTCCCGAGGAGGAGGAGAGGAGGTGTCTGGTGAGCAGGGCCCCCGTCCCCCTCAACGCGGATGATATCCTGGACCCCAACCTGGTGGAGGAATTCCACCGCAACCATCCAGAAAGACCGCCCTCGACCACGTGGGAGACCTCGACGTCGGTTGCTTCCTCGCGCCAGGAGTCGCTCGCAGGGGGCTCTGTCACAGAGACGAACTCCGTGATTCCCTCCTCTGGCCATCAGAGGAGCCCTCGCCGAGTACTGACACACACACACACACTTTCACGCACTACATTTCCCACAAGCCCTGTACCTTGGCGCTGATTGCCACACCCAGCTGCTGTGCATTACCTGGACTATTTAAGCTGCTCTCCCACTCGCTATCTTTGCGAAGTCTTGTATTGCCACGGTGTACAATTCTGAGCGTTTACTATTCTGACTGTCTACCTGTTGTTGAACCTGCTGAACCCCATTTACAATTCTCTGCCGCCTGCCCTTGGACTATTTGTTGTTTATTGGACTGTGATTCTTATCTGCCTGCACCGATCTACTGCCTGTTTAACGACTACGAGTCTGTCTATTCTCTGCTATTCCTGTTTGCCCCTGTTGACCATTGCCTGTTTGACCACGAGTTTATCAATAAAGCTGCTTATGGACACTGCATTACAGTTGGACATGTTTGAGTAAAATCCATTTAATGTTGTTTACTGACTTGCATGTAATCCTCATTAACAAACTTTAGACTTGGAATTATCCAACCAAAATATTCATCAACTCCCTCTTATGCCATCTCAAATGCATGTGACTTTTTGTTGTTTTTCTAAAAAATATCTGTTTTGTACAGTTTTTATTCTCACAGTGGCAGTAGCATTGAAAAAAAGTCACCTACAAGTCACCATGAACGGCCTGAAGGTGAGTAAATTAACAGCTAATTTTCATTTTTGGGTGAAATATCCCTTTAATCAAGAATGATTAAATTTATTAGGGTGTAAAGATAATTTATGATTTGTTGATGCATGTTTTATTTTCAGACTAAATTATAAATGAAACCAATGACTGATTCAGATGCATTTCTTAATTGCAAACCTGGCCAGTCATTAATACAAATTTTAGTTCTGTACATTTTTATATTTTCTTGTCCTTTAATATCAGATATCTGAAAAATTTGATTCCCTATTACAGATTATTCAGATTTTTAAATAAGAAAAATAATCACAATTGCTTTATCACAGACTGAAAACATTCACCTGAGAAGTGTGTCCTGAAGGCCCTTATCTTTTTCCTGGGAGAAAATCCTGAAGACCTCATCAAAAGAGTACTTTCTGAGTTGAACGTAAGAATATTCTATTTTGATTTATTTTTCAGAAAAAAAGTCTAAATTTGTGTATTTTGTAGTTATGCTGACAAAAGGCAATGGAACTATGTTCACTATTTTAGGATAACCAGACAGATGATTGAGGAGCAGCTCACCATTCACCATTCATTATTTGGAAGGAGGGGGAGAACTTCATGAACCATCTGCTGGCATCGAGGGAGTTAAAGTTTTGAATCAACTGACTTCAGTTACATCAGCTTGTGCCCTGCTTCTGGGTATGATATCATCAACCTGGCTTGTCCGAAACCCCTTTGATTTACTTTGTATGTGTATGTCTAGTACGAATGTGTAGTTGTATGAATGTCCAGTTGTGTTGTTTGAGAATTGCTTGGTTCACTTTGATTTGTGCAAGGGTAAATTACCTTTAAAGGGTTAGTTCACCCAAAAATGACTCACCCTCTTGTCGCTCCACATCCATAAGACCTTCTGCTCATCTTCAGAACACAAATTTCAATATTTTTGATAAAGTCTGAGATAGGGCTGTTCAGCGATAATCGTGATTATCGTGTACAAAATAAGAGTCTGTGTTTACGTAATATATGTGTGTTTGTTTTGTGTATAATTATTATGTATATATAAATAAACATACATTCATGTATATATTTAAGAAAAATGTCTTATATTTCTATGAAAAGTATTTACATTTATATATTATATAAATATATATATATATATATTTATACATACATATATTTCTTAAATATAAACATGTATGTGTGTGCATTTATATATACATAATACTTATACATAGAACAAACACACATATATTACGTAAACACAGACTCTTATTTTGTACACGATAATCACGATTATCGTTGAACAGCCCTAGTCTGAGAGGTTTCTGTCCCTCCATAGAGATCCAATACAACTACCAGTTTCAAGGTCCAGAAAGTTAGGAAAGACATTGTAACACAGTTCATATATACGGGAAGAAGGAGGCGGGAACCGCGAACATTCAACATAACTTTAATATTAAATAAACAAAGAACAAAATGAAAGTAATGCCGGCAGACCCTCATGGCTGTCTGCCGCCACACAAACATAATAAAACCATAAAATAAAGTTCAGGCCTGGTCCTCTCTTCTGGTGCTCGTCTTTCACTGTCGCCGCTCCTTTTATGCTTCCGGAGCTCCTCCGTGAGAGATTCGTTATCACTTGCGCCACCGCCTCGCGCCGCTTCCTCACGGCTCTCGCCCGCCCTGCTCGCCACATACCCCATCGTCCCTCGCAGGCTGGGGTACTCCCGAGACTGCGCTTTACTCGCCCGGGGCCAGTCTCGGCGGCCTCGCGGTGCCATGCGATGGTACTGGACGCTCGGTGGGCGGCTCGATCCTCCTCCGCCCCTGGCGGCCGGCAATGGCTCCTCTGGCTGTGGGCAGCCGGCAGCGAGTCCCCGTTCCCTGCTCCTCCCTTCATGGCGAACGGCGGCGACTCCTCCTCTCCCTCTCGAACGGCAGCCACCCCACCTCGTCCAAGGAGCACGGCAGCGAGCTCTCCGTCCCACCCGATGTATACTCGCTCCAGCACCACCGCCTCGGGCAGCCACTCGCGGTCTTCACACTTCCGCGCTGCCCGACCTCCTCAGCACTGCGATCCCCACAGCAGCAAGGGCTCTCCGACAGCATGTCCCTCCTTCCTCCCGGGTTTCGGCACCAATGTAACACAGTTTGTATATACGGGAAGAAAGAGGCGGAACCGGCGAACATTCAACATAACTTTAATATTAAATAAACAAATAACAAAATGAAAGTAATGCCGCAGACGGCCGTGAGGGTCAAACATAATAAAACCATAAAATAAAGTCCAAGCCTGGTCCTCTCTCGTCTTTCACTGTCGCCGCTCCTTTTATGCTTCCGGAGCTCCTCCGTGAGAGATTCGAGGCCGTGCAACGCGCAGCTGATACTCGTTATCACCATTCCGTCCACGGCTCTCGCCCGCTCTGCTGCGTCACAGACATCATTAAAGTAATCCATGTGACTCCAGTGGTTTAACCTCAGTTCTCTTTCGAAAGGAACTCAACTCTGCGTTACCGCTTTGGGGAACATCACACGTAACCCGGTGTCTGAAAGCCAACTATCCAACAACTCCAATCTCTATTGGCCGCGACAGCCAATGACGTAATATGGCGCGACCGAAGTATATAAGGAGCGCCTAGAGAATCAGTCAGTATCTTTCGTATTTCGGGTCTGTTCTGTCTGATCGCGACTATGTAGACTCCAGTAAGGGTTTCTTTAAAATGCCTTACAAACGTCCAAGAGAGTGTGTTCATCCGTGTTTCAGGTTTGTATACACATTTCTGGGCGTTTTCTGTCTGGAGAGGAGCGTGCATAGACAGTGCTTGAGGGCGCTGTCTGTGTGTTTGTCTGTTGTTTACTGTGAGCGTCTCTCTATCGGGACGCTCCGTTCTCGCTCGCACTCTTCTTGAGGGAAGAGGTGTCCGCATTCGCGCCTGGTGATTCTGGCCCCGTTTGTGCTGAGGCAAAGCGGCGGCTGCAATCATAGGGCTCGCAGGTGAGCTCGTTGGGAAGCCTGAGAGGGTTGTATTCTCTCTCGGCTTCCCGGGCTGACGAGATGAGTTGCTGGGCGACGATGACGTCCGTGTTTGCCGTCATCACGTCCGACAGCGGCGCTCCTCTGGCTGCTGTATACGGAGCTGCTGGTGTTTTTGGGACGCTGCCGCAGCCGGTAGTTGCCGTGAGAGCGCATTAGAAAGGGGCCGCGCGGCGGACGGCTCGACGAGCGGTTCCTTTCTGTCCATGAATGTTGCAGCTCCATATACTTTCCATTCCTTCCTGATCTCTGCGCTTGAGATCGGGAGGGCATGGAAAACCCCTGCCGTTCAGATTTGTACCTGAGCCCAGACAGACAGGAGGAGGAAGAAGCGAGAGGGAGATGGGTGATCGATTGTATACACCGCTCCGCCTGTAATCGATCCCCAGCTATATAAGGGCGATTTATATCTACCCTCTCCTCTTCTTCTTTCCCTCATATATATATATATATATATATATATATATATACATACAGGTGCTGGTCATATAATTAGAATATCATCAAAAAGTTGATTTATTTCACTAATTCCATTCAAAAGTGAAACTTGTATATTATATACATTCATTACACACAGACTGATATATTTCAAATGTTTATTTCTTTTAATTTTGATGATTATAACTGACAACTAAGGAAAATCCCAAATTTAGTATCTCAGAAAATTAGAATATTACTTAAGACCAATACAAAGAAAGGATTTTTAGAAATCTTGGCCAACTGAAAAGTATGAACATGAAAAGTATGAGCATGTACAGCACTCAATACTTAGTTGGGGCTCCTTTTGCCTGAATTACTGCAGCAATGCGGCGTGGCATGGAGCCGATCAGTCTGTGGCACTGCTCAGGTGTTATAAGAGCCCAGGTTGCTCTGATAGTGGCCTTCAGCTCATCTGCATTGTTGGGTCTGGCATATCGCATCTTCCTCTTTCACAATACCCCATAGATTTTCTATGGGGTTAAGGTCAGGCGAGTTTGCTGGCCAATTAAGAACAGGGATACCATGGTCCTTAAACCAGGTACTGGTAGCTTTGGCACTGTGTGCAGGTGCCAAGTCCTGTTGGAAAATGAAATCTGCATCTCCATAAAGTTGGTCAGCAGCAGGAAGCATGAAGTGCTCTAAAACTTCCTGGTATACGGCTGCGTTGACCTTGGACCTCAGAAAACACAGTGGACCAACACCAGCAGATGACATGACACCCCAAACCATCACTGACTGTGGAAACTTTACACTGGACCTCAAGCAACGTGGATTGTGTGCCTCTCCTCTCTTCCTCCAGACTCTGGGACCCTGATTTCCAAAGGAAATGCAAAATCTACTTTCATCAGAGAACATAACTTTGGACCACTCAGCAGCAGTCCAGTCCTTTTTATCTTTAACGCTTCTGGCGCTGTCTGTTGTTCAAGAGTGGCTTGACACAAGCAATGCGACAGCTGAAACCCATGTCTTGCATACGTCTGTGCGTAGTGGTTCTTGAAGCACTGACTCCAGCTGCAGTCCACTCTTTGTGAATCTCCCCACATTTTTAATGGGTTTTGTTTCACAATCCTCTCCAGGGTGCGGTTATCCCTATTGCTTGTATACTTTTTCTACCACATCTTTTCCTTCCCTTCGCCTCTCTATTGATGTGCTTGGACACAGAGCTCTGTGAACAGCCAGCCTCTTTTGCAATGACCTTTTGTGTCTTGCCCTCCTTGTGCAAGGTGTCAATGGTCGCTCTTTTGGACAACTGTCAAGTCAGCAGTCTTCCCCATGATTGTGTAGCCTACAGAACTAGACTGAGAGACCATTTAAAGGCCTTTGCAGGTGTTTTGAGTATATATATATATATATATACATATATATACACAGGTGCTGGTCATATAATTAGAATATCATCAAAAAGTTGATTTATTTCACTAATTCCATTCAAAAAGTGAAACTTGTATATTATATTCATTCATTACACACAGACTGATATATTTCAAATGTTTATTTATTTTAATTTCAGTGATTATAACTGACAACTAAGGAAAATCCCAAATTCAGTATCTCAGAAAATTAGAATATTGTGAAAAGGTTCAATATTGAAGACACCTGGTGCCACACTCTAATCAGCTAATTAACTCAAAACACCTGCAAAGGCCTTTAAATGGTCTCTCAGTCTAGTTCTGTAGGCTACACAATCATGGGGAAGACTGCTGACTTGACAGTTGTCCAAAAGACGGCCATTGACACTTGCACAAGGAGGGCAAGACACAAAAGGTCATTGCAAAGAGGCTGGCTGTTCACAGAGCTCTGTGTCCAAGCACATTAATAGAGAGGCGAAGGGAAGGAAAAGATGTGGTAGAAAAAGTGTACAAGCAATAGGGATAACTGCACCCTGGAGAGGATTGTGAAACAAAACCCATTCAAAATGTGGGGAGATTCACAAAGAGTGGACTGCAGCTGGAGTCAGTGCTTCAAGAACCACCACGCACAGACGTATGCAAGAAATAGGTTTCAGCTGTCGCATTCTTGTGTCAAGCCACTCTTGAACAACAGACAGCGTCAGAAGCGTTAAAGATAAAAAAGGACTGGACTGCTGCTGAGTGGTCCAAAGTTATGTTCTCTGATGAAAGTAGATTTTGCATTTCCTTTGGAAATCAGGGTCCCAGAGTCTGGAGGAAGAGAGGAGAGGCACACAATCCATGTTGCTTGAGGTCCAGTGTAAAGTTTCCACAGTCAGTGATGGTTTGGGTGCCATGTCATCTGCTGGTGTTGGTCCACTGTGTTTTCTGAGGTCCAAGGTCAACGCAGCCGTATACCAGGAAGTTTTAGAGCACTTCATGCTTCCTGCTGCTGACCAACTTTATGGAGATGCAGATTTCATTTTCCAACAGGACTTGCACCTGCACACAGTGACAAAGCTACCAGTACCTGGTTTAAGGACCATGGTATCCCTGATCTTAATTGGCCAGCAAACTCGCTTGATCTTAACCCCATAGAAAATCTATGGGGTATTGTGAAGAGGAAGATGCGATATGCCAGACCCAACAATGCAGAAGAGCTGAAGGCCACTATCAGAGCAACCTGGGCTCTTATAACACCTGAGCAGTGCCACAGACTGATCGACTCCATGCCACGCCGCATTGCTGCAGTAATTCAGGCAAAAGGAGCCCCAACTAAGTATTGAGTGCTGTACATGCTCATACTTTTCATGTTCATACTTTTCAGTTGGCCAAGATTTCTAAAAATCACTTTCTTTGTATTGGTCTTAAGTAACATTCTAATTTTCTGAGATACTGAATTTGGGATTTTCCTTAGTTGTCAGTTATAATCATCAAAATTAAAAGAAATAAACATTTGAAATATATCAGTCTGTGTGTAATGAATGAATATAATATACAAGTTTCACTTTTTGAATGGAATTAGTGAAATTAATCAACTTTTTGATGATATTCTAATTATATGACCAGCACCTGTATATATATATATATATATATATAATGTATATGTGTATGTGTATATATATGTATTTGTATGCATGTATATATAATTTATATCATGCTCAGATACTTCTTAAGGTCAGACTGATGGCTGGGCCCATAGTACTTATTTTCTGTCGGCCCGCTTTTTCGGTTTGATAGTGAGAGGATCTTTTAGGCTTAAAAGAACCCTAGATTCTATCCTTGTTCATGTAGAGAAAAGGAATTTTAGGAATCTTCGGTCTTTGAGCATAGGAAGATGAGATGGGTCTATTTTTGTTTTAAAATGAGACCTTGTTTTCCTGTATAGTTTTGTCTGAGCATGTAGTTAATCAGGGGCTGGTCCATCTCGAGCTGAGGCTCTGAGATAGGGCCAGAGATCCAGTATGGCCGCTCAGGCGCCTTCTCCTTTGGAGGCCGCCCTCTGGCTTGATAGTGAAAAGTGCTTTTAGGCTTAAAGAACTTTTGATTTCATCCTTCTTCATGCAAGAAAATAAGGAGGAGAAATCTTCGTTCAACAAGCCGCAGGAAGGTAAGCTGGGTCTATATTTTTATGTTTATAAAAAGTGTAGACCTTGTTTTTCCTGTATAGCTTTCCTGAGCATGTAGTCAGTAAAGTTAGAAGGGTTTTTTTGGGCAAAATAACTGGAACCATTAGGTTGGCTAGTTTTTCACATGCAGGCCGCATTATGGCCGCTATTTTGTAGCCTCCTATGTTAGAGTAGCTTCTCAGCTAATACTGTTAGTTTGGCTTGAGTTAGCACTCGTCACTTCAGTTATTTGTGCGCAGGTCGTCTTTAATCGGCCGCCTGGCACTATTGGCTTGTAGTGCTTCATTTTCTCCTCATATCTGAGAGAATTTAAACTGAGGCTTTGCTTGGCCCAGTAGGCCATAATTAGCGGCTAGGCTAGAGCTAGGTTAGGTGTTTGTCTATTACATCACCCTTATTATTACTATCCCTTGTAAGGTTGTATAGTTCCTAGTTCTGGCCTCCTCCTGAGGGAGTTGTTAGGCCGTATGCCCATTTCCCCTTCGTATTATGTAGGTAGCTATCTATAGATCTGTCTGGTGAAAGCATTTATCCTGTTTGGATGGCATGTATTACAAAGCATTTATTTTGCTTTGGGTTCTAAGCCTTGGCCTTACATACTTAAATATATGTGAGCTTACTCTAGTGCTGCCACAGGTTAGCACCTGTTTCTGTGATAGCAGGCTGTGATTAGCCTCTATCTAAGAATGTGGTGGTTTGTTGTACTCCCGGGTAGGGTTTGTGTTTCACTGAGTGCATCACCTGGTGGATTGCACACTCAGGTTGAGTGTAGAGAGTCTTATTTCTGGTTAGAATTAAAGATGATCTCTGTTAGCTCCCAATCGATCATGACCACAGCAGCTGTTTTACATCTACTGTAAAGATTGTTGGCTCTTTATTCTTAGCCTCCTTCTAAGTACAGCTTGTATCTCAGTCGCTGTTGGTATATGATCGTGAGTTTGCTGGTCAGGCCTGTCATAGAGTACTGTGGCGGAGTGTGTACTCCTCTTATCCAAGTGTTAAGGTGTCTTTTCGAGTACTTGGCCTACTGGCTGGTTTAGTCATGAAGCTACCACTGGCTGATGCCATGTGTTTATGGAGGTTGAAGGCCCTACCAGGGCCTCCTTTCAGTTGCATGTGGGCACAGTTTGTGTTGGTTTCTATTTGACTCATCACCATGGATGGGTCGTGATTGCCACTTGCTGACGCCACGTGTTTATGGGTCGCAGGCCTTTTAGGCCTCCCATGTATCATGTTGCAGTTTCGGCTGTGTACTCCTCTCGCTTAGAGAGTAAAAGGTGCTTTTACTGAGTACATTTTCTGAGTGGCTTGCCGCTCAGGGTGAGTTCTTGTGTTAAACCGATTGTTTGGTCGGTTTTATGCATTTACTTCCTTGAGCATGGTCTCCTTTAGCTCTAGTTGAGCTAAGTAGTTACCTTGTTTTTAACTCGGTTCTATTTTTGCTCCTAGAACTTTAGTGGCTGCTAGCTGGCGCCGTGTGATAGGTAGGCCCTCGTGGCCTCCTTGGAAACATGCTGGCATATACCTTTTACATTCTTTATATTTCTTTACTAAGAAAGTAAAGGGGATTTTATGTCACTGGTTGGCCAGGGCTCTGGGTGACTTATTAACCTCCTTTGTAGTCGGTTTGTCCCGCCTGAAGCTTGATAACACTGCCACGAGCTGATGCCACGTGTCTGCTGAGGTTATAGGTCCATGGGACCTTCTTTAACGCGTGTTGGCGTACGTTGTACTCCTCTTGCTTAAAGAGTAAAAGGTTCTTTTACCGAGTACACTGCTCGCTGGATTGTGTTGGGATGGACTGTTAATGGGCACTCACAGTTACTTATTTGCGTGGTTGGTCATGCGCTTAGCATGTTATTTTTCAGGTGAGTGGCCTTATGGGCCTCCCTGGAATACCACCATGCGATTTGAGCTTCTGGTGCTATATTTAGTTCTTCTTCTGAACTTTGGTTATGTTGAAGGCCCCTTTTTCCGGCCTCCATGACTATGTGCCTACAGTATGGTCTATCTGTTAGGTTGAGCTTCGTACTTCCCTTTGGGTTAACTGTGTAATTGTGCTTAGCTCCCTAAGCTGGTCATTGGTTGTAGACTTCTATCAAGTCTCCCGTTGAGACCAGCCCCAGGCTGGTTTGTGCTCCCTGTGCCAGGGGTCTTTCTAGCGCACAGCCTCCTCAGTGCTTTATCGGACACTGAGTAGATCCTAGGATGAGCGGATTATACTCCCCTCAATACGAGGGTTTATAGCGCTCAGCTGAGTTCTGCTCTCCAGGATGCCCATCTCTGCGCGTGGGTTTGAGTTGCTCACTGCTCTTTCGCAGTCGCTCTTACCTGCTCTCTTCCCTGAAGAATGCGCTTTGGAGATTCTGTGTATCAGAGAGGGTTGGCCAAGACTAAGTTTGTCCTTCGTCAGACCAGGTCTGCCTCCCTGGTGGCATTGAGACTTCGTTCCCCTCTAGTGACTGGCCGGGTTCCTTTCGGTTTCTGGCCACATTTCCTTTAAGGGACCACTTTTCCGTGGAAATGTTGGTCCCAGAAGCTCTGAGCAGCCTTGGAAGGCTTTCATGCGGAAGGCCTCTTGTAGGCTCAGCTTGGGCTGGTGGTCAGAGGAATGCTGTCACTGACAGCCTTGCGTGACCCCAGGGTGAGTTGCTTATGGCATTTCTTTCAAACTGCCGGACGTTTGTCTAGCCATCTTGCCATGCACTCTCCTCGAGCATGGCGGCGTGGGTATTTCGTTCCCCAAAGCGGTAAACGCAGAGTTGAGTTCCCTTTCGAAAGGGAACGTCTCAGGTTACGTGTGTAACCATGGTTCCCTGAGAACAGGGAACGAGACTCTGCGTTGCCATGCCATGCCTCGAGCTGCCTGCTGAACAGTCCCTCAAGACAATAAGATACTGACCGATTCTCTAGGCGCTCCTTATATACTTCGGTCGCGCCATATTACGTCATAGGCTGTCGCCGCCAATAGAGATTGAAGTTGTTGGATAGTTGGCTTTCAGACACCGGGTCACGCGTGTGGCGTTCCTCAAAGCGGTAAACGCAGAGTCTCGTTCCCTGTTCTCAGGGAACCATGGTTACATACGTAACCTGAGACGCTTTATGAAGCGATGCGAGTGCTTTGTTTGTGCAAAAACATAATTTACCACTATATTTATAAAATATTATCCAAAGCATATTATTATGCGTGAACACAAAATGCATGCGTCGTGAAGCTCTCGTGAACGTGCGTTGCCAATCAATATTTTCGTAAAGTGGTAAATTATGTTTTTTTGCGCAAACAAAACACTCGCGTCGTTTCATAAAACTGAGGTTAAACCACTGGAGTCACATGGATTACTTTAATGATGTCATTCCTACCTTTCTGGACCTTGAAAGTGGTAGTTGTGTTGGATCTCTATGGAGGGACAGAAACCTCTCAGACTTCATCAAAAATATCTTAATTTGTGTTCTGAAGATGAACGAAGGTCTTATGGATGTGGAACGACATGATGTCTCCATCTCAATCGCTCTAGCGCCACCAATTGTCCAAATTTGCACTCACATTTATGCTAATAACTTTTTAACCGTAAGGGCTAGAAACAGAATTCCTTGGCTCAAGGCGATTTAATTGCACCACATGACGTCATTTTCTATCATGAAAATTTTCCTCTATTTTGAATTTTCTGAAAAATTTTTTTTTGAACTCCATAGCCATTGTTCCACTTTTCACGAAAAGGGGGCCATGACATCAGTGCCTGGCAGAGTAGTTGCCGTTGATATTCCTAGCTTCCCTCCAGGAGTCTGGATCCGAAGGCGCTCTCTTTGAAGACACCACCGTCACTTTGACGACCGTAGGCTCCCACGTCTACCATAGTAAAACGGTAGTGAGAGTCACAAGCCGCCATTATCGAGTGTGTCCCTTTGTAGTTAAAGTAGTCACGGCTAGCCTTTCCGCTGTGCTTACAGGACTTCTATGAGATTTTGTAACTGTTATGTAGGGAGCGAATGCCTGTCTACGCGTACGAGTCAAATGAAGTATAGTTTGCAAGGCTGTGCGTTTGACTAAGAGTACGCGTAAAAACCGAACTATACTTTGGGCTTTAAACACAGTAATGAATGTTTAAAAAAATAAATAAAAAAATATTGGGTAAAAGCATCCCCATGTTATGTTAACCAAATGATGTTATTTTGTTTAAGGGCCTACAGTTAGAAGCAGCTATTCTGCTCTTGCCTGCACTGTTCAAGGTGGACCCGGGTTGAAGTTGAGGTGAGCCATGAACAGTTCACTACAGTGTGTCAAAGCACTGCACTTATTGCACATCTTGTTATGCAAATGATTTCAATGCAAACATTAGTTTTTTTTTTGTTTTTTGTTGGTCTACACAAACTATCCTATTAATGTGAAGAGAAAATTACATTCATTTTTTAGTTAATGGCCAAAAGTATTTGAGCGTTGTACAACAGTAGTTAAAAACTACAATGTACATTTCCTGAAGAAAATGTGAATGGTGCTTGCAATGGCAAAATTCGGCACTCGGTTGCTAGGGTGTTTCTAGGCAATTACTAAGGTGTTCTGGGTGGTTGCTAGGGTGTTCTGAGTGGTTGCTAGTCAGTTGCTATGGTAACCTGGGTGGTTGCTAGGGTGTTGCTAGGCAGTTGCTAAGGTACTTGGGGTGGTTGCTAAGGTGTTGCTAGGCGGTTGCTAGGGTGCTCTGGGCGGTTGCTAGGTGGTTACTATGGTAACCTGGGTGGTTGTTAGGGTATTGTTGTGTGGTTGGTAGTTGTCACAGATGGTTTCTATGGAGTTTTTATAAAGTTCTTAGCATTTTTTTTAACCTGATTTAGCACTTAGCTAATCACTATTAGCATGTGGCTATTCACTGCTAGCATGTGTAGAATGTTGGAAGTCCTGTTTGCTAGCATGAGTCAAAAGAGCCAACCGCTATGTCTGTACGATGTTCTGATGCATGTCTCTATGATGCTCTGATTCATAGCACACCTCTCCTCAAAGAGCCGGTCGATTTGACACCTCATTCATGGGTCTATGACAAAGGCTGCGGGAGGATAGCGTACAAACTTTTGTGTGGAATAAGTATCCAAGAGAACACTAATGATGCTTTGCCAGAGACAAGCACCATTAATTCATTTAACTTATAAGGTTTGTCTTATTATTAATAATATGTGAATTAATATAAAATTAATATGTTAAGATGGTTAATGCTATTATTTCCTCTCCTCCAGGGCCATGCTCCAGACCAGATAAGATAAAATAAGATAGTGTCTAAAGGCTGCGGGAGTGATCACCCCATGCAGTATGACCACATTGTGCTCACATTGGATGGCCAGTTAATCACAGAGGAGAGCGAGGACATCTCAATGGCACTGGGCCTCCTCCTGCATGTACTTTATTTGGAAAATCTGTCTTTTTAACATTAGATTAATGAGTGAGTGAAATTATTGAAAATTGCAAATACAACCACTTGCAGACTGAGTTATACTCTGAAGTCCTGCAGTATCTTTCACTGTCAACAGCGCACTAACATTTTTGTAAGTCCTTCAGGATTTCAAAAACAATATAGAAACTGGAACTAAAACTGGAAGAAAGAAAGCAAGAGAGAATATGGACTCCGAAAGTCTACTCACAGATTGAGTTGTACACTCATTTTACAGTGACAGGAAGTCCGACTGCATCCTTCAATTTCAAAACACACTCCAAAAAAGTCACTGTCTTTTTCAGTCCTTTAGGATACTGGATTGGATTCCAAACACAAAATATACACACAGAAGGAGGCCCAGTGCCATTGAGATGTCCTCGCTCTCCTCTGTGATTAACTGGCCATCCAACATGAGCACAATGTGGTCATACTGCATGGGATGATCCTCAAAGCCTTTAAATCTTATCTTATCCAGTATCCAGTTTGAAAGTGGTTGTATTTGCAATTTTCAGTAATTTCACTCACTCGTTAATCTAATGTTAAAAAGACTATAGATTTTCCAAATAAAGTAAAGAATGTATGTAAAAACAGGACTATTGTCTTCTTCAAAAATGTACATATTTCAAGCTTGTTGCATTATTTTGTATGTGTATAAAAGGGGAGTATAATGTGATGTTGTACATGTATATTCCTGACTTGTCAGCACTGAGTTCATTTGCTGCTGAAAGAAATAAATTAAAAGGTTTTGAAAGTGTAATGTATTTTGTTTCTCAGTAAGCATTTAGTACATGATTCTGAATCTCGAAAGTCATGATTTGGTAAGAAATTATTAATTATTATAAATTATTAATATTTTAAGTAAAAGTGTCATTTAGAAGCATATGGACTCATCTATAGTAGTATCTGGCATGATAATGGGCCCTGCTAGCTCAAAAAACAACAATATATGGCACCTCTAATTTGACAAATGTGCTAGAAAAGCTTCTTTGAGAATAGGTGCTATAGAGCACCCTATGATGACGAGCCAAAGAAACACTGCTGGTGCTTTATGGCACCTCTTATGGTTCTACATAGCACCATATGACAAAGGTGCTGTATATCACCTCTAAAGATAAGTGTTATATAGCACTTAAAAAGGTTCCCCTATGATTATGAGCCCATGAACCACTTTTAGTGCTATTTAGCACCATTTTTGTTTGTGTACTGATTAAGGAAAGAAGAGTAGGTCTTTTTCTTTTCTGTTGACTTACCCAGTAGTTTCAGTACCACATTTATCTCAGTTGAAAATTCCCTGTGATCCTGAGATAATCCACTGTGAACTGTACATGTGTATTCTCCTTCATCTTCAGCTCTCAGATTGTCCAGACGGAGGGAGAAGTTTCTGTGTTGAATCTGATCAGTAAAGAAATGAGCTCTATCTTGATAATCCTTGTTCTGTTTCTCTGCTCGACTCTCACCATCTTCATACAGATGAACTAGATCTTCTAAGTCCTTTTTTCTCCATTCCACCTTCAGACCGCTCCATTGTAGAGAGTCTCTCATCATAACAGGGCAGAATCACTGAAGATCCCAGAGGAACAGGTGTGTGATGAGAAGGTTCCACAATGAATCCTGAATGTGAAATAAGTTAAAAATAAGTGAGGCATATTTTGTGTAATTTTTTTGCATTAAACAGCCCTAAAAATTGCATTAAAAGCCCAAACATGTATTAAGGGGTAGGGTTCAAGGACCTCATTACGTGTTATTTCAGCAGAGAGAACTGAGGTCTGATCCTCACACAGACTGATCATCAAACATTCACATCCTCTTATCCTGTGTGTTCTTACTTCTGGAAGTTGTGTAAAGATAGCCATCAGATTCAAAAGACCTAAGAAAATGTTATCTAATTTTGTGTGCAGTATGTTTTTTTTTTTTTTAATCAGCCCGTCTGAGAAAAATCCTCATCAAGCACTTTTGAAGAAAATCACTGGATTCAGTTCATGTAAAGTTTGTTAGGTTGATGACATCATATCTTTGAAAGATAATCAGAGTTTGTTCAAGGCACTTTAGTAGCAGTTAAACTAGATATCTACAGCCAGAACTGATTCATTTGCTTCATTTTCTGAGTTATATGAAATAGTCTGTACTTATTTTCTGCTCTGTACTTGTGATGCTTGTATCTTGAGTCTCTAAATGACTATTTTCCACACCAGTCTATAATTGTGGTATAATGTATAGAAGTTTATTAATGCCAAATGTTTTTGAAATAAAAAGCTTGTTAAATTGCACTAATTGAAAAAAAAGTGCATTGCATTAACCGTGCTTGTATTTTCACATTTTACATTTCATTTTCACGTTATTAAAAATTCTAAGATTCATATTCACCTTTTAGATTTCACTTACGTGCAGTCTATACACAGGAATGTAATCGTGAACACACAGCTTTTGTGTCTTTATCAGCTTTACCGCATATATATTCTGGCCCTGATAATCATCACACATGACTTACTGCTTGCTCTATTTCAGTAAATCCGTTTTTGTGAATGAATGACTTAACAGATGCTCTGGTCTTTGTCAACACGCGCTTGCACCACCTGCTGGTGAGGACGACTAACAGCAGATGGAGATCATGCATCTGCAATCTACTGCTTTTCCTGCAGTTCCCGGATGTGAAATGTTGAATTTTCTGTCGAATTTCAACCACTGAATTTGTGGAAGTAAATTTGTAAAGCGAAATAAAATGGACCGAAAATTGCCTGTTGAATATTATAGGTTGTATTTTTAAACAGAATGAATATGTTGGAAGTGAAATCTGAAAGGTGAATATGAATCTTCAAATTTTAATAATGAAAAAAATGGGTGAAATGTTTTGAATTGAAATATTCACAGCTTAAATATACGACCAAGTTGAATTTCAGACTATAAAAATACAAGCCCTAAAAATACAATGCATCAAAATACAAGCACGGTTAATGCAATGCATATTTTTTTCAACAAGCTTTTTATTTAAAAAACATTGACATTAATAAACTTACATAATAATGCATCTCAGAACAGCATGTATGAATAAAAGTAACTGTGATTAGTTACTGTACATGTTATTCAGGCTCTTCATGTTTTAGAGGGCAGATCTTAGTCAGAATAAGCTTCATTATGGACCAGGCCTTTTGTGGTTTAGTCAAAGTTGTAGTCATGTGAGACTATAGGGGACCAGTTTCAAGAGCGGTACATCTTCAGCGCAGTGATACACTATACACCATAAAACACAGAGTCAGTGGACAGGGTGATGGAGGTCTGGCTTTTCTGTGCAAGCATGCATTATTATCTAGGCATGAATGAGTTGGTAGAATAGTTAAAGTAAGCGAAAGAGCATTTCTGTCTGGTATTATGTTGTGAACTAACACAGACTGATTAGGACTATTTACTACTGAGAGAGAATCAGCTGGAGAAATCCCGAACTACAAATGAACAGACTGAGTTTGAGCTGAGAATAGACATGACTCTCACAGGTCAAAACCACAATAATTCCTCCCACAAATTGGGATTTTTTGATATTATCTGCTAATAGCTTTATATTATAATTTCTTGATTTCTGCTCTTTAATTTAGTGTCTATGGAAATTTACTTTCCATAGACACTCACACCTACAAACCCAGCACCAGCTGATAAAGCATATAAATACATGTTCAGATGTAGTTGGTGCTGAATCAAAATGAATCATTTTATGTATATAATTAAAGATATATGACCAGCCCAGACAATTATATTTATCACTTAAATGCATCATATTTTTATTGTAACTATACTGCTTAATCAAAATCATATACTGATCAGGTCTACAACAGCAGCAGTTTTTATTTTTTACACTTACTCAGTTTCAACTCTGTATCAGTTGAAAACACACAATCCTGGTCCCTGTAAACTTCACATCTGTAAACCCCTTCATCTTCAGCTCTCAGTTTTTCAGACAGAGGGAGAAGTTTCCATCTATAATCTTCTTATTTGAGAAATGAGCTCTTTTGTGATAATCCTTGTGCTGTTTCTCTGCTCGACTCTCACCATCTTCATACAGATGAACTAAAGTCTCTGAGTCTGTTCTTCTCCATTCCACCTTCAGACTCTCCTGTAACAGGCTTTTGTCAATCTGACAGGGCAAAACCACTGAAGATCCCAGAGAAACAGCTTTACCAGACATAACAAACTCTATAAAGGAATAAAACATGTTTTAATGTGGAAAAAACTATTAATACAAAAGAAGAAATAAACTTTAGCACAAAACTCAAAACTCACTTGCATAACAGCTAGTCCATCATTCACAACTTGCTATTAATTAATTTGGTTTAATATGCAAAATACAACAAAAAAATATATATTTTTCAGTTTTAAAATTTCAAGCATAATAGCAAACAATCCAAGATATGTTTCAAACTGTTCTTAGGCCCTGTCCCAAATGGCACCCTAAACACTTCCTACTTTCGTGACGTAACGCCTTTGACTGACGGGAAGAAGTCTGCTGTGGAGCCGCACCAGTGCAAAAGTGCACTTCGAGGGCGAATATCGACCGCAAAGGGGGAGCTCGTGAGCGCCCTTCTGAAAGCTAAAATGACAAATGGGACACCCTACAGTCCAAGCACAGGTCTCTGCAGGAGAGTAATAGGAGTTACCAGATCAGTAGGTGAGGCCATAAACAGAGGGGCGTTTCTGAGAGCGTTACCTGATGATTTGCAGATGTCAAACTGTGGGTAGGGTTTAGAGGTGGGGTCGGGTGAAGAGGATCATTTTCATTGCATAATTTATAAACGCACCAGTTTGAAAACACCCACAAATACAGAAATGCCCACTTTTGTTCCACAGAGACCTCATACTCCTACAGTCTCATGGACTTAACGGACACACGCACGATATTATATTTGATTTGATGAAATTAGTTAATTTAGATTTAACACGCATAAAGCAAATTTTTAGATCACCTGACAAAATAGTGTATAAAGTATATTTTATCAAAATATGTGCTTTATGAAGCTATGACCATGCAGTTTTGACAGTAGAGTTGATACTGTCAAATACTGTAAATTATACTATAAGAATGGTGTTGCACTATTATATACAGTAATCACATTTACTGTACTGCTGTAATATCATGCAGACTTATTTTTCTTGACCAAATGTTCTTACAGTAACTGACACTCATGTTTGTTAACAGAGAGTAAGAGAGAGACACGTCTTGATAACATGTATATGACATCTCAATATTTTTAATCCTGATTATATAGTTATAGCTCTGATTATATAAATGTAATAATACATTTCTTAAGATTTATAACTACATATTCAGGATATAATCAGATACTAGCCTATATAATTGTCTTGTTTGAAATAATTTCAAATGTTCACACACACACACACACACACACACTTTGAACATTATGGTAATCAGTTGTGAATAACATGTGATAAATTGACAGCACTGTAACATGTCTTCAATATCTTGAGTTCTCCTGACTCAAACACGTAATTCCGTCAGGACCACTATCGTCAAATATGATTGATAATTGCATAGAGTTTGTATTGGCGGTATAGTTCTGTTCTGGACAAGAACTCCCTGCGCATCCATGCAGCCTAGTATGGATAAGAGCAGGGAAAGCAGCAATAACTCCCCAAAACAAACCATATGCTGATATCCCCAACACAAACTGAGTGTGAAAATCTGAATGCCATGTTTCCTTAAAAATGCAGTTACCTGAATGAGCCTAGGCCTGTAAAAACCCAGAATTTATTTATTTCTTTACTTATATATTTTTAAATTATAAATGGGGAAGCTTACAACCCTAGCGGTAGCTTAATCTGATACAACAAGCATGTTGTAAGTCACAGACTAGTATAAAACTAGTATTAACTAGCGATTTTTTCCTTTTTCTTATTTTTTTAAATATCTATTGGGGAAGCTTACACCCTAGTGGCAGCAATCTGATACAACAAGCATGTTGTAAGCAGGGTATCTGCAGATATGAACAAGTTAAATTTAAGACTTTTAAGACCTTTTAATACCACCTTACATAAAATTTAAGACCAAACCTGCAATGGAACACACACACACACATACATACATAATAAGTGTCACATGATCCTTACAATCATTACAATTTGATTTGATGCTCAAAAACATTTCTAATTATTATCAATGTTGAAAACAGTTGTGCTGCTTCAGATTTTTGTGGAAATGGTGATACTTTTTATGTTAGTTTTCTTTGAAAAATAGAAAGTTCAATGAACAGCATTTATTTGAAATTATATTACATGTATTTATCAAATATATTATTTATTAAAGCATTTATTAAATAGAAATATTCTGTAACATTTTTAATGTCTTCACTCTTCACTCACTTTATCACTTTAATGAATGACGAATTAAAGTATTAATTTTTCTATTTTTTAAATCTTACCACAAATGTTTAAATTGGATTTCCACAAAAAATGTAAGCAGCAAAAACTGCATTTTAACATTGATAATATAAAGAGTGAATGTTTCTTGAGCAGCAAATCAGCATTTCCGAAGAATCATGTGACACTGAAACTTCTCTTTGTAAACAACAACAGAATTAAAAACGATTCTAATGACGAATGTTGCGTTCCCAAATGCAAATGTAAACGTCACAAAGTAGCATTTACAGTGAATCGAAAATGAAAACACAGCACTGTTACAGCAAGCATGCAGCTCGTCAGACTATTATTTATATAATTACATCACAGCCGTTGCGAAATTTATATTAAATTCTCACCGCCATTCATAAAAAAGTTACCGAACGAGTAACACGTTTCAGCGCTGATTCTACTCGCATTTGGCGCGTTGAACCATTTGAACTCTTTTAGGGACCGTTCATATGTCGCGTCTAAAAACGCATGGAAAACGCGTCGGCGCCGCTTTCTCCTTTACAAAGCGCTTCTGCTGTTTCTAAGCAATCATAAGCTGCACTCTCCATGACGACGCGGTAGTTTGTTTCAGCAAAGGATATATGGATTTCCAGCACCGAAAATCACTTGCAGTTTTATTTAAAAATGTGTATCCGTTAGAAAACAAACATACATAAAACATATAAAACATCTTACTGATCTGCATGATTCACATGCATGATTTTAGACCTACAAAAACGGAATTCCGGATATATTCCGTCGCATTACCGCAAAAGATGCATTTAGATGCTCGGCGTGTGCGTACCGCTTTGATGCCCATTGTACCCAGTTTAAAACATTTTCTACAAACGGTGCAGTTTGCCTCGTAGACATTTACCGGCACCAGCCTTAACCACCAGGAGAATTCATCTTTGTCGAGCCATTTATCATTAAATTTGCGCTTACCTATTACGGCTACCTGCTACCACAATTCTCTCTGATGACGCAACACAATAACTACCGCGAGGGAAAAAAATCTTCTGTCCAATGATCAGTCAGTCACTGGGTCTGTCAGACTATAGAAATTTTTGCGGTAATGCAACGAAAAATATTTAAGACCTATAGAATCTGAATTTAAGACATTTTAAGACTTTTTAAGGCCTTTATTAGGAAAAATATATTTAAGACTTTTTAAGGACCCGCGGATACCCTGTGTAAATCACAGACTAGTATTAAACTAGTGGTAGTCTGGTCGGGAAGCATACACCTACAGCAATAGCTCTGAGTTAGATGCAGCGTGCAGCTAAGCAATGAAATACAGTGCTTCCTCATCATGAACATGATTTCTGCTCCAGTCGGGCTGATTCCTTCGGCTGTGGAAGTGAAGATGACGACTCCCATGATTTCACAGTCCTTACGGAATCATCAAGCTACGACGTTGTTAGTGTTGAATAAGAGATCTCTGTGTATTTAAGGACAAGCATGTTACAATACTCTAATAAGTTTTAAGCCACAGAAAAGTTGCTCACTTAACACAGAATGTTGCAATATGATCAGATATCGTAAAGAGCATAAAGCATAAAGTCTAAGACAACAGCTTAAGATAGCATGTACCTGGAATAAACTTACCACAGTATGTGCTTATAGTATGCAGCAATGACACTAGAAGCTTCGGTAACAAGCAATTTTTAAAAAATTTTTTTAATACATTTGCCTTCCATAGCAACTAGATAGCCTTAAGAACAGCTTGTTCTTAATAGCAACTATAGCTTTAAGAAGGAGCGTTTTCCAATAGCAGGGTCAAAATCACTATAAAGTGCCTTTGAGACTTCACAATTTCCAAAATAAAAGCTGATATTTTCCATTTAACTTTATATTTGTTGTATTAAGGAGACCTTAGGCTGTTAGAATTGCATGTTGGTCAAGCTCCAGCACTTTTGTAAATTAACTGTAATCAGACAATGCTCGAGCAAACCACAAAATATGTCCACCCAGTCATGGACAAAATCAAAGTAGTTTAAATATATTTTCATTGCATAGTGATTATAAAATGTAGATTTTCAGTAAGATACTTGGTCCCTTTCTCAATAATAAATTTTAGTTAATCAGAAGAGTCTTTTGATAATAATGAATCTGCTGAAAAATATTTGTTTCCCTATAAAATATGCAATACTTGCAACTTCTTTTCTAAATAACATCTAACAACAAAGATATCTGGTTAAACTTTCAAACAATATTAACTGGCCCTTTATAAAGAAATCACACAAAAGGTTTTGCTAACTTGTTAAAATAATCTGCTAATTTTCATAAAAGATGAACTTGACAGGGTGGACAATGACAGGGTGGACAAGATGACAGGGTGGACAAAGACTTTAATGGGTGAATAAAACGGGAATATCAGAGAAACAACAGGAACAAGAAGAAACCCTTAAGCAATATATGATATTCTAAGTATTAAAGTAAAACTGCTCACTTGATTGGTTTAAAACCGTGCCTTCATTCATAACGAATCACCGATTTGTGTTGCTCAGAGATGCACAACAGTTCTGCTGTGGCTTTGTTTGGAACTATTTTTGTTGGCAAAATAGAACAAAAACAGACAATATTGACGATATTGTGTTTATTAACTTGATGTTTATTTTACTGTTGTATAAAATAAATATCACATTTTCAAATCGAGCAGATATTCAGGAAAACAGCACTTTTTCTCTTGTGATTTCTTAACTAGATCATATGATATAAATATAAGACAAAACCCATTTGGGGCATTTTTTATCTTCATATTTTGAATTTAGGCACATTCTAACTACATTCTAACAGGCTACATCACACAGCGAGTCGTTGTCATACATAATCTTCCATCTGTCATGTACCATGTCCACCCTGTCATAGAAGGCTTGATGACAGGGTGGACATTTTTGGTAAAATTTTGCATTTGATGGACACATGGTGTACCTTCAGTTAGCAAAGTGATTCATTGTTGAAGATGACAGTGTATGGTTTAAAATATTTATTTTGAATTTCTTATTTTTTTATATTAATTAATATTTCACTATGACAGGGTGGACATGCCAAGCTTGACAACATCCAACTACAAACACAATATGATGAAAATTAGGAAATATAAGTGTAGATAATCAGTGTAGCCTACTTGCAGCAGATGTTTTAACCTCCATTGAAGAAAGACCAAATGGGGGTGGGGTTGTCACTGACTACATCAGTTGGTTTCTTAAAGAGGCGTTTACTCCAAAATGACAGGGGACAGCAATTTCAGGGACATGTCTAAAATGCTTAATATTATTATGAAAATAGAATATAAATGATCAAAATTACTTGTTTTATCAAATAACTTGTTGAGGACAATAAGAACATTCAAAAAGTTTTTTAATTTTATGTCATTTACTCAGTTTTACACTCACTGAAGTTAGCTGAGCAGTGTCTGGGACATGCCAAAACTGCATACATCCAATCAAAGAAAACGGTATAAAATGAGAGAAAAAAAAAAAAAAAAAAAAAAAAAAAACATTTCAAGAGATTTATCAATGTACTTGTATGTGTGAAAATGTTTGGCCATTTATAATAAAACCTCAATTTCATTATTTTGCATTATATTCATGATGACTAAGCAATTCTGATGAGGACACCAAAAGGCACTTTATAGTGATAATGACCCAGCAACTATACCTTTAAGAACAGCGTGAGTTTCTCCAATAGCAACTAGCTTTAAAAACGAGCGTTTTTCCAATAGCAAATATAGCTTTAAGAACAGCTTGTTCCAAAAAGCAACTATAGTTTTAAGAACGAACGTTTTTCCAATGGCATTATAGCTTTAAGAAGAACGCCACAGCAGAAAATCCGTTTGCACCATAAATCGTTGTTTTCCTGTCTCTACTGCAAAGCTGCTTGAAGCTGCTATGTATAGCGCTAAACACAGGCGATCCGACCATGTATGTTGCTATACAAACGAAAGCGACCCGACCAGAGTGCGCAGCGATCTAGCCCTGTTGCCAATGACAACAGATAAGTAACGCACATTGCCAAAACGATCGCAAAAGTTTGCACAAACATTTTTACTGTGCATGACTGGAAGCCTAAGCAACACTGATAGCCTTAGCAACAGCATGTTGCTAATACCTGATAGTTTAAAACAATGAGCATTAAAAGGAACTTAGCTTAGCTTCTGAAAACATTCAGAGATGAAGGAGAGTGAAATAGCCGGCAATCCAACCGTCTCCATTGACTGCCTCTTTGTCATTTCTGACTTCTTACAAAAAACAGAACAATGCCTAAAAGCTGCTGTGACAAGGTGTACAGCTAACAAGCTAAAAAAAAAAAAACAGAAATAAGTTCTTATAAAAACTTAGTTCTGGGTTTTTAGCTTGTTAGCTGTACACCATGTCACACAGCAGCTTTTAGACATTGTTCTATTTTGTTATTAACCAGAAATGACAAAGAGGCAGCCTCACGCAATACAAAGTCAATGGAGACGGTTGGATTTGTTTTTATCTGTTTACTTACCCAGATCCAAATTTGTCTTGGCTGAAAACACACAATCCCTCTTGCTGTGAACTGTACATGTGTATTCTCCTTTATCTACAGCTCTCAGTTTCTTCAGACGGAGGGAGAAGTTTCCATGTTTAATGTGCTCAGTAAAGAAATGAGCTCTATCTTGATAATCCTTGTGCTGTTTCTCTGCTCGACTCTCACCATCTTCATACAGATGAACCAGATCATCTGAGTCTTTTTTCTCCATTCCACCTTCAGATCTTTAGTTAGTAAGTTTAGAGGAACATGACAGGGCAAATCCACTGAACGTCCCAGAAAATCAAAGTTTAAAGAATTTTGCACAATCAAACCTGAGAAGGAAAAGACATTTCATTTCAAATGTGAGGTAAATGTTGAGACAAAATAACACCACTTTAATCACAATGAATACAGGTGCAAATATTTTGTGATCAGATTATTGGGACATTGTCAGAAACACATGCCCATAATCATTTGTAAACACTAACAGCTTGTTCATGAATTTAGAGTCAGTGACGAATCAGAAAAAATGATGCTGATTAATGCCATCTGAACCAGAAAAACACACTTCATAAAAATATTCAAACAAAGAAAATAGAGTCATCTAACAACATTTTTACCCCATTACTGTACACAACACTGATGAGCGATCTGTCTAGAGCAGTGCTTCCCCAAACTGTGGGCCGAGGCCCCGGTGAGCCGTAGCAGTATTACCCAGGGGGCCGTGGCTAGGCTAAATCAAGATATTAAAAATAAAAATAAATTAAATATTCTAATTGTTCTGAAATGTGATCCCAAATCAACTGGACCTAACTGCACTTCAAGTAAACGAAAACTCTAAGTACAGCGATGAGTCCACTGTCAAGGCATCGCAAGTTCAAGTTTTACAGCAGAAGCCAACAAGTGCCCTTGTTGTTTGTGTAGAGAAACCGATAAGTGTGTTTTAGCAAATCAGCACGCAGTATTCAGGTAAGGTGACAAGGCTGCTAGTCACTTCAAAAGACGCGCTTAGCTGAGAGAAGTTTTGTCAAAGCTGACTAAAAGTGATCGAGGATTTATAATTTCGACTCCTGCAAGTCTTTGTACACACAATACACGTCTTACATGCTGAACCCTTTGTTTGTCCTTTGCATTTGTGTGTGTGTGCGAACACGCGTGTATATGTGCACGGATGTGTGTGTGTGTGCCGATCTGTTAGCGTGTGTGTGCGTTTGTGTGCATGTGTGTTTGAGTGTTTTAAATGCAATTACAAAGCAATTACTTATTTAACTCTGAAACATGAAATGTGGAGTTATCTGCTTTTGCTAAAATACAAACTTTTAATATATATATATATATATATATATATATATATATATATATATAATACTTTCAATGAACTTTAATTTTGTAAGTTACCTGTATTTTTTTGGAGTTATTACTTAATCAAAACAACCCAACTGCAGTTTGATTGATATTACTTGGAATGCACAAAAGCAAAAACATGATTTGTGAGAATTCATAAAACTGAGTTATCTGTTTTTGCAAATGAACTCTTCAAATATATTTGTAAAGAATGTTTACGCCATCTTTCACCAGAAGTGTATGGTAATTCTCATAATTCACATGAAATTCTTACAAACTTGTTAATAAATGTTGATAATTTTGTGCAAAGAGACAATCTGCTTTATTAAATATACTTAATATACAAATATATCTATATACTATTGATCTATATGTTTTTATAACCATGGGGGTCGTGGAGCTATTGCTATGTATTTGGGGGCCTTACCACTCTGTTTGGGAAGCTCTGGTCTAGAGGTATTAGATTTCGCTATAGTTTTCCTGAGTTCAGCTACTAGTAACACAAATCTTTAGGACGCTCCAAATCTGATGATATTAATTCAACAATAATTAAACAGCTGCTACCAGAAATTTCTTTAATGTTTTATAACCTCTGTCTTATCTCATCTTGGTGATCTACAGGTGCTGGTCATATAATTAGAATATCATCAAAAGTTGATTTATTTCACTAATTCCATTCAAAAAGTGAAACTTGTATATTATATAAGATGTGGTAGAAAAAGTGTACAAGCAATAGGGATAACCGCACCCTGGAAAGGATTGTGAAACAAAACCCATTCAAAAATGTGGGGAGATTCACAAAGAGTGGACTGCAGCTGGAGTCAGTGCTTCAAGAACCACTACGCACAGACGTATACAAGACATGGGTTTCAGCTGTCGCATTCCTTGTGTCAAGCCACTCTTGAACAACAGACAGCGTCAGAAGCATCTCGCCTGGGCTAAAGACAAAAAGGACTGGACTGCTGCTGAGTGGTCCAAAGTTATGTTCTCTGATGAAAGTAAATTTTGCATTTCCTTTGGAAATCAGGGTCCCAGAGTCTGGAGGAAGAGAGGAGAGGCACACAATCCACGTTGCTTGAGGTCCAGTGTAAAGTTTTCACAGTCAGTGATGGTTTGGGGTGCCATGTCATTTGCTGGTGTTGGTCCACTGTGTTTTCTGAGGTCCAAGGTCAACGCAGTCAGATACCAGGAAGTTTTAGAGCACTTCATGCTTCCTGCTGCTGACCAACTTCATGGAGATGCAGATTTCATTTTCCAAAAGGACTTGGCACCTGCACACAGTGCCAAAGCTACCAGTACCTGGTTTAAGGACCATGGTATCCCTGTTCTTAATTGGCCAGCAAACTCGCCTGATCTTAACCCCATAGAAAATCTATGGGGTATTGTGAAGAGGAAGATGCGATATGCCAGACCCAACAATGCAGAAGAGCTGAAGGCCACTATCAGAGCAACCTGGGCTCTTATAACACCTGAGCAGTGCCACAGACTGATCGACTCCATGCCACGCCGCATTGCTGCAGTAATTCAGGCAAAAGAAGCCCCAACTAAGTATTGAGTGCTGTACATGCTCATACTTTTCATGTTCATACTTTTCAGTTGGCAAAAGATTTCTAAAAATCCTTTCTTTGTATTGGTCTTAAGTAATATTCTAATTTTCTGAGATACTGAATTTGGCATTTTCCTTAGTTGTCAGTTATAATCATCAAAATGAAAAGAAATAAACATTTGAAATATATCAGTCTGTGTGTAATGAATGAATATAATATACAAGTTTCACTTTTTGAATGAAATTAGTGAAATAAATCAACTTTTGATGGTATTCTAATTATATGACCAGCACCTGTATTTGTCAAAATATTAATAACTAATAACTCAAATTAATTAAACTAGTCATCTGTAACAAACTTTTGGCTTATTGACTTTTTCTAACTGTAAATATTTCCATAGGAAATCAGCAACAGATGTTTGATTTACACACTCAATAAACACTAATTATTATGATGATGGTTATTATTTTTTAGGTTCAAATGTATTTTCCACTGATTCACAGTAAATCAGAATATGTTCCTGTTATAGTTGTACCTTTAGTAGGTGATCTGCAGTAGATCAGACAGCAGAGCAGAAGAGCAGATCCAGATGCAGAAATACAGAGAATCAACATTATTATGTGTAGAGCAGAGAAACCTGTCAAACACACAGTTATTGAACAATGATATTATTGTGCAAGTCCCTTATATTGCACAAATTTGTCCCTAAGATATGATAAAGCATTACTAGAGGGGATTGTACAATAACACACAAAAGAAGAGCTCTCAGTCAGCCTTTCCTTATAGAGCAGCACATACCTAGAATACTGTACCCACATAATTAAGAAATATTATTATATTTTTTTTTTTTTTTACTGTTTTTTCTGCATTGATAAGCATTTCTCCTTATATTTACAGTCATTTTGTGTTTGTGTTAATATGCTCTGGTTATGGCTATGTTTGCTGGAATGTGTTTTTATATGATTTTTCATGTTTTATGTACTTATGTTAATTAATGTGCATTGTCCCTTTTAAATAAAGAATAGAGAATGTGAAATGAACTGCTGTGCCAAGATGAAAGATGGTGAAGAGAGGTGTGTGAAGAGTTTTGAAAAAGTACTGAGAAATAAGTCTAAGCAGTTGTCTAAAAAAAACGAATTACTGGAAAGATAATTGAGAAAGCAAATCATAAGCTTATTTAATATAATTAAAAATGTATAAAATAAAAATCTAAACTATATACATGTAAAAACAATATATTGAATGTTTTAATGTTTTTGACAAGCCAAAATTGTCCTTTTTATAATTATGAAAAAAGAAATGAATGAGGGATTGAAATGTGTGTGACTTAGTTAGTTTCAGCTAACATGTGCCTATTGGGTCTGTCATGAAGATCACTGTCCTGAACTGTGTGTGCTGCTATTAGCTGGTAAAGTCATCTAATCTCAGAGGATCTGTCACTCTACAGTCATTTCTTTGCTGTTTATTTATGGTCCATTAAAAAATGGCAGTTGTACTCATTGGAATAAATCAAAATCACTTTGCCGTAAAATTTGGAATCTTAATAAACTTTATACACAACTGTACATAAATGAATAACTAAATTACACTTGTGTATTTGTTATTTATGACTCACCCAGTCTCTCCAGCACTACAGTTGCATTGGCTGAAGCTCCTCCAGCAAACACTTGACACATATAAACTCCTTTATCCTCAGTTCTGACACTCTTCAGTCGGAGAGAGAAGTTTCCTTTGGGGATTTCAGCAGTGAAGAACTCAACTCTGTCTCTGTATCGCTCGCCTGATGAATCTGGTAAAGCCTCATTGTCTTGGTAGAGCAGAACCAGAATTTCTTCATCTTCATCAGTTTTCTTCCATGAAACCTGTTCAAAGTCTTCAGGAGTGATGTGAGAGTCTACAGAGCAGCTCAGAGTGACATCTTCACCCACAGACGCAGATATGGACCGATCTGATCCTGAGACCAGCAAACGCTCTGAAAGAACAAACAGAGTAAATATCACAGCAAAAATATTTCCATAGATCCATTTGAGTTCAGACTCACCAACATCTTTAATTTGAACCTCAGTCTCTCCAGACTCCTGCTGACGGTGAACTGTACATGTGTATTCTCCTTTATCTTCAGCTCTCAGATTGTCCAGACGGAGGGAGAAGTTTCCATCTTTAATGTTCTCAGTAAAGAAATGAGCTCTATCTTGATAATCCTGCTGCTGGGACTCTGGTCGACTCTCACCATCTTGAAACAGATGAACTAAAGTCTCTGAGTCTCTTCTTCTCCATTCCACCTCCAGATCCTCCATTAATAAAGGTTCATCAACATAACAGGGCAGAACCACTGAAGATCCCAGAGGAGCAACCAGAGGACTAGAGGGACTGCGCACAGTCAACCCTGAAAACAGTGTTTTTTCCCATTGAAAGGGGAAGAGAAAAGTGAAATTGTTTTACAGTCAAAAACAAATAATGACATTTTTAGATTTCGAAACTTGCATCCCTATTTTTATCTCATATATTGTAAAATGATGTACTTCAATAGGTCCTCCCTATTTTTTTTCCTTTTACCTAACGCCAAGCGCATAGTACATGATTTTAGCCCTGATTTTCACAAATTGCCAACAAATGGCTGAAATGGGAGGCATATTCGCATGAGTGACACTTAGTGTGTGCTATCAAAAATATGATCTGAGAGAAGCACCGATTTGCTGCCGATGCCCATGAGATATTTAGCATGCTAAATATCTGGACCTATCTGCAACTCAGAGTCCTGCAATGTGTTTTGACTGGAAATGACATCTGCGATGAATGCCTCCAAATGCCGTTGTTGTGTAAATGAATGGGCAAAATGCATAAAATGTTTTCCGTTTTTAGTTGAAAATGGTGTCATGTAAACGGGCCCTTAATGAGATAATAAGTGATGATTCACTGATCTCCTTCAGAGTCTAAAGGTCTGATCATCTGGTTAATGTGTAATTTTATGATTTTGAGTATAGTGGTCCTGTGACTCTACAGCATGAGATCCAGCAGTGTTGTGACAATCAGATAATCTGGGTGCTTTTAAAAACACGATGTGCACAGAGAGTTTTGAACTACTGCATCATTTAGTGTATGAATTTCAACAATGGAGACAGTCAACACAAAGCTTTCTGTGTACCATCATAGTTGAAAACTCATCCATGACTCCCAACATGCATTGTGGCATAAAAAAAATTCATATGAATTATGCATATGAAAATTATGCATATGACTTTTGTTTTTGCTGTTTTTGTTGTGACTTTAGTTGCTTGTTTTTTGATGTTCAGAGTTTATCTGGATATTTTGTTGATTGTCACCATTGTTCATTCATATGCTGTTTCTTGATGTCTGTGTGAGTCTGAATGATGCAGTAGTTCAAAACTTTCTGTGCACATTGTGTTGTTGAAAGCTTACTGATTGTCATAAGAAATGTGTCTTATAAACAGTTACAGCAGCCAGAGAAAAGCTAACATTAAAAAGTCAAGAGTCCAACAAAAGCAAACACTGATCAATATAATGGTGACTTCAAATTAAATTATTATTTTCAACCAAACATCAACATCTAAAACTCTGTTGATTCTCAATAAGAACTTCTGGAGACATATGACAAAAATAAAGTCGATCTGGTTGGTAATAAGTGAAGCTGGTAATGTTGTTTGTGGAGTTGTTTAATCCTCCTCTGCTGAGATCTTGAGAGATTTAATGCCTTTTGTCTTCAATGAAACATTTTCAATAAATCATCATGTGTAGATAGGCTTGCGGGGGCGAATCTACATCACCACTTCTCTGCATTTATTCATAAGAAAGAGCTCGTTCAGTCCAATCACTGCACATAAGATTATAATTGCAGTCAGAACTGGACTTTGATTACGAACATATGAAAAATATGATTGTTATGATATACACGTGAAGCGTACATATGATCGGTTTCAGTGTGGAGCTCCGCGATGAGTTTAACAACGCTCGCCACGTGGATTATAGATTTTAGATCATATATAGAATAAAGTATCCATGTTTAAAATTTTTATAGATATATTTCACACACTCTCCTGCACCAAACATTGAACCAGCACAGTGTATGCACACATATTTCATCATGTCTTCTTCAAATGAAATATATGTGCAAACTGGACACTGATACTGTGGTGTCTGAACGCAATGACACAATTATTCTGATACACATAAGAATGATTTAGACTGAAAATAAATTCAAAGAAGAAATGATAAATGACACATAGTTACTTTTTTGTCCAAAGACTGTAGTGCTCGTAAACATAATGAAAATATTATTAGCCCTTCTAAATATTCTTGCGCATTTCTCCCTTGTGCTTGGGAGTTTGTCATTGTTCTCCATGCTCATATATTAATAATCATTATTCTGTATAATAAGTGTGTTGTAGGTCTGTGTTGCAGGCCTGTGCCCCACCCCCAACCCCCCTCCTACACTCCAAATTTGAGTTTTACGCACCCATTTTCTCAGACTTTTTCAGCTCAGAGGTGTGAATGACCAGGCTAAAACAGGGGGTTGGGGTGGTGGTGGGGGGTGGTGTTTCATGACACATTAATGTCTTCTTTTATCTTCAGTTGATTTCATCTAAGGCTTTGGCTGGAAGTCAGTTGTAGTTGTTGTGTTTCTCTTTTTTTTCTGTTCCTGTTACTCTTTTCTTCAGTGATTCAGCTTGTTAACAGCAGGTGTTCATCACTAATGCTCAATCATCACATTTAATTATTGCATTAACTCCACTCTTGAATGGTCTTGGTCTTGGTTTTGATTTTGGTCTTCTATATATGCCTCATTCATTCATTCATTCATTCATTCTTCTTGACTACGCCACTCTCGTCTACTGTCTCAAACAATGGGTCTCATTCGATAATGATTTCTAATAATATTTGTATTTATATGCACAAGAGAACTTCTCATGAAAAAAATGCACCTAATTTGTGTGCATGCACATTAATTTGTTCTTAACCTCCTCACCAGAGGAGGATTGGAAATGATTTGCCTCAGCCCCAAATAGTTTTAAATCAAATGTACAAATTCCCATGATTTTCTGGGTCAAATTAAATTCTATTTTTTGTTTTTGCACTTCACAAGCAAACTGTGTTTATGAATCATTGACAGAAAATCATGCAGAATTTTATTGTTATAGAAAAATCATGTTGTAAACACTGGATCAAATCAGGTAACCAGGAAATATGATTAAAGTACAACACAGACTGACACACCTCAACATGACACTAAACCAATGTTAACCAATTTTAATCAAAGGTAAACATATTTGAGTTTTTTTTTTTTTTTTGTTTTTTCTTTGTCTAGATTCCAGCTCTGCTCACTCTGGACCTTCAGCTTCAAGAGGTGCATCATGGGAAGCATTTAAACATTTCTTTTACTATCTGCTTCAGCTCATCCACAGAAATACTGTGTAGAAGTCCAGACAAACCGATTCTGATTAAGTTGGATAAACATCACTATAAAAAAAAAAATGAAAAGCATCTCTAAAGGAAGTAATCCACATTCCGGCTTCCCCTTCACTTAAAATCACATTCACTTAAATAAAATTTTTAAATATATGGACAACTACACTGTGTAAAAAAACAAATAAATTAAAAAAAAAAATGGTCAAATGACTGGCTGCTACTGAAATCTTTTAAATACCAACAGAACTTAAAACACTAACAAAGATTCATTCACGATCTCTGCAGAGGATTAAACAACAAAAACAACATTACCAGCTTCACTTTTTCACAGACTATGAGAACTGCAAGACACGGAGATCACCAAAATGTATATATATTAAATGAGAGAAATAAATCAGAATAAAAGCTGTATGAAAATCTTATAATCATCATCTCAAGTAAATCAACCTACAAAACTGCTGAAAGCTTAAGACAAGCAAAAAAGCAAAATCATGTTGATCAAGATGAGTAAAGCAGGAGAGATTCATCTAAAGGTGCTCTTAATATTTACTAATTATAACACATGCATTGTGTTTCTTCACACTCTCAGAAAAAAAGGTACAAGATCTGTCACTGGGGCGGATCCCTTTCAAATGTTACTAATATGTACCGTTAAGGTACTAATATGCAATTTTTAAGTATTAATATGCACCTTTAGGGGTAAATAAGCTAAAAAGCTGATCCTTTTGAAAAGGTACCACGCCTGTGACAGCTTGTCTACCTTTTTTTCTGAGAGTGAGGTAAAGAGAATACATTTTAAAAAGAAAATTAATTAAATATTTTGCAAATAAATCCAAATGCAGGCACAACCTCATTTCAAGCATTTAAGCAGAAGCCTCTACAGCAAAAAGATAAGATCATGAGCAACAAAATTCAGTCAAATGTGTCCAAAACTTTAACAGATATTGTAAGTTTGCAGAGATTTAAATGGGACATAATTAACGATCTGCCTTGCCTTCAGAATTAATTTGAAGAGAAAAAAGTAATGCACATACCCGATATAACTGGAATTACAGTGACAAAAATGAACGTAAGCAGGTCCATGTTCAGCTGAAGTTATGATCATCTCTCTGGATCATCAAAGTGAAAGTGATCTGGCACATGAAGGCAGTATGTTCAAACCTGTATTGCTTTCTTCCTTGTGTCACAGTACTGTGCTGTTAGAACTGTAAGGGTGGAACTCCTACAGGGGTTCAGGCTGTAAGGTTGCCGAGCGACTAAAGAAACGTTATCAGGAAGATGGTTGAAAACTGTACATTTCTTGTCTATTACCACCCACTGCAACTTATACCAACGACGGAAATAAGCGCAGTTACAATAGCAAAATATGTGGGAGAGCGTTGCTATAGGGTGACGATATTATATTGCAATCTGGAGTACATTAATGTAAATACCAAATCAAAACTAGTTAGCACATAATTTGTAATAGAAAGGATTTAATGACAATATCTGGTTATGGTTACACTTAAAATAGTTACAAAAGAGATGTATGAGACGATAAAATCTTATACCATTAATCATAGCCAGCATGTATGTAAAAGTTACAGAGATAGAGATAGAGTGAAAGAGAAAGAGAAAGAGAAAGAGGGGGTTGACAGAGAGAGACAGAGCAACAGTTACAATCTTCTTTTATCCCTTCCTTGACCATGTGACTGAAACCCAAATATGAGACATTCAAACTGACCAATCAGAAGATTAAAACTTCCCCCACTGTACTAAAGGTGTGACAATTTGTAGACCCCCGATGTACATACATTTTGGCCTACAGGGCTTGATCACTATCAACACCTCTTTGACTTCCAAATGGCACTTGCAGCAAGAGAGAGGGGGTTGAAACAGTAAAGCAAATGTCTTTGTTCATTTTAAAATATCTTTTAGATATTTTCAATCTTACAAATCCCTCCTTGGCCACACTCATGGAGTCCAAAGGTGGCACAGTCCATGAAGAAGGCTTTCTGTTGTGTGTAGATGTCATCTTCAGACTTCTTGTCCAGACTTGTTTCAATAGCAGTTGGTCAGTCTTCAGTCTTTGTTCTCCTTTCAGCCCTGCATGAGAAGGTCCATCAAATGGTGTTGCACCGTTCATAGATATGCAATTCATCCATCGAACACTTCACACCTCCACAAGAATCAGGCACTGATGATGGTAGAACTCAGTTGTCCCTCTTTTGAGGCAAGACACAGGATTTGAACTTTGGCAGCAGTGATCCTGTGATTTAAAAGAGCATATAGCACAACAAACAGCAAAAGCATACATATGGCATTTGTCATTGGTCAGAGGTTTGATGGAGTCAGATTAAATTTGTCTCTGGCAATAAGCCCTTAAAACGATGTACTTGATAAAGTGGTCAAGGTGAGAATAAAAGAAGATCTTCCCTGCTGAAAAAAACAGCATATGCTGGTTAAGGTAGGTTTTGGAGCTGGTAAGCTGGTTTGAGCTGGTTTATGCTGGTCCTACGCTGGTCCTATGCTGGTTTTATGCTGGTCCTAAGCTGGCCCAGGACCAGCATGGACCAGCATAGGACCAACATAAGACCAGCTCAGGACCAGCATAGGACCAGCATGGACCAGCATAGATGATGAGAGACGACACCAATGTCATCTAAAACAACACATGCCATATCGTGACAAATCTTATTTTGATATATATTTTGGGAAAATGCTTTGAAAATTTTTAAAACCTCAAAAATACACTGTCGGCAAATTTACTGCCCTTTCATTATGTTTGTGGATGAAAACATCCACTAAATTAAACTGCTGTAAAAATGTTGTGCAACCGCACAACTATCCCACGACACCTCCAAGATAGCGTTCATAATTTCACAGTTACAAGGCAAAGCACTACAATGGGCCGATTCCATCTGGTCACAAAACAACCCAATCACGCAATCCTACTCCAGTTTTGTAGCCCACTTCCGGGAAGTGTTCGGAAAACCTGCCTCAGACTCTTCTATCAGTGAGAAACTTTACAATTTAAAACAAGGCTCCATGTCTGTTAATGATTATGCTTTGCATTTCAGAACGCTTGCTCCTTCAAGTGGTTGGAACGAACAGGCCCTTATAACTACCTACCGTCAAGGACTGGACCCTCGAGTGCGGTTGCATCTCGCTGCATACCAGGACTCCATTGGCCTCGAACGTTTCATACAACTCTCCATCCGCTTCGCCACTCGTATGCAGTCGTGTCTCGAAGAGCACCAGGGCCAGCCGCTGTTTAACATCGCTCCCCGCCGACCAGAATTCGTCAGCCCTCCAGAACCAGCCCACGAACCCATGCTATTGGAAGGCTCCAGACTCTCCTCTTCTGAACGGCAGAGGTGGCTGACCCAGAATCTGTGCCTCTACTGTGGTTCTCCTGGGCATGTAATCTCCGCATGCCCAATTCGTCCTCCCCGTCCCATGGTGAGTGCTGTCATTCCCTCTATAAAGAAGATGAAACCACTCACCACTGTTGTAAACCTTACTGCTGCTGATGTCTCTATTCCAGTTGTTGCACTCCTCGATTTGTTGTTGCACTCCTCGAAATTCCGTTACCCCTTTCCTCTCGTCCCATCGGCCCTTGAACATCTCCGTGGTGCCACTGTATTCACCAAACTGGACCTCCGCAGCGCGTACAACCTCATCCGGATACGCGAGGGGGACGAGTGGAAGACCGCCTTTGTGACACCTACCGGCCACTATGAATACCTTGTTATGCCGTATGGCCTGGTCAACGCCCTCTCCGTATTCCAGGATTTCATTCATGAGGTGCTATGGGAGTTCCTTCACAAGTTCGTCTTGGTCTACATCGATGACATCCTCATCTACTCCCGGAGCCTGGCCGAACATCGCCACCACGTTGTGGAGGTCCTAGGACGCCTGAGAGAATTCCATCTTTTCATAAAAGCTGAGAAATGCTCTTTCCATCAGCCCTCTGTACAATTCCTAGGCTATAACATCGACAGCAGTGGGATCCGGATGGACGAGAGGAAGGTGGATGCTATCAAGAACTGGCCTACTCCCACAACCATCAAAGAACTCCAATGTTTCCTCGGCTTCTCCAATTTCTACCGACGCTTCATCCAGAATTACAGCTCCATCTCCAACCCACTCACCAACCTCCTCCGCAATAAGCCCAAGTCTCTGTCCTGGACCCCTGCAGCCACCAACGCATTCAACGCCCTCAAGGAGGCCTTCACCACTGCTCCTCTCCTCATCCACCCTGATCCCGACCTGCCCGTCGTGGTGGAAGTGGACGCCTCCACCACCGGAGTTGGAGCGGTGTTGTTCCAGCAGCAGGGGACCCCAAGTAGACTCCATCCATGCGCCTTCTTCTCCCGCAAGCTCAACCCGGTGGAGATGAACTACGACATCGGCAACAGAGAACTCCTCGCTGTCAAGCTAGCTCTGGAAGAGTGGAGGCATTGGCTGGAGGGAGTCAAACATCCCTTCCTCGTCCTTACTGACCACAAGAACCTTGAGTACCTACGATCCGCCAAAAGACTAAACCCTAGACAAGCACGCTGGGCTCTATTTTTTACACGTTTCAACTTCACAATTTCCTACCGTCCTGGGGCTAAAAATGTGAAAGCTGATGCACTCTCTCGTCTGCATGCCCCAGAAGAGAAGTCCGAAGATCCTGAACCCATCCTCCCAGAGAACCTTATTGTCAGCCCCATCTCCTGGTCTGAGGAGACCGTATCCTCCTCCAATGCCTCCGCCAACACTCCTGGTCACACCTAGGAGTGGACTTTATCTCAGACCTCCCAGCCTCCAATAATTGCACCTGCATCCTGGTTGTAGTAGACAGATTCTCAAAATCCTGCCGCTTGATTCCCCTGAGAGGACTGCCCACAGCCATGGAGACAGCTGAACTCCTATTCAACCATGTGTTCAGGTATTTCGGCATCCCAGAAGATATAGTCTCTGACAGAGGACCCCAATTCATCTCACGGGTTTGGAAGGCCTTCTTCACGCTCCTAGGTGTGACCGTCAGCCTCACGTCGGGATACCATCCTCAGTCGAACGGGCAGACGGAGAGGAAGATCCAGGAGATCGGCCGCTTCCTCCGTACCTTCTGTCACGGCCACCAGGACTCTTGGAACCAGTACCTGGGTTGGGCCGACTACGCACAGAACTCCCTACGCCAGCCTTCCACCGGACTCACTACATTCCAGTGCGTGCTCGGCTACCAACCCCCACTGTTCCCCTGGTCTGGGGAACCCTCCGACGTCCCATCTGTCGACTACTGGTTCCGAGAGAGCGAGAGGGTCTGGGACTCAGCACATCACCAACTGTAGTGAGCCCTGCGCAGACACAGGATGACAGCAGACCTTCGTCGCTCCAACGCTCCCTCCTACCAACCTGGACAGAAGGTCTGGCTGTCCACCCGAGACATCCGCCTGCATCTGCCCTGCCGTAAGCTGAACCCCAGGTTCATTGGCCCGTTTACCATCACCAAGCAGATCAACCCTGTCACCTACCAGCTCCAACTGCCTCCACAATACTGCATTCACCCCACATTCCATGTGTCACTCCTCAAGCCTCACCACCCTTCTGTTCCTCTTCCCACAGGACCTGGCGTGGCAGCAGCCGAACCCCCCCTTCCACTCATCCTGGACGACGGAGCAGCCTACGAGGTGCGTGAGATCTTGGACTCCCGGCGCCGTGGTGGTCTTCTTGAGTACCTCGTGGACTGGGAGGGCTACGGCCCCGAGGAGCGCTCATGGGTCCCTAGAGATGACATCCTTAACCCCAACCTTCTTCAAACCTTCCACACCAACTATCCCAACAGACCTGCCCCTCGTGGAAGAGGACGACCACAATGACGGAGCGGGCCTTGGAGGGGGGGTACTGTCACAGACACGCCAGGTTCCAACACCAACCAGTCACAGCGCACTCCATCTCCAGAGTACTGATCACACGCACCTGCACCTCATCAGCACGCCAATCAGCACCACTTCAAAAGACACTCACACACTCTCATTCACTGTCCGGTCTCGTTCACATCTAGACGTACCTACATGCTTACCTCAAGGACTCCTAGCGATATACTTACCTGTCTCCAGCGTCTCCAAGTCTCCTTGTGTGCTTCCAGTCTGTGTGTGAGTGTCTCCAGTCTCCAGTGTCCCCATTCTCCAGCGTCAGTCAAGATCTTCTCACCTGCTACAACACAAGGACAGTATCACCTCTTCTCATCATACCATTCACCTATAAACCATCACTTACTCATTTGCACTTCAGTTATCTCTGCTGTGTGTCTTAATAAACATCTATTTCGGTATCTTCTGTGTCCGACCCTTCTGTATTGTAACAGTCATATATGTGGATCAACTTACTTCGTTGTGTATTTTCAACAGTTTCAATATGAAAAAAATGACTTTTATATTGATTCAATGGATTTATTGCATTTTGTAAAAAAAAAAAAAAAAAAAAAAATCAGTTTTTGTATTAAATCTTTGAAAATCAAAATCTAGATTCGAATTTTTAATGTTATTATAACCTAAAGATGCTATGTGAAAGTTTGAAACAGAAAATAGTGGTTTTCGTCTTGCCACTTTCTTGGTAAAGAAAACACATTTTTACTCAAATTAATCAAAATGGAGAAAAGCAAAGATACAAATAAATAAAGCTTTTCAGGTTTTTCATGTATGCCGTTTTCAGGTACAGAAATTGAATAAAGTAGCTAATAAAATGTAAAACAACATTGCATATCTTCACTGTATAAATTAAATAAAGATCAATCATTATTAATTATTAAGTTACTACTCAGTCATGAGCAATGAGTGATTTCCTTGTCTTTTGATGTTTGATTAACGTTAAAAACACATTCAGACAGCAGGAATGCAAGGGCTGCTGTCTCTTTAAGACATAATACACTGATACTGAACACATGCGTTCTTTCTCGAGTGTATACGTTCACTTAAGACATAACCGCCTCTGCTTGCTAGGGCACTCGCCAAGACGGGCATGTTGACATAATTTTGTGTGAATTTGTCCATTCAAGCACAAGACTTGAAAGAGACCTCAATATTTGTGCACTGTACACTCGCTTAAGTGCACGGATGAGTGCACAAATCTTTTCACAGCGCGCGCTTAAGTTCTCTTTCGCGCCTTGCACTCAAATGTTTAAATTGGCAAGGCTTAAATGAGTTTAGTTTAAACGCAGATAGCAACGTGTGCTTTTCAGGTCTCAGTTGGGGACACTTGACATTTGGCTTGACATTTGATATTCAACAGTGCTTTGATCTGCCGGCATTGACACTATTCTTTAAGAGCTGCTGTGCAGCCAAAATTATATACCAGTTATCAATGTAAAGCTGCTTTGACACAATCTGCATTGTAAAAAGCGCTATATAAATAAAGGTGACTTGACTTGACTTGACTTGCGCTCTCGCGCTATATAAGCTTCTTGCGATATGCTCATATAGAGCATACGGCACTCGGGGAAGCCAGAATGCGTATCCATCGACAGAAACATACATTAGCCTAACTCTGTCTGTCTGTTTTATAGATGCGTGTGGTTCGATTTTTTTTTTCACCCCTACAATTTTCGTTCCTATTGTTCAACTTTTCAAAATGGCCACTACTGTAATGGGCAGAGTCTTGACCAGCATGAAGAGAACTAAATTTATTTTTTCTAGAACAAAGGGTTCAAAAGCTTAGCACCTTTTATATAAAAAAAAAAAGGTTAAGGTTTTAAAACCTTAAGAAAAGTGAATGCTTTTCGCATTCACTTTTTTGCATTAGTTCTTGCAGCCTTAGTTAATTTAAGTTTGTTTTGATCATCAGAAACAATTTAAGAAAATGAAAATACTGAAGAACAAAGAGGTTGGTGTTTATTCTTGATTCCCCATTCATGATGCTGAAGAACATGCTGATGCTCACTACAGTTTCAGCTCTAGAATAAAAAAGACATATCAAATGAATTAAATAAATATTTTGACATTGAACTTTCTTCTGGCATTTTGTATGAATTTGACCCAGGAAATGCCTAAAGTACAGGTGGACTGGGAAGTCTCAAGACCTTTTCACAAATGTTTGGTTCAAGCTGATTTTGAAGAGAAACAGAGACATTCACACTAAGGCTGAATTATTCACCTGCTATTGGAATGATGTTTTTTCTTCAGATTATATTTCTACTGTTTTCTTTGCCCTTTAAAGAAATGTGCTGACCAATAAAATATAAACTTTGAGCTGCTGCAGAAACACATTTGAGAGCATTTGGTGGCACTAGTCAAACCAGTTTGTTTAAAATAGTCCATTGAAAGTCACACTTTTGCCATGTGAGACATTTACATTTATGTCTTTCACAGACGCTTTTTACAATGACTGAAAGTGCAGTGCATGTAGCGCCCTCTATTGTACAGGCATGAACTTGCTTTTCCTTCAGTCTAACACATATTTGTTTGATGTTTGGTGTGAAAGAACCGCCCGTCAACAAATTCTCACATTTTTGAATAGTTTAGAGGACACTCAGCTTGTGCCGTAGGAAACTGTGATTGTTTACAGATTACATGTCAAGCCTGCACTGTCTAGAGTTTCATGACTAAACTAGTGATTTAAAACACAAATCATCTTCGTGACATTAAAATACTTAATAACTGTGAACAGCAGTTGTCGACCAGGGGTGCGTTTCCCAAAACGAACTATGGTCGCAAATTCTGTCAGAACCAATAGAGTTCAATGGGACTTAGGACAATAGTTTGCTAATGATGTTTTCGGTAAACACATGCCAGATTTGATGAGATTAAATGACTATTGAACTCATCAGTGATCTTGACTTTGAGCTTCACTTTTCATTTCACATTTGTCTCTCATTTGAAATCTCACATGATTTAATGTTTCTTTTAGATCTGATGGACGTGAACAAGAAAGGAAAAACAGAAGCCAAAAAATCTGATGAAGAGGCCATACACTTTTAAGAGACACAAATCTGATATTGATTTTAAACTCATTCTTCATTGTTTTTCATCAGAACATCTAGTTTCTCTTCCATACAAATGCAAGATATTCTTTCATGTATCTTTGAAACTGACACTTTGTTTCTCTTCTTCTCTTGAGATGCTTTGGCTCAGTAAAGAGAGAGATCTGTCTCATTGGTTTTCACTTTTACTTAATTTTTGTAGTTAATGATTGATTAAACTCATTATTCATTTTATCAACATCTCATTGTTATTGTCTGTTTTTTGTTTTCTGCTGATTCTGCCTGCATCAGGAATAATTTTAGTTTTTAAGCCATAAAGTAGCCTATTATGATTGTTTTTTTGTTTTTTTTAGCTTTCCATGTTTTTAATTTTCTCAATAGAGCTTTTAAACGGCAAATAATGTGAACAGTGATCTTTGATCATCTGCCGTTGGCGGCTGATGACGTCACCGCTCCCTTATTCAGTCAGGTGACGACTCAGACCCGAAGACTTGAGAGATGAACGTCTCTGGTTACTATGGTATCCTCGGTTCCCTGAGAGATGGGAATGAGACATGGCGTCAGAAGCTGACGCTTTGGGGACTCCCTTCCTTCCTAATCCTTCCTGAAATCCTATTGCACAACGCCAGTGAAGTTGCAACTCTCACTGGCCAATGCCAGCCAAGACGGCGAAAAGGGGGTGGTCCCCGCCACTATATAATGCGCCGTCCTGGCGGCATAAGCTCAGAATCTTCCGATTGAACAAAAGCACAGCAAATCTGAGCGGTGAACACAGCAGTCCTACGCCATGTCTCGTTCCCGTCTCTCAGGGAACCGGGGCTACCATAGTAACCGGAGACATTCCCTTTCGAGGACGGTCTCTTGACATGGCGCCAGAAGCGGACTCTTTGGGGACTGTATAGAACAATGCCGTGGGAACAGCGAAGAAGGGAAGCTCAGCCGCGGCGGAGCTATTATGAACAGTTTAACACATAGAATAATCCCCAACCAATACACAACTTACAATATATGTATAACGTAGTCACTCATCTAACATTGTATGTATTCAAGTATATAATATAACAGGGTACATAACAGGGTAATGAAGCATGTGAGCGGCCAGGCTGGGCACAGTAATTAAGGAACATACACCTAATGAGAGGCTGCTGTCAGCGTCGGTATAACATGAGAGAAGTCATCAGCGAGCCTGCGCTCATTACGAGGACATAGACGAATCGCCGGCTTGTGCCCCATATAATCAGGTCGCAATGGTGGCATTATGTGCGCGGCAATATTGTATATCACACAGCTCGCTCTGCCGGTATGAAGGGGGGGAACGCCACAGACTGGGTGTGACACTGGCTCCGCCCCCCAGATTCCACTTATACGACCTAGTTGAAACCACCAGCCTCGGCTAGCGGCCAGAAACTGCAGGTAGAATATGAGTCGTACTCACCGCCAGGACTTGTGAGGCTAGGGAACACACGTCCAAATTGTAGAACCTGGCGAAGGTATTCTGTGACAACCACCCAGCCGCCATGCAAATGTCTCTGATGGCGACGCCTTTAGTCCATGCCCATGCAACCACCCTCGTCGAATGCGCTCTGACACCGATAGGGCATTCCATTCCTTGACTAGAATAGGCCAAAGTGATCGCATCAACCACCCAATGTGATAGCCGCTGTTTAGAGACAGGTTGTCCTTTGGTACTGCCGCCAAAACACACAAGCAACTGCTCAGATTGCCTGAACTGGGCCGTGCGGTCAATGTAAACTCGCAAAGCTCGCACTGGGCATAGCACATGATGAGGGGCGTTATCCGCTGGCTCTGGGGTGAAAGCCGAAAGCGTTATCACTTGCGCTTTGAACGGTGTTGATAGTGATTTAGGCACGTAACCCAGCCTCAGTTTGAGCTTGACGTTACAATCACCTGGTCCAAACTGCATGCAGCCAGCGTCCACAGAGAGCGCTTGCAAATAACCCACGCGTTTTACTGAAGTGAGGGCGAGCAGCAGCATGGTTTTAAGTGAGAGCTCCTTTAAGCCGACTGACATGAGCGGCTCGAAGGGCGGCCGCGCCAAAGCCCCGAGCACAAGAGCTAGATCCCATGACGGCACCGTGGGAGGGCAGGAGGGTCTTAGTCGTCTTGCACCTCTCAAAAACTTAACCACTAGATCATGCCTGCCTACTGAGCGTCCATCGATAACGGCGTGAAAGGCTGAAATAGCTGCCACATAGACTTTAAGAGTGGAAGGCATACCGCTGTCCATCTGCTGTTGTAAAAAATCCAGAATGTCTGACATGGGACAGTTTTCCGGTTCGCGACCATTCTATTCGCACCATTTCACAAATACTGCCCATTTAGAAGCATACAGACGTCTTGTAGAAGGGGCCCGTACCTCTGTAATCATGTCCATAACACGGCGGAACAGTTCTACCAGTTCCCGCACACTATCCACACATGAAGTTTCCACCATTCGGGGTTGGGGTGCCAAATCGAGCCGCCCGCCTGCGACAGGAGGTCTCGTCTCAGCGGAATCATCCACGGGGAGCCTTTAATAGTTCTAGCAGATCGTGAAACCACGGCCTGTTCGGCCAGTAAGGGGCGATTAGAAGCACTGACGCTCTCTCCTCCCTGATTTTGTGCAGCACCTGTGACAAAATCTTCAGCGGGGGAAATGCATATAGGCCGGGCTTTCGGCCATGGCATCGTGAGCGCGTCCCCTCCCAGGGGAGAGCATGACAGAGAAAAGAACAGAGGGCAATGCGTGTTCTCCTCCGTCACGAATAATCCACCTCCACCTTCCCAAATCGTTCCCAGATCAGTCTCACTGTCCCGGGCTTCAATCTCCATTCTCCTTGAGGGATCCCGTCCCTCGACAGCATGTTCGCGCCGCTGTTCAAGTGGCCCGGAGCATGTACTGCTCAGATGGAGAGCAGATGCCGATCGACCCACAGTAAAAGCTGCGCCGCCTGCTCGTAAAGGGCTCGCTAGTGCACTCAGCCCTGGCGGTTTATGTACAATACCACCGAAATGTTGTCCGTGCGAACCAACACATGATGACCCCGGACTTGTGTGAGGAAGCTTTGAAGAGCCAGAAAGACCGCTCTCAATTCGAGGCGATTTATATGCCACGTTTTCTCCGACTCCGTCCAGTAGCCCGATGCCGGAACGCCATCACAATGAGCTCCCCAGCTCGTCTTTGATGCGTCCGTTGTGACCACTTTCCGCCATGTAACCACGCCCAGCTGGGTGCTGCGTTGGTACAGGGCAGGATTCCGCCACGCCGCCAGCGCTCTCAAGCACCTGCGAGTGACCACAACGCAGGCACGGCCCGTTCTCCAAGCTCTCCTCGGTACCTCTGTTTTCAGCCATAACTGGAGGGGGCGCATATAGAGTAGACCGTGGTGGAATACCATCGCTGCAGCCGCCATCCGACCCAAGAGTCTCTGATATTCCTTCAGCGCTACGGAACGGCCCAGACTGAAAGCATTCAGGGAGGACATCAAATCGCGAATACGCTCTTGACCTAGACGCGCTCTCATCACGACCGAGTCCAACTCCACCCCTAGATACGAGATCGACTGGCTGGGGCATAATACGCTCTTTTGTGTTTTCACACATAGACCCAAGCTCTCCAAATGAAGCAGTAGAGCGCGTTTCTGGCTGTTGAGCACATCCTCTGAATGGGCTAGAACTAGCCAATCGTCTAAATAACTGAGTATGCATATTCCGCTCGCTCTCAGAGGGGAAAGCGCTGCATCCACACATTTTGAAAATGTGCGAGGAGCCAGGGCCAATCCGAACGGCATTACCGTGAACTGATATGCTGTGCCCTCGAACACAAATGTCAGAAAGCGCCTGTGATGAGGGGCGATCTGAATATGAAAATACACGTCCTTCAGGTCTACTGAACTAAACCAATCTTCGGGCCGAATCTGCGCGAGAATCTGTTTCAGTGTCGTCATTTTGAAAGGGCGTTTGTATAAAGCTCGGTTGATGGGTCTCAGGTCTAATATCGGACGGAGGCCACCGCCTTTCTTTGGAACGACAAAATAGCGGCTGTAGAAACCGCTCTCTCTCTCGCTTGGCGGGACCACTTCTATCGCGCACTTTGCGAGGAGATTGAGAACTTCTTGTCTCAGCACTGACTCGTTGTGAGCCGGCACTGTCGACATAACCACGCCATTGAAACGGGGCGGTCTGTGTCGAAACTGTAAAGTGTAGCCATTCTCTATTACGTTCCGCACCCAATCCGAAATACCCGGAACGGCCCGCCATGCGCTCGCAAAATGGCACAGAGGACGGAGTGCCCCGCCGTCTGTATTCTGAGCAACGCTGCTGTATACTGGGGTCGCATGTGGAAAACTCTCTGAGTGAATGGGCGGTGAGGTGTCGTGCATTGCCGGATAACGGGAAGCGCGAGCCCTCCGCAGAATGCGCGAGTGACGCGGATGCGTGTATGTGAGAAGTGTTGCGAGTGCTCCGCTGCGGCGGAGGTCCTGTGTTCAACATCAGTGCGCGAGCATCGCTGATTACATGGGGGAGCTGCGAGCCTCACTGTATCAGCAGCGTCTCGCCTGAGCATAGAGCGTGAGAAGCTGCTGTTGCTAGAGGAGAAAAAAGCTCTTTTTGTGAGGGTGTAACAGTCTTTATTGCATTTTGAACAGAAACAACAACAGAAACGTTCTCGTAGTCGCCTGCAACCACCAAGGAAACTTTGTGAGAACATCTCGGACGCTTCGCGGCAGGTTCGCCGCTCAGCGCTCTCCTCCTCTGTACCCTCCCATCAGGAACGAGACTTTTGCTCCAACAAAGGAGCAGCCCCGGGACGGCCGCCTTTCTTAAAGCCGTGACGCGACTTCGGCGGTCTCTGCCAGGGAGTTTTGGTGCAGGTAGAAGGCTCTGGGTCTGGCGCCAATGGAGCGGAAGCAGAGGGAGCTCGCTTCGGTGGCCTGTTAGAAGTAGACGATGATCTACTGCATGCTGGAGGTGGTGCTGGAGCTCGGCATGGGAGGAAGTAACTCATTGCCCTGGAACGCTTTTCTGCTTTACTTCTCTAAAGCAGAAAAGCGATCGCTTCCACGGCATCTCCAAAGAGGCCGGAGGGAGATAAGGGAGCGTTGAGCAGCGCTTTCCTGTCTGCGTCTTTTAGTTCGGTGAGCGTCAGCCACAGATGACGGTGGAGCACTACCATGAAACCCATACTTCGTCTGATCGCTTGGGCTGTTTTCTTCGTGGCCTTCAGTGCAAAATCAGTCGCAGCGCGCAGGTCTTTAAATGTCTCGGGGTCTGCTTCACCCTCGTCCGGGGGTTTCAGGAGCTGTGCTTGAAAAACCTGGAGCACCGCCATCGTGTGGAGTGTTGAGATCGCTTCGCCTGAGGCCTTATCTGCAATATGAGCAGTCAGGCGGCAGGGGCTCAATGGCAGCATAGCGCCCGCTTTCAGAGAGGCTGACGAGGGGCAGAGGTGTGCTGTGATAGATTCCTTGACTGGCAGAATGCACGTATATCCACGGGCTTCATCGCCGTCGACTTTAGTAAATATCTCTGAACCGCTGGCGTGGGCGCGAGCCGAATGGGGTGCGGCCCAGGTCCTAGCGGCTTCGTCGTGCAAGTCAGGAAAGAAAGGGGCTCGCTTCCTCAGAGCGGCGGCTAGGCGGCCCGAGTGAAGAAACCACGATTCCAGCTTGCTCTTCGTCGGTTCGTCGGGGGAATCCCATTCCAGACCGAGATCGCTCACAGCCTTGGTAAGAATTCTGATGAGTTCGTCTTGAAACGCAGCTTGTCCCTCTGCTTCAGAGCGTTCCTCCAGGGAGTAGTCTGCCCATTCCCTCTCGGACGCCGTTAGGGACATGGCCTCATTGAGATCGTCATCCCCCACTGCGCCAAACGAAACCATCTCCGATGCGCCAGGGGCGGGTCAAAGACTTTCTTCAGCAAAGTATACTGGAGGGCGGGGTGGTGAATCACACCTAATCCCCGTGCAATCGCCATATGTGGCTGTCCCACCAGCGGCTCGTTGGCGGCAGTGGGACGTTGCCGAGAAGAATCACCAAGGGCGACGCTCCTCCGAGCCCTTAGCACGGCGAGTGCTGCTTCTGCATGGGCGAGTCCCAGGCACAGGATACAGAACTCGTGGGTGTCCGAGCCTCGATGGGTCCCGAACACAGCATGCAAGCGTTGGACATGCTGGAACGCCAAGAGGGTAATCCGTCTTCTTGCGTCTTCTCCACAGCTGTCTTTATAAGTCGTAGTCCATTGAAGTTCGTTGTAGTTAGTGAAAGAGGAAGATTCTGAGCTTATGCCGCCAGGACGGCGCATTATATAGTGGCGGGGACCACCCCCTTTTCGCCGTCTTGGCTGGCATTGGCCAGTGAGAGTTGCAACTTCACTGGCGCTGTGCAATAGGATTTCAGAAAGGATTACGAAGGAAGGGAGTCCCCAAAGCGTCAGCTTCTGACGCCATGTCGAGAGACTGTCCTCAAAAGGGAACTAGTCATTTCTGTTTCCTATTCAGAACCCACTGGATTTTGCACATATACGGTCGACACAAAAAAACAAAAAACAACAAGAAAACTCACTGTAAATAACCAACTTTGAATTAGTGAAAATTAGTCACTTTGAATTAGTTCTTAAATTTAGCACTTAATTAAAGCTTTGTAGCCTCACCAAGACAATTCAAGCATTTTTATGATGTTTAATTTGTAAAAACTGTGTTAACTGTGCTAGGGATGTGAAAAACATAGTATTAGTATTTACAGATTTGGCCCAAATTTTCAAAGATCTTTAAAAAGTAAATCCTTTTTGAAAATCACTGAATAATTTACATAGTTATGGAAGATGATGCCACTGCTAAAACCTTATAACATTTAACACCACTCAAATGAAGAAATTTCTTGAATAAAGATTAGTTCATTTTGATGAACGAGATCGAGTTATTAAAATGAGCCCATCTTCCCATCACACAATAACAGCCTGAACTAGGGCTGCACGATTAATCATATTTTAATCGCGATAACGATATCTGTCTCCCACAATTAATTACCCATAATTGTCGTGATATCAATGTGTAAATACCAAGCTCAAAACAAACGTTGTATGGTTTCAAATTGTTCGCTTTTTCTTATGTGTTGAGAGTGTACGGATAATAAACTGCGCCCCGCCTCACGTGGACGGGTGTTTAGATTTCAAGCGCGCTTTCATGGTGTAGCAGAAGTTGGCGCCAGGCGATAAGGTTACAGTCATTCAGCTTAAACATAATGGCAGAGCAACAAGAGGAAGGTGAAGAAGTGTGTTTGTTAGTTCCCAAAAGGGGTCATACTCCATTGTTTGGAAGTATTTCGGGTTTAGTGAAAGTGATGTTGATCAGGTACGAGTCCTATGCAAAATGTGCTCCTGTGCCGTACAAATGTCGCAAGGTAACACAACAAACCTCATCAACCACCTTAAAAGCCACCATAAAGTACAATATCAAGAATTTCAAAGGTTGAAGGCACAAAAGGCTGCAACAACAAAAAATCTCCAGCCTCCCACAATACAGACAACAATAACGGGAACATTGCTCAACGCAATACCATATTCAACCTTCTCGCAAAGACACACGGATAACGTTTAAGGCGATAACGTTTCATTTAGCCAAGGATATGTGTCCAATAAACACCGTAAGCAATGAAGGTTTTAAAAAAAATGATTGCCACACTTGACAAAAGATACAGCATACCCTCACGCAACTATTTTTCTAACGTTGCTCTGCCTGGGCCTTATGCGAAATGACGACTGGAAATAAAAACTGAATATATTGCTGCCACAACCGACTTGCAGAGCCGTATCTGAGCTTTCATTTTATTGACAGCGAGTTTGAAATGAAAAGCAAGCTTTTGCAAACTTTGTTTTTCCCACAAGACCATACAGCGGAATCTATCGCAATGGGCCTTAAAGAAGCGATTTCTGCATGGGGTTTCCTTGAGGAAAGACTCATCTGCATTACAACAGTCAACGCAGCTAATATGATCAGGGCAGCATCTCTGAATAACTGGACGAGACTACATTGCTTTGGACATAGACTTCATTTAGCTATTGGTGAGTTATTTTAACATTTTTCCCTACTATAGTGTAACTATTTCGCCCATTTTAAAGAGGCACTCTGATATTACAGTGACACCTAGCGTCATACAGTATATTCAGCATATTCTGCCAAACAGTCCAATAACAGAGATTTAAAAGTTTAAGATAAAGCGAGCAATATTTGACTGGTCATACAATACTATGTGTGAACGTATGTGCACCCAGCAGAATTTAGAAAAAGTCAGTGTTTACTGATAGTCTAATGTAGCTGCACATAATTTGTAAACATTTTAAAAAATTGTCGCATTAAAATAATGTTCTATTTATTAGCATTAAAATGCATTAGGTATCATGAGCTAATGATAAGTAATAAATCTGGATCAGTGTTCATAATTTAGTATTTTCGTTCTTTGGTCATGTTTTCATAATGCATTAATATTAACAAATATAATCTAGTAAAGCGTGTTAAAATACCAAAGATTTATTTATGTTTAAAAGTTTTGCAATAAACAAAAAAATGAAAATGTACTTTTACATTAGTTAAAATCCTATAGTTAAACAACAAAAATATTTTAAATTAACACATTTGGGCTTTTTGCTATTTGTATTCCTATGCCTTGGCTTGACAATGTTTTTCTGACAATTGTTTTTCTGCAGAGAATGCTATGAAGGATCCAAGAATTGACCGGGCTGTGGGCCTCTGCAAAAAGCTGGTAAGCATCTTTTCCTACAGCTGGAAGCGTAAGAGGGAGTTTTTAGCAGCACAAAAGGAGCTGAAGCTCCCTGAACACTCACTGAAAACAATGTCCCACTAGGTGGGGATCACGTCAGGCCATGATAGAGAGAGTCATTGAGCAGCAGAAGGCCATTGCTCATGTCCTGTCCTCTGACAAGAAGTCCCGGCATCTTATACCAACGTGGCAGGACATGGACATGCTAGAGGCGATCAACAAATCCCTGCAACCTGTAGTTGAGTTTACAGATGCACTGTCTGGTGAGAAGTACGTCAGCGTTTCATTTGTAATGCCAGTTCTTCATCTTTTCAACTCGTCAGTCTTGAAAGTTAAGGATGATGATACTGACCTGTCAAGAGCAATAAAGTCTAGAATCTTGGAGTACCTAAATGGAAAACACAGTGACCCACAAATCCAGGCTCTGTTGGACGTGGCATCTACTGTAGATCCACATTTTAAGATGAGTTACACCACTTAAGAGAACAAAACATCAATACAAGCCAGACTAAAATCTGAGATGAAGACCGTGGCAGTGACGGTAATAAAAAAAAAAAAAACACTGTGATCTATATAGTGATTTGAGACTCCTAAATTTGTTTTTATTGTCTCTTTTATGTGTGTAGATGCCTCCCCCAGAACCACCAGAAGAAAACCCTGAGGAGGAGGATGAAGCTGGATGCGCACCAAAGAAAAAGATGATGTTAGGAAGCTACTTTAAAACTGCTGAACAAGCTTTGCCAGTTGCCACCTAACAACCAGGAACTAAGTGTAGCTTGTGAGCTGCAGACTTACTTACAGTCATGCAACCTGGATAGTGAGAGGAACCAACTGAAATGGTGGAAGGAAAATGAACAGGTCTACCCAAGGCTTTCAAAAGTGGCAAAGAAACACTTGTGCATACCAGCCACAAGTTCTCCTTCAGAGAGAACTTTCAGTGCCAGGGGGAATTTTGTTACTTGCTTGCAGTCCTCCCTAAAGCCAGATCATGTTGACAGACTTGTGTTTCTAGCCAAAACCTGTAACATGTATGCACAAATACATACATGTAGGCCTATTGTAGGATAGACAAAAAAAAAAAAATTCAATTTCATTAAAATTTCATTTTATTTCCATTTGGCATGTAAAAGAGGCCCACTTTCATTTTTACCTGAGTTAAACATTTTTGTAAGAAGTTTCAATACAGTGACTTACAGTATTTATGTTCTGTTTATAATGTTTTTTTTTTTTTTTTTTTTTTTTTTTTTTTTAATATATGGCTGTAAAAAGCAATAAAAATACTGAAGTTAAGTAAAAGTTCTTAACTAACAGAATAATCGTGATTAAAATTTTGTGCAAAATAATCGTGATTATCATTTTTCTTGTTATCGTGCAGCCCTAGCCCTATCTATGAAAATTCTGATGTTACAACAGGTACATTTGAAAAAGAGACCAGGGATTGTAATTCTACGGGAATCCAGTCAACTGAACTCACAGGTATTGAATCATTTCATCACACAACATAAAAATGAGATCAATAATGACTTTAAGACACAAGCATTTACTCAGTTTTCATGCTTTCAGTGACTGCATGCTCTGTGAAGTGAATCAAGAGTTTAACCACATGTTTGTTGATCTTCAGGAGCTGAGAGTGTGAAGATCAGAAGCTCCAGAGCAGCTGCAGTGTGTTCTTCTGCTGACCGCAGTCATAGTGCTGTGTGTCACGTTCACTCAAGAGAGACAGGAGTTCATATCCAAGATTAACAACCTCACCCATCAGAGAGACCAGCTCATATTCAGTCTTGGTAAAATGTTTCTCTGGTCATTTTAATAGTTGATACACAGCCGGAATATGATCTGGTTAGCTACAAAATAACCCCTAATGTAAAAACCATTTAAAGTGTAAAATGTAAAGTGATGTGTACTTATCATATAGCCTACTAGTTTCATGTAAAGTTCCTGTTGTGTTGGGTTTAAGTGACTTCAATTAAAATAAATATAATTTAACCTCAAAGACAAGTGAGTCAAGTTAAAAATCCAAATGAACAACCTGACCAATCTAATTTGGAAAACTGCTGCATGTGATTGTGAGCGGAGGCTTATGCCACCTAAGATGGAGAGTATTGTACATTTTCACTGCCAGTTTTCCAAACAAATGAAAGAACAAGCAGAGATGTGCGCAAACAATCCTCTTTATTTGACACTTACTTAAAAATATTTAGTATAACATTATAAGTATAATCATATAAAAGACAATACTTTGGAAAGAAAATACACAAGGTGAATCTGCAGCTTTAAAGAAATTTTCATTAAAAAAATCCTAAGCTCTTTTATTCTACAAGATAAACTTGTAACTTGAATGCTATGTAGTTTCACAGAGAATGAACTGAGATTTGGCCACAGTTCAGAGGTGTTTATTCCTCTTCATGAGGAGTTTAGCTCCATCAATCCTGCCTGGAAGTGTTCATTGATCCTGAAAAATAGATTAAATGTACATAACTTAACAATATTATAAATATAGTTAGAATATTCTTTGTTTAGTCATTTATAAAAAGTGAATCATATTGTGTTTAGCTTATTAACATTGTTGAATGTGACTATAACTGAATTGACTTGCTCTTGAGTAACATCATGCTTTCTTTTTTTAGATTTCAGAGAACCCAAAGGAAATGAGGCAGTAGTCTGATGCAAGCCAGATTTTGAAAACCTGAACCGTTGGACCACTTGTAGTTATGACACAAGACTTCTGAAAGTAATGTTGTTTTTAAAGGTTGCAATGCTTTTGTCGACTCAACTGCTGGAAAGGTGTCATTTATGTTTTAAAAGGTTTTCCCAAAAACATAAATATGTTGACGTACCATTGAAGTGTAGCTGAAATATTAATGTTGTTCAGAACATTATTTTATGTTGACATTTCAGTTCAATCAACATCACATTATGATCAAACAATATTACTGATGATTATCTTTGTCCATTTCGATATTTATTCAACAGCAGTGACATAGAAGGAATCATAGTGTAATGTTGATTTGTAAGACTTGATTTTCCTGCTAAGACAAAACTGAGATCAAGTGCCCTGCAATAAAGCAATAAAACTCATCTGGAGAGAAGATCTAAAGAAATAGCATAGGACAACGCCTTGCCCTCACAACATCTACAGGATGCAACCCCCCACACACACACACACACCCTCCTTTCCTTCCCTAACTCAAGTCACTGAAAGTTCTTCAAGATGTATAATGTAACTTGTGTATCTATTGTTTTTCCCTTTCATGTTTGGTATCATTTTAAATGTCTCAGTGCGATTGGTAAAATGGTCTCAGTTTCACAGCAGTCACTTATGTTATGAGGAAGATTGAAAACTAAGGAGAATTCTGTCCTCCTTTTGTCTCTTCAAGAGATCTGATAACCCACTCCTCTTCCCCAAAACAGGTGTTGGTGTAGTAAATATTTACAATCCTTTTGTTCTGGTCTGGGTATATAAGGTAAAGTGCAAAGCAGTCATGGGGATCTTCTGTAACCAGAAACCCCCATGCAGAGATGGTTGAATGTCTGAAGACATTCACACATCACTGTGTGTATGTGCATTTCTTTGAGTAATTGATGTTATGCATTTATTTCTGAATTGGCTTCTAATTGTCCAACTATGTAATTGACATGATACATTTTACTTGACAAAATAAAATGTTATATTTGGATTTACTCTGGATTCTTCTGAAATCATTATGACTAGTAGATTACTAAAGTCCGTCATTTCCGTAGAATCTGCGTCAGGACAGGTCAAACTAGAGAGCCCCATGAAAGGAGCATAGGGGCACATCATGGGACTTTTGAGTTTGTCTGTTATTGGCTTAGCAAGTTGCAGTATCGTGACTAAGGAAACTGTATTTTTGCATGAACAAGCATGTGGCGGTTCGACTCAAATGCATTAGTAAACTCTGCACCCTCTGACTAAGAATCATAAACTGGCGAATTTATGTCCGTGAGAACGCAGTCGGCCGATGTGAAAGTCTCTGCGATGGTGGGTCCGTAATGAACGAATAATTGAAAATATGGGATACCCAGAATAATCAAATATCTAAATTAATACATAACGAATGATTAATTTCTAACTGGAAACACAACCTAAGAGTAATAATCATTTGAAATTGGAGTCAGATTAAACGAGTGAAATTACGTGAACTTCACAGGGGCGCTGAAAAGACATACACGCGCTAACCTTCGCCCTGGCCGTCGGATTCCGTTTTTGGGCCGATGGGGGGTTCCTTACAGATTCAATAGCATTACCATTTTTTTTTTTGGTTAATCTCACTTGTTTCCAAAGTAACTGAGGGTACAAGAGTGATGCTGAAAAAATATCACTTTGTAATGTTGAATCAATAATATTACCATTGATTTGTGTTTGAAATCTCAACATTGCTTCAACATTAACTGAGGAGTGATACTGAAGCAACATCCCTTTGTAACGACAATTCAGTGCAATTAGCATTGAGAAATCAACACTGACTCAACATTGTTTCAAAGATTACATGCTATCTGGGATACTATATACAAATCATGTAGTTGGCTAACAATGCATTAATTTAAACAATGTATTAATTTAAGGTAGAAAGAGTGAGCTCATTGAAATAATTACAGTTTTTTTTCAGCTGCTTACACACAAAATCCTTACTTGTCACACAGTTTCTGAAAGCTGACACTCAAACACCAGAACCACAAACCAAATCTGCAAAACCATACACTAATTATCGGCCTTCGACTCCGTTTTGAATTTCATGAAACACTTTTTGTAAAACACAACACTTTATGTAACGCACAAAAATCGAACAGGAATATTTCCTTTTACAAACACAACCATTGTTTCCGTCCAACTACACATGGTTGGTGTATTTATGTTCTTTCGTACTGTGTAATACTGTATTCACAAACACAAATACTTACATACAAAAAAAAGTTTGGTTTCAATCTTTCTTTCATGTTGAATTTTTCAACATCTCTCTGCCAATTACTTTCAATCTTGTACAGAAATGTACATAGGAGCTCATGAAAGCAGAGCTTTAGGTTTTGATATATCCAAAAATAGAATATTATGGCAAAGGTGTTTGCAATGTAAGACAAAGGTTTGCTTTTGAGATGTGTTTGTGATATTTTGAATGCAGTGCTTCATTTTGCAAGAGATGTGAGGCATTTTGCATTTTGTGTGTGCAATTCTTGGATTTGTGTGTAAAGTTTTGAAAAAAATGAGGCAAAGTTTTGAAATTGTGTGTAAGCCATTGAAAAAAAAAAACTGTAATACATGTTAACAATGATTAGGATATATAGCAAAATTTGGTGCATGTTGATCCAGAGTTTGCGTCATCTGAAGTCCTCGCAGGTGCCGTCTCTTCACAGGTGTTGGTCATCTGAAGTCTTCATAAGAGGCTGGATCCAAACTGAAGCTGATGTACTCTCCAGTCACCTCAGGACGGGCGTCCCGAGATAAAACAGAAAAGCAAATGGAGAATATTAGCGTAGCTGCTGTTCATAACATTAACCAAAGATAGTCATGTGCATTTGATCTGATATAACTGGAGTACAAGGATATGAGATTGTCCAAATCCCCACACTTGTGGTCTTGGCCACTTGAAAGCGCACGCACACGACAGGTAGTAAGTGCGCAAGACTGTCCCATGTCTTAAAAATGGCAAAATTCAGTGCCCTTAATGCACACTAAACCCACTTCAGAGTGGTATTCAAGGCTAAGCATATCCCATCATGCATTATGTTCAGGAACTTGCGTGGCCTGAAATCGAGAGATGTCAAGTCACCTTTATTTATATAGCGCTTTTTACAATGCAGATTGTGTCAAAGCAGCTTTACAGTGATAACTGGTATATAATTTTGGCTGCACAGCAGCTCTTAAAGAAAATGGTGTCATTATCCATCTTAAGTAAATTCAGTATTGATTCATTCCGATGTAAGAATCAATAGTTATTAATTTAGTTAATTTTTCTATATCAGCACTGGAGTAAACAGTGACATCATCATTAAGCTCAGTTCAGTTCGCATACAATGGTGTCAATGCAGGCATATGTCAATGAAAACATTCCACTGTAAGTTAAATTAATTAGATATTACATTTAGGAGCCAAATGTGAAAACGCTCTCCCTCCTTTAGTGGACTTAGATATCCTAGGTACAACCAGAAGTCCAGAGTTTTGTGATCTTAAAGAGCGTGATGGATTGTAGGGCGTCTGTTAAATACACAGGAGCTAAACCATTTAGAGCCTTATACAGTGGTGTCCAGCCCTGCTCCTGGAGAGCTGCCATCCTGCAAATTTCAGCTCCAACCCCAGTCTAACACACCTGAACCAGCTAATCAAGGTGTTCAGGGTTGCTCGATAATTACAGACAGGTGTGTTGGAGGAGGGTTGGAACTGAAGTCTGCAGGACGGTAGCAAGACTTTATAATCGATACAGAACTTAATAGGTAACCAGTGTAATCATATTTTCTTGACCTGGTAAGAGGCTGTTTTTGTAATATATGAAATATGATTTTCGAAGGACAAGTTGCTGTCTAATATAACACCCAGGTTTTTAACTGTAGAGGATGGAGTAACAGTACATCCTTCTAAATGCAAATATTCTAAGAGATTCTGTGTACAAGTTTTTGGTCCAATGAGTAATACCTCAGTCTTATATTAATTTAATAGAAGAAAATTACTGGTCATCCAATGTTTTATATCTTTAACACACTCTGTCAACTTGGACAATTTAGAGATTTCATCTGGTCGTGATGTGCGCAGGCGCATAGTGTTTCTTTACAAAGTGACATTGCCAACACTGGCCTGGCAGCACAATGCAACGTTTTTAGTCATTTCGTGGATCCACGTGAACAAGCGTTGATTTGACAACATTGTCATTTGTACAAAGGAAGAAAGTTTCTATTTTTTTAGTACATCGTTGCTGTGTAAATGTACAAGTGTTACTTTAACACTCTGACTGACACATATAAACACCAGCAGTGTTACAATATCTCACAGAAGTGAGTACACCCCTCACATTTTTGTGAATATTTTATTATATCTTTTCATGTGACAACACTGAAGAAATTACACTTTTTGTTACAATGTAAAGTAGTGAGTGTACAGCTTGTATAGCAGTGTAAATTTGCTGTCCCCTCAAAATAACTCAACACACTGCCATTAATGTCTAAACCGCTGGCCACAAAGTGAGTACACCCCTAAGTGTAAATGTCCAAATTGGGCCCAATTAGCTATTTTCTCTCCCCGGTGTCATGTGACTCGTTAGTGTTACAAGGTCTTAGGTGTGAATGGGGAGCAGGTGTGTTAAATTTGGTGTTATCACTCTCACTCTGTCATACTGGTCACTGGAAGTTCAACATGGCACCTCATGGCAAAGAACTCTCTGAGGATCTGAAAAAAAGAATTGTTGCTCTACATAAAGATGGCATAGGCTATAAGAAGATTGCCAAGACCCTGAAACTGAGCTGCAGTACGGTGGCCAAGACCATACAGCGGTTTAACAGGACAGGTTCCACTCAGAACAGGCCTCGCCATGGTCGACCAAAGAAGTTGAGTGCACATGCTCAGCGTCATATCCATACTTATTTGGTTCAGATGATGTCAAGCATGTGTGGTGGCAACCAGGTGAGGAGTACAAAGACAAGTGTGTCTTGCCTACAGTCAAGCATGGTGGTGAGAGTGTCATGATCTGGGGCTGCATGAGTGCTGCCGGCACTGGGGAGCTACAGTTCATTGAGGGAACCATGAATGAGCAGAGCATGATCCCCTCCCTTCAGAGACTGGGCCGCAGGGCAGTATTCCATCATGATAACGACCCCAAACACACCTCCAAGACGACCACTGCCTTGCTAAAGAAGCTGAGGGTAAAGGTGATGGACTGGCCAAGCATGTCTCCAGACCTAAACCCTATTGAGTCAAGTCAAGTCAAGTCACCTTTATTTATATAGCGCTTTTTACAATGCAGATTGTGTCAAAGCAGCTTAACATTGATAACTGGTATATAATTTTAGCTGCACAGCAGCTCTTAAAGAATAGTGTCAATGTCGGCAGATCAAAGCACTGTTGAATATCAAATGTCAAGTGTCCCCAACTAAGCAAGCCAAAGGCGACAGCGGCAAGGAACCCAAACTCCAACAGGTGACATCAGATGGCAAACAGGTGGCAAATAGACTTCTGTGTTAAAATGGAGAAAAAAACCTTGGGAGAAACCAGGCTTAGTCGGGGGGCCAGTTCTCCTCTGGCGAACAGTGCTTTGTTACGATTCAGGTTGCTATCTTATGTCTGATAGGATCGCAACATTCAAAGTATTTATTCCAGTTCAGTCCAGTTGAGGATTGTATTCATCACACCGGTATGGACGGTTTGTTGAGGAGCTGTGGCACTGGCTGTTGTGTCGATGAGGCCTTCACAATGGATGATCTAGTTGACTCAATCTCTGCTGATACTTCAGGGCTACGTTGTGGTCGCGTCAAGGCGCCGGTCCTCGGTCTCACCTGGATACGGCCCGGATCTGGTTGACTACGGTAAACCTCGGGATAAACAGAAAGACTAATATTAGCGTAGATGCCATTCTTCTTCTGATGTAACGAGTACATCTGGTGTTATAGGAAGTGTTCCCGGTTCCGGCTGACCTAATTTATGCAGCCTAATAATCCTTTAACGGATTTGAAAATATAAATTGATAATGTGTTATGTGTATGCCAGGTTAAAGAGATGCATTTTTAGTCTAGATTTAAACTGACAGAGTGTGTCTGCCTCCCGAACAATGCTTGGAAGATTGTTCCAGAGTTTAGGTGCCAGATAGGAGAAGGATCTACCACCTGCGGTTGATTTTGATATTCTAGGTATTATCAGCTGGCCTGAATCCTGAGATCGCAATAGACGCGAAGGACTATAATGCTTTAAGAGCTCGCTCAGGTACTGGGGAGCTAAACCATTTAGTGCTTTGTAAGTAATTAGCAAGATTTTAAAATCTATACGATGTTTAACAGGAAGCCAATGCAGTGTTGACAGAACTGGGCTAATATGGTCATACTTCCTAGTTCTAGTAAGAACTCTAGCTGCTGCATTTTGTACGAGCTGTAGTTTATTTATCAGGTGAGCGGAACAACCACCCAGTAGAGCGTTACAGTAATCTAACCTTGAGGTCATGAACGCATGAACTAACTGTTCTGCATTTTTCATTGAGAGCATATGTCGTAGTTTAGATATATTTTTAAGATGGAAGAATGCGATTTTACAGATGCTAGTAACATGGCCTTCAAATGAAAGATTGGTATCAAAGAGCACACCCAGGTTCCTAACGGACTACGAAGACTTAACAGAGCAGCCATCAAGTGTTAGACAGTATTCTAGGTTATTACGTGAAGAGGTTTTTGGTCCAAAAATTAGAATCTCTGTTTTTTCTGAATTTAGAAGTAGGAAATTACTGGTCATCCAATTTTTATATCAGCTATGCATTCTGTTAATTTTGTGAGTTGGTAAGTTTCGTCAGGGCGCGAAGAAATATAGAGCTGAGTATCATCAGCGTAACAGTGAAAACTAACGCCATGCTTCCTAATGATATCTCCCAAGGGTAGCATGTACAGAGTGAAAAGCAACGGTCCTAGTACTGAGCCTTGCGGTACTCCATATTGAACCTGTGATCGATATGACCTCTCTTCGTTTACTACTACAAACTGATAACGGTCAGATAAGTATGATTTGAACCATGACAATGCAGTTCCACTAATGCCAACATAATTTTCGAGTCTATTTAAAAGAATGTTGTGATCGATAGTGTCAAATGCAGCACTAAGATCCAGTAACACTAATAGAGAGATACAACCACGATCTGATGATAAGAGCAAATCATTAGTAACTCTAACGCAGAGCAGTCTCAGTACTATGGTACGGTCTAAATCCTGACTGGAAATCCTCACAGATACTATTTCTGTCTAAAAAGGAACATAGTTGTGATGATACTGCCTTTCTAGTATTTTTGACAGAAAAGTGAGATTTGAGATCGGCCTGTAATTGACTAATTCTCTAGGATCAAGTTGTGGTTTTTAATAAGAGGTTTAATAATAGCCAGCTTAAAACTTTTTGGCACGTATCCTAGTGATAAATATGAATTGATGATATTAAGAAGAGGATCTATGATCTCTGGAAGCATCTCTTTTAATGGTTTAGTCGGTATAGGGTCTAACATACATGTTGTTGATTTTGATGATTTAATAAGTTTAGACAATTCTTCCTTTCCTAAAGCAGTAAATGAATTTAATTTTTCTTCAGGGACACTACAATGCACTGTCTGACGCAATACTGTAGTAGACGGTTGCATAGTTATAATTTTTTCTCTAATATTATCAATTTTACAAGTAAAGAAGTTCATAAAGTCATTACTGCTGTGCTCTTTGGAAACATCAGAAGTTGAAGCTTTATTTCTTGTTAATTTAGCCACTGTATCAAATAAATACCAAGGGTTGTGCTTATTTTCTTCTAAAAGTTTTGAAAAATAGGCAGATCTAGCAGTTTTAAGGCCTTTCTGTACTCAATCATTCTCTCTCCACGAGATGCGAAAAACTTCTAGTTTTGTTTTCTTCCAGCTGCGCTCCATTTTTCTGGCTGCTACCTTTAGGGCCCGGGTGTGCTCATCGTACCACGGCGTTGGATTAATTTCCTTAATCTTTTAAACGCAAAGCGAGCAACCGAGTCTAATGTGCTGGAAAAGACAGAGGCAATAGTTTCTGTTTCAACATCGAGGTCTTCTATGCTATCTGGTATGCTAAGGCGATGAAACTGATCAGGAAGATTATTTAGAAAGCGATCTTTAGTGGTAGAAGTGATGGTTCTACCATATTTATGGCAGGGAGGCAGTTTAGCTGCCTTGACTAAATGTAGTATACACGAGACTAAATAATGATCTGAGATGTCGTCACTCTGCTGCAGAATTTCAACGGCATCAATATCGATTCCATGTGACAATATTAGATCTAAAGTATGATTACGACAATGAGTGGGTCCTGACACGTGTTGTCTAACACCAATAGAGTTTAGAATGTCTGTAAATGCCAATCCCAATGAGTCTTTTTATTATCTACATGGATATTAAAATCACCAACAACAAGGACTTTATCTGCAGTTAGTACTAACTCTGAAAGAAAAGCAGCAAATTCTTTGATAAAATCAGTATGGTGCCCTGGTGGCCTGTATACAGTAGCCAGCACAAATGTCAACTTACATAATGTTACGTAAAGCACCATCACTTCAAAGGAATTATATTTGGAAGACTTTTGACTAATACTGTAAATATTACTATAAATTACAGCAACACCTCCCCTTTGCCTTTCTGACGAGGATTGTGTCGATAATCATAACCTTATGGCTAGACTCATTTAAAGTAATGTAATCATCTGGTTTTAGCCAAGTTTCTGTCAAACACAGCACATCTAGATTATTGTCTGTGATAATATCATTTACAATAAGTGCTTTTGAAGAAAGGGATCTAATATTGAGCATCTGTGGGGCATCCTCAAATGGAAGGTGGAGGAGCGCAAGGTCTCTAACATCCACCAGCTTCGTGATGTCGTCATGGAGGAGTGGAAGAGGACTCCAGTGGCAACCTGTGAATCTCAGGTGAACTCCATGCCCAAGAGGGTTAAGGCAGTGCTGGAAAATAATGGTGGCCACACAAAATATTGACACTTTAGGCCCAATTTGGACATTTTCACTTAGGGGTGTACTCACTTTTGTGGCCAGCAGTTTAGACATTAATTGCTGTGTGTTGAGTTATTTTGAGGGGACAGCAAATTTACACTGTTATACAAGCTGTACACTCACTACTTTACATTGTAGCAAAGTGTAATTTCTTCAGTGTTGTCACATGAAAAGATATAATAAAATATTCACAAAAATGTGAGGGGTGTACTCACTTCTGTGAGATACTGTAATTTAATACTGGGGATTTTGCTGTGAAGAGCAAATAATAAAACATAAAAAGAAAGGCCTTGAGTGTTTTCATTATCAATATTTGTGTTGTCATGTTCTTTTTGATCAAATGTTTTCTAGCATTATATTTAAGGGACTGTCAGTGCTGTTTAATTCTGAATGCATTTTGTTCAAGTTTAACCTGAAGAAATCCTGATATTGTTTGAACACACCCAAAGCTGATCATAAACTCCACCCTCTTACAACACTAACCAAGAAGAGACTGACTCATTTCCACATTTCTGTCAAACTGACTCTTGTGTCTCAACAAAAGCAATAAGAATCAGCAATCAGTGGAGAACAAAGAAAAATGCTTTAAAGAAGAATTTTTGAGACATTTGTTTCTAAACAGACAGCAGATCTTTGTGATTCTCGTGGTTATTTTTGAAACCGTCATTCAGAAAGTGATTGTAAAGTTTAGACTGCTGGAGCTCAAGCAGTGAAAATGGCTTCAGCAGCTGAAGATGATTATATTTGTCCTGTATGTCATGAAATCTTCAAGGATCCTGTTCTTTTATCATGTAGTCACAGCTTCTGTAAAGAGTGTCTTCAACAGTTCTGGAGAACCAAGAAAACTCAGGAGTGTCCTGTCTGCAGGAGAAGATCCTCACAAGATGAACCTCCATGTAATTTTGTGTTAAAAAACTTGTGCGAGTTGTTCCTGAAGGAGAGAAATGAGAGGAGTTCATCAGGATCTGAGGAGATCTGCAGTTTACACAGTGAGAAACTCAAACTCTTCTGTCTGGAGGACAAACAGCCTGTGTGTGTAGTGTGTATGAATTCACAAAAACACGTCAATCACACAGTCGGACACATCAATGAAGTTGTCCCATCATATAAGGTAAGGCAAATTACTCTTATTTCACATGTAAAGGGATAATTACTCAACCTTCCACCCCTCTAGTGATGTCCCTGCTCCCTAAAAAGTAACTAATTGTGTTACTTACTTGTTATGGAAAGTAGTGTGTTACGTTACGCAAATACATTTTAGCGCATCCAGTTGGTAATAATCTGATGTTTTATGTGTTTTTGTTCAATTCTAGGAGGAGCTCAATACAGCACTGAAGTCCTTACAAGAGAAACTTCAACACAATGAAGAAATGAAAGGAGAGTTTGAGAAAACAGTTCAACACATCAAGGTGAGGAAACAGAATCAGAGTCATTTTGGAGTCATTCTGTTATTCTGGATCCAAACACGGCTCATCCATGTCTTTGCCTGTCTGATGATCTGACCAGTGTAAAATACAGCAGGATCGATCAACCTCCTCCTGATAATTTTCATTACAGCAGTAGGGTCACTATATACAGTTATGATCTGATATTTTTAATATAATGGATTCCAGTTTATTATTTCTGTAAATGATGAGCATCAATCTGCTTCTGGATCTGTTATATGTCGGTATCTGAGTTTATCTCTGTTATTAATCATGTGAAGTGTTGATGTCTGTTGATTGAGATGATTGAAGTGAATGTGATCTGATTTCAGTCTCAAGCTGAGCACACAGAGCGTCAGATTAAACAGCAGTTTGAGAAGCTTCATCAGTTTCTCAGAGATGAAGAAGAAGCTACAATCACTGCACTGAGGAGGAAGAGGAGCAGAAGAAGCAGATGATGAAGGAGAAGCTGGAGGAGATGAACAGACACATCTCAGCTCTTTCAGACACAATCAAAGACATGGAGGAGATGATGAAAACCAATGACATCTGCTTTCTGAAGGTCTGATTTCAGATCATTGGTTGATCATTGGTTCATTGATTGAGTTCTTGATGATAAATGGTGTGTTTGTTCTGCAGGAGTTTCCAGTCTCAATGGAAAGGTGAGTGATCTGCTCCTGTCTCTGGTCTCTCTGGTTCTGATCCAAAGCCACTGCAGTTCTGACTCCTGAATGTTCTTCCAGAGTCCAGAGCTCACAGCCAGATCCACAGATGGCTTCTGGAGCTTTGATTCAAGTGCCACATTACTTGGGCAACCTGCCGCTCAGAGTCTGGAAGAAGATGCAGGACATCGTCCAAAACAGTGAGTCTGACTGCAGAAGATCTGAGCTGTAAATGATGGATGGGTGGAGAGTTAAGTGCCACATGACACAAACTGAAGCTTGTTTGGAGGAGTTACAATTAGAAAATTTAGTCTCAGATTATTATTAATAATAATCTAATAACTCAAACACAACAGATTTTACAACATATTATTTTACACAGACTATAAGATCTAATAAAAAGAAGATGATCAGATGCTGCTGAAGCTCAGACACACACTTACAGTTTTTCATCTACAGCATAAATCTCATCAGATCTCATTGATTTTTTGTTATTTTAACTTTCCCAAAGTATCAGTTTCTCTTGATGGACACAAATGTCTGAATCAGACATTTAATGTTTGTAGTTGATGATGAAAATGAGTGTGAAACTAATAACAGCACTGACAGTGATCAGAGGAAAATGTCTAATGTGTTTGATCAACATGACGAGTGTCATAATTCATGATAATCTGTGTTTGGTTCACTCTTGATCATTATATGAAGATCAGAATAAAAGCATCTGTTGATTGTGTCTCATCAGCTCCTGTGATTCTGGATCCAAACACGGCTCATCCACGTCTCATCCTGTCTGATGATCTGACCAGTGTGAGAGACAACTGGAACAGCCAACGTCTTCCTGATAATCCAGAGAGATTTGACGAGTATTTCTGTGTTCTGGGTTCAGAGGGGTTTAACTCAGGAACACACTGCTGGGATGTGGAGGTTAAAGAGAGTTCAGAGTGGACTCTTGGAGTAACTACAGCATCAAACCAGAGGAAGGGACGTGATTTCTTCAACACTGATGATGTCTGGAGTGTGGAGTATGATGTGGACGAATGTTATTTTGATTCTAGTTTTCATGTTAATCAGAAGCTTGATCGTGTGAGAGTCTATCTGGACTATGATGGAGGAACGGTGTCATTCTCTGATCCTGTAACTAACACACATCTACACACATTCACAACCACCTTCACTCACACACTCTTTCCATTCTTCGATTGTTCTCACTCTCTGAGGATCTTAGCAGTCAATAGTCAGTAAACGTTACTCCTGTAGATTTGGATCTTCCTGTTCCACATGTTTCCAATATTTAATCCAGATCACACGAGTAAGAGTGCTGTTGATCTGAATATCAGTACTGTGGCTGTGATTGGGCCGTGATGATCACATGACTGATATCCAGCACTACAGCAACACTCACACTCTCGTATTGCTTTAATAAAACAGATCAATAAACAAGAAGTTTTCATTTATATTCCACTTCACACAATTGGAGACTATTTTAGTATTCATGTTTTCAGCCTAATTACCATTTAACTGATTATTTCAGTCAAGTGCGACTCTAATTTTCCCATGTTAATCAAATATAATTTTATCGTTCTAGTCACTTAACCAGTTAATTTTACACATGCAAAAATTTTAGTTTTGTTGTAAATGAATAATTATTTCAGTTATAGAGGTTAAATGATCAATTGTTTGTTAAAATAATAATCAAAAGTGTTAATAAAATATGAATGCTTAGTATAGAAATACTTGATTCAGCCAATACTACAAAGCATATCTTAAATTAAGTCAGTGCCATGTTTTGTTTTTAAGATGCACACCAGTAATGTTTTTTCTAAGGCATGTTTATAAATGTTACTTAAATATCCTAACTGAACTAAAGCCTAATCCTGGATTAATCTAAATTATTTTTGCTATGGTCTCCAATGTTCTTCTATAGACCTTTACTCTGTATTCGTTTATTTAAAGCCAGATATGTCCATTTTTCACTTGTATATCTCTGTTGAGTCGGGTGATTTTGTGTGTTTACACAGAAGTCGAAGTGATGTGCAGGTCTTAAAATGTTTTGGAAAAGTATTAAATATGGTATTAAAAAACCCTGGATCAAATTGAGCAACTGACTCAAAACCTCAATGGCTTCATTACATCATGACAGTCAACAGTAATAAACATGGCAGAGGCCACAGAGAGAACAGCATTGAGTCTTGAATTTCACTTGAATTTTGGGTGCGTTCATACGTGTAAAACTTACTTAGTTCATATGTGTAAAACTTAAGTAATCATGTTCAACTAATGTGGTTTCACCACGCTTACATGCAACCAGATAATTCATTAGTAATCGCTTTACGCTCAATCAGACTGAAAAGCCTTCTGTAAACACCTTAATTGATCTGACTGGAGCTCGATCCGAGTGGAATTTCGATTGGATTGGAAGGAGTGGTTTATTCCTGTTCTAATCCAAATAATAAGACATAAACACATGATCGGATTGAAATCCAGAAGTGGAAAGTACTGTGCATGTGCAATGACATAGAAATGGCGCAATGACATATGACACGTGAAACGAGCTGTTGTAGTTGTTGAATGAAGTGTCATGAATGACTGTCGTGTCTTTCTGAAGTTCTCCTACCATTCATCATCTGTGAAGTGAAGCAGGACAAGTTAATATGAATGAACATTAGAAGGTATGTTGAAAGATACCGCATACAACTTACCGATCATGTCTCATGTAATTGATCAATCAGTGTTTCAGCGGGAAAGAGGCCAATAAAACAGTAGGACAATATGTCACGTGATGTCACATTTACCTCAGGAAAGCCATTTAATGACCATAGCATGTTAGTTAGCTACAAAAAATTAACTACAGAGACGAGTATTTGACTATAAATATGCACTATATTACAAATGTATTATATTTTTACTCATATCATTAAAATATTATAAAGTTATTATTATAAAAAACACATTATATTAATTTGAGTTGTTAATTTTAACCTTTAATAATAATACCAGCTGACAGGGCTTCCTGTACGTTTACAGCAAAATTAACATGTAGCTACTGTACCTGACATTTATAAATGAATCGATATTGAATCAAGATTCGAATCAAACGCAAGCTTATGAATTTAAACCATAACATTTGTCAAGCACTAATAAAAACAGTAGCCTACCAGTCATTGTACCATGTTGTCACTAAACTTAACGAAATTCTGTTTAGTTACCAAATGTTTTGACAATCACAATACACTATTTTGATGCAAGGTTTTTTGATAAACCCATAATTCTCACTCCAAGCCAATGTCAAAAGTTGGCAGCCCTCTCTCAGGGTTCACTATTTTCCCTGGTTCTTTACAGTGCAATAAAATCTGCCGTTGTGTGTGTGTTTGCATTTACTTGATCAGAAATAGCTTGAATTAAATAGGATCCATCACTATCAAACATATGGATTTGTTTTGTCACTAAAATATACAATTTTATTCTTCTGTCACTAAAACAAATTCGTATGTGTAAACATACCTGGCAATAAAGCTCATTCTGATTCTGATTCTGAAAAGTTATTGTCTATAAGCTTTAATATTGAGCAGTTTTAGGGCTGGGCGATATCACGAAATATGTTGCTGATATAAATGATACACTGTTTGAGATTTAGCTATATTGTATTTATATTTTATCCAGCAGATAGCCTAAGCCAGTGCCACTTTTAGGACTGCATGGAATTATGGCATTGCAAAAGAGAGATATTTTCTATAGGCTGATATATTTTCTAGACTATATATTTTTGCATGTCATGCAGGGCTCTGTATTTTTACATCATCCATTTAGGCTTTTTCATATTTCCATTTGGATCACTGGATAAGCACAAACTCGGATTTTTTACACAAACGATAATTCACTGTATTTCAGTAAGACATCGGATAAACCTGGAAGTCTGTTTGATTTTACATTTTAAAGCAAAACCACGGTGACAAATAAGACAATAACAGGCTACCAACAGCCCACACGCCTGGCCATATTTTTTGTGCGTACAATAAAAACCTTCAAATGCTGAAAAATACATATTTGCATTTATGCATTTATTGTATATGCAAGATGTTTTTTTGTTTTTGTTTTTTTACTGAAACATATTATGTCTATCTATTATTTATGTGCTCAAGTATTTAAGCAATGAATGTTCACTTCTCTGTTTGGTATTTTTCAAGTCCTCACGTTATATTGCACAAATCTACAGATGCACGTGACTTTTTTTTTTTTTTTTTAGTTAAGCTATATGGCTATACAGTGAGTGTTAATTTGAATCTATTTTCACTCGTACATACGCAGATTATAACACAGTGCGGGGTTGATAAATAATTAACTGGATTTTTAATACCCGTTGATACTTATTTGGGCCTAAACTATAAAATATAAACCTTTAAAACTATACAGACCCAATAGCCTATATAGGCAAATATATTTTATTAACAGGTAAACAAGTAAACATGAGTTTGCCATTAAACATTTTATTAGCACTTTGTACTAAAGTCCCTATAGTCTTTGTTTGTACTAAGTAACGCAAGCATTGGACAACAAATCATCTCGTTAAAAAACGATTAAAAACTAAAAAACAAAAAACGATCGCTTTTAAAAACGATCGTGCTTTAAAATGTAAAATCAGCCGTTTGCGTTCGGGTTTGTCCGATGTCTTAGGCATATTTAAATACATATGGAAATATGAAGAAGTTAAATGTAAAACAGCTCTATTCAGCAGGAAGTGCCCGGAGGTGCCGTCAGTGTTCGTTTGTAAACAATAACTTCATCTATTCTGTTTCTTAAGTACAAAAAAAAAAACATTAGCCAATACATCCTAACTAAAATACTAAACAGATAATAAGATACGAATATTTCTGTATAAGCCAAATCATTCATAAAATCGTACATGAAAGAATGCGCATGCTCAGGTTCGCTCGAAATGTATAAAGATTTGCAGTATACAAACCAATCGTCCCATCGTCCAGACCGCACTCTGGGGTACTTCTTTTTCTCTCTCTCTCTCTCTCTCTCTCTCTTTTATTATTATTATTATTATTATTATTATTATGGTTGTAAACATTACAAAGATGACATTAATGATATACAATTTTGTATAGAGTACACAACATGTATCAACATTATGTACAATGTCATCTGAACATACAGAACAAAAAAAAATTAATAACAATAATTGCTAAAAGAAAAAAGAAAAAAAAAGAAAAATGAGAAGAAGAAATAAAAGAGGGTAAGATATTAATTTATATTTCAATTAGAGTGTAGAAATGAAAGTCATTACAAATTGAGTTGTTCTTCTCGCTTTCTTATTTACAGAGGATGAAATAGCCTTAAGGTACATTTTAAATTCTTTCAAAAAAGAAAAATAATTGGTTTGTTGTTAGTGAATTTACATTTATGGATATAAAATTGGCAAAGAAAATAAATTAAATTTATAACAAAACAAGCTTTGTTTTTATTACAATCAGAATCAAAGTGTCCAAAATAATATCTTTAAAAGTTACAGATATATCTTGTTGAATATTATCTTTAAAAAAAAATCGTATACCTCCAATATATGAAAAAGCTTGTTGAGGGAAAATATTCCAGATGGAATCTTGATTTTTCAAATATCGATGAAGCCAATTTATTTTGAAAGTGTAATTTAAAGAACTAAAATTAATAAAATTTAAGCCACCTTTGTTGTAAGAATTTAAAATAACAGACTTCTTCATATAATGGCTTTTGTTTTTCCAGACAAAATCTGTTAGAGCTCCATCAATCAATTTACATGTAGGCTTATCTACATAGAGAGATTGGGCAGCATAAAAAAGGCGTGAAAGACCTTCGGTCTTAGTGAGCAAAACTCTTCCTTTAATAGCGTTTGCATCTCGTTATAGCTTGTTAACTTGTCATCAGTCTCTCGCGCGCTCCTTTTCTTTTTCGCGTTCATCAAACAGCTGTGGTAAGTCGGATCAGTCTACAAACACGGTGAGTCATGTCATCCTTTCCTAGTATTATATCGTGTTCTGCTTGTCACATGTTCAGTATAGCTCTCTCTGTCAGCGATGAGGGATTTACATGTCATAAAATGTAGGGACATAGTGAGGCTGACAGAGAGAATCTCAGAATTAGAGACACGCGATCCAAATTTAATCGAGGATAGTAAGAATGCAAGGGCTTCAGATACTGTTTTGGATGCTATTAGCTTAGTAAACTCTGTACATTGTTCGGTTCTGGCTGTAGAGCCCGCGCAGCAGGGCAACTGGGTAACGGTGAGGTGACCTAGCCATGAAAACACCACTCTTCCGCTCCAATAAGAACATCAAACAGAGTTCTCCCCACTCAGTGACGCACCCACTGAGAATCCTGTTGAAAGTGCCCTAGTTATTGGCGATTCTATTACATGGAATGTGAAAATAGAGACACCAGCCACCATAGTCACATGTTTGCCAGGAGCCAGAGCACTTGACATCAAAGCAAATTTAAAAGTGCTGGCTAATGCTAATCGTAAATACTCTAAAATTATTATTCACGTCAACACTAATGATGTTCGACTTAGCCAGTCGAAGATCATTAAAATTAACATTAAAGAGGTGTGTGAACTCGCAAGTACAATGTCAGGAAAAGTAATTTGCTCTGGTCCCCTTCCTGTTCGTCGGAGTGATGAGATAGTTAGCAGGTTATCATCACTCAATGGCTGGCTGTCTAAGTTGTGTCCGCAGAATAATATAGGTTTCATAGACAAATGGAAAAGATTTTGGGGCAGACCTGACCTGTTGAAAAGAGATGGTATTCATCCCTCCTGGGATGGTGCTGCTCTTCTCTCTAGTAATAGGGTACATAGGCTTAGAACTAAAACATGACAAACTGGGGTCCAGGTCAGGAAGCAGACAGACTGGCTAAACCGACTGCCTGCTAGCTGCCTCACGCCACAGAAGTCAGATAATTCCCAACACATAGAAACTCTTACACCTAGATATTATCACATAGAGACTGTGTCTGTACCCCGAGTTAGTAAAAAAAAAATTCCAAACCCATTTAATGGTAAAAATTTAATTGATGTTCAAAAATAAAAACAGAGATAATACTGATAAACAAATGATAAAGCTTGGGTTGTTAAATATTAGATCCCTTTCTTCAAAAGCACTTATTGTAAATGATATTATCACAGACAATAATCTAGATGTTTACATTACATTACATTACATTACTTTAAATGAGTCTAGCCCTCAAGGTTACGATTATCGACACAATCCTCGTCAGAAAGGAAAAGGGGGAGGTGTTGCTGTATTTTATAGTAATATTTACAGTATTAGTCAAAAGTCTTTCAAATATAATTCCTTCGAAGTGATGGTACTTTATGTAACATTATGTAAGTTGACATTTGTGTTGGCTACTGTATACAGGCCACCAGGGCACCATACAGACTTTATCAAAGAATTTGCTGATTTTCTATCAGAGTTAGTACTAGCTACAGATAAAGTCCTTGTTGTTGGTGATTTTAATACCCATGTAGATAATGAAAAAGATGCATTAGGATTGGCATTTACAGACATTCTAAACTCTACTGGAGTTAGACAACACGTGTCAGGACCCACTCATTGTCGTAATCATACTCTAGATCTAATAGTTTCATTTTCATGGACTTTTAGTTTGTGTCTCTTGAGTCACATGTCTCTTTTGTTCTCACCACAATCTGTTGTCATAGACAATGATTCAATTATCACACTAGTCCTTTAGTTTGTTATCTGTGTATTTTGTTCCTCAGATTGATATGAGGATGGGAACATGGAAACAGGCCATCCTCCGACACAAACCACACCATGCAGCCTTGCCTAGAGCCCAGCTTTCAGGCATGGATGTGACACCAGAGTCCACCGCAGACAGGGAGCTTTCATCTGCTGCTGCGATGAATGATCCAGAGCCTCGGAGGAGAACAGCGCTGGCCATCGCCCCAGAGCCGAAATCCCACAGTGAGTCTGAAGAAGTATGTGATCCGACACCATCTGTTCCTGTGGGAGTTTTGGTGGATCTAGACAATGAGGACTGGTTGTTCGATTGGGAAACTAAGGTAATGCTCCCCAGTCTGCTCCTCTCCTGTGTTATCATCACTGCTGGTCTTACCCAGCAAAAAGCCTGATTCATTGCTCTGTTTTGAGATTAGGTTATCATCATTGCCACTGGCCCTGCCCAGCATAAAGCCTGTTTCATCACCCTGTATTGAGATTGTGTTGTTGTTGCTAATCCTGACCGGCCTCCCTCTCCTTCCTTCTCATCCAGATTCAGCCAGTCCTTCAGCCTCATGTTCGCTGATTCCCTTCAACCCATCATCTCATCTGATGCTGAGCCTCGGGTCCACGGGTTGCCAGCTTCGCCCAAGCAAGTGGATCTCCCGGCTCCTCCTCCGGCTGCTGGTCCCATCACTCCACCTCGGCCTGTCAACCTGTCAGCTCCGCCTTGGCTCCTCCCTCCCTCGGCTCCACCAGGCTCCCTTGTCCCTACGGCTACACCTTAGTCAACCATTGCCCTGCCTGCCCCACAGACTCAAGAGCCTTCCACGTTTTACAACCTTGGACATTTTTCGCTGTGGCTAAGCAGTGTATCACTTGGTCCTACTGGCTCTTTGTCTACGCCTAGGGCTCTACTGACAATGGCTTCTTCTCCGTCTGTCGTCCCCTGGTTGTCATCAGCCAAGAGTCCATCATGTCTCCTCCCTCTGTCGACTCCATCACGGGCTTGCATCCTGGCTGTGTTCTGTTGTACCACCTGGCCACTCCTCCCATTCTCGCCTCCTGGTCTCATCCACCATCATCACCACCCTGGTCCCTTCCACCAGGGCTTCCTCCTTCACCAGTCCTCATCCACCTCCAGAATTACCTGCTCAGCCATTTTACATCACGAGGCTGCGCCTTCTCGGAGCGGAACATTCTGTCACAGTTATGCTGTTTAGTGTCATTTTCACAGACTTTGTGTCTCTTCAGTCACATGTCTCTTTTGTTCTAAGTTCCCACCACAATCTGAACACGATTTAATCATCACACCTGTTAGTCCTGTTCGTGATCTCTGTGTATTTAATTTCTCAGTTTGATCTGATCAGGGTCCTGTATTTGTGCACAACTTGTGGAGTTTACTCATTGTTTGGATTTCCTGTTTTGAGTTATTTAATCAGTCTTTTATGATTTGACCCTTTTGGCATTTCATCATCATCAGACTAAAAACATTAAAGTAATATAGTGCTTTTTTGAAAAAATAAATAAAAACTCACCCACACATCAAGCATGCAGAGATCATGGAGCAACCATCCCAATGACCATATGTCACTAAAACAGCCAATGCATGACAATGAAAATCAAGAAGTATGTGTACACTGTAAAAAATGTTATGTGCCATCTACTAAATGCATTAATAAATACAATACAAATACAAATACAGTTAATGCATTAACAAATGCATTAACTAAATAAATTCAGTTATCCAAAAGCATACCTCTTGGAGTTATATTTCTTCAGATAAACTTCTGGGCTGACATAGAGCTTTGCACCCACAACTGAATTAGCATATTCATCAGCTCTGCAAAGGAAAAACAATGTAAACTCAAACCTATAACCGTCCAGGACTTTTGATTTTGGCCAAGAATTTTTCATTTTGTTCCCATTACTGTTTTTGTTTACCTTTCCAATGCTGTTGAGCATCCAAAATCTCCTAGATTGACGTAACCATCTTCAGTCAGAAAGACGTTCTACAATGACAACAGAAATCTCATGAGTCTTACAGATTTGACTTTGTGATATGATTTATTGAGCTTTATCAGTGCATACCTGAGGTTTAATATCTCTATGAATAATTTTCTTCTCATGGAGATACTTCAGAGCCAGACAAATCTGAACCAGCCAGTCGAGGATCTAGAGAAATCCCAGTGTGTGAGTCATTGATTGTGTGTGTGTGGTCCTGGTTTTCCCTACATTATGGGGATCAAATGTCCCCACAAGTAACAGTCAGTTTTGACCTTGTGGGGACATTTTTTGGTCTCCATGAGGAAACAAGCCTATAAATCATACAGAATTATATTTTTTGAGAATCTAACAATGCAGAAAGTTTTGTGTGATGGGTAGGTTTAGGGGTAGGGTTAGTATAATGGGAGAGAATATACAGTTTGTACAGTATAAAAAACATTACAAACTAAATGTCCCCATAAGACATGTAAATCTAACGTGTGTGTGTTGTATAATGTCCCCACAAGAATTGTATTTTTGGGTCATATCATACTAAATTATGTTTTTCAATCTAAAATGTTGTAAAGTTTATGTGAGGGTTGTTTAAAGGATAGAGGATAGAATGTACAGTATGAATGTCTGCATAAGAAACTCACCTGTTTTTCTTCAAAAACGTTCTTCTTTCTGCGTTTCCATGATTTTAGAAAGGTCACCTCCTTCACAATACTCCATCACAATATAAATGCGTCCCGCTTCTTTATCTAAATAAATTAACATCCAGTCAGAGAATAATTTAACTCTGAATGTATTAAAATAGCTTCATTTTCCAAAAGCTATACTGATGTTAATCATGTTATCCTTCTTCGTCACTATTTGGAACAAAGGAACTTTAGTGTAAAAAGAAAAAACCTTCAAATGAATTCACATAAGTGACAATATATCCAAAGTTCAGAGTTTTCAGGATCTCAACTTCCTTTTGACAGTATCCAGCTCCTCCCCTAAAAGGAAGAAGAAGAAAAAAAAACCTTCCATTTAAGCAACACTCTAATTGGAGAGAAAAGATGTCACTTTTGTGCTCAGTACTTCAGTAAGAGTCAGTAAATTCTTACATCTCTGGAATTCATCTGTTTGACGCACATAAGGATCTCCATCTGTGTCTTTCACCAGAAACGCTATTCCTGAAGCTCCTCGTCCAAGTTCTTCCTTCATGGTGTATCCATGTTCTTTTAGCACCTCTAAAATCAAGTTTTAGAATAATTTCCATCACTAGAGATAAGAGAACCAAAGATTTTCAAAACTTTGAATCAACTGCACCAATTGCTTTGCAAAATTATTATTATTAATTTTTGAAGCGCTCAAAACACCTGCTGGTCAAAACTGTGTAAATGCAATGAAAACTCAGTCCAAACATGCTAAATAAATAATAAATAAATAAATAATAATTTCAAAAAATAATTGCAAATATTTTCTTAAATGTGTAATGTAATGTATTAAATGCAATCAACACAAAATAATATTACTGTTATATTTCCTGTATATTCATTTATTTAATTTATTTGTGGGGTTTGTTTTGTGTGTTTATGGGGTCTAGTTTACTAGGCTAATAGGAGACAATTAACTATTCATTCACAGTCACTCCAAATCTAATTATTTGTGTATCCAGACTCAATCTGATCTAAATGATTGTCCTTCCACTTCAGTTTGTCCTGTGGCACTTTTTCATTTTCTGGAATATCTGCATTGGTTTCTATGCCATTGATATTGCATTACAACAAACAACAAAAAGACTGTGTTACAACATAAATGTGTAGCCACCACACTGAACTGTGTGTCTAATGAGGCAGAAACAAGTATTGTCATACCTGTAAGTTATCAGAAATTTGTTGAAATATATTCCAATTTTCAACTTAATACTTAAAGAAAACATGAAAAATAGAGGCATTTTTCAGTCCTCTGACTCTGGTCCACTCTGGTCTACCATTGCCATCAGATTGTGGTTTCTGTGGGAGATTTGATGCTTTATGCTGCTAAGATTAAACGGATGTTGCTCAAATTCAGTGTGAAGTTTATACTCACTGATCACACCAGGAGAAACGTTCATGCTGGGATCTGAGATACTGCTGTCAGCACTGGCATCTGAGAGTCTGTGATACTGAGCCATCTTTAGAGGAGAAATACTACATCTTAATGAAGTATCCATGATATTTACATTTGAAATATTATTGATTGAGACCTTTTAGTGTTCATTATGAAACCTGCAAGATGTCCTTAATTCTGTCATATCTTGTTATTGAATTGCCAAACACTAAAGACAGAACTTGAAAGGTGTTTTTGTCCTCCTGAAAATCTTCAAAGTTCATAAGACAGGTCAGGGAATGTTGAAACATTCAGGTTAACCCATTAGAAATGAGCTACAGGGGTGAAATACTATTACAAACACACAAATCTGAAACATGTGTTCTTCATATGCAGTATAAGCCATCACTGCAGTCCAGATCCGGTCTGATAATTGTGTCTTAAAAGCGATCTCATCGCAGTTCACATCACCAGCACACTGCTTCTGTCCTCTGCACTTCTCTTATTGACTGGTTTGGCTCAGATATCAAATCAGACCTCAGAAGACTACAGCCGACAGTCTGGACTGCTGAGAGAATATCACTACTGCCTTTCCCACCCTTCAGAATCAAGGAAGAGGGCTGGAAAAACCACTCTGGACCTCACATCTAGACCACTTCTGCTTTGAGCTGTTTCAATCTGTCCGGCACAAATCACATTTAAATACCTTCAAGATTATCCCATTGTGCAATAAAACCATCATTATTTATATTTAACACACCTTTTTCGCATTCACTTTACATAATATAGCATATCTATACATACATATAGTCTATTTTGTTTTTTGTGTATTTTTATATCTATCTATCTGTGCACTGGAAGCTTCTGTCTCTAAAACCAGTCTCTTGTGTGTTGAAGCATAATTGACAATAAATCCCCATTCTGACACATCAGCTGCTGCAGTTATACAAGCAAATGAAGCAAAGGCTTTTTACTATTTGTGACCCTGGACCACAAAACCAGTCATAAGTCACACGGGTATATTTGTAGCAATAGCCAACTTTTAAGTAAAGATCATGTTCCATGAAAATATTTTTCAAATTTCCTACAATAAATATATCAAAAATGTATTTTTGTGAGTGGATATACAGTGCTGAGGACTTCATTTGGACAACTTTAAAGGCAATTTTCTCAATATTTTTTTTTTTTTTTTTTTTGCACCATCAGATTCCAGATTTTCAAATAGTTGTATCCCAGCTAAATATTGTCCTATCGATGGAAAGCTTATTTATTCAGCTTTCAGATGATGTATAAATCTCAATTTCAAAAAACTGACCCTTATGACTAGTTTTGTGGTCCAGGGTCACATTTAGATTTGAAACATTAGGTCTTCATTTCTGTCTGAAAGATCAGTAATTTTAATATTGGTAAGCCTGTATGTTAAGAACATTTAAGCACTTTAGAAATGAGTTGACTGCATATTTCATCACCATTGAATTATGTCACCATGGTATTTTTGTCAAAATTGAGTTATTCACATATTCGTATTCTGTGAAAACTTATTTACATTATGTGATTTTTTTTTTTAAGTTGTGTATGTTACATAAATCTGTCCTTTTTCAATCCTTTTTATGTGACTTCTATATACATTTTATTTTATTGTAGGCTATCGTTTTATTTCACACACACACACACACACACACACACACACACACACACAGGAAGGCAGAGTATCAAATTTATATTGGTGTAAAATGACGCATCAGCAGCAGGGGGCCAATCAAATATCCCTGTGGAATCGCATCAATAATATCTGGGGGACTGGGACTGAATCAGGTTCTGTAATATGAACAAACCACCGAACAACTAATGTTTTAATCATTAATGTTTATTCATTTTTCTCCTTGTTATACAGTCTGATCACAGAGAATATTTAGTAATAAACAGTTACAGCGATCAATCACACTTAAGGAACATTAATTGTTCGAACTGACAGATAAAACTGACATAGTTTAAAAGCGGTTATTTTGCTTTATTAAGTAGTCCTATAACATGAAACAGTAAAAGGTCAGGTGTTTCAAAGCCTCGCTTCTACACAATGAACTCGTCGTTATCGAGACTTTTAGCTACAAACCAGCTCACATTAAGTTTGCATAGCTTTCATACAATTATATCAATATGAAATCCCAAAATCCAAAACACAAAGGCAAATAAAGTATCAGAGCGCATACACCTATGCTTCCAATCACGCGTCCTCATTAATAAATAAATAAATAAATAAGCAGTGACCACTTGAACAAATATTACAGTTATATAGATTTTGGTTAGTTTTCCAAATAAAGCCTAATTAAAACAGTATTTCTTTTCTTTTCTTTTTAATTTAGTTTTGATTTCTGTTTTGGACATTTCTGAAACTACGATTAGGCTACATCGGGATTGTAAACTGTACACACACGCGCGCGCACACACACACATTCGTGCCGTGACATAAATAGCATCACATACCTGTGCCTTGTTGCAGTAAGGATCGAACCTCTTGTGTTTTTATTGAGAACTAAAAATGAAACATGAAACTTGAACATGCACTAAAACAGATGAAATGTTTTCTTTACAGCGCGACGATAAAAACTGAAGTGCACTTAACACTGACCGAGCTGTCCACTGTAGTGTTAAAGCACGAGTGCAACATATAAAATACTTCCCTTTTTCTTTCTCTTATAAGCTAACTTCCTTCTCTCTATGTCCAGCCAGAGTTGTGAAGTCTGCTTATTATTGGCTACTCAACAGATTTGGGCACCTGTGAACACTAGCCACGTTTACATGGAGCATTGTAATCGGTTTAAAAGTCCAATCCGAATGAAAATGCTGCATATAAATACCTCAATAGGAATAAAAATGCCCAAACCGAATGAAATTGTAATCGGTTAGAGAGAGGTGGTATTCTATAAACCGAACAAAATAAAAAGTCTGCCATGTAAACGCGTTAAACCGATTACTTTGCGTCTACGTCATCACGTCAAGCAGTCAGGGGTCGTCAGAATGCAAAATGTCGACGGCAAAATCAAACTGGAGTAAAACTGAAACAACACATTTATTAAATAGGCTACACTGAAGGAACTCAGCCAATCATTAGTATGGACCTTCATCCACACGCGTCTGCTTTATGGAAGAGGGAGGGGTAGAATTGAGATGCTCCTTAGAGATGCACAGCCACCAAACAGGTCAGCTTCCTGTTCCCGTCTTTTTCTCATACCATCCAGCAGTAATATGCTAAAAATTTCACGCTGTTGCTTGATTAAGAGCAACACTTTACATAAAAATAGTAGTGATGGGCAGATCGAGGCTTCGTGAAACACTGAAGCAGTTGAAGCAAATGTGCTGTAATGTGACGAGGTTTCGAAACAATCTGACACCCGTCTCCACGGTGACCCCTAGTGGTCAGAACAGTGTAAATGCAACAAAACTCAGGCCAAACATGCATAAAAAATACCCTTTAACAAATGTATTGCAAAAGTTTTATTGAAAGTAAAATCAATCAGATGCTATTAACTAATCATCTAATAAGATTAAATATAGAGTGTCTGTATAATAGTATGTGTTCTTTTATCAATTTTCAAGGCTTGTTTCTCTGTTCCATGGCTCAAGCTAAACAGGCCAATAAGAGATTAATAACTACCATTATTCATTTTAATTATTCTAATGTCTAATTAAAACATCTACAAATGTATAAAACTGAGATCAGGTAAAACCATAGGGTAAAGCCCTAAACACTTGTTCAATAGTTCTCAGTGAATCTGCATGATTTATGGGTTCACTTTATCATCGCCCTCTATCGGTGAACCATTGATATTTCGAACTGTTTCGAAACGTTTCGAAACAGTGATGACATAATGAAGCCTCGTTTACTAAAATCACGTGACTTTGGCAGTTTGATACACGCTCCGAATCACTGATTCAAAGATTCATGAAGCTTCGGAGCTTCATGAAGCAGTGTTTCAAAATCAGCCATCACTAAAAAAATAGCGTGCATAAGAAATAGCGGAACTCCATGTTGACAGGAATACACGGCGGCAAACAGGACATAAGCTAATGTGCGCATGTCACAGTCATTCAGATTGAAAGCGCCGGTACGTGTAAACACCATATCGGATAAGATAACGTCACATGTAAACACTCCACCGAATCTTTCAATCGGAATGACAAAAAGTGTACATGTAAACGTGGCTAGAAACACATTAATGTTTCTTTGTCTCACTCTACAAAGCTTCCACTCCTTTAGCATTATATCGCTTGCCGACCCGTTTGCAAAATCACGTGATTTAATGAATTCATGCCATCATGATTTAATGAAAGGCTTGAATAAGAATAACAGCAATAGAAAGAATTGTAAAGAAAAGAGTTAACAACTAATAGACATCATGAATGTAACAATATACATTCTATCTGGTACATTATTGTAATTAAATGGTTATTTTTCATGTTTTTTTCAGAGTGTCCTGACTGCAGGTTAAGACTCATGTTCACATCAATCATAACGGACCAGACCAGTCTAGGTTCAAGAAAAGAGATGCACACTTTTTATTTGATTTAAGACTGTAAACAATAAAAATAACAAGACGATATTAAAAATGTAAATAATGCTATTAAAAGTTATAGGACAAAAAGGAAATAAAAACATATTACAATTAATTTTCAATCTTCAATATAACAGCTTTTTATGTTTAATTTTAGCAATTTTTACAATCTTGATTTAGCTGATATTTTATTCCTAAATGGCCTGTCTTGACTTGATTTATAACTGTTATAACAATATGACTGTTATTATTAAAGAATTCCACTTATTATTAATTATTCATAGAAAAAGAAAATGGTATTTATCAAGTGAAAATCTGTTATGAAAAAGTAAATTAAAGACACAATATGTAAGATTTTTGGATTAAAACATCCAAAAATCACTAGAATGGTGTTATATATATATATATTTGTTGACTTGTGTACTTACCCATATATCTCCAAGAATGTTTAAATCCAGAGAAATAAGCAATTTTAATCAGGACATGGATCTTGTCTGTGCATTAAGCCTATCGATGACATCATACCCATGTTACCCTCGATTTCGGTTTTGTTTTGTAGAAACCATGGAAACACCAAAGACGCTTTAATATATTCTGTGTTTTATTAGACAGATGAGCAACTGTTTGGATACATTCATCGACAGAAAACAAATCTTTATTATTTAGCTCAAAACTGTTAGTGTTATAGTTTGAATCTCATTTTCTTCATTTACCACGTTTTACCATGCCTCAAAACATACATAGCATAATCAGATGCAGCTTTATTACCAAAACAGCATTTTATATGTATGTTTCAAAATTAATTGCATGCCATTTATCAACAAGCTATCCAGCATTTATTAATATGATAATCTAATATCGATCTAGCTTACTGCAGTGAGTGTGCAACAAGTGTTTCATAGCAGCCACCGAGTGAACACACAGAGTACCGTTATAACATTTTCAACACACTCACATCTAATCTAATCTGATAAAACAGCGCTGCTACCCCCATAGACTGTTTAAAAATATGGATGATGCACCTCCACTCTCTTCCATTGTAGAAAAGTGAAGCGCCAATGTCTCAATATGACGCTGACATCTTGTGCTGATTTGGGATCGGAGACTGTGCAGTAGTGAGCAAGAAGTGAAGCCACATGATATCAAGGCTCCGCCCACACTCCCGCAGAATCATTTAGTTTTACTGCAACTCATTATGTCGTGTGAAATAAACAGTTATTAAAATGTAGAAATTAAAGTTAAAGCTCCAATCTCCTCCCGAAAAATCTGTTGGTGCATCAGTGACTACTTCACTCAGAGAAGCTGTCAATCACAGCTGTCAATCATGATGTCACACCCCCTTTTATAGCATCAAATAACAAACTAAAACCAAACTTATTTTATAAACAAAAATAAAAACTCTTGAACTTACATCAGCGTGATAAAAACTACATAAAATGACAGAAACTTTTGAAAAATTATTTGAAGTGTAATTGAATTTTTAGTTTGTCTCATGTCCCATTAAATTACATGCAGAGGGCGGGGTTTATGACCTATACTGGGACCAACCACCTGGGGCGATCGAGACGCATTGGCTTCACTTTTCAGGACTTGTGCGGCACACTTGAGGCGTTTCTCAATACCAATAAGAAATAAAGCAAAGTAGGCTCTAGTAGGCTACAACAGTAAATTATAAGCGTCTAAATATATAAAGTTATGAAACTTCACTTAGCCCTCAGCCGAACGATTTGCCAGGGAACAAATTATAGATTCATGAGACCAAAGATCACCCATTATATATAAAAATGTTTATGTTTAACATGTTTAACCACTACAGAGACATCAGAGCCAGTGGCAAACGTCAGAAGGATTAGCCGAGGTAAGGCTGCTCTCGGTGGGGTACATGAGCGCTGAGCGCCTGGTGATCTCACAGCTCTGACAACGTCAGATCAAATTTTCACATAAGAGCCATCTTTATCAATAAACCACAAATTTGAGCTTTAAACCAGAACATTCTCGCCTGAAAAACTCTTAAATCTACATATCATGGCATAATAACAGTAGAATGTTTAAATTACACTGGTTTTCTCCTCTGCTATTGACGCTTGCTGGTTAGTGCGAGATGCATTCTGGGATACCTGACTGTCTCAAGTCCACACAAGTCACCTATGATGCTAGCCGCCAGGTACCCAATTGTTGGGGACTCAGTCTCAGGGAGGCCTGCTAGGGCCAACTACCTGATAGTAAGTCTAGCTGGCAGCTATGTACCCAAATGTTGGGGACTCGCTCTCAAAGAGGCCTGCTAAGGCCAGCCATCTGATAGCAAATCAATGCTGACTGCCAAATACCCACACTGCTGAGACTTGCCTTCAGGGAGGCCTGCTAAGGCCTTCTTATCTGATAGTGAGTCATTGCTAGCTGCCAAGTACCCAATTGTTGGGGACCCACTCTCCAAGGAGGCCTGCTAAGGCCAACTACCTGATAGCAAGTGTTGCTAGCTGTTATGTGCCCAAAAAGTGTTGGGGACTCACCCTCAAGGAGGCCTCCCTTACGAAAAAAGTAGTATACTTCAAGTTCATTTTATCAAGTATACTTAAGTAATGTTCAAGTATATTTTTTTAAGTATACTTTATGTAGTAAGTATACTAGTATCAATGTACTAGTAGTAGACTTGTAAGTGTACTATTTTAATACCGCTTGGTACTAAATTGGCCCAATTGAAGTATACATTTAAGTGTACTATAAGTGTAACAGTAGTAAACTTTAAGTACACAACTAGTTCACAACTTCGTTTCTCATTTGTACTGCATCTGTACTACAAGTGAACTTATAAGTATACTATTAGTTTACTATTTTAGTACTAGCAGTACATTTTTAGTATATAAAAGTACACTTTGAAATATACTCTCAGTAAACTACCAGTATACTTGTAACTTTTAAGTGAACATAACATCACACTTACAATTTACTTTTTATATAGTATTTTTGCACTTTTAGTAACTACTATGTTGCTATTTATGTATTTTTTATAGGCGACTTGAAATACCTTTAACTGTACTTTAACTCTTTCCATTTTAAAAAATATTTTAATCTAGCTTCATGAATCCTTTTTTATCACACTTAAATGTGGGTGTTTCATTAAAAAAAAAAAAAAAAAAAAAAGAAGAAAAAAGAAACCTTTTAAACAAAAGATTGAGAAAATTGCATTTTTGTCAAAGACTATGTCCGGCTGGGATTCAGAACGATGATCAAACACAGCACAGGTGGAGTAGATCGAGTCAATAAACACCCCCGAAGCTTCACAGTCCTATAGCTCGTCCTGGGTCGACATTTCATTCAGTAACGTTAGGCAGTTTTGATTTTTGCTGGTTTTTGAATGTTTGATGATAGCTTTATTTTATATTTGCGTGAATGATCTTCTAACGCTTGGTTCAGCTTCTTCTTCTTTTGACCCGGAGATCCTGTACTCTTACAGAAGACGCATAACAGCGCCCCCTACCGTATAGACTGAAAATTCAGTCAATGGCGAGGAAAGAGGGAAGTAGATTTGAAGTAAATTACACTACCAGTGGACTAGCCTACACAAAAATTCAGATACTCAGAATTAGGAATACATCTATTTTCTTTATAAATCAATATTTTCAAACAATGTACTTTTATACTATACTTTTATAAATATACTTTAAAGTATATCTCAATCAAAAGACAAAGTCCAAGTATAGGCCAAATATACTTAGGTATACTTGACTTATACTGGCAGAAAAGTCTAAGTGCAATTTTAAGTATATTTCTCAGATGTACATAAAGTATATTTTTGAGAAGAATAAAAAGTAGACTGAAAGTATACTTTCTTATTTTTAGTTTAAAAGACGTATGAATAAACTTCTTTTTCGTAAGTGCTGCTGAGGCCAGCTACCTGATAGTGAGCCTTGCTGCTGAGAAATACCCACACCGTTGGGGATTCGCTCTCTAGAGAGACCTGCCAGGGCCTGCATCTGTATTTGATCATGACAGACCCTGGAGAAACTCTGTGACAAATAAAGAGCAATAAATAAAACACAAATTAAGTGTTTTCTAGTTTTTTCATTATCAGTATTTGTGTTTTTCATTGTCCTTTCCTTTAGTGTTTGATTCAAGGTTTTCTATCATTTTGCTTGAGAAATTCAATCTGAATTTGGTTAAAATTTAACCTAAAGAGTCATGTTGTTCTTTGACCCAAAGATCATCATAAACTCCACTCTTATATAACACTTACCGTCAAGAGACTGATTTATTATTTCTCTTCTCTGTCAGACTGACTTTCTTTGCTCTTGACAAAAGCAATAAAGATTAAGTGATCAGTGAAGAAGAGAAACACTTTCAAGAAGGACTTTCAAAGACTTTGTTTCTGAACAGACAGCAGATCTTTGTGATTCTCATGGTGATTCATTTATGAAACCATAGTTCAGAAAGTGGAAGTAAAGTTTAGATTGCTGGAGCTCAAACAGTGAAAATGGATTCACTAAATGTATCTGCAAAAGAGCTTTCTTGTCCGGTGTGCTGTGAAATCTTCAAGGATCCTGTTATTTTATCATGTAGTCACAGTGTCTGTAAACAGTGTCTTCAACAGTTCTGGAGAACCAAGAAAACTCAGGATTGTCCTGTCTGTAGGAGAAGATCTTCAAAAGATCGGCCTCCTGCTAATCTAGTGCTTAAAAAATTGTGTGATTCATTCATGAAGGAGAGGAAGGAGAGAAATGAGAGGCGTTCATCAAGATCTGAGGAGATCTGCAGTTTACACAGTGAGAAACTCAGACTCTTTTGTCTGGAGGACAAACAGCCGGTGTGTGTTGTGTGCAGAGACTCACAGAAACACGTCAATCACACGTTCAGACCCATCAGTGAAGTGGTTTCATCACATAAGGTAAGACAAATGTCTTTATATGTCAAAAAGTAGTCATGAACACAGATATCATCACATGGATGCAGTCAATATTTCTCTGTCATTTTATTCAACTTCATATAACTTATTTTTGTATTTCATTTGATGACCTAAAACTATTTAGAATGAGACACAGCAGAAATCAGTATGGGGCAAATACTTTTTCACAGCAAAGTTTATGACAAACTACACAAACACAGAATACAATTCTGTACACACACACACACACACACAAAAACAACAACTAATTAATACTAAGAAAAAACTAGCTGTCCCCTTTACAGACTGAATATAAGGTAACATTTTCTGGTAGAGCAGAAAAATGCAGTTTGTCCTTGGCTCTTCTGTGACTTCTTGCATGACCCACCTCCATGAAAGTTCACTAATGGCTTCCGCTGTGGTTCTTTAGAGTTCCAGAGCCTTGAAAAAGTTCTGTTTAAGTCTTGATTTGCTTGAATAATGTTGGCAGTAATTAAAACTGCTTTTGTCTAGTCTGAATCCTATTATGAACATAGTTTTAAAAAATTGGGGAATTAATAATAATAATAATAATTTGTTACATTTATATAGTGCTTTTCAGGCCCTTTCTAACAAAACATGCAACACAACTCCTTGTCCAGGCCCTGGTCATTTCTAGGCTTGATTACTGCAATGCTCTTCTGGCTGGACTGCCATCATGCACAATCAAGCCTCTTCAAATGATTCAGAACGCTGCAGCACGCCTCGCCTTTAACGAGCCCAAAAGAGCCCACGCCACGCCTCTCTTCATCTCTCTGTACTGGCTACCACTTGCTGCTCGCATCAAATTCAAGGCGTTGACGCTGCTTACAGATCTACCACAGGCTCAGCACCCTCCTACTTCCACTCACTCTTACGAGTCTACACTCCGACCAGAAGCCTACGCTCACTAAAGGAGCGGAGGCTCGTGGTACCATCACAGAGAGGCACGAAATCACTCTCCAGGACATTCTCGTTCACTGTCCCATCTGGTGGAATGATCTTCCTGCCTTCATCCGCAATGCAGAATCCCTGGCAATATTCAAAAGACAGCTGAAAACTCATCTCTTTCGTGAGCACTTATCCTCATCTTAAAAAAAAAAAAAAATCTATACCTTTCTATCCTACCTTTCTTTGCTTCCTTCACTTCCTTTAATCTCTCTCTATTGTAGCTTATGATACTCTGAGCACTGCCTAAAACTTGTATTGTGAGCACTTCTTGTCCCTATTTGCCTTGTCATGATGACTCGCATTGTATTCCTCACTTGTAAGTCGCTTTGGATAAAAGCGTCTGCCAAATGAATAAATGTAAATGTAAATGTAAATGCTTTTCTGGGCACTCAAAGCACTTTACATATGGAAGGGGGAATCTCCTCAACCACCACCAATGTGCAGCACCACCTGGATGATGTGATGGCAGCCATATTGCGCCAGAACGCCCGCCACACACCAGCTGATTGGTGGAGAGGAGACAGAGAGATGAAGCCAGTCAGTGTATGGGGATGATTAGGAGGCCATGATGGACAGAGGCCAATGGGCAAATTGGGCCAGGATGTCGGGGTTACACCCCTACTCTTTTCGAAGGACATCCTACGATTTTTAATGACCACAGAGAGTCAGGACCTCGGTTTAACGTCCCATCCGAAGGACGGTGCTTTTTGACAGTATAATGTCCCCATCATTATACTGGGGCGTTAGGACCCACACAGGGTGAGCGCCCCCTGCTGGCCTCACTAACACCTCTTCCAGCAGCAACCTTTTTTTTTTTTTTTTGGGGGCAAAAACATTTTCATGCAGGAAGTACAGTTAAAGAAAAACTTTTTTTTGATTTAGGTTAGGTTTTAATTCCTGAATAAACACACAGACACACACACACACACACACACAAGAATTATGGATGGGGCAAATATTTTTTTCACAGCACTGTATGATCATATCACTGTAATCTGGTGTTTATTTATATTTTGTTCAATTCTAGGAGGAGCTCAATACAGCACTAACGTCCGTTCAAGAGAAACTTCAACAAAAAGAAAAAATTAAAGGAGAGTTTGAGAAAACAGTTCAACACATCAAGGTGAGGAAGCAGAATCAAGAGTCATTTTCATTACAGCTGTAGAATCACTATATACAGTTATGATCTGATTTATTTAATATAATGCATTCCTCAATTCCTGTCTCAGATATAAATGATGTGAAGTGTTGATGTGTGTTGATTGAGATGATTGAAGTGAATGTGATCTGATTTCAGTCTCAAGCTGAGCACACAAAGCGTCAGATTAAACAGCAGTTTGAGAAGCTTCATCAGTTTCTCAGAGATGAAGAAGAAGCTACAATCACTGCACTGAGGGAGGAAGAGGAGCAGAAGAAGCAGATGATGAAGGAGAAGCTGCAGGAGATGAACAGACAGATCTCAGCTCTTTCACACACAATCAAAGACATGGAGGAGATGATGAAAGCCAGTGATGTCTGCTTTCTGAAGGTCTGATTTCAGATCATTGGTTGATCATTGGTTCATTGATTGAGTTCTTGATGATAAATGGTGTGTTTGTTCTGCAGAAGTTTCCAGTCTCAATGAAAAGGTGAGTGATCTGCTCCTGTCTCTGGTCTCTCTGGTTCTGATCCAAAGCCACTGCAGTTCTGACTCCTGAATGTTCTTCCAGAGTCCAGATCTCACAGCCGGATCCACAGATGCCTTCTGGAGCTTTGATTCATGTGCCACGTTACTTGGGCAACCTGCCGTTCAGAGTCTGGAAGAAGATGGAGGACATCATCCAAAACAGTGAGTCTGAAGAAGATCTCCCTTACGAAAAAGAAGTATACTTCAAGTTCATTTTATCAAGTATACTTAAGTAATGTTCAAGTATATTTTTTAAGAATACTTTATGTAGTAAGTATACTAGTATCAGTGTACTAGTAGTAGACTTGTAAGTGTACTATTTTAATACCGCTTGGTACTAAATTGGCCCAATTGAAGTATACATTTAAGTGTACTATAAGTGTAACAGTAGTAAACTTTAAGTACACAACTAGTTCACAGCTTCGTTTCTCATTTGTACTGCATCTGTACTACAAGTGAACTTATAAGTATACTAGTAGTTTACTATTTTAATACTAGTAGTACATTTTTAGTATATAAAAGTACACTTTGAAATATACTCTCAGTAAACTACCAGTTTAGTGCAAGTATACTTGTAAGTTTTCTTTAAGTGAACATAACATCACACTTATAGTTTACTTTTTATATATTATTTTTGCACTTTAAGTATACTACTATGTTCCTATTTAGGTATTATATTTTATACTTGAAATACCTTTAACTGTACTTGAACTCTTTCCATTTTAAAAACATTTTATTCTAGCTTCATGAATTCTTTTTATAACACTTAAATGTGGGTAAGATTTTAACCAAAAATCTGGGAAAATTGCATTTTTGTCAAAGACTACGTCCGGATGGGATTCAGAACGATCCCCCAAAGCTTCATAGTCCTCATAGTCCACATAACGTTTGGCAGTTTTAATTTATGTGCTGTTTAATGTTTGATGACCATTTTATTTTATATTTGCGTGAGTAATCTTCTATCGCTTGTTTCAACTTCTTCTTTTCCTGCATTTTGATATGGAGATCCTGTATTCTTTCAGAAGACACGTAACAGCGCCCCCTACCGTAATGTGATTAATTGGTAGCAGAAAAGACTGCAGAAGTCAGCTCTGATATAAAAAGACTATTGTGGTCAGTCAGTACCTTAATCGTATGGCCACTATTCAATAAACTTCAAAATGCTGGATCAATGCCAAAATCAATGCCAAAGCGTCCTTCTCAATTACAGAGTAGTTTTTCTAATGGGAATTAAACTTTTTAGAAAAGAAAGAATTTGGTTGTTCATCCCCTCTATCATCATCCTGCAGAAGAACATAGTAGAACATTTTAGTCGATTCTCAAATTTACGAACCGATATCGATTCTTAAATCCCAAGAATGGATTAGAGGGGCGTGGTTTGAAGAAATTAGCACACTGGATCACTTGTTTCATTCAGAGTTTTTGAACGAATTTCATCATATAGATATATTTCATCAATAGGCCTAGAAAGAATTTGTCAGTGTTTTATTTGTTACACAATACCAAGAACTCCCCAAAAAGTTCCCACTCAAATGTGGGAAACATATTTCATTCAAATGAATATGACTTTTCCAAAAGAAATAGGCCTATTATCGATTTGTTTTTGTTATTAGGAAAATTTTATATTCATCAAAATAAATGGAAAACCCAATTTTGCTAATTTTCAAACAGCCTTTAAAGTCTATTTAGAATCTGTAAAGTTTTTTTAAAAGTCGAAAAGCCCAAAGATCTTTGCTAAATTAATTTAATGTTTGTGATGCCCTTTAATTTTAAGTTCATTTGTTCTTTTTCAATTTATACTTACAAAATGTGTGAAATGTGTCAAGAACGTGCTGTTGAATTCTGCAGTTTTGAAAGTTTATTAAAAAGAAGTTGTGGAGGAATTCCAGTGAGGAAAAGAAAGTCATGTCTATTCTCTTACCAAACAACAGTAGGCTACTATAAAACTTAAATCTATTCACACAAGCACGTTTAAACTAAAGGATTTATAGCAACTTTTTATTAATTTTATACGCTAGTCCATGTACTAATGATGCCAACTAGTTTCTGACCTGATGCAGACTAATACACACATACCTGAAGCAGATTGATATCGTCTTGGTCTGGACTGGAGCGAGGTTTACGCTAGCTAAAGTGAAAATAAGCGGGAAATCTGCCCCAATGGCTCACAATTACAGCGCTGCAGTTCCATTTTTCACCACAGATTTACATGGGAAAATTGTGGGGCGCTGTAGAGCTGAGGAGGACTCAGAGACCGGCTGCCCCGCTTATCATACATGCCTGTCGGAGACATACGTTAAATGTTAATATCCTGCTCGCTTTACGTCTTAAAATAGTCTAAAAAAATCTGAAAAATATTTGTTGCAGAATGCTGAACACATTTACAATTTATTATTGTTTCAGTTATATAGAGGTCTATGTTTGGATGAATATTTTGGTGGGGCTTTGCCCCACCTGCCCATACAGACGAGCCACGGCTGTTAGTTTCAAAGGTAATTTACTCATTTTGATTGCGGAAGCCACAACATTGGTTTATACCCGGACTATAAACTTTTAGCCCAATATTTTCGTATGTTTGCAACAAAGGAATAGCAATACTGTCAGCTGAAAACACTGTATGTGAAGCTGTTTCAGACACATAGCTTACATGAGCGCTGCACTCTCTGAATCAGCGGCAGCGCTAAAGCAGGTTTAAATTAATATTCCGGCATGATCATAACTTTAAAGGTTTAACAGACTGCGGAATTTTTGTCATTTATAGGAATAAGACGCGTGCGTGTTTGAATCGAGATTGCAATATTTTAATGATTAATTGTGCGTACATATGGACCTGTAGCCTATGTAATTTTTGTATATCATATTTGTACCAGACCTCAAAAGTTACCCGGGCCCAGGCCCAGGCAGCCCCGTCCCCGGTTCCGCGATCCATGGTACCAACTGACTCCCATGTTTACAGCATTAGTTGAGAGATTTTTTTCCTCTAGAAAATTTGCCATGTACTGTAACTGAAATACTACATCCAAAATAATCGATATCTAATCGAATCGCAAGCATGTGAATAGAAATCGAATCGAATCATGAAAATTGTGTCAATACCCAGCCCTGGAAGAACAGCCCCAACATCATTGTCACTAGCATCAACTGCCAGTTTAAAAGGAGTCTTTAAGTTTGGGGCTGACAAAACAGGAGCATTCACTAAAAATGCCTTTGCATTGTCAAATGCCTGCTGGCAACTGTTTGTCTACACAAAATCAGACTTAAGGACTTACTACACTTGCAAAATTGGGACAAAAGGCATAATAATAGTCATTCCCAAAAATCTCCTCAGAACAAGGAAATGGTCTATAGCATCAGCTTTAGCCCTAATTGTTCGAACCTGCCCCTGTCCCACCATTTTCCCAAGATATGTAATAATAACCTTGGTGAATTCACACTTGGTCAGATTAAAGGTCTGGTTAGCGGCTAACAAATGATCCAAAAGGGCCTTACGTTGAGCTACATGACTACTCCAATCAATTGCTTCAATTGCTTGTGATTGGGGTCACAAATGCAGAAATCTCTTTGGCTCTGTTAGAAAGAGGAACCTGGCAAATAACCTTTCAAAAGATCTAACTTGTTAGCAGGTCACACTTTCTGGCTTTAATAACCATACTAGTTCCCTTTCGTAGGAACTATCGACGCTACGTCGAATGACGTGATGGGAAGCCTCTGCGTGATTGCGTCGTGAAGCACCTCTGTATCTAACCAATGATGAGACGAGACGTCAGAAGCGGGTGACGTCACGGACCAGGAAACTATAAAGCATACCCAGAACAAAGAACGCTAGCTTCTGTTGTCTTCAGCAAGCGCTCTCTGTATCTTGTGTGTCTTATTTAGTGTTGTTTGTCCCGAGCTACATTACTGTGATCTCTTCGTCTGAGGACAAGAGTTTCAAGCACACAAAAGAAACGATATATACACATATAAAGAATGGCGGAAAAGTTAATAAGCAGCAGTTCGTCAAGTGTGTGTCTCCTGCACGCGATTCATCTCGGGTGGGGACACACACGGATGTGTGTTGTTTGCCTTGGAGTTGAGCATGCACAGGCAGCTCTCGAGGGGGCTGTCTGTGTACATTGCGAACGGCTCACTCTCAGAGTGTTAAGATCACGCCGGCGCTCTTGAGGAGGCGCGCCACGCAGTGTTCCCGCGGATCGGGTCCCGCTGCTGCCGAGGCACAGCGGAGGCTGCATTCGTGGGGATCACAAATGGATCTGGCAGAGGGGGAGAGACGGGCCCAGCCTTATCGCCTCCCCCTTACCTGCCAGACCCAGTGTCTCTCTTCTGGTGGCGGAAGCACGCGCTGCCGGTTTCTTCCCCGGAGGGGAGACACAGACGCTCAACATATCTTCCTCCGAGGATGTTGACGTGATGAGCGTCGAAACTGGAGATGAGGACCCGCCATCCTCGTCTCCAGCTTATGAGGAGCTGCTGGAGGTGGTGACTAGGGCAGTCGATAAACTAAAAATAGACTGGCCCGCGGAGAAAAGTGAGATAAAACAAAAAAGCAAGCTTGATGAGCGCTTTCTCCCCGCACGGTCACTACCCCAGCTTCGGGGTCTGCCGTTCTTTCCCGACCTCCACACAGAGGTGTCGAGGTCGTGGAATAGACCTGTCCAATATCGTGTTTTCAGTCCCCAAACGTCATTATATAGTAACATCGTGGGGCTGAAACACCACGGCTATGGGGCGATGCCTCGGGTTGAAGAGACGCTCGCGAGCTATCTCTCACCTGAGTCTGCATCGTCCCTCAAGACCCCGACATTGCCCACTAAGCCATTAAAGACAACATCGAGCTTGGTGGGCAAGGCTTATTCGGCGTGGTCAGGCTGCAGCTTGCCTTCACACCATGTCTATTTTGCAAGCTTATCAGGCTGACCTGCTGGGGGAGATAGATGAGAGCGGGAAGCGACATTTGAGTCTACACAGGAGTTAAGAAGGGCGACAGATCTAGCTCTCCAGGCCACCAAGGAGACGGCCAAATCAATTGGTCGTTCTATGGCAGCCCTGGTGGCCACGGAGAGACACCTGTGGCTCAATTTGTCGGACATGAAGGATAAAGATAAGAACGTCCTCATGGATGCGCTGCTGTCTCCTGTGGGCCTATTCGCGACGCAGTATCTTCTGTCGCCGATAGGTTCCAGGAGACACGTAAACAATCAGCGGCCTTCCAGAGATTCCTTCCCCGCCGCTCACCCCCGGGCTGCTGAGCGGAGCAGCCCCGGCCGACGACCAGCTCCTCAGCGCACAGAGCGCAACAAAAGGCCAGTGTGGCCACCCGGGCTCCCCCGCAGAGATCTTGGGGACCGGGGCGGCCGACACAGGCGAAGCCTTCTGGGGGTAAGACGGATCTGAGGACCGTCATTATTTCCCGGAAGGCTTCAAAGAAAAAGTCCTGACGCCAGATGCTCAGGACTCATGAGGGCAGCCCCCCCCGGAGGGGTCCGAGTGTCAAAAAATCTGGCTCTCGTTCCCCTTCGGCGCCCTCCGGGGGCCGTTCTGCCAACCCTGCCACCCAGTGTGCGTCAGGGCGCAGCGGTCTCCACCGATCCTCTGAGGAGAAATTAGGTTGTCACTGCTTCGTTTATCTGCCGGTGCGCCGCGTCAGAGCAACGAGCCGAGTGCTCAAAAAACACCAGAGGCCAGTCTCGAGAGACTGGTTCCCTTAGTAGAATTTATAGAAGAATGGAAACTTCTCCCGAACATTTCGAAATGGGTGCTGCTTATTATAGAACAGGGCTACAAAATACAGTTTTGCTCTCGACCGCCCAGGTTCAAAGGGGTTCTTCCTACAGTAGTGACCCCAGAGCAGTCTCTGGTTATGGAACAAGAGGTTATGACACTTTTGCAGAAAGGAGCTATAGAGAGGGTTCCTCCTCCCAGCAAGCTGTCAGGCTTTTACAGCCGCTACTTCATTGTTCCCAAGAAGGATGGAGGGCTACGTCCGATCATAGATTTACGAGTGTTAAATCGATCTGTACAAAAGTTAAAGTTCAAGATGCTTACACTCAGACAGATTATCCCACAGATCAGGTCCGAGGACTGGTTTGTGGCGATAGACCTGAAAGATGCTTACTTTCATGTATCCATCCACCCTCATCACAGGAAGTTCCTCAGGTTTTGCTTTGGGCGAAGCTTACCAATACAAGGTTCTTCCCTTCGGCCTATCTCTATCACCCGCCGTTCACGCTCAAGTGCGTGGATGCAGCTCTGGCTCCGCTTGAGACTCCAGGGCATTCGCGTACTGAACTATATCGATGATTGGTTGATACTAGCTCAAACAGAACACTTGGCAGTTCAACATCGAGATGTTGTTCTGTCACACATGAAGAAGCTTGGGCTGAGGCTCAATGCCAAGAAAAGTGTATTGGTTCCGAGTCAAATTACCAACTATTTAGGGGTAGTTTGGGACTCCACCACGATGCAGGCATATCTATCCCCTGCTCGTGTGAGTTCCATTCTCGGGGCCGTGAAAGGGGTGAAGTTAGGCCAGTCACTCACTGTAAAACAGTTTCAGAGACTGTTGGGTCTGATGGCAGCTGTGTCCAACGTGATAACTTTTGGCCTTCTGCACATGAGACCCTTACAGTGGTGGCTCAGGACCAAGGGGTTTTCTCCGAGGGGAAATCCTTTTCGCACGATCAAAGTCACGCGGCGATGCCTTCGTGCTCTGGTCATGTGGAAAAAGCCTTGGTTCCTGTCCCAGGGTCCTGTGCTGGGGACTTCTCGTCGTCGTGTTATGCTTACGACAGATGCTTCCCTCACAGGCTGGGGGGCGATCATGAGTGGTCGCTCAGCTCAAGGTCTATGGGAGGACCATCAGCTCTCCTGGCACATAAATCGGCTGGAGATGATGGCGGTATTTCTTGCATTGAAACACTTCCTCCCAGATCTGAGGGACCATCACGTGTTGGTCCGCACGGACAATACGACGGTGGTCTCATACATCAACCATCAGGGGGGTCTCGCTGACTTTGCAACTTGGCCCGTCGGATCCTCCTGTGGGCCCAGGGAAAGCTCCTCTCATTAAAAGCAGCTTATATCCCGGGGCATCAAAATGTGGGAGCAGACGCCCTGTCGAGGCAGGGGCCGAGTCCCGGGGAGTGGAGACTCCACACCGAGGTGGTGGAGCTCATCTGGAAAACCTTTGGTCGAGCGGAAGTCGACCTTTTTGCATCAAAAGAAACAAGCCAGTGTCCTCTGTGGTACTCCTTAACACACCCAGCACCTCTGGGGCTGGATGCCATGCTGCAGACGTGGCCGAGGCTACGTCTGTATGCTTTTCCCCCGGTCGCGCTGCTCCCGGGAGTTCTGGAAAAAATACGCCAGGAAGGGGTCAGCCTAATACTGGTGGCTCCGTACTGGCCGACCAGGATTTAGTTCGCGGACCTGATCTCTCTGTTAGACGGCTCTCCAATGGAGCTTCCTCTCAGACAGGACCTCCTGTCTCAAGCGGGCGGCATGATACTCCATCCTCACCCAGAGTTATGGAAACTGTGGGCCTGGCCTCTGAGGGGGCAAGGCTCATAGATTCTGGTCTCCCAACCGAGGTTGTGGAGACCATTCTTCATTCCAGAGCTCCCTCCACGAGGAAGCTATATTCATATAAATGGAAGTTGTTTTCTACTTGGTGTAGTCAACGTGATACGGACCCTGTCCAGTCATCTATTAGCCTGGTGCTTCAGTTCCTCCAAGAAAAGTTCTCGGAAGGTTTATCTCCTTCGACGTTGAAGGTCTACGTAGCAGCCATTTCGGCTTACCATGTTCCCGTGAGGGGGTTCCTCGGTGGGTCGAGACCCCTTGTCATACGCTTCCTCCCTGGTACACTGAGGCTGAGGCCTGCAGTGCGCATAAGAGACTCCAGCCTGGGACTTGGCTATAGTGTTAGAGGGGCTAGCTGAGGCTCCCTTCGAACCACTAGAGCAGGTATCAGAAAAATTCCTCACTCTGAAAACTATATTTCTTCTGGCAATCTCATCTCTTAAAAGGATAGGAGACTTACAAGCACTGTCGGTTGCTCCTTCCTGTCTCGAATTTGCGCCCGGTATGGTTAAGGCTTTCCTGCACACTAGACCTGGCTATGTGCCAAAGGTCCCCACCAATGTCCCGGGTCCTATCGTGCTCCAGGCTTTCTGTCCTCCTCCCTTCTTGGACTCTGATCAGGAAAAACGTAATCTGCTCTGCCCTGTCAGGGCTTTAGATGCATATGTCCACAGAGCTGCCCTGTGGCGGAAATCAGACCAATTGTTTGTTTGTTATGGGTCCCCAAAAAAGGGGGGCCCAGCATCTAAGCAGAGGATGAGCAAGTGGGTGGTCGAGGCCATCTCACTTGCCTATGAGGCATCCGGACAGCCCTGCCCTTTAGCTGTCCGGGCTCATTCCACTAGGTGTATGGCGGCCTCTAAGGCGTTAATGTCAGGAGTGTCTTTGAACGACATATGTGATGCAGCTGGATGGTCATCCCAGCACACGTTCATCAGGTTCTACAACATAGACGTAAATCCTACTCCGGGTTCCTCGGTTCTGTCTACAAGATTACAGACAGGTACTCGATGATACGGCGTAGTTGGGACAGCATTCCCATCACGTCATTCGACGTAGCGTTGATAGTTCCCACGAAAGGGAACGTCTCGGGTTAAGGGTGTAACCCTTGTTCCCTGAGTAAGGGAACGAGACGTTATGTCACGTTGCCGTACCCCCAGCGTACCTGTGAGCATCTTGCTTCAGCCATAATCCAGAAGCTAGCGTTCTTTGTTCTGGGTATGCTTTATAGTTTCCTGGTCCGTGACGTCACCCGCTTCTGACGTCTCGTCTCATCATTGGTTAGATACAGAGGTGCTTCACGACGCAATCACGCAGAGGGTTCCCATCACGTCATTCGACGTAGCGTCTCGTTCCCTTACTCAGGGAACAAGGGTTACACCCGTAACCCGAAACGTTCTGTTATATAATGAATCCTCAAAAACTTTCCATTATGATGGTGTTACTATAGAGGAACTATTGAAAGCCTCTGGAGTTGAAGAAGAAAATTTATCTGAGGAGCTTAATTTTAGAAGCTCCTCTAAGAGCTGTGGCTGGATTCAAAACATTAAGAATAAAATTCTTCATTTTAATTATTTTATTCTAACTTGACAAAAAAATGTAAGAACATTTTGTATTTCCAAAGTTACTATTTTAGATTTTTCTTATTTATTTGTTTAAAGATTGTTCTTAAGACAGAATTTGAGAAGAATTCAAAATCTTGAAAAGAATGTTCTTAAAAATTCCTATTCTATTTCTGTTGTTTTCTTATAAAATAAAGACTTACCTCATGAGTAGAACAATCAGACAACTTCAAAGCCTGTCACTATATTCTGTAACAATAATATTTCTTAAGATGTTCTTAAGAAAATATTCGAGAACCGTTTAAAGAATTGCACTTAGGAACATTTGTAAATGTCTTGGAATTTATTGAAAGAACTTTTTTCTTAAGAAGATTTCCATGAATCCTGCCATTGAAGAAGTGCTGCTTTATGTATTTTGATTTTTCTAAGAAACACAATGATGAAGGTCTGTTCAAGCTTATGATGTGTTTACCAGAAGAACCTGCTTCAGTTACTCACACCACAGATATTTTTAATAACCTATATCTTACAATATTAAAATGACAGATTATTAATTACTAAGTTAAACACAACAAACAGTAACAAACTTTTTTAAAAATAACACACAGTTATGGCGGGAGCACACTGTGCAATTTTGGCCACGATTTGGTCATCTGAGACAAATTTTGAGAATCCTAAAAGATTCTTATAATCAGGCTAAAATCTGTAGTCTTTCATCGCTAGTTTGACATGTTCACCGACAACCGATTAATGAGCGTTGCGTTCAAATTTTAAATTTAAGATTTGGCGCACAGTCCTGTGTGACTTCCCCTACGATGAATGTCAAATTGTCTTCGTTTTTCAAGACAAGCCATGATCAAAATTAATGCTAGAGATTTCTTTGTTAGCCACCATTTCAGTCCCACATGTAATGCAGCTCACAGGCACCGAACGTGTGTGGGTTGATGATGTAAAACTGATGTAAACATTTTTCATGACGTCTTGACTGTCGTACAGTCTGACATAAATGACAGCTGAGATCCCATATAGTGTGACATGAGGATCATGTTTGTCAGTCTGACAAGCAACAATCGTAAAGGACTATTATAAATAGCACAGTGTGCACCCGCCTTGAGACCCAGTTTAATGAATGTGATCAGATGATGCTGAAGATATTTAGACTTTCATACAATGAATTTTTACAGTTTCAGTTTTCATCTCAACAGGTCTGATTGATTTGATTCTTATTTAAACTTTTCCATAAACACTGATAAATGAATGTGTAACTAACAACACTGACAGTGATCAGAGGAGAATGTTTGATGCGTTTGATCAACAGGACGAGTGTCATAATTCATGATAATCTGTGTTGGGTTCACTCTTGATCATTATAAGAAGATCAGAATAAAAGCATCTGTTGATTGTGTCTCATCAGCTCCTGTGATTCTGGATCCAAACACGGCTCATCCACGTCTCGTCCTGTCTGATGATCTGACCAGTGTGACAATCAGTGAGAACAAACAGTCTGTTCCTGATAATCCAGAGAGATTTGACTGGTATCTCTGTGTTCTGGGTTCAGAGGGGTTTAACTCAGGAACACACTGCTGGGATGTGGAAGTTAAAAAGAGTCAATACTGGGAACTTGGAGTAACTACAGCATCAAACCAGAGGAAGGGAAATGATTTCTTTAACACCAATGTCTGGTGTGTGCAGTACAAATGGTCTGAACAATCTCGTTTTCGTGTTAAACAGAAGCTTGATCGTGTGAGAGTGTGTCTGGACTATGACAAAGGAACGGTGTCATTCTCTGATCCTGTAACTAACACACATGTACACACAATCACAGCCACCTTCACTCACACTGTCTTTCCATTCTTTCGTTGTTTGTTTTCTTCTCTGAGGATCTTACCGGTCAATAGTCAGTAAACCTCACTCCTGTAGATCTGGATCTTCCTGATTTCATCATGTTTCCAATATTTAATCCATATCACGAGAAAGAGTGCTGTTGATCTGAACATCAGTACGGTGGCTGTGATTGGGCCGTGATGATCACATGACTGATATCCAGCATTACAGCAACACTCACGCTCTCATATTGCTTTAATATAATAGATCAATAAACATTAAGTTTTCAATTGTAAAACACCTTAGAGACGATTTAGGATTCATGTTTTCAGGCTTGAAATCTCTAAGTTTCAGAAAAAACAAACAAACAATGATAATAGTGTGATTTCAGTACCGTTTTCAGAATTAAAGATTAAATGTTCTGGCTTGATAATTAGGTTTTAAGTCATGGAAAGTTGTGGAAATTAATTTATCTAAAAGAGTGTAATCACTGGATTTGGTTTACTTTTGTTTGAAATTGTGGTAATTGTGCAGGTGACTCAAGTTGAATATTTTACATAACAGTCAAAATATTTGACATTTTACAGTTGCATGAACAAGTATGGGAACCACTTGCAGAATCTGTGAAAATGTGAATAATTTTAACAAAATAAGAGAGATCATACAAAATGCATGTTATTTTTTATTTCTGAGTAAGATATTTTACATAAAAGATGTTTACATATAGTCCACAAGACAAAAAAAATAGCTGAAATTATTAAAATCATTCTGTTATTGTTGATGTTTAAGATGAGCATGCTCCAATTAGGACCAGGTCTGTTCCATTATCCCACAGCTCCCCCAGGTATAATGCTGAGCTTCGTGCTATGAAGGCAAAAGGCAGACGGCTTGAGCGCCTTTTTAGAAAAACTGGCTTGACTGTCCATTTTCAAATATTTTCAGAACATATTAGGCATTATAAAACTGCCTTGAATGCAGCACACTCTTCCTATATTTCCGACATCATCAATAAAGCTAACAATAGGCCAAAAACTCTGTTTAGCATGGTTAACAAATTAGTCCAGCCACCTAGCCATAGTCCCAGTTAATATGAATGTGATGATTTGTGTGGCTCTTTCTTGCGCCACTTTCAAATAAAATTGGATGCTCTATGTGGGTCTCTTTTACTTTGACAAATCCAACTTTAATTGCTGAAATAATACAGAACTCTAATTCTTCCTCATGCCAGTTAGATCCTGGGCCCACATTCCTTCTGAAACACTGTACTCCTGTCATTTCTGCCCCTATCTCACACTTAGTAAATATGTCCTTTATCTCTGCCACTGTTCCAATTTCACTGCAAACTGCTGCTGTTACTCCTGTTCTTAAAAAAACAAACCTGGACCCAGCAGATTTCAAATCTCCAATTTACCATTTATTGCAAAAATTATGGAAAAAGTTGTTGCCAATCAGCTACAGTCTTTTCTAGCTCTCAGCAATCAGTTCGATGCATTTCAATCTGGTTTCCGCTCTCATCACAGCACTGAAACAGCTTTAGTTAAGGTTGTCAACCAGGGGCGTAGCCATCATTTCAGAAGTGAGGGGGACAGAAATGTCGGGTGTAATACCAGTTTTTATCTGACCTTAGTCTAATTGATAGATTTTTTTGTTTTGTTTTGTTTAATCTCATCTCTTGCTTTTAATTTGAATGATTTTGCTTTCATACGAAGTTAACTGCTGAACAATAAACAATATCTATTTTCCCCTTATATTTTATGCTAATTTTATGATTTATGTACAACAAACACTTGTTGCATTAAGTCAAATATGGTAGAACTATCACTTCTACCACTAAAGATTGCTTTATAAATAATTCTTGATCAGATTCATCTCTTCAGCATACCAGACAGCTTAGAAGACCTTGATGTTGCAACAGAAACTATTGACTCTCTCTTTTCCAGCACTTTAGACACAGTTGCTCCTCTGCTCTTAAAAAGATTAAAGAAATTAGTCGAAACGCTGTGGTACAACGAGCACACTCAGGCCCTTAAGAGAGCAGCCAGAAAAATGGAGTGCAGCTGGAAGAAAACAAAACTAGAAGTTTTTTGCATTTCATGGAGAGAGAGCATGATTGAGTACAGAAGGCCTTAAAAACTGCTAGATCTGATTATTTTTCAACCCTCTTAGAAGAAAACAAACACAACCCTAGGTATTTATTTGATACAGTGGCTAAATTAACAAGAAATAAAGCTCCTAATCAAATAAAGTCTCCTAATCAACACCCGAGCGTCTACTGGCGACACTCAATAATATTTATACTCTAGCACTGCGTCTACTAGTCAACAACTGGCTTCGAGTCGGTCAATGTCTTGACCCTTTTGAACCTAGTGCTCCCTAACTTGCCGCGCAGCAATAACCAGATAGACTCCAGACTATGCCTTAGAATATGCTTTATTCACGGCCGGATGACCTCGTATCAATCACAGAGAATCCCACCAGCAAGAAGAATACAACAGTTTATATAGGATAGGAGCATGGGAAAGCATTCTACAATATGATTGGTTCTTCATATGTCAAACCCTCATGTTACTAGCTAAAGCAAGATCTGCCCAAATCATGTGTTTATTAGTTCGTTGGTTACTCAATATCATGGAGCTATTATATTTAGATGGTTGTCCAGCTGTCCCTAAGTGTCATTTCCCCTTTTCTTATTTTTGAACATGATTCAGACACACACTGACTTAGGCCCAAGGTTTGAGGACATTTAGGTTTCAAAAGCATATAAATGTTATTCCTGCAAAGAAAAAGAAATGTTAGTTCTGATTAATTTAAAAATCCCATCAAAAAAGCCAAATTTTCCTATTATGATTGTGAATCTGCTTTGAAACAATCTTTATTGTAAAAAGCGCTCTATAAATGAAGATGACTTGACTATGAATTATTTATCCATTCTCCAAACCAATAATCCTCTGTAAGGTTGCGAGACTATTAATGGCCTATATTTTTTATTGAAGGCAATAATACAATGCCTTTAGGCTATGAATCTAACACTCTGTCAAGGGTGGATTATAACTTGAAAAAGCCAGCTGGGCCAATTATCTCCAAGGGCCCGACTTTTTTGTCTATTGACATTTGTCTATAAATATTACATCATTGTCAGAACATAGTGATACCTCTTGCATTTGTAGTGTATCACAGAAAGTAGGCTTCCAGACTTCCAGTGGAAACCTGCCAACAGTCATTTAATCAATCATTCAGATTAATATGCTCAGAAATGTTGATTCATTCTGCAACATCTGATGTGGTTTCTTTTGGAACAATTTTCAATTAAGGAGCAAAAACAGAAAATATGTGTCTAAAATGTAAGTTAATATTAGCTTCGTGTTTATTGAACTATTCTATGAAATTAGTTTCACATTTGCTTGTTCTGAATCAGATCCAGACTCACTTGATGAGTCTTTTCATTGGATTTTTTTACTCTTACTGACAATCAGCACGGACGTGTGTTTATCACTGTGACTTAAGCTCTAATTCCGTGCAGCTCCTTTGTCTGTGACTAACTGCAGTGATGCAGAAAAAGACGTTTGTTTTCAGTGGACGTGGATCTGGCAAGGCTGTTTTCCTGGAGGCCGGAAGTGTTTTTTTTTTTTTTTTTTTACATGTATGAATGAATGTGTTTGTTGTAATTTTTGAGTTTTAAAGGTTGTATGAACAATTTTCTTTTGTCTGTGATGAGCTGGGGGAATGCTGATTTGTCCACTGTGTTATAATGATTTGAGTGGATTATTCAGTTTGGGCCTGTATAGCACAGTTCTGTAGTAAAATCTTTCTGGATTAGACTATCAATAAAGTGATAGCTGGTGGTGTGATGTGATGTGGCCTCTGTCCTCCATATCTTTAACTAAACCTTTAAGAACAACTAGGTTTGTTACAATAGCAAGTTTTGGCATCTTAAAAAAATTAACTTAACTTAAATTTAATTCAATTGGAAGATACTAGGTAAACTTGATAAAGTCAGTATTGGAAAACAGGTGTCAGATTCAATTAAACTGGGGGAATGACATTCCTTAAATGATTTGAATATTGCTCAACTTATTAGGGTTTACAGTGCATATGAAGAAATCATTCTGAGAAAGTTTTGTTCATAACAGACTCTTACAAATAAAGAGCAATAAATAAAACAAAAAGTGAGTCTTTTTGTCAAGGTTTGTGTTTTTCATTGTTCGATTCAAGATTTTTTAACATAATATTTAAGAAAGTTTCAATGCAGGATAATTTTGAATGCATTTTGTTAAAATTTAACCTGATGGAAATCCTGATGTTGTTCTTTAACCTGTTTTTAACACACCCAGTGTGATCAGAAACTTTGCCCTCTTACAACACTTATTTCTCCTTTCTGTCATACAGACTCTCTTCTCTTTTGACAAAAGAAAATAAAAATCAGCGATCAGTGGCAAACTTTCAAAAAGGATTTTCAAGGAGTTTGTTTCTGAACAGACAGCAGATCTTTGTGATTCTCATGGTGATTCATTTATTAAATCAGAAAAGTGATCCAGAGGGTGAAAGTAAAGTTTAGATTGCTGGAGCTCAAACAGTGAAAATGGCTTCACTAAATGTATCTGCAAAAGAGCTTTCTTGTCCGGTGTGCTGTGAAATCTTCAAGGATCCTGTTATTTTATCATGTAGTCACAGTGTCTGTAAACAGTGTCTTCAACAGTTCTGGAGAACCATGAAAACTCAGGAGTGTCCTGTCTGCAGGAGAAGATCCTCAAAAGATCGACCTCCTCCTAATCTAGCGCTAAAAAACTTGTGTGAGTCGTTCGTGAAGGAGAGAAATGAGAGGCGTTCATCAGAATCTGAGGAGATCTGCAGTTTACACAGTGAGAAACTCAAACTCTTCTGTCTGGAGGACAAACAGCCGGTGTGTTTAGTGTGCAGAGATTCACAGAAACATATCAATCACACATTCAGACCCATCAATGAAGTAGTTTCATCATATAAGGTAAGACAAATGTCTTTGGTTTCATATGTCAAGAACAATAAGTAGTCATAAACACAGATATCATCGCATGGATGCAGTTATCATCTCTCTCTGTGCCATTTTACTCAACTTCATATGACACACACTCTGATGTGAAAAAGTATTTGCCCCCACACTGATTTCTTCTGTATTTATGTGTCTCATACTAAATAGCTTTAGGTTGTCAAATGAAATACAACATAAGACAAACTACACAAACACAGAATACAGTTAAGCCCCCAGAAAAGCAAATGGAGAATAATTAGCGTAGCTGCTGTTCATAACATTAAGCAAAGATAGTCATGTGCATATGAAGTACAAGGATATGAGATGCATTATGTGAATGCTTGGCTAAAGAGATGCGTCTTTAATCTAGATTTAAACTGGGAGACTGAGTCTGAGCCCGAACATTATCAGGAAGGCTATTCCAGAGTTTAGGAGCCAAATGTGAAAACGCTCTCCCTCCTTTAGTGGACTTAGATATCCTAGGTACAACCAGAAGTCCAGAGTTTTATGATCTTAAAGAGCGTGAAGGATTGTACGGCGATAGAAGATCGGTTAAATACACAGGAGCTAAACCATTTAGGGCACGTGTCAAACTCAGTTTCTGGAGGGCCACACACTAGTGAAAAAATAGTATACTTAAGCACAATTTATTCGAATGTACTTTAGTATAACTAAATGTATTTGTGGCACGCTATAAGTTGGAATACTTAAAGTCTGCTAAATTGGAACAACTAATTTTGTACTAAATGCATTTTAGTTGTCCAAAAGCAGTGCTGAAGTTCAACTAAAGTTGTATTAAATATACTTGTTTGTGCTAAAGTGGAACTATTCCAAGTATACTTAAGTACACTTAAAACATACTCTTGTATTTAAGTTATGAAATGCAGAATTCACTTAGCATAAACTTTAAATGTATTTTGGTGACATTAGAATTGCAATTCAGTTACATTGTAAGAGTGTTGAACATACATTAATATTATACTGATAACAAACTTTTAGTGATTTTAAAACACATTGCAATGGCATTCCAGGTTAACTCGTAGTGTGCTAATGGCATCATTATAGTGAGCTTCAAATAGGCTACAATAAAGTAGTATTTATAAGTAAAGTCACAGCTTTAGAACATCCCTTTTACAGAAAGCTCCAGTATCTTACTTATCAGTGACACAATGGGAACAGATTTATATGTATATTGAATGCAGGAACCAGAACGGGCTGGAATCGAACCCGGGTCACCCTGACCACTGTCACACAAGAGCACTTGGCTGACCTGTTGCACGACCCCGCAGATATAAACTGGGGTTACTTTTTGTTATCTCTATACTGTTACTAGTAAGCGAACAGACATTATTCATGACAACTATTAATGACAGCACAAACTACATGGATTAAAAGACTGTGAATCGCCGAGAAATTTATTAATATAGATACAGTAAGTGGTGCGTGAAAATAAAGGTGAAACGGCCTTTAGCTATACAACACCAACGTGCATTAAACTTTAAGCTGTTGAAGAAATAAAGCCAGCAGAAGCAAAATTAAATATCAAGAATGTTTTGCTTCCCTTTTACTTGACATGATCTGTCATTAACGCAACATGAAGCAATTGCATAAACCGGCATTACATTAGTTTTTTTCTTGTGCACGCACTAGTTCGTTGGTGGAAAAATGTGAACGTGCAGAATTGCTTTTGTATCAGTGTATGCGGATGAAATATAATCAACCGTAACATTTCTCTGCCGATTGTCTCTGCGCACTTTAACTCTCAATGCACCACAACTGCTCCTGACTTAAAACGCAATGAAATAATTTGGCGGTCTCGCATTACGCTGCGGATTTATATGTGACGCATAAATTAAAATGATACTTTTCATGCAGTTAACGTTTCTGAATTTATTTGATATTTTAAATTTCTGTGTAATTTGTTTTGTTTTTGTTTTTGTTTTTTGGTCAGGATGAGTTTAATAATTAATTTAATAAAAATAATAAAAGTGCAAATTAAAATAGCATTAATGGGAAAAGTGTATTACAGTAGGTGCAATGAAGTGCATAGGAATACACTAATGTAATAAAACTGATCAGGTACGTGAATTTCTTTCACCATTTCAAACTGACTATGTTGTTTTCTTTATTTGTCATAATTACAAATATTTACTTATGTAACCACTTTCTATATGTATGTATATCTGTTTGCAACCTTGCAAAATTGTGAAAAGTGATATAGAAATAAATTTAAATTGAATTAAACAATAGCCTACCTGATATTCAAAGTGTGAGCAAATTATTTAAAAAGGTAAAGGTCATAATTATAAAACTTACTTCATGATTATTTTTTGCAACTCAAAACAAATTTCCTGTAAACTTTTATCCAGGCCAATACTACTTTTTATAGTAAACAAGTAGAACTCAAATACAGTTCATTGAATTGGACATTTAATCATAACAGGTCAACATAGTATTCAACAAAAATAAATTACTGAAGTACTTAAAAATTTAACAAATTAAATCATTTTATTTGCAAATTTCTCATGGTTACATCTGAGCTAAAGTTGGGTTTGAAAATTCTGCCCTTACAGATGGACTAGATGTTTCAGTTCATACCTCACGTTTTCTTTGGTTTGCACAAAAAGAAAGTCTCATCTAAAAAATTATACAGTATCATCTAAAAATAATTTGATCATTCTCTGATTTTAAATACATGGTGAGACTTGTGTCTTTGGCTACAATGAGTTTCTAGACTCTAAAGTTTCCGTAACACAGATTCCCAAAGGTGTGCACTCCAGTGAGTTCGGTTGTTTAGCAAAAGTACAGAAATCGGTTGATTGTTGGTGAGTGTGATGGCATTGGCTTTATGGCGTGTTTGAAACATAGATCAATCATTGTGGTCTATATGTGTCAACTTCTGGTTCAACCAATGGTAGAACATTGGGGCAGGCCAGTGGGGGTCAAGGTTTAGCTTCAGCAGTCACAGTGTTTTCAAGTCATGTCAGAAAGAATGTATGAGTTAAAATGCACATGATATTTAAAATAGGCCTACATTCATTTCACACTAACTAAAAACCCATTAATTTACAGTAGTCAGCATTTGATGTGGATCAAAAAAAGTTCATCAAAGTTGTCCTAAGACTAAGTTGTCCTTAGAAGAAGGTTTTAGAACAACTTTGATGGGTTTTGATCCACTTCAAATATTAACTATTTACAGACATACTGACATAAATATTTTAATTAAACTTTATTTGCAGTTCTTTTTTATTGCACAATGCATATTTCTAAATATTAAGCCTAAAATGTTTTATTATCACTATTAGTAAGGATAGTGTGACGAGTCAGAAGGGTATTGATCCATATGCAGTTTATTGAAGTGCTCAGACAAAGACATAAACCAGGTAACAGGCAAAGGGTCGGGGCAGGCGGCAGTCAGCATAAACAGTAACAGGCAGTAGATCGAGGCAGGCGGCAGACAGGAATAAACGGGAAACAGGCAGAGTTCGGGACAGGCAGCAAGGATCTCAAAACAGGTAACAGTCCAAGTCAGTGACAATGAATCAAACAGGAATAAACGCTCAGAAATGACAACCGTGGCTAATCAAGACTTCGCAATGAGAGGGTGTGTGAGAGAGGCTTAAATAGTGAGAGAGTGATTGGCTGCAGGTGCGCGGGTGATCAGTCCCAGGTATGTGGGTGTATGGGAAATGTAGTCCAATGAGAGCTAATATTCGGGTGACGGCTCCCTCTGGCGGTTCGGGAGAACTGGTGCAGGTGACTCAATCGTGATAGTATGATCACTGTATAATTTGAATGCAAGAAAAATATACTTGTACTAAAGTATACTTGTAATAGTTCCACTTCAGCACAATCAAGTATATCTTTAGTTGGACCTCAACACAAAAATACTTGTTCCAGTTTAGCAGACTTTAAGTATACCAATTTAGTATACTAAAAGCACAATTGCAGGGTATTTATATTAAGTACATAACAATGTAAATGCAATTGTAGTAAACTTAACATAAAATAAATGTATTTCAAATACATTTTAGTATATTTATTTTTCATTAGGGCAGCCCTGCAGAGTTTAGCTTTAACCCTAATTAAACAAACCTGATTCATTTAATCAAGTCCTTCAGGCATATCTGAAAACTACGGGTATGTGTGTTTGGAGCAGGGCTGGAATTAAACTCTGCATGGCTGTGGCCCTCCAGGAACTGAGTTTGACACCACTGATTTAGGGCCTAATAGGTCAGTAGCAATACTTTATGACTGATATGGAACTTAATAGATAACCAGTGTAGAGATGATAAAATTGGTGTTATATGATCATATTTTCTTGACCTGGTAAGAACTCTAGCAGCTGCATTTTGGACTAATTGTAGCTTGTTTATTGAAGAAGCAGGACAACCAGCTAGTAATGCATTACAGTAATCTAGTCGAGACGTCATGAATGCATGAACTAACTTTTCTGCATCAGAAACAGATAACATGTTCCGCAGCTTAGCAATGTTTCTGAGGTAGAAGAAGGCTGTTTTTGTAACATATGAGATATGATTTTTGAAGGACAAGTTGCTGTCTAATATAACACCCAGGTCTTTAACTGTCGAGGATGGAGTAACAGTACATCTTTCTAAATGCAGATTGTAGTCTGAGAGATTCTTTGTACAGGTTTTTGGTAACAATAAGTAATACTTCAGTCTTATCTGAATTTAACAGAAGAAAATTACTGGTCATCCAAAATTTTATATCTTGAACACACTCTGTCAGATTGGATAATTTAGAGATTTGATCTGGTCGTGATGAAATATATAACTGAGTATCATCGGCGTAGGAGTGGAAACTAATTCCATGTTTTCTAATAATATTGCCGAGTGGCAGCATATATATTGAAAATAGCAGAGGGCCTAACACAGATCCTTGCAGCACTCCATAATTTACTTATGTGATCTTAGATTTTATCCCCCTTTAAATATACAAAATGGTAGCGGTCTGATAGGTACAACCTAAACCACTGTAATGCCTGTCCCTGAATACTAATATAATATTGTAGTCGATCTAAGAGTATTTTATGATCTATAATGTCGAACGCGGCACTAGGCCGACAACTTTTTCTAGTATTTTAGACATAAATGGAAGATTTAAAATGGGTCTGCAATTTGCTAATACTTTTGGATCAAATTGTAATTTCTTTATGAGAGGCTTAATAACTGCCAGCTTGAACGGTCTTGGGACATGACCTAGAGCTAAAGACAAGTTAATAATATTGAGAAGAGGCTCTTCTGCTACAGGTAACAATTCTTTCAGTAGTTTAGTGGGTATTGGATCTAATAAACATTGTTGGTTAAGATGCAATGATACGTTTATTTAGCTCTTCCTGTTCTATAGTTGTAAAGCACTGCAACTGTTCTTGAGGGGCGATAATTGAGGCTGAATCATAAAACACTGTCAAAGGTACATTTACAAATGTATTTCTGATGCTTTCGATTTTCTCAGTGAAGAAAGTCATTACTACTAAACTCTAATAGAATATTTTGTTCTGGTGATGCCTGGTTATTTGTTAATCTAGCCACTGTACTAAACAAGAACCTTGGATTGTTTTTAGGGCTGGGAGAATAAATCGATTCTCATAATAAATCTCAATTCATGGATCGAGTCTGAGATTTTCCAGATGCATCCTGATTCTCTCTTAATTCGATTCTGAGCTTAGTTTTTAACAGCAGATGGCGTTCTAAGCTAGTTTTTAATTGCACGCTCAAATGCAGATGAAGAAGAACACTTGTGCGTTCGGCTATGTACTTGCACCTCAGAATGCTTTTATGACACAATTTATTGTTCCCAGCCCTAATTGTTTTGTTTATTTTCTATGAGTTTGTGGAAATGCTCTGCCCTGGCTGCTTTTAGAGCCTTTTTATTATGGGAAGTGCTGTTTTTCCACTCAATTCTATAGATCTCTAAACAAAACAACTCTATAAATTGAGAGGAGGCATAACTATGCTCCACACTAGCAGAGCTCTAAGAAGTGGAAGCCTCAGTAAAATAACCCTCTCTAGCGAGAGGAGGCCTAATGACAGTTGTAGTAGCCAAGGAGGCTCACAAAGAGCCTAACAACTTAACAAACTGGCTAAATAAGCTGTAAAGTGGAGGCCTCAACATAATGACTCTCTAAATTGAGAGTAGGCCTAACTAAACTCTACACTCAGGACATCTCACAAGGAGGCTCACCGAGAGCCTACAACTCGCGAATGCTATCCTAGTGGAGCTCTGAGGAGCAGACGCCTCTGTACAACTACTCGCATAATGTGTGGAGGCATGGTAACGCTCCCTTCTTAAAGTCAGTAGCCAAGGAGGCTCCCAGGGAGCCTAACAACCGAGCATACTGCCCTACCATCTAGCCGAGCTCTAGGAGTGGAGGCCTCAACATAACAACTCTCTAAATTGAGAGGAGACCTTCCTACGCTCCACGCTCAGGACATTTTGCAAAAAGGCTCACAGAGAGCCAACAACTTGAAAAATTATATCATAGCAGAGCACTACATAGCAGGGGCCTCAGTAAAATCACTCTCTCTAGTGAGACAAGGCCTAGCAATGCTCGCAGTAGCCAAGGGAGCTCACAGAGAGCCTAATAATCTAGCAAGATAGCTAGCCGAGCTCTAGGAGTGGAAGCCTCAACATACCAACTCTCTAAATCAAGAGGATACATAACTATGCTCCAAGCTCATGACATCTTGCATGGAGGCTCACAAAGAGCCTACAACTTGCAATTGCTAACACTGTTAACTAAAAGGCAGGGGCCTCACAGGAGATTTGTGGAAGAGCTCCAAGGATGAAACTATGCCCTGAACTCACCAAGGAGGCTCACAAAAAGCCAAAAACTTGACGCTGTCTGAGCGGAACCTTGAGAGAAAAAAACTGTAACTTAAGAGGTTGACAGAGAACCGGCTACTAATCAAACCTAACCGGCATTGGACAACCTAATCGCGACCAGCCTCTAATGCTGAACCATCAGTAAGGCAGATGTAGAATGAGAACACGCTGCCAAAAAACATCATAGGTCCAGCTTCAAGGATTTCAGATGTAAATGTGTCAGCAGCCTCCGGGGAAAAGCCCCTGGCCCTGGTCCAGGTTTTTCAGCAGGTCGGCCTGGTAGGCCTGCAGCACAGCCATAGTGTGCAGCTGCCACATATTCTCTGCCATTAAGGCATGATGTAACAAGCAGTGGCTCAGTGGGCAGAGGCGGGGCCTTCAATGTGGATGCCTGACCCATTGAGAGATAGCTAGCCAGTGTCTCTTCAATCGGAGGCATCAACACATAACCATGCTCCTGCATCCCCTCCACATCAGTATAATTCGTTTGAGTGCAATGATGAGGGCAGAATATGGCTTTCCCCAGGATCTCTCCACCTCAGCATGAAGATTAGGAAGAAAGGGAAGGCTCATACGAGCTCATACGCACTAACAAGGAGCCTAAACCTCACTTCTGTCCGGGTCACCAATGTAACCCCTCTACCCAGGTCCTACTCACCCCGCTCTGCATGGGCCTCGAACCTGGGTCTCCGGCATGGGAGTCAAACGCTCTAACAAGGAGGCTAAACGCTGCAGCCTCTAACATTTTTTGAGATCAGAGGAGTGAGGTTTACTCACATCGCGACTACTAGCTGGCCTCCATTACATCCTGACAAAAAGCGTTCATCTAAGTGACTACAAGTGATGTCACGCTTCTCACGCTTCCAATAACTCGTGCTTCCAATAACTCGTCATATGTGGGGCAGGCAGGCTGAGAGTACTCAGAAATATCATCAAGCTCATCAGCTCATCTCTCATGTCATGCTCATCTTGTCTTGAAGCCAGGAGCGTGCTTGATGCCAGATCAGATGATGCGAGAGATACTACATCATCATGATCCAGCAGCTCAGCTCCTATCTGCTTCTGCAGCAGCTCGTCCTGAACTGCAAGGTGCAGATGGCTGTCCCAATTCCCTCGAAAGAAAAGGGACAGATAAGAGCGAAGTTTCTTCAAAGAGAAGCGCTCACAATGCACGCAAACAACCCCCTCAAGGACTGAGCGTGCATGCTCCTCACCCATGCAAATAACGCACATAGCGCTGACAGGGATGAACACACTTTCTAAGGGTGCTTCTCAAACGGAAGTCTGCATTCTTCTGAGGCTGCATCCTTCCTAGTCCAGTCCTTCAGAGGCTTGTAGGCTAGAGTACTCCTCAGCATTAAATGCTAGAACGAGATGGTCTAGTAAGTGCACATGGCTGTGTCACACGCGTTCCCGCCCCTACAGTCACAGCATGAAACTACTAAAAAACTTTTTTGGAAAAAATACTTTTTATTACAAATCTTTACATTATCTGGCTTACATTAGCAGTTTAGTGTTAGTGAGTAATTTACATCAAACCAAAAGATAACATCTATGCTTTCATGTCTGAAAACATTAATTTTGTCTTATGTTTCATAATAAATTCAGACAAGCTCAGTACTGACTCATTTTCAGTCAGTTTATTTTCATGATATTATGTTTTATTAACAAAGTTCGGGAGGAACACATCAAATTGCCTAACCAATCAGCAAGAGATAAGGCCTATATATATATACATAGCCTCCTCACCTACATTCCTCGACAGTTTTCTGCATCCCTCCACCACCCCGTCTCCTCACACTTGCCTGGTTACTATCCTAACCAGAGATACGGAGCGAGTACTCTAGGTTCAGGCCAAAATTCCGAGCTCGGAGCCCTCCTTCGGACAGCACACCAAATTAGCAAACTTTTCATACTATCTTATGATTTGTAAGTGTGAACTTGTGAATCAGAATGTACAAAGGATTGTGGATGATTGAAGGTCATGAAGGATACATCCCATGCATCCTTTACACAGTATTTTTAAGAAATCCTCAATGACAAAATACATGACTAGAAAAATAGTCTGCAGGTGCATTTGAAATGTTTTAACTAATCATCTTGTAATGAATGTCATTTCAGTCTAGTTTCTGAGTATGAATTATCATATGCCATAAAAGACAACAATACTCAAGCACTGTAAAAGGTTTTGCCTCAAACTCAACTGACTGGCTTCTCTCCTGTATGATTTCACATGAGTCTCTTCAGACCTAAGAACTGGACATGATTTATGAGCTATTCTATTCTATTTATTCTACCCTAACTTCACCCTCACACTCCATCATGGCAATATCGTGAGACAGCTTTTTACCTCAACGAGAAATCTCATCACATTTTAATTAAATAACATTGTCTTTTACAAATTTTGTGTTTAATCAGATCGTCTTTGTTTTATGTTAGGTTTTAAATTCTGAAAACAGAAGAATTATGGATAGAGGCAAATACTTTTTTCACAGCACTGTATGATCATATCACTATAATCTGGCGTTTTATGTATTTTTACTTTGTTGAATTCTAGGAGGAGCTCAATACAGCAATGAAGTCCTTACAAAAGAAACTCCAACAAAACGAAAAAATTAAAGGAGGGTTTGAAAAAACAGTTCAACACATCAAGGTGAGGAAACAGAATCAAGAGTCATTTTCATAACAGCTGTAGAATCACTACACACAGTATAATTAATATAATGGATTCCTCAATTCCTACTGGATTCTCAGATATGAATGATGTGAAGTGTTGATGTGTGTTGATTGAGATGACTGAAGTGAATGTGATCTGATTTCAGTCTCAAGCTGAGCACACAGAGCATCAGATTAAACAGCAGTTTGAGAAGCTTCATCAGTTTCTCAGAGATGAAGAAGAAGCTACAATCACTGCACTGAGGGAGGAAGAGGAGCAGAAGAATCAGATGATGAAGGAGAAGCTGGAGAAAATGAACAGACACATCTCAGCTCTTTCACACACAATCAAAGACATGGAGGAGATGATGAAAGCCAATGATGTCTGCTTTCTGAAGGTCTGATTTCAGATCATTGGTTGTTAATTGGTTCATTGATTGAGTTCTTGATGATAAATGGTGTGTTTGTTCTGCAGGAGTTTCCAGTCTCGATGGAAAGGTGAGTGATCTGCTCCTGTCTCTGGTCTCTCTGGTTCTGATCCAAAGCCACTGCAGTTCTGACTCCTGAATGTTCTTCCAGAGTCCAGATCTCACAGCCGGATCCACAGATGCCTTCTGGAGCTTTGATTCATGTGCCACGTTACTTGGAAAACCTGCTGTTCAGAGTCTGGAAGAAGATGGAGGACATCATCCAAAACAGTGAGTCTGACTGCAGAAGATCTGAGCTCTCACACATACACTGGAAAAAGGGGAAGTTTTACAGATTTCTGATATGTTTTATTAATAGAACGAGTGTCATAATTCATAATAATCTGTGAGGGTTCTCTCTTGATGAACATCAGAATAAAAGCATCTGTTGATTGTGTCTCATCAGCTCCTGAGATTCTGGATCCAAATACTGCAGATCCAGATCTTGTCCTGTCTGATGATCTGACCGGTGTCAGAGACAGCTCATATCAACCTTTTACAGATAATCCAGAGAGATTGGACAGCCATGCTTATGTTCTGGGTTCAGATACTGAATGCTGAAGTCTTGGAGTAACTGCAGCAACAAACCAAAGGAATGGATATGATTTATTTAACACTGATGTCTGGAGTGTGACGTATGGATGGTTTGGTTTTCCTGCTGAACAGGATCTTGAGCTTGTGAGAGTGCATCTGGACTATGAGAGAGGAACGGTGTCATTCTCTGATCCTGTAACTAACACACATCTACACAAATTCTCAACCACCTTCACTGACACTGTCTTTCCATTCTTTAATAGTGTTTGTCCTCTGAGGATCTTACCATTCAGTAGTCAGTAAACATTACTCCTGTAGGTCTGGATCTTCCTACTTTCATCATCATACCAATTTTTAATCCATATCACATGAGTAAGAGTGCTGTTGATCTGAATATCAGCATGATGTCTGTGATTGAGCCGCAGCTGATCACATGACTGATATCCAGCATTACAGACACACTGAGGCAGTTCGATCTGAATTACCTGTTAAAGGTGTATCGCTCATTCTAGGAAATGATCTGGCAGGTGACAAAGTTTTCTGTTTACCTGAAGTGAAAGATGTTCCTGATGCGCACGATAAAGATGCATTACAAGATGAGTTTCCTGAGTTGTTTAGCACATGTGTAGTGACACAAGCTCAAGGTCATAAATTCAAAGACTCTGTTGATCTGTCAAAAACCTTTTTTGTGTGCTGACAATTCTGCTGAGACAGAGGAAAAAGTTGGTGGATGCGTAAGTGTTCTCCAAGTCATGTCAAAGATGACTAGGGCACTGTTTTTCAAGTTGTCGTTCTAAAACCCTTCCAAGAACAAGTATTGAGTGTGGCACATGACCATGAACTTTCTGGTCATGTAGGTGTTCAAAAAACTTATGATAATCTGTTGAAACATTTCTTTTGGCCTTCGATGAAACCTGACGTTTTTAAATTCTGTAAATCTTGTCAATTATCCAGCAAGCCCAATCAAGTTATTCCTCCAGCCCCACTGAAGCCAATACCAGTACTTGGCGAATCATTCGAGCGGAATTTGATTGATTGTGTTGGGCCATTACCCAAAACTAAATCTGGAAATTCCTATTTGTTAATGTTGATGTGTGCGTCGACCAGGTATCCTGAAGCGATACCACTTCGTTCCCTTAAGGCTCATGCAATTGTCAAAGCGATCATTACATTCTGTACCACTTTTGGAGTGCTGAAATACATACAGTCTGATCAAGGAACTAATTTCATGTCCAAAGTGTTTGCCAAAGTAATATAACAACTAAACATCAAACATCAAGTATCTAGCGCATATCATCCTCAGTCGCAAGGTGCCATCGCACGATTTCATCAAACTCTCAAGTCCATGCTCCAAACTTTTTGTGTTGAACAACAGAAAGAATGGGATGAAGAGATCCGACTCTTGTTATTCGCAACTCGTATCACGACTCAAGCTTCCCTCGGATTCAGTCTTTCTGAGTTGATCTTTGGACACACTGTGCGTGGTCCATTGAAGATTTTGCAGGAACAAATTCTTTCTTCTGACCATCCGTCTCCCTCTACGAGCGTCCTAGATTACATTAGCTCATTTTGTGAACGACTGCATAAACTGTGGAAGCTGGCAAAATGCTCGCTTGATTCAGTGCAAGACCAAATGAAAACTCTGTATGATCAAAAAGCTGTACAGCGCTGTTTCCAAATCGGAGACAAAGTTCTCGTTTTACTTCCCATGCCTGGTTCAGTGCTTCGAGCTAAATTTACTGGACCTTATGAGATTAAAGAGAAAATAAGTGACACTGATTATGTAGTTGACACCCCTGATCGTAAGAGAAAGTCACGGGTCTGTCATATTAATATGCTGAAGGCATATGTGACCCGCTCTAACTCTGAGACTAAGACCCCTGTTGTCACTGTCGCCCCAGTAAATGTATCACTTTCAGAGTATTCACCAGAAATTGATGGTTTGAAGATGAACAGTGCCACATTCTCGACCGCTCGGTTGCCCAACTCAGAAACTCTGTTAAACTTTTCAGCAAAATTGTCACACCTGTCTATGTCTGCCTAGGCTGACATACAAAATTTGGTTAAGAGGTATCCGACTTTGTTCAGTGACTAACCTACCACAACACACATGATAAAACACGCACCCGTTAAAATGCTTATCGTGTAAATCCACTTAATGAGGCAAGAAACTCAGTATTTACTTGAACACAACTTAGCAGTCTCTAGTTCCAGTCCATGGTGTTCACCATGTCTTCTCGTCCCTAAGCCGGACGGTACTTTGAGGTTCTGTACACAGGGGCCAGTTGCATAAACTTAGTCACTATATTAAGACTGTGTGTTAAGAACTAGTTTGACCAACTTGCAGTTAACCAAGGGGTCATCAAATTTTTTAACTCAAAAATTCAGGCTATCCTTGACTTTCCAATCCCTAAGACGAGAAGAGAGCTCCATCGATTTCTTGGAATGACCGGCTATTATCAATGTTTTTGTAAAAAAATTTCCGACGTTACTAGCCCTCTCACGGGCTTACTGCATAAAGCAGTCTCTTTCAAGTGGACTTCTGAGTGCCAGTCTGCTTTTGATGCTCTGAAAACTTTGCTCTGTAGCATGCTTGTACTTGTTGCACCCCATTTTGAAAAACCGTTCCTGTTAGAAGTTGATGCTAGTGGTACTGGTGTTGGTGCTGTTTTATTGCAGACTGGTGAAGATGGTTTGAATCATCCAATCAGCTTCTTTTCGAAAAAAAATTCCTGAAACATCAAATGAACTACAGCACTATAGAGAAAGAGGCCCTAGCATTAATTCTTGCCTTGCAGCACTTTGAATTGTATATTGGTTTGAGTGTACAACCTGTTACTATTTTCACTGATCATAATCCTCTTACATTTCTCCAACAAATGTCTAATGCCAATCATCGTTTAATGCCATGGTTTTTGATCTGTCAAAGTTACAACTTGAAAATCTGTCATAAAAAGGTATTGAAAATGTCATTGCTGACTCACTATGCCGTGTCAACCACTAAAACCTTACATGTTTGATTTTATGGGTGGGGGTGTTAAGACCCTGAGATACTTTGTGTCTGTATCAACTGTCATTGTGTGTGTATACTCGCTCTCTCTCTCTGTATAGACGTGTTTGTGTTCCAGGTGGGCGTTGTCTCCATTAACCTGTTGAAAACTGTGATTGGCCCGGCCAAGCACCTGACCCGTACATAAGGACCGCCCCAAACACTCATCCTCTGCCTCATAGTGATGGGCAAACGAAGCCTCATGGCCTCATTGTTTCAGGAAAAGATTCAAAGCTTTGAGAATCGAATACAGCGCCATTTGGTGTTTAGTAAAAAATAAAGCAGCCAAAACCCTGTGAAAGAAGCTTCGTCGGACGAAGCAGCCAAACAGGCTTAAACAGGCAGTCATACCTGCCGTATTGCTCTTTTAGCGGTCTTGTTCCATGCTACAGATTAGTTGTTAGCATTGGTTGAAAATAATTCACACACAGAAATACACAATGTTTAAGTTTTTTTATTTATTTTGTTAGTTATTTACAGATGTAAGATCAAATACATTTAATATACATGCTTCATTGTTGTGGATTGGTATACTTGGGAATGTTATTTTTGTTGGCAGTGTTACTGATGTGTGAGCTGAAGCTGTCGTGAAGGCCTGTCTATATAAAAATACATTCTCTATGCAGGTATGCATTGACGAACCATATTTTTGTGTTTTTGAACTTATATTATTGTTTAATGCTCTCCCCTGTATAAGTTTAAGTGTACGGAGTTACTGCGTTTTCTCCGTTTCTGTCTTTTTGTTGGTCCCCCTTGCTGCGTCTTTTCCGTCTTTCTCCCGAACGAAAGAGTGTTACTGATGTGTGAGCTGAAGCTGTCGTGAAGGCCTGTCTATATAAAAATACATTCTCTATGCAGACCCAATCCAGCGCTCTCCTGTCGTTCTTCACTAATTTTCAACACAACGCAGACTACAGAAGCATACGGTTACATGAGCAATATGAGTGGTGAATCATGCCTCTTTAAAGTCTCCGTGAACCGGAAGTTGCAAACGACTTTTCTCCAGTGTTGTGACGTATTTCCAAGTGAAACGGAATATTGAATAGAGGGCAGAGTTTTACTTTAGCACTCCTCCTCTCCATCTCTCGCTCATTGCAGACTAACGGTTGGAGGGGAGTGGTTTAAGCGTTTTCAACCCAAGCCGTCAAACTGATGTCATCTGGGAAGGAACGCCATTCCAGACCGGAAGTAACTTTTCAGATTTTGATTAAAGATTACCACGACAAACAATTTTTTTCTGTGTATTAACTTCACTAACTTCATTAAAGTCACTACAAGACAAGTAATATGCACTAACAAAGTAAACAGGGTCAATTTTGATTTCATGCCGACTTTAAAGTCTACCCTGGAAAAGGAGAAGGAGCAGTCTACCCTTCCGTCACCATCAGTCCATGTAGATTTTTGAATGGGAGTGCGCTAAACAGTGTTTAAACATTTGATTGGTTTCCTAGCAGGAGTGGGTGGTTCCTGAAGCAGAATATAAAGGGTGATCTGATGATGATGATCAGGTGCAGCTGATTAGAATGAATGAGTGGGTGGATCTGGTGCTGATGGCTGAGGAGATGGTGTTGCTGACTCTGTGACAGTTGCCTTGCTGCCCGATCAGGCAAGGACTTTACAGGCAGAGTTTGTGCATGAAGGAACCTCACGAAAGGAACGATTTCAAACAGACATCTTACCTCCATATCCTGACTGACTTTCATAATAAAAAAAAAAAACAGTCTGCTCCTTATTTAAGTAAACTGAAAAGACAGGAAATTTAAATAAAAGTTGATGTTTAAATAGCTGATATCTAGTGCTCTGACAACCCTAAATGGATAACGCACAACCTCAGTTCATACTGCATTTCACACACGTTAAATTTGTGTCTTTAAAACACATTTGCTATGTCCAAAAACATGGACTGTCTGAGTAGGTACTACATTGAATTTGAACTTACTTCACAACCGTTAAAAAGTATGTGCTATATAGTATGAATATGGGTAGTATGAATGAAATTCGAATGTACTACATCTGCCACGTTGTTACTGTCATGTGATCTACCAGCGTCAGTTGCGTCATTTCACTGCGTTCAGCCCTGACAAAGCATTGCAAAACATTTCTAAAAACAGAAACGGTGGTGTATTGAACACCCTGTTCTGATGACGCAAGAGTCACAACTATGGCAGCTGAGAAGGCCATTCTTTGTGTTCTTTTTGGGGAACTGATATGTGATATTTTACTATAAAATTCTTACGACAAACATGTCTTCTAATATCTTCAATTGTTGCATATACCGAGCTGCAGCGGACACATTTGTAAATGACTTTACTTCGACCCATTGTGTGAGCTGTCTCTTTAATACCGCATGGTTTATATACATGTCGCTGCTGATACACCCACCAAACAAGAGAAAAGGTATCTCAAACCCCGTTACAAACCGCTTCCAGGAAACATGTCCGTAGCAAACCGTAGCAAAACGTTGTGCACCAGTTTGAGCTTGAACATGCCCCAACTTTTAGCTAGTTAGGCCCACCCGTAGCTCCACCCCTGCACACAAGTTTACTTATTTTGTCTGTCAGCTCCTAGTTGTGTTAGTCGAGTCAAATATGTGTTATTTGTGACGATAAGATGAAGAGTGTGTTTATTGGCCTGCTTGTAAACTCTGAACTTCTGTTTATTTCATTTAAGACTTGAATCAACATCAATGCACTGTATTCTAGCCAGTCTTTTGGTCCTGTTTGTCCCAGTCTTGTGTTTTTTTTTTTCATGCCCAGTAAAGCAACTTTTGAGTGACCATCCACCTGATCTCAGCGTGAATTACTCCATCAACACACATACAGTCACATATATATATAAACATCAACATAAGCACACAAAGATATCGCTAAGGATCACACACTGCTTATCTTTATTCCAGCTGCTCTCTTTCTGCTGGTTATATAATGCTAAGGTGAGATGGAACCTGTAATCATCTCAGTTTATTTTGTAAAAACTGATTGTTGTTTAAAGTTCATAGTAAATGTTCTGACTTCATGAAGCCTCATGGTGTGAATGAAACATCAAACTGACTGGAACAAAGTTGTTGAAATATATATAGATATCAATGGTGAAACTGTTAATAATGTAGACAGGCAGATTTCATTCAGTGTCAGTGATGTGTGGTGAAATAATTCATTAGGCAATTTAATAAAAGCTCTACTGAAAAAAATGAAAACACAGAAAGCTCAAAAAGCAAACATAGTAGCCTACTTCATGGCTTTCAGAACTACATTTATGGAATTATTCCTGATGTAAGCAGAATCAGCAGAATTTAAAACAAATGATAAAAATAAGCAGTTGATGAAATAAGTAAAGAGTTTAATCAATATCATTGAAGCCAGTGTGCAAATTACACAATGGCCTTCAAGGGGGTCAGTGATACACATATAGCCGTTTACATATAGTTCACATATGTGACTACAACCTTTTTACCTTTGTAGGCTGCAGTTTTTATAATTACCTAAATATATGCATCTGTATTGTTCAAATATTGTTACCTCAAGCAATCACAACAGACTTGAACACAGCCTCTAAAGGTGATGATACACGGGGCAACTTTTTGAGCAATGTTGCCATCAACGGGCAACCTGGTGAGACACAGGGCAACTAATTAGGGCAACGGAGAGCAACCAATCAAAGAGGAGCAAATCTATTGCCAACCCAATAAATACTTTATTATAAACACTTGTTAGCCACTTTAACTTTTCAAATATTTTCTTAGTTTTTATTAAATATAAATGTCTTTCTGATCTGATTTGTGATAGGAAAAGGGAGAAGAGCGAGTTTGGCAAAAGGCGGATTCGAACCTGCGTCAAAAGCCCTACAGCCTACGCCACTACAGCTGTTAAACAGAATGCGTCTTTTTAGTATTTAACTGAAAACATTGATGGCTAAATTACAGTCTACACACATTTAATTGGACATCTGTTGGCATTTTAAGCATTAAATGAGATAAATTCCCTGTTTTGGGTTGACACATGACAACTTACCAGCATAAAAAGATAGAAGTTCACACTCCTTTTCTTCACTCCACTGCCGCTGAGAGGCCGTCATCTTCTTTGATTTTTTTTTTAAATTCTCCAAGCCGGTCACATGATCAGCTGTTAGCATTCTGATTGGAGGATCGCAAAAAAGTGTCCACGACCGATCTAAAGTATCCAGATAGAAATGTGTTGCTCATTCTCAATGGGAAAGTGCCCGAGCAACATTGCTCAAAAAGTTGCCCCGTGTATCATCACCTTGAGTGTTGACTTTGAGTTCTGTTAATTCATTTCTAAATTAAATGTAAATTATATTTCTGTGGCGACTTTCTCGATAAATAGCAGAATGCATTTTTTTTTTTACTGTATCTACAGTACATTGATCACATTACTGTTTTAATGGAAAATGGCAAGCTACTGTCAGAATTTAACTGTTGTTTTACAGCAAGGTTTTACAGTGCATATTTACAGACAACAGCAACAATCCTCCGTTCATTTAAGGTGACTGATATATTCAAGGTAATGTTGATTCCAGCAACTGCTCATGTTCTCTTTCTCACATGCTGGTTACACAATGCTATCTGTGAAAATGCTTATACATCAGGTTTATAGTGTCACAGAAATTACAGTTTCAGCTTTAAAATTAACAGTTGTGTTGATTTGATCGTTTTTTAACTTCTTGTATTCTGAACATTTTCAATGCAAATTATATTAGCCACATAATAATGACTGAAAATAAAATTGAAAACTGAACGTGAATCTCAGAATTCATGTGTGAATAAATAAGCTTTCCATTGATGTATGGTTTGTTAGGATATGACAATATTTGGCAGAGATACAACTATTTGAAAATCTGGAATCTGAGAGTGTAAAAATCAAAATATTGAGAAAATCACCTTTAAAGTTGTCTAAATGAAGTCCTTAGCAATGCATATCCACTCACAAAAATGCATTTTTTATATATTTATGGTATATATTTACAAAATATCTTCATGGAACACAATCTTTAATTAATATCCTAACGATTTTTGGCATAAAAGAAAAATCTATAATTTTGACCCATACAATGTATTGTTGGCTATTGCTACAGATATGTGACATATGACTGATTTTGTGCTCCAGGGTCACTTATAGTTTTTCCAACTTTTCTTGCAATGACAGCAGTACTCAGAGCTTGTTTTACAAGTTTGTGTAAAACTTGATGATTATGTTCTCCAGCCTGATTTGAGATGATCCAAAGAGCATCTTATAAAGACTGTGAGAAATTGATATATCATGTACATAAAATGTACACTGATTACACTACTGAATGATAATATCAATCTATTCAGTATACATATCAAGAACACACATAAAACAGCATTAATTGACATCATAATAATGGTACAAGTATTACAACAGAAGAAGTGGATCAAGTACAATCGGTAACGCTTTACAATAAGGTTCATTAGTTAACATGAACTAATAATGAACTGCACTTCTACAGCATTTATTAATCTTTTTAATATTCATTTCAACATTTACTAATACATTATTAAAATCTTGTTAACATTAGTTAATGCACTGTGAACTAACATGAACAAACAATGAACAACTGTATTTTCATTAACGTTAACGAAGATTAGTAAATACAGTAACAAATGTATTTCTCATGGTTAGTTCATGTTAGTTAATACATTAACTAATGTTTAACTAATGAACCTTATTGTAAAGTGTATATAAAAACATTGTTTGTACAGGAAGTGAGAACATGAGCAGGTGCTGATAAACAAACTCTCCTCCACTGTATAAAAAGAGAAACCAGAGCTCCACAACACAATATTGACACTGATCTACTGAACTGGTTCGTGTCACAAAAATACATAACTGAACCATGTAAACTTTGTAATAATTATTTGTGTATAATTCTGTTTTAAAATCTATGCAGAGTTCCAGTGATCTCTGAGAAATGATGGCAGTCTGGGCTGTCTATCTGTCTCTTTGTCTTCTCATAGCTTTGAATGCTTCAGGTAAGACCATTATTCCACGTCTCACATCATAACTGTTATTTTAAGCATGCTTTAAAAATGTTCTAAAGAGCATCTTAGAAGCAAAAATCTAACTTATAGTGACTATAAAGAGTACAAAATCTTAAATGTCTTTCTTTTCGCCTCATGACGTTTCTTTGAAAATTTAAGTCCTCTGTTTATTTAAACAGGCTTTTAGTGTAATTTAAAGGTACACTATTTAGCTTTTTATGTTCAAAATTAACAAAATTTAAATGAGTCAATACATCAGTCCTTCTTCCAAAACTTGTTTTTGTCTTATATATTTTAAACTTGCGTATTTTAAATTGCATACATTCATCACTTGCCAAAAGTGGAAAGTCTGCTGGCAAAAAGACAATGAGACAGAGCTTGTAATAAAACAAGAACCAACATTAGCTTGGCTTTAGAACTGAGGGATTTGAAATGTTGTAAAAGCGATGTGGTGATGATAGAGTTTTTATTACTCTAGTGGTGAGGAAGGTATTTTATTGAACAGATAGACTGCCATATGTAGCTCTCTAACAGAGTTTACTGTAAAGCATGTTTTGTGAAGCGTCGCCTTCATCTCCACAGTCATGCAAAGCCAAAGCAAAACTGAAACAATGTTGCATGCCTTTTTGTTTTTTAACTGGTAAAGGGCCAAAAGTTACATAGTGTACCTTTAAATTAAAGTTATTAATTTATTTTTTTAATGAAAGGTCATTAATGGTCAAATAAATAAATAAATAACAAAACTTTAATTTAACAGACTGTAAGGAAGGATGGGCTCCCTTTGAATGCAGATGCTTTAAGTTTTTCAGTAACTATTACACGTGGGCTGGAGCCGAGGTATGATACATTCAGCTTCTGATATGACATAAAAATCATATACGAATATTCTTGGTTTAAGCTCTGTAAACATCTGTGACACCTGTCAGTTATCACAGGAAAGTCATTTCAACTTGTTCCTCAGTTTGAAAACAAAACAAAAAAACTATATGTTAAGTAGTAAATAAATCAAATTATCCTCTGCTGTGTCTCAATAAACATACCATCTGCTCGCAATCTGTGTCTCTCACCATTCTGTCCATAACAGAAGATTGGACCAACACAGACGAGTCACAGCATGAGTTCAACCCGGGACATCAGGATGCGTCTGCCCTGCAAGAAGCTCAGTCCCAGGTTCATTGGCCCTTTCTCCATCGTCAAGCAGATCACGTCAAGTCAAGTCACCTTTGTTTATATAGCACTTTTTACAATGCAGATTGTGTCAAAGAAGCTTTACAGAGAAAACTGGTATATAATTTTGGCTGCACAGCAGCTCTTAAAGAAAATGGTGTCAATGCAGGCTGATGCATAGCACTGTTAAAATATCAAATGTCAAGTGTCCCCAACTAAGCAAGCCAAAGGCGACAGCGGCAAGGAACCCAAACTCCAACAGGTGACATCAGGTGGCAAATAGGTGTTAAAATGGAGAAAAAAAAAACCTTGGGAGAAACCAGGCTTAGTCAGGGGGCCAGTTCTCCTCTGGCGAACAGTGCTTTGTTACGATTCAGGTAGCTATCATAAGTCCGATAGGATCGCAACATTCAAAGTATTTATTCCAGTTCAATCCAGTTGAGGATCGTATTCATCACACCGGTATGGACGGTTTGTTGAGGAGCTGTGGATGATCTAGTTGACTCAATCTCTGCTGATACTTCAGGGGTGCGTTGTGTCAAGGCGCCGGTCCTCGGTCTCACCTGGATACGGCCTGGATCTGGTTGACTACGGTAAACCTCAGGATAAACAGAGAGACTAATATTAGCGTAGATGCCATTCTTCTTCTGATGTAATGAGTACATCTGGTGTTATAGGAAGTGTTTCCGGTTCCAGCTGACCTAATTTATGCAGCCTAATAATCCTTTAACGGATTTGAAAATATAAATTGATAATGTATTATGTGTATGCCAGGTTAAAGAGATGCATTTTTAGTCTAGATTTAAACTGACAGAGTGTGTCTGCTTCCCAAACAATGCTAGGAAGATTGTTCCAGAGTTTAGGTGCCAGATAGGAGAAGGATCTACCGCCTGCGGTTGATTTTGATATTCTAGGTATTATCAGCTGGCCTGACTTCTGAGATCGCAATAGACGTGAAGGACTATAATGCTTTAAGAGCTCGCTCAGATACTGGGGAGCTAAACCATTTAGTGCTTTGTAAGTAATTAGCAAGATTTTAAAATCTATACGATGTTTAACAGGAAGCCAATGCAGTGTTGACAGAACTGGGCTAATATGGTCATACTTCCTAGTTCTAGTAAGAACTGTAGCTGCTGCATTTTGGACGAGCTGTATTTTATTTATCAGGCGAGTGGAACAACTACCCAGTAGAGCATTACAGTAATCTAGCCTTGAGGTCATGAACGCATGAACTAACTGTTCTGAATTTGTCATTGAGAGCATATGTCGTAGTTTAGATATATCTTTAAGATGGAAGAATGCGGTTTTACAGATGCTAGAAACATGGCCTTCAAATGAAAGATTGGTATCAAAGAGCACACCCAGGTTCCTAACTGACGAGGAAGACTTAACAGAGCAGCCATCACGTGTTAGACAGTATTCTAGGTTATTACGTGAAGAAGTTTTTGGTCCAAAAATTAGAATCTCTGTTTTTTCTGAATTTAGAAGTAGGAAATTACTGGTCATCCAATTTTTTATATCAACTATGCATTCTGTTAATTTTGTGAATTGGTAAGTTTCGTCAGGGCGCGAAGAAATATAGAGCTGAGTATCATCAGCGTAACGCCATGCTTCCTAATGATATCTCCCAAGGGTAGCATGTACAGAGTGAAAAGCAACGGTCCTAGTACTGAGCCTTGCAGTACTCCATATTGAACTTGTGATCGATATGACCTCTCTTCGTTTACTACTACAAACTGATAACGGTCAGATAAGTATGATTTGAACCATGACTATGCAATTCCACTAATGCCAACATAATTTTCGAGTCTGTTTAAAAGAATATTGTGATCAATAGTGTCAAATGCAGCACTAAGATCCAGTAACACTAATAGAAAGATACAACCACAATCAGATGATAAGAGCAAATCATTAGTAACTCTAATGAGAGCAGTCTCAGTACTATGGTACGGTCTAAATCCTGACTGGAAATCCTCACAGATACTATTTCTTTCTAAAAAAGAACATAGTTGTGATGATACTGCCTTTTCTAGTATTTTTGACAGAAAAGGGAGATTTGAGATCGGCCTGTAATTGACTAATTCTCTAGGATCAAGTTGCGTTTTTTTAATAAGAGGTTTAATAATAGCTAGCTTAAAAGTTTTTGGTACATATTCTAGTGATAAAGACGAATTAATGATAGTAAGAAGAGGATCTATGACCTCTGGAAGCAACTCTTTCAATAGCTTAGTCGGTATAGGGTCTAACATACATGTTGCTGATTTTGATGATTTAACAAGTTTAGACAATTCTTCCTCTCCTAAAGCAGTAAATGAATTGAAATTTTCCTCAGAGACACTACATTGCACAGTCTGACACGATACTGTAGTAGATGTTGTATGGTTATAATTTTCTCTCTAATATTGTCAATCTTGCAAGTAAAGAAGTTCATAAAGTCATTACTGCTGTGCTCTTTGGAAACATCAGAAGTTGAAGCTTTATTTCTTGTTAATTTAGCCACTGTATCAAATAAATACCTAGGGTTGTGCTTATTTTCTTCTAAAAGTTTTGAAAAATATGCAGATCTAGCAGTTTTTAAGGCCTTTCTGTACTCAATCAATCTCACACTCCACGAAATGCGAGAAACTTCTAGTTTTGTTTTCTTCCAGCTGCACTCCATTTTTCTGGCTGCTCCCTTTAGGGCCCGAGTGTGCTCATTGTACCATGGCGTTGGATTAATTTCCTTAATCTTTTTTAAACACAATGGAGCAACTGAGTCCAATGTGCCGGAAAAGACAGAGGCAATAGTTTCCGTTGCAACATCGAGGTCTTCTAAGCTGTCTGGTATGCAAAGGCGATGAAAGATTATTTATAAAGCGATCTTTAGTGGTAGAAGTGATGGTTCTACCATATTTATGGCAGGGAGGCAGTTTAGCAGCCTTGACTAAATGTAGTATACACGAGACTAGATAATGATCTGAGATGTCGTCACTCTGCTGCAGAATTTCAACGGCATCAATATCGATTCCATGTGACAATATTAGATCTAGAGTATGATTACGACAATGAGTGGGTCCTGACACGTGTTGTCTAACTCCAGTAGAGTTTAGAATGTCTGTAAATGCCAATCCTAATGCATCTTTTTCATTATCTACATGGGTATTAAAATCACCAACAACAAGGACTTTATCTGTAGCTAGTACTAACTCCGATAGAAAATCAGCAAATTCTTTGATAAAGTCTGTATGGTGCCCTGGTGGCCTGTATACAGTAGCCAACACAAATGTCAACTTACATAATGTTACATAAAGTACCATCACTTCGAAGGAATTATATTTGAAAGACTTTTGACTAATACTGTAAATATTACTATAAAATACAGCAACACCTCCCCCTTTTCCTTTCTGACGAGGATTGTGTCGATAATCGTAACCTTGAGGGCTAGACTCATTTAAAGTAATGTAATGTAATGTAATGTAATGTAAACATCTAGATTATTGTCTGTGATAATATCATTTACAATAAGTGCTTTTGAAGAAAGGGATCTAATATTTAACAACCCAAGCTTTATCATTTGTTTATCAGTATTATCTCTGTTTTTTATTTTTTGAACATCAATTAAATTTTTACCATTAAATGGGTTTGGAATTTTTTTTTTTACTAATTCGGGGTACAGACACAGTCTCTATGTGATAATATCTAGGTGTAAGAGTTTCTATGTGTTGGGAATTATCTGACTTCTGTGACGTGAGGCAGCTAGCAGACGGTCGGTTTAGCCAGTCTGTCTGCTTCCTGACCTGGACCCCAGTTTGTCATGTTTTAGTTCTAAGCCTATGTACCCTATTACTAGAGAGAAGAGCAGCACCATCCCAGGAGGGATGAATACCATCTCTTTTCAACAGGTCAGGTCTGCCCCAAAATCTTTTCCATTTGTCTATGAAACCTATATTATTCTGCGGACACCACTTAGACAGCCAGTCATTGAGTGATGATAACCTGCTAATCTCATCACTCCAACGAACAGGAAGGGGACCAGAGCAAATTACTTTTCCTGACATTGTACTTGCAAGTTCACACACCTCTTTAATGTTAATTTTAATGATCTTCGACTGGCTAAGTCGAACATCATTAGTGTTGACGTGAATAATAATTTTAGAGTATTTACGATTAGCATTAGCCAGCACTTTTAAATTTGCTTTGATGTCAAGTGCTCTGGCTCCTGGCAAACATGTGACTATGGTGGCTGGTGTCTCTATTTTCACGTTCCATGTAATAGAATCGCCAATAACTAGGGCACTTTCAACAGGATTCTCAGTGGGTGCGTCACTGAGTGGGGAGAACCTGTTTGATGTTCTTATTGGAACGGAAGAGTGGTGTTTTCCGCGGCTAGGCCGCCTCACCGTTACCCAATTGCCCTGCTGCATGGGCTCTACAGCCAGAACCGAACAATGTACAGAGTTTACTAAGCTAATAGCATCCAAAACAGTATCTGAAGCCCTTGCATTCTTACTATCCTCGATTAAAGTTTGGATGTGTGTATCTAATTCTGAGATTTTCTCTGTCAGCCTGACTATTTCCCTACATTTATGACATGTAAATCCCTCGTCGCTGACAGAGAAAGCTATGCTGAACATGTGACAAGCAGAACACGATATAATACTAGGAAAGGATGACATGACTCACCGTGTTTGTAGACTGATCTGACTTACCACAGCTGTTTGATGAACGCGAAAAAGAAAAGGAGCGCGCGAGAGACTGATGACAAGTTAACAAGCTATAACGAGATGCAAACGCTATTAAAGGAAGAGTTTTGCTCACTAAGACCGAAGGTCTTTCACGCCTTTTTTATGCTGCCCAATCTCTCTATGTAGATAAGCCTACATGTAAATTGATTGATGGAGCTCTAACAGATTTTGTCTGGAAAAACAAAAGCCATTATATGAAGAAGTCTGTTATTTTAAATTCTTACAACAAAGGTGGCTTAAATTTTATTAATTTTAGTTCTTTAAATTACACTTTCAAAATAAATTGGCTTCATCGATATTTGAAAAATCAAGATTCCATCTGGAATATTTTCCCTCAACAAGCTTTTTCATATATTGGAGGTATACGATTTTTATTGATGTGCAACTATAACTTATCAAAAATTCTAAAAATTCAAAAATTCCTATCAAACTTTCAAATTTCCACCAACAGGCACTTTTGGCATGGGCTTTAATATATAAACATAATTTCCCTCCCCATAAATTCTATATTTGGAACAATCAAAATATTTTATACAAAAACAGAACTTTATGTTTTGATCAGTGGTTTAATAACAGTTTGCATTTAGTTTGTCAGCTATCAAACTGTTGGTAGTACCAGTTACTCCCAAAGAATTTGCCATAGTTATGGGAGCGATACCACAGGAATCTGTATGCTTTTTAAGAATTACACTCACTCTACTACTATAACTTTCCCTGAGCCAATAGACATTTCTATAGGTAAAATATGTTTTTCAGGAAAAAAGATAAAAACAAGAAATTTAGATCCCTGTTTCTTGAAGATATTATCTCGATTTCCCCTGCAGTCTTTTACTGGAATAATTTCTTTAAAAATTTAAATTGGAAAAAGATTTGGTCTTTACAACAAAAATATTTTCTCACAAATAAAGTAAAAGAAGTGTCTTTCAAAATAATAAATAAATTTTACCCTGTTAAATATTTTATTTTGGTCATGTTTCTATACTGAACAAGTATGGAAAAATATTGAAACATTTATTAAAGATAATATTCAACAAGATATATCTGTAACTTTTAAAGATATTATTTATGGACACTTTGATTCTGATTGTAATAAAAACAAAGCTTGTTTTGTTATAAATTTAATTTATTTTCTTTGCCAATTTTATATCCATAAATGTAAATTCACTAACAACAAACAAATTTTTCTTTTTTTTTTCTTTTTTTCTTTTTTTTGAAAGAATTTAAAATGTACCTTAAGGCTATTTCATCCTCTGTAAATAAGAAAGCGAGAAGAACAACTCAATTTGTAATGACTTTCATTTGTACACTCTAATTGAAATATAAATTAATATCTTACCCTCTTTTATTTCTTCTTCTCATTTTTCTTTTTTTTTTTTTTTTTTTTTTAGCAATTATTGTTATTAATTTTTTTTTTTGTTCTGTATGTTCAGATGACATTGTACATAATGTTGATACATGTTGTGTACTCTATACAAAATTGTATATCATTAATGTCATCTTTGTAATGTTTGCAACCATAATAATAATAATAATAATAAAAGAGAGAGAGAGAAAAAAAATAAAAAGTACCCCAGAGTGCGGTCTGGACGATGGGACGATTGGTTTGTATACTGCAAATCTTTATACATTTCGAGCGAGCCTGAGCATGCGCATTCTTTCATGTACGATTTTATGAATGATTTGGCTTATACAGAAATATTCGTATCTTATTATCTGTTTAGTATTTTAGTTAGGATGTATTGGCTAATGTTTTTTTTTTTTTTTTGTACTTAAGAAACAGAATAGATGAAGTTATTGTTTACAAACGAACACTGACGGCACCTCCGGGCACTTCCTGCTGAATAGAGCTGTTTTACATTTAACTTCTTCATATTTCCATATGTATTTAAATATGCCTAAGACATCGGACAAACCCGAACGCAAACGGCTGATTTTACATTTTAAAGCACGATCGTTTTTAAAAGTGATCGTTTTTTGTTTTTTAGTTTTTAATTGTTTTTTAACGAGATGATTTGTTGTCCAATGCTTGCGTTACTTAGTACAAACAAAGACTATAGGGACTTTAGTACAAAGTGCTAATAAAATGTTTAATGACAAACTCATGTTTACTTGTTTACCTGTTAATAAAATATATTTGCCTATATAGGCTATTGGGTCTGTATAGTTTTTAAAGGTTTATATTTTATAGTTTAGGCCCAAATAAGTATCAACGGGTATTAAAAATCCAGTTAATTATTTATCAACCCCCGCACTGTGTTATAATCTGCGTATGTACGAGTGAAAATAGATTCAAATTAACACTCACTGTATAGCCATATAGCTTAAAATCACGTGCATCTGTAGATTTGTGCAATATAACGTGAGGACTTGAAAAATACCAAACAGAGAAGTGAACATTCATTGCTTAAATACTTGAGCACATAAATAATAGATAGACATAATATGTTTCAGTAAAAAAAAAAAAAAAAAAAAAAAAATCTTATACATATAAAAGCATATACAATAAATGCATAAATGCAAATATGTATTTTTTTTCAGCATTTGAAGGTTTTTATTGTACGCACAAAAAATATGGCCAGGGCGTGTGGGCTGTTGGTAGCCTGTTATTGTCTTATTTGTCACCGTGGTTTTGCTTTAAAATGTAAAATCAAACAGACTTCCAGGTTTATCCGATGTCTTACTGAAATACAGTGAATTATCGTTTGTGTAAAAAATCCCGAGTTTGTGCTTATCCACTGATCCAAATGGAAATATGAAAAAGCCTAAATGGATGATGTAAAAATACAGAGCCCTGCATGACATGCAAAAAATATAGTCTAGAAAATATATCAGCCTATAGAAAATATCTCTCTTTTGCAATGCCATAATTCCATGCAGTCCTAAAAGTGGCACTGGCTTAGGCTATCTGCTGGATAAAATATAAATACAATATAGCTAAATCTCAAACAGTGTATCATTTATATCAGCAACATATTTCGTGATATCGTCCAGCCCTAAAACTGCTCAATATTAAAGCTTATAGACAATAAATTTTCAGAATCAGAATCAGAATGAGCTTTATTGCCAGGTTTGTTTACACATACGAGGAATTTGTTTTAGTGACAGAAGCATAAAATTGTATATTTTAGTGACAAATATACAAAATAGACAATGTGCAAAATAGCAAAAAAAAAAAAAAAAAAAAAACCCACAATATATAATATAGACAATTTTGTATGTATAGTTATGATATGTGCAAATTTGAAATATAAATAAGTATGTGTTTTAAGTAAATAATGTATTATAGTGCTGTGTTCCGCATTTGTAAAGCTGCTTTGAAACAATGTGTATATAAATAAATCTGACTTTACTTCACTTGATGTAGTCCTGGCTCTATATATATATCGAATTAAGAATTCGTTCCCCAGATTTAGCGGCGATTTTCTGCCTGATGAACCTGGAGATGCCGTACCAAGCGCACAGTAACTTCATCTAACTTGATTCGTCTTAAGTTTATCAAAACATTAGCCAATTACGATCAATTGAAATCGCCATGGTTAGCACTTAATATTTATATAGTACAGTCAAACAGAGCTTGAGTAAACAAATCCATATGTTTGATAGTGATGGATCCTATTTAATTCAAGCTATTTCTGATCAAGTAAATGCAAACACACACACAACGGCAGATTTTATTGCACTGTAAAGAACTAGGGAAAATAGTGAACCCTGAGAGAGGGCTGCCAACTTTTGACATTGGCTTGGAGTGAGAATTATGGGTTTATCAAAAAACCTTGCATCAAAATAGTGTATTGTGATTGTCAAAACATTTGGTAACTAAACAGAATTTCGTTAAGTTTAGTGACAACATGTTACAATGTTTACATGGTACAATGACTGGTAGGCTACTGTTTTTATTAGTGCTTGACAAATGTTATGGTTTAAATTCATAAGCTTGCGTTTGATTCGAATCTTGATTCAATATCGATTCATTTATAAATATCAGGTACAGTAGCTACATGTTAATTTTGCTGTAAACGTACAGGAAGCCCTGTCAGCTGGTATTATTATTAAAGGTTAAAATTAACAACTCAAATTAATATAATGTGTTTTTTATAATAATAACTTTATAATATTTTAATGATATGAGTAAAAATATAATACATTTGTAATATAGTGCATATTTATAGTCAAATACTCGTCTCTGTAGTTAAGTTTTTCTAGCTAACTAACATGCTATGGTCATTAAATGGCTTTCCTGAGGTAAATGTGACATCACGTGACATATTGTCCTACTGTTTTATTGGCCTCTTTCCCGCTGAAACACTGATTGATCAATTACATGAGACATGATCGGTAAGTTGTACGGTATCTTTCAACATACCTTCTAATGTTCATTCATATTAACTTGTCCTGCTTCACTTCACAGATGATGAATGGTAGGAGAACTTCAGAAAGACATGACAGTCATTCATGACACTTCATTCAACAACTACAACAGCTCGTTTCACGTGTCATACGTCATTGCGCCATTTCTATGTCATTGCACATGCACAGTACTTTCCACTTCTGGATTTCAATCCGATCATGTGTTTATGTCTTATTATTTGGATTAGAACAGGAATAAACCACTCCTTCCAATCCAATCGAAATTCCACTCGGATCGAGCTCAGTCAGATCAATTAAGGTGTTTACACGAAGGCTTTTCAGTCTGATTGAGCTGTAAAACGATTACTAATGAATTATCTGGTTGCATGTAAACGTAGTGAAACCACATTAGTTGAACATGATTACTTAAGTTTTACACATATGAACTAAGTAAGTTTTACACGTATGAACGCACCCAAAATTCAAGTGAAATTCAAGACTCAATGCTGTTCTCTCTGTGGCCTCTGCCATGTTTATTACTGTTGACTGTCATGATGTAATGAAGCCATTGAGGTTTTGAGTCAGTTGCTCAATTTGATCCAGGGTTTTTTAATACCATATTTAATACTTTTCCAAAACATTTTAAGACCTGCACATCACTTCGACTTCTGTGTAAACACACAAAATCACCCGACTCAACAGAGATATACAAGTGAACAATGGACATTTCTGGCTTTAAATAAACGAATACAGAGTAAAGGTCTATAGAAGAACATTGGAGACCATAGCAAAAATAATTTAGATTAAGCCAGGATTAGGCTTTAGTTCAGTTAGGATATTTAAGTAACATTTATAAACATGCCTTAGAAAAAACATTACTGGTGTGCATCTTAAAAACAAAACATGGCACTGACTTAATTTAAGATATGCTTTGTAGTATTGGCTGAATCAAGTATTTCTATACTAAGCATTCATATTTTATTAACACTTTTGATTATTATTTTAACAAACAATTGATCATTTAACCTCTATAACTGAAATAATTATTCATTTACAACAAAACTGAAATTTTTGCATGTGTAAAATTAACTGGTTAAGTGACTAGAACGATAAAATTATATTTGATTAACATGGGAAAATTAGAGTCGCACTTGACTGAAATAATCAGTTAAATGGTAATTAGGCTGAAAACATGAATACTAAAATAGTCTCCAATTGTGTGAAGTGGAATATAAATGAAAACTTCTTGTTTATTGATCTGTTTTATTAAAGCAATACGAGAGTGTGAGTGTTGCTGTAGTGCTGGATATCAGTCATGTGATCATCACGGCCCAATCACAGCCACAGTACTGATATTCAGATCAACAGCACTCTTACTCGTGTGATCTGGATTAAATATTGGAAACATGTGGAACAGGAAGATCCAAATCTACAGGAGTAACGTTTACTGACTATTGACTGCTAAGATCCTCAGAGAGTGAGAACAATCGAAGAATGGAAAGAGTGTGTGAGTGAAGGTGGTTGTGAATGTGTGTTAGTTACAGGATCAGAGAATGACACCATTCCTCCGTCATAGTCCAGACACACTCTCACACGATCAAGCTTCTGATTAACATGAAAACTAGAATCAAAATAACATTCATCCACATCATACTCCACACTCCAGACATCAGTGTTGAAGAAATCATTTCCCTTCCTCTGGTTTGATGCTGTAGTTACTCCAAGAGTCCACTCTGAACTCTCTTTAACCTCCACATCCCAGCAGTGTGTTCCTGAGTTAAACCCCTCTGAACCCAGAACACAGAAATACTCGTCAAATCTCTCTGGATTATCAGGAAGACGTTGGCTGTTCCAGTTGTCTCTCACACTGGTCAGATCATCAGACAGGACGAGAGGTGGATGAGCCGTGTTTGGATCCAGAATCACAGGAGCTGATGAGACACAATCAACAGATGCTTTTATTCTGATCTTCATATAATGATCAAGAGTGAACCAAACACAGATTATCATGAATTATGACACTCGTCATGTTGATCAAACACATTAGACATTTTCCTCTGATCACTGTCAGTGCTGTTATTAGTTTCACACTCATTTTCATCATCAACTACAAACATTAAATGTCTGATTCAGACATTTGTGTCCATCAAGAGAAACTGATACTTTGGGAAAGTTAAAATAACAATAAATCAATGAGATCTGATGAGATTTATGCTGTAGATGAAAAACTGTAAGTGTGTGTCTGAGCTTCAGCAGCATCTGATCATCTTCATTTTATTGGATCTTATAGTCTGTGTAAAATAATCTGTTGTAAAATACTGTCTGTTGTGTTTGAGTTATTAGATTATTATTAATAATAATCTGAGACTAAGTTTTCTAATTGTAACTCCTCCAAACAAGCTTCAGTTTGTGTCATGTGGCACTTTTAACTCTCCACCCATCCATCATTTACAGCTCAGATCTTCTGCAGTCAGACTCACTGTTTTGGACGATGTCCTGCATCTTCTTCCAGACTTTGAACGGCAGGTTGCCCAAGTAATGTGGCACTTGAATCAAAGCTCCAGAAGCCATCTGTGGATCCGGCTGTGAGATCTGGACTCTGGAAGAATATTCAGGAGTCAGAACTGTAGTGGCTTTGGATCAGAACCAGAGAGACCAGAGACAGGAGCAGATCACTCACCTTTCCATTGAGACTGGAAACTCCTGCAGAACAAACACACCATTTATCATCAAGAACTCAATCAATGAACCAATGATCAACCAATGATCTGAAATCAGACCTTCAGAAAGCAGACATCACTGGCTTTCATCATCTCCTCCATGTCTTTGATTGTGTGTGAAAGAGCTGAGATGTGTCTGTTCATCTCCTCCAGCTTCTCCTTCATCATCTGCTTCTTCTGCTCCTCTTCCTCCCTCAGTGCAGTGATTGTAGCTTCTTCTTCATCTCTGAGAAACTGATGAAGCTTCTCAAACTGCTGTTTAATCTGACGCTCTGTGTGCTCAGCTTGAGACTGAAATCAGATCACATTCACTTCAATCATCTCAATCAACACACATCAACACTTCACATCATTAATAACAGAGATAAACTCAGATACCGACATATAACAGATCCAGAAGCAGATTGATGCTCATCATTTACAGAAATAATAAACTGGAATCCATTATATTAAAAATATCAGATCATAACTGTATATAGTGATCCTACTGCTGTAATGAAAATTATCAGGAGGAGGTTGATCGATCCTGCTGTATTTTACACTGGTCAGATCATCAGACAGGCAAAGACATGGATGAGCCGTGTTTGGATCCAGAATAACAGAATGACTCCAAAATGACTCTGATTCTGTTTCCTCACCTTGATGTGTTGAACTGTTTTCTCAAACTCTCCTTTCATTTCTTCATTGTGTTGAAGTTTCTCTTGTAAGGACTTCAGTGCTGTATTGAGCTCCTCCTAGAATTGAACAAAAACACATAAAACATCAGATTATTACCAACTGGATGCGTTAAAATGTATTTGCGTAACGTAACACACTACTTTCCATAACAAGTAAGTAAGTAACACAATTAGTTACTTTTTAGGGAGCATCACTAGAGGGGTGGAAGGTTGAGTAATTATCCCTTTACATGTGAAATAAGAGTAATTTGCCTTACCTTATATGATGGGACAACTTCATTGATGTGTCCGACTGTGTGATTGACGTGTTTTTGTGAATTCATACACACTACACACACAGGCTGTTTGTCCTCCAGACAGAAGAGTTTGAGTTTCTCACTGTGTAAACTGCAGATCTCCTCAGATCCTGATGAACTCCTCTCATTTCTCTCCTTCAGGAACAACTCGCACAAGTTTTTTAACACAAAATTACATGGAGGTTCATCTTTTGAGGATCTTCTCCTGCAGACAGGACACTCCTGAGTTTTCTTGGTTCTCCAGAACTGTTGAAGACACTCTTTACAGACGCTGTGACTACATGATAAAAGAACAGGATCCTTGAAGATTTCAAGCCATTTTCACTGCTTGAGCTCCAGCAGTCTAAACTTTACAATCACTTTCTGAATGACGGTTTCAAAAATAACCACGAGAATCACAAAGATCTGCTGTCTGTTTAGAAACAAATGTCTCAAAAATTCTTCTTTAAAGCATTTTTCTTTGTTCTCCACTGATTGCTGATTCTTATTGCTTTTGTTGAGACACAAGAGTCAGTTTGACAGAAATGTGGAAATGAGTCAGTCTCTTCTTGGTTAGTGTTGTAAGAGGGTGGAGTTTATGATCAGCTTTGGGTATGTTCAAACAATATCAGGATTTCTTCAGGTTAAACTTTAACAAAATGCATTCAAAATTAAACAGCACTAACAGTCCCTTAAATATAATGCTAGAAAACATTTGATCAAAAAGAACATGACAACACAAATATTGATAATGAAAACACTCAAGGCCTTTCTTTTTATGTTTTATTATTTGCTCTTCACAGCAAAATCCCCAGTATTAAATTACAGTATCTCACAGAAGTGAGTACACCCCTCACATTTTTGTGAATATTTTATTATATCTTTTCATGTGACAACACTGAAGAAATTACACTTTGCTACAATGTAAAGTAGTGAGTGTACAGCTTGTATAACAGTGTAAATTTGCTGTCCCCTCAAAATAACTCAACACACAGCAATTAATGTCTAAACTGCTGGCCACAAAAGTGAGTACACCCCTAAGTGAAAATGTCCAAATTGGGCCTAAAGTGTCAATATTTTGTGTGGCCACCATTATTTTCCAGCACTGCCTAAACCCTCTTGGGCATGGAGTTCACCTGAGATTCACAGGTTGCCACTGGAGTCCTCTTCCACTCCTCCATGACGACATCACGAAGCTGGTGGATGTTAGAGACCTTGCGCTCCTCCACCTTCCATTTGAGGATGCCCCACAGATGCTCAATAGGGTTTAGGTCTGGAGACATGCTTGGCCAGTCCATCACCTTTACCCTCAGCTTCTTTAGCAAGGCAGTGGTCGTCTTGGAGGTGTGTTTGGGGTCGTTATCATGATGGAATACTGCCCTGCGGCCCAGTCTCCGAAGGGAGGGGATCATGCTCTGCTCATTCATGGTTCCCTCAATGAACTGTAGCTCCCCAGTGCCGGCAGCACTCATGCAGCCCCAGATCATGACACTCTCACCACCATGCTTAACTGTAGGCAAGACACACTTGTCTTTGCACTCATCACCTGGTTGCCACCACACATGCTTGACATCATCTGAACCAAATAAGTATGGATATGACGCTGAGCATGTGCACTCAACTTCTTTGGTCGACCATGGTGAGGCCTGTTCTGAGTGGAACCTGTCCTGTTAAACCGCTGTATGGTCTTGCAGGGTGTCCAGGGGTTGTAAAAGGTAGTAAATGAAATTAGCCAAAATTAAGGGCATTAAAAGTATTAAAAGTAATAAACGTCATCTGACGAGGTATTAAATTTTCGAGCCCAATTTTTTTAGATAAATTTTCAATTTGTGTTAAGTGCAGGCTTTTCTTCTAAAATTTGCATGGATTTATTTATATGTTGAGAGTAGGACCTGAGCGATATCATGTGAGGTGGTGTTCGTTCACGCGCGCAAGTATTATTTTAATGGCATACTTACTTGCGAACGTCCACTGAATGTCCAATGTAGTGCACAAAGTTATTGTAGCCTATGCGGAAGTCCGAATGTGCGAATATAAAACCAAATTTACCCAAGTCTTTGCCCTCAACCTCGACTGCTCTCCCGATGCAAACCGCTGCCAGCAGTAGTTCTAGCAGCATCGTCAACAGGTGCGTGACAGACGTCAGACTGCAGACGCTATGCCCCATCACCACCGCTACATTGCGAGCTGAGGTGCTGTGGTGTTTAGACCTAGCAACTAAACACCACTCTTTCAATTCGAACAATGGCATTGGAGAGCTGTTTCAAATATGTTTCGGACTCCGACATAGCGAAATCCTTCACTTTAGGCAAGGATAAGTCCGCTTACATGATCAAATTTGGTATTGCACCATATTTTAAGAAGCAACTGGTGGAGACCATAAACAAAGCAGGGCCGTTCGTTCTAATGTTTGACGATAGCCTCAACCAATCCTTAAAAAAAAACAGATGGACATTCATATTCGTTTTTTGGAGGATGGTTGTGTCAGGTCAAGATATTTTGGCTCCGAATTCCTGGGACACGCAAGAGCTGATGACCTGCTGCAGCATATCAAAGTAAGTTCATTTTAATTTTTGGTAGACCTATATGCTTACATAGTTGTTTGCATTCGAACATTTTCACGCATTTGTGATAATTTTATTATTTAGCCTACTGTTGATTTTCGGTAATAGTAGCTATAATATTGGAAAATTGATTTAATTAAATGGAAGTTGGAGTAGACTAACTTACCTGTTAAATATGCAAATTCAGGATTAATAGCTCCAGTCTAGGCCACAAGCAGGCAGGCCATGGGGTCCTGCTCCACCTCTCAAATTGACTCAATAGCTAGGCCAGTGGTTCTTAAACTTTTCACAGGGTACCCCCTCAGAAAATATTAGGCTTTCCAAGTACCACCATTGGCTTGTGATGGGCATAGTGTTATAGACTTAATGTAATGCTTAATCTGAAGGTTTAAAATAAAGTCAAACATAAATTATAGGGATTTTGTTTAAATGATTTTATTGTATGTTTAATCATATCCTGAGTACCACCAATAGTGAGCCACAGCTGGAGAACCAATGATCTAACTTTGACAAAACAGTCCTGACATATCTATCACTGTCAAATGTAGCCCAACACTTGGCTCATGTTTTACTTTAGGTTAATAATGCTATAATTATAGGCTAAGGTTGTCTAATAAAGCAATAAGCCCTGCAAAGCCGCGTTTTACAGTGGATTATCCACTGTAAAACTCGGCTTCGCATGGGCTTATTGCTTTATAAAACTGTTTTTATAAAACGGTTACTCCATAAAAATATTAATTTAACTATTTATTTTATTAATAAAATAAACACCAGCAACAGAAAATATATAATGTAAATAACACATTTATTCCTCCGCCAAGATATGTAGTTCCAAAGAGGTTGCTAAGCAACACATGCAGCAACAAAGCATCACAAACGACAGTTGCGCAGTCACACTAATGTAATGCGGTCACAGGTGTGAGTTTGTGTGGAGTAATTTACAATGGCTTTGAACGCAGCTCAACCAATCAGAATCAAGGACTGGAACTATCTGTTTTATAAATGTTCAATTTGAAGCATGTATTACTGTCTGTCTGTATATTAAATGCAGTTTACTTCAACAATAAATGTTATTCAAACAATCTTTCTTCTATGTGACAATTCACAGGAATGTGTTGCACAACTGAACAAGAGGCAGCTTCTGTCGGGTGGAATGGATGGCCCCAATGTAAATTTTAAGCTCTTAGATCTCCTTCAAAAGGAGCATGCTGAGCTGCATGGAGGCACTCAAGTCATAATGGTTGGGGGCTGTGGACTTCATACCCTCCACAATGCCATGAAGGCAGGCTTTACAGCCTGGCAACTTGAAAACTCCTGCGAGCGATGCATTTTCTGTTCTACAATGTCCCTGCCCAGAGAGAGGACTTCACGAACCTCACCAGGTCCTCTTGCTTTCCCCTCTCTTTCTGCGGCCATAGATGGGTGGAAAATGTTCCGGTGGCAGAGAGAGCAATCAAGGTTTGGCCCATGCTTCAAAAGTTTGTGGATGGTGCAGAAGATAAGAGGGTCCAAAAACCCAGCACGGCCTCATATGATGCCATCTTGGCAGCACGAGGATCCTCTCGTCATCACAAAGCTGGAATTCTTCAACATAGGCCCAATGTTACAGGCAGTGAAATCTGTCACATACTTATATAAATACAGTGTAAAGTTTCACTTTATTATTATCTGGTTGCTTCCTCTTTTTATTTTTCAAGGTCCAAATTGAACCACTTGGAAATTTGGTTCAAATTTTGATGCATAGCTGTTCATTCAAATGTCCAACATTGTTATGCAATTGTTACTTTTGACATTGATTAAAAACTATGGACAAAGGCCCATTGTGACATCTTGATTAATCCCTCTGCTTTACTTAAATGTATCAGCTTAATTTATTTTAATAACCCCTGTGCTTACTTCACGGCCACCTCTTTTTTAGATTACTGACTAATGATCTATGAAGAAGATGTCTCCTTCCTCTTCTGTCTTTATTTCTATTCTTATATCTGTGGGCAGTTTTTGAGTCCAGTGTTGATGTTAAGTTATAATGACCTCGTTACATTGTGATGCAATATGTTATTCCATTTGGAAAGATATTTCATTTACGCCACTACAGTTGCAGCTTGAAGTAGCGCTGGTATTAAAAATATTTTGAAGGTATTAAAAGGTAGTAAAAGGTATTAAATTCAACTTAAGAAGTTCTGTATATACCCTGTCTTGGCCACCGTACTGCAGCTCAGTTTCAGGGTCTTGGCAATCTTCTTATAGCCTATGCCATCTTTATGTAGAGCAACAATTCTTTTTTTCAGATCCTCAGAGAGTTCTTTGTCATGAGGTGCCATGTTGAACTTCCAGTGACCAGTATGACAGAGTGAGAGTGATAACACCAAATTTAACACACCTGCTCCCCATTCACACCTGAGACCTTGTAACACTAACGAGTCACATGACACCGGGGAGAGAAAATAGCTAATTGGGCCCAATTTGGACATTTACACTTAGGGGTGTACTCACTTTTGTGGCCAGCGGTTTAGACATTAATGGCAGTGTGTTGAGTTATTTTGAGGGGACAGCAAATTTACACTGCTATACAAGCTGTACACTCACTACTTTACATTGTAACAAAAAGTGTAATTTCTTCAGTGTTGTCACATGAAAAGATATAATAAAATATTCACAAAAATGTGAGGGGTGTACTCACTTCTGTGAGATATTGTAACACTGCTGGTGTTTATATGTGTCAGTCAGAGTGTTAAAGTAACACTTGTACATTTACACAGCAACGATGTACTAAAAAAATAGAAACTTTCTTCCTTTGAACAAATGACAATGTTGTCAAATCAACGCTTGTTCACGTGGATCCACGAAATGACTAAAAACGTTGCATTATGCTGCCAGGCCAGTGTTGGCAATGTCACTTTGTAAAGAAACACTATGCGCCTGCACATCACGACCAGATGAAATCTCTAAATTGTCCAAGTTGACAGAGTGTGTTAAAGATATAAAACATTGGATGACCAGTAATTTTCTTCTATTATATTAATATAAGACTGAGGTATTACTCATTGGACCAAAAACTTGTACACAGAATCTCTTAGAATATTTGCATTTAGAAGGATGTACTGTTACTCCATCCTCTACAGTTAAAAACCTGGGTGTTATATTAGACAGCAACTTGTCCTTGAAAATCATATTTCACATATTACAAAAACAGCCTCTTACCAGGTCAAGAAAATATGATTACACTGGTTACCTATTAAGTTCTGTATCGATTATAAAGTCTTGCTACCGTCCTGCAGACTTCAGTTCCAACCCTCCTCCAACACACCTGTCTGTAATTATCGAGCAACCCTGAACACCTTGATTAGCTGGTTCAGGTGTGTTAGACTGGGGTTGGAGCTGAAATTTGCAGGATGGCAGCTCTCCAGGAGCAGGGCTGGACACCACTGTATAAGGCTCTAAATGGTTTAGCTCATGTGTATTTAACAGATCTTCTATCGCCCTACAATCCATCACGCTCTTTAAGATCACAAAACTCTGGACTTCTGGTTGTACCTAGGATGTCTAAGTCCACTAAAGGAGGGAGAGCGTTTTCACATTTGGCTCCTAAATGTAATATCTAATTAATTTAACTTACAGTGGAATGTTTTCATTGACATATGCCTGCATTGACACCATTGTATGCGAACTGAACTGAGCTTAATGATGATGTCACTGTTTACTCCAGTGCTGATATAGAAAAATTAACTAAATTAATAACTATTGATTCTTACATCGGAATGAATCAATACTGAATTTACTTAAGATGGATAATGACACCATTTTCTTTAAGAGCTGCTGTGCAGCCAAAATTATATACCAGTTATCACTGTAAAGCTGCTTTGACACAATCTGCATTGTAAAAAGCGCTATATAAATAAAGGTGACTTGACATCTCTCGATTTCAGGCCACGCAAGTTCCTGAACATAATGCATGATGGGATATGCTTAGCCTTGAATACCACTCTGAAGTGGGTTTAGTGTGCATTAAGGGCACTGAATTTTGCCATTTTTAAGACATGGGACAGTCTTGCGCACTTACTACCTGTCGTGTGCGTGGCGCTTTCAAGTGGCCAAGACCACAAGTGTGGGTATTTGGACAATCTCATATCCTTGTACTCCAGTTATATCAGATCAAATGCACATGACTATCTTTGGTTAATGTTATGAACAGCAGCTACGCTAATATTCTCCATTTGCTTTTCTGTTTTATCTCGGGACGCCCGTCCTGAGGTGACTGGAGAGTACATCAGCTTCAGTTTGGATCCAGCCTCTTATGAAGACTTCAGATGACCAACACCTGTGAAGAGACGGCACCTGCGAGGACTTCAGATGACGCAAACTCTGGATCAACATGCACCAATCCAAATTTTGCTATATATCCTAATCATTGTTAACATGTATTACAGTTTTTTTTTTCAACTGCTTACACACAATTTCAAAACTTTGCCTCATTTTTTTTCAAAACTTTACACACAAATCCAAGAATTGCACACACAAAATGCAAAATGCCTCACATCTCTTGCAAAATGAAGCGCTGCATTCAAAATATCACAAACACATCTCAAAAGCAAACCTTTGTCTTACATTGCAAACACCTTTGCCATAATATTCTATTTTTGGATATATCAAAACCTAAAGCTCTTCTTTCATGAGCTCCTATGTACATTTCTGTACAAGATTGAAAGTAATTGGCAGAGAGATGTTGAAAAATTCAACATGAAAGAAAGATTGAAACCAAACTTTTTTTTGTATGTAAGTATTTGTGTTTGTGAATACAGTATTACACAGTACGAAAGAACATAAATACACCAACCATGTGTAGTTGGGTGAAACAATGGTTGTGTTTGAAAAAGGAAATATTCCTGTTCGATTTTTGTGTGTTACATAAAGAAGTGTGTGTTGTGTTTTACAAAAAGTGTTTCATGAAATTCAAAACGGAGTCGAAGGCCGATAATTAGTGTATGGTTTTGCAGATTTGGTTTGTGGTTCTGGTGTTTGAGTGTCAGCTTTCCAGAAACTGTGTGACAAGTAAGGATTTTGTGTGTAAGCAGTTGAAAAAACTGTAATTATTTCAATGAGCTCACTCTTTCTACCTTAAATTAATACATTGTTTAAATTAATGCATTGTTAGCCAACTACATGATTTGTATATAGTATCCCAGATAGCATGTAATCTTTGAAACAATGTTGAGTCAGTGTTGATTTCTCAATGCTAATTGCACTGAATTGTCGTTACAAAGGGATGTTGCTTCAGTATCACTCCTCAGTTAATGTTGAAGCAATGTTGAGATTTCAAACACAAATCAATGGTAATATTATTGATTCAACATTACAAAGTGATATTTTTTCAGCATCACTCTTGTACCCTCAGTTACTTTGGAAACAAGTGAGATTAACCAAAAAAAAAAAAATGGTAATGCTATTGAATCAACATTACACTATGATTCCTTCTATGTCACTGCTGTTGAATAAATATTGAAATGGACAAAGATAATCATCAGTAATATTGTTTGATCATAATGTGATGTTGATTGAACTGAAATGTCAACATAAAATAATGTTCTGAACAACATTAATATTTCAGCTACACTTCAATGGTACGTCAACATATTTATGTTTTTGGGAAAACCTTTTAAAACATAAATGACACCTTTCCAGCAGTTGAGTCGACAAAAGCATTGCAACCTTTAAAAACAACATTACTTTCAGAAGTCTTGTGTCATAACTACAAGTGGTCCAACGGTTCAGGTTTTCAAAATCTGGCTTGCATCAGACTACTGCCTCATTTCCTTTGGGTTCTCTGAAATCTAAAAAAGAAAGCATGATGTTACTCAAGAGCAAGTCAATTCAGTCACATTCAACAATGTTAATAAGCTAAACACAATATGATTCACTTTTTATAAATGACTAAACAAAGAATATTCTAACTATATTTATAATATTGTTAAGTTATGTACATTTAATCTATTTTTCAGGATCAATGAACACTTCCAGGCAGGATTGATGGAGCTAAACTCCTCATGAAGAGGAATAAACACCTCTGAACTGTGGCCAAATCTCAGTTCATTCTCTGTGAAACTACATAGCATTCAAGTTACAAGTTTATCTTGTAGAATAAAAGAGCTTAGGATTTTTTATGAAAATTTCTTTAAAGCTGCAGATTCACCTTGTGTATTTTCTTTCCAAAGTATTGTCTTTTATATGATTATACTTTATAAGTAAGTTATAAGACACTTTTAAGTAAGTGTCAAATAAAGAGGATTGCTTGCGCACATCTCTGCTTGTTCTTTCATTTGTTTGGAAAACCGGCAGTGAAAATGTACAATACTCTCCATCTTAGGTGGCATAAGCCTCCGCTCACAATCACATGCAGCAGTTTTCCAAATTAGATTGGTCAGGTTGTTCATTTGGATTTTTAACTTGACTCACTTGTTTTAATTGAAGTCACTTAAACCCAACACAACAGGAACTTTACATGAAACTAGTAGGCTATATGACAAGTACACATCACTTTACATTTTACACTTTAAATGTTTTTTACATTAGGGGTTATTTTGTAGCTAACCAGATCATATTCCGGCTGTGTATCAACTATTAAAATGACCAGAGAAACATTTTACCAAGACTCCCGTTTTAGCTGGTCTCTCTCTCTCTAGTCAGATGCTCATTGATGAATATGAGCTGGTCTCTCTGATTGGTGAGGTTGTTAATCTTGGATATGAACTCCTGTCTCTCTTGAGTGAACGTGACACACAGCACTATGACTGCGGTCAGCAGAAGAACACACTGCAGCTGCTCTGGAGCTTCTGATCTTCACACTCTCAGCTCCTGAAGATCCAACAAACATGTGGTTAAACTCTTGATTCACTTCACAGAGCATGCAGTCACTGAAAGCATGAAAACTGAGTAAATGCTTGTGTCTTAAAGTCATTATTGATCTAATTTTTATGTTGTGTGATGAAATGATTCAATACCTGTGAGTTCAGATGACTGGATTCTCGTAGAGTTACAATCCCTGGTCTCTTTTTCAAATGTACCTGTTGTAACATCAGAATTTTCATAGATAGGGCTAGGGCTGCACGATAACAAGAAAAATGATAATCACGATTATTTTGCACAAAATTTTAATCACGATTATTCTGTTAGTTAAGAACTTTTATTTAACTTCAGTATTTTTATTGCTTTTTACAGCCATATATTAAAACAAAACAAAACAAAACAAAACAAAAAAACATTATAAACAGAACATAAATACTGTAAGAAACTGTATTGAAACTTCTTACAAAAATGTTTAACTCAGGTAAAAATGAAAGTGGGCCTCTTTTACATGCCAAATGGAAATAAAATTAAATTAGAATAAAACTCCAATGTGAAAAACTAATTATTCCGTTTTTTTTTGTTTGTTTATCCTACAATAGGCCTACATGTATGTATTTGTGCATACATGTTACAGGTTTTGGCTAGAAACACAAGTCTGTCAACATGATCTGGCTTTAGGAGGACTGCAAGCAAGTAACAAAATTCCCCTGGCACTGAAAGTTCTCTCTGAAGGAGAACTTGTGGCTGGTATGCACAAGTATTTCTTTGCCACTTTTGAAAGCCTTGGGTAGACCTGTTAATTTTCCTTCCACCATTTCAGTTGGTTCCCCTCACTATCCAGGTTGCAGGACTGTAAGTAAGTCTGCAGCTCACAAGCTACACTTAGTTCCTGGTTGTTAGGTGGCAACTGGCAAAGCTTGTTCAGCAGTTTTAAAGTAGCTTCCTAACATCATCTTTTTCTTTGGTGCGCATCCAGCTTCATCCTCCTCCTCAGGGTTTTCTTCTGGTGGTTCTGGGGGAGGCATCTACACACATAAAAAGAAACAATAAAAACAAATTTAGGAGTCTCAAATCACTATATAGATCACAGTGTTTTTTTTTTTTATTATTACCGTCACTGCCACGGTCTTCATCTCAGATTTTAGTCTGGCTTGTATTGATGTTTTGTTCTCTTAAGTGGTGTAACTCATCTTAAAATGTGGATCTACAGTAGATGCCACGTCCAACAGAGCCTGGATTTGTGGGTCACTGTGTTTTTCATTTAGGTACTCCAAGATTCTAGACTTTATTGCTCTTGACAGGTCAGTATCATCATCCTTAACTTTCAAGACTGACGAGTTGAAAAGATGAAGAACTGGCATTACAAATGAAATGCTGACGTACTTCTCACCAGACAGTGCATCTGTAAACTCAACTACAGGTTGCAGGGATTTGTTGATCGCCTCTAGCATGTCCATGTCCTGCCACGTTGGTATAAGATGCCGGGACTTCTTGTCAGAGGACAGGACATGAGCAATGGCCTTCTGCTGCTCAATGACTCTCTCTATCATGGCCTGACGTGATCCCCACCTAGTGGGACATTGTTTTCAGTGAGTGTTCAGGAGCTTCAGCTCCTTTGTGCTGCTAAAAACTCCCTCTTACGCTTCCAGCTGTAGGAAAAGATGCTTACCAGCTTTTTGCAGAGGCCCACAGCCCGGTCAATTCTTGGATCCTTCATAGCATTCTCTGCAGAAAAACAATTGTCAGAAAAACATTGTCAAGCCAAGGCATAGGAAGTCTATAAGTACAAATAGCAAAAAGCCCAAATGTGTTAATTTAAAATATTTTTGTTGTTTAACTATAGGATTTTAACTAATTTAAAAGTACATTTTAATTTTTTGTTTATTGCAAAACTTTTAAACATAAATAAATCTTTGGTATTTTAACACGCTTTACTAGATTATATTTGTTAATATTAATGCATTATGAAAACATGACCAAAGAAACGAAAATACTAAATTATGAACACTGATCCAGATTTATTACTTATCATTAGCTCATGATACCTAATGCATTTTAATGCTAATAAATAGAACATTATTTTAATGTGACAATTTTTTAAAATGTTTACAAATTATGTGCAGCTACATTAGACTATCAGTAAACACTGACTTTTTCTAAATTCTGCTGGGTGCACATACGTTCACACATAGTATTGTATGACCAGTCAAATATTGCTCGCTTTATCTTAAACTTTTAAATCTCTGTTATTGGACTGTTTGGCAGAATATGCTGAATATACTGTATGATGCTAGGTGTCACTGTAATATCAGAAAAATTACTAAGTGCCTCTTTAAAATGGGCGAAATAGTTACACTATAGTAGGGAAAAATGTTAAAACAACTCACCAATAGCTAAATGAAGTCTATGTCCAAAGCAATGTAGTCTCGTCCAGTTATTCAGAGATGCTGCCCTGATCATATTAGCTGCGTTGTCTGTTGTAATGCAGATGAGTCTTTCCTCAAGCAAACCCAATGCAGAAATCGCTTCTTTGAGGCCCGTTGCGATAGATTCCGCTGTATGGTCTTGTGGGAAAAACAAAGTTTGCAAAAGCTTGCTTTTCATTTCAAACTCGCTGTCAATAAAATGAAAGCTCAGATACGGCTCTGCAAGTCGGTTGTGGCAGAAAAATATTCAGCACTGCGAATTTCTCTTTTTATTTCCAGTCGGCATTTCCAGCCCAGGCAGAGCAACGTTAGAAAAATAGTTGCGTGAGGGTATGCTGTATCTTTTGTCAAGTGTGGCAATAATTTTTTAAACCCTTCATTGCTTACGGTGTTTATTGGACACATATCCTTGGCTAAATGAAACGTTATCGCCTTAAACGTTATCCGTGTGTCTTTGCGAGGAAGTTGAATATGGTATTGTGTTGAGCAATGTTCCCGTTATTGTTGTCTGTGTTGTGGGAGGCTGAAGATTTTTGTTGTTGCAGCCTTTTGTGCCTTCAACCTTTGAAATTCTTGATATTGTACTTTATGGTGGCTTTTAAGGTGGTTGATGAGGTTTGTTGTGTTACTCATGCGACATTTTATGCGGCACAGGAGCACAGTTTGCATAGGACTCGTACCTGATCAACATCACTTTCACTGAACCAGAAATACTTCCAAACAATTGAGTATGACCCCTTTTTGGGAACTAACGAACACACTTCTTCACCTTCCTCTTGTTGCTCTGCCATTATGTTTAAGCTGAATGACTGTAACCTTATCGCCTGACGCCAACTTCTGCTACACCATGAAAGCGCTTGAAATCTAAACACCGTCACGTGAGACGGGACGCAGTTTATTATCCGTACACTCTCAACACATAAGAAAAACGAACAATTTGAAACCATACAACGTTTGTTTTGAGCTTGGTATTTACACATTGATATCACGACAATTATGGGTAATTAATTGTGGGAGACAGATATCGTTATCGCGATTAAAATACGATTAATCGTGCAGCCCTAGTTCAGGCTGTTATTGTGTGATTGGAAGATGGGCTCATTTTAATAACTCGATCTCGTTCATCAAAATTAACTAATCTTTATTTAAGAAATTTCTTCATTTGAGTGGTGTTAAATGTTATAAGGTTTTAGCAGTGGCATCATCTTCCATAACTATGAAAATTATTCAGTGATTTTCAAAAAGGATTTACTTTTAAAGATCTTTAAAAATTTGGGCCAAATCTGTAAATACTAATACTATGTTTTTCACATCCCTAGCACAGTTAACACAGTTTTTACAAATTAAACGTCATAAAAATGCTTGAATTGTCTTGGTGACTTATTGGTGAGGCTACAAAGCTTTAACTAAGTGCTAAATTTAAGAACTAATTCAAAGTGACTAATTTTCACTAATTCAAAGTTGGTTGTTTACAGTGAGTTTTCTTGTTGTTTTTGTTTTTGTTTTTTTGTGTCGACCGTATATGTGCAAAATCCTGTGGGTTCTGTATAGGAAACAGAAATGACTAGTTCCCTTTTGAGGACGGTCTCTCGACATGGCGTCAGAAGCTGACGCTTGGGGACTCCTTCCTTCGTAATTCTTTCTGAAATCCTATTGCACAGCGCCAGTGAAGTTGCAACTCTCACTGGCCAATGCCAGCCAAGACGGCGAAAAGGGGCGGTCCCTGCCACTATATAATGCGCAGTCCTGGCGGCATAAGCTCAGAATCTTCCTCTTTCACTAACTACAACGAACTTCAATGGACTACGACTTATAAAGACAGCTGTGGAGAAGACGCAAGAAGACGGATTACCCTCTTGGCGTTCCAGCATGTCCAACGCTTGCATGCTGTGTTCGGGACCCATCGAGGCTCGGACACCCACGAAGTTCTGTATCCTGTGCCTGGGACTCGCCCATGCAGAAGCAGCACTCGCCGTGCTAAGGGCTCGGAGGAGCGCGCCTTGGTGATTCTTCTCGCAACGCCCCACTGCCGCCAACGAGCCGCTGGTGGGATAGCCACATATGGCGATTGCACGGGATTAGGTGCGATTCACCACCCCGCCTCCAGTATACTTTGCTGAAGAAAGTCTTTGACCCGCCCCTGGCGCGTCGGAAATGGTTTCGTTTGGTGCAGTGGGGATAACGATCTCAACGAGGCCATGTCCCTAACGGCGTCTGAGAGGGAATGGGCAGACTACTCCCGGAGGAACGCTCTGAAGCAGAGGGACAAGCTGCGTTTCAAGATGAACTCGTCAGAATTCTTACCAAGGCTGTGATCGATCTCGGTCTGGAATGGGATTCCCGACGAACCGACGAAGAGCAAGCTGGAATCGTGGTTTCTTCACTGGCCGCCTAGCCGCCGCTCTGAGGAAGCGAGCCCCTTTCTTTCCTGACTTGCACGACGAGGCCGCTTAGGACCTGGGCCGCACCCCATTCGGCTCGTGCCCACGGCAGCGGTTCAGAGATATTTACTAAAGTCGACGACGCTGAAGCCCGTGGATATACGTGCAGTCTGCCAGTCAAGGAATCTATCACAGCACACCTCTGCCCCTCGTCAGCCTCTCTGAAAGCGGGTGCTATGCTGCCGTTGAGCCCCTGCCGCCTGACCGCTCATATTGCAGATAAGGCCTCAGGCGAAGCAATCTCAACACTCCACACGATGGCGGTGCTCCAGGTTTTTCAAGCACAGCTCCTGAAACCCCCAGACAAGGGTGAAGCAGACCCGAGACATTTAAAGACCTGCGTGCTGTGACTGATTTTGCACTGAAGGCCACGAAGAAAACAGCCCAAGCGATCAGACCCAGAGCCTTCTACCTGCACCAAAACTCCTGGCAGAGACCGCCGAAGTCGCGTCACGGCTTTAAGAAAGGCGGCCGTCCGGGCTGCTCCTTTGTTGGAGCAAAAGTCTCATTCCTGATGGGAGGGTACAGAGGAGGAGAGCGCTGAGCGGCGAACCCGCCGCGGGCGTCCGAGATGTTCTCACAAAGTTTCCTTGGTGGTTGCAGGCGAGAACGTTTCTGTTGTTGTTTCTGTTCAAAATGCAATAAAGACTGTTACACCCTCACAAAAAGAGCTTTTTCTCCTCCTCTAGCAACAGCAGCTTCTCACGCTCTATGTTCAGGCGAGACACTGCTGATACAGTCAGGCTCGCAGCTCCCCATGTTATCGGCGATGCTCGCGTCCTGATGTTGAACACAGGACCTCCGCCGCAGCGGAGCACTCGCGACACTTCTCACATACAAGCATTCGCATCACTTGCGCATTCTGCGGAGGGCTCGCGCTTCCGTTATCCGGCAATGCACGACACTTGCCACCTCACAATGCGCCCATTCACTCAGAGAGTTTTCCACATGTGACCCCAGTATACAGCAGCGTTGCTCAGAATACAGACGGCGGGCACTCCGTCCTCTGTGCCAATTTGCGGCGCATGGCGGGCCGTTCGGGTATTTCGGATTGGGTGCAGAACGTAATAGAGAACGGCTACACTTTACAGTTTCGACACAGACCGGCCCATTTCAATGGCGTGGTTATGTCGACAGTGCCGGCTCACAACGAGTCAGTGCTGAGACAAGAAGTTCTCAATCTCCTCGCAAAGCACACGATAGAAGTGGTCCCGCCGAGCGAGAGAGAGAGAGGTTTCTACAGCCGCTATTTTGTCGTTCCAAAGAAAGGCGGTGGCCTCCGTCCGATATTAGACCTGAGACCCATCAACCGAGCATTATACAAACGCCCTTTCAAAATGACGACACTGAAACAGATCCTCACGCAGATTCGGCCTGAAGATTGGTTTATTTCAGTAGACCTGAAAGATGTGTATTTTCATATTCAGATCGCCCCTCGTCACAGGCGCTTTCTGAGATTTGCGTTCGAGGGCACAGCATATCAGTTCACGGTAATGCCGTTCGGATTGGCCCTGGCTCCTCGCACGTTTTCAAAATGTGTGGATGCAGCGCTTTCCCCTCTGAGAGTGAGCAGAATACGCATACTCAATTATTTAGATGATTGGCTAGTTCTAGCCCATTCAGAGGATGTGCTCAACAGCCACAAATGTGCTCTACTGCTTCATTTGGAGAGCTTGGGTCTATGTGTGAATACACAAAAGAGCGTATTATGCCCCAGCCAGTCGATCTCGTATCTAGGGGTGGAGTTGGATTCGGTCGCGATGAGGGCGCGTCTAGGTCAAGAGCGCATTCGCGATTTGATGTCCGCCCTGAATGCTTTCAGTCTGGGCCATCCCGTAGCACTGAAGGAATATCAGAGACTCTTGGGTCGGATGGCGGCAGCCGTGATGGTATGCCACCACGGTCTACTCTATATGCGCCCCCTCCAGTTATGGCTGAAAACACAGGTGCCTAGGAGAGCTTGGAGAACGGGCCGTGCCTGCGTTGTGGTCACTTGCAGGTGCTTGAGAGCGCTGGCGGCGTGGCGGAATCCTGACCTGTACCAACGCAGCACCCAGCTGGGCGTGGTTACGTGGCGGAAAGTGGTCACAACGGACGCATCAAGACGAGCTGGGGAGCTCATTGTGATGGCGTTCGGCATCGGGCTACTGGACGGAGTCGGAGAAAACGTGGCATATAAATCGCCTCGAATTGAGAGCGGTCTTTCTGGCTCTTCAAAGCTTCCTCACACAAGTCCGGGGTCATCATGTGGTATTGTACATAAACCGCCAGGGCGGAGTGCACTCGCGAGCCCTTTATGAGCAGGCGGCGCAGCTTTTACTGTGGGCTGGTCGCCATCTGCTCTCCATCTGAGCAGTACATGCTCCGGGCCACTTGAACAGCGGCGCGGACATGCTGTCGAGGGACGGATCCTCAAGGAGAATGGAGATTGAAGCCCGGACAGTGAGACTGATCTGGTAACGATTTGGGAAGGCGGAAGTGGATTATTCGCGACGGAGGAGAACACGCATTGCTCTTTTCTCTGTCATGCTCTCCCTGGGGGCAGCGCTCCACGATGCCATGGCCGAATGCCCGCCTATATGCATTTCCCCACTGAAGATTTTGTCACAGGTGCTGCACAAAATCAGGAGGAGACAGTGTCAGTGCTTTTAATCACCCTTACTGGCCGAACAGGCCGTGGTTTCACGATCTGCTAGAACTATTAAAGGCTCCCTGTGGATGATTCCGCTGAGACGAGACCTCCTGTTGCAGGCGGGCGGCTTGATTTGGCACCCCAACCCCGAATGGTGGAAACTTCATGTGTGGATAGTGTGCGGGAACTGGTAGAACTGTTCCGCCGTGTTATGGACATGATTACAGAGGCACGGGCCCCTTCTACAAGACATCTGTATGCTAAATGGGCAGTATTTGTAAAATGGTGCGAATAGAATGGTCGCGAACCGGAAAACTGTCCCATGTCAGACATTCTGGATTTTTACAACAGCAGATGGACGGCGGTATGCCTTCCACTCTTAAAGTCTATGTGGTAGCTATTTCAGCCTTTCACACCGTCATCAATGGACGCTCAGTGGGAAGGCATGATCTAGTGGTTAAGTTTTTGAGAGGTGCAAGATGACTAAGACCCTCCTGCTCTCCCACGGTGCCGTCATGGGATCTAGCTCTTGTGCTCGGGGCTTTGGCGCGCCGCCCTTCGAGCCGCTCATGTCAGTCGGCTTAAAGGAGCTCTCACTTAAAACCGCGCTGCTGCTCGCCTCGCTTCAGTAAAACGCGTGGGGATTTGCAAGCGCTCTCTGTGGACCCTGGCTGCATGCAGTTTGGACCAGGTGATTGTAACGTCACGCTCAAACCGAGGCTGGGTTACGTGCCTAAATCACTATCAACACCCTCATCATGTGCTATGCCCAGTGCGAGCTTTGCGAGTTTACATTGACCGCACGGCCCAGTTCAGGCAATCTGAGCAGTTGTTTGTGTGTTTTGGCGGCAGTACTAAAGGACAACCTGTCTCTAAACAGCGACTATCACATTGGGTGGTTGATGCGATCACTTTGGCCTATTCTAGTCAAGGAATGGAATGCCCTATCGTTGTCAGAGCGCATTCGGACGAGGGCGGTTGCATCCTCGTGGGCATGGACTAAAGGCGTCGCCATCAGAGACATTTGCATGGCGGCTGGGTGGTCGTCACAGAATACCTTCGCCAGGTTCTACAATTTGGACGTGTGTTCCCTATCCTCACAAGTCCTGGCGGTGAGTACGACTCATATTCTACCTGCAGTTTCTGGCCGCTAGCCGAGGCTGGTGGTTTCAACTAGGTCATATAAGTGGAATCTGGGGCGGAGCCAGTGTCACACCCAGTCTGTGGCGTTCCCCCTTCATACCGGCAGAGCGAGCTGTGTGATATACAATATTGCGCGCGCACGTAATGCCACCGTTGCGACCTGATTATATGGGGCACAAGCGGCGATTCGCCTATGCCCTCGTAATGAGCGCAGGCTCGCTGATGACTTCTCTCATGTTATACCGACGCTGACAGCAGCCGCTCATTAGGTGTATGTTCCTTAATTACTGTGCCCAGCCTGGCCGCTCACATGCTTCATTACCCTGTTATGTACCCTGTTATATTATATACTTGAATACATACAATGTTAGATGAGTAACTACGTTATACATATATTGTAAGTTGTGTATTGGTTGGGGATTATTCTATGTGTTAAACTGTTCATAATAGCCCGCGCGCTGAGCTTCCCTTCTTCGCTGTTCCCACGGCATTGTTCTATACAGTCCCCAAAGAGTCCACTTCTGGCGCCATGTCGAGAGACCGTCCTCGAAAGGGAATGTCTCCAGTTACTATGGTAACCCCGGTTCCCTGAGAGACGGAAAGAGACATGGCATAGGACTGCTGTGTTCACCGCTCAGATTTGCTGTGCTTTTGTTCAATCGGAAGATTCTGAGCTTATGCCGCCAGGACGGCGCATTATATAGTGGCGGGGACCACCCCCTTTTCGCCGTCTTGGCTGGCATTGGCCAGTGAGAGTTGCAACTTCACTGGCGTTGTGCAATAGGATTTCAGGAAGGATTAGGAAGGAAGGGAGTCCCCAAAGCGTCAGCTTCTGACGCCATGTCTCATTCCCATCTCTCAGGGAACCGAGGATACCATAGTAACCAGAGACGTTCATCTCTCAAGTCTTCGGGTCTGAGTCGTCACCTGACTGAATGAGGGAGCGGTGACATCATCAGCCGCCAACGGCAGATGATCGCCAGTCTGGGAGGGTGGGGGCACAGGTCTTCTCATTTCTGACAATTGGAAATACTCGACTCATTCCTCTCTTTGCAACTACAATTCATTTGAGTTTCATGCTATTACAATCTCAATTCCTGTCAAAATTCATATCGTGGTAATTTATCGCCCTCCAGGCCAACTGGGTACCTTTGTAGAGGAACTGGACATGCTGCTGTCCTCATTCCCAGAGGATGGTAGCCCACTTGTAGTTTTGGCGATTTCAACATTCATCTAGAGAAGCCTTATGCTTCAGACTTCCTTTCTCTCTTTCTTCTTCTCATCTTACCTCTGCTGTATCATCCTCCCTTCCCTCACCCACACAGTTCTCATCTCTGGATGTGAATACAGCAACTGACACTCTATGTTCCACCTTAACTTCATCTCTAGATAGCATTTGTCCTCTGTCATCCAGGCCTGCACGTGCCACTCCCTCTAATCCCTGGTTATCTGATGTTCTTCGTGAACACCGGACCAAACTCAGGGTTGCAGAGAGGAAATGGCACAAATCAAAAGACCAATCTGACCTAGGTAGCTATCAATCCCTGCTCTCATCCTTTCGGCTGAAATTCATGCTGCTAAATCTTCCTATTTCCACAACAAAATCAACAGCGCTTCAAACACACGCTCACTTTTCAAAACATTCAACTCTCTCCTCTGTCCTCCTCCACCACCACCCACCTACTCCCTAACTGCTGATAATTTTGCTAATTTTTTCACCACCAAAACCACTACCATCAGCAGTCAGTTCTCCGCTCCACACACACAGGAACTCAGACCATCCACATACACAGCCACACACCTCTCTTCGTTCTCTCCCTCACAGAGACAGAAGTATCCAAACTCCTTCTCTCCAGCCATCCCACCACCTGCCCTCTTGATCCCATCCCCTCACACCTTCTACAAGCCATCGCTCCTACAATTACACCAGCACTTACACACATCATCAACACATCTCTCCACACTGGCACTTTCCCTAACACATTCAAGCAGGCTCGGTAACCCCACTGCTTAAAAACCCACATTAAACACGTCACTTGTAGACAGCTACAGACCTGTTTCTCTCCTACCATTCATAGCAAAAACACTTGAACGAGTTGTTTTCAACCAGGTGTCATCTTTCCTCTCACAGAGCAATCAATTGGATGCCAATCAATCTGGTTTCAAGAGTGGCCACTCAACCGAGACTGCACTACTGGCAGTCACTGAATCCTGCGGATTGCAAAGGCTGATTCCAAATCATCAGTTCTCATTCTGCTCGATCTATCTGCTGCCTTTGACACGGTGAATCATCAGATCCTCCTGTCCACCCTCTCATCACTGGGCATCACAGGTACTCCACTTCACTGGTTTGAATCCTATCTCAAAGGAAGGTCTTTCCAGGGTTGCCTGGAGAGGGAGGTATCCGAAGCTCATCAACTGACCACAGGGGTTCCTCAGGGTTCAGTTCTTGGACCCCTCCTCTTCTCCATTTACACTACATCACTTGGTCCCCATCATACAGGCACATGGTTTCTCCTACCATTGCTATGCTGATGACACACAACTCTTCCTTTCATTCCAACCAGATGATCCCACAGTACCTACCACGAATCTCAAGCTGTCTGGCGGACATCTCGGCATGGATGAAAGAACATCATCTACAGCTCAACCTGGCTAAGACTGAGCTTCTCGTCTTCCCTGCCAATTCAACTCTAAATCATGATTTCAGCATCCAGCTAGGTACATCCTCAATTACCCCATCAAATTCGGCCAGAAATCTTGGAGTAATCCTTGATGACCAACTGACCTTCAAAGACCACATTGCAAAGACAGCTCGGTCATGCAGATTTGCACTATACAACATCAGGAAAATCAGGCCCTTTCTAACAGAACATGCAACACAACTCCTTGTCCAGGCCCTGGTCATTTCTAGGCTTGATTACTGCAATACTCTTCTGGCTGGACAGCCATCATGCACAATCAAGCCTCTTCAAATGATTCAGAACGCTGCAGCACGTCTCGTCTTTAACGAGCCCAAAAGAGCCCACGTCACGCCTCTCTTCATCTCTCTGCACTGGCTACCACTTGCTGCTCGCATCAAATTCAAGGCGTTGACGCTTGCTTACAGATCTACCACAGGCTCAGCACCCTCCTACTTCCACTCACTCTTACGAGTCTACACTCCGACCAGAAGCCTACGCTCACTAAAGGAGCGAAGGCTCGTGGTACCATCACAGAGAGGCACGAAATCACTCTCCAGGACATTCTCGCTCACTGTCCCTCGCTGGTGGAATGATCTTCCTGCCTTCATCCACAATGCAGAATCCTGGCAATATTCAAAAGACAGCTGAAAACTCATCTCTTTCGTGAGCACTTATCCTCATCTTAAAAAAAAAAAAAAAAAAATTCTATACCTTTCTATCCTACCTTTCTTTGCTTCCTTCACTTCCTTTAATCCCTCTCTATTGTAGCTTATGATACTCTGAGCACTGCCTAAAACTTGTATTGTGAGCACTTCTTGTCCCTATTTGCCTCGTCATGATGACTCGCTTACTGTATTCCTCACTTGTAAGTCGCTTTGGATAAAAGCGTCTGCCAAATGAATAAATGTAAATGTAAATGATCAAAGATCACTGTTCACATTATTTGCCGTTTAAAAGCTCTATTGAGAAAATTAAAAACATGGAAAGCTAAAAAAAACAAAAAAACAATCATAATAGGCTACTTTATGGCTTAAAAACTAAAATTATTCCTGATGCAGGCAGAATCAGCAGAAAACAAAAACAGATAATAACAATGAGATGTTGATAAAATGAATAATGAGTTTATTCAATCATTAACTACAAAAATTAAGTAAAAGTGAAAACCAATGAGACAGATCTCTCTCTTTACTGAGCCAAAGCATCTCAAGAGAAGAAGAGAAACAAAGTGTCCAGTTTCAAAGATACATGAAAGAATATCTTGCATTTGTATGGAAGAGAAACTAGATGTTCTGATGAAAAACAATGAAGAATGAGTTTAAAATCAATATCAGATTTGTGTCTCTTAAAAGTCTTATGGCCTCTTCATCAGATTTTTTGGCTTCTGTTTTTCCTTTCTTGTTCACGTCCATCAGATCTAAAAGAAACATTAAATCATGTGAGATTTCAAATGAGAGACTAATGTGAAATGAAAAGTGAAGCTCAAAGTCAAGATCACTGATGAGTTCAATAGTCATTTAATCTCATCAAATCTGGCATGTGTTTACCGAAAACATCATTAGCAAACTATTGTCCTAAGTCCCATTGAACTCTATTGGTTACGACAGAATTTGCGACCATAGTTCGTTTTGGGAAACGCACCCCTGGTCGACAACTGCTGTTCACAATTATGAAGTATTTTAATGTCACGAAGATGATTTGTGTTTTAAATCACTAGTTTAGTCATGAAACTCTAGATGGTGCAGGCTTGACATGTAATCTGTAAACAATCACAGTTTCCTACACGGCACAAGCTGAGTGTCCTCTAAACTATTCAAAAATGTGAGAATTTGTTGACGGGCGGTTCTTTCACATCAAACATCAAACAAATATGTGTTAGACTGAAGGAAAAGCAAGTTCATGCCTGTACAATAGAGGGCGCTACATGCACTGCACTTTCAGTCATTGTAAAAGCATCTGTGAAAGACATAAATGTAAATGTCTCACATGGCAAAAGTGTGACTTTCAATGGACTATTTTAAACAAACTGGTTTGACTAGTGCCACCAAATGCTCTCAAATGTGTTTCTGCAGCAGCTCAAAGTTTATATTTTATTGGTCAGCACATTTCTTTAAAGGGCAAAGAAAATAGTAGAAATATAATCTGAAGAAAAAGCATCGTTTCAATAGCAGGTGAATAATTCAGCCTAGTGTGAATGTCTTTGTTTCTCTTCAAAATCAGCTTGAACCAAACATTTGTGAAAAGGCCTTCAGACTTCCCAGTCCACCTGTACTTTAGGCATTTCCTGGGTCAAATTCATATAAAATGTCAGAAGAAAGTTCAATGTCAAAATCTTTATTTAATTCATTTGATATGTCTTTTTTATTCTAGAGCTGAAACTGTAGTGAGCATCAGCATGTTCTTCAGCATCATTAATGGGGAATCAAGAATAAACACCAACCTCTTTGTTCTTCAGTATTTTCATTTTCTTAAATTGTTTCTGATGATCAAAGCAAACTTAAATTAACTAAGGCTGCAAGACAGGGCCGTGCACAGACCTTTTGAGGGTCATGTGCTGAAACTGAAAAAGGGCGCCCCACACACTTCCAAATAAATAACACAAAATAAATGTCCCTCTCTATGGCTATGAGGAGAAGGTCTGAGAGTCTCTCCTCTAAGCAGAGACTTGGAGTTGGTTCTTAATTATCAAAATAGGAGATTATACTATAGCCATACCGTTAGCATATCCAACACGCAGTGGAGTGCACAAGGGAGGAGTGGGGGCTTGAACCCTGCCCCTTTGATCGCGAAAGTCGCATCACGGTGGTCGGGAGAACAATCGACCCCCACGTTTTAAAACCATGTTTTACTATCTTTATACATGTGAAGACAAGCGGGAAGTATACAATACTACATTAAAAATTATCTAGCGAGCAAACACATGCATATTAAAATCGTAAACATTAACCATGCTGTGAGACCATATATAATATGATTAAATGTTAATAAATTAAGTGTGTCAGCAGATAGCCATCTGCGTTTAAACTATCTGCGTTTAAACTAAACTCATTTAAGCCTTGCCAATTTAAACATTCGAGTGCAAAGCGAAAGAAAACTTGTGAGAAGATTTGTGCACTCATCCGTGCACTTAAGCACGCGTGTACAGCGCACAAATATTGAGGTCTCTTTCAAGTCTTGTGCTTGAATGGACAAATTCACACAAAATTATGTCAACATGCCCGTCTTGGCGAGTGCCCTAGCAAGCAGAGTCAGTTATGTCTTAAGTGAACGTGATACACTCGAGAAAGAACGCATGTGTTCAGTATCAGTGTATTATGTCTTAAAGAGACAGCAGCCCTTGCATTCCTGCTGTCTGAATGTGTTTTAACGTTAATCAAACATCAAAAGACAAGGAAATCACTCATTGCTCATGACTGAGTAGTAACTTAATAATTAATAATAATTGATCTTTATTTAATTTATACAGTGAAGATTACATGCAATGTTGTTTTATATTTTATTAGCTACTTTATTCAATTTCTGTACCTGAAAATGGCATACATGAAAAACCTGAAAAGCTTTATTTATTTATTTATCTTTGCTTTTCTCCATTTTGATTAATTTGAGTAAAAATGTGTTTTCTTTACCAAGAAAGTGGCAAGACAAAAACCACTATTTTCTGTTTCAAACTTTCCCATAGCATCTTTAGGTTATAATAACATTAAAAATTCAAATCTAGATTTTGATTTTCAAAGATTTATTACAAAAACTTTTTTTTTTTTCTTTTTTATAAAATGCAATAATCCATTGAATCAATATAAAGTTATTTTTTCATATTGAAACTGTTGAAAATACACAACAAAGTAAGTTGATCCACATATATGACTGTTACAATACAGAAGGGTCGGAGACAGGAGATACGAAATAGATGTTGGAGACTGGAGACACTCACACACAGACTGGAAGCACATGAGGAGACTTGGAGACGCTAGAGACAGGTAAGTATATCGCTAGGAGTCATTGAGGTAAGAATGAGAGTGTGTGAGTGTCTTTTGAAGTGGTGCTGATTGGCGTGCTGATGAGGTGCAGATGCGTGTGATCAGTACTCTGGAGATGGAGTGTACTGTGACTGGTTGGTGTTGGAACCTGGCGTGTCTGTGACAGTACCCCCTCCCTCCACGGCCCGCTCCTGAGGGCCGAGGACCCCGACGTCGTGGTGGTCGTCCTCTTCCACGAGGGCAGGTCTGTCGGGATGGTTGGTGTGGAAGGTTTGAAGAAGGTTGGGGTCAAGGATGTCATCTCTAGGGATCCATGAGCGCTTCTCTGGGCGTAGCCCTCCCAGTCCACGAGGTACTCAAGAAGACCACCACAGCACTGGGAGTCCATGATCTCACGCACCTTGTAGGCTGCTCCGTCGTCCAGGGTGAGTGGAAGGGGGTTCGGCTGCTGCCACGCCAGGTCCTGTGGGAAGAGGAACAGAAGGGTGGTGAAGCTTGAGGAGTGACACATGGAATGTGGGGTGAATGCGGTATTGTGGAGGCAGTTGGAGCTGGTAGGTGACAGGGTTATCTGCTTGGTGATGGTAAACGGGCCAATGAACCTGGGGCTCAGCTTACGGCAGGGCAGACGCAGGCGGATGTCTTGGGTGGACAGCCAGACCTTCTGTCCAGGTTGGTAGTAGGGAGCATTGGAGTGACGAAGGTCTGCTGTCATCCTGCGTCTGCGCAGGGCTCGCTGCAGTTGGTGATGTGCTGAGTCCCAGACCCTCTCACTCTCTCGGAACCAGTAGTCGACAGATGGGATGTCAGAGGGTTCCCCAGACCAGGGGAACAGTGGGGTTGGTAGCCGAGCACGCACTGGAATGGAGTGAGTCGGTGGAAGGCTGGCATAGGGAGTTCTGTGCGTACTCAGCCCAACCCAGGTACTGGTTCCAAGAGTCCTGGTGGCCATGACAGAAGGTACGGAGGAAGCGTCCGATCTCCTGGATCTGCCTCTCAGTCTGCCCATTTGACTGAGGATGGTATCCCGGCGTGAGGCTGACGGTCACACCTAGGAGCATGAAGAAGGCCTTCCAAACCCGTGAGATGAGTTGGGGTCCTCTGTCAGAGACTATATCTTCTGGGATGCCAAAATACCTGAACACATGGTTGAATAGGAGTTCAGCTGTCTCCATGGCTGTGGGCAGTCCTCTCAGGGGAATCAAGTGGCAGGATTTTGAGAATCTGTCTACTACAACCAGGATGCAGGTGCAATTGTTGGAGGCTGGGAGGTGACCAGGAGTCGACTTGGAACGGGCAGAGGAAGGAGCTTGCCGGATGGAAGATGGCGAGGGCTCTTCGAGATGGCGCATTCCTTACAGCCCTGCACGCACCTTCTGACGTCGGCAGCCATGTTGGGCCACCAGAAGCGTTCCTTCAGCAACGAGAGGGTTTTATTGACCCCCGGGTGTCCAGTACCAAGTGATGTGTAGGCAGTGTGAATGAGGGGAGTGCGCCGTGCTCTGGTGGTGTATTGCAAGCCTGGTGGGCAACCCGGCGGAGTGTTGGCGGAGGCATTGGAGGAGGATACGGTCTCCTCAGACCAGGAGATGGGGCTGACAATAAGGTTCTCTGGGAGGATGGGTTCAGGATCTTCGGACTTCTCTTTTGGGGCGTGCAGGCGAGAGAGTGCATCAGCTTTCACGTTTTTAGTCCCAGGATGATAGGAAATTGTGAAGTTGAAACATGTGAAAAATAGAGCCCAGCATGCTTGTCTAGGGTTTAGTCTTTTGGCGGATCGTAGGTACTCAAGGTTCTTATGGTCAGTAAGGATGAGGGAGGGATGTTTGGCTCCCTCCAGCCAATGCCTCCACTCTTCCAGAGCTAGCCTGACAGCGAGGAGTTCCCTGTTGCCGATGTCGTAATTGACCTCCGCTGGGTTGAGCTTGCGGAGAAGAAGGCGCATGGATGGAGTCTACTTGGGGTCCCCTGCTGCAGGGACAACACCGCTCCAACTCCGGTGGTGGAGGCGTCCACTTCCACCACGAAGGGCAGGTCGGGATCAGGGTGGACGAGGAGAGGAGCAGTGGTGAAGGCCTCCTTGAGGGTGTTGAAGGCGTTGGTGGCTGCAGGGGTCCAGGACAGAGACTTGGGCTTATTGCGGAGAAGGTTGGTGAGTGGGTTGGAGATGGAGCTGTAGTTCTGGATGAAGCGTCGGTAGAAATTGGAGAACCTGAGGAAATGTTGGATTTCTTAGATGGTTGTGGGAGTAGGCCAGTTCTTGATAGCATCCACCTTCCTCTCGTCCATCCGGATGCCACTGCTGTCGATGTTATAGCCTAGGAATTGTACAGAGGGCCGATGGAAAGAGCATTTCTCAGCTTTTAGAAAGAGATGGAATTCTCTCAGGCGTCCCATGACCTCCACAATGTGGTGGCAATGTTCAGCTAGGCTCCGGGAGTAGATGAGGATGTCATCGATGTAGACCAAGACGAACTTGTGGAGGAACTCCCAGAGCACCTCATGAATGAAATTCTGGAATACGGAGGGGCGATGACCAGGGCATACGGCATAACAAGGTATTCATAGTGGCCGGTAGGTGTCACGCGAGCGGTCTTCCACTCGTCCTCCTCGCGTATCCGGATGAGGTTATGCAGCTGCGGAGGTCCAGTTTAGTGAATACAGTGGCACCACGGAGATGTTCCAGGGCCGATGGGAATAGAGGAAGGGGTAACGGAATTTGACAGTGATGTTATTGAGTGCTCGATAGTCAATACAGGGCCACAAGCCTCCGTCCTTTTTAGCCACGAAGAAGAAGCTGGAAGCAGCATGGGAAGTAGACGGCCGGATGTATCCTTGGGCTAGGGCCTCCTTGATGTATTCCTCCATGGCCTTCTCCTCCGGGATTGACAGGGGGTAAATCCTTCCCCTGGGCACTGACTCACCCGGAAGCAGATCGATGGCGCAGTCCCATGGCCGGTGAGGAGGCAGCTTGGAAGCTCGCTGAGGGCAGAAGACGTCGCTGAAGGGGGCGTAACATTCGGGAATCTCCACCGAGCGTTGTTCCACTGGACTCTCGATGGTGGTGGCGCAGACAGAGAGATGTTCAGGGAGAGGAGGTGACGGTACAGGAAGCTCGGGAAAACAGCTCGGGAAACAGGTCTCGCCCCACTTCAGGACTTCGCCGGTGTTCCAGGAGATGACTGGGTTGTGCTGCTCCAACCAGGGGCGCCCTAGTATCACGTCAGTGGTGGATTCCTCCAGAACCAGCAGATGTAATTGCTCCACATGGACGACGCCAACTTGCAATTGGATGGGGCCAGTACTTAGGCGCACATGTCTTCTGCATGGAGGTTTTCCCGTTACTGAGCGGATCTGGTAGGTGGTCAGCGTAGCCGTGGTCTTGATGTTAAGCTGATGGCAGAGGGCGCCGGAGATGGAATTGCCTACTGACCCAGAATCGAGGAGTGCAACAACTGGAATAGAGACATCAGCAGCAGTAAGGTTTACAACAGTGGTGAGGGGTTTCATCTTCTTAAAAGAGGGAATGACTGCACTCACCATGGGACGAGGAGGACGAATTGGGCATGCGGAGATTACATGCCCAGGAGAACCACAGTAGAGGCACAGATTCTGGGTCAGCCGCCTCTGCCGTTCAGATGGGGAGAGTCTGGAGCCTTCCAATAGCATGGGTTCGTGGGCTGGTTCTGGAGGGCTGACGGATTCTGGTCGGCGGGAAGCGAATGGAGAGTTGTATGAAACATTTGAGGCCGATGGAGTCCTCGTATGCAGCGAGATGCAACCGCACTCGAGGGTCCAGTCTTTGACGGTAGGTGGTTATAAGGACCTGTTCGTTCCAACCACTTGAAGCAGCAAGCGTTCTGAATTGCAAACGTAATCATTAACAGACATGGAGCCTTTTTTTAAATTGTAAATTTTCTCACCAATAGAAGAGTCTGAGGCAGGTTTTCGAACACTTCCCGGAAGTGGGCTACAAAACCGGAGTAGGATTGCGTGATTGGGTTGTTTTGTGACCAGATGGAATCGGCCCATTGTAGTGCTTTGCCTTGTAACTGTGAAATTATGAACGCTACCTTGGAGGTGTCGTGGGATAGCAGCGCGGTTGCATCTCCAGGACCAGCGAACATTGCAGGAGAAATCCGCTGCAATCCACCGCCGAACCAGAGAAGGGCGCCGTTTTGGCTAAGGGACTGGCGTGCATGGGAGGTGAAGGAGTGGGCACCGTGTTGACGGAGGTGATCGCCGGTGGTGAAGATGACGGATTAGAGGTGAGTGCTCGGCACAGAGCGTCAACGAGCTCTTGAAACGGGTCCTGGTGACTAATGCTGGTGTCTCGCGGTCTAGGTCCGGTCTTCTGTTACAATACAGAAGGGTCGGAGACAGGAGATACCGAAATAGATGTTTATTGAGACACACAGCAGAGATAACTGAAGTGCAAGTGAGTAAGTGATGGTTTGTAGGTGAATGGTATGATGAGAAGAGGTGATACTGTCCTTGTGTTGTAGCAGGTGAGAAGATCTTGACTGACGCTGGAGAATGGGGACGCTGGAGACTGGAGACACTCACACACAGACTGGAAGCACACAAGGAGACTTGGAGACGCTGAAGACAGGTAAGTATATCGCTAGGAGTCCTTGAGGTAAGCATGTAGGTATGTCTAGATGCGAACGAGACCGGACAGTGAATGAGAGTGTGTGTCTTTTGAAGTGGTGCTGACTGGCGTGCTGATGAGGTGCAGGTGCGAGTGATCAGTACTCTGGAGATGGAGTGCTCTGTGACTGGTTGGTGTTGGAACCTGGCCTGTCTGTGACAATGACAGCCTCTGAACTTGGTCAATACTAATATTATACACAGGCACTGGACTAAAAATACATTCAGTCATCGCTCCCAAATGAATTCATCGCTCCCAAATGAACAGGTCATCTTGTTAATGCTATAAATTATGTCTCCGTTTGTCATTACCGATTAAAGAGTATCTGGCGTCCCCACATCGGTTAAAATAAAAACAAACACATTTGCCGAGTACATTGGAATTGATTTCAACTATAGGGGTCCCTATACTGCAAACATTCAAATAGCAATCATGTTATGTTTTTTTTTCGCTTATTTTTTTTTATCAGATGTTTAGAATCAAAACTAGCAATGCCAGATTTGAGAATTAATCATTCTTGGTCAAATGGCTTTTAAAAACTGTTCATGATTCAATTTTGGGACCATGACAGAAGTTTGATGCTGTTGTGTGAGAACAAGCAACAGCAGGTGAGTGCCACATCCTCTTGAGGCAGGAACACACCAAGCCGACGCCGACAAACTAGTGGTGACAAAAGCAGACTGTGGGGTTGGCTCACGTCGGCAGGGTCTGGGTCCAAAGTTGGCCTGACACACCAAACCAACGCTTGACAGCCGGGCGGCCAAGTAGCACGTCCATTCTGCGCCTGCATAAGATGAAATGCCTTTCCGTACTAGCAGGTGGCAGTAGCTGAACAGCCAATCAGAACGGAAGACGAGCTCCGGCGCCGATTCAACATGTCGAATCGGCCGAAAAAAGATGACGAGGACCAACATCAGCCGACAGTGAGGAACACACTGAGAAAACCTGACAAAAACTGTCCGACGGTCGACCATCGGCTTGGTGTGTTCCTGCCTTTATGCCATTGCAAGGGTCCAGAAAGTGGATTCTGTGTTCAATCTGTTTTTACGGAGGAGATGATTGACCTCATTGTCAGCATGACCAACCTCCATGGGCACCACACAATGAGAAACTGGAGTTGTTGCACTTTGGTTCATAATAAATTATGTTCATAAATCTGATGCAGAGTAGAATCACTGAAGGATTTTAAGGTTTTAAACTGGCTTTACCATCAAGAAAAGACAAGCATTTCACACATAGGCTGTCCGTACTTCTCACCATCAAAAGGCAGCAGGTGCATAAATATACTTACTTTGTTTTTGTTTACTCCATGTAGTTCTGAGAGCTGAGGTGCATATTATGATTTTCTCAGACGCATCAAGGTAAGTGCGCAAAGGTCTCTCTCTCACTCTCTCTCTCACACACACACACACACTATAATATGCTGTTATACTCCATATAACTCCATATAAAAGCCAGAAATTAAGCTTTTTTTTTTTTTGCACAGGCCTATCTAAAGGGTTAATGGTGCCACCTGGTGATCAACTGTAAAATGACAAATTTTACCTCTTCCCAACAGGAAAACCACCATCAATCAAGAATACATGATTATATGGTGTCATGGCTTTGCAAAAATGTCATTATAATGGAAGTCCATGGGGCAAAAACAGCCACGAACAGTAAATGAGGGAGAAAAATTAAAATCTGATGCTGCACGAAAACTAACAATGCATCAAAACCAATAATGTTACTAATCTTTCACATGTCCAAGACTGTGATAAAAGGTAAAAAAATCCAGTCCACAATCACTTTTTATATTGAAAATAAGTCATTTTGTGTGTTTTCCCCAAATCAGTGACATCATTTATAAACTTGTCAATAAAAGAGTAAAAGTTTTTTTAAAACATTTAGTAGTTTTGATCAGGACTGAGGTTGATTAACAGATTTAAGCAAAAAAATTTGAAAAAAATATTTATCTGATACTGTCACAGACACGCCAGGTTCCAACATCACCCAATCACAGCACACTCAATCCCGGAGTACTAATCATCTGCACCTGCACCTCATCCACTCACTCATCACCACCAGCATATAACACACTCACACACATTCAGTCACTGTCCGGTCTCGTGCGCACATAGAATGCTATATGCTTACCTCTTGGACTCCATTGAAGCTACCTACCTGTCTCCTTCGTCTCCAAGTCTCCTCGTGTTGTTCCAGTTTGTGTGTGAGTGTCTCCAGTCATCCTCGTCAGCCATCTCTCCACCTCATCATCGTTCATCACTCCTGCAAACCAACAAAGGACAGTATCACTATTTATCATCACCTTCACTACTTACTACATTCATCTTCACTTACCTGCACTACCGTTCTGCTCTGCTGTGTGTGATAATAAAGTCCTGTTTACCGTTACCTCTGCCTCTGCCCAGTCTGTATTGTAACAGATACATTTTTACAGCAGTTTAATTTAGTGGATGTTTTCATCCACAAACATAACGAAAGGGTAGTAAATTTGCCCACAGTGTATTTTTGAGGTTTTGAAAATTTTCAAAGCATTTTCCCAAAATATGTATCAAAATAAGATTTGTCAAGATATGGCATGTGTTGTTTTAGTCACGTTATCATTAAATGACATTGGTGTCGTCTCTCATCGTCTATGCTGGTCCATGCTGGTCTTATGCTGGTCCTGGGCCAGCTTAGGACCAGCATGGACCAGCATTGGACCAGCATGGACCAGCTCAAACCAGCATACCAGCTCCAAAACCTACCTTAACCAGCATATGCTGGTTTTTTCAGCAGAGAAGATCTTCTTTTATTCTCGCCTTGACCACTTTATCAAGTACATCGCTTTAAGGGCTTATTGCCAGAGACAAATTTAATCTGACTCCATCAAACCTCTGACCAATGACAAATGCCATATGTATGCTTTTGCTGTTTGTTGTGCTATATGCTCTTTTAAATCACAGGATTCCTGCTGCCAAAGTTCAAATCCTGTGTCTTGTCTCAAAAGAGGGACAACTGAGTTCTACCATCATCAGTGCCTGATTCTTGTCGAGGTGTGAAGTGTTCGATGGATGAATTGCATATCTATGAACGGTGCAACACCATTTGATGGACCTTCTCATGCAGGGCTGAAAGGAGAACAAAGACTGAAGACTGACCAACTGCTATTGAAACAAGTCTGGACAAGAAGTCTGAAGATGACATCTACACACAACAGAAAGCATGTCTTCATGGACTGTGCCACCTTTGGACTCCATGATTGTGGCCAAGGAGGGATTTGTAAGATTGAAAATATCTAAAAGATATTTTAAAATGAACAAAGACATTTGCTTTACTGTTTCAACCCCTCTCTCTTGCTGCAAGTGCCATTTGGAAGTCAAAGAGGTGTTGATAGTGATCAAGCCCTGTAGGCCAAGATGTGTGTACATCGGGGTCTACAAATTGTCACACCTTTATTACAGTGGGGAAGTTTTAATTTTCTGATTGGTCAGTTTGAATGTCTCGCATTTGGGTTTCAGTCACATGGTCAAGGAAGGGATAAAAGAAGATTGTAACTGTTGCTCTGTCTCTTTTTATTCTCTGCCCCCTCTCTCTCTCTCTCTCTCTCTCTCTCTTTCTCTTTCTCTTTCACTCTCTCTATCTCTGTAACTTTTACATACATGCTGGCTATGATTAATGAGTATAAGATTTTATTGTCTCATGCATCTCTTTTGTAACTATTTTAAGTGTAACCATAACCAGATATTGTCATTAAATCCTTTCTATTACAAATGATGTGCTAACTAGTTTTGATTTGGTATTAACATTAATGTGCTCCAGATTGCAATATAATATCGTCACACTGTAGCAACGCTGTCCTACATATTTTGCTATTGTAACTGCGCTTATTTCCGTCGTTGGTATAAGTTGCAGTGGGTGGTAATAGAGAAGAAATGTACAGTTTTCTACCATCTTGCTGATAACGTTTCTTTAGTTGCTCGGCAACCTTACAGCCCTGAACCCCTGTAGGAGTTCCACCCTTACAGTTCTAACAGCACAGTACTGTGACACAAGGAAGAAAGCAATACAGGTTTGAACATACTGCCTTCATGCGCCAGATCACTTTCACTTTGACGATCCAGAGATGATCATAACTTCAGCTGAACATGGACCTGCTTGTGTTCTTTTTTGTCACTGTAATTCCAGTTATATCGAACGGTATGTACATTGTTTTTCTCTCTTCAAGTTAATTCTGAAGGCAAGGCAGATCGTTAATTATGTCCCATTTAAATCTCTGAAAACTTACAACATCTGTTAAAGTTTTGGACACATTTGACTGAATGTATGTTGCTCATGATCTTAAAAATAATTTTTGCTGTAGAGGCTTCTGCTTAAACGATTGAAATGAGGATGTGCCTGCATATGGATTTCTTTTCAAAATATTTTATTAATTTTCTTTTAAAATGTATTCTCTTTACCTCACTCTCAGAAAAAAGGTAGACAAGCTGTCACAGGCGTGGTACCTTTTCAAAAGGATCACCTTTTAGCTTATTTACCCCTAAAGGTGCATATTAATACTTAAAAATTGCATATTAGTACCTTAACGGTACATATTAGTAACATTTGAAAGGAACCGCCCCAGTGACAGATCTTGTACCTTTTTTTCTGAGAGTGTGAAGAAACACAATGCATGTGTTATGATTAGTAAATATTAAGAGCACCTTTAAATGAATCTCTCCTGCTTTACTCATCTTGATCAACATGATTTTGCTTTTTGCTTGTCTTAAGCTTTCAGCAGTTTTGTAGGTTGATTTACTTGAGATGATGATTATGAGATTTTCATACAGCTTTTATTCTGATTTATTTCTCTCATTTAATATATATACGTTTCTAATTAGAAGGCAGATTTTGGTGATCTCCGTGTCTGTGAAAAAGTGAAGCTGGTAATGCTGTTTTTGTTGTTTAATCCTCTGCAGAGATCTTGAATGATCTCTGTTAGTGTTTAAGTTCTGTTGGTATTTAAAAGATTTCAGTAGCAGCCAGTCATTTGACCATTTTTTTATTTATTTGTTTTTTTACACAGTGTAGTTGTCCATATATTTAAATATTTTATTTAAGTGAATGTGATTTTAACTGAAGGGGAAGCCGGAATGTGGATTACTTCCTTTAGAGATGCTTTTCATTTTTTTATAGTGATTTTTACCAACTTAATCAGAATCGGTTTGTCTGGGCTTCTACACAATATTTCTGTGGATGAGCTGAAGCAGATAGTAAAAGAAATGTTTAAATGCTTCCCATGATGCACCTCTTGAAGCTGAAGGTCCAGAGTGAGCAGAGCTGGAATCTAGACAATGAAATAAAAAAACTCAAATACAAGATGTTTACCTTTGATTAACATTGGTTTGGTGTCATGTTGAGGTGTGTCAGTCTGTGTTGTACTTTGATTTTTTTAATCATATTTCCTGGTTACCTGATTTGATCCACTGTTTACAACATGGTTTTTCTATAACAATAAAATTCTGCATGATTTTCTGTCAATGATTCATAAACACAGTTTGCTTGTGAAGTGCAAAAACAAAAATAGAATTTAATTTGACCCAGAAAATCATGGGAATTTGTACATTTGATTTAAAACTATTTGGGGCTGAGGCAAATCATTTTCAGTCCTCCTCTGCTGAGGAGGTTAAGAACAAATTAATGTGCATGCACACAAATTAAGTGCATTTTTTTCATGAGAAGTTCTCTTGTGCATATAAATACAAATATTATTAGAAATCATTATCGAATGAGACCCTTTGTTTAAGATAGTAGACGAGAGTGGTGTAGTCGAGAAGAATAAATGAATGAATTATTTCTTATTTTATTTTTTGTTTTGTTTTTGTTTTTGTATGTGGGTGTTCTTTTGAAAATCTAATAAAAAGTAAATAATAAAAAAAGAATAAATGAATGAATGAATGAGGCATTTATATAGAAGACCAAGATCAAAACCAAGACCAAGACCATTCAAGAGTGGAGTTAATGCAATAATTAAATGTGATGATTGAGCATTAGTGATTAACACCTGCTGTTAACAAGCTGAATCACTGAAGAAAAGAGTAACAAGAACAGAAAAAAAGAGAAACACAACAACTACAACTGACTTCCAGCCACAGCCTTAGATGAAATCAACTGAAGATAAAAGAAGACGTTAAAGTGTCATGAAACACCACCCCCACCACCACCCCACCCCTGTTTTAGCCTGGTCATTCACACCTCTGAGCTGAAAAAGTCTGAGTAAAAGGGTGTGTAAAACTCTGAAAAATTTGGAGTGTAGGAGGGGGTTGGGGTGGGGAGCACAGGCCTGCAACACAGACCTACAACACACTTATTATACAGAATAATGATCATTAATATATGAGCATGGAGAAAAATGACAAACTCCCAAGCACAAGGGAGAAATGCGCAAGAATATTTAGAAGGGCTGATAATATTTTCATTATATTTACGAGCACTACAGTCTTATGATAAATGACACATAGTTACTTTTTGTCCATTCTTCTTTGAATTTATTTTCGGTCTAAATCATTCTTATGTGTATCAGAATAATTGTGTCATTGCGATCAGACACCACCGTATCAGTGTCCAGTTTGCACATATATTTCATTTGAAGAAGACATGATGAAATATGTATGCATACGCTGTGCTGGTTCATGTTTGGTTCAGGAGAGTGTGTGAAATACGTCTATAAAAACTTTAAACATGGATACTTTATTCTATGTATGATCTAAAATCTATAATCCATGTGGCGGCGTTGTTAAACTCATCGTGGAGTTCCACACTGAAACCGATCATATATGCGCTCCGCGTGTATATCATAACAATCGTATTTTTCATATGTTCGTAATCAAACTCCAGTTCTGACTGCAATTATAATCTTATGCGTAGTGATTGGACTGAACGAGCTCTTTCTTATGAATAAATGCAGATTCGCCCCTGCAAGCCTATCTACACATGATGATTTATTGAAAATGTTTCATTGAAGACAAAAGGCATTAAATCTCTCAAGATCTCAGCAGAGGAGGATTAAACAACTCCACAAACAACATTACCAGCTTCACTTATTACCACTTTATTACCACTTTATTTTTTGTCATATGTCTCCAGAAACTCTTATTGAGAATCAACAGTTTGGTTGAAAATAATAGATTAATTTGAAGTCACCATTATATTGATCAGTGTTTGCTTTTGTTGGGCTTTTGACTTTTTAATATTAGCTTTTCTCTGGCTGCTGTAACTCTTTATAAGACACATTTGTTATGACAATCAGTAAGCTTTCAACAACACAATGTGCACAGAAAGTTTTTAACTACTGCATCATTCAGACATCAAGAAACAGCATATGAATGAACAATGGTGACAATCAACAAAATATCCAGATAAACTCTGAACATCAAAAACAAGCAACTAAAGTCACAACAAAAACAGCAAAAACAATAGTCATATGCATAATTTTCATATGCATAATTCATATGCATATATTTTTATGCCAGAATGCATGTTGGGAGTCATGGATGAGTTTTCAACTATGATGGTACACAGCATGCATTGCAGCATGAAGCTTTGTGTTGACTGTCTCCATTGTTGAAATTCATACACTAAATGATGAAGTAGTTCAAAACTCTCTGTGCACATTGTGTTTTTAAAAGAGCCCAGATTATCTGATTGTCACAACACTGCTGGATCTCATGCTGTAGAGTCACAGGGCCACTATACTCAAAACCATAAAATTACACATTAACCAGATGATCAGACCTTTAGACTCTGAAGGAGATCAGTGAATCATCACTTATTATCTCATTAAGGGGCCGTTTACATGACACCATTTTCAACTAAAAATGGAAAACATTTTATGCATTTTGCCCATTCATTTTACACAACAACGGCATTTGGAGGCCTAAAAACAAACTTTTGAAACTGTGTTTCAAAGTGCAAGTTTTTTTTAAAAAAATGATACCGTTATTATCTAGAATAATAATATGAAGGCAATAATGGTTGATTGCATAACCCATGCTTGCTGATGTTTCGTTCCAGCTCTATGAGTCCTCCCCTGATCTTTCCCTTGCCCTGTATCATGCTCTCTTTGGCTGTAGGTCATTGCCGATGTCATTTCCAGTCAAAACACATTGCAGGACTCTGAGTTGCAGATAGGTCCAGATATTTAGCATGCTAAATATCTCATGGGCATCAGCAGCAAATCAGTGCTTCTCTCAGATCATATCTTTGATAGCACACACTAAGTGTCACTCATGCGAATATGCCTCCCATTTCCAGCCATTTGTTGGCAATTTCCACAAAATTGTTGGCAGTGAAAATCAGGGCTAAAATCATGTACTATGCGCTTGGCATTAGGTAAAAGGAAAAAAATAGGGAGGACCTCAGTGCTTTCTCTCAAACTGAAGTACATCATTTTACATCATTTTTAGTTTCGACATCTAAAAATGTCATTATTTGTTTTTGACTATAAAACAAGCTTTATTTCACTTTTCCCCTTTCGATGGGAAAAAACACTGTTTTCAGGGTTGACTGTGCGCAGTCCTCTGGTCCTCTGGTTGCTCCTCTGGGATCTTCAGTGATTCTGCCCTGTTATGTTGATGAACCTTTATTAATGGAGGATCTGAAGGTGGAATGGAGAAGAAGAGACTCAGAGACTTTAGTTCATCTGTTTCAAGATGGGGAGAGTCAAGCAGAGTCCCAGCAGCAGGATTATCAAGATAGAGCTCATTTCTTTACTGAGAACATTAAAGATGGAAACTTCTCCCTCCGTCTGGACAATCTGAGAGCTGAAGATAAAGGAGAATACACATGTACAGTTCACTGTCAGCAGGAGTCTGGAGAGACTGAGATTCAAATTAAAGATGTTGGTGAGTCTGAACTAAAATGGATCTATGGAAATATTTTTGCTGTGATATTTACACTGTTTGTTCTTTCAGAGCGTTTGCTGGTCTCAGGATCAGATCGGTCCATATCTGCGTCTGTGGGTGAAGACGTCACTCTGAACTGCTCCGTAGACTCTCACATCACTTCTGAAGACTTTGAACAGGTTTCATGGAAGAAAACTGATGAAGAAGAAGACATTCTGGTTCTGGTCTACCAAGACAATGAGGCTTTACCAGAATCATCAGACGAGCGATACAGAGACAGAGTTGAGTTCTTCACTGCTGAAATCCCCAAAGGAAACTTCTCTCTCCGACTGAAGAGTGTCAGAACTGAGGATAAAGGAGTTTATATGTGTCAAGTGATTGCTGGAAGAGCTTCAGCCAATGCAACTGTAGTGCTGGAGAGACTGGGTGAGTCATAAATACACAAGTGTAATTTAGTTATTCATTTATGTACAGTTGTGTAGATTCCAAATTTGACAGCAAAGTGATTTTGATTTATTCCAATAAATACAACTGCCATTTTATATGCCATTAAATAAACAGCAAATAAATGACTGTAGAGCGACAGATCCTCTGAGATCAGATGACTTCACCAGTTAATAGCAGCACACATAGTTCAGGACAGTGATCTTCATGACAGACCCAGCAGGCACATGTTAGCTGAAATTTCAGTCACAAACATTTCAATCCCTCATTTCATTTCTTTTTCTTTTTTTCTTTTTAATTATATTAAATAAGCTTGATTGGTTGATTTGGTTAAATATGATTTGCTTTCTCAATTATCTTTTCAGTAATTAGTTTTTTTAGACAACTGCTTAGACTTATTTCTCAGTACTTTTTCAAAACTCTTCACACAGCTCTCTTCACCATTTTTCATCTTGGCACAGCAGTTAATTTCACATTATCTATTCTTTATTTAAAAGGGACAATGCACTTTAATTAACATAAGTACATAAAACGTGAAAAATCATATAAAAGCACATTCCAGCAAACATAGCCATAACCAGAGCATATTAACACAAACATAAAATGACTGTAAATATAAGGAGACAGAAACAAGCCACTACTCCAAATTATAAAAACATGTTTGGATATCCAATAATCACTGTTTTATCAATGCTGAAAAAACAGTAAAAAAAAAAGAAAAAATATTAATATTTCTTAATTATGTGGGTACAGTATTCTAGGTATGTGCTGCTCTATAAGGAAAGGCTGACTGCGAGCACTTCTTTTGTGTGTTATTGTACAATCCCCTCTAGTAATGCTTTATCGTATCTTAGGGACAAATTTGTGCAATATTAGGAACTTTGCACAATAATATCATTGTCCAATAACTGTGTGTTTGACAGGTTTCTCTGCTCTACACATAATAATGATGATTCTCTGTGTTTCTGCGTCTGGATCTGCTCTTCTGCTCTTCTGTCTGATCTACTGCAGATCAACTACTAAAGGTACAACTATAACAGGAACATATTCTGATTTACTGTGAATCAGTGCAAAATACATTTGAACCTAATAATAATAACCATCATCATAACAATTAATGTTTATTGAGTGTGTAAATCAAATGGCTGTTGCTGATTTCCTATGAAAATATTTACAGTTAGAAAAAGTCAATAAGTCAAAAGTTTGTTATAGATGACTAGTTTAATTCATTTCAGTTATCATTAGTTATTAATATTTTGACAAATAGATCACCAAGATGAGATAAGACATAAGTTATAAAACATTAAAGAAATTTCTGGTAGCAGCTGTTTAATTATTGTTGAATTAATATCATCAGATTTGGAGCGTCCTAAAGATTTGTGTTACTAGTAACTAAACTCAGGAAAACTATAGCGAAATCTAATACCTCTAGACAGATCGCTCATCAGTGTTGTGTACAGTAATGGGGTAAAAATATTGCTAGAAGACTCTGTTTTCTTTGTTTGAATATTTTTGTTAAGTGTGTTTTTATGGTTCAGATGGCATTAATCAGCGTCATTTTTTCTGATTCGTCACTGACTCTAGAATCATGAACAAACCGCTAGTGTTTACAGATGATTATGGTCATGTGTTTCTGACAACGTCCCAATAATCTGATCACAAAAAATTTGCACATGTATTTATTGTGATTAAAACAGCCGAGACAGAAGTTAATAGTGGGGTTAGTTTGTCTTAACATTTACCTCACATTTGAAATGAAATGTCTTTTCCTTCTCAGGTTTGATTGTGCAAAATTCTTTAAAACTTGGTTATCTAGGACGTTCAGTGGATTTGCCCTGTCATGTTCCTCCAAACTTACTAACTAAAGATCTTAAGGTGGAATGGAGAAAAAAGACTTAAAGGATCTGGTTCATCTGTATGAAGATGGTGAGAGTCGAGCAGAGAAACAGCACAAGGATTATCAAGATAGAGCTCATTTCTTTACTGAGCACATTAAACATGGAAACTTCTCCCTCCGTCTGAAGAAACTGAGAGCTGAAGATAAAGGAGAATACACATGTACAGTTCACAGCAAGAGGGATTTTGTGTTTTCAGCGAAGACAAATTTGGATCTGGGTAAGTAAACAGATAAAAACAAATCAAACTCGACTCTTAATAATTAATCAACAATACCATACACATTACAGTACAGGTTTTCAACTGGTTTCATTATTTAGTGTTTTAGTGATGCATCAATAATCCAGCGTTAGAGTCAGTTCTGGCAGGTCACGCTCGCATCAGCTGACTCCCAGGTGACTCCCGTCTACCTATAGGAATACGACGCCTATCACAGCTCCTCAGTATTATCAGAAGCTATTGCATTTGTCAGGAGCTAATTAAATGGCGAATTCGACAGGGGAAAAGCATCTTATTAGGAATTGTGTTTTCAGAAGCTAAGCTCCTTTTAATGCTCATTGTTTTAAACTATCAGGTATTAGCAACATGCTGTTGCTAAGGCTATCAGTGTTGCTAAGGCTTCCAGTCATTCACAGTAAAAATGTTTGTGCAAACTTTTGCGATCGTATTGGCAATGTGCGTTACTTATCTGTTGTCATTGGCAACCGGCTCGATAGCTGCGCACGCTTTCGTTTATATAGCAACATACATGGTCGGATCGCCTGTGTTTAGCGCTATACATAGCAGCTTCAAGCAGCTTTGCAGTAGAGACAGGAAAACAACGATTTATGGTGCAAACGGATTTTCTGCTGTGGCGCAGCCCATAGTAAACATCGTTCTTCTTAAAGCTATAATGCCATTGGAAAAACGCTCGTTCTTAAAACTATAGTCTCTTTTTGGAACAAGCTGTTCTTAAAGCTATATTTGCTATTGGAAAACGCTCGTTTTTAAAGCTGGAGAAACTCACGCTGTTCTTAAAGGTATCGTTGCTGGGTCATTATCACTATAAAGTGCCTTTTGGTGTCCTCAGAATTGCTCAGTCATCATGAATATAATGCAAAATAATGAAATTTTGAGGTTTTATTATAAATGGCCAAACATTTTAACACATACAAGTACATTGATAAATCTCTTGAAATGTTTTTTTTTTTTTTTCCTCATTTTCTTTGATTGGATGTATGCAGTTTTGGCATGTCCCAGACACTGTCATCTTCAACAATTAATCACTTTGCTAACTGAAGGTACACCATGTGTCCATTAAATGCAACATTTTGTTAAATGTCCACCCTGTCATTGTCATCAAGCCTTCTATGACAGGGTGGACATGGTACATGACAGGGTGGACATGTGCGTAGTTTTTGCCATGTTCTGATAATGTTTTCACTAGGGCTGTCCATTTAACGTGTTCATTTTGGTGTGATTAATTATGGAAAAAATAATATGTTGAAATTAACGCATTTAGTGCACCCTGGACTGGCCCAGACCAGTACGCCATCTTACATGGCATGCAGTTTCATAGTGATGGAAGATTATGTATGCCAACGACTCTCTGTGTGATGTAGCCTGTTAGAATGTAGTTAGAATGTGCCTAAATTCAAGATATGAAGATAAAAATGCCCGAATGGGGTTTTGTCTTATATTTATATCATTTGATATACAGGTGCTGGTCATATAATTAGAATATCATCAAAAGTTGATTTATTTGAATTACTGCAGCAATGCGGCGTGGCATGGAGTCGATCAGTCTGTGGCACTGTTCAGGTGTTATAAGAGCCCAGGTTGCTCTGATAGTGGCCTTCAGCTCTTCTGCATTGTTGGGTCTGGCATATCGCATCTTCCTCTTCACAATACCCTATGGGGTTAAGGTCAGGCGAGTTTACTGGCCAATTAAGAACAGGGATACCATGGTCCTTAAACCAGGTACTGGTAGCTTTGGCACTGTGTGCAGGTGCCAAGTCCTGTTGGAAAATGAAATCTGCATCTCCATGAAGTTGGTCAGCAGCAGGAAGCATGAAGTGCTCTAAAACTTCCTGGTATACGGCTGCGTTGACCTTGGACCTCAGAAAACACAGTGGACCAACACCAGCATGGCACCCCAAACCATCACTGACTGGGGAAACTTTACACTGGACCTCAAGCAACGTGGATTGTGTGCCTCTCCTCTCTTCCTCCAGACTCTGGGACCCTGATTTCCAAAGGAAATGCAAAATTTACTTTCATCAGAGAGCATAACTTTGGAGCACTCAGCAGCAGTCCAGTCCTTTTGTCTTTAGCCCAGGCAAGACGCTTCTGACGCTGTCTGTTGTTCAAGAGTGGCTTGACACAAGGAATGCAACAGATGAAACCCATGTCTTGTATACGTCTGTGTGTAGTGGTTCTTGAAGCACTGACTCCAGCTGCAGTCCACTCTTTATGAATCTCCCCACATTTTTGAATGGGTTTTGTTTATAATCCTCTCCAGGGTGCGGTTATCCCTATTGCTTGTACACTTTTTCTACCACATCTTTTCCTTCCCTTCGCCTCTCTATTAATGTGCTTGGACACAGAGCTCTGTGAACAGCCAGCCTCTTTGCAATGACCTTTGTGTCTTGCCCTCCTTGTGCAAGGTGTCAATGGTCGTCTTTTGGACAACTGTCAAGTCAGTAGTCTTCCCCATGATTGTGTAGCCTACAGAACTGGACTGAGAGACCATTTAAAGGCCTTTGCAGGTGTTTTGAGTTAATTAGCTGATTAGAGTGTGGCACCAGGTGTCTTCAATATTGAACCTTTTCACAATATTCTAATTTTCTGAGATATTGAATTTGGGATTTTCTTAGTTGTCTTTGTTGATTCCCCTGAATCAGACTATTCTTGAAATATGTGTGCATGTTAAATTATTGACATTAATTATATCTGCATATGTTGGTTCTGTTCTGTTTACCCTAGTGGGGGTTATTGCTGCTCTCCTGATCTTATCCATGCTAGGCTGCATGGATGCGCAGGGAGTTCTTGCCCAGAACAGAACCATACCACCAATACAAACTCAATGCAATTATCAATCATATTTGACGGTAGTGGTCCTGACAGAATTACATGTTTGAGTCAGGAGAACTCAAGATATTGAAGACATGTTACAGTGTTGTCAATTTATCACGTTATTCACAGCTGATTACCATAATGTTCAAAGTGTGGGTGTGAACATTTGCAATTATTTCAAACAAGATAATTATATAGGCTAGTATCTGATTATATTTGCAATCCTGAATATGTAGTTATAAATCTTAAGAAATGTATTATTACATTTATATAATCAGAGCTATAACTATATAATCAGGATAAAAAAGATTGAGATGTCATATACATGTTATCAAGACGTGTCTCTCTCTTACTCTCTGTTAACAAACATGAGTGTCAGTTACTGTAAGAACATTTGGTCAAGAAAAATAAGTCTGCATGATATCTACAGCAGTACAGTAAATGTGATTACTGTATGTAATAGTGCAACACTATTCTTACAGTATAATTTACAGTATTTGACAGTATCAACTCTACTGTCAAAACTGCATGGTCATAGCTTCATATTTTGATAAAATATACTTTATACACTGTAAAAATATTTTGTCAGGTGATCTAAAAATCTGCTTTATGCGGTTAAATCTAAATGAACTAATTTCATCAAATCAAATATAATATTTTGTGTGATTATTTATTATGACTGAATCAACCGGACTACATTAGATTGATTATTTTTTATGGGTTAAATAAAGTATAGATTCTTAAGGTAATAATTTGCACATTATCACTTTTTGCAGGATATGGAAATGACAGTATTTTTTTCTGATGTGACACTGGAAAAGTTTTCATTCAGCACTTCTGAGGCCCTGTCCCAAATGACACACTTGTGTCACGTGCAATGGCTGCCTCGTGCGTGTGTCCGTTAAGTCCATGAGACTGTAGGAGTATGATGTCTCTGTGGAACAAAAGTGGGCATTTCTGTATTTGTGGGTGTTTTCAAACTGGTGCGTTTATAAATCATGCAATGAAAATGATCCCCTTCACCCGACCCCACCTCTAAACCCTACCCACAGTTTGACATCGGCAACTCAGGTAACGCTCTCAAAAACGCCCCTCTGTTTATGTCCTCACCCACTGATCTGGTAACTCCTATTACTCTCCTGCAGAGACCTGTACTTGGACTGTAGGGTGTCCCATTTGTCATTTTAGCTTTCAGAAGGGTGCTCGCGGCGCCCGCTTTGATCGATATTAGCCCTCGAGCGCACTTTTGCACTGGTGCGGCTCCACAGCAGACTTCTTCCCGTCAGTCAAAGCGGCGTTACGTCATGAAAGTAGGAAGTGTTTAGGGTGCCATTTGGGACAGGGCCTAAGAGCAATTTGAAACATATCTTGGATTGTTTGTTATTGAATTATGCTAAAATTATAAAAACTGAAAAAAATATTTTTGTTGTATTTTGCATATTAAACCAAATAAATTAATTAATAGCAAGTTGTGAATGATGGACTAGCTGTTATGCAAGTGAGTTTTGTGCTAAAGTTTATTTTTCTTTTGTATTAATAGTTATTCTACATTAAAATATGTTTCTATTCCTTTATAGAGTTCTTTATGTCTGGTAATGTTGTTTCTCTGGGATCTTCAGTGGTTTTGCCCTGTCAGATTGACAAAAGCCTGTTACAGGAGAGTCTGAAGGTGGAATGGAGAAGAACAGACTCAGAGACTTTAGTTCATCTGTATGAAGATGGTGAGAGTCGAGCAGAGAAACAGCACAAGGATTATCACAAAAGAGCTCATTTCTCAAATAAGAAGATTAAAGATGGAAACTTCTCCTCCGTCTGAAAAAACTGAGAGCTGAAGATGAAGGGGTTTACAGATGTGAAGTTTACAGGGACCAGGATTGTGTGTTTTCAACTGATACAGAGTTGATACTGAGTAAGTGTAATAGAAAAGAGAAAAACAAAAAGAAACTGCTGCTGTTTTAGACCTGATCAGTATATGATTTTAATTAAGCAGTATAGTTACAATAAAAATATGATGCTTTTAAGTGATAAACATAATAGTCTGGGCTGGTCATATATTATTAATTATATACATAAAATGATTAAAATTAATTCAGCACCAACTACATCTGAACATGTATTTATATGCTTTATCAGCTGGAGCTGGGTTTGTACATGTGAGTATCTATGGAAAGTAAATTCCCACTAAATTAAAGAGAAGAAATCAAGAAATTATAATATAAAAGATATTAGCAGATAATATCAAAAAATCCCAATTTGTGGGAGGAATTATTGTGGTTTTGACCTGTGAGAGTCATGTCTGTTCTCAGCTCAAACTCAGTCTGTTCATTTGTAGTTTGGTAGTTGTAGATTTCTCCAGCAGATTCTCTTTCAGTAGTAAATAGTTCTAATTATTGTGTTAGTTCACAACATAATACCAGACAGAAATCCTCTTTCGCTTTACTTGAATTATTTTGCCAACTCATTCATGCTCATGCACACTCACTCTAGATAATAGTGCATGCTTACACAGAAAAGCCAGACCTCCATCACCCTGTCCACTGACTCTGTGTTTATGGTGTATAGTGTATCACTGCGCTGAAGATGTACCGTTAAACTGGTCCCCTATAGTCTCACATGACTACAACTTTGACTAAACCACAAAAGGCCTGGTCCATAATGAAGCTTATTCTGACCAAGAACTGCCCTTTAAAACATGAAGAGCCGTCTGAATAACATGTACAGTAACTAATCACAGTTACTTTTATTCATACATGCTGTTCTGAGATGCATTATTATGTAAGTTTATTAATGCCAATGTTTTTGAAATAAAAAGCTTGTTGAAAAAAATATGCATTGCAATAACCGTGCTTGCATTTTGATGCATTGTATTTTTATAGTCTGAAATTCAACATGGTCGTATATTTAAGCTGTGAATATTTCAATTCAAAACATTTCACCCATTTTTTCATTATTAAAAATTCGAAGATTCATATTCACCTTTCAGATTTCACTCCCAAAATATTCATTCTGTTTAAAAATACAACCTATAATTGTCACATGTGTCCTGGATCTGTGTTCTGTTCACATGGACTCCATTTCCCACAATCCCCCACCTAGGAAACAATCTTGCACTCACACCTGTTTCCCATCAGTGACCCTTTATAAGACACACACACACACACACACACACACACACAGACAGACGAGTATTGTTTCTGCCTTGTTTTTCCTGTGTATTTCCATCTGTTCCTTGTTCTGCCTAGCCTAACCTGTGTTTTTGACCCTGGACTGATTTCTTGTTCGAATTTTTGTGGAAAATAGTCATTTAGAGACTCAAGATACAAGCATCACAAGTACAGAGCAGAAAATAAGTACAGACTTTTTCATATAACTCAGAAAATGAAGCAAATGAATCAGTTCTGGCTGTAGATATCTAGTTTAACTGCTACTAAAGTGCCTTGAACAAACTGATTATCTTTCAAAGATATGATGTCATCAACCTAACAAACTTTACATGAACTGAATCCAGAGATTTTCTTCAAAAGTGCTTTGATGAGGATTTTCTCAGACGGGCTGGTTAAAAAAAAAAAAAAAAAAACATACTACACACAAAATTAGATAACATTTTCTCAGGTCTTTTGAATCTGATTGGCTATCTTTGCACAACTTCCAGAAGTGAGAACGCACAGGATAAGAGGATGTGAATGTTTGATGATCAGTCTGTGTGAGGATCAGACCTCAGTTCTCTCTCTGCTGAAATAACACGTAATGAGGTCCTTGAACCCTACCCCTTAATACATGTTTGGGCTTTTAATGCAATTTTTAGGGCTGTTTAATGAAAAAAAAACACAAAATATGCCTCACTTATTTTTAACTTATTTCACATAAATGTTTCATTTACAGTATTCTTTGTGAATCCTTCTCATCACACACCTGTTCCTCTGGGATCTTCAGTGATTCTGCCCTGTTATAATGATGAACCCTCTACAATGGACGGTCTGAATGTGGAATGGAGAAAAAAGACTTAGAGGATCTGGTTCATCTGTATGAAGATGGTGAGAGTCGAGCAGAGAAACAGAACAAGGATTATCAAGATAGAGCTCATTTCTTTACTGATCAGATTCAACACAGAAACTTCTCCCTCCGTCTGGACAATATGAGAGCTGAAGATGAAGGAGAATACACATGTACAGTTCACAGTGGATTATCTCAGGATCAGAGGGAATTTTCAACCGAGATAAATGTGGTACTGAGACTACTGGGTAAGTCAACAGAAAAGAAAACTCTTCTGTCCTTAATCAGTACACAAAAAAATGGTGCTAAATAGCACCAGCAGTGGTTCATTGGATCAGAGGGGAACCTCTTTAAATGTTATATAACACTTATCTTTAAAGGTGATATACAGCACCTTTGTCATATGGTGCTATGTAGAACCATAAGAGGTGCCATAAAGCACCAGCAGTGTTTCTTTGGCTCGTCATCATAGGGTGCTCTATAGCACCTATTCTTAAAGAAGCTTTCTAGCACATTTATCAAATTAGAGGTGCCATATATTGTTGTTTTTTGAGCTAGCAGGGCCCATTATCATGCCAGATACTACTATAGATGAGTCCATATGCTTCTAAATGACACTTTTACTTAAAAGATGAATGATAATTAATAATTTCTTACCAAATCATGACTTTAGAGATTCAAAATCCTGTACTAAATGCTTACTGAGAAACAAAATACTTTACACTTTCAAAACCTTTTAATTTATTTCTTTCAGCAGCAAATGAACTCAGTGCTGACAAGTCAGGAATATACATGTACAACATCACATTATACTCCCCTTTTATACACATACAAAATCTTGAAATATGTACATTTTTGAAGAAGACAATAATCCTGTTTTTACATACATTATTTACTTCATTTGGAAAATATATAGTCTTTTAATAAGATTAGATAAGATAAGATAGTGTCTAAAGGCTGGGGAGGATCATCCCATGCAGTATGACCACATTGTGCTCATGTTGGATGGTCAGTTAATCACGGAGGAGAGCGAGGACATCTCAGTGGCACTGGGCCTCCTCCTGGGTGTATATTTTGTGTTTGGAATCCAATCCAGTATCCTAAAGGACTGAAAAAGACAGTGACCTTTTTGGAATGTGTTTTGAAATTGAAGGATGCAGTCGGACTTCCTGTCACTGTAAAATGAGTGTACAACTCAATCTGTGAGTAGACTTTCGGAGTCCATATTCTCTCTTGCTTTCTTTCTTCCAGTTTTAGTTCCAGTTTCTATATTGTTTTTGAAATCCTGAAGGACTTACAAAAATGTTAGTGCGCTGTTGACAGTGAAAGATACTGCAGGACTTCAGAGTATAACTCAGTCTGCAAGTGGTTGTATTTGCAATTTTCAATAATTTCACTCACTCATTAATCTAATGTTAAAAAGACTATAGATTTTCCAAATAAAGTACACACAGAAGGAGGCCCAGTGCCATTGAGATGTCCTCGCTCTCCTCTGTGATTAACTGGACGTCCAACATGAGCACAATGTGGTCATACTGCATGCGATGACCCTCTTATCTTATCTTATCTGGTCTGAGCATGGCCCTGGAGGAGAGGAAATATAGCATTAACCATCTTCACATATTAATTTTATATTAATTCACATATTATTAATAATAAGGTAAATCTTATAAGTTAAATTAATTAATGGTGCTTGTCTCTGGCAAAGCATCATTAGTGTTCTCTTGCATACTTATTCCACACAAAAGTTTGGCACACTACTCCTCCCGCAGCGTTTGTCATAGACCCATGAATGAGGTGTCAAATCGACCGGCTCTTTGAGGAGAGGTGTGCTATGACTTTTCTAAGCGATCAGACCAACGAGGTTTGCACAGTGGACGAAAAAGCGGCCAAAAAAGTCCCATTGACTTACATTGAAAAATTCAATTTTTCCGTCATTTACTGAACATTCCGTCAGTCTCAACTGTCACTTTCACTCACACACACACACACACACACACGCACACACACACACACACGCACACACACACACACACACAGGGCCTGAGGAACCCTTTCTCTCGCTGTCTTTCACTCATTTGACATCTTATCAAGCAGACAATAAGTAATGACCTAAAATCTACATCATAGCCACGCCCTAGCAACCACTTAGAGCACCCTAGCAACCACCCCATAGACTTAACATTGAAAATAGATGAGAGGGATAAAATAAATCAGCATTATAGAGACATGTAGGTTTGGCTCTTTTGATTTGAGCAGACATGCAGTCTATTAGTTTAAGCCTGATAACTGTCTAGCCATGCCCTAGCAACCATTAAGAGCACCCTAGCAACACAAACCCAAAGAAGGATATCTTCAAATCTAAACATCATAGGCTTGGTTTATATCATTCATACTGACAAGCAGCCTTTGGAGTATCATCACTGGCAGCTGCCAAGCCACTCCCTAGCAACCAAACAGAGTACCCTAGCAACTGTTCAGCAAGACCTATATCTCTGCATCAGAACATCGTACAGACATGGCGGTTGGCTCTTTTGACTCATGCTAGCAAACAGGACTTCCAACATTCTACACATGCTAGCAGTGAATAGCCACATGCTAATAGTGATTAGCTAAGTGCTAAACCAGGTTAAAAATGCTAAGAACTTTATAAAACTCCATAGAAACCATCTGTGACAACTACCAACCACATAACAATACCCTAACAACCACCCAGGTTACCATAGTAACCACCTAGCAACCGCCCAGAGCACCCTAGCAACCGCCTAGCAACACCTTAGCAACCACCCCAAGTACCTTAGCAACTGCCTAGCAACATCCTAGCAACCACCCAGGTTACCATAGCAACTGACTAGCAACCGCTCAGAACACCCTAGCAACCACCCAGAACACCTTAGCAATTGCCTAGAAACACCCTAGAAAACGAGCCACTGCAAGCACCATTCACATTTTCTTCAGGAAATGTACATTGTAGTTTTTAACTACTGTTGTACAACGCTCAAATACTTTTGGCCATTAACTAAAAAATGAATGTAATTTTCTCTTCACATTAAGAGGATAGTTTGTGTAGACCAACAACAAACAAACAAAAACAAAAACTAATGTTAGCATTGAAATCATTTGCATAACAAGATGTGCAATAAGTGCAGTGCTTTGATTATATTGTGCTTCACACACTGTTCATGGCTCACCTCAACTTCAACCCCGGGTCCACCTTGAACAGTGCAGGCAAGAGCAGAATAGCTGCTTCCAACTGTAGGCCTTTAAACAAAATAACATCATTATGTTAACATAACATGGGGGATGCTTTTACCCAATACTTTTTTTTTTTGTTTTTTAAACATTCATTACTGTGTTTAAAGCCCAAAGTATAGTTCGGTTTTTACGCGTACTCTTAGTCAAACGCACAGCCTTGCAAACTATACTTCATTTGACTCGTACGCGTAGACAGGCATTCGCTCCCTACATAACAGTTACAAAATCTCATAGAAGTCCTGTAAGCACAGCGGAAAGGCTAGCCGTGACTACTTTAACTACAAAGGGACACACTCGATAATGGCGGCTTGTGACTCTCACTACCGTTTTACTATGGTAGACGTGGGAGCCTATGGTCGTCAAAGTGACGGTGGTGTCTTCAAAGAGAGCGCCTTTGGATCCAGACTCCTGGAGGAAGCTAGGAATATCAAGCCAACTACTCTGCCAGACACTGATGTCACGGCCCCCTTTTCGTGAAAAGCGGAACAATGGCTATGGAGTTCAAAAAAAAATTTTTCAGAAAATTCAAAATGGAGGGAAAATTTTCATGATAGAAAATGACGTCATGTGGTGCAATTAAATCGCCTTGAGCCAAGGAATTCTGTTTCTAGCCCTTATGGTTAAAAAGTTATTAGCATAAATGTGAGTGCAAATTTGGACAGTTGGTGGCGCTAGAGTGATTGGAGATGGAGACATCATATCGTTCCACATCCATAAGACCTTCTGTTCATCTTCAGAACACAAATTAAGATATTTTTGATGAAGTCTGAGAGGTTTCTGTCCCTCCATAGCGATCCAACGCAACTACCACTTTCAAGGTCCAGAAAGGTAGGAATGACATCATTAAAGTAATCCATGTGACTCAGTGGTTTAACCTCAGTTTTATGAAACAACGCTGAGTGTTTTGTTTGCACAAAAAACATAATTTACCACTTTACGAAAATATTGATCTGCAACGCACGTTCATGAGAGCTTCACAACGCATGCATTTTGTGTTCACGCATAATAATATGCTTTGGATAATATTTTATAAATATAGTGGTAAATTATGTTTTTGCACAAACAAAGCACTCATTTTGCTTCATAAAACTGAGGTTAAACCACTGGAGTCACATGGATTACTTTAATGATGTCTGTGACGAGCAGACCGGGCGAGCCGAGAGGGAACGGCGCGAGGCCTCGAATCTCTAAAGCATTACTTTTGTTTTGTTCTTTGTTTATTTAATATTAAAGTTATGTTGAATGTTCGCTGGTTCCCGCCTCCTTCTTCCCGTATATACGAACTGTGTTACATTGGTGCCGAAACCCGGGAGGAAGGAGGGACATGCTGTCGGAGAGCCCTCGCTGCTGAGGGGGATCGCGGTGCTGAGGAGGTCGGGCAGCGCGGGAGTGTGAAGACCGCGAGTGGCTGCCTGAGGCGGTGGTGCTGGAAGCGAGTATACATCGGGTGGGATTGAGAGCTCGCTGCCGTGCTCCTGGGACGAGGTGGGGTAGCCGCCGTCCGAGAGGGAGAGGAGGAGTCGCCGCCGTTCGCCGTGGGCCGGAGCCTGCTGCCGTCCTCCATGAAGGGGAGGAGCAGGGAACGGGGGACTCTCTGCCGGCTGCTCTCAGCCGGAGGAGCCATCGCCGGCCGCCAGGGGCGGAGGAGGATCGAGCCGTCCACCGAGCGTCAGTACCATTGCATGGCACCACGAGGAAGAGCCTCTCGGCTGGCTGAGGACCGAGTGGCAGTGTGTACAGGAACCGGACCAAGAATTTTTTATTTTTGCCCTCTCTTCCCTCTCTCGTCTGTCATTCCCTGTGCTTCCGTCTCCTTTTCTCTCGTCTCGTCTCGTCTGTCCTTACCCCCAGGTGCTGCGGCCGCCAAGACTGGCCCCGGGGGGAGTAAAGCGCAGTCTCGGGAGTACCCCCCAGCCTGCAAGGGACGATGGGGGTATGTGACGAGCAGGGCGGGCGAGCCGCGAGGGAACGGCACGAGGCCGGTGACGCGAGTGATAACGAGCGTCAGCTGCGCGTTGCACCGGCCTCGAATCTCTCACGGAGGAGCTCCGGAAGCATAAAAGGGGAGCGACGACAGTGAAAGACGAGAGAGGACCAGGCCTGGACTTTATTTTATGGTTTTATTATGTTTGTGTGGCCGGCAGACAGCCGTGAGGGTCTGCCGGCATTACTTTCGTTTTGTTCTTTGTTTATTTAATATTAAAGTTATGTTGAATGTTCGCGGTTCCGCCTCCTTCTTCCCGTATATATGAACTGTGTTACAATGTCTTTCCTAACTTTCTGGACCTTGAAACTGGTAGTTGCATTGGATCTCTATGGAGGGACAGAAACCTCTCAGACTAGGGCTGTTAATGATAATATAGACGATTATAGTGTACAAAATAAGAGTCTGTGTTTACGTAATATATGTGTGTTTGTTCTGTGTATAATTATTATGTATATATAAATAAACATACATTCATGTATATATTTAAGAAAAAATATCTTATATTTCTATGAAAAGTATTTACATTTATATATTATATAAAAATATAAATATATATATATATTTATACATACATGCATATATTTCTTAAATATATACATGTATGTGTGTGTATTTATATATACATAATACTTATACACAGAACAAACACACATATATTACGTAAACACAGACTCTTATTTTGTACACGATAATCACGATTATCGTTGAACAGCCCTATCTCAGACTTTATAAAAATATTGTAATTTGTGTTCAAGATGAATGAAGGTCTTATGGATGTGGAACGACAAGAGGGTGAGTCATTTTGGGTGAACTAACCCTTTAAAGGTAATTTACCCTTGCACAAATCAAAGTGAACCAAGCAATTCTCAAACAACACAACTGGACATTCATACAACTACACATTCGTACTAGACATACACATACAAAGTAAATCAAAGGGGTTTCGAACAAGCCAGGTTGATGATGTATATCATACCCAGAAGCAGGGCACAAGCTGATGTAACTGAAGTCAGTTGATTCAGAACTTTAACTCCCTCGATGTCAGCAGATGTTCATGAAGTTCTCCCCCTCCTTCTGAATAATGAACATGGTGAGCTGCTCCTCAATCATCTGTCTGGTTATCCTAAAATAGTGAACATAGTTCCATTGCCTTTTGTCAGCATAACTACAAAATACACAAATTTAGACTTTTTTTCTGAAAAATAAATCAAAATAGAATATTCTTACGTTCAACTCAGAAGGTCCTCCTTGATGAGGTCTTCAGGACTTTCTCTCAGGAAAAAGATAAGGGCCTTCAGGACACACTTCTCAGGTGAATGTTTTCAGTCTGTGATAAAGCAATTGTGATTATTTTTCTTATTTAAAAAAAAATCTGAATAATCTGTAATAGGGAATCTGATTTTGCAGATATCTGATAGCAAAGGACAAGAAAATATAAAAATTTACAGAACTAAAATAATTTGTATTAATGACTGGAAATACATCTGAATCAGTCATTGGTTTCATTTATAATTTAGTCTGAAAATAAAACATGCATCAACAAATCATAAATTATCTTTACACCCTAATAAATTTAATCATTCTTGATTAAAGGGATATTTCACCCAAAAATGAAAATGAGCTGTTAATTTACTCACCCTCAGGCCGTTCATGGTGACTTGTAGGTGACTTTTTTTCTTCAGTAGAACAATAAAGAGATTTTTAGCTGGAACTGTGATCCTCTGTGATTCATATAAGTCAATGGCTACTGCCACTGTGAGAATAAGAAAAATTGTGCAAAACAGATATTTTTTTTAAAAAGTCACATGCATTTGAGATGGCATAAAAGGGAGTTGATGAATATTTTGGTTGGATTATTCCAAGTCTAAAGTTTGTTAATGAGGATAACATGCAAGTCAATAAACAACATTAGATGGATTTTACTCAAACATGTCCAACATTAGTAATTCATATTATCTATTAACAATTATAGCCGTTTTTATAGAAATTACTTACCATGTTATTGCAAAGTGTCCTTAGTCGTCAAACAACATTGAATAGCTTTAGATCCTAAACGGAGAAGAAATTTGCAGTATTTATAAGTGGAAAAAAAATTGTTTGCTGCAGTTCAAGTAATTAATTAGTTGTGTAAATACTCTACTATTTCTACTAAAAAAAAATCATGATTTCTACTAAAAAACCCTAACATATTTTCCCTGGACGAAGCAAAACACCTCGATCTAGGCAAATGAAGCTAGCCTTAAGTAATTTGTCTTTACTTACAGACTTTCTTCATCATTTTGGTCAAACAAATAAATGGATAAATCAGAGCTAACGTGACAAAGACAAATAAAAGAACAAACAAACATTACTTTAAAAACTAAATATTATAATGTGAGAATCCAACTTACACCTTGGGGGCAAAAAGGTTGAGAACCAGGTTATCTTCAGAAAATACAATATACTTTAATGTTGTTTTTTAATCCTTTCCCCAACTAAACTCAGAGAATAAGAGAGGGTTGGAGAAGCTTTAAAGAACTATACAGAGGCTTAACAGGTTCTTTGTATGGCAGTGGTGTTATATATCACCTCAACCACCGCAAAGAACCGCTGAAGAACGCCTTGGTTACGTATGTAACCTTAGTTCCCTGAATAGGAGCAGACGCTGCGTCAGCGCTTTGGGAACGCCTCTGCGTGATGTCATCTTGAAGCACGTATGCAATCAGTCCAATAGAGTGACGGAATGTCATAGGCGGTGACATCACCGACCAGGAAACTATAAAGCCTACCCGAAAACACATTCATTCAGCTTCTGAATACTGAAGCAAGTCGCCACGGGCATGCCGGGAGTATGGCAAGGCGACGCGGCGTCTCGTTCCTATTCAGGGAACTAAGGTTACATACGTAACCGAGACGTTTTCCTTTCAAGGGAACTCGCGCGCCAAGCGCTTTGGGAACGAATGCCCACGTCGCCATGCGAGCAAGTGACCGTCCGTGTGAAAGAAACACGCTGGGACGATAGCACCTGCGCCCCTGGAGTGGAGCTTAGGTCTAGCTCCTAGAACCTAACGAAGTGTGCGGTGAGGACCAGCCCGCCGCATCACAAACTTCCTGAAGAGATACTCCTGATAGCAAAGCTTTAGAGGCAGCCATACTCCTAGTAGAATGGGCTCGGACAGCCAAAGGTGAAGGCTGACCGGCCGACTCGTAGAGCAAGTGAGATAGCCTCAACCACCCACTTGCTCATTCTCTGCTTTGATGCAGGGTGACCTTTCCTAGGAGACCCGAACAGACAAACAGTTGGTCAGATTTTCTCCACAGGGCAGCTCTGTGGACATAGGCATCAAGAGCCCTAACAGGGCACAGCAGATTGCTTTTCCTGGTCTGACGTCTGAAAGGGAGGAGGACAAAAGGCCTGCAGAACTATGGGCCTCACAGGATTAGTGAGGACCTTAGGAATATACCCTGGCCTGGGATGCAGAAAAGCTTTGACCATGCCAGGAGCAAATTCCAAGCACGAAGGAGAAACCGAAGGGATTGAATGTCTCCAATTCTCTTGAGAGACGAGATAGCAAGAAGGAAGATAGTTTTAAGCGTGAGAAACTTCTCGAACTTCTTCGATGGGCTCGAAGGGAGCCAGAGAGAGGCCTTGTAACACAACGGCCAGATCCCAAGCCGGTACCCTCGTGCGAACCACAGGTCTGAGTCTCAAAGTGCCACGGAGGAAACTTGAGTGATAAGTGGGTGTCTCCCAAAGATACCCCACTCAAAGGAGCGTGGTAAGCAGCTAAGGCCGCCACGTAAACCTTTATTGTGGAGGGGGATAGCCCTGAAGAAAACCTTTCCTGCAGGAAGTCCAGCACCACGCCAACGGGCAGTTAACTGGGTCCCACCGTGATTTTCACACCAAGAAGTGAATAATTTCCACTTCAAAGCGTAGAGTTTCCTCGTGGAGGGAGCTCTGGATTGGAGGATGGCCTCAACAACCTCAGTTGAGAGACCTGAACTTATGAGCTGGGCCCCTCAGAGGCCAAGCCCACAGTTTCCATAACTCCGGGCGGGGTGCAGTATCAGACCACCCGCCTGAGAGAGAAGGTCCTTCCTGACCGGAATCTCCATTGGAGAGCCGTCCAACAGAGATATCAGGTCCGAAAACCATACTGGCCGGCCAGAAGCGGGCTACTAACAACAGACGGACCCGTCCCGGCGAACTCTCGCCAGAACTCCGGGAGCAGCGCAATCGGGGAAATGCGTGACAGCCGCAGCCTCGCCACGGCTGCACCATAGCATCCAGCCCAAGAGGTGCTGGGCTTGTCATGGAGAACCAAAGGGCAGTGAGTCGTCTCTCGAGACGCAAGCAAATCCACCTCGGCTCTGCCGAAATTCTCCCAAAGGAGCTTCACCACCTCGGGGTGAAGTCTCCATTCCCCGGGCCTCGGCCCCTGCCTCGACAGGATGTCTGCTCCCACATTGAGGTACCCCGGGATATAAACTGCCTTGAGAGAGCAGCTTCCCCTGGGCCCACAGGAGGATCTGATGAGCCAGCTTGTAGAGCGGGCGCGACCTCAGACCCCCCTGGTGATTGATATACGAGACCACCGACGTATTGTCTGAGCGAACTAGCACATGATGGTCCCTGAGGTCTGGAAGGAAGTGCTTCAGGGCCTGAAACACCGCCAGCATCTCCAGGCAATTTATGTGCCAGGAGAGATGATGGTCCTGCCACAGACCTCGAGCAGAGCGACCACTCATGATCGCCCCCCAGCCGGTGAGGGACGCGTCTGTCGTTAGCGTGAGGCGATGACCAGGAGCTCCCAACACCGGTCCCTGGGACAGAAACCAAGGCTGTTTCCATATGACTAGGGCACGGAGGCAGCGCCGCGTGACCCTGATCACACGAAAGGATTCCTCGGTGAGAACCCCTTGGTTTTGAGCCACCACTGCAATGGCCTCATGTTCAGCAGGCCAAAGGGGATCACGTTGGACGCTGCTGCCATGAGACCTAACAGACTCTGGAACTGTTTCACAGTGAGTGACTGGCCTAGCCTTATGTTCGAGGCGGTCGAGAGAATCGATGTTATGCGAGCAGGAGATAGACGAGCACGCATGACAGTCGAATCCCACACCACGCCTAGATAAGTGGTCCTCTGAGCTGGAGAAAGCACACTTTTCTTCGCGTTTAGTCTCAACCCCAACCTTCTCATGTGAGCCGAGAACAACATCTCGATGTTGAACGCCATCTGCTCTGATTGAGCCAGAATCAACCAATCGCCTATGTAGTTCAGGATGCGGATGCCCTGCATACGCAAGGGCGTCAGTGCGGCGTCTACACATTTGGTGAAGGTGCGGGTGACAGAGCTAGGCGAAGGAAGAACCCGATATTGGTATGCTTCGCCCCGAAAGCAAAACCTCAGGAACTTCCTGTGTTGAGGGAGGATGGATACATGGAAGTATGCGTCCTTTAGATCTATCGTGACAAACCAGTCCTCGGACCTGATTTGTGACACGATGTGTTTGATGGTGAGCATCTTGAACTTGAGCTTGGCTACTGTTCGATTTAGCTGACGTAGATATAATATCGGACGTAATCCCCATCCTTTTTGGAACAATGAAGTAGCGGCTGTAAAATCCTGACTCCCTGCTGGGAGGAGGGACCCTTTCTATAGCCTCCTTTCGCAGCAGAGTCTCTACTTCCCTGCGCCAACACCAGAGCCTGCTCGGGGCCCACCACTGTGGGCAGGACCCCGCTGAAACGGGGTGGGCGTGACCTGAACTGAATGGCGTACCCCTTTTCTATCGTGTGCAGGACCCACTGAGATATGTTTGACAGAGACTTCCATTCTGTTAGAAAATCTACTAAGGAACCAGCCTCTCGAGGCTGGCCTCTGGTGTAATAAGGGCAGCCAACGCAGTGCCCTGAAGCGGCACCCGGCAGGGAACGACTGGCTGGGCTGCCCGAAGGGCGCAAGCCACCCTCGGATGACTCGCGGGAACTACTGCGCCCGGCATGGCGGCGGGGTTGGCAGAGCGCCCCTGAGGGCACCGAAGGCAGGCGGGCACCGATGGAAGAGGTGAACGCCGTCTGACTTCGGAGGACCGGCGTCAGGATTTCTTAGGCGAAGCCCTCTTAGCGGCAATGACGGTCCTCAGATCGACTTTGCCCTTCGAGGACTTCGTCTGAGAGCAATGCCCGACTCCCAGCTCCTAGGAGGAGTACGGGTGGCAACGCTCTGCTTCTGTTGTTGTCTGTGTGAAGAGCTTGTACTGCTTGGGCTGCTCCGCCCAGCAGCCGCAGAGACTTGGGGACGGCCGGGAAGAAACTGCTGCAACGCTGCAGCCTGCTTCTTCGACTCCAAAAACCTCTCGGTGACGGAAGAAATAGCATCACCGAAGAGGCCGGAGGGATTTAGTGGGGCGTCAAGGAGAAACGTCTTGTCACGGTCTTTAATATCTGTAAGATTGAGCCAAAGATGCCTCTCCGTGGCCACCAGGGCTGCCATAGAGCGGCCGATGGATTTGGCCGTCTCCTTGGTGGCACGGAGGGCAAGATCGGCAGACTGACGCAACTCCTGAATCACTTCCGCACCCACTTCATCACTCTCACCCAAGTCTCTTAGCAGGTCGGCTTGGTATGCTTGCAGAATGGACATAGTGTGCAAGCACGCCGCAGCCTGACCTGCAGCCGAGTACGCTTTGCCCACCAAAGCAGATGTAGTTTTTAGGGGCTTGGTGGGCAGTGTCGGGGCTTTCAAAGACGATGCCGCTTGGGGAGAGAGATGGCTCGCGAGCGTCTCCTCCGCCTTCGGCATCGCCCCATAACCATATTTTCTCATCCCAACCACGTTACTGTAGGTGGAGGTCTGAGGTGTATAAATACGATATGACACCGGCTTCTTCCACGACCTCGACACCTCAGTGTGGAGGTCGGGGAAAAATGGTAAGCCCCGACGTGGAGGTTGAGCTGATCTAGATGGTAGGAAAGCGTTCATCTAATTTACTTTTTATTACCCGAGCCGTGGGGAACGCGAGCCGAGCCACCCTCCTCAAAGAGGGCTCGGCGGGAGCGCAGCGTTCTCAACGGTAGCTGCTCGCAATGCTCACAGGCAGCCCCCTCGAGAGCTGCCTGAGCATGCTGCACTCCCAAACAAACAACACACATCTGGTGTGTATCCCCACCCGTGATGTAACGAGGGCAGGGATGAACACACTTTCTGAAGTGCTGTTCGCTCGCCATAATATATATATGCTTTGTAACTTGGACAGACAACAATAAATAGGACAGACAAGATCACACGTAGCGCTTGCTGAAGACACAGAAGCTGAATGAATGTGTTTTCGGGTAGGCTTTATAGTTTCCTGGTCGGTGACGTCACCCGCCTATGACGTTCCGTCACTCTATTGGACTGATTGCATACGTGCTTCAAGACGACATCACGCAGAGTATGCTCCCAAAGCGCTTGACGCAGCGCGAGTTCCTATTCAGGGAACCAACATTTTGAGTGTAGTGTAGCCATTTATAATATTACATTTGTGTTTCCAACACAGTTTGAGTTTGATTCATTAAGTTATAAGTGCAATAGTCAGGAAGAACAGAGATGTGTTTTAAATAAAATTAAATGACTGATAATGATAGTTTAAATAATTATTAAATATTTCATTAAAACATCACTTATTCGTTTGACTGAATGTGAGTTATTTTGTCTTTTCTCTCCAGACACAGTGTTTCGTCTTCAGATGTTTCTCGTCTTCTGTCCAAATATTCTGATGTTTCTGTCTTTCCTCCTCTGGGGTTTTTCTGAAGGTCAGTGTTTCAATACTGATTGATTATCAATTCATTATGATTTATCATTCAGATATCTGTTTATATGTACAGTAATATCTGGTGTTGTTTCAGGATCTCTGTTTGAGACGGTCTCTTGTTGTGCTCTTTATTTTCTGAGGCCTCTCATGTTGCTCTGGACGGCTCCATATACTGATGACTTCACAGGTATGACTGATTTATTATTATTTATACGTTAATATAGGATATGAATTATAATACACAATGTTTTCACATAAACTGACAATAAACCAATGAATTTTACAACAGAAATCGTTCACTGTTTTATTTGTGTTTCATTGTGTTGGTGTTGTAAATGAGATTGTGGATGTAATTATTTCATCTTTTCTGTTTTACAGGCAAAATTGAAACATGGATTAGAAATTTGAGTTTTAGAACAGAATATATAGTTTTCTCAGCTGTTTTTACTCAGGTAAATTAATCTAAGTAAATCAACAGTCATTATCATAAACACATTAAAATGCACATTAACAGTTGAACAATAATTACATTTAAATGATGTGATATTCTCAATATCCTGCAGGAAATCATTAATACCGTAACAATTAATGCAATATTTTCATAATTAACCGTTGTAGATCATAAATGTGTCGAGTCACACAGAGATTCAGCTCTGAACATGTAGAATATGATATACTGACAGAAATACAACAGTAACACAAGACACTTACAGGAGACATGTTAGTGACTGAACTAAAGCTACTTCTGAATGACATCTCAGCATGTGTCAGGGTCAGAGGTCATATAATCAGCACAAAGGTCAAGGGTCAGTGTCAGAAGAGAGACTGAGAGTTCAAAGAATGTGTCGTAATGTTTGTATAAAAGCATCTGTTCAATGAGAAGAGTTTTAGTAATTCCTTTGATCTGTTTCTATTTTTTTTTTTTTATTTTAGTAATTGTTGTTTTTTCTCTTTCTTTATTCCAGTTCTGTTTAAATCTGCTTTGGACAAAAGTCTGAATTACACCGGATTTGAAGGTGTCGTGATTATAGTCATGTTTGTGATGGTGCTTCTGTTCAGCCTCTTCTTTATTATTTCCTGTAAGTATTTCCTTCATCAAGAGTCAGTGACATTAATGCTGTTTGAGTTACAAAATATACAAACCATAATATCAGACCTGATTATCAGTTAATTGAAGTATTTCCATTAGACAAGATGAGTTTATATAGCAGATTATAATCAGTGTTTTACATGATAAAGAGAAAAACAATACTAAAACTGATGAAAGAATGGAAGAAATAAATAAATCAAAGTGACAATGAATGTCACGGTCCATTAAAGGATGTAAATTGAAGTGATGTTGTGAATCAGCAGGTGAAGTTATTAGTTTATCAAGTCTTTATTCAGTCTCAGGTCACTGAACACACTCTTTATTGAAACATTTTCTGATCACCTTATGCCATTGATCACGGTCTGGAAAACCTGGAAATATCAGGGAATTTTCAAATTGTGAAATCTTGGAAATGAATAACATAATAGTGAAATATGGAATAGTTTTGCTCAGCTGTAAAATATTTTATCAGCATGTTTCAGTCTGTGTTGTTTTCCAAGTATAATCTGTGTGTATAGTTGAGGTTATGATTTTACATAAAAATATTATCTTTTTTATGTATGAGGGATAATAAATTGCATGTTGTTTTTTTTGTTTAATACTGCCCGGAATAAGATATTTCACATAATAATGTTTATATATAGTTCATAAGACAAAATTACAGCTGCATTTACACAAATGAAGCAAAAGTTTACATCCCCTTGATTCTGGATGTGTGTCATTATCTGGATGATCTACAACTGTTAGTTTGTTTTGTGATGGTTGTTCATGAGTCTCTTGTTTGTCCTGATCAGTTGAACTGAGCTCTGTTCTTCAGAAAAATCCTCCAGCTCCTGCAGATTCTTCAGTTTTCCAGCATCTTCTGCATATTTGAACCCTTTCCAGCAGTGACTGTATGATTGTGAGATCCATCTGAGGGACTCAAACACAACTATTACTGTAAACAGATTGCTGTACATTTTACAGTAACTTACTGGCAGCTGGAAACCAGTAATTTACTGTATTTACTGTTTTACAGTATTTTTATTGTATTTTCAGTTACAGTATTGTACAGTACTGTACTTTAATTTACAGCATTACTATTATGTTGTCATTTACAGTATTAATACTGTAGAGTTTATTTTCATTTAGTTTAAACAAAATAATTTTTAACCTGTATAAAATGATTCAGTTGTGGCACAGCACTGTAAAACATATTTTTTTACCACTCCCCCAAAAAATCACAATAACTCATGAACATTTGTCCTTTTAATATTCTTTTTAATCATTTTAAACATTTTCATTTTAGAAGTACAAATTACAAATCTTGTCCTCTAGGAGCCACTAGCTGAAGAAAAAAAAATCAACACCACCAAAGTCCTCAGGATTCATCTCCCAGGGACCATCTGTACCTGTAGCAACAATATACACATACTGAAACATTCACTGAAGCTTGAGAAGGTCATTAAGGGTCGGGGGTGTAAAACTTTGCACAGGAAGATTGGGGTGAATTGATCTAATTTTGTCATCTGGGAAATGTAAATATCTTCTGAAGGGCAGTACTAAAGGAAAAAAAAGTGTAAACAAAACAAGAACAATCTCCATCAATCCTCCTGTTCATAAGTGTACACCCCCGACTCTTGATGTGTTGTTGAGCTTCAGTGAATGTTTGCAGCTTTTGATCATCCAGATCAACACATGAATCAGGAGTATGTGAACTCTTGAACTGAGTCTTCTGTGTTCATTCAGTTATTGTTGAATACATGTAAACATCTGTTATGTGAAATAGCTTACTTTAAAATAGCAGTACTGAATAAAAACAAAATGCAATTTTTTATGATCCCTTTTATTAAAAAAAAAAAAATATATATTAATCATTTTGAAGATTCTGCAGTTCAATCAAAAACCTGTGAATCATGAACCGAATCAAGTCTGATCAACCACTGTAAGATAATGCTGATGATTTTTCTTTCATATCTTTATGAGAAATATGATGTTATCAGAAACCAGCATTAGTGAAATCACAACTCAACAAATCACTAATCTGAATCTCTTTTGTTTAGTTTTTCGGTAACACTTTACAATAAGGTTCATTAGTTAAACATTAGTTAATGTATTAACTAACATGAACTAACCATGAGAAATACATTTGTTACTGTATTTACTAATCTTCATTAATGTTAGTTAATGAAAATACAGTTGTTCATTGTTTGTTTATGTTAGTTCACAGTGCATTAACTAATGTTAACAAGATTTTAATAATGTATTAGTAAATGTTGAAATTAACGTTAACAAAGATTAATAAATATTGTATAAGTGCAGTTCATTATTAGTTCATGTTAACTAATGAACCTTATAGTAAAGAAGTGTTACCAGTTTTTCTTTTTAATGCATGTATCCATGCATTTATTTAAAGTAGAGACACATTAAATGTTGTTTATAAAGGTAATTCTGATGATTGTCATCTAATGGAATTACACAATTTACATACAATTTTTATTGAGAAAGCAAGAGAGAATGAGAATATATAAAGGTGTGTGTGTGTGTTGTAAAGTCAAACGGGATGAAAAGAAATCTGATTGGCTAGTTTAGTTTTGTTTAATTGGCTCTTTTCCACACACCTGAAATGACATTACAGATAGTTCATGTTTAAAACAGGCTCAAAATGAGTAAACGCTCTCTAGAACAGCTAAACTTGGTCTAAACATTTGCACAAAGGCCTAAAACTATTGAGTAGGGATGGAGAAATGAAGCCTCTTAAATCTGTGAAGGGACAAGATTCAGCATCAATATTGTGACAGTGAAAACAGCGCCATCTTGTGGAAGGTCAAATTCACAGCAGACTTAAACTTCGACTGCGCCGTTTTATCCACTTATCACAAATAAAAGCCTGACAACGATAAATGTGTTTTCACCCCAAGTACCTTAGCAACTGCCTAGCAACCGCCTAGCAACCACCCAGAACACCCTAGCAACCGCCTAGCAACACCTTAGCAACCACCCCAAGTACTTTAGCAACTGCCTAGCAACAACCCAGAACACCTTAGCAATTGCCTAGAAACACCCTAGCAACCGAGTGCCGAGTTTTGCCACTGCAAGCACCATTCACATTTTCTTCAGGAAATGTACATTCTAGTTTATGTTATTATACTGTTTATGATGATGTAATATAGGCTACTACAGGCTTATATAAACACACAAAGCACAGATTTTCTAATGTGTGTACAGGAAAGAGACAGTCGAGACACAAGTATAGTATCAACACAATAATTAATTTAATTGCTTTTTGCAGACAGCAAAAAAAAGGAGAGGGGGCTTAAAACTTGGATATTTGAGTTATCTCAACAAGAAACTAAATATTAAGTTGTGATTACAGTGTTTTATCTATTACAGTGTATAATTACAGAGATTTATTATGGAGATATTGATTACAGTATTTTTCAGTTGAATATACATTAATGATTGAATCAACACACCTTCATGTTCATTTAATCTGATCAACAATGACAGTGTTTATTACATTTACATTCATACTGAATTACACTCACTTGTGTGGATTTACATGTTACTTTCATATAAACTGTCAGTATTTTGTCATAATGTCTACATAATGACTTTAAAGTGTGTAATATTAAGTGTTTTTGAGGACTGTAGTGAATTTTCCTTGTGTTAAAGATTGTTTAAGATGAGTTTAATATGATATTTATAAGTTTATAGTTTTCAAGGGGAAAACAGTGAATGATTGTGTGAACATTGTCTGTCCAAATTAAACATTAATTAATGAAGTTAGTTTACTTCTGTACTTATTGTTTATCATGATATTAATTCAAAATCAGATCAAACGCTTGGACTGATTTATTAATTGTTGTTTGTTTCTTATACAGCGTTGGCTGTATCCATTGGGAAGTTAAGTCAACGGATCAAGACTATATTCGATGTTCTGGCTGGAATAAGCTTAGATGTTCTGCCTTCACTTCAATACATCCTCCTGATTTATGCCTTTGGATCTGCTAGAGGAGGTGAGTTTACATTAATATTTACATTCATTTATGATTAATAGGGCAAGAAAACATTATTCAACAGAATTAAAATCAGATCAAGAAAATCTGTGGAAACTTTCCAGTTATTTTCCAGATGTGTCTGAGATGTTACTGCTTCATTCACACACACTCATTAAAATATATTGATCTGATTAATTCATTATAGTTTATATGACGGTGGAAGAAGAAAAAGAGAAGGTTTTTCATAACACACCTTTTAAATATTACAGTATCTTTGAAATGTGTAGCACTTATTTCAGACAAGCTCATTTGATTATCACAATAAATTAATGTGCAAAATTCACACTGATGTCCATGTTATCTATTGATGTTAAACTTTGTACTTGACATTAATTTATACAGTTTATGAATATGTAGTAAATTTCTAAAACTACACATATTGCAAAAACACTAAATGACAGATAAATATGGTTAAATATAGTTAAAACAAGATGTGACAATTAAAACAATTAAAACAAAAGTGCAAAACAACATAAAAGAAGAGAAAAACAACAACAACACAAACAACTGACTAGAGTTAGTTTGTTTCAGAGGTGTTCAGGGTTAGTTTATACTTCAGAGGTGTTCAGCACATGTGTGATCTACTGATGAGACTCCAGTGGGCCTGAAGGACTGAGAGAGAAGGAGTTGTATCGATATACAGGTGCTGGTCATATAATTAGAATATCATCAAAAAGTTGATTTATTTCACTAATTCCATTCAAAAAGTGAAACTTGTATATTATATTCATTCATTACACACAGACTGATATATTTCAAATGTTTATTTCCTTTAATTTTGATGATTATAACTGACAACTAAGGAAAATCCCAAATTCAGTATCTCAGAAAATTAGAATATTGTGAAAAGGTTCAATATTGAAGACACCTGGTGCCACACTCTAATCAGATAATTTGGGATTTTCCTTAGTTGTCAGTTATAATTAAAAAAAAAAAAAACATTTGAAATATATCAGTCTGTGTGTAATGAATGAATATAATATACAAGTTTCACTTTTTGAATGGAATTAGTGAAATAAATCAACTTTTTGATGATATTCTAATTATATGACCAGCACCTGTATATTAATTATAAAGCACTATTATAACAAGGGAATGTTTAAATGTTTATTTAATTCTAATATATTTATTATTTACTTTATTGTCATCTCACACATAATGGATCTGCATTCAGATGTTTATTTATTTTTTAATTTTTGCAACGGGACATTTTTTAATAATGTATTTCTTTAATGAAACACTTATATCTTATTATATAATTAGCATCAAACAAACAATATGATTCTTATTCTCAGTGATTAAAGATTCAATATTAAACAAAAAGATTGAAAACGCTATTATTGCACAACCACACGGTGGCGATATTCAGTAAGTGTGTAAATCGCCATTAAACAAAAGAAGAAGGAAGTAGAATGGCGCGCTTTTTCTCAGCGTCTGTTTCCATGGAGACTCGTGGATTCATCGCTCAGTTGAGAATATTTTGTGTGTTAACCGGGAACATACTCTGTGTTGACTGAACTTACTCCTGAACGCGTTTATTGAACCATCATACCTCGAGTAAGAGAGGTTTGGGTTAATCAACCGAGAGTTCAGGAGTACATGTGACGATAAGATAACCTTGATTTCTGGAATAACCCAACAGGGCACACTCGTTTTGGGACAGAAGTTCTTCCTGAGTTTTTCCCTATTTTTTTGTTCTGTGGAACTGTTGTTTCAATGCGATATCACGTGATCAGGAGCTCTATATCATCAGGGCTGTGATTGAATCACATCTGTGTTAACATCTGCTGCACACGTGATATTATTCAGCCGAGCTCCTCATCCTCCTTATTTACCCTGTTTACCCTCATGTTTTACACTGCTGAAAATAAAAGCATTTCATCTGACAGGCAGAATACTGTAAATATGATGAGTGATGATCTCATTATACACTGAGAGTGAATCATGTGTGAATGAGTCTGTCAGTGAATCTCATTATAATATAATAATCACTCTTCTGTTTTCAGGATTCATCATTGTTGCAGTTGTACCAGTGTTTCTCAGTGTGACAAATTACAATTGGGACAAAACATGTGGTCAGAATATGGGCTGTAAGTGTTTGATGAATTATGATCTGATCCCTGATATAAACACACATAACTCATGACATCATAATGAGATCAATATTTTGCTCATGTCATTATGAATGTCTGATCTTAAAGATGTTTTTCAGGTTCACCTTCGGTCAGGAGATCAGTGTATTTAACTCTCATGTTATTGGTCAATGCTGTACTGGTCTATTTCTACATCACCGCTCTGGAAAATGAAAAGGGTATGCGATAATATAAAAATTATATATCTGAAACATATTTCTAGTATGTCTTACATTAATGCTAAAGTGTACTAAAGTTAAATGTCTGTCAGTTAATGAACACTTTACAGAAACTGTTCCCATGACGATGATGATGTGTTTGTTGATGTTCAGATCGTGTGGGATGGGCCTGTATGATCGTGTTTCTTCAGTTACTCTGGGCAGTGGTGAACTTCACACGCTCATTTAAATATGGTACAGTATTAATCATCTGATCATCTTCTATCAGCTCTAGTTTATTCTCTTCACTTCTGTTCTTCTCTTCTGAAGAGAGATCAAGTCTCTACACTGTAAAATGATCATAAAGACTGTAAAAATTATACAGTACAAACCTGTTAACAGTAAGTTCCTTTACTATATACAGAGAAAAAAACTTTTTTTTGTTTTCTTCTCAGTTATGTACATCAGGGCTTCATGTTACATCTTGTGTTGTTCATGTTAACTGCATTATTTCAGTGTGTGTCATCATGATTTAGTGTTTATGTGAATGACACTCTGAGCACCTTCTGTATATTAATATTTACTTCATCAGCTTGTGGAGAAGCTGCTTGTGATGAACTTTGAACTTTCTCATCACCTCCTGTGTTTTTATGGTATTTTAGTTCTGGTATATTAACATTACACCAGTTAATGAAATACAGGTTTTACTGTAAGTTTAAGTTAAATCCATAAATCCTGAAACACTGCAGCTGTATTTTTATGGTGAAGTTCAGGAACCTCAGCTGCTGTTTTTATTTTACTGTAATATTTCACTGTGAATGAATAATGAAAACATTATTATTCTACAGAATATTTTTGTAGAATTTATTATTAGTTTCAAACTCCAAACAGACTAAGAATCAAATTTAGAAAGATGTGGAGATTTTTTCTTGATATGTTTTTTTTTTTTTTTTTTTTTGTAGTGGTTGTTAATGTAGTTTCATCTGATCTAACTGTGATGATATTAACTGTATTATTTGATCTAATGATGATGATATTAACTGTATTATTTGATCTTCCAGATCTTCCCGTCTTGTTCCTGTGTATGTGTTTGGATCAGCCGGTGTTGTTTTACTAAACTCTGTTGCTCTGATGACTGAACTGATACTGAAAACAGGTGAATGAACACTTCAACATCTAAATACAGTAATATCTGCATATAAACCATGAACTCTGTATTAAATACATATAAACTAATACAGCATTTTAATCTGAACTGAGCGAATGGTAAAATCTGACTGAGGCAGAAATCACCTTCATCTCAAAGTATTACTCTTATTTGTTACAATACAGATGGGTCAGAGGCAGATATAACAGAGAGATGACTTTATTGTTCACACACAGCAGAGTAATAGGTGAAACAGGTAAGTGCAGATGGGTAAAGTTGAATGTGGACGTGAAGATGAGAATGAATACTGTCCTTATGGGTGAATTGCAGAGGTGACGATCCGTGGAGGAATGTAGGGATGGCTGACGAGGATGAACGCTGACACTCACACACACACTGGAACAACACAGGGAGACGAGAAGACTTGGAGACGATGGAGACAGGTTTGTAGCTTCAAATGGAGTCCAAGAGGTAAGCATATAGAGATCCTAATGCGAACGAGACCGGACAGTGACTGAGAGTGTGTGTGAGTGTTTTGTAGTGGCAGTGATGAGTGGCATGATGAGGTGCAGGTGCGGGTGATCAGTACTCCGGTGATTGAGTGCGCTGTGATTGGGTGATGTTGGAACCTGACGTGTCTGTGACAGTACTCCCCCTCCACGGCCCGCTCCTGAGGGCCGAGGACCCGACGTCGCGGTGGTCGGCCTCTTCCACGGGGGCTGGTCTGTCAGGGTGAGTGGAATGGAAGGTTTGGAGGAGGTTTGGATCTAAGATGTCGTCCTGGGGGCCCATGAGCGCTCTTCTGGGCCGTAGCCCTCCCAGTCGACCAGATACTCTAATTGACCACCACGGCGTCGGGAGTCCAAGATGTCATGAACCTCATATGCGGCGCCGTCGTCCAGGATGAATGGAAGGGGGTTCGGAGGCTGCCACGTCCAGGTCCTGTGGAGGGAGAAACAGAAGGGTGGTGAGGCTTAAGCAGTGAGACATGGAATGTGGGATGAATTCTGTAGTGAGGAGGTAGTTGAAGTTGATACGTGACAGGACTGATCTGCTTGGTGATGGTGAACGGACCAATGAACCTGGGACTCAGCTTCCGGCAGGGCAGACGCAGGCGGATGTCCCTGGTAGACAGCCAGACCTTCTGACCGGGCTGGTATGAGGGCTTCGGACCGGCGAAGGTCTGCTGTCATCCTGCGTCTGCGCAGGGCTCGCTGCAGTTGGTGATGCGCTGAGTCCCAGACCCTCTCGCTCTCTCGGAACCAGTAATCCACAGATGGTACATCAGAGGGTTCCCCGGACCAGGGGAACAGTGGGGGTTGGTAGCCGAGTACGCATTGGAATGGTGTAAGGCCGGTGGAAGGCTGACGGAGAGAGTTTTGGGGCGTACTCGGCCCAACCCAGGTACTGGTTCCAAGAGTCCTGGTGGTCATGACAGAAGGTACGGAGGAAGCGACCGATCTCCTGGATCTTCCTTTCCGTCTGCCCGTTCGACTGCGGATGGTATCCGGATGTTAGGCTGACGGTCACACCTAGGAGCGAGAAGAATGCTCTCCATACCTTTGAAATAAACTGTGGTCCTCTATCAGAGACTATGTCTTCAGGAATTCCAAAGTATCGAAACACATGATTGAAGAGTTGTTCTGCCGTTTCCATGGCAGTGGGTAGACCTCTTAGGGTATGAGGCGGCAGGACTTTGAGAACCGATCCACCACTACGAGGATGCAGGTGTTGTTGTTGGAAGCTGGGAGATCGGTAATGAAATCGACTCCTAGGTGTGACCAGGGTCGGTTGGGGAGCGGGCAGAGGTAAGAGCTTGCCGGATGGTAAATGGCGTGGGCTCTTTGAGATGGCGCATTCCTTACAGCCCTGCACGTACCTTCTGACATCAGCTGCCATGTTGGGCCACCAGAAGCGTTCCTCAGCAGCGAGAGGGTTTCATTGGCCCCGGGTGACCAGTGCCAAGTGACGTGTGGGCTGAGTGGATCAGTGGAGTGCGTCGTGATTTAGTGGTGTAGCACAAGCCTGGTGGACAACCCGGCGGAGCGTTGGTGGAGGCATTGGAGGAGGGTAAAGTCTCCTCAGACCAGGAAATGGGGCTGACTATGAGTTCCTTAGGAATGATGGTTTCTGGATCTTCGATTTTTCATCTGGAGCGTGGAGACGGGAGAGAGCATCTGCTTTGACGTTCTTGGGACCAGGCGGTAGGTTATGGTGAAATTGAATCTTGTAAAGAATAGGGACCAGCGAGCTTGTCTTGGGTTCAGTCTTTTGGCAGAGCGTAAGTATTCAAGGTTTTTATGATCAGTGAGAACTTGGAAGGGATGTTTAGATCCCTCCAACCAATGCCTCCACTCCTCCAGGGCGAGCTTCACAGCTAGGAGTTCTCTGTTCCCGATGTCGTAATTTCTCTCTGCCGGGTTGAGCTTGCGGGAGAAGAAGGCACATGGATGGAGTCTGCTGGGATTCCCCTGCTGCTGGGACAACACCGCTCCTACTCCGGTGGTGGAAGCGTCCACCTCGACAACAAAGGGCAGCTCTGGGTTGGGGTGGACGAGGAGAGGAGCGGTGGTGAAGGCTTCTTTGAGGTCTTGGAAAGCCTTCGTGGCCTCGGTGTCCAGGACAGAGACTTGGGCTTATTACGGAGCAGGTTGGTAAGTGGAGTGGTTATGGAGCTGTAGTTGTGGATAAACGGCGGTAGAAGTTGGAGAATCCGAGAAAGCGCTGTAGTTCCTTGATGGATGAGGAGTCGGCCAGTTCTTGATAGCTTCCACCTTCCCCTCGTCCATCCGGATGCCACTGCTATCGATGATGTACCGAGGAATTGAACTGATGGTTGATGGAATGTACATTTCTCTGCTTTGAGGAAAAGATGAAACTTGCGGAGTTGTTGGAGGACCTCCGCAACGTGGTGGCGATGTTCGGCCAGGCTCCGGGAGTAGATTAAGATGTCGTCGATGTAGACCAGGACAAAGCGATGGAGAAACTCCCGGAGCACCTCATGGATGAAATCCTGGAATACGGAGGGGGCGTTGACCAGGCCATACGGCATAACCAGATATTCGTAGTGGCCGGTAGGTGTCACAAAGGCGGTCTTCCATTCGTCCCCCTCGCGTATCCGGATGAGGTTGTACGCGCTGCGGAGGTCCAGTTTGGTGAAGACAGTGGCACCACGGAGATGTTCTAGGGCTGAAGGGACGAGAGGAAGGGGATAACGGAACTTGACGGTGATGTTATTTAATGAACGGTAATCAATGCAGGGCCTCAAGCCTCCGTCCTTTTTGGCCACGAAGAAGAAGCTTGAAGCAGCAGGGGAAGTGGATGGTCTGATGTATCCTTGGGCAAGAGCTTCCTTAATGTATTCCTCCATGGCCTTCTCCTCCGGAACGGATAGAGGGTATATCCGTCCCCTAGGCACTGGTTCACCCGGAAGCAGATCGATGGCACAGTCCCATGGCCGGTGTGGAGGCAGCTTGGAAGCTCGTTGTGGGCAGAATACGTCACTGAAGGGGGCGTAACACTCAGGGATGTCCACGGAGCGTTGGTCCACTGGGCTCTCGATGGTCGTGGCACATACTGGAAGAGACTCAGAACGTGGAGATCGAGGAATGGGGAGCCCAGAGAAACAGTCATGAAAGCAGGTTTCGCCCCACTTCAGGACTTCGCCAGTTTTCCAGGAGAGAGTTGGGTTGTGCTGCTCCAACCAGGGGCGCCTAAGATCACGTCAGCGGTGGATCCCTCCAGAACCAGCAGATGGAGATGTTCCACATGTAGAAGGCCGACTTGTATCTGGATGGCTTCGTGCAATGGCAGAATGTGCTTACGGCTAAGGGCTTCCCCGTCACAGATCGAATCTGGTAGGTGGTCGGCGTGGCCGTGGTCTTGGCGTGGAGCTGGCGACAGAGGGTGCCGGAGATGAAGTTGCCGGCTGACCCAGAATCGAGGAGGCGACAACTGGAATGGATACGTCAGAAGCAGTAAGTGTTACAGTAGTGGTGAGGGGTTTCATTTTCTTAATTGACGGAATGATAGCACTCACCATGGGTCGGAGGAGGGAATTGGGCATGTGGAGAGAATATGCCCAGGAGAACCACAGTACAGGCAGAGATTCTGGGTCAGCCGTCTCTGTCGCTCAGCGGAGAGCCGTGTGCCTTCCAGAGACATGGGTTCGTTGGCTGGTTCTGGGGAGCTGACGGATTCTGGTCGGCGTGCTGTGATGGGAGATAGCAACTGGCCCTGGTGTTCTTCTAAACACGACTGCATACGAGTGGCGAAAGCGGATGGAGAGTTGGATGAATCGTTCAAGGCCGATGGAATCCTCGTATGCAGCGAGATGCAACCGCTGCGCGAGGATCCAATCCTTGGCGATACGTTGTGATCAAGGCTTGTTCGTTCCAGCCGCTGGATGCTGCAAGAGTTCTGAACTGCAAGGCATATTCGTTAACAGACAGGGATCCTTGTTTTAAATTATATAGTTTCTCACCAATCGACGAGTCAGAGATGGGCTTTCCAAAAACTTCGCGGAAGTAAGCCACAAAACCTGAGTTCGATTGAGTAATAGGATGATTTTGGGACCAGATAGAATCTGCCCACTGGAGCGCCTTGCCTTGCAGTTGAGAGATGATGAACGCCACTTTAGAAGTTTCGGTGTGAAAGTTGTGCGGTTGCATCTCCAGGACCAGTGAGCACTGCAGAAGAAATCCGCTGCAGTCCTCCGCCGAACGACCAGAGTAGAGGCGCCGGTTTTGCGCCATGGGACTGGCGTGCACAGGAGGTGAAGGAGAGGTAACGGTGTTTGTGGAGGTGATCGCTGGATGAGGTGATGTTGGAGTGGTGGTGAGAGCTCGTCGAAGGACATCGGCGAGCTCTTGGATGGGATCCGGTGACTCATGCTGTGTGTGATGACGATGTTTTCAGGTCCGGTCTTCTGTTACAATACAGATGGGTCAGAGGCAGATATAACAGAGAGATGACTTTATTGTTCACACACAGCAGAGTAATAGGTGAAACAGGTAAGTGCAGATGGGTAAAGTTGAATGTGGACGTGAAGATGAGAATGAATACTGTCCTTATGGGTGAATTGCAGAGGTGACGATCCGTGGAGGAATGTAGGGATGGCTGACGAGGATGAACGCTGACACTCACACACACACTGGAACAACACAGGGAGACGAGAAGACTTGGAGACGATGGAGACAGGTTTGTAGCTTCAAATGGAGTCCAAGAGGTAAGTATATAGAGATCCTAATGCGAACGAGACCGGACAGTGACTGAGAGTGTGTGTGAGTGTTTTGTAGTGGCAGTGATGAGTGGCATGATGAGGTGCAGGTGCGGGTGATCAGTACTCCGGTGATTGGAGTGCGCTGTGATTGGGTGATGTTGGAACCTGACGTGTCTGTGACATTATTTCCATTCACATATATTAATTTGGAGCAATCATAATCCTCATAATCAGCTGTTCATGCTGTAAATAAAATCCTCTTGTTTATTTTCATCCTCAGTTAATGGTGAAGGTGCAGTTGGAGATCTGAGGATCGTCGTCTTTTCCTCTGAATTCATCTTCACTTTATTTCTGATGGTTTTAATGGTATTTGAACCCTGTGAGTATAACCTGAACTTAAAGACAATTCAATTCATCACATTCACTTCAGCTGTTTGATGCCTCTCATATTTGTTTAAGGGATTTTTATTTTAAAATACGACCACATATGTGACCAATCATCTGTCTTTTCAGGAATAAATGATCAGTTTTGTGTTGTGATCTCATGTGTGTTTATTGACTGTGATCTTCAGTCTGATTCACTGACAGACGCTCACAGTTTACAGCAGAAAAACACTCATTATAACTCATTCACAGCCAGCGTTTCACTGCTGTTTATTGTGGTCTTTGAGGACATCAGTAAAGATATTTCTGCTGTTTTTATCATGATTATGACTCATATTAACTCAAATTGACACATTAAATTCATTCAGATGTTTCTAGACTGGATATTTGAAGGTTAATTTTCTTTGTTTAAACCAGGACTCGTCTATTATCCAGTCTGATGTGTTGAATCTAAATAATCCTGTAAATCTCTTTTCCTCCTCTGTCTCTGAACTCACAGGGATCAAACGATGTCTGGAGTCATGTCAGGTTAGTGTCATATTTAATGTAAATCAGATTTTATTAATTCACCTGCAGTATCACTTGATGTTAAAGGTGCACTCAGTGATTTATGTTCATGTTTCTCTGACTGAAGTCTTCATACAGACACACATGAGCGACAGAGAAAACACCTTATGTTTCTTCCTGACTCTACATCATTTAAACGGGATTTGTCAAATGTGCTTTTCTTTCCTTTAAATGTGGACAGAATTACTGACTGCACCTTTAAATAAGTGTCAGAAACACATTTAGTGAAGATCTGTGTGTAAATGAATGTCTTGTCGTGAACACAGAAGGCAATAAAGTCTCGTCGAACTCCAGCCGCTGGATCACAGAATCAGGAATCTCAGGTTAGTGTCAGAATTATTGTGGATTTGAACACTTTTCTCCAGAGATGTCGTGTTTCTCAATCCTGCTCCTGGAGAACATCAGCACTTTCCTTCATTTGACACAAACCACTTCAGATAATTACAGACATGTTCAGTTCACTTAGTTTTGTCGTGGTCACAAGATCCTATGTTGAGGGAACGATATTAAGTTAAATGCGTAAACAACCTGCTAAACCATAGCAACCTGGAATTATCAAAACGTATTTTCCCTACCAAACTTTTGAATTTGCGTGGACAAATATTAAAATTCCTACCCCTAGTACCATAGGAATGCTGTTCTCTCACCATGTAAAAATAATTTTCTAAAAACACCCTTTTTTCCACTCAATAAACCTTAAACTCCTTAAATATTTCGCTATGCAAATGTGTTCGAGAATGAACTTTCAAAATTAACTAATTTTTTTTTAGCCTTTCACAATTTATCTTTCATACCTTGAGAACAACTACTATACCAAAAGGAGGTAGTATAATCAAAATGGGGTTGAATCAAGGCTCCTGCCAACAATTTTAAGGACTGAACATCCAATAAATCAGCTTGCCTCGCTAAAAACCTCATTTTACCACATATTTTTGTAAATACCTTTCTAGCCATACAATCACCCGTTAATTTATTATCTATTAAACAACCCAAATATTTTTTGCCTCTATTTCCGTATCGTTGATCTTAATCAAAAAAGTATCATCCTTATTCAGTTTCATTTTAGATGCAAAAAGAATGGCCTCAGTTTTACCTGCATGTAGGGAAAGCTTATTATCTAAAAACCATTTGGACATCTCTTGAAGCTGCAAAGTCATTGTTTCCTCTAAGACCCCCTTATCCTGATGAAACACTAAAACTGCTGCATCATCAGCATAAAGAAAAAGCTCCTCTGAACACGCTGCTTTAAAAATACTCCCTTGAGGAACTCCACAATTAATAAATAAAGGACTAGACAATATACCCTTAATGTCGACCCTCGGGCTTCTGTCATCAAGATAGGACTGAACCCACCTGAGAGATTTCTCATCAAACCCAACAGCCTTTAACTTTACAATAAAATTGTGTGATTTATGGTGTCAAATGCCTTCTGAAGGTCCAACATAACCATCCCACAAAATCTGCCATCAAGTTTCGGTTGAATGTAAAGGCCTAAACCCAGACTGTAAATCATACAAAATATTGTTTTTACCAATATATTTTTCAATCTGGTCATAGATAATTCTTTCCATGATCTTAGACAACACACATGATCAGTGAATGGATTTAAAAGGCTGGGATGGGATGAATAAAAATGTTTTCTTGTAGGCCTTTATTACTTAATGTTCTTACATATTCTTTTATCATGTATTGATAATAACAAACTTCATTTGAATGCCGTCTATAGGCAACATCACGTGTTTTAAAATGCCAATATATCATTCTCTCAACATACGACCTCGAGGCCTGACATGAGGATGTTGTTACCTTGAAAAAATGATCTCATGGCCACAACAAAACTAAGTGAACCGAACATGTCCCTCCCGCAGATAATTGACTCTGTAATACCTGAAATATCTGTAACACCACATCCTGATCATCTGCACAAGTACTATATTATATACTAGAGTTATACTAAAGTTATCATCAGCAGATCATGTGATTTTGAAATAACATTTCCTTCAACTTAAACAGCAAATGCTTCTATGTGGTAAAACTGTTAATATGAGGAGTCTCCAGGAGCAGGACTGAGAAACACTGCTGTGATACTGTTGAAAACACGTGTTAAAACATGTCTTATTCTGAACCCAGAATGCAGCAGCTTCTGATGAAACTCCGCGCTGGATCAAACCAGAACCAGAACACAGCAGAATCACATGAGATGAAGCCTCTACTGAATCAACAAAACCAAGAGACTCAGCTGGATTCAGTGGTTTCACAAACATGATCAACAATCAGACAAAAACACTTCAGATTTAAGAGTTCAGTCTCGTTCTTCGTTTTGTTATTGAGGCCGTTTTTCTAATGTATGTTTTCTTGGTTTTGTAAATATCTGTAAATACATGCAGGATGTTTAACTGTCATCGCACTTGTTCTTTGTATTCATGTAATTTGATTTGTTTTATAACTAATTCTAGCTGTAAACCAACTTCAACAGTAAACTGAGACTCTTCAAGATCAATAGAGAGAAATCAGTGTTATGATTTTTGAGGTTTGAGTCTCAGTTCAGGATCATGATGTCAGTAAATGTTCAGTTCTGGGTCTCTTACACCCTTCAGAAACACTGAATATTCACACCTTCAGATGTGTGCCATTTGTATTTCTACGATGTTTGAATTATTAAATATTGCTTTAAGATCATCGTTAGCTGCTGATTCTGTTATTATCAGTCCGTTCAGACACTCAACAGCCACAAACACAAGTGAACTTCAGTAAAGCTCAATCATCACCTCTACTAGACATGAAGAAGATATTAATGCTCATAATAATACAGATGAAAACATCCTGACAGCCGACAGCACCTGTACACACAACACAGACATTAATGCTCATAATACAGATGAAAAACATTCATTTACTACTGTATGACAAGATAGATCAGAACATCATTTCTGGAGTTCAAACACATGAAATACAGCGTTTGCCTTCCTGAATGTCTGCAGTACAACAGCCAGAAAACCATCAGCAGAAGTCCAGAACATTTCCTATGAGCAAAGATTAAAGAGGAGGAACAACTGTTTCTTCTCATGATGTTGAATATGGTTCAGTCATATCAAAACTCTTCTGTGTTGTTGTTACCTTCCTTCCTCTATATCTGTAATTTCTTCCTCCAAGTTTCCAGCCCAGAATGAGTCCAAACACAGAAGCTCATGATCAGTCATTCTCCTCCATAATACTGAGTCTGGGAAGCAGATCAAGAAGTTAATACATTTATAACTCTAAATTCTACTGTAATTTCTAATGGCGATCAAAACATGTTGGATTCTTTATATGGAAGACAAAATGAGAGATTTTGCTAAATGTCCACCAATTGTTTGTATTTATTGTTCTTCTTGTCTTTGTATTGTGTAACATTGTGCTTTATTTCATATGATGTAAATGTAAATGTTTCTAAATGGCAATAAAACTTTGACTGCTCTTACTGTTACTGCAGTATGTAGTATGTGTTGTACACAGAACATCAAGAAGACCTGCTACAGTCACTAATATGAGCAGTAAACTGTATGGGAATACTGTATCCCACAATGCAATGTGTTTCACTTGATTTTTCATTTCCAGTGTGATCAAAGAACCAGAAAACAAACATGATTTTTTTAACATCTCTCTCATTAATTGATCAGACTGCCAGAAGGCATTATAGTAATTCTGACCAATGAGATGTATTTCTACTCATTATATGGTGAACCAGTCAATATAAATACTGTTAAAACTGCATATCAATTGTCTGCTGAGCATTTTACATTTATAGGCATTGCTATTCTAATTAGGAGACAAGTACCGAATTGTATCCATTGGCGTTCTTCTTCTTCTGCTGCTCTTGATTCTGGCACAGCCATATCACCCTGTAGCCCAAGACTGGTTTCCCACTGAAGCTAAGCAGGGCTGAGCCTGGTTAGTACCTGGATGGGAGACCTCCTGGGAAAACTAGGTTGCTGCTGGAAGAGGTGTTAGTGAGGCCAGCAGGGGGTGCTCACCCTGTGGTCTGTGTGGGTCCTAACGCCCCAGTATAATGATGGGGACACTATACTGTTAAAAAGCACCGTCCTTCAGATGAGACGTTAAACTGAGGTCCTGACTCTCTGTGGTCATTAAAAATCCCACTATGTCCTTCGAAAGAGTAGGGGTGTAACCTCGACATCCTGGCCACATTTGCCCATTGGCCTCTGTCCATCATGGCCTCCTAATCATCCCCATATACAGATTGGCTTCATCTCTCTGTCTCCTCTCCACCAATCAGCTGGTGTGTGGTGGGCGTTCTGGCACAATATGGCTGCTGTTGCATCATCCAGGTGGTGCTGCACATTGGTGGTGGTTGAGGAGATTCCCCCTTCTGTATGTAAAACGCTTTGAGTACCCAGAAAAGTGCTATATAAATTTAACAAACTAATTAAATTAAACTGCTTGCAGGAAACTAATGAAATTTGGTACACATATTTTAAAGGTTCCTAATGTTGTTTTGGAGTCTCCTACAACAGGTTTACATCCAAAGTGAAAAACACTTTAATTTTCTCATAATATCCAATAATAACATCTAATAATATTTTCTTATAATATCTAATATCTGCAGCATCAGCTCTTTTCTCAGAGTATCTGAAACGGTTCGATCAAAGATTCAGTCTCTCTAAATCCTGCCTTTCTGAGATCCTGCTCTGCTCTGATTGGTCACATGGCCCACTCTTTTGTGATTGGTCAGAAACCTCATTATTAAACTGAACTGTTTTGGAGCACCATTGACTTCCATAGTATTTTATTTTTTTTTCCTACTATGGAAGTCAATGGTGCCCCAAAGCAGCCTAGTCACAAACTTCCTTCTAAATATCTTCATTTGTGTTCAACAGACCAAAGAAATGTATACAGGTTTGGAACAACTTGAGGGTGAGTAAATGATGACAGAATTTTCATTTTTGGGTGAACTATCCCTTTAAGTTGCCCAGGAAAAGACCTTTCAGTTGACATGGAAGAGCAGTTAATTAGTTAGAGTGACACCTCTATAGCTCCTGCTCTCTATCTTCATTTTGGTTGAGTGTGATGATAGGGCTGGATGATTATGGCCTAAAATCAAAACCTCCATTAATTTAACATTTTACCTCGATTGCGATTAATGAACAATTATTTAGTTTCTGTTTTTTTTTTTGCCCTCATAGTTCATTGACAAGGTTTGTTCTGTAAATATGCTTGACTATTACAGGTGGGATATTTTTTTCCTATTGAAAGAGTGATCTGTCATAACAGCTCACTTTCAGCAGTTATTTTATCTATGGTTCATAACATTTCTTACAGATTTCTGCTCGCTGTAAATCAGATAATGATAAATTAGCACAGTACCAGTACATAATGAGAGCGATTGCGTGTGTGAATTAGTCATACCGTCTCTCTAATAATTATGAAGCTGTGGGTTGTAAATAGTTCCTTCAAAAATAGAAAAATATATGCTATAATAAGTTTTGAGTTTCTAAGCGTCTTTAGTGATAAATCACAGGACAGCGCTGACAACTAGTTTCTGCTCCTCAGTGCGCGCGATCTTCACGTTTTGTGCAGCTGATATTTGTATGAGTGTTCTTGCCACAACACAGCTGCGCGAGCACGATAGCTCGATATAATAATACACATCCGATCGTCTAAAATCGCTTTAATGTCCAAACTGCTAAACCTTAAAACACATATAACTGACACAGTTTAGTGAAGACGCAAGGTTTCCCACTCACGCGCCGTCTCTGTGTTGACTCGGCGTTCACCTGCGTGTTGACTGGACAGGGCGGAGTCACGTGGCTAGGTATGTTTTTAAGGGGAAAGTAGCCTATTAAACAGGATTAAAAACGAAATAATTTCTTTTGCAGGTGTTCCATCTGTTCCTCATTTTCTCTTGTGGCTGGTTTGGAAGGAAAAAAGTATCAGTGACAGATAACAGAAGAGTCTTTGCTCTATATGAGTACAGCAGTGGCTCACAGTTGAATGTATTCATCCACTAGAGAACATAGACCTTTATATAAACAATAATAGATGGTAAATGTGTTCAGCATTCTGCAGCAAATGTTTGTGGACTAAAGTGTGGGCTAAAGTGTTTCTAGACTATTTCAAGTCATAAAGTGACTTTAATGCATGACTTCAGTAGGCATGTATGATGAAGTCGGTGCCACAGCACTCCACAATTTTCCAATGTAAGTCTGTGGTGAAAAATGGAACGGCAATGCTGAGCCATTGGGGCTCTGCTTATTTTCACATTGCCTTGTGTAAACCTCACTCCAGACCAATACGGTATCAATCTGCTTCAGCTATGTGTTTATTAGTCTGCATCAGGTGAGTAGGTAGTTAGTATGTCTGTTTTTCTTAAGGTATATGTGAAGTAGCATCAAAATAATAAAAATATAAATCCTTTAATTTAAACATGCTCATGTGAAAGGCCTTTATACAGTTCTGTTGTGTTAGATTCACGTTTTTTTTGAGAATAGACATGACTTTCTTTTTTCTCTCACATAAGTTCCTCAACTTGTAACTTTATAAATCAACATTGTAGCGAATTTACATGTATTTAATCAATTAGCTCAAATTATGGGTGAAATATATATATAATTAGGTCATAACAGCGTTATGATTAATTATAATATAGATCGACCAAAGAGGGAATTATGCACATATATTGTGAATTAATTACAACGGATTATAATTAATTACATATATGATTAGGTCTAGTTCAATAGTGATTTGAGAAAGACTATCCTAGTTTGTCCGGCAAACCATCAGTTTTCTCATAAACTATTTATAAAAGGAAGTTAGTCTCTGGCCACAAGAATAACTTCCTATTATAGCATTAAAGCGTAAAGCAGTTTTGCAGAATCAAACGTAGAAAGGACCTGGTTCGTGAATGAGCAACAGAGGCAATCAAGCATGAATATAATGTATTTAATATCACGAAACTACAATTACATGGGCTAACGTTATATGACTAGATATACACAAAGGAATACACATATATACAAAAGCGAAAGTAAAGGCAGGAAAACAGAGGTGATCAAAGAAAGTGGCAAATTACAAACAGTTAAACCTTTGAGAGCCAGCAAGGAAACTCATCTTATGCATGGAGCTTAAAACGCTTGAAAAGAATAGTTCTATACTTGCATAGGTTTTAGGTGCTGCGGTTGCGTGTCTTCCTGGAGGAGTTTCAATGCGTGCGGCTGGAAGCGATTGGTCCTTTTCCGAGACTGGGTTCTCGGCGGGGTTTTCAAACAAGGTTTTAACTACGAGTGGCGGTGTCGTGCTGATCGTAGGTCAGGGTGGCAGTGCGAATGGGGTGTTGATGAGCCATCGATTGGCCACAATCTTGGCTTGTGTTCCGATGACTTGGAGTGCGAGGCTTGGCCTCGGCAGGGCAGCGTGTATTGCTGCTCATGGGTTGCAACCCGCAGATTCCTTCAGTGTTGTCTCTGAGGAAAGGTTTGCTGGGGCAGAGGTAGTGAATGTCTTTGGTCAAAATACACATGTGCAAACTGGGAGTCAGGTACAGCTGTGGGTTGCTGTCGTGGTAGGCTACCACTTTTGGTGTGTGTATCTTGATATGGGTGTTACCTTGCCAAAATCCGACATTGACTATGTCTTTGAGTTGGTAGATGTTGCTTGATTCAATGATGGGCAGGTTCAGGAGAAAGGCCACCTCACTCTGTTCAGGGTCGACGTGTAGTAGGATGGCGCTACCCAGAGAGTAGGCGAGGTGGGTTTGAAGAGGGTCCGTAGGTCTGGCGGTGGCAGATGCCAGCACAGTTTGTATGAGGCTCAGTGGCACAAGGTGCGGGGAATCCTACCCTGGCCAAGCTGTCCATGGAGGAGCTAACCTCCCGCAGCATGTCTGTCAGAGTTGTGACCAGCTGAGTCTGGGCAAAGTCATTTTGGGAGACGGTAAACAGTTGCTTCATTAAGTTCACCGTTTGGTTCAGCAGGAAACTGTGAGTACTGAGAACCACCACATTACCTTTAACGGATTTGCAGATGGTTTGCAGGGTTTTACTCTGTGTTGCAAGTTGTTTTCTCATCTGTGGAATCTCAGTCTGAATTTTAGCCACATGTTGTCTTATGGTGGCTAGGCTCACTGTGTTGACACTAGACATGCCGAGGATAAACAGGGTTCCGACGGCAGCGGCGGCTCCGAGCAAAGCTCCCAAGAACCGTTTGGTGCATCGGTTGTGTCCACTTAATTCAGCTTGTGTGACAGTCATTTTCTCCAGTTGAGTGAGCATGTGCTTGACACTGGCCATGAGGTGAGTGCCTTTGTTAGAGTCGACTCTAAGTGGCAGTCTGGGCCTGGTGAAGATGTGGTTCATCAGGAGGTAGGCCAGGGTCTGGGCAGTGTCATTAGGTGCTGGAAGACACTCTACCCCCTTGGTAAATTGGCACACGACCGTGAGGAAATACTCATTACCTCTTGTTGATCTGGGCATGAGACCCGCCCAGTCTATCTGGAGGTCCGACCATGGAAATGTGATTCCTCTGTGTTGCAGTGGAGCTCTGTGAATTGGGTTTGCCAGTTGGAATTGACAGCAAACCAGACATCCTCTGACATACTCTGCCCCATCTTGCTGCATGCTGGGCCAGTATGCCACTTGTTTTAATGTCTCATAAGTGGCTCTGGTACCATGGTGTTTGGCACATGGTGCGTTGTGGGCGTATATTAGCATGCCCCCCTTTTGGCACTGTGGCATTACAAGCTTTGGCGCTGTGGAGGTCATCAGGGGCATACCAGAGAATGTTTACCTCCACACGCAGCATGTGTTTGTTCTCATGCAGTCGTTTGAGGCTAGTGGCCGCAGTGGGACTCAGATGCCGTGATCGGGTGGTTGGAGGGGTCTGAGAGGTGGTTTAATATAGCTTGTATGGAGGTGTTTGAGACTTGGAGATCAGCTATATCATTGTTGGAAATTTGTGGAGCCAGTGAAAGTGGCTGTGAGGTGGGAACTGTTGCAGGAACAGTTCGTTGGCTGTGGGTTATTGCTGCCAGACTAAGGGTGGGCGACTGGGGTGGGGATGACCGTAGATTGCCATGTAGTGTGCCAGTCTTGGCAAGGGCATCAGTTTGGTCATTTGAGTCTTTGTCACACCCTGGTTGCTTTGAGTGTCCTTTCACCTTTTCCCAGTAAACGATCATGTCGTTTGTTTGAGTGATGTCATCACATGCTTGGAACAGGTGTTGATGTTTGACCGGCTTGTTGCTTTCAGTCTTGAAACTATTTTGTTTCCAGCCCGGAAGGTGGCATGTGAAACTGAGTCTGGCATAGTTTGAGTCTGTGCAACTGAGGAGTTCTCTGATGTTATGGGCTGAGACGACTTGAAGGGTTATGAGAGTAGCTGCTACTTCAGCATACTGCAATGACTGGGGACCCAACCTGAAGTGTTGTGGTGGGCAGGGTTGGTTGTTTAACCATAACACCCTTGCACCTGCCTTTAGGATGCTCTCATGGTTGTAGGAACATCCATCGACGTGGCGGTGGGCATACCTTGGCACGCTGTAACAGGTTGGTTGTTGTTGTTGGGGTACCTCTATCTCCAGTGTTGAAGCTGTTGTGTCATCAGAGCAGTTTTGGCAGGCAGCCAAGCCGTCGCTAGTGCAGACTTGTAATTTTGTGCATATCGTGCCTCAACGCGTTGCGCCCCTGGAGGGCCATCAGCCGCGTAGTTATGCGTGAGTTGGTGACCATGCCATCTTGGATGCATTGGGTGTTGAGGAAAGTGATAGGCTGGTGACAGGTTTCTATGATAGCCTTTTGCGCTCCGATGTAGTTGGAGAATCTTTGGATGGCCCATACCGTGCCTGCTTTGTTCAGGAAGATGTTGAATTCAGCTGGCGAGTTGGCATAGCCGAATGGGCACCACGTGAACGATGTACTGTCGGTTGCCAAAGGTGAAGGCCAGCTTGTTTTGATCTTCTGGATCCACAGGTATGGTCCAGAATCCTGATGCCACATCAAGCGTGAGAAGATGGTGGCTCCTCTGATTCTGGATAGTTCCTGCTCCAGCTGTGTCATGGGCCATCGTGACAGTGGCACTTGTTGGTTCAAGTTTCTGTAGTCAATGGTAGGTCGCCACTTGCCATTTGGTTTAAGAACGGGCCATATGGGGGCTGAATAGGTGCTGTTGCATGGGCGGATGACACCTGTTTCTTCCATGGAATGAATAATCTCCTGCACTGGTTCGTGTGAGGCGATGGGAATTTTGTACTGCCTGACGAAGGTGGGGAGCATTTGGGTGTGTTGGAATACGCACCGTATGAAGGTTAGGAGGCTGCAGTCTAAAGAGTCTTTTACAAATGACGCTTTGAAATTGTACAGGACCTGTCTGAGTTTCTGACGGTCTGTATCATTCTTTAGGGCATCTGCATCTTTCAGAATTTGTTGGACTCGAGTCTCAAATCCTGGAAATGGCTCCCCCTTGTTGTGTCACTTGTCAAGTGGGCAGTCAGAGGTGCAGCGATTTCATGAGTTTTGCAGACAGGCTGGTTAGAGACTGCGTATGCTCCGCGGTGTTGGTCCTCCATCAGCTCCGTTCTGCACACCTGTTCTGTGGCTACCGGCATGATGGAAGTGATGGAGATGATCTTGAAGGGTGCTGTGAACACTGTGTTGTCTGAGCTTCCTTCTGGGATCATTGCAGGTGGTATTGGGCCAATGACTGGTAATATGAGTTCAAAGTCATGCAAGTCGTGACTCACTATCCATCCCAGACGGTAGGCCTTGGGATTTCTGATGTCTGTGGCCGTGCAGTTGTTGAACAGCATGTAGACTACACGGGGTGATGCGTCAGTGAGGGGTGTGGCTTCCAGAGTGAGTCCAAGTTCCACTCCTTCGGGTGAAAGTTGGAAGAAACCCAGCATGTTGTTTAGGGTTTGACCATGTCGCATGTTGAGCCAAACAGCGACCCCTTTGGTGTAAGCTGGTACTACAGCTTCCTGTTCGTTGACCAGGATGCAGACCTCGGGAATGGTCTGGCCTGACAGGAAGTTTTCAGTGTTGACAAAAACAACAGGGGCTGTAAAGTCATTGAGGCCCACACCACCTCATTAATAAAGCTCACTTGAGCTTTAGGGTGCATCAGGAGGTCCAGAAGGACCAGGAAGTGATGGGTTAGACGCCAGTCATTCCATTTCAAGTTCAAAGCGCGGATGTCCTTGGCAGCTGTCATGGTTGACAGACGAGAGTCCCATGGGAAGCGTGTGTGCTTGTTGGCAAATGGGAGGTCCAGTGTTCCTTCAATGAGAGCACTGACCAGGGTGTGGCTGAAGGCTGAGTGGTCTGCCCACAGTGTGAGAATAATGTCTGTTGTTGTTACATCATTCAGCTGTAAATCTGTCATGACCTTGAGGCAGAAGGAGTCAGAGTCTATGGTAAGTTGAAAGAGTGCAGAGTGGCGAACTTGAACTTTGCTCTGGGGCTGAACGGGTTCCTGCAGCTAGCTGCACGATTTCCCGTGACCTCTGTGACCTGACAGTCTGGCTCAGGTGGTCTGGGTGACTGGAAAGGCAGAGGTTCTCGCACTTGAGTCCCGATTTTCAGCTGTTTGTGGTCCAATAAGGGCTCAAAGCGGTCTAGCAGGTCTTTGCCGCTGAAAAGGGAAAACGTCCCTTTGTGATATGTACACAGGAGGTACCAAGCTCATTGGACCGACTGTGCGGTGGATGGGAGCTATTTGTTCGAGTTGTACCTCATTTTGGCTGTACGACTGCGCATTCAGCTCACATCTTTGTGATTTAAGAGTCTGATTGTGTCTCTTAGCTTCGCTCTAGGTCTTTCAAAAAGGTCAGATGACGTCAGAGTGAGATCTGCTCTGGTGTCTACCAGGGCTTCACTTCTCACATCATTTTCCACAGGAATGGCTAGGGTCAGTTCTGGGCAGTGATCAGAGACTGGATTAATGGTTGGATTTTCTACAGTCTTTTCAGACGCAGCTTTTCGCTAGAATAAGCCTTGTGGGCTAAGTCTCGCAGCTGCTGAGTAGACATACTGCGTGGGCAGGCCAAGGCTCCCAGATGATGACTCACCGCAGGGTGCAGATTTCGGAGAAACAGAATTTTGAAGTTGAAATCTTCCTCCATTCCTGGCTCGTTACATGCTCCGGCAGTAGGCCCTTCGCAGTCGGTTGTAGTAAGCTTGTGGGTTTTCCAGTCGGCCCTGTTAAGGTCCATGGCAGCAGGAGCCCTTGGTCCGATTCAGGGTCAGAAAACTCTTTGGTCAAAGCCTGTCGCAGCTGCTGGTAGTTGGATTTGACAGCTGCTGGCAAAAGTTCTTCGGCGCTGGACGCCTTGGGCAGTGGACTTTCAACCCCCTTTTGGACTAGGGATTCTTGACTGGCCAGGGAAACTCTGTGATGGATGTTTCCCCTTCCAGGCCACTTTGCAGTTCTCTGTAAGGAGTATCGAAGTTCATCTTTTGAATAGTTTCTTTGTTGTTTCAGAGCAATGACTTCTTTCCGGCCTGTTTAAGATGGTTTTCACAGGCCCGGGCTTTAGCGTCTCTTTCTTTCAGCTCAGTCTCTGCTCTGGCTAGGAGAACTTCACCTTGTTGGAGTTTTCCAGTTCGTTCCTCTCTGGATTTCTTTTCCAACTGCTCTCACGCCCATCTCCGGGTGGAGCTCTGCAAGGGCTTTTTGAAGTTTCTCCCTCGACTTGTAGTTTGGAGTCGGATTCATCTGCTGTCCCACACTGGTCTTGGGTCTCGAGGAGTAGCTGATCGAGGCGACGTTGAGTCTGGGCCTGATTCCTCCGGGCCTCCTCGGCCTGAAGCTTGAGCGCTGCTACTTCCTGTTCCAGGAGGGCGTTGTTTCTCTCCCTAGGCCTCACCTGGGCAATGAGGTTGTGGACAAGGCCGCCGATGATTTTTGCCCATTCTTTGTGGCTGTAGCTCTGGGTCGGATTGTGGGCCATCAGTTGATTCAGGTCCTCATCCAGCTGCTCGCTGCTCCGGTGCTGGAGGTCGCTGGCGGCATTGGGCAGGAATGTGTTGGTCATGACGCCCAGCCAGGTCTCAAGATGATCCCAGTGGGTGTCAGGTCTAGATGCTCGCGACATAGTGGCTTACTGTTGATGAGAGAAAGACAGCACAAAAAGAACCAATGCAAGCTTGCGCGGGATTGGCGGGTTACGATCTCACATAATTAGATAAACTTTGTGTGTGATTCCAACTAACTGGTGCAGACAGTTAGTGGAATGTACGCCGTCAATGGACGGGAATGACCACGCGGGCCAATTTGTGTGGGTGAGTGCCAAATCTGAATAAGGATTTTGACAGGTGGTAGCTCAGTTGGTCCTCTAATGACTCTGGCTGCTCGGTCGCTTATCTATTATTCAGCTTCCGTGATGGCTCTCACAGGTACTGCTTTTACGTGAACTGAAAGAAACAAAACACAACAGAGAAGCAAATAGACCAAGACAAAATAGGGACAATTACGAGTAAATAAACTGAAAGTGAGATACAATCAGAGAGAGAGAGAGAGAGAGAGGAGTTAAGGAGCTTAAACTTATTACCACAGTTAGGGTTTAGGGCAGGCCTGATGAGGGCGCCGTTGAGTTATCAAGCCTAAGGAAATGGTATGGTTCAAGAATAGAAGGGGTTGGCCAAACACTTAAATGATCAGAGAATATCTACTATTCTGTGGCTTTTAATAAGGGAGTGGACTGTATGTCATTACTCTAGGCCTGGGGTGAATTGTGATTGCTCAGATAAGGACTCAATGGCAGAGGCAGCCTTTCCTTGACGTTCCACCACTCGACTGCGGTGTCCGTGGGCACCCTGTCCCCTTTGTACCACGATGCAACCACACAAACGGTGACTTTTAGCACAATTGGTAGCTTTGCAACTGTACTTAGGCGAGGTGTTTTGCCAACGGCCAGACTGACAGATCAAAATTGAGTTTTCCCTGAGCCAAGAGTCTGACCCCGCAGGCAGTTACTCTCAACGGGCGGTTCTGTCGTGCAGAAGCCTAAACAGGGAAATTAAACAAAATTGCCCTTGTTGTCAGCCTGGACTCGTTGCCTCCCTGCACCTGATGTACCCAATTGCTGATGTCCCGCGTGTTGCCGGTGGTACGAGGTCAGAAATGTCCACGATTCACGCACAGCCAGTGCCGGATCCGCCAGGCCAGGTGACTCCACTCACTGGAACTCACTGAAACAACCGCCAACTCACCACCGAGCACTAGAGGGGGCACTATCTGCAAGTACACCAATTGTCAAGTAAACACAACTTAATTGTAAATTTAAATCTAAATTTAAGTCTTGCTTAAACCAAATTTAAATAATTAAATGTGTAGGGCAAGAGAATTGGGGTCTAAAATGACAATCAGAATGAATTAGCTAAGAAGCAGAACAGAACCAAACAATGAAGCAAAGAGAAAAAAAACAGTTCAGTGGCACTTGATTCAAAACTTAAATTAAACTTGGTTTAATTAAATTTTAAATAAGTGCACAGAATAAGAGAGTGGGAGGAGGAGAGAGGAGAAAGCCTTCCCTATTTGAGAGACACCACAACTTGAATTTAGATTTCAATTAAACGTTGTTTAATTAAATTTAAATAAGTGTATAAAATAAGGGAGGATTGGGTATAAGGATGCTATCAACAGAACAAGAAGTAGAGTAAAGAAATAAATATGAGAAAAGAACAAACAAAAACAATAAGGAATCGAGAGGAAGGAATCCCCAAAGTAAAAATAATTCAAGAGGGAAAGAATTAAAATAGAATAAAGTAGAAATGTACACACAGGAAAAAGGAAAAGAAAAACTCCAAGGAGGGAATTGGCTTATCTGGGGAGTGTCCACAAGGGGGAGCACTTCCAGAAAGTGAATTCTCTTCTTGGAAGGGGGAATTTGATTCAAATTAAAGTTTAAAACGTGTTTAAACTAAATTTAAATCAGTAAACCGCATTCCAAATACAAATAGACAGGATAACCATCAAAACAATAAAACAAAAGAATTATAACAGCCAGCAAATTAAAATAGCCAAAGGAAAGTTGGAAATAATTCAGATCAAACACGAGGAAAGCAGACCTAACCTAGAACGCCCACAAGATGGCGTTAATGGGTCCACACAACAATGACGTAGGGAGGTGTGCCACACACCTGAACAGACTGCCCTCTGGCGTTTAGTCAGAGGTACTGCGTCCACCTACTTTAAAAATCGTGACTTTTAAATCTAGCGCACGGCCGATTTAACTGCAACTTATCACTTATAATATTCAGAATCTCGGCGGATTCTCTTGTGCCAGTTCACTGGACACGAACATGCAACTTTAGCAGGATTTCTTCGCCATGCGTTACAAATTAACACTGGATCAGGGTGTTAATAACTCCCAATTTCACACATCAATCGGATAAATCAGATAAACTGTTTTCCAGATTAGATTTGCACTAGGTAACGTTGGTTAGCTACGCCAATGGTTTACCAAGAGTGAGGGAGTGAGGCGCTATTTTGTATTATCGGACAATACAATAACTCAAATTTTATAGCGCTACGATTTATGAGGCCTTCTAGGACGGAGAGGAGAGACTCGCCCCAAACGGTCTTTAATCACGCTGAAAACGATTTCTTCGTTTCATTCAGCGGAAATTAATATTAAAGCTGTTCTGCAAAAGATTGTCTCCCTTTTGCAGGAACGAAGTTTAATATTAATGAAACTGCAGTTTATTTTAAACGGTTAACAATTGGCTAAAATGTTTGGACACAAATAGCAGTTTGTTAACGCTTTCCATGTGAGGAACGCGCTATGCGTCTTGTCTCACTGTATAAAGCGCATAAACATTAATAATCACACAGATTTATTCTGAGTTGCTCAAGCACAGAACCAAGTTTAAAAGCGTTGCTCGCGTATCTCCACCAAAAAAAAAAGAATGTATATGTAGCGAATTTACATGTATTTAATCAATTAGCTCAAATTATGGGTGAAATATATATATAATTAGGTCATAACGCGTTATGATTAATTATAATATAGATCGACCAAAGAGGGAATTATGCACATATATTGTGAATTAATTACAACGGATTATAATTAATTACATATATGATTAGGTCTAGTTCAATAGTGATTTGAGAAAGACTATCCTAGTTTGTCCAGCAAACCATCAGTTTTCTCATAAACTATTTATAAAAGGAAGTTAGTCTCTGGCCACGAGAATAACTTCCTATTATAGCATTAAAGCGTAAAGCAGTTTTGCAGAATCAAACGTAGAAGGGACCTGGTTCGTGAATGAGCAACAGAGGCAATCAAGCATGAATATAATGTATTTAATATACGAAACTACAATTACATGGGCTAACGTTATATGACTAGATATACACAAAGGAATACACATATATACAAAAGCGAAAGTAAAGGCAGAAAAACAGAGGTGATCAAAGAAAGTGGCAAATTACAAACAGTTAAACCTTTGAGAGCCAGCAAGGAAACTCAGCTTATGCATGGAGCTTAAAACGCTTAGAAAAGAATAGTTCTATACTTGCATAGGTTCAGGTGCTGCGGTTGCGTGTCTTCCTGGAGGAGTTTCAATGCGTGCGGCTGGAGCGGTGGTCCTTTTCCGAGGCTGGGTTCTCGGCGGGGTTTTCAAACAAGGTTTTAACTTAAGAGTAAGATAACCGGAAAATAAAGAAGAGAGAGAGTCCGTCTCCGAGGTGATGGAGGATGACGGAGGCTTGACAGAAGCGAACTTGTGCCAAACGGATGGTCGTCCGAAGATGCAGAGGAGCGCGCGTGATGGAAGCGCCGGTCGCCGAGATGTCCGGGAGAGACGTGCGTGAGGTGGCGACGGACAATCGAAGACGATCGAGAGATAATCGAGAGACAATCGAGAGACTGCGTGTCAATGTCTTTTAAGGACAAACAAGTCAAACGCCTCCTCGGGTGTGTCAGCCAATGGTGCGGGTGCAACTTTGGCGTGGCAAACTTTTTCTTTGTCTCCATTTATGGCCTCATTTGCATGGTTTATGAAGTGTCAGATCTGAGTACATTTTCTTCAAAGTACCATTAAAAATAGAACAATGCATTTTACAGTAATGTGACATACATTGTCAATTAGGGCATAAAGAGAGCTTTACAATGAGACCAAACTTGTCGGACGTCAAACACATAAAAGTGAGGGATACCGTTTATACTTGAATATACCGCTTAGAATAAAACTAACAATGCTACAATCATAACTAATCTTATATACTAGGGATACATGCACGTTCACTTGAATACAGCAACGGGTACACTTTGGTATAGTCATATTTTGAGACTAAATGTAGATACAGTTTCCAAATGTGTGTTTGTGTCTCTGTATGTGTGTGTGTGATGTGTATTGGGTTTTCGTAGCGTCTTAGGTATGCCACATGGCCCTTAGTGCCATGTGGGGCACGGGTGACTCTTTGAAGTCCCCAGAGCTGGTGAGAAAGCCTCCTGCTTCTCCTCACTGGAGGTAACAAAGATGCCACCAGGGTAATTTCATCCAGACCTGCCGGAGCCATGGTCTATGGGTTATCTGAAGGAGGTCAAACGTTAAAAGCTTTCTTTAATTTATAGTTGTATTGATAATTTTGATCCACCACAGACGCTACAACATTCAGAGGCAATAAATACTACATTAAGGGAATTCGATAGCATTCTATGCATCGTAATCAACAAAGTACTGCCCTCAGGTTGAATAATGCAAGGACATTAGACCTCTTCCTAGTGTGTCTGCACTGGCAATTAGAATATAATACAAACAGTTTATCATTAAATTGTGGTAAGACCCAGAATCTGCCCCACCTAAATTTAAGGTCAGAAGTCGCTACTGGTCAGTGTTATTGGGTGAGATGACCCCAAACCTTAATTTTTTATCTTGACATTTGCATATTATTATGCATATTTTCCCTTTATTGTTCCTGTTAAAATAAAATTGTTGCTCCATTTATTTTTATTTTAATACATTTTTAAAATTCTGTTGTGTAATTGAGGTTTGCTGAGTGTGCATTATAACACAATGTGCACACAAGAGTCATAACAAAAAATAATTTCCTGTTGAGAATATATTATTATGCATACAGCAGACTTGATACACAACAGATCGCATTTATTTCATTAGATAAATTACCGACAGAAGAGGTAAAAAATTCACAGACATATGACGTTGCAGTTACGTTACCAGTAAGTCATGAAATGACCAAAATATCACGAATATAGTATGTAACTGGAACGTTGCTGGTTATCTTGTAACTTTGGAAACCGTACTGAGACGCTGTCAGTTGGTAATTTGATGGTGATGAAATTACAGGCATGCGACGTCGAGACTACGTTGTCAGTTGATAAGTGATGAAATGACCAAAAAGTACGAATAAACTACGTAACTGTTACGTCGTGTGTTAGCTGGGTAGCTTCCACTGGGGGGCGCATCGTGCTCGTTTCATCATCACGTGACTCACTTTTTTACTTTCGGTTTTGTTGGTGGTGAACAGAAAATGGCGAATAGTGCAGGTAAGGTTTTATGAACAACAAAATATGTATATTAACATGTTACACGTTTCTATGATATATCAGAATCAAATTTCTTCCTATTAAGCAATGATTTATTTATGAATTATGCATTTCAAGGGGCGTTTATGAACTGAAAGCCCCACGGACAGATTCACAAGCAGGTTGAATTAACGTTAAAGTTTACTGATTTTTTGTGATGCATAAGTACTGCGTGTAGTGTTTTTTGTTATATCGCTGTAAAAAGTCTCAAGAAACAACACCGAAAAATATCAGGCCTTGAATTTAAAAATGAAATCTGAAGTAGGCCTAACATCTGACATAATCATTATGATTCTGACAATCAGGTCGCTCTTTTCCTTTCAAACATTCATATAAAATCTGTAAAATCAATAACACTTTTCATCCATCAGTGAAATATTGTAAAGCTTGTTTACTGACGTGTGTTTGTATGTGTGTGTAATTAAAATTTCACCAAGACAAATTCATTGTGTGTGTAAGCAGACTTGATAATAAATCTCATTCTGACTGCTATCTCTTTCTGATAGTTTTGAGAGAGAAGGATGCTGCAGACCAAGAAGAGATGGAAGGACTGATACAGGAGATTGCTAAAGAAAGTTTGCACTTAAAATTGGGTAAATATTTAGCCATTTGTGGCTTCATATATATATATATATATATATATATATATATTAATTCTGAGATTTTCATGTAAAAAAAATATAGCTTCTATAGCTTGGTTGCATGAAGTGGAGGCAAAGAAAAACATGATATGGAGGCAAAGAATCTTTTAGATCTTTTCTAGAAATCACACTTTTAATATTAGCTGACCTCATACAGTATATCCAGGTTTTTAAAAACAACGGGAACCCTGGTTCTTCGATGGGGGAAAAGTTGTTGAGGGGGTACATTAAAATAATGTTAATTAACTTATTTTATACTTGTTCTGTCTTATTTTAAGTCATCTTGAGGCCCCCTATTGAGCAAAGACAAAGTGCTGAATTATTATTACAAGTGTAAATAACATTTTAAATTCCTCTCTCTTTTGCAGATCAGAGGATTGTGCTGTTGGGTAAAACTGGATCAGGAAAGAGTTCAACAGGAAACACCATCATCGGCAACTATGAGTTTAAACAAGGTGTTTCCTCTAAGTCTATTACTAGACACTGTCAAAGACATGTGACAACAGTGGAGGATAAAATCATCTCAGTGATCGACACTCCAGGACTATATGACACATCAATGAGTGAAGAAGAGCTGAAGAAAGAGATCGAGAAGTGCATCTACATGTCTGCTCCTGGCCCTCATGTGTTTCTGCTGGTCATCAGACTGGGTGTGAGATTCACAGAAGAAGAGAAGAAAACAGTGAAATGGATTCAGGAAAACTTTGGAGAAGAAGCTTCTCATCACACCATCATTCTGTTCACTCACGCTGATTATCTGAAGGGGATTTCATTAGATGAATACATCAGTGAAAGTAATGATCTCAAGGCTCTTGTTGATGAGTGCGGTGGCAGATTTCACTCTTTCAACAATGAAGACTTGAGTAATCGCTCTCAGGTCACAAAACTGCTGCAGAAGATTGATGAAATGGTGAGGATCAATGGAGGACAGCACTACACTAATGAGATATATAAAAAGCCCAGAGAAAGATTGAACAAGAGGCTTTAAAACAAAAACTGAGAGACTATGGGCAAACAGCACTAACAGCAATAGGAGGAGGAGTAGTAGCATTAGGGGCAGCAGCAGTATTAGGAATAGCAATAGCAAAAGGAAAATAAGGGCCAACAACAAAGAACAACAAAGGCCAGATCTTCATACACTCATTTCTAATTTAGTTATCTAAAAGATTTAATGAGAATTTTAAGATTGCCATGTTAAGTATATACTATATTGTATGTATATTGATTATTTCATTTGTTGAATTGTGATTGTAAAAACCTGGAACTATATCACTCATTTTCTTCCTAAACAAAAACGCTGTTTTATAGAGTCTAATTTCTAATAAACTGTCTAAGACAGCTCTCGACCTGTGGTAAGAAAAGAAGTTTCTTGTTTGTATAACGTGGACTTAATAATTCCTTATCTTGAGCAAATTAAGCATGGTTTGTATGATGAAAGTTGATGAAGTGTGTCTCAATTGCTCATCTTGCACAAAAGATGGTGTATTTTCTCTTCTCTATATCAAAGTACTGATGCATTACAGTGATCTTTCTGCCATAACAAAATTATTTACAGTTCAGTAACATCTCAACCTTTAATTAAGTTATTTATATATATATATATATATATATATATATATATAGATATATATATATATATATATATATATATATATATATATATATATAATATATCAGTGAATAACTTATTTTGACACTCATTCAAACATCATAAACAATTAACTTAAGCTGATCTGTTTCTCTGTTAATCTCATTCTGTAACAATAAACAAGTGATTTTGGCACTGCAGTTATTGAAAGAAAATTCATTCAAATTCATTTCATTCCGTTTTTGTTTTCTTTTTCAGTAACAATCAGTTAAACAGTGCAAAAGTATGAGTGAATGTCTGTATTTTAGGGGAATTTAACGTTATGTAAAATATTTTGAAAATGGTTGTTAAATTTTACTGTATTTTCTCAGTAATTTTTTTCCCTGGTGTAGAATATTTTTGCCTCCTCGTCATTTCTGACTTATAACAAAAACAGAACAATGTCTAAAAGCTGCTATGTGACAAGGTGTACAGAAAACAAGTTAAAAAAAAACAGAACCAAAACCCATAAGTTTTTATAAGCTGTTGTAACAGACTTTATTTGATTCTGTCATGATGTATTAATTCTGTAACGTTCACTGGTGCTCGTTGTGTATATGTGTGTGCAGTGTATTTTCCCCCTGGGCTTGCCATATAGAGGTTTGTGCATGCGCACTTTCGTACTGGAGGGTCGTGGGTTTTTCAGGCAGGTTGATACATGTGTGGCAGAAAATAAAGTGAAGGAAAGTTCGGACGACTGTCGCTTATTATTTTCTTATTTCTACGTATTTTAGGCGAACCCTGCATGAAAGCTCGGTCACATTGGTGGCAGCGGTTTTGTTTTATTTGCTTTACGTGGCTCAGTGTTACGGCGCGTGTTTAACTAGTTAGTTTGCAGTTAAAAGTTCTTAGCTAAGTTAGCACGCCGCGGGTTAAACATTAACGCGCCATCATGTGGTTTAAAGATGAGGATGGTTTTTATTCGAGACGGGACGCGACAAGATCAACAGACACGTGAAAATCGATCTACCGCCGCCGTTCTCCGGTGATGAGAAGCAGAGCTTTCTGTGCTGGACGCGGCAGTTCGAGGTCACCGTCAGAGCGATCACAGAGGAAGACGGCGCTGCGTCAGTTAATTATGAGCTGGTGAGGATTCTGCCGACACGCTTGGCCGGGCGCGGCGTTTCTTCTGTGGGACAGTCTTCCTGCTACTGTTCAAGCTGACTATAAGACTGTGAAGGAAAGACTAAAAGAGGCTTTCGGGCAGAGGCAGTTTATGGATCGCTTCGAGCCAGTTTATCAGCCCGCCTCGTGCCCCGCGCGAAAGTTTGGAAGTGTATGCGGCAGAGATCAGCAGATTAGTAGACGAGGCTTTTCCCAGTATGGCGACAAGGCCCAAAGAGAAGAAAAGTTTCGTAGTTTCTTGTCTGGTCTGGATCCTGTGCTCAGAGCTAAATGTCATGAACAAGGAGCAACAGATTTGGAGGAGGCAGTGATAATCGCAGGTCGGTGCGAAAATGCCAGAGACTCAATAAAGACTGATTACATGCCTGTTAATGCTGCCTATGGTAATAATGATGGAGGAGCAGTGGCTGCTGTTCACTCTGTGACTGATAATGGAGGGCTATACAGAGCAGTGGATAGATTAACAGAAGAAATGAGAGACATGAGAATGGAACTGATGCGCTTGGGTGACGAGAACCAAAGACTGAAAGCAAGAGCGAGTCCTAGAGCAATGGATGAGTGGAGTGGAGATCGCTCTCAGTCTAGTGGAATGTGCCAGTGTGTCTGCGGGGGTCGTGGATGCCAGTCACGTGTCTTCACCGCACGGAGGGGTCGTTCGCCTGAGAGAAAATCGTTCCAACAGCATGAGGAGCGCACATCAGGTATGGATGATCGTAGTTATAAAGACTCATACTCTGCTCGGTCCCCTGTTAAACGCAGCCCTAGCCCCAGTCCTCGCAGATGGAGCAGCTATGAGAATGACTCCATAAAGCGGGGTGTGCGTTTCATATCTCCTGGCGGAGCGGAGCGCGTGAATGGGCCGGGAAACGGATTTTAGCTGATGTTGCGGCACCAGCTATGCTGCCTGTGGGCCTTAAATGGACAATGTTGATGATAGTGACTCCATTTCAAAAGACATTAATGTGATTCGACGCTGGCGGGATGTGCTAGTGTCGTATGTGAAAGGGGTGATTGAAGGTGTGGAGGTTCAAATGTTAGTCGACTCCGGTTCCAGTGTATCTCTCATGAGTGCAGACTTCCGTATGTCAGTTCCAACACTTCAGAATCGGGCCCATTGAAAAAGGACTATGTGTCAGCCCGTGCTGTGAATGGACAAATGCTAGATCCACTGGGCACTATCACTATAACATTTTATCTAGTCGTGGCAGCATGTATTTCATGTGCTAAGAGAAACCACACAGACTGTGTTGCTGGGCTGGGACTTTCTGTTGAAAAATCATGCTTTGATGGATCTCAGCCATGCTAAGCTACAACTGTGGGACATCTCAGTTCCTCTCCTTACCAGCAAAGATTTCGTTCGATGTGCTGCAACGTGTTGCTGGCCATCGCCATGAACCTACCACCCTCAGCGAGTCAGTTGTGGCAGTTAAAGTGTGTTCACCAAATGCAGCCCACTTGGCGAAAGTGACTTTGTTGGCTATCTGGAACCCAGTGTGGCGGATTCTTCCGGTCTAGTGGTTGCTCACACGGTGGCCACGGTTCACAATGGATTGACAAAAGCTCGGATTTTGAATCCTACTGGACAGGGCATTTCGTTGAAACAAGGTATGCACCTGGGTTTTACTCAGTTGATGACTCTGATGTTCAGCTGTTTCATGATCCAGCTGATATAACTACAGCATCCTTTTCCAGTGTTGCACCTCCTGTGTCGCTGGATGAGTCACCTATTTCTGAATCAGAGAGAGCTGCGCTTTCAGCATTGCTGTTGGAATACAATGACATCTTCAGCTTCTCCAATTTGGAATTCTGGTAGATGTACACTGGTGAAACATCACATTAAAACTGGTGAGCAGACTCCCATCAAACAGCGTGCATATCGTGCATCCCCTGAAAAATGTGCTGAGATAGAGAAACAGGTGGCTGGCCTGTTAGCGGGGGCTTCCGTGGCACATCTGCATGGTATATCTCGATGACATTTTGATTTATAGCAAAACATTTGAAGAGCACCTGTCAAGTCTGAAAGAGGTGTTTTTGAGAATCCAATCTTCTGGTTTGAGACTGAATCCAAGCAATTGTCACTTTGCCAGAGATCACGTGGTCTTTCTGGGCCATGTCGTCTCTCAGAAAGGTCTTCAGCCTGATCCAAAGAACAAGGAGAAAGTCTTAAACTGGCCAATTCTGCTCTCCTTCTGAGGCGAGAGCCTTTGTGGGACTGTGTTCCTATTACAGACGTTTCGTCAAGGACTTTTCTAAACTGCTCCACTAAACCAGCTTGTTGGGAAAAAGGTGCCCTTTGTGTGGACTGCTGAGTGCGACAAATCATTTAACCTTTTGAAGGGTGTGTTGTCATCCGATCCTGTGGTAATATTGCCTGACTTCAGTGTGCCTTTTAAAATCTACACTGATGCGTCCAACTTGGCCGTTGGTGCAGTTCTTGCCCAGGACAGAGATGGACTCGAGCATGTGGTCGCGTCGCCAGCCGGGCATTGAATTCCACTCAGAAGCGTTGGTCCACCTTTGATCGTGAGTTGTGGGCTATTGTGTGGGCAGTGAGGGAATTCAAGCATTACATCGGACTTGCCTCATTTACCATTATCACAGACCACTTTTAGCGCTTAGGCGTTTGTCCATTGATGATGATCCAACAGGAAGAAGAGGGAGATGGATTCTGGAGCTTGATCCACTGAATTGGGTCATTGTGCACAAAGATGGAAAACAGCACAAGAATGCTGATGCGCTTTCTCGCCGCCCTGATACACCTGGCCCTAGCAAGGCAGAGGCCAGTGTTGAGGAGGTACTGGAAGTGAATGTGGTGAGTTCTAATCAAAAAGACTACATTCAATGTTCATCTCAAGTCACTGATTCTGAAGGAGATGCAACTGCTGTGAACTCACTTGACAATTCAGACAGTATGTCTTCCATGAATGCTTTGTCTCACAGCTTATCAGATATTAGGGCAATGCAGCAGGCTGACCCCGATATTGAGACTGTGTTGAGTTGGGTGACGCAATCCCAAAGACCATCCAGGAGAAAATTACAAGGGGCTTCTCAATGTTTACGGAAGTTTTGGACTGAATTTAACCGTCTCTCTATCATTGATGGACTGTTATGCCGCACAGTTTTCTGTCCCCTCACAAGTGGCTCTGTAATCCAAATAGTTGTTCCTCTGCTTTAATATCAGACATTCTTTTGCAGCTGCATGGGGCCCCAGCTTCTGCCCATTTCTCTTCTGAGCGTGTGTGGGAAAGGGCGAGACAATTTTGTTACTGGCCTTCCATGTACAGGGACATCAAAGCATGGTGCGAGCAGTGCGAGCATGTCAAACACGACGCGTCCGATTCCAGCCCACTGTGCACCTATGGGTGGGTCCCAGTCAGTCTGCGGCCATTTGAAAGAGTGGCTATGGATATATTAGAGCTGCCTGTGACTTCGAAAGGAAACCGGTATGTGCTGGTTGTCGAGGACTATTTCACAAAATTTGTCAATTTGTATGCTTTGTGTAATCAGTCAGCACAGACAGTGGCTCGTTGTCTGTTTGAGGACTATGTTCTGATTCACGGCGTTCCAGAGATGTTGCATTCGACCAGGGTCATCAGTTTGAGGCAGTTTGAATCTCTGTCATCTGCTGAACATTAAAAGACACGCACCACTTCCTACCATCCGAAGTCGGATGGTATGGTTGAGCGCTTTAATCGGACTTTGATTGATCAACTAGCTAAGACTCTTTTGACCTATGGAGGGGAATGGGATGATTATGTGAAGCATGTGGCTTTTGCTTACAACACAACGACTCACTCCACCACTCGTTTCACACCTTACTTCTTGACCCACGGTCGGGAAGCTCGGGTCCCCGCTGATGTACTGTACCCACCCGTGCTCTTGACTCTCAGATGTCAGCATCACATGCTGAGTTTGTTTCCTCATTGCTGACAAAACTAAACTCTGCCTTTAGCAGTGCACGGATGCACGGTGACGCAGCTCACGACCGTCAAAAACTGTACCATGATGTTTGCTTACGTCACCAGCCTTATGATGTAGGTTCCATGGTGTGGTTTCACAACCCAGTGGAGAGCCGCATGAAGCTGGCACCCCACTGGAAGGGACCTTATAAAATCGCACAGGTCATGGACTCAGAACCAGACACTGTCTAATGCTCGGGACTCACAGCTTGAGTCTCTTTCCCTGGAGTCAGGAGTTTCTGGTGGAGAGGTGTGTGTTCCTCCCAGGAGGATCTGAGTGTTTTGTTTGACCCACCATGTTCAATTAAGGGGTCTGTACCAGACATGAGTAGAACTGGGAGAGTACGTGACTTCCTAGTCATTTAAATGATTTTGTTTTGTATTGAAGGACCTGCATTTCTCTGTGAATGAGAATTTGTTCTATTGCTGAGCATGTTATTGCTGGGAATACTAAAGACAAAAGTACTTTGTACTCTGTTTTGTGTTTCATTGTACACAGCTGTTTATTGTTAATGACTGTGAATGTTGTTATTCTGATACATAAACGGGATGTTTATTTTTGTGAGGGGGACGTATGTAACAGACTTTATTTGATTCTGTCATGATGTATTAATTCTGTACGTTCTGGTGCTCGATATGTGTATATGTATATGTGTGTGCAATGTACTTTTCTCGGGCTTGCTGTATAGAGGTTTGTGCATGCGCACTGCACTGGAGGGTCGCGGGTTTTTCAGGCAGGTTGATACATGTGTGGCAGAGAATAAAGTGAAGGAAAGTTCGGACGACTGTCGTTTATTGTTTTCTTATTTCTAAGTATTTTAGGCGAACCCTGCATGAACGCTCGGTCACACTGTCGACCCAAAAAACGAGCGTTTAAGGACTAAAAAGTGGATTCAGGCGATTGAGACAGAGCGCGACATGTCATATTACTATGAGAACTACGCCCACTGGAGGGGAACGTAATCAGCGACAGGAAATATAATATATAAAACTGACATTTGGATATTTGACTTAACAGTGACAAAATGTTTACTGCACACGTAGGCTTACTGAGGCATAGTGAGTGTCAGGATCCCAAAATTTGCCCATTCTTCCTGCACGTGACGGCTCGTGAAGGTAAACATTTGTCCGTTTGTTTTACTTAATTTTAATAAAGTGATAGCCTGCAGTATATTTATTGGAATATAAAAAATAATCTTAACATTGACAAAGCATGTAACACAAAGGCTATTTTCATAAATACACGCGGTAAAATAAACAGACATATAATTATATGAAAACAATGTCTATAAAAATATGAAAGAAATCTTTAATTAAATTAAACATTTGTTTGTGATGTTATGTTGTATTTATTGTGCATTAGCCGCTACTATAATATGCTGGGACGGTCAGTTGAGCAACAAGATCGCAGCACATCTCAATTCTCAAATGATGCGTTCTGTGTCCTCGCGTCCTTCCGAGTTCATTCTTTTAAGGTCGCCTGGCAAGACCGGACTCCACGAGAACGCAAGTCCGTTCTCTGCGTTCTTTAGTCGTCATTTTTCACATATTTGCTACTTTGGATGTATAATGTTTTGTATTGTCAAGGTTTTTTAACTTTATTTGTCAATTTAATGCCCTGTTTGTTTCATTTGCTCACATGAGGAGACGCATCTGAGATTTTTAGATTTCCATTTTAACGTTAGTTGTTTTTAATTTGGACACTAGTGAAAACTAACGTTACACACAAAAAAATGTTTAATTTTTTTAAATTTCAGAGTGTTTGGGAGACTGTGCCGCTTGCTGTTGTTGATCGATGATGCTCACGTGATCCTGTCACTGATAGTGGAGCCTGTAAGTTTTTTGCCAAATTTAAATGTTTTGCTAAACTTGTTAATTAGGCACACGTTATTCGCTCGTTATTAGAGTTCAGGCATACACTGGTTTGGCATTAATGGCATTTCATTCGCTCAAATTTTCTATTATTTTTTTTTAATATAGCCTAGGTTACTATAATATAGTTTTTGTTCACTTTCTCCTGAATGACAAGCTGTTTTTGATGAACCAGTTGAGCCAGTGATTCAATAAGTCGCTTATAACAAAAGATGCTTATTTGTCACCACCTACAGGTTTACATGTGTCATTCATTACTGTAAAAAATCTAATTTTTATTTTCAGTAGCAGAAGTGGAGACAGTTTGTCTAATTTTTATTTTCAGTAGCAGAAGTGGAGACAGTTTGTGCAACAGCAACAAGGTGAAAATGATGAGACACTTTAAGAAGTAGAATATATTGTTTTAAATAATTTTATTACTTTATTTTTGTAATTTATGAATTGATATGTTCTCTGCACTTGTGTCTTTCTTAGTGTCACGAATGTGGCTCCCACGCCTCCTCCTCCACACCACCAGAGGGAGCAATCACCTGAGTATTGACTGTTTCCCATTCGGACTACATTACCCATAGGCCCTCATTCCTGGGACTGATTGCGCACACACCTGCACCCCATCACACTCACACTATTTAAGCCACTCTCACATGCACTCACATCGTGGAAGTCTTGATTTGCCCTGGTGATCATTTCTGAGCGCTTTCTTGTGGACTGTTACCCTGTTACCGTTACTGTTCATTACCCTGTGATTTTCTGCTGCCTGCCCTGATCTCTGCCTGTGTACTGGACTGTGTTTGTTTGCGCACTGCCCTGATCCTTGCCTGTGACTCGATCCTGTTTGTCTGCCGCCTGCCTCGACCATTGCCTGTCCCTGTTTATGCTTCTGCCTTTGCCCTGTTACTTTTGGTGACTAGATCAATAAAGCTGCAAATGGATCCCCACTCTGTTGACCCATCATTACAGAAGACTTCGCCAACTAGCGATCCAGCAGCATTCATGTAGATCTCCACCGAGCTGTCTGCCCAGGCCAACCAGCTCGCGGTTCATCAGCATCAACTGAATCGCTTGACTTCTCTGACCGAAGAGCTGGTGAAAACCCTGCAGAGTCTGCGCTTCAACGCCGCCGAGGCCGCCACACCTCCACCCGCGGCACCCGCCAGTCAGGCCTTCACTGCTGCTCCCACAGTCAATCCACGCCCGCTCTCCGGAGAAGTTCGATGAACTCCCGCCAAGTGTAAGAAATTTCTTCTCCAATGTTCCTCTTTATTAACCAGCAACCATCTCTCTATCCCACCGAAACCAGCCGGATTTCCTTCGCTTGCTCTCTGTTGACTGGTAAGGTGCTGGATTGGGCTATGGCTGTGTGGAGAGAGGATAGTTCTGTGTTCCCACCTTTTCTGCTTTTTACAAAGCTTTAAAGAGGTCTTCGAACACCCGGAGGGCGGCAAAGCGCTGGGGACCAACTGCTGTCGCTGAGTCAAGGTAAAACCACAGCGGCTGAGTATGCATTACATTTCCGCACCCTGGCCGCTCAAACGAACTGGGTTGAAGACACACTGAAACTACTGTTTCGTAGAGGACTATCTCTGGAACTACAAGCTGAGCTCGCATGTCGTGACGCAGGGAAGATCGCTTCAGTGAATTCATCGATCTAACCATCCACATTGACAATCTACTTCGCCACGCCGACCCGCACGCCTACCCCTGTCACCAGCCCCACTATGGAACCCATGCAACTCTGATACACTCCTGAAGGTGGATTCTGGAATCCACTGCCGCTTCAATATATATATAATTTAAGTTACTAATCAACATTTAACACATTAAATTATTTGAATGACTTCTGCAACGTATGTTAAAGCATTTCTTTTCCTTTTCAAACAATAGAAAATTATTTAGAATATTGTCTGTACCTCTCACTGAGAGAAAAGAACATGTTATCAGTATGTTTTGGGAAAGTTTCCGCTCAGAGCAGAGCTCAGATCAACTTAAACCTTGAAGAAGCTGTGAATCATGTGTATCTGTGTATGTGTGCTAAGTGTTCTGTGCAGGTCCTTTGTACTGGTGGACAACTGGCACTCTGCTCGAGACCAGCAGATGCCATGTCATGACCCCAAAAGGACATCCAGTACCTAAATCAAGGGTCCCCTCACAGCATTGTGACGAATGGAGATATGCTTCTGACTATCTGTCCATGTGTGGAAGATTACCAAATTTGTCTATTTTTCTTAACCAATCAGAATCAGTGTTACCTTAGTAATGACGTAGTTAGTAGAGTATAATTGGTGTGAAAATGTGAATGTATGCAGAGCGGCCTACGAACTCCTTGTGAGACCTGAAGTTGGCTTCTGCGTGATGAAACTGAAAACTATTCTTCAGTAAAATTTCTTCAGTTGATTGCATCTCTGACTCCTGGTCTTTCATTCAACATATCTGGTCAAGGGTCCTAAAACTGTTACCCCAATAGTTTTATGGTGGAGGATTTGCGGGTAATCATTCTTCGTGACATCCCTGGCTAAACAACAAACAAGGTAGGAAGCTGTTTTATTATCTGGTTAGGGATATCTGAGTGGAAGAGATTGGGGAAGGAGAGCGAGAGCTTCACTCAGACGTGGAGTGAGGAGTACCGTGGAACTGGATTTGGAGGCCAGGGAGGTACATTAATTATACTAAAGTTTTATGATATCGAGTATCATTTAATCGAGAGTATAAGAAGTCGCTGAAGCCACGTCACGCAGGCAGCGCATCGAACGCACTCCAATACAGGGACACAAAGTGATTGAGTCACGGCGCAGTGTACAAAGGTACCCCTACAGGGAGTGTAAGACACTGGATAGGTAGATCCAGTGGCACCGTGAACCTGACTCTGTCTCTTCCACATCAGATAGGGATCCCGAACTTAGTTATTCAGACAGTTAGGGATTAAGCTATTAGTTAGTTACTAAAATAAAATAAACAAATAGATATAGGGTTTCTTGTTTGCCTGGGATGCATCTGGAACGATTCCGAGAAAAGTAAAAATTGTGACCCAAATTGGCTTGGACCAGTATGTAACTGTGATTTTGGAGGATACTTTGCAGTTTCATCAAGCAGAAGCCAAAGCTGTGTTTTTCAAAGATTGCCGCTCCATCTGTTTCAGGTGAGCATTAACTTTGACTAAGATATTGCTGACAAATTGAGTGACTTGATCAGTAAACTTGATCAGTCCTGATACAGATAATGAAATGGAAGAGAGCAAAATGCTGTAAGCAGCTCTGCTCTGAAGCCCTCACTTCAAAGACATTTGCAGAGATTATTAAGAAAATGGTTAGTCAGGGTTTTGATTCTGATTGGAAAGTTAAACAACAACCTGACTGGCTACAAAAAGAAAGAGCCAGAAAAATTCAAAGTTTTAGCTGTTTGTGCTTATTAATGGATTTGTAAATGTTACCATTTACCCCTGATGGAAAAATCCCAGAAGTAACTGAGGGATGGTTCAATTTGATTACCCAATGTGATAAACATGACAAGGAGTGTTTTAATTGTGGTCAGCAGGGCCATCTCGCCCGTAATTGTAAATGCCCACCTAAAAGGTGTAGACAGTGTGGGAAACTTGGCCATATTGGAAAATATTGTAAACAAAAGAAAGAAAAGAAAAGAACATTGAGTGTCGTAAGACTTAAGGTCGTAAGGGAATGAGAAGAAGAGAACTGCGGTGTGGGTATGTTGGGAGAAAGGTGTGTGTGTGTGTGTGTGTGAAATGTAAGCAGACAATAGATTGTAGGCTGGAGGAAGCAGACCAAAGGGAAAGAAGGTCGATGCCGAAAGAATTGGCATGTAGGAAAAGAATACGGGATAAGTGGCTATATATAATTATAATGAAGAGAAATATAGCAGCAAAAATAATTGTTATGAAAATGGAAATTCTGAAAGAATGTTTCACTTTATGGAAAAATATTTGAACAGTCTCAAGTATGTTTTTATGTGATGAGCGCATCGCTATCACAGTGTAAAATGATTTAAATTTCTAAATGTTTGGTTTTTGATGGTCAAAATGAAGGGGGTTTAAATGGCAAAAATGAGACTGCCAGTTGTAACAGAGACTCGACCTGATTTGAAATGTATAATTTGTGTTAGTAAAAGACAAATATAAACACAGTTGTTTATTTGAAATCGTATGTCATTTCTGGCAAAGTCTTAAGCTGGGCTAGGGTCAAAAGATAAAGTTTGATGTTAAAAGTTATAAAAGGCAGTGTACTAGTCCTGAATGCCTAAGAGTCTCTCTCATTCAAAGTCAGCTAAAAGCTGCTATCTGAGCCTGTGTCATACGTGATAAGCTATTTATAGTGAAGCACAGTGTTTCAGTTGAAAATCATAGACACAGAGATGTTAAAAGTAATGATTGCCATGAAGAGGGCAATTAGTTGTTAAATTTGTCAAAGGAAAACTCAATGAGTATAAAGAGGTCTTTAATTTAGTAATACAGACCTTGGATGATAGAAGTGACTATTTTGATGAATTTTTCTGTGACCAGTAACTTTTTGTCTGATCTTTGTCACCACCATGTGCGGGGCTGATGGCTCCAGTTACAGATGTAGCAGAACATTACACTGAAAAGACGATTGTGATAACTAAATTCACTGAGTATAACGTCAGCACTGATATGTTGCTGATTCAAGAGGTCTAATGGATTTTAGTAATTAAATACTGCTGTAATTAACCCGTCTCCATGTTTTAACACTATTAGGCAGTCCAATGGCTCTGGTGGCTCTTGAATGCAACTTCTCTAAGCTCCAGAAAACACCTGATTCTGTTGAAGAAAACTGTCAGAGATTTCATGATGGGAAAGAGTGGTTACCAGTGTGCATGAGGTGATTTCTCAGTGACGGGTAAGATCCTCTTTGGCCAGACAGGGGACAACCTAAGGCAGGGGGTCACGCCGCCACTGGGCATCTACCCTGAAGGGAGGTGTTTTTATGTGAGATGGGTATGAGAGTGGAGCGGATGTCTGTAAGGCCAGCAGCATCATTAAGGGAGATGACCTGTGAGAAGTACAGCAGTCTGACCCAAAAATGTTCCTCTATACCACTCACCAGAAACCGCATTCCTAAGATGGCTTGTTTTTCATTGTGACAAGCAACTATGCCAGGGACAAGACCCTGAGGAAAAGATTATTGATATAGAGCTGATGGGAATGAGCTTTCAAGAGCCGACTGAGACCATGAGGTGATTGTCCGTGAATTTCTGGGGAGACCAGAGTAAAATTGAGAAACATGATGTTGGTTTCCTATTGGCAAGAACTGTATAGAAGTTTAGGATTCAGCATTATGATGAATCCCTGAATTCATGAGGCTGTGTGATTTTGAACTAATGTCTCTATCATAGTTGTTACTCCTACAGGTCATTAGACATGGCATAGGATAATTCAAAGACATGGTGGTGGTTAAAGATGAAGACTGCTTTTGAAGATTCAAGAGACAGATAAGTGAATTCAACATTTAAACTAAAGATAACCTCAAAAATGGCTACTATCATAACATATTTTAGATGGTGGTAATGGTTTTTATTTGAAAGTTAAACATTTACATTTTTACCTTTGTGAATGACCGAGGGTTCTATATAGTAATTTAATATTAAATTCTGGCTAAGTTACAGACTTGTGATTCTGTTGAAAAGATTATTTGTGCAGTAAGTGAGACAGACTTGAGTGGAGGCAAGGATGGAACTCTGTCTGTCTGTTATCGGCCTGCTAAAGCTTAAACAAAACAATGAGATTAGAACCAAAACAACCCAGCTGACTTTTCTAAAAACAAATTATACTGAAGAGACATGCTTTGAGGCTGAATAAGAGTAAAAACTACAGGAAAAATGTGAAGTTTAAATATGTTTTTAGAATTAAAACAAAAAGGAAACCTTGACGATGAGCGGTTCATATTCATGTGTCTAGAGTAAGTGTGTGTGATGGTGAACTTTATGTCTTATAGTATTAGTGTTAGTTTGGGGAAATATTCTATCCTCAGTGTGTGTATATGTCATTAACCTCTGGAATGAGAGTTTTATCATTACAGATGGGTTAAGTGAAACAACAAATTTTGACAAGCCGATATTTCGGATTGAATCTTATGACAAGATGATACAGAACATGGGACGAGCTTTAAGTGGATTGGATATCCAGCTCTGTCTACTAGTGGTAATTATGACTTTTGTCATTTATGATGTTGATTTTAATTATTCTCTGGATTAGTATGTTTAAGAACATTTATATCAATTGGAATTGTGGAATTGAAGATTGCCGTCCATGGGTTAGTAAAACCCTTGTCTAAATTCAACTGAGGGTCTAAATTTAAACACTGTCTTCTTTGTTTGATCAGAATGATACACGTAAATGTTATAAGATTTGACGGGCAGAGACAAAGTGACACATTGACAAAGTCACTAGTAAATTATCCAGAGAAACCCCTCAAATTTATGGAAGGCCTGTGGGCAAACAAAGGAGGAGTGAATGTAACTGATAAAAGTTTTATATTTTTTCATCCATTAAATGGATGCATGACATTAGATGTCTAGAGAAATATAATTTATGTAATAAGGGTTGAAGGTGATAGAAGCTATAGGCTGTCTGTGCAACCTAGGATTGAGATTTCAGTAAAATAATACTTTGCTTTCTGCAAAACAGTAGAGATAAGTGGGACTAAGACAATGATGATAATATATTTTTGGATTTACAGACTAACAATTTGATGGGATAGAGTGACAAAATTATAAGCAGTTGAAATGAATGTGATGAAAATGTAAAACTGTTTCAAAGACAGCTTTAAAGAAATTGATAACATCTTATAGTACAAATTTGAATAATTTCAGTGGCAAACCTAATGAGATAAGATCACTGCCAAAAAAAAAGAGGGTTAAGATTTTGGTAATTTAGCCTAAGCAGTTATAATTGACAAGACATTTGAGTTTAAAACTGACTTTAAAGGAAGTCTTAATTATTTGATTTCGAATGCTGTACTTTTGACGGTCACAGTACAGTGAAATGTTGTAAAAATTGAGTTTCAGATTAAAAATAATTAGGTATTGAGTATGATTAACAGTGATGTCATGATGAAGATATATGGCAGTCAAAACAAACAAGTTGTTGATATAATTGAATTTATATGTTTTGATGCTTATGTCATTTTGATGAAATGTTTAGGTTTATGTTTTTGTATTTATTTTTTTTTTTAATTTTATGGCCTATAATGGATCTGTTGTGAAAAATCTTAACAAAAGGGTTATTACATAAAAGTAACAATTCTATGTTTTATTGAAAATGATAATTGAAATGATGATGCAAATTTGTTTTAAAAGAGAGATTTAAAAGATGTTCTGCAATTAAGGTGGTACATGATATGTCTATAGACTGTAAACTGAACAATGATTTAAGAAACTTAAAATACTTAGATGGAATATGATGGGTCTTATTTATTTTTCGTGGTTTATTTTGAGTTAGACCACAATTTTGTTTTTAATCTTAAAAATTATCTATGAGGGTATAGTGAAAGGAGTGGATTTACGATCCATCTCCATGTATTATATAATGAATTGGAAATTATAGTTTTCTAAAACCAGTGTAAATATCCTGGTGTTTATGATTACAGGCAATGTCTGTATTTAGTATCTGAGGAGTGACTGAGGGTCTGGCCCATGCCAGGAATGCAGTAACAGTGCTGACTCGCTTAGCCCGGCTTCCAGAGAATAAATATGTATTTGTTTTGTAATCAAGGAATTTGATGATACAATCGAATAACCAAGATTGATGTAAAGACAACTATGTGTAAGGACTGAAGGTCAATAATGCACTATGTGCTCTGTAGAATATTCGGTTCTAGTTAAGTCCTTCGAGGAAAACCTATTGTCTATTTTATACAATTGTAACCTGCCAGGGAGCATGGGTCAGCAATGTTAAATTTTTGAAGCGGCCTAAATTGTTAGACCAGATGTGGTGTTTAAAACTTCACATTGGCCTTAAGGGGACTGAAGGGTGGATTCTGGAATCCACTGCCGCTTCAATATATATAATTTAAGTTACTAATCAACATTTATTAACTCATTAAATTATTTGAATGACTTCTGCAATGTATGTTAAAGCATTTCTTTTCCTTTTCAAACAATAGAAAATTATTTGAACATTGTCTGTACCTCTCACTGAGAGAAAAGCACATGTTATCAGTATGTTTTGGGAAAGTTTCCCGCTCAGAACAGAGCTCAGATCAACTTCAACCTTGAAGCTGTGAATCATGTGTATCTATGTATGTGCGATAAGTGTTCTGTGCAGGTCCTTTGTACTGGTGGACAACTGGCACTCTGCTCGAGACCAGCAGACGCCATGTCATGACCCCAAAAGGACATCCAGTACCTAAATCAAGGGTCCCCTCGTCAGCATTGTGACGAATGGAGATATGCTTCTGACTATCTGCTTGTCCATGTGTGGAAGATTACCAAATTTGCCTATTTTTCTTAGCCAATCAGGAATCATTGTTACCTTAGTAATGACGTAGTTAGTAGAGTATAATTGGTGTGAAAATGTGAATGTACGCAGAGCGGCCTACGAACTCCTTGTGAGACCTGAAGCTGGCTTCTGCGTGATGAAACTGCAAACTATTCTTCAGTAAAATTTCTTCAATTGATTGCATCTTTGACTCCTGGTCTTTCATTCGACATATCTGGTCAAGGGTCCTAAAACTGTTACCCCAACACTCCACTTCACCCAGAGGAGAGAAAGAAGACGACAACTTCACCTGTGTCTGTACTGCGTGTCAAGCTGGTCACATCAAACTCAACTGTCCCGCTCGACCTAACCCAGCTAACCCAAGGCGGTGAGTTCCCAATACTCCACTAACTGTCTCAAGATCCCCATACAAATAACTGTAAATGACCAACATATAACCACGCATGCATTGCTGGACTCTGGGGCAGCGGGCAACTTCATGTCAGATACATTTATCAAAGAACACAACATTACACTAACGGACTGTAATTCCTCATTGACAGTGGAGGCGCTAGATGGGGAGACCCATTGAGGTGGAAAAGTGGCACACATCACCTCCGAGCTCTCTCTGCAAGTCGGAGTTCTTCATCAAGAAAGCATCCGCTTCTACGTAATTCATTCACCCAATAACCCAGTCATCCTTGGTCTCCCGTGGCTCAGAACTCACAATCCGCTCATCTCATGGAAGGAGGGTCAAATTGTTCAGTGGGATACTGCTTGTCGTGGACTATGCTTAAAACGGATCACCCCTTGCCAGTACAAACCATCGCAATTCATGAGCCCAACATCGATGCACCCAATATACCCGCTGAATATGCTGACCTGGCGGTCGCTTTAGTAAAAGTAAATCTACCGAATTACCTCCTCATCGACTCCAGTGACTGTGCTATTGACCTTTGCCAGGTACCACACCCCAAGGGCAGAATATTTCCTGTCACAGGGAATATGCCCTGTTGGACCTTCGCTGTGCCTATAATCTAATCCGCATCAGAGAGGGCGACGAGTGGAAGACGGCTTTCTCTACTGCTACTGGCCACTACGAGACCCTTGTGATGCCGTTCGGGCTGTCCAATAGTCCTTCCGTCATTGATAAACGACTGAATGACGCCTTTCGACATGCTCAATCGCTGGGTCATCGTCTACATTGACGATATTCTCATTTACTCCAAGAACTTCAAGAACACATCCAACATGTCAGGGCCGTGCTTCAACGTCTTATTCAACACAAGTTGTACACCAAAGCGGAGAAATGTGAATTTCACCGCACTTCAACGCTCTTTCCTGGGCTATGTCATCAGTCAGGAGGAGTGGCCATGGACGACAGCAAGGTAAAGGCAGTGCTTGAATGGCCCAAACCTCACACATTGAAGGAGTTACAGCGATTTCTGGGTTTCGCTAATTTCTACAGGCGCTTTATAAGAAATTTCAGTGGCGTTGCAGCACCATTAACATCCATGACCAATCGACATGCCTTCTCTGGTCTCCTGAGGCGGTGCACGCCTTTCAAGAGTTGAAAGAACGATTCACGCCAGCACCCATTCTCCGTCATCCAGATCCTGAACTCCCCTTTATAGTCGCAGGTTACTTCATCAGGTTCATAACTTTCCCAGCTCAGGTCAACCGGGCATTACGGCCATGCAACACCTCCTACAAAATCGGTTCTGGTGGGACACCATGGTCACGGACACCGCTCAATTCATTAACGACTGTACACTCTGTCAAACTTCCAAGTCATCTCATCGAAGTTCCAGCGGGCTGTTGCAGCCATTACCCATTCCTCAACGTCCCTGGTCACATATCGCCATTGACTTCGTCACTGACCTCCCTGAATCCCGCGGTCACACCCACCATCCTCACAGTGATTGACCGGTTCTCCAAAACATGTTGTCTCATCCCACTACCCGAATTACCCACGGCATTTGAAACAGCAGAAATCCTGTGTAACAATGTGTTCCGCTTCTATGGGCTTCCGGAGGATATTGTGTCAGACAGGGGACCTCAATTCACATCTCGAGTGTGGTCAGCTTTCTTCAAGCAGCTAAACATCAACGTCAGCCTCTCCTCTGGGTACCATCCTGAATCCAATGTGCAGACCGAACGCATGATGAACCAAGAACTCACCAGGTTTCTATGCACATACTGCCAACAGAATCAACCAGAATGGAGTCGCTACCTGATGTGGGCTGAATACGCCCAAAACTCTCTACAGAAACCTGCCACTGGACTCACACCCTTCCAATGCGTCCTGGGGTTTCAACCACCTCTATTCCCTTGGTCTGGGGAACCTTCAAATCTGCCTTCGTAACCGAGTGGATGCGGCGGGCGAGGAGACTTGGGATCTGGGCCCATCACCATCTGCAGCGGGCTGTAAGAAGGCAGGAAACTCAAGCCAATCGACCTCGTTGTCCCAATCCTGAATATGCCGAGGTCAATGGGTCTGGCTGTCCACGAGGACCCACGCCTCAGACTTCCGCAGGAAACTCAGTCCCAGGTTTGTAGGGCCTTTCCAAATTCTCAAACAAATTACACCTGTATCATTCCGCTTAAATTTGCCTGCTAATTATCGTGTCTCTCCCACTTTCCATGTGTCGTTGCTGAAACCCTCTGGTGGTCCGAGAGGAGATGCGGAGGAGCCGTGGCCCGCAACCCCGCCCTTGATGATTGAAGGCGAGAAGCCTATCAGGTTCGAGAACTACTCGATTCCAGGCGCCGGGTAGGAGACTACAATATCTGGTCGACTGGGAGGGGTACGGTCCGGGAGGAGCGATCCTGGGTTAACGCGGATGATATCCTGGACCCATCTCTCCTAGAGGAGTTTCACCGGACGCATCCGGAGAGATCGGCCCCTCGACCCGTGGTAGACCCCGGCGTCCGCTTCCTCGCGTCTGGAGCCGCTTCGCAGGGGGCTCTGTCACGAATGTGGCTCCCCACGCCGCCTCCTCCACACCACCGGAGGGAGCCGTCACCTGAGTATTGACTGTTTCCCATTCGGACTAAATTACCCATAGGCCCTCATTCCTGGGACTGATTGCGCACACACCTGCACCCCATCACACACACACTATTTAAGCCACTCTCACATGCACTCACATCGCGAAGTCTTGATTTGCCCTGGTGATCATTTCTGAGCCGTTTTCTTGTGGACTGTTACCCTGTTACCGTTGGACTGTTCATTACCCTGTGATTCTCTGCTGCCTGCCCTGATCTCTGCCTGTGTACTGGACTGTGTTTGTTTGCCGCCTGCCCTGATCCTTGCCTGTGACTCGATCCTGTTTGTCTGCCGCCTGCCTCGACCATTGCCTGTCCCTGTTTATGCTTCTGCCTTTGCCCTGTTACTTTTGGTGACTAGATCAATAAAGCTGCAAATGGATCCCCACTCTGTTGACCCATCATTGTTAGTATCTGTTTCTGTCTTTCTGGAACAGGTGCGGGTCCAAACCCATCTGTCAAGACGCTTCTTTGTCCACATGTTGTCCGCGCCCAGCATAATGTTCATAGTCAAGTCATCATTTCTGTAGCACTTTATACAAAACAGCTGCACAGTAATAAACATGAAAGTAACAGAATTCAAAAGTTGAATTTGAATATAAAGGCCAAATTACAGTGTTTTTTTTTTTTTTTTTTTGTTTTTACTGTTTGGCTAAGAAAAATAAAGTTTTTGTTTCTGATAATACTAGAAAAAGGGATACTCCACCCAAAAATGAAAATACTCTCAGAATATGACTTTCTTTCAAATGGTGATTTTTAGAAAATAATCCATCTCTGTGAGTGCAAGTGTACGACTGCTAAGGTCGACACTTCAAAAACCACACAGAGTAAAAAACAACAGTAGTTGAAGTGAAACACTAGGTGTGTGTTAGAAAAATATTAATATTTTAAAGTCTGTGCTTCCAAATAGTGTAACAAATTTAACATAATAGTATTTTCCTCAAACACACCTATTGTTTCACTTCTGAAGACATTGATTCACAGCTGAGGTCATGGGGTTTTTGACCTTCTTGGCGTGAACTCACAGAGATGGATTATTTTTCTTAAAATCTGTTTGTGTTCCACAAAAAAAAGAGAATGTCATAATCATCTGGAACAGCATGAGGATAAATAAATGATGAGATAATTTCTGTTTTTGGGTGGATTATCCCTTTAAGTTAGCTTAAATGAATGTGCCTTTGTGATATCTCCACTATATTTGTAAATTGTCTTTCTAAATGTTTTGTTAGCATGTTGCTAATGTACTGTTAAATGTTGTTAAAGTTACCATTGTTTCTTACTGTATTCACGGAGACCAGAGCCGTTATTTTCATTTTTAAATGCTTGCAGTCTGTATAATTCATAAAGCATCTTCATTCTTTACATATATCTCCAAGTGTGTAGCTTTAACCACGTTAGCCACGTAGCACAGTATCAAACTCATTCAGAACCGGTTTATCTGGATGAGCTGCAGTTTCAAATTTCTTTGTCAATCACAAGGAAGAAGGCAGTACAGGTTTGAACATACTGCCTTCATGCGCCAGATCACTTTCACTTTGACGATCCAGAGAGATGATCATAACTTCAGCTGAACATGGACCTGCTTGTGTTCTTTTTTGTCACTGTAATTCCAGTTATATCGAACGGTATGTACATTGTTTTTCTCTCTTCAAGTTAATTCTGAAGGCAAGGCAGATCGTTAATTATGTCCCATTTAAATCTCTGAAAACTTACAGTATCAGTTAAAGGATGTGCCTGCATATGGATTTCTTTTCAAAATATTTTATTAATTTTCTTTTTAGAATGTATTATTTGTACCAGAAAAAAAGGTACAAAAGCTGTCACTGGGGCGGTAACTTCAAAAGTAACACCTTTGTACCTTATTTACCCCTAAATGTGCATATTAGTACTTAAAAAGTGCATATTAATACCTTAATGGTACACATTAGTAACATTTGAAAGGGTACCGCCCCAGTGACAGATTTTGTACCTTTTTTCTGAGAGTGTGAAGAGAAAACATCATTGCGTGTCTTTTAATAATGTGTAAAATTAACGCATGTGTTATAATTAGTAAATATTAAGAGCACTTTTAGATTAATCTTTCCTGATTTACTCATAATGTTCAACATGATTTTGCTTGATGTCTTAAGCTTTCAGCAGTTTTGTAGGTTGTTTTACTTGAGATGAAGATTAACAAATTTACAAATGTAATAAATTTAACATAATAGTATTTTCCTCAAACACACCTATTGTTTCACTTCAGAAGACATTGATTCGTCAGTTTTGTAGGTTGTTTTACTTGAGATGAAGATTACGTGATTTGTACATACAGCTTTTATTCTGATTTATTTCTTTCATTTAATATATATACATGTTTCTAATCAGAAGGCAGATTTTGGTGATTTCTCATAGTCTGTGAATAAGTAAAGCTGATTATGCAGTTTTGTTGTTTAATCCTCCTCTGCTGAGTGATCTGTTAGTGTTTAATGTTCTGTTCAGATTTAAAAGATTTCTGTAATGTCTGAGAGTAGCTGCCAGTCATTTGACCGTTTTTTAATGATTTTTTACACAGTGTATAGTCTTCCATATATTTATATATTTTATATATGTGAACGCGATTTCAGCTGAAGGTTAATATGGATTACTTCCTTTAGAAATGCTTTTCATTTTTTTATAGTGATGTTTTTCCAACTTAATCAGAACCGGTTTGTCTAGATTAGTTGCTAGATTAGTTTCACAGTAAATTAAAACAGGTTTCAGCAAGTTTGGATGCACCAGAATGATCTTGTATAAATTTTTTGAATTTGACGAGCCAAAAAGATGATGATAATTTGTCATAACTGAACATGGACCTGCTTATGTTTATATTTGTGATTCTAATAATATCTGATGGTTTACTTTATTTTTTCTCTTTAATCTAATGCTGGTGAAAAAGGCACAAAATTAACTAAATTAAAAAGCACAATTATGCATTTCTTTTTGCAACTAAAATCTTAGTTAAGAATAATCCTGTGGATGAGCTGGAGCAGATAGTAAAGGAAAAGCAGTGTTTAAATGCTTCCCATGATGCACCTCTTGAAGCTGAAGGTCCAGAGTGAGCAGAGCTGGAATCTAGACGAAAAACAAGATCAAATACAAGTTTACATTTGATTAACATTGGTTTGGTTTTTTAAATTTCATGTCAGCTATGGTCATGTTGAGGCGTGTCAGTTTGTGTTGTACTCAGGTGATATTTCCTGGTTACCTGATTTGACCCAGTGTTTACAACCTGTTTATCTATCCTATAACAATTAAAGTGAAAGAATTTCTGTCAATGATTCATAACACCGTTTGCTTGTGTAGTACAAAAGTGCAAAAAAAAAAAATATAATTTAATTTGACACAAATGATCAAGGGAATTTGTACATTTGATTTAAAACTATTTGAGGCTGAGGCAGATCATTTCCACTCCTCTTCTGCCGAGGAGGTTAAGAACAAATTACATGTTGTGAATTAGGTGCATTTGTTTTCATGAGAAATTCTCTTGTGCGTATAAATACGAATATTATTAGCAACTATTTGTGAGTGAGACCCATTATCTGAGATAATAGATGACAGAGTTGTAGTCAAAAAGACTGAGATCAAAACCAAGACCATTCAAGAACGAAATTCAAGAATGCAAAAATTAAATGATTAATTGAGTGCTGATTGAGCATAAGTGATGAACAACTGCAGTTAACAAGCTGAATCACTGAAGGAAAGAGTAACAAGAACAGAAAAAAAGAGAAACACAACAACTATAATTGACTTCCAGCCACAGCCTTAGATGAAATCAACTGAAGATAAAAGAAGACATAAAGGCCTGGTTTCACAGACAGGGCTTAGCCTAAACCAGGAATAGGCCATAGTTCAGTTAGGGTATTTAAGTAGCTTTTATAAACTTACACTAGAAAAAAAAACATTACTGGTGTGCATTTTGAGACAAAACAATGGCACTGACATATTTTAAGATATGACAGTTCAAGTTACTTTAAGTTAAAAAAAAGCTCAAACATGCATTTTAGTCTAGGACTAGCTTAAGCCTTGTCCATGAAACCGGGGGTAAATCTCTCAAGATCTGATTAAACAACTGCTGTAACTTTGTGTTTATAAGATATTTGTTATGGTGATTGTCACCATTGTTGAGATTCATACGCTGATTCTTGATGTCTGTGTGAGTCTAAATGATGCAGTAGTTCAAAACTTTCTGTGCACATTGTGTTTTAGAAAGCGTCCAGATAATCTGATTGTCACAACACTGCTGGATCTCATGCTGTAGAGTCACAGGGCTACTATATTCAATACCATAAAATTACACATTAACCAGATGATCAGACCTGTGGACTCTGAATGAGATCAGTGAATCAGGTCACTACATGATGATCATAATCATCAACACCTGACATAAAAGTGTCTTATAAACACAAAGTTGCAGCAGCCAGAGGAAAGCTAACATTAAAAAGTCAAGGATAAAGAGCCCAGCTAAATAAGACACTGGTCACCATAATGGTGACTTCAAATTAAACTACTATTTTCAATAAAACATTAACATCTAAACCTCAGTTAATTCTCAATAAGAACTTTTATATGACAGTAATAAAGTCAGTCTGGTTAGTGATAAGTGAAGCTGGTAATGCTGTTTGTGAAGTTGTTTAATCCTCATCTGCTGAGATCTTGTTTATAATTTGCTCATGTTTAAAGCCTTGCAAAAAGCAGCGCGCGCACATCTCAAACAGTGTCTGTTAGTTAGATCACAACACTGGAGAACAGAGCGCTATGAATCGTTCTTCACACACACAGTAACTGAAATTAAAACTGATAAAAGAAAATGCTCAATAAACGGCTGCGTAGGAGCGCTGCGCACTGTGACTCTGTGTTGTTTCAAGCGCATCATTCTGCACACGGGATGTGCATAAGTGCTTTGTGCCGCTCTGTATTGGAGCCTTTATAATACTTTTGCACAATGAAAGAATATTAATAGCCTGTCTTGTTCTGTCCTGCCTATAATATGTTGCTTCTTCATTAAAAAGCTGCGCTATACATTTAAAAGAAATGTCTTTTAATTGTATAGAATATAGGCCTATATGCACAATATATACAACATTTCCTTGTTTATCAGTTTTTTGACATAACACATTTTAGCACAGAAGCCTAAACTACTTTCTTGACTGTTGTCATGTCATAAGCTGTCATTAGATTACTGTGTGAATTTTTTATTTGTGGATGTTCCAATCAGGGTGCAGGATGTGAAATTTTAAAATAATTGTTTGTTATATAATTTGGTTGCAGTTGTGAGTTAATAAAAATGTAACTGGTAGTGTAAAATAGGCACATAATATCGAAATATTGATCGATATACCCCTGAAACGAATCGTATCGTAATCGTATCGCAGAACTTTTTGAGGTATCGGAAAATATCGTATCGCTGGCTATGAGAATCGACATTGTATCGAATTGTGACGAACCGTCCGATTTACACCCCTAGTTTCAAATTGCAAGTTTTTGAAAACAACACCATTATCTCCATGTAAACAACAAAACATGAATTTGTGAAAACAGTGATATCATGCGCATGCGTGTTCCATTATTATGTGCGCAGGCGTGTAGAGTTTCTTTACAAAGTGACATTGCCAACTACTGGCCTGGCATGCATAATACAGCGGTTTTAATTGTTTTGACAACACTGTCATCTGCTGGGGTGATTCTAGGATTTTAATATTAGGGGGGCTCAGCCCCCAATGAGGGTATGACTAAAACAATATTTAATATATTGTTTGTATATTAGGATATTATGCAGGAACAATAGCCTACATACACTAGGTTCTACACTACCTATTAAGTCAACACCTTAATATTGATATTATCTCAAATCATTTTAGCTAACCATATCATATTCATTAACATTCATTTAGAATATAGGCAAACCATTATTACTGTAATTGTCTGGATTGGTAGTATGTTTAATCTGTCCTATATTAAACCATTCCTTTTTTGTTTTCTATTAAAAACAGCACACAAATCCAGGGCTCCAGACTGCGCCTAAAACGGTCGCATTTGCGACTAAAAATATTAATTTGCGAGTGATAATTTTGCTGAGGTAGCCACTGGCGACCATACAAATTCCCACGTTATGACTGTAAAATTTGCATGTTATTTGCGTGTTCCGTGACCAGTAGCCTACCATTACATAATTTGCTGTGTTGACGTAATTAAATGAGATTGTGTGAAAGTTTCACTGAGTTAGAGCGCCAGTGTGGTGCCAAATTCCTACTCCTGCCAAATTATTACCCCTCTAGTATTGGAAGGTTTAGGATTAGGTGTGGGGGAGGGGTTAGGATTGGGGTGGGGTTAGGATTAGGCAATCAGATAGTGACTTCAACGAGGGGGGTAATAATTTGGCAGGGAGTCGAAATTCGGCACAACACCACAATATGAACGGTAGGGAAAAATATCACACACCAAACAGACACCAAAGAACTAGCACTGATGAAAGCCGACTGTGTTGTCGCCTGCTTCGGTGCAAAAAAAGCTGCATTTGAACACACCGACTTCTACTGTAAAGGAGACAACTGCCTATTTCTTAATGTAAATTCGTCTAATAGGCTATTCGTCATTCAAAAGGGGAAACCGGCTCTACAGACTGCAGATACACACACAATGCAGCGCGTGCTTATCGTTTCAATATCAATCATGCTGATCACTTTCATTATTCCACTCCACTCATAAAATGTCTTCAGTACTTTAAATGGTATAACAAGAGTATTAATGATAATTTTAAGGCGTCTTATATTTTGTGGATGGAAAAACAAATCGCGATTCTCTAATGTAATTATTAACATTACTTTAATTAAATAAATGTGAGCGCTGCATGTTTTAAAGTCAAAAGATGGCGCTGTTGCGCGTTCTTCAGGCTCTCGCAACAGAGCTTCAGAACAGCTCGCATTCAATGATTAGCGCACATTAGTCAACAGATTGCTTATGAACTAATGCTGATCAATTATGACAAAGTTCACTTTATATTATTTATATTATAATGTGTTGTAAGCGGTTGTAAAAACGCATTTTTTTCCTCATCTGAACTTGAATTAGCAGCCAAAGTAAAGCACAGTCTTTTCACGATAAGAGTCCCGCTGTATTTCGGCCTGTTCATTAATCAAAGTCAAGTATAGCAATTTCCCCTGTTATTTGGTTTTAGTTACACCAAATTTAATATTTATTTTTTCCATATATTTATATTTATTTTTTTTAATTTGATTCAAAGTAAACTGTTGTAGCTTCAGGAAGGAAAGACTAAGAACCAGTGGCGACTGTTTTGTGCTGGACAAAAAAAAAAAAAAAAAAGAAAGAATTAGAGATGCAGGAATGAATAGGCTAATTGTTAAATAACATTTGATGTAACAAATGATGTAACAATTGATGTAATGTATCATTACTGCTTATCTAAAACATGAAAAATTCAGTATTTAAAGCTTGCCATAGGGCTGGGCGATATGGCTAAAAAATCATATCCCTATTTTTGGGCTGAATGGCGATGTATAATCTCGGTATTTTGTACATTTTTTCTATTTGAACTAATATACATATATATATATATATATATATATATATATATATATATATATATATATATATGTGTGTGTGTGTGTGTGTGTGTATTTAATTAAAAAACAAATGTTATTTCACATCCTGCCCAATATTTTCCTACAAACAATGTTCATATTGAAGGCTATGAAAACAAACATGAATGTAACCATGTAGGCTATGTGCATAAAAAGGGGTCAAATTACATTAGGCCTACATTCTAACACTGTAACATTACAATCTAAAAACAAAATGTTTTTAAAGCAGAAGTTAAATTCACTAAACTAAAAATGAAAATAAGTAAGAACAAAAACACAGATTAATTATTAGTCTATTTTGATACAGAAGGTGTTGTTTTGACACCCTTAAGGGAACTTTGCAGATCTTGCATTATCACATGTAAGAAATGGAAACAGACATATTTTCATTCAAAGGTACATCAAGTTCAAACGAGCAACTAATTCCGAAAACATCATCGCTTCTGCAGTACTTGGCAGGCGTCCAGTATCTAAACACAAATGTGTCAACATGACCGGTCACATTGAACACTTTGAAGAACAACTGAATATAGCAAACATACATACTCTTAAAGATAAAAGAAGAATAACCATAAACGAATTCAATAGAGGCCTGCTTTATATGGTCTACTTCGTCAAAATGGCCACTGACAAATGGCTGATTGGAAACATTGCAAAATATAATATGGATCAGACCAGTGCCTCTAGACAAATTAAGAAAAAAGCGCTATATAAATAAAGGTGACTTGACTTTGTTTACTGTATACAATATGCATTTTATACATTCTGTAAGTACATTATCTGGATGCTGTTCTCCGTTTTTTGATGTAGTGTCTAATGAATGATCTGTAGTGCTTAAATTATTGATGTGTGTTGTTTGATCTGAAAGCATTGTTTGATTTTGAGAACAGGTAAAATTGTTTGATTTTGCTGAAGAGTCAGGGGTTTTGTGAATGTAGTTTGAAGATGTGGTTTTGTGTTTTGGCCCAACCAGACAGGGTAGATTTAATATAAAAAGTTTTTAGTCACGTAAGGAATAACTGAGCTCATGTCGTTGAATTATTTAAAATAATGCACACCCAAGGTGGTAATGCGGGCACGACGCGAAGCGGAGTGTGTATTATTTTCTAAGAATTCAACAATGCGGAGTCAGTTATTCCGCTTATACTACGGTTACCTCACCTCAAGACACTGTTTCGATGGTGTATTTCAAGACATTTGTCAGGTTTTTTGTCCTCAAATCACATTTGTGTGTGGGACTAATTTCTTACTCATCTCATCCGAAGCCTCCGTTGCTAATTCTAAAATGCCATTTCAGAACTAGTAATGGAGGCTTGAGCCTTGATAGCAGAATAATACAGTTATTAACGCAGTTATGAGAGAGAGAGAGAGTGAGAGAGAGAGAATAGGCATATATCTGTGAATTAGCCTACCTGACTGTCTCTCACGGCAGCAGTGTCTCTACTAATAGTGAAACTGTAAGTTTATCTACCTTAAAAAACGCAGTTATTACCTCGCTGGTGAGAAATGTCATGTAGCTTTTAAGTTGCTAAATTATTTTACAGATTAATTCATCAGAGCAGCGCTGACAACACGTTTCTGTGCGAGTGTGTGTCCGTACTATGTGTGTGTGTCTGAGTGAGAGAGAGAAAGTGGGAGAAAGAGAGTATGACCTTTCAGGATATAATAAAACGTATTTTGTGGCAAAAACCTTAACAACAATTTGTCGTTTACTACGTTTATTTGCTTGGTCGGTGTCATTGTGGGTTTTGTTTCTTTTGCTGTTATAGGCTGTAGGACCTTTTGAGATAACTGAAATCATTTGGCGAAGTGATATGGAGCTGTAATGCGGTCAAGACCTGCCTGGAACTACTTTAGCCGTGCGTCTCCCGAAAAATAATTGCACACCTTAGAACGTTAGTCAACCAATCAGATTCAAGCATTCAAAGGCCCTGTAGTATAAACTAAATTAACCGGTTAAACAGACAGCTCTAATGTTTACACATCGACTTCCGACTTTCTGCTGCCGCAGCCTGCTGTGTTTTTCTTTTTGCATGTCTTGATTGACAGATGTCTCGTCTATTAGCGTTAATTAGTGTTAAGTATCCCATTCACAAAATATACCTATACCTTTTCCATTTAGTCTAACTTGTGTTTTCTGACTTATTTTGTTTACTGTGGTAGATTTTCCCCTACACACCTGACTCAAGTTGATCAGGTGTCCCAGACACCTATAAATTTATACTCTACTAAGTGTACTTCAATACTTCAACATCTCAACCTTTTAAACACTATCACTTGGGAAAAAGGTCTCTAGTGCTCCACTAAAACACTATCACTTGGGAATAGAAGTGAGATCTCTAGTGTCTAGGCTGCTGTGCAGCGATAATTAGACTCCAGACATTGGCTTTGAATATGCTTTAATCATGGCTGGAGCACCTCATATCAATCACAGAGAATCCCACCAACAAAAGGAGTACAACAGTTTTTATAAGAGCATGGCAAATGTGACATGATTAATTACTTCATTTTTTTCCACTATTATTGGCTCTTCATATGTATAATTCAGCAAATCTTTCTGTTACTAGGGAAAGTTTAAGAACGTTTATTTTGGCACATCAGCTTCCCATTCAAATCTCTTTCCTACAACACTATTTTACTGAGTTGAGTTTCAGATTACATCCTTCAGAGATGCTTTTCATTTTTTCATAGTGATATTTTTCCATCTTAATCATAACTGGTTTGTCTGGATTAGCTTCAGTTCAACAGAACTCGATCCACAGTAAAGTAGAACGGGTTTCAACATGTCTTCAAATAAATTTTTAATCAAGCGTTTTTATGAATTTTTTTATGGATGAGCTGGAGCTCCATATGAAGTTGATTGTCCAGAATGAGCAGAGCTGGAAGACAAAGAAGCAGCTCAAACACAAGACTGTTTATATTTGATTAACATTTGTTTGGTATTTTAAATTTCATGTCAGGTAATGTCATGTTGAGGTGTGTCAGTCTGTCATACTTTGATATTTTTTTTTCTCAGGTCATATTTCCTGGTTACCTGATTTGACCCAGTGTTTACAACCTTTATTTCTATAACAATAAAAGTGAAATAATCTCTGTCAATGATTCATAAACATAGTTTGATTGTGAAGTGCAAAAGCATAAAATGAATTTAATTTAATAAGATAATCATAGGAATTTGAATCTTTGAAGATTGAGCATTTGATTTAAAACCATTTGGGACTGAGGCCAAAAGATCATTTTTATAAACATTTTACATCTAAAAGAACAATGCTTGAGGTAATGGATGAGATGAACACAAAGAAACATTACTCTCTCTCTCTCACACACACAAACACTATGAAACACTACACATAACATGAGTTTCTGACCTCTCCTCTATCATCACAGTATGATTATTGTAAAACAAATGATCAAATACTGAAGCTTGAGTCTAAAAAACCTTTTGAATTATGTTTCCCAAGATGAAATATTGTGATGCTATAATTGTGCAGTATATGTAAACACCAAAATGTGAGTACACCTGTATAAGTAAACAGCCTACTGTAAATAACTAGAAACCAAAAACAACATGTGGGTCGAGGCCTAGTGACCCCTGAATGCACCTTCTGTACATAAATACTTGTTCATGTCAGTAATTATGCTCTGTTAGTATGTATCCATTATGCTTTGAAAAACTACAAAACAAGCTTTATTTAATTTCTCTGTCTCAGGATTTGTTGTGCGCGGTCCCTCTGGTCCTCTGGTTGCTCCTCTGGGATCTTCAGTGATTCTGCCCTGTTATGTTGATGAATCTTTATTAAAAGAGGATCTGGAGGTGGAATGGAGAAGAAGAGACTCAGGGACTTTAGTTCATCTGTATCAAGATGGTGAGAGTCGACCAGAGTCCCAGCAGCAGGATTATCAAGATAGAGCTCATTTCTTTACTGAGAACATTAAAGATGGAAACTTCTCCCTCCGTCTGGACAATCTGAGAGCTGAAGATAAAGGAGAATACACATGTACAGTTCACCATCAGCAGGAGTCTGGAGAGACTGTGGTTGAAATAAAAGTTAATAATGTTGGTGAGTATTGACCACATGAGTTTCTTCCTTCATTTTCACCATGATTTTACAGAAACTAATGACTGAATTTGTATTTCCTGCTGTGATATTTACTCTGTTTGTTCTTTCAGAGCGTTTGCTGGTCTCAGGATCAGATCGGTCCATATCTGCGTCTGTGGGTGAAGACGTCACTCTGAACTGCTCTGTAGACTCTCACATCACTCCTGAAGACTTTGAACAGGTTTCATGGAAGAAAACTGATGAAGATGAAGAAATTTTGGTTCTGCTCTACCAAGACAACGAGGCTTTACCAGATTCATCACATGAACGATACAGAGACAGAGTTGAGTTCTTCACTGCTGAAATCCCCAAAGGAAACTTCTCTCTCCGACTGAAGAGTGTCAGAACTGAGGATAAAGGAGTTTATATGTGTGAAGTGATTGCTGGAGGAGCTTCAGCCAATGCAACTGTAGTGCTGGAGAGACTGGGTGAGTCATAAAACAAAATAATACACAAGTGTCATTTAGTTATTCATTTATGTTCAGTTGTATATGAAGTTTATTAGGATTCCAAATTTTACAACAAAGTGATTCCAATGAATACAACTGCCATTTTTAACGGACAATAACTAAACAGCATTAAATATGCAAAGAAATGACTGTAGAGTGACAGATCCTCTGAGATCAGATGACTTCACACAGCTAATAGACGCACACACAGTTCAGGACAGTGATCTTCATGACAGACCCAAAAGGCACATGATTGCTGTAACTTCAGTTACATACAAAGCACATTTCAATCCCTCATTCATTTCTTTTTTCATAATACTTGCATAAAAATTATAAAAAGGGCAATTTTACCTTTTCTAACAACATTAAAATAATTCAATATATTGTTTTTATATTTATATAGTTTCGTTTTTTATTATATAAATTTTTTAATTATATTAAATAAGCTAATGATTTGCTTTCTCTTGGGATTCTCAGCAATTATCTTTTCAGTAATTTGTTTATATATATATACAACTGCTTAGACTTATTTCTCAGTACTTTTTCAAAACTCTTCACACAGCTCTCTTCACCATCTTTCATCTTGGCACAACAGTTCATTTCACATCCTCTATTCTTTATTTAAAAGGGACAATGCACATTAATTATCATGAGCACTCATGTCCATCATGTTAATGTGCCAGATTTAGCCATACAGGCTAATTTTAATTTTCCTGATACGTTGATGGTAAAGAAAAGTACATAAAACATGAAAAATCATATAAAAACACATTCCAGCAAACATAGCCATAACCAGAGCATATTAACACAAACACAAAATGACTGTAAATATAAGGAGACATAAACAAGCCACTACTCCAAATTATGAAGACATGTTTGATTATCCAATAACCACTGTTTTATCAATGCAGAAAAAGCAGTAAAATGTAATATTTCTTAATTATGTGGGTACAGTATTCCAGGTGTGTGCTGCTCTATAATAAAAGGCTGACTGTCCAAAAGCACTTGTTATTGTAATATTATGGACGTAAACTAATACCATATGTTTTTAAAATAAAAAGCTTGTTGAATTGCACTACTTGAAAAAATACATTGCATTAACTGTGCTTGTATTTTAATGCAATGTATTTTTAGGGCTTGCATTTTTATGGGCTGAAATTCAACTTGGTCGTTTATTTAAGCTGTTAATATTTCAATTCAAAACAGTTCACACACATTTTCATTGTTAAAAATTCAATAATCCATTTTCACCTTTCAGATTTCACTTCCAAAATATTCATTCTGTTTAAAAATACAACCTATAATATTCAGCAGACAATTTTTGGTCCATTTTATTTCGCATCACAAATTCAGTGGTTCAAATTTCAACATTTCACATTCAGGAACTGCAGGAAAAGCAGTAGAGTACCGAGCATAATCTCCATCTGCTGTTAGTCGATCTCACCAGCAGGTGGTGCAAGTGTGTGTTGATGAAGAGCAGAGCAACAGTTAGAGGAAGTCATTCATTTCATTCATCAAAACGGATTTACATGAACAGAGCAAGCAGTAAGTGCATGTGTGATGATTATCAGGGACAGTATCATGGGCGAGAATAGACTGGGGACGGGGTGACGTGGTCCTATAGCTGAGAACACTGCAGTGTACTGGTGTACACTAGCCTGTACACCAGGATATTTGACTGCACACAGGAAATACATTAGCTGCTGCGTTTAACAAAGAAAAAGTATAAAACTTTTTTTTTCAGTACATCCGAGATTTGTTCCACTTTTAAGTTACATGTCGCCTAGCCCTAACCACAACCTACAGATCCCAGCATAAACGGTGGTACATTATAATATTTGTTATTAAAGTATCAACAACATTCAGAATCAAAAGCAAGCATAGGCAGTGCTGTGTGCATAATTTGGCAGAATGCGACAACGAGTATTCCTTTATAATCACTAAAAAGGTGAAAGTTTGTCGCGATCTCACAACGCTTCAATAACTGCACAATGATTCTTTAATAATAATGTCTACACTTTTTAATCAGGATTTGCCAGCATGCAAAGCATTCAGCGCTGAACAAAAACTCTGGCGTTTTGAGTGGTGAGTGGATCCTACCGTCTCATTGTTCCAGAAATCAACAGATTTGTCTCTGATTGGCTACACTGCTCAACGCTGCAAAACACGTTATTGGAAACTCTGCCTATGCTTGAGCCCGTAAAGCATTTTTATTAGATCTTTGTTGTTCTTTAAAAAAAAAAAAAAAAAAATTTGAATAGGCCATTTAAAGTGTTTATTACAACCAAATTATTAAATGATAAAAATGAATAAACGTAACTGAACAAAAATTTGCGTTGCATTTATTGTGCTGTGAAAACAGGAAGTGCTGCAGCACCTCCAGCACCCCCACTTCCCGCAATAGGGTCTGGCTGCTGTATTAAAGGGTTAGTTCACCCAAAAATGAAAATTCTGTCATTTATTACTCACCCTCATGCTGTTCCAGACCCGTAAGACCATTGTTAATCTTCAGAACGCAAATTAAGATATTTTTGTTGAAATCCGATGACTCAGTGAGGCCTGCATAGCCAGCAATGACATTTCCTCTCTCAAGATCCATTAATGTACTAAAAACATATTTAAATCAGTTCATGTGAGTACAGTGGTTCAATATTAATATTATAAAGTGACGAGAATATTTTTGGTGCGCCAAAAAAACAAAATAACGACTTATATAGTGATGGCCGATTTCAAAACACTGCTTCATGAAGCTTCGAGCATAATGAATCAGCGGTTCAGAGCACCAAATTCATGTGATTTCAGCAGTTTGGCGGTTTGACACGCGATCCGAATCATGATTCGACACAAAAGATTCATAACGCTCCAAGCTTAATCAAAATATTTTTACAAATTAAAATAGCTGTTTTCTATGTGAATATACTTTAAAACGTATTTATTCCCATGATGCAAAGCTGAATTTTCAGCTGTCTTCGGGTCACGTGATCCTTCAGAAATCATTCTAATATGATGATTTTCTGCTCAAGAAACATTTATTATTATTATCTGTTTTGAAAACAGTTGCTTAAAACTGTTGTGGAAACCATGATACATTTAATTTTTCTGGATTCTTTGATGAATAGAAAGTTCAATGAACAGCATTTATTTGCATTTATTGTCACTGCCACTTTTGATCAATTTAATGCATCCTTGATGAATAAAAGTATGAATTTCTCTCTTTTTTAATCTTACCACAAATGTTTGAATGGTATCATGGTTTCCACAAAAATATGAAGCAGCACAACTGTTTTCAACATTAATAATAATCAGAAATGTTTCTTGAGCAGCAAATCAACATATTAGAAGGATCATGTGACACTGAAGACTGGAGTAATGATGCTGAAAATTTAGCTTTGATCATATATATTGTACATTTGACAATATATTCACATAGTAAACCGCTATTTTAAATTGTAATACTATTTCACAATATTACTGTTTTGTACTGCATTTTTTAATTAAATAAATCCAGCCTTGGTGAGCAGAAGAGACATATTTCAATTGTACAATTGTAATGTTTCCAAACTTTTGATAGGTACTGTATTGTTCTGCCTTATTCTGTGATCTTTTACATTGTATAAAATCCATGAGGACTTAATGCACAAGTGTTTGTAATACATAAACCAATCATAAAGTTGTCATAAAATATAGGAAAAAATATTAGATATTGGTTATTGCTCAGCAGTGTATTTGATTTCTTTTTAAAAGCAAACTGATTTCAAATTAAAAGCAAGAAATGAGATTTAAAAAAATCTATCAATTAGACAAAGGTCAGATAAAAACTGGTATTACACCCAACATTTCTTTCCCCTCAGTTCTGAAACGATGGCTACACCCCTGGACAGTATATATGCAGAAAAGCTGATAAAGACACAAAAGTTGTGTTTACATTTAATTCACTGTCTTCACTGTTACTTTCCTGTGTAACCTACATGTAAGCAGCTTTCTCTACAGTGAACGAGATTATAACGTTATTCCTCGATGCTGATGTACAGTTCAAACGTTAAATCTGGAGGTAGACATATAACTTTCCTTAACTTTATATCGTGGCACTGTGCTGCAGTACTGGGGTTTCCTCAACACGTCATACTCCAGGATTCCCCTGCCGTCAGGACATAGAAAACGCTTAACTTATCTTTATACACTAAAGGTACTAAAAACATATTTAAATCAGTTCATGTGAGTACAGTGGTTCAATATTAATATTATAAAGCGACAGTAATATTTTTGGTGCGCCAAAAAAAAAAAACTAATTATTTAGTGATGACAGATTTCAAAACACTGCTTCATGAAGCTTGAGCATAATGAATCAGCGTGTCGAATCCGCAGTTCGGAGCATGATTTCAGCACAGTGACAGTACCCCCTCCACGGCCCGCTCCTGAGGGCCGAGGACCCCGACGTCGTGGTGGTCGGCCTCTTCCACGGGGCTGGTCTGTCAGGGTGGTTGGAATGGAAGGTTTGAAGGAGGTTGGGATCCAAGATGTCGTCCTGGGGACCCATGAGCATTCTTCGGGCCGTAGCCCTCCCAGTCGACCAGATATTCCAGAAGACCACCACGGCGTTGGGGAGTCCAAGATCTCATGAACCTCATACGCGGCGCCGTCGTCCAGGATGAGTGGAAGGGGGTTCGGAGGCTGCCACGCCAGGTCCTGTGGAGAGAGGAACAGAAGGGTGGTGAGGTTTGAGTAATGAGACATGGAATGTGGGATGAATACGATAATGTGGAGGTAACTGGAGTTGGTACATGACTGGGTTGATCTGCTTGCAGATGGTGAATGGACCAATGAACCTGGGACTCAGCTTCCCGGCAGGGCAGACGCAGGCGGATGTCCCTGGTTGACAGCCAGACCTTCTGACCGGGCTGGTAGGAGGGAGCTGACCGGTGAAGGTCTGCTGTCATCCTGCGCTCTGCGCAGGGCTCGTTGCAGTTGGTGATGTGTTGAGTCCCAGACCTCTCGCTCTCTCGGAACCAGTAATCCACAGATGGCACATCGGAGGGTTCCCCAGACCAGGGGAACAGTGGGGTTGGTACCCGAGTACGCATTGAAATGGTGTGAGGCTGGTGGAAGGCTGACGGAGAGAGTTCTGGGCGTACTCGGCCCAACCCAGGTACTGGTTCCAAGAGTCCTGGTGGTCATGACAGAAGGTACGGAGGAAGCGACCAATCTCCTGGATCTTCCTTTCCGTCTGCCCGTTCGACTGAGGATGGTAACCGGATGTAAGGCTGACGGTCACACCTAGGAGCGAGAAGAAGGCCCTCCATACCTTAGAGACAAATTGAGGTCCCCTGTCGGAGACGATATCTTCTGGGATACCAAAGTATTGGAAAACATGGTTGAATAGAAGTTCCGCCATTTCCATTGCAGTGGGTAGGCCTCTTAGGGGTATTAGGCGGCAGGACTTCGAGAACCTGTCCACTATCACAAGGACGCAGGTGTTGTTGTTGGAGGCAGGGAGATCAGTGATAAAATCGACTCCTAGGTGTGACCAGGGTCGGTTGGGAACGGGCAGAGGTAAGAGCTTGCCGGATGGTAAATGGCGTGGGCTCTTCGAGATGGCGCATTCCTTACAGCCCTGCACGTACCTTCTGACATCAGCTGCCATGTTGGGCCACCAGAAGCGTTCCCTCAGCAGCGAGAGGGTTTCATTGGCCCCCGGGTGACCAGTGCCAAGTGACGTGTGGGCTGAGTGGATGAGTGGAGTGCGTCGTGATCTCGTGGTGTAGCACAAGCCTGGTGGGCAACCCGGCGGAGCGTTGGTGGAGGCATTGGAGGAGGGTAAGGTCTCCTCGGACCAGGAGATGGGGCTGACGATAAGTTCCTTGGGAATGATGGGTTCTGGATCTTCATGGATTTCATCGGAGCGTGGAGACGGAGAGAGCATCAGCTTTGACGCTTTTAGGACCAGGACGGTAGGAGATGGTGAAGTTAAATCTGGTGAAAACAGGCCCGGCGGGCTTGTCTGGGGTTGAGTCTTTTAGCTGATCGTAAGTATTCAAGGTTTTTATGATCAGTGAGGACTTGGAAGGGATGTTTGGCACCCTCCAGCCAATGCCTCCATTGCAAGTTTTACTGCTAGGAGTTCCCGGTTGCCGATATCGTAGTTCCTCTCCGCCGGGTTGAGCTTGCGGGAGAAGAAGGCACATGGATGGAGTCTGCTGGGGTTCCCTGTTGCTGGAACAACACCGCTCCTACTCCAGTGGTGGGCGCCCACCTCAACAACGAAGGGCAGCTCTGGGTTGGGGTGGACGAGGAGAGGAGCGGTGGTGAAGGCTTCCTTTAGGTGTTGGAAGGCCTCCGTGGCCTCAGGGGTCCAGGACAGAGACTTGGGCTTATTTCGGAGCAGGTTGGTGAGTGGACTGGCAAGGGAGTTGTAGTTGTGTATGAAACGCGGTAGAAGTTGGAGAATCCAAAAGCGTTGTAAGTCTTTGATGGATGAGGGAGTTGGCCAGTTCTTAATGGCTTCCACCTTCCTCGTCCATCCGGATGCCACTGCTATCGATGATGTACCCAAGGAAATGGACTGAAGACTGATGGAAAGTACACTTTTCTGCTTTGAGGAATAGGTGAAACTTGCGGAGTTGTTGGAGGACCTCCGCAACGTGGTGGCGATGTTCGGCCAGGCTCAGGGAGTAGATCAAGAAGTCATCTATGTAGACCAGGACAAATCGATGGAGAAACTCCCGGAGCACCTCATGTATGAAATCCTGGAATACGGAGGGGGCGTTGACCAGGCCATACGGCATCACGAGGTACTCATAGTGGCCGGTAGGTGTCACAAAGGCGGTCTTCCACTCGTCCCCCTCGGCGTATCCGGATGAGGTTGTATGCGCCATGGAGGTCCAGTTTGGTGAAGACAGTGGCACCACGGAGATGTTCTAGGGCTGAAGGGACGAGAGGAAGGGGATAACGGAACTTGATTGTGATGTTGTTCAAGGCACGGTAATCAATGCAGGGCCTCAAGCCTCCGTCCTTCTTGGCCACGAAGAAGAAGCTTGAAGCAGCAGGGGAAGTGGATGGTCGGATGTATCCTTGAGCGAGAGCTTCCTTGATGTACTCCTCCATGGCCTTCTCCTCCGGGATGGATAGAGGGTATATCCTTCCCCTAGGCACTGGTTCACCCGGAAGCAGATCGATGGCACAGTCCCATGGCCGGTGTGGAGGCAGCTTGGAAGCTCGTTGAGGGCAGAATACGTCACTGAAGGGGGCGTAACATTCAGGGATGTCGACAGAGCGTTGGTCCACTGGGCTCTCGATGGTCGTGGCACAGACCGGAAGAGACTCGGAGCGTGGAGAACGAGGAATGGGAAGCCCAGGGAAACAGTCGTGGAAACAGGTTTCGCCCCACTTCAGGACCTCGCCGGTTTTCCAAGAGAGTGTTGGGTTGTGCTGCTCCAACCAGGGGCGCCCTAGGATCACGTCAGCGGTGGATCCCTCCAGAACCAGCAGATGGAGGTGTTCGACGTGTAGAAGGCCGACTTGAATCTGGATGGCATCGGTGCAATGGCGGATGTGTTTACGGCTTAGGGCTTCCCCTGTTACTGATCGTATCTGGTAGGTGGTCGGCGTGGCCGTGGTCTTGATGTGGAGCTGGCGACAGAGGGTGCCGGAGATGAAGTTGCCGGCTGACCCAGAATCGAGGAGGGCGACAACTGGAAGGGAAATGTCAGAAGCAGTAAGTGTTACAGTAGTGGTGAGGGGTTTCATCTTCTTAATAGACGGAATGATGGCACTCACCATGGGTCGCGGAGGACGAATTGGGCATGTGGAGAGGATATGCCCAGGAGAACCACAGTATAAACAAAGATTCTGGGTCAGCCGTCTCTGTCGCTCAGCTGGGGAGAGCCGTGTACCTTCCAGAGACATGGGTTCGTTGGCTGGTTCTGGGGGGCTGACGGACTCTGGTCGGCGTGCTGAGATGGAAAACAGCGGCTGGCCCTGGTGTTCTTCTAAACACGACTGCATACGAGTGGCGAAACGGATGGAGAGTTGGATGAATCGTTCCAGGCCGATGGAATCCTCGTATGCAGCGAGATGCAACCGCACGCGAGGATCCAATCCCTGGCGATATGTTGTTATCAAGGCTTGTTTGTTCCAGCCGCTGGATGCAGCGAGTGTTCTAAACTGCAAGGCATAATCATTGACAGATAAGGATCCTTGTTTTAAATTATAAAGTCTCTCACCAATAGAAGAATCGGTAATGGGCTTCCCAAACACTTCGTGGAAGTGGGCCACAAAACCGAGTATGACTGAGTAATAGGATGATTTTGGGACCAGATAGAATCAGCCCATTGGAGCGCTTTGCCTTGCAGTTGGGAGATGATGAACGCCACTTTAGAGGTTTCGTGGGGAAATTGTGCGGTTGCATCTCCAGGACCAGCGAAAGGCACTGCAGAAGGAATCCGCTGCAGTCCTCCGCCGAACCAGAGTAGGGCGCCGGTTTCGCCATGGGACTGGCGTGCACAGGAGGTGAAGGAGAGGTAGCGGTGTTTGCGGAGGTGATCGCTGGGAGAGGTGATGTTGGAGTGGTGGAAAGAGCTCGTCGGAGGACATCGACGAGCTCTTGAATGGGATCCGTTGACTCATGCTGTGTGTGAAGACGATGTTTTCTGGTCCGGTCTTCTGTTACAATACAGACTGGCAGAGGCAGAGGTAACAGATAACAAGACTTTATTCTCACACACAGCAGAGTATACGGTAGTGCAGGTGTGTGAAGATGAATGAAGTTAGATGTTGAGGTGATGATAAATGGTAATACTGTCCTTTGGGTGATTTGCAGGAGTGACGATCCGTGGAGAAGTGCTGAGATGGCTGACGAGGAGGATTGGAGACACTCACACACAAACTGGAACAACACGAGGAGACTTGGAGACGATGGAGACAGGTAAGTAGTTTTCAAGGGGGTCCAAGAGGTAAGCATTTAGGGTACTAGATGCGCATTTAGACCGGACAGTGACTGGAGTGAGTGTGAGTGTCTTTTATGCTGGTGCAGATTGGCGTGTTGATGAGGTGCAGGTGCATGTGATCAGTACTCTGGGGATTGAGTGCGCTGTGATTGGGTGATGTTGGAACCTGGCGTGTCTGTGACATTTACTGTGTCGAATGTTTTCTTTAAATCTAGATAGACAGCTCCAACCACACCTCTTTGTCCAATTTCAAAACTCAAATTGCATCAGATGTAATGAGAATGAAGTACAATTCAAATGTGATATTTTCTGCTCAGAAATCTATTTTTCTGCAGTATTAGATACTGCTGGAAGAATACTAATTGGTCTATAATTGTTAGCCATGTGATCACATGATTTGAACACTGGTGTAATTATTGCAGATTTCAAGCACTTGGAAAAACTCCTTAATTTATAGACCAATTAACAAACATCCAAAATCCACTAAAATAAACAAAACGCTTCATCCATGTTTCAAATCAGCTCATTCTTCCACAACACTAGCAGAGGTAGCAAGAAGCACACGTCATTACTCATAAAACAATGACCTAAAAACACTAACAACAGGCAGCATTACACAATCTTTTTGTTTGTAAAATGTATTTACAAAACAATATTGACATCTCTCTACTGTTAATAATTCACTGCAGTAAATTTTACATGGTCCATGTTTACATTACAGTATGAAATTATTCATAAAATGTCCTCTTTTGTATAATGGTAATGAAATTACAGTTTGTTTGTTTACAATCGCTAGGACACATTTCTCAATACAGGTCATTTATTCACAACTCTTCACACAGTTCTCCTGACCAACTCTCAACTTCACAGCAGTTAATTCAAAATGCACTAAATCTACCAAAACACTTTATTCATGACTCAGATCAACTCATTCTTCCATAACACTAGGTTTGAGTTCATCACTCAATAAAACACAGATCTGAAAAAAAAACATGATGCTGACAAAAACATGACCTAACAAACTGATGTTGTGATCACTGTGTGAAGAGTTTTGAAAATTACCACTTGGTTAAGTGTTCAACTACAGTTTAGCTTTAGCTGCGGTTGATCTACTTGTTTTGATAGTATTATATTTACTTTTCTTAGCTTTGGAATATATTTCAGCACAGTATTACTGTAGAAATGTAGGAAATCACTTTAGCAGATCTTTTAGTGGTGACTGTGTCAGAGTCAGAAAAGAATCATGCATCCAATAATGTGTTAAATTGACATCATGCTTGTGTGTGTCCCGCTTATCATATGTTAGGGATAAATTTGTGCAATATAAGGAACTTTCCACAATAATATCATTGTCCAATAACTGTGTGTGTTTGACAGGTTTCTCTGCTCTACACATAATAATGATGATTCTCTGTATTTCTGCGTCTGGATCTGCTCTTCTGCTCTGCTGTCTGATCTACTGCAGATCAACTACTAAAGGTACAACTATAACAGGAACATATTCTGATTTACTGTGAATCAGTGGAAAATACATTTGAACCTAATAATAATAATAATAATAATAATTAACCATCTTCATAATAATTAGTGTTTATTGAGTGTGTAAATCAAATGGCTGCTGCTGATTTTCCTATAGAAATATTTACAGTTTAGAAAAAGTCAAGAAGTCAAAAGTTTGTTAGTGTGATAGATGACAAGTTTAATTTGAGTTATCATTAGTTATTAATATTTTGCCAAATACAACACCAAGATGAGATAAGACAGAGGTTATAAAACATTAAAGAAATTTCTGGTACTGTCACAGACACGCCAGGTTCCACCCAATCACAACGCACTCAGTCCCCTGAATACTGATCACCGACACCTGCACCTCATCAGCTCACTCATTAAGTCACTTTAAAAGACACTCACACACCCTCAGTCAGCGTCTGGTCTCGTTTGAGTCAAGTGCTACACATGCTTCGCTCAAGGACTCCTTACCTGTGCACTTACCTGCCTCCAGTCTCTCGTCACACTCTCAGTGTGTGAAATCCCGTGTGTGAGTGTCTCCATTCTCCAGCGTCTCCATTCTCCAGCGACTCCATTCTTCAGCTTGGATCTGTAACTATAACAAAGACTATATCATCATCAACTTATATATATCTGAATCTCAACCATCATTCACTCACCTGTGTCACTATTACCTCTGCTGGTTGTGTTAATAAACCATCTACTTCTACTTCCTGTCTCCGTGGTCTGTGTACTGTAACAGAAGACCGGACCAAGACAGTGAACACACCAGCATGAGTCACCCGGATCCATTCCAAGAGCTCGTCGAAATTCTTCGACGAGCACTCACCTCTCCACCACCGCCATCATCACCAGCCATCACGTCCGTCAACACACCTCCCTCTCCTTCACCGCCCGTGCACGCCAGTCCCATGGCCAAACCGGCGCCCTACTCTGGTTCGGCGGAGGATTGCAGCGGTTTCCTCCTGCAATGTTCGCTGACCCTGGAGATGCAACCGCACCTGTTCCCCACCGACACCGCCAAGGTAGCTTTCATCATCTCTCAGCTGCAAGGAAAAGCGCTTCAGTGGGCTGATTCATTATGGTCTCAAGATAATCCAATCGTCAAATCTTACACTGGTTTCGTAGCCCACTTCCGGGAAGTGTTTGGCAGGCCCTCAACTGATTCTTCTGCTGGTGAGAAATTATATAAATTAAAACAAGGATCTATGACCATTAATGAGTATGCTTTACGATTCAGAACACTGGCAGCCTCGAGTGGATGGAATGAACAAGCGCTCATCACTACCTACCGTCAAGGTTTGGATCCTCGCGTGCGGTTGCATCTCGCTGCATACGAGGATACCATCGGCCTGGAACGTTTTATCCAACTCTCCATTCGTTTCGCCACTCGTATGCAGTCGTGTCTCAAGAACACCAGGGTCAGTCAATCTACAACATCTCACCCTACCGACCAGAGTCCGTCAGCCCTCCAGAACCAGCCAACGAACCCATGTCTGTGGAAGGCTCCGGCTCACTCCAGCTGAACGGCAGAGACGGCTGACCCAGAATTTGTGTTTGTACTGTGGTGCTCCTGGACATGTTCTCTCCGCATGTCCCATTCGTCCTCCTCGTCCGATGGTGAGTGTTATAATTCCCTCTATTAAGAAAATGCAACCACTCACTACTGTAGTAAACCTTACTGCTGCCACTGTTTCACTTCCAGTTGTCGCCCTCCTTGATTCTGGGTCAGCCGCAACTTCATCTCCGGCGCCCTCTGCCGTCAGCTCGCCTCAAGACCACGGCCACGCCGACCACCTACAAGATCAGCTCAGTGACCGGAAGCCCTCAGCAGGAAACATGTCCACCTTTCAGTCGGCCCATTACAACTACGCTGGCCGGACTGCTTCATGTGGAAGATATCCATCTGCTGGTTCTGGAGGAATCCACCTCTGACGTGATCTTAGGGCGACCGTGGTTGGAGCAGCACAACCCTCCATCTCCTGGAAATCTGGCGAAGTCCTGAAGTGGGGCGACACCTGTTTCCCGAGTTGTTTTCCAGACCTCCCAAAAACAACTTCTCCTGAACCTGACCAACTTTCACTCTGCGCCACGACCATCGAGAGTCCCATGGAAAACGCTTGGTGGAAGTTCCCGATTGCATACGCCCCCTTCAGAGACGTATTCTGCCCTCAAAGAGCTTCCAAGCTGCCTCCACACTGGCCATGGGACTGTGACATCGATCTGCTTCCGGGTGAGCCAGTGCCAAGGGGACGATTTACCCCCTTTCCATCCCGGAGGAGAAGGCCATGGAGGATTACATCAAGGAAGCTCTCGCCCAAGGTTACATCCGGCCGTCTACTTCCCTGCTGCTTCCAGCTTCTTCTTTGTGGCCAAAGGACGGAGGCTTGCGGCCATGTATCGACTACAGAGCCTCAACAATATCACCATAAAGTTCCGGTATCCCCTTCCTCTCGTCCCATCTGCCCTGGAACATCTCCGTGGTGCCACTATCTTCACTAAGCTGGACCTCCGCAGCGCCGTGATAACCTCATCCGGATACGCCGAGGGGACGAGTGGAAGACCGCCTTCGTAACACCCACCGCCACTATGAATACCTGGTGATGCCGTATGGCCTGGTCAACGCCTCCGTATTCCAGGACTTCATCCACGAGGTGCTCCGGGAGTTTCTCCACAAGTTCGTTCTGGTGTACATAGATGACATCCTGATATACTCCCGGAGCTTGGCCGAACATCGCCACCACGCTATGGAGGTCCTCAACCGTCTGAGACAGTTCCATCTCTTCCTCAAGGCCGAAAAATGCTCATTCCATCAACCATCAGTTCACTTTCTGGGTTACATCATTGACAGTAGTGGCATCCGGATGGACGAGAGGAAGGTGGAAGCAATTCAATCCTGGCCACAACCCTCCACCATTAAAGAGTTGCAACGCTTCCTTGGTTTCGCCAACTTCTATCGCCGGTTTATCCAAAACTACAGTTCCATCGCCCATCCACTCACCAGCCTACTCAAGAATAAGCCCAAGTCTCTGTCCTGGACCCCTGAAGCCACCAACGCCTTCCAAGCCCTCAAGGAAGCCTTCACCACCGCTCCACTCCTCGTCCATCCCAATCCCGACCTGCCCTTCGTGGTGGAGGTGGACGCATCCACCACCGGAGTTGGAGCGGTGCTCTCACAGCAGCAGGGGACACCAAGTAGACTCCATCCATGTGCCTTCTTCTCCCGCAAGCTCAACCCGGCGGAGAGAAATTAGGACATCGGCAACCATGAGCTCTTGGCTGTCAAGCTCGCCCTCGAAGAGTGGAGGCATTGGTTGGAGGGATCTAAACATCCATTCCTGATCCTCACTGACCATAAAAACCTGGAGTATCTACGGTCTGCGAAGAGGTTGAATCCCCGCCAAGCACGTTGGGCTCTATTCTTCACGCGATTTGACTTCTCTATCTCCTATCGTCCTGGTATCAAGAACATTAAAGCGGATGCCCTCTCTCGTCTCCATGCACCAGAAGAAAGCCCTGAAGAACCTGAGCCAGTCCTTCCCAACAACCTTTTCGTCAGCCCCATCACATGGTCAGAAGAGACCTTACCCTCCTCCAATGCCTCCTCCAACATTCCGCCGGGTTGCCCACCGGGCTTGCAATACACACCCAGAGCACGACGCACTCCACTTATACACTCTGCTCACTCTTCACTCGGCACTGGCCACCCGGGGGTCAATGAAACCCTCTCGTTGCTCAAAGAACGCTTCTGGTGGTCCAACATGGCAGCCGACGTCAGAAGGTACGTGCAGGGCTGTGAGGAATGCGCCATCTCCAAGAGCCCGCGCCATCTTCCATCTGGCAAGCTCCTACCTTTTGCCCGTTCCCAACCGCTCCTGGTCACACCTAGGAGTAGACTTTATCACTGACCTCCCAGCATCCAACAATAAAACCTGCATCCTGGTCATAGTCGATCGCTTCTCAAAATCCTGCCGCCTCATTCCTCTGGACGGACTCCCCACTGCAATGGAAACAGCAGAAATGCTCTTCAACTTCGTTTTTCGCTACTTCGGCATACCTGAGGACATCGTGTCTGACAGAGGACCACAGTTTATTTCCCGTGTCTGGAAAAGCTTCTTCAAGCTCCTAGGTGTGACCATCAGCTTAACATCTGGATATCACCCACAATCGAACGGGCAGACGGAACGGAAGATCCAGGAGATCGGCCGCTTCCTCCGTACCTTCTGTCACGGCCACCAGGACTCCTGGAGCCAGTATTTGGGTTGGGCCGAGTACGCACAGAATTCCCTGCGCCAGCCAACCACCGGTCTCACACCGTTTCAGTGCGTGCTCGGTTACCAACCCCCACTGTTCCCTTGGTCTGGGGAACCCTCCGACGTTCCTGCTGTGGATTACTGGTTCCGGGAGAGCGAGAGGGTCTGGGACTCAGCTCATCACCAACTGCAGCGAGCCCTGCGCAGACGCAGGATGACGGCAGACCTTCACCGCTCCAACGCCCCCTCTTACCAGCCCGGACAGAAGGTCTGGCTGTCCACCCGTGACATCCGCCTGCGTCTGCCCTGCCGTAAGCTGAGCCCCAGATTCATTGGCCCATTCACCATCACCAAGCAGATCAACCCCGTCACGTACCAACTTCAATTACCTTCACAATACAGAATTCATCCCACCTTTCACGGATCCCTACTCAAACCTCACCACACTTCTGTTCCTCTCTCCACAGAACCTGGCGTGGCAGCAGCCGAACCCCCTTCCTCTCCTAGTGGACGACGGAGCAGCATACGAGGTGCATGAGATCCTGGACTCCTGGCGCCGTGGTGGTGCGACTAGAATATCTGGTTGACTGGGAAGGTTATGGTCCCAAGAGCGTTCTTGGATTCCCGTGGCGACATCCTCGATCCCAGTCTTCTTCACACTTTCCACAAAGATCACCCTGACAGACCGGCTCCCGTGGACGAGGACGACCACCACGACGTCGGTCCGCGGCCCTCAGGAGCGGGCCGTGGAGGGGGTACTGTCACAGACACGCCAGGTTCCACCCAATCACAACGCACTCAATCCCCTGAATACTGATCACCGACACCTGCACCTCATCAGCTCACTCATTAAGTCACTTTAAAAGACACTTACACACCCTCAGTCAGCGTCCGGTCTCGTTTGAGTCAAGTGCTACACATGCTTCGCTCAAGGACTCCTTACCTGTGTACTTACCTGCCTCCAGTGTCTCGTCGCACCTAGTGTGTGAAATCCCGTGTGTGAGTGTCTCCATTCTCCAGCGTCTCCATTCTCCAGCGTCTCCATTCTCCAGCGACTCCATTCTCCAGCCTCGGATCTGTAACTATAACAAAGACTATATCATCATCAACTTATATATATCTGAATCTCAACCATCATTCACTCACCTGTGTCACTATTACCTCTGCTGGTTGTGTTAATAAACAATCTACTTCTACTTCCTGTCTCCGTGGTCTGTGTACTGTAACAGGTACCAGCTGTTTAATTATTGTTGAATTAATATCATCAGATTTGGAGCAACCAAAAGAGACTCAAGCTCCAGTGATTCAATCACTATCAGTGTGAACAGACATTAGTGTTTGCAAGTGATTATGGTCATGTGTTTCTGACAATGTCCCAATAATCTGATCACAAAAATTTGCACCTGTATATTGTGATTAAAACAGCCTGACAGAAGTTAACAGTGGGGTTATTTTGCCTCAACATTTACCTCACATTTGAAATGAAATGTCTTTTCCTTCTCAGGTTTGATTGTGCAAAAACCTTGCACCCTGTTTGTCTCTCTGGGACGTTCAGTGGTTTTGCCCTGTCATGTTCCTCCAAACTTACTAACTGAAGATCTGAAGGTTGAATGGAGAAAAAAAGACTTAAAGGATCTGGTTCATCTGTATGAAGATGGTGAGAGTCGAGCAGAGAAACAGCACAAGGATTATCAAGATAGAGCTCATTTCTTTACTGAGCACATTAAACATGGAAACTTCTCCCTCCGTCTGGACAATCTGAGAGCTGAAGATAAAGGAGAATACACATGTACAGTTCACAGCAAGAGGGATTGTGTGTTTTCAGCCAAGACAAATTTGGCTCTGGGTAAGTAAACAGATAAAAGGGGAGGAACAGTACAGGTTTTCAACTGGTTTGATTATTTAGTGTTTTAGTGATGCATCAATATTACATGTTTGAGTCAGGAGAACTCAAGATATTGAAGACATGTTACAGTGTTGTCAATTTATCACATGTTATTCACAGCTGATTACCATATATGTTCAAAGTGTGTGTGTGTGTGTGAACATGTGCAATTATTTCAAACAAGATAGTTATATACTATCTGATTATATTTGCAATCCTGAATATGTAGTTATAAATCTTAAGAAATGTATTAATATATTTATATAATCAGAGCTATAACTATATAGTCAGGATTAAAAATATTGAGATGTCATATATATGTTATCAAGACGTGTCTCTCTCTTACTCTCTGTTAACAAACATGAGTGTCAGTTACTGTAAGAACATTTGGTCAAGAAAAATAAGTCTGCATGATATCTACAGCAGTACAGTAAATGTGATTACTGTATGTAATAGTGCAACACCATTCTTACAGTATAATTTACAGTATTTGACAGTATCAACTCTACTGTCAAAACTGCATGGTCATAGCTTCATGAAGCACATATTTTGATAAAATATACTTTATACACTGTAAAAATATTTTGTCAGCTGATCTAAAAATCTGCTTTATGCGGTTAAATCTAAATGAACTAATTTCATCAAATCAAATATAATATTTTGTGTGATTATTTAATAAGATTGAATCAACCTGACTACATTAGATTATTTTTATGGGTTAAATAAAGTATAGATTCTTAAGGTAATAATTTGCACATTATCACTTTTTGCAGTATATGGAAATGACAGTATTTTTTCTGATGTGACACTGGAAAAGTTTTCATTCAGCACTTCTGAGGCCCTGTCCCAAATGACACACTTCTTGTGACGTACAATGGCTGCCTCGTGCGTGTGTCCGTTAAGTCCATGAGACTGTAGGAGTATGAGGTCTCTGTGGAACAAAAGTGGGCATTTCTGTATTTGTGGGTGTTTTCAAACTGGTGCGTTTATAAATCATGCAATGAAAATGATCCCCTTCACCCGACCCCACCCCTAAACTCTACCCACAGTTTGGACGTCGGCAAATCAGGTAACGCTCTCAGAAACGCTACTCTGTTTATGTCCTCACCTACTGATCTGGTAACTCCTATTACTCTCCTGCAGAGACCTGTACTTGGACTGTAGGGTGTCCCATTCGTCATTTTAGCTTTCAGAAGGGTGCTCGCGAGCGCCCCTTTGCGGTCGATATTCGCCTCGAGCGCACTTTTGCACTGGTGCGGCTCCGCAACAGACTTCTTCTTCCGTCAGTCAAAGCGGCGTTACTTCACGAAAGTAGGAAGTGTTTAGGGTGCCATTTGGGACAGGGCCTAAGAGCAATTTGAAACATATCTTAGATTGTTTGCTATTGAATTGTGCTTGAAATCATAAAAACTGAAAAAATATATTTTTGTTGTATTTTGCATATTAAACAAAATTAATTAATAGCAAGTTGTGAATGATGAACTAGCTGTTATGCAAGTGAATTTTGAGTTTTGTGCTAAAGTTTATTTTTTCTTTTGTATTAATAGTTATTCTACATTAAAACATGTTTTTATTCCTTTATAGAGTTTATGTCTGGTAAAGCTGTTTCTCTGGGATCTTCAGTGGTTTTGCCCTGTCAGATTGACAAAAGCCTGTTACAGGAGAGTCTGAAGGTGGAATGGAGAAGAACAGACTCAGAGACTTTAGTTCATCTGTATGAAGATGGTGAGAGTCGAGCAGAGAAACAGCACAAGGATTATCACAAAAGAGCTCATTTCTCAAATAAGAAGATTAAAGATGGAAACTTCTCCCTCCGTCTGAAAAAACTGAGAGTTGGAGATGAAGGGGTTTACAGATGTAAAGTTTACAGGGACCAGGATTGTGTGTTTTCATCTCATAAAGAGTTGAGACTGGGTAAGTGTAAAAATAAAAACTGCTGCTGTTGTAGCCCTGATCAATATATGAATTTAATTAAGCAGTATAGTTACAATAAAAATATGATGCATTTAAGTGATGAATATAATTGTCTGGGCTGGTCATATATCATTAATTATATACATAAAATTATTAAATCAGCTGGTGCTGGGTTTATAAAGGTGAAGATCTATGGAAAGTAAATTCCCACTAAATTAAAGAGCAGAAATCAATAAATTAAAATATAAAAACTATTAGCAGATAATATCAAAAAATCCCAATTTGTGGGAGGAATTATTGTGGTTTTGGCCTGTGAGAGTCATTTCTATTCTCAGCTCAAACTCAGTCTGTTCATTTGTAGTTTGGGGATTTCTCCAGCAGATTCTCTCTCAGTAGTAAATAGTCCTAATCAGTCTGTGTTAGTGCACAACATAATACCAGACAGAAATGCTCTTTCGCTTTACTTTAACTATTCTAGATAATAATGCATGCTTGCACAGAAAAGCCAGACCTCCATCACCCTGTCCACTGACTCTGTGTTTATGGTGTATAGTGTATCACTGCGCTGAAGATGTACCGCTCTTGAAACTGGTCCCCTATAGTCTCACATGACTACAACTTTGACTAAACCACAAAAGGCCTGGTCCATAATGAAGCTTATTCTGACCAAGATCTGCCCTCTAAAACATGAAGAGCCTGAATAACATGTACAGTAACTAATCACAGTTACTTTTATTCATACATGCTGTTCTGAGTTGCATTATTATGTAAGTTTATTAATGCCAATGTTTTTGAAATAAAAAGCTTATTGAAAAAATATGCATTGCATTAACCGTGCTTGTATTTTGATGCATTGTATTTTTAGGGCTTGTATTTTTATAGTCTGAAAATCAACTTGGTCGTATATTTAAGCTGTGAATGTTTCAATTCAAAACATTTCACCCATTTTTTCATTATTAAATATTCAAAGATTCATATTCACCTTTCTGATTTCACTTCCAAAATATTCATTCTGTTTAAAAATACAACCTATAATATTCAGAAGGAATTTTCGGTCTATTTTATTTCGCTTACAAATTCACTTCGCAAAGTAGTAAGTATCAGGCCAGAATATATGCGGTAAAGCTGATAAAGACACAAAAGCTGTGTGTTCACGATTACTTTCCCTGTGTATAGACTGCATGAAGTGACATCTAAAAGGTGAATATGAATCTTTGAATTTTTAATAATGTGAAAATGAAATGTAAAATGTGAAAATACAAGCACGGTTAATGCAATGCACTTTTTTCAATTAGTGCAATTCAACAAGCTTTTATTTCAAAAACATTTGGCATTAATAAACTTCCATACATTATACCACAATTATAGACTGGTGTGGAAAATAGTCATTTAGAGACTCAAGATACAAGCATCACAAGTACAGAGCAGAAAATAAGTACAGACTATTTCATATAACTCAAAAAATGAAGCAAATGAATCAGTTCTGGCTGTAGATATCTAGTTTAACTGCTACTAAAGTGCCTTGAACAAACTCTGATAATCTTTCAAAGATATGATGTCATCAACCTAACAAACTTTACATGAACTGAATCCAGTGATTTTCTTTAAAAGTGCTTGATGGCGATTTTCTCAGACGGGTTGATAAAAAAACAAACAAACAAAAAACATACTGCACACAAAATTAGATAACATTTTCTCAGGTCTTTTGAATCTCATTGGCTATCTTTGCACAACTTCCAGAAGTGAGAACACACAGGATAAGAGGATGTGAATGTTTGATGATCAGTCTGTGTGAGGATCAGACCTCAGTTCTCTCTGCTGAAATAACACGTAATGAGGTCCTTGAACCCTACCCCTTAATACATGTTTGGGCTTTTAATGCATTTTAGGGCTGTTTAATGAAAAAAATTACACAAAATATGCCTCACTTATTTTTAACTTATTTGACATAAATGTTTAATTTTCAGGATTGACTGTGGAGCCTTCTCATCACACACCTGTTCCTCTGGGATCTTCAGTGATTCTGCCCTGTTATGATGATGAACCTTTATTAATGGAGGGTCTGAAGGTGGAATGGAGAAAAAAGGACTTAGAAGATCTAGTTCATCTGTATGAAGATGGTGAGAGTCGAGCAGAGAAACAGAACAAGGATTATCAAGATAGAGCTCATTTCTTTACTGATCAGATTCAACACAGAAACTTCTCCCTCCGTCTGGACAATCTGAGAGCTGAAGATGAAGGAGAATACACATGTACAGTTCACAGTAGATTATCTTGGCATCACAGGCAATTTTCAACCAAGATAAATGTGGTACTGAGACTACTGGGTAAGTCAACAGAAAAGAAAAGACCTACTCTTCTTTCCTTAATCAGTACACAAACAAAAATGGTGCTAAATAGCACTAAAAGTGGTTCATGGGCTCATAATCATAGGGGAACCTTTTAAGTGCTATATAACACTTATCTTTAGAGGTGATATACAGCACCTTTGTCATATGGTGCTATGTAGAACCATAAGAGGTGCCATAAAGCACCAGCAGTGTTTCTTTGGCTCGTCATCATAGGGTGCTCTATAGCACCTATTCTTAAAGAAGCTTTCTAGCACATTTATCAAATTAGAGGTGCCATTTATTGTTGTTTTCTGAGCTAGCAGGGCCCATTATCATGCCAGATACTACTATAGATGAGTCCATATGCTTCTAAATGACACTTTTCGATGTTCACACAGTGGACAAAAAGCGGCCAAAAAGTCCCATTGACTTACATTGAAAAATTCAAATTCACAAACATTCCATCAGTCTCAACTGTCACTTTCTCACACACACACACACATACACACACACACACCTGCACACACACACACAGGGCCTGAGGAACCCTTTCTCTCGCTGTCTTTCACTCATTTGACATCTTATCAAGCAGACAATAAGTAATGACCTAAAATCTACATCATAGCCACACCCTAGCAACCACTTAGAGCACCCTAGCAACCACCCCATAGACTTAACATTGAAAATAGATGAGAGTGATAAAATGAATCAGAGCATCATAGAGACATGTGGGTTTGGCTCTTTTGATTTGAGCAGACATGCAGTCTATTAGTTTAAGCCTGATAACTGTCTAGCCATGCCCTAGCAACCATTTAGAGCACCCTAGCAACCCAAACCCAAAGAAGGATATCTTCAAATCTGAACATCATAGGGTTGGTTTATATCATTCATACTGACAAGCAGCCTTTGGAGTATCATCATTGGCAGCTGCCAAGCCACTCCCTAGCAACCAAACAGAGTACCCTAGCAACTGTTCAGCAAGACCTATATCTCTGCATCAGAACATCGTACAGACATGGCGGTTGGCTCTTTTGACTCATGCTAGCAAACTGGACTTCCAACATGCTACACATGCTAGCAGTGAATAGCTACATGCTAATAGTGATTAGCTAAGTGCTAAATCAGGTTAAAAACATGCTGAGAACTTTATAAAAACTCCATAGAAACCATCTGTGACAACTACCAACCACATAACAATACCCTAACAACCACCCAGGTTACCATAGTAACCACCTAGCAACACCTTAGCAACCACCCCAAGTACCTTAGCAACTGCCTAGCAACACCCTAGCAACCACTCAGGTTACCATAGCAACTGACTAGCAACCGCTCAGAACACCCTAGCAACCACCAAGCAAGCGAGTGCCGAATTTTGCCACTGCTAGCACCATTCACATTTTCTTCAGGAAATGTACATTGTAGTTTTTAACTACTGTTGTACAACGCTCAAATACTTTTGGCCATTAACTAAAAAATGAATGTAATTTTCTCTTCACATTAATAGGATAGTTTGTGTAGACCAAAAAAAAAACTAATGTTTGCATTGAAATCATTTGCATAACAAGATGTGCAATAAGTGCAGTGCTTTGATTAGATTGTGCTTCACACACTGTTCATGGCTCACCTCAACTTCAACCCCGGGTCCACCTTGAACAGTGCAGGCAAGAGCAGAATAGCTGCTTCCAACTGTAGGCCTTTAAACAAAATAACATCATTAGGTTAACATAACATGGGGGATGCTTTTACCCAATACTTTTTTTACCTCAATACTGTTTTTTAAACATTCATTACTGTGTTTAAAGCCCAAAGTATAGTTCGGTTTTTACGCGTACTCTTAGTCAAACACACAGCCTTGCAAACTATACTTCATTTGACTCGTACGCGTAGACAGGCATTCGCTCCCTACATAAAAGTTACAAAAACTCATAGAAGTCCTATAAGCACAGCAGAAAGGCTAGACGTGACTACTTTAACTACAAAGGGACACACTCGATAATGGCGGCTTGTGACTCTCACTACCGTTTTACCATGGTAGACGTGGGAGCCTATGGTCGTCAAAGTGACGGTGGTGTCTTCAAAGAGAGCGCCTTCGGATCCAGACTCCTAGAGGGAAGCTAGGAATATCAACGCCAACTACTCTGCCAGACACTGATGTCACCTTCCCCTTTTCGTGAAAAGTGGAACAATGGCTATGGAGTTCAAAAAAAAATTTTCAGAAAATTCAAAATGGAGGGAAAATTTTCATGACAGAAAATGACGTCATGTGGTGCAATTAAATCGCCTTGAGCCAAGTAATTTTGTTTCTAGCCCTTACGGTTAAAAAGTTATTAGCATAAATCTGAGTGCGAATTTGGACAGTTGGTGGCGCTAGAGCGATTGAGATGGAGACATCATATCGTTCCACATCCATAAGACCTTCGTTCATCTTCAGAACACAAATTAAGATATTTTTGATGAAGTCTGAGAGGTTTTGTCCTCCATAGCGATCCAACACAACTTCCACTCCAAGGTCCAGAAAGTTAGGAAAGACATCATTAAAGTAATCCATGTGACTCCAGTGGTTTAACCTCAGTTTTATGAAACGACGCGAGTAAAGTGTAATTTACCACTTTACGAAAATATTGATTGGCAACGCATGTTCACAAGAGCTTCACGACGCATGCATTTTGTGTTCATGCATAGTAATATGCTTTGGATAATATTTTATAAATATAGTGGTAAATTATGTTTTTTGCACAAACAAAGCACTCGCATCGCTTCATAAAACTGAGGTTAAACCACTGGAGCCACATGGATTACTTTAATGATGTCTTTCCTAACTTTCTGGACCTTGAAACTGGTAGTTGCATTGGATCTCTATGGAGGGACAGAAACCTCTCAGACTAGGGCTGTTCAATGATAATATAGACGATTATAGTGTACAAAATAAGAGTCTGTTTTACGTAATATATGTGTGTTTGTTCTGTGTATAATTATTATGTATATATAAATAAACATACATTCATGTATATATTTAAGAAAAATATCTTATATTCTATGAAAAGTATTTACATTTATATATTATATAAAAATATAAATATATATATATATATATATATATATATATATTTATACATAAATGCATATTTTTCTTAAATATATACATGTGTGTGTGTATTTATATATACATAATACTTATACACAGAACAAACACACATATATTACGTAAACACAGACTCTTATTTTGTACACGATAATCACGATTATCGTTGAACAGCCCTATCTCAGACTTTATCAAAAATATCGTAATTTGTGTTCTGAAGATGAACGAAGGTCTTACGGATGTGGAACGACAAGAGGGTGAGTCATTTTTGGGTGAACTAACCCTTTAAAGGTAATTTACCCTTGCACAAATCAAAGTGAACCAAGCAATTCTCAAACAACACAACTGGACATTCATACAACTACACATTCGTACTAGACATACACATACAAAGTAAATCAAAGGGGTTTCGGACAAGCCAGGTTGATGATGTATATCATACCCAGAAGCAGGGCACAAGCTGATGTAACTGAAGTCAGTTGATTCAAAACTTTAACTCCCTCGATGTCAGCAGATGTTCATGAAGTTCTCCCCCTCCTTCTGAATAATGAACATGGTGAGCTGCTCCTCAATCATCTGTCTGGTTATCCTAAAATAGTGAACATGTTCCATTGCCTTTTGTCAGCATAAATACAAAATACACAAATTTACACTCTTTTCTGAAAAATAAATCAAAATAGAATATTCTTAAGTTCAACTCAGAAGGTCCTCCTTGATGAGGTCTTCAGGACTTTCTCTCAGGAAAAAGATAAGGGCCTTCAGGACACACTTCTCAGGTGAATGTTTTCAGTCTGTGATAAAGCAATTGTGATTATTTTTCTTATTTAAAAAAATCTGAATAATCTGTAATAGGGAATCAGAATTTTCAGATATGTGATATTAAAGGACAAGAAAATATAAAAATTTACAGAACTAAAATAATTTGTATTAATGACTGGCCAGATTTGCAATTAAGAAATGCATCTGAATCAGTCATTGGTTTCATTTATAATTTAGTCTGAAAATAAAACATGCATCAACAAATCATAAATTATCTTTACACCCTAATAAATTTAATCATTCTTGATTAAAGGGATATTTCATCCAAAAATGAAAATGAGCTGTTAATTTACTCACCCTCAGGCCGTTCATGGTGACTTGTAGGTGACTTTTTTTCTTCACTAGAACAATAAAGAGATTTTTAGCTGGAACTGTGATCCTCTGTGATTCATATAAGTCAATGGCTACTGCCACTGTGAGAATAAGAAAAGTTGTGCAAAACAGATATTTTTAGAAAAACAACAAAAACTCACATGCATTTGAGATGGCATAAGAGGGAGTTGATGAATATTTTGGTTGGATTATTCCAAGTCTAAAGTTTGTTAATGAGGATAACATGTCAATAAACAACATTAGATGGATTTTACTCAAACATGTCCAACATTAGTAATTCATATTATCTATTAACAATTATAGCCGTTTTATAGAAATTACTTCCTCAGTGTCCTCAGTCAAACATTGAAGAGCTTTTTGGTCCTAAAGGGAGAAGAAATTTGCAGTATTTATAAGTGGAAAAAATTGTTTGCTGCAGTTCAAGTAATTAATTAGTTGTGTAAATACTCTACTATTTCTACTAAAAAAATCATGATTTCTACTAAAAACCCTAACATATTTTTCCTGGACGAAGCAGAACACCTCGATCTAGGCAAATGAAGCTAGCCTTAAGTAATTTGTCTTTACTTACAGACTTTCTTCATCATTTTGGTCGAACAAATAAATGGATAAATCAGAGCTAACGTGACAAAGACAAATAAAAGAACAAACAAACATTACTTTAAAAACTAAACTCAATAATTGTAATGCGAGGATCCAATTTATACCTTGGGGGCAAAAAGGTTGAGAACCAGGTTATCTTCAGAAAATACACTGTATTTTAATGTTGTTTTTAAGGGTTTGAGAACCTTTAAAGAACTATACAGAGGCTTAACAGGTTCTTTGTATGGCAGTGGTGTTATATATCACCTCAACCACCGCAAAGAACCGCTGAAGAACCAACATTTTTTGAGTGTAGTGTAGCCATTTATAATATTACATTTGTGTTTCCAACACAGTTTGAGTTTGATTCATTAAGTTATAAGTGTAATAGTCAGGAAGAACAGAGATGTGTTTTAAATAAAATTAAATGACTGATAATGATAGTTTAAATAATTATTAAATATTTCATTAAAACATCACTTATTCATTTGACTGAATGTGAATTATTTTGTCTTTTCTCTCCAGACACAGTGTTTCGTCTTCAGATGTTTCTCGTCTTCTGTCCAAATATTCTGATGTTTCTGTCTTTCCTCCTCTGGGGTGTTTCTGAAGGTCAGTGTTTCACTACTGATGGTTTATCAATGCATTATGATTTATCATTCAAATATCTGTTTATATGTACAGTAATATCTGGTGTTGTTTCAGGATCTCTGTTTGAGACGGTCTCTTGTTCTGCTCTTTATTTTCTGAGGCCTCTCATGTTGCTCTGGACGGCTCCATATACTGATGACTTCACAGGTGATTCATTTATGACTATTGCCAGTTTATTAATACACATATTGTTTTCAAGCATAAATGAAATAATTTGTCAATACCTGAATGAATTTTACATTATAATTTATTCAGTGTTTTACTGGCATTTGTGTTTCATTGTGTTGGTGTTGTAAATGATATTGTGGATGTAATTACTTCATCTTTTCTGTTTTACAGGCAATATTAAAACATGGATTAGAGATTACAGTTATGAGGCAGAATATATAGTTTTCTCAGCTGTTTTTTACTCAGGTAAATAAATCCAGATGTAAATCAACAGTCATTATCATAAACACATTAAAATGCACATTAACAGTTGAACAATAATTACATTTAAATGATGTGATATTCCCAATATCCTGCAGGAAATCATTAATACCTGTAAGAGTCTTGTGTTACTGTTGTATTTCTGTCAGTATATCATATTCTACACGTTCAGAGCTGAATCTCTGTGTGACTCGACACATTTATAATCTACAACGGTTAATTATGAAAATATTGCATTAATTGTTACAGTAGACATCATGTTAGTGACTGAACTAAAGCTACTTCTGAATGACATCTCAGCATGTGTCAGGGTCAGAGGTCATGTAATCAGCACAAAGGTCAAGGGTCAGTGTCAGAAGAGAGACTGACAGTTCAAAGAATGTGTCGTAATGTTTGTATAAAAGCATCTGTTCAATGAGAAGAGTTTTAGTAATTCCTTTGATCTGTTTCTATTTTGTTTTTTTTATTTTAGTAATTGCTGTTTTTCTTTTTCTTTATTCCAGTTCTGTTTAAATCTTCTTTGGACAAAAGTCTGAATTACGCTGGATTTGAAGGTGTCGTGATTATAGTCATGTTTGTGATAGTGCTTCTGTTCATCCTCTTCTTTATTATTTACTGTAAGTATTTCTTTCATCAAGAGTCAGTGACATTAATGCTGTTTGAGTTACAAAATAAACAAACCATAATATCAGACCTGATTATCAGTTAATTGAAGCATTTCCATTAGACAAGATGAGTTTATATAGCAGATTGTAATCAGTGTTTTACATGATAAAGAAAAAAAAAAATACAAAAACTGATGAAAGAATGGAAGAAATATAATAAATCAAAGTGACAATGAATGTCACGGTCCATTAAAGGATGTAAATTAGGAGTAGCGAGCTGACAGTGGTGACGGCAGGAACGCGTGAGTGCTTTACAGAATATTTGTTGTGGGTCAGTTGCTTTGTTTATTATTTGCTGCTAGGAAGGATTCATTTCGAATCTGTGTTTGTCCTGTTTTCTACCTTGACTATAATTGTATTTTAATTGTACTCGTTTAGAATAACAGCCGCGTTTGCAGAGTTTTATTGGTGTTATTGCTCGTAGTCGCACTTAGTTTCGATTTTTAGCCATTCACGGACTTTAGGCTTTTGCTGTGCTAATTTTCAAGGCGGACTTAGCTGTTTTCAATCACGTGTTAATAAGCAGCATATTTATTGTGTGTGTGCGCGCTGTCGCGGAAGCGTCAGCGGGAGCGTTCAGCCGTTGTGTTCAGCCTCCTCATGTTCAGACCGACTCGGGTAAAGACCTGTGACTCTACCTGCGCGACTCCACCGAGCAACGACACCGGTAGGCACTTAAGTATCTTCCTTTCCCTTTCTTTCACACTTTTCCGTTCCTTCTTCCTCAGCATGTGCTTTCAATACATTCCTGTTGTCTCTCGGCAACGCTCCACTAACCCACGTAAAAGGCAGCGCAATGCTTTTAACCTGCGTCCTATCTACTCATCTTCTAATACTAATACTCCTCTCTCTGTCTCTGTGGGTCTATGGAATTGTCAGTCTGCAGTTAACAAAGCTGACTTCATTCCAGCCTTTGCTACTAATTCTACTCTCAATATCTTGGGCTTGACTGAGACCTGGATTCGTCCAGAGGACTTCTGCTGCTCTCTAACAACTTCACTTTCTCTCATACCCCTCGTCAGTCTGGGAGGGTGGGGGCACAGGTCTTCTCATTTCTGACAATTGGAAATACTCGACTCATTCCTCTCTTTGCAACTACAATTCATTTGAGTTTCATGCTATTACAATCTCAATTCCTGTCAAAATTCATATCGTGGTAATTTATCGCCTCCAGGCCAACTGGGTACCTTTGTAGAGGAACTGGACATGCTGCTGTCCTCATTCCCAGAGGATGGTAGCCCACTTGTAGTTTTGGCGATTTCAACATTCATCTAGAGAAGCCTTATGCTTCAGACTTCCTTTCTCTTATAGCCTCATTTGATCTCAATCAGCTTATCACCACAAGTACACACAAATCTGGCAACCAACTTGACCTCATTTACACACGCAACTGCATCACTGACAACATTTTGGTAAAACCTCTGCACATTTCCGATCATTTCTTCATCACTTTTAGTCTACAACTCCCTATTTGTTCACCACCAACCCTCTACCAGTTACCTTTAGACTAAACCTGCGCTCTCTTTCTTCTTCTCATCTTTCCTCTGCTGTATCATCCTCCCTTCCCCACCCACACAATTCTCATCTCTGGATGTGAATACAGCAACTGACACTCTATGTTCCACCTTAACTTCATCTCTAGATAGCATTTGTCCTCTGTCATCCAGGCCTGCACGTGCCACTCCCTCTAATCCCTGGTTATCTGATGTTCTTCGTGAACACCGGACCAAACTCAGGGTTGCAGAGAGGAAATGGCACAAATCGAAAGACCAATCTGACCTAGGTAGCTATCAATCCCTGCTCTCATCTTTTCGGCTGAAATTCATGCTGCTAAATCTTCCTATTTCCACAACAAAATCAACAACGCTTCAAACACGCTCACTTTTCAAAACATTCAACTCTCTCCTCTGTCCTCCACCACCACCCACCTCCTCCCTAACTGCTGATAATTTTGCTAATTTTTTCACTAACAAAACCACTACAATCAGCAGTCAGTTCTCCGCTCCACACACACAGGAACGCAGACCATCCACATACACAGCCACACACCTCTCTTCGTTCTCTCCCCTCACAGAGACAGAAGTATCCAAACTCCTTCTCTCCAGCCATCCCACCACCTGCCCTCTTGATCCCATCCCCTCACACCTTCTACAAGCCATCGCTCCACAATTGCACCAGCACTTACACACATTATCAACACATCTCTCCACACTGGCACTTTCCCTAACACATTCAAGCAGGCTCGGGTAACCCCACTGCTTAAAAAACCCACATTAAACACGTCACTTGTAGACAGCTACAGACCTGTTTCTCTCCTACCATTCATAGCAAAACACTTGAACGAAGTTGTTTTCAACCAGGTGTCATCTTTCCTCTCACAGAGCAATCAATTGGATGCCAATCAATCTGGTTTCAAGAGTGGCCACTCAACCGAGACTGCACTACTGGCGGTCACTGAATCCTTGCGGATTGCAAAGGCTGATTCCAAATCATCAGTTCTCATTCTGCTCGATCTATCTGCTGCCTTTGACACGGTGAATCATCAGATCCTCCTTTCCACCCTCTCATCACTGGGCATCACAGGTACTCCGCTTCAATGGTTTGAATCCTATCTCACAGGAAGGTCTTTCAGGGTTGCCTGGAGAGGAGGTATCCAAGCTCATCAACTGACCACGGGGTTCCTCAGGGTTCAGTTCTTGGACCCTCCTCTTCTCCATTTACACTACATCACTTGGTCCCATCATACAGGCACATGGTTTCTCCTACCATTGCTATGCTGATGACACACAACTCTTCCTTTCATTCCGACCAGATGATCCCACAGTACCTACACGAATCTCAAGCTGTCTGGCGGACATCTCGGCATGGATGAAAGAACATCATCTGCAGCTCAACCTGGCTAAGACTGAGCTTCTCATCTTCCCTGCCAATTCGACTCTAAACCATGATTTCAGCATCCAGCTAGGTACATCCTCAATTACCCCATCAAATTCGGCCAGAAATCTTGGAGTAATCCTTGATGACCAACTGACCTTCAAAGACCACATTGCAAAGACAGCTCGGTCATGCAGATTTGCACTATACAACATCAGGAAAATCAGGCCCTTTCTAACAGAACATGCAACACAACTCCTTGTCCAGGCCCTGGTCATTTCTAGGCTTGATTACTGCAATACTCTTCTGGCTGGACAGCCATCATGCACAATCAAGCCTCTTCAAATGATTCAGAACGCTGCAGCACGCCTCGCCTTTAACGAGCCCAAAAGAGCCCACGCCACGCCTCTCTTCATCTCTCTGCACTGGCTACCACTTGCTGCTCGCATCAAATTCAAGGCGTTGACGCTTGCTTACAGATCTACCACAGGCTCAGCACCCTCCTACTTCCACTCACTCTTACGAGTCTACACTCCGACCAGAAGCCTACGCTCACTAAAGGAGCGAAGGCTCGTGGTACCATCACAGAGAGGCACGAAATCACTCTCCAGGACATTCTCGCTCACTGTCCTCGCTGGTGGAATGATCTTCCTGCCTTCATCCGCAATGCAGAATCCCTGGCAATATTCAAAAGACAGCTGAAAACTCATCTCTTTCGTGAGCACTTATCCTCATCTTAAAAAAAAAAAAAAAAAAAAAAAAAAATCTATACCTTTCTATCCTACCTTTCTTTGCTTCCTTCACTTCCTTTAATCTCTCTCTATTGTAGCTTATGATACTCTGAGCACTGCCTAAAACTTGTATTGTGAGCACTTCTTGTCCCTATTTGCCTCGTCATGATGACTACATTGTATTCCTCACTTGTAAGTCGCTTTGGATAAAAGCGTCTGCCAAATGAATAAATGTAAATGTAAATGTAAATTGAAGTGATGTTGTGAATCAGCAGGTGAAGTTATTAGTTTATCAAGTCTTTATTCAGTCTCAGGTCACTGAACACACTCTTTATTGAAACATTTTCTGAGGCCTCTGATCACCTTATGCCATTGATCACGGTCTGGAAAACCTGGAAATATCAGGGAACTTTCGAATTGTGATTTCCAGGCCATGAAAAATCTTGGAAATGAATAAAATAATAGTGAAATATGGAATAGTTTTGCTCAGCTGTAAAATATTTTATCAGCATGTTTCAGTCTGTGTTGTTTTCCAAGTATTATCTGTGTGTATAGTTGAGGTTATGATTTTACATAAAAATATTATCTTTTTATGTATGAGGATAATAAATTTCATGTTCTTTTTGTTTAGTACTGCCCGGAATAAGATATTTCACATAATAATGTTTATATATATAGTTCATAAGACAAAATTACAGCTGCATTTACACAAATGAAGCAAAAGTTTACATCCCCTTGATTCTGGATGTGTGTCATTATCTGGATGATCTACAACTGTTAGTTTGTTTTGTGGTGGTTGTTCATGAGTCTCTTGTTTGTCCTGATCAGTTGAACTGAGCTCTGTTCTTCAGAAAATCCTCCAGCTCCTGCAGATTCTTCTAGTTTTCCAGCATCTTCTGCATATTTGAACCCTTTCCAGCAGTGACTGTATGATTGTGAGATCCATCTGAGGGACTCAAACACAACTATTACTGTAAACAGATTGCTGTACATTTTACAGTAACTTACCGGCAGCTGGAAACCAGTAATTTACTGTAAAATGTTTTACAGTATTGTTATTGTATTTTCAATTACAATATTTTGTACAGTACTGTACTTTAATTTACAGTATTACTATTATGTTGTCATTTACAGTATTAATACTATCAAGTTTATTTTCATTTAATTTAAACAAAATAATTTTTAACCTGTATAAAATGATTCAGTTGTGGCACAGCACTGTAAACCATATTTTTTTTACCACTCCCCCCCCAAAAAAAATCACAGTAACTCATGAACATTTGTCCTTATAATATTCTTTTTAATCATTTTAAACATTTTCTTTTTAGAAGTACAAATTACAAATCTTGTCCTCTAGGAGCCACTAGCTGAAGAAAAAGGGCAACACCACCAAAGTCCTCAGGATTCATCTCCCAGGGACCATCTGTATCTGTAGCAACAATATACACATACTGAAACATTCACTGAAGCTTGAGAAGGTCATTAAGGGTTGGGGGTGTAAAACTTTGCACAGGAAGATTGGGGTGAATTGATCTAATTTTGTCATCTGGGAAATGTAAATATCTTCTGAAGGGCAGTACTAAAGGACTCTTGATGTGTTGTTGAGCTTCAGTGAATGTTTGCAGCTTTTGATCATCCAGATCAACACATGAATCAGGAGTATGTGAACTCTTGAACTGAGTCTTCTGTGTTCATTCAGTTATTGTTGAATACATGTAAACATCTGTTATGTGAAATAACTTACTTTAAAATAGCAGTATTAAATAAAAACAAAATGCAATTTTTTATGATCCCTTTTATTTAAAAAATAAATAAATAAAATAATCATTTTGAAGATTCTGCAGTTCAATCAAAAACCTGTGAATCATGAACCGAATTGTAACGACTCGTCACTCGGAGTGGGATCCATAAGCAGCTTTATTGATAAACTCGTGGTCAAACAGGCAATGGTCAACAGGGGTAAACAGGAATAGCAGAGAAAAGACAGTCTCGTAGTCGTTAAACAGGTAGTAGATCGGGCAGGCAGATGAGAATCACAGTCCAATAAACAGCAAGGGCAGGCAGCAGAGAATCGTAAACGGGGTTCAGCAAGTTCAACAACAGGCAGGCAGTAAGAATAGAAAACGCTCAGAAATGTATACCGTGGCAATACAAGACCTCGCAAAGATAGCGAGTGGGAGAGCAGCTTAAATAGTCCAGGTAATGCACAGCAGCTGGGTGTGGCAATCAGCACCAAGGTACAGGGCTTGTGGGAAATGTAGTGCGTGAAGTGCAGTGTATGTCAGTACTCGGCGAGGGCTCCTCTGATGGCCAGAGGAGGGAATCACGGAGTTCGTCTCTGTGACAGAGCCCCTCGCGAGCGACTCCTGGCGCGAGGAAGCAACCGGCGTCGAGGTCTCCCACGTGGTCGAGGGGCCGGTCTTTCTGGATGGTTGCGGTGGAATTCCTCCACCAGGTTGGGGTCCAGGATATCATCCGCGTTGACCCATGAGCGCTCCTCAGGACCGTACCCCTCCCAATCGACCAGATACTGGAGAATCCTTCCTCGACGTCGTGAATCCCGTAGTTCATGGACCCGTAGGCCTCCTCGCCTCCACCAAGATGGACGGGGGCCCTGCTCACCAGACACCTCCTCTCCCTCCTCGCGGGGACCATCAGCGGGCTTAAGCAGAGCTACATGAAATGTGGGAGAGATACGGAAATGGTTAGGTAAGGCCAGACGGAATGAAACAGGTGTAATTTGACGTGTGATCTGGAATGGACCTACGTACCTTGGGCTGAGCTTTTACAGGGAAGCTTGAGACGCAAGTCTCGGGTTGACAGCCACACCCACTGACCAGGCTGGTACTGGACCAGGACGGCGATGCCGATCAGCCTGCTCTCTGAAGTGGCGAACCGCACGTTGGAGGTGGACATGAGCTCGGTTCCAAGTTGCTTCACTTCGGTTCATCCAGTCATCGACTGCAGGGACATCGGTAGGCTCCCCCGACCACGGGAAGAGAGGTGGTTGAAAGCCAAGTATGCACTGGAAGGGGTTAGTCCCGTAGCCTCCTTTCGTATCGAATTCTGAGCGTACTCCGCCCACATCAGATACCGAGCCCAGTCATTTTGGTGTTGGCTGCAGTAGGAGCGTAGAAGCGGGTGAGTTCTTGGTTGAGGCGTTCGACTTGGCCGTTGGCTTGAGGATGGTATCCGGAGGTGAGACTAACATTGATGCCTAGAGCTTGGCAGAAGGATGACCAGAGCGAGAGGTGAACTGTGGACCCCAGTCGGAGACTATGTCCTCGGGCAACCCGTAGATCCGGGAAGACCCAGTTACACAGATGCTCGGCGGTTTGCATGGCGGTAGGTAGTTTGGGCAGTGGAATGAAGCGACAGGCTTTGGAGAAGCGGTCAACAACAGTCAGTATGGTTGTGTAGTTGTTAGAGGGTGGCAGATCTGTGACAAAGTCTATGGCTATGTGGGACCAGGGATGACGAGGCAAAGGTAATGGTTGTAGCAGGCCAGCGGGTACCAGGTGTGAGGGCTTATGCATATTGCAGATGTTACATTGCTTGACGAACTGAGTAGCGTCCTTAATGAGGGTTGCCCACCAGAACCGGTTTTGTAGCAGTTGGACTGTGGCTGTGATACCCGGATGCCCAGACGCAGGCAGGCTATGGATTTGCTCTAGAAGGCGGTGACGGAAGATTTCTGGGACGAAGAGCTTTCCCGGAGGGCACTCGTGTGGAACCTCGATCTGACTGTTGGTCTGCTCCAGCTCGGTAATGATGTCCCACTGGATGGGAGCGACCACGAGTGTGGAAGGAATTATGGTTTCGGGCAGATCATTCAACTGTTCTCCCTCGTTCTGCCTGGAGAGGGCGTCGGCTTTGGTGTTTTTGGAGCCAGGACGGTAGGTTACCGTGAAGTTGAACCGGGTGAAGAAGAGTGACCAGCGGGCTTGTCTAGGGTTGAGTCTCTTGGCGGTTTTGAGATATTCTAAGTTCTTGTGGTCTGTTAGCACCACGAACGGATGTTTGGCCCCCTCCAGCCAGTGGCGCCACTCCTCGAACGCGGCTTTCATGGCTAGCAGTTCTCGATCTCTGACATTGTAGTTCTTCTCGGCTGAGTTGAGCTTCACGGGAATGATAGGCACATGGGAAAAGCTTAGGAGGGTCACCTTGTCTCTGTGAAAGGACGGCCCCTAGACCCGTGCTGGAAGCGTCCACCTCGACTACGAAAGGGATGTTAGGGTCAGGATGTCGTAATACGGGGGCCGTGGTGAAGCGTTCCTTCAGCTGCTGGAATGCTTGGGTCGCTGATGGAGTCCAGGTGAGGCGGTGGTGCCCCTTCTTGACCATGCTGGTCAGAGGATTGGCTATTGTGCTGAAGTTTCGGATGAAGCGGCGGTAGAAGTTGGAGAAGCCCAGGAATCGTTGTAATTCTTTTAGTGTAGTAGGTTGAGGCCAGTCGAGAACTGCTTCCACCTTCTTCTCGTCCATGGCTACCCCCTCGGGCTTATAACATATCCCAGGAAGGAGATGGAAGTTTGATGGAACTCACATTTCTCTGCTTTGGCGTATAGTTGATGCTCGATGAGTCGTTGTAGTACTGTTCGGACCTGCTGGATGTGTTCCTCGAGGGAGTCGGAATATATCAAGATATCGTCAATGTAGACTATTACAAACTTGTTCAGAAGGTCTCTGAAGACGTCGTTCACGAACGACTGGAAGACAGACGGACTGTTGGCTAGCCCGAGCGGCATAACGAGGTATTCGTAGTGTCCAGTAGCAGTTGAGAAGGCGGTCTTCCATTCGCCACCCTCTCGTGATGCGGATGAGGTTGTAGGCACCTACGGAGATCAAGCTTGGTGAAGTATCTTGCGATGCGTAACTGTTCCAATGCTGCGGGGACCAGGGTAGTGGATATCTGAACTTGACGGTAATATCATTCAAGCCTCGGTAGTCAATACAGGGGCGCAAACCGCCATCCTTCTTGCGCATAAAGAAGAAACCGCCAAGCAGGAGAGGTGGAAGGTCGGATGAAGCCCTTTGCTAGTTCCTCTTCTATGTACGTTCTCATAGCTTCTGACTCAGGCTGAGAGAGTGGAAAGATACGGCCCTTGGGTGGCGTTGAATCCGGGAGGAGATCGATGGCACAGTCATATGGTCGGTGTGGAGGAAGTTGTGGCGCACGCACCTTACTGAAAGCCATGGCCAGATCGCTGTAATCAATGGGCAGGTTGGGAACCGGAGATGGAGGTTCAGTAGTCTGGACAGACCTGACAGAGAGAGGAGATGGACGAGACAGACATCTGTGGTGGCATGCTTTGCTCCATTGTGTGATTTGGGCCTCTCTCCAGGAGATTTGCGGGTTGTGGTTGCGTAGCCAGGGTAGTCCCAGGATGATTGAGGTTGTGGATGATGGCAGAATGAAAAAGTGAATGGTCTCGGTGTGCAGAATGCCTGTCTTCATGATGAGTGGTTGTGTGATAGCTGTGATGCGTCCAGAACCCAGAGGACGGCCGTCTATCGCCTCCACTGTTAGAGAGGAAGAGCATTCGGTTAAGGCAATGTGGTGGAGTTGAGCAAAACCTTGAGACATGAAGTTACCAGCAGCACCCGAATCCAATAAAGCCATGGTGGTTATTTGATGATTGTTAACTGTTAAAGTGATGGGTACTGTTACACACATGTCAGGATCTGGACTTAGGTCGTTAGCACTCACCGGTCGTGGCTTCTCTGGATTGGGACGGGCAGGACAGACATTTCTCATGTGACCGGGGTTTCCACAGTACAAGCACAGTCGCTGTGTAATTCTTCGATTCCTTTCTTCTGCAGAAATATGGTAGGAATTCACCTGCATAGCTTCAGGGTTCTCAACGAGCGTGGTGGGTAAAGGCTGCGTGGTGCGTTGATGACTTGACCTTCTAGAACGGATGAGATTATCAATCTGAATAGCCAACTCGATAAACTGATCCAAATTCCGCCCCTCATCGTGGCATGCGAGCTCCGCCTGCAATTCATGTGTTAATCCTCTTCGAACAGAACTTTTAGAGTGTCACTCACCCAGTTGGTTTGTGCTGCAAGTGTACGAAAGGTGAGAGCATACTCAGCCGCGGTCATCCTTCCTGGGTTAACTCCAACAGACGATCGCCAGCCCCTTTCCCCGGGATGATCGAAGACCTCCCTGAAACGTCGTAGAAAGGCTTGAATGACGGGAAAGCTGACCCATCCTCTCCAAACTGCCGTAATCCATTCCAGAGCTTTGCGGTAAACAGAGAGCAGACAAAGGCGATTTTCCCTGCCTCAGTGGTGTATAATGTGGGTTGTTGACTGATAAACAGAGAGCATAGGAGAATAAATCACTTACATTTGGCTGGGTCACCGTCAAATCTCTCTGGAAGCGACAGGCGGGGATTCCTGAGATGGCGTCTCAACCGCGTGCGTAATGGCGGCCGTGGTGGATGGTGGCGGCGCCGTCGGGGCTGAAGTATGGAGACTCTGTAAGGCTTTTACCAGCTCCTCCCTGAGAGAGGTGAGACGATTCAGTTGGTGCTGGTGGGCGGCGAGTTGGCTGGCCTGAGCAGACATCGTTGCACACAGGTGTGAGAAAGCCGCTGGATCTTGTGACGGCGAGGTCTTCTGTAACGACTCATCACTCGGAGTGGGATCCATAAGCAGCTTTATTGATAAACTCGTGGTCAAACAGGCAATGGTCAACAGGGGTAAACAGGAATAGCAGAGAAAAGACAGTCTCGTAGTCGTTAAACAGGCAGTAGATCGGGGCAGGCAGATGAGAATCACAGTCCAATAAACAGCAAACAGTCCAAGGGCAGGCAGCAGAGAATCATAAACGGGGTTCAGCAAGTTCAACAACAGGCAGGCAGGCAGGCAGGCAGGCAGGCAGGCAGTAAGAATAGAAAACGCTCAGAAATGTATACCGTGGCAATACAAGACCTCGCAAAGATAGCGAGTGGGAGAGCAGCTTAAATAGTCCAGGTAATGCACAGCAGCTGGGTGTGGCAATCAGTGCCAAGGTACAGGGCTTGTGGGAAATGTAGTGCGTGAAAGTGTGAGTGTATGTCAGTACTCCGGCGAGGGCTCCCTCTGATGGCTAGAGGAGGGAATCACAGAGTTCGTCTCTGTGACACGAATCAAGTCTGATCAACCACTGTAAGATAATGCTGATGATTTCTTTCATATCTTTATGAGAAATATGATGTGATCAGAAACCAGTATTACTGAAATCACAACTCAACAAATCACTAATCTGAATCTCTTTTGTTTAGTTTTTCGGTAACACTTTACAATAAGGTTCATTAGTTAAACATTAGTTAATGTATTAACTAACATGAACTGACCATGAGAAATACATTTGTTACTGTATTTACTAATCTTCATTAACATTAGTTAATGAAAATACAGTTGTTCATTGTTTGTTCATGTTAGTTCACAGTTCATTAACTAATGTTAACAAGATTTTAATAATGTATTAGTAAATGTTGAAATTAACAAAGATTAATAAATATTGTATAAGTGCAGTTCATTATTAGTTCATGTTAACTAATGAACCTTATTGTAAAGTGTTACCAGTTTTTCTTTTTAATGCATGTATCCATGCATTTATTTAAAGTAGAGACACATTAAATGTTGTTTATAAAGGTAATTCTGATGATTGTCATCTAATGGAATTACACAATTTACATTTGATATGAAATACAATAAAACATAGTGGTCAGACGGCTGTGTACCACGAGAGGGCGCTTATTAATGCCGTTTTCATTTTTTACATATTTTTAATTGATTATTAATCTATCTGTGTGTACACTCACACTCATGTCATATTGAGAATATATAAAGGTGTGTGTTTGTGTGTTGTAAAGTCAAACGGGATGAGAAGAAATCTGATTGGCTAGTTTAGTTTTGTCGCTTTTTCCACACACCCGAAATGACATTACAGATAGTTCATGTTTAAAACAGGCTCAAAATGAGTAAACTCTCTCTAGAACAGCTAAACTTGGTCTAAACGTTTGCAAAAAGGCCTAAAACTATTGAGTAGGGATGGAGAAATGAAGCCTCTTAAATCCGTGAAGGGAAAAGATTCAGCATCAATATTGTGACAGTGAAAACAGCGCCATCTTGTGGAAGGTCAAATTCACAGCAGACTTAAACTCGAGTGCGCCGTTTTATCCTCTTATCACAAATAAAAGCCTGACAACGATAAATGTGTTTAGTTTCTGATAATATAATTCAAATATTAAAGTATGGCAATAAATTAAATGTAACAGCAGAAACAATAATGATAATAATACTAATTATAATAATACCTACAGAGTTGTTTGAGAGCAGATAAATGGTGCTGTAATTATTTTATGTTATTATACTGTTTATGATGATGTAATATAGGCTACTACAGGCTTATATAAACACACAAAGCACAGATTTTCTAATGTGTGTACAGGAAAGAGACAGTCGAGACACAAGTATAGTATCAACACAATAATTAATTTAATTGCTTTTTAATTGGATATTTGAGTTATCTCAACAAGAAACTAAATATTATGTTGTGATTACAGTGTTTTATCTATTACAGTGTATAATTACAGAGATGTATTATGGAGATATTGATTACAGTATTTTTCAGTTGAATGTACATTAATGATTGAATCAACACACCTTCATGTTTATTTAATCTGATCAACATTGACAGTGTTTATTACATTTACATTCATACTGAATTACACTCACTTGTGTGGATTTACATGTTACTTTCATATAAACTGAGTGTCAGTATTTTGTCATAATGTCTACATAATGACTTTAAAGTGTGTAATATTAAGTGTTTTGAGGACTGTAAATACTGAGTTTTCCCTTTTGTTCAAGATTTTGAGAGTTTAATATGATATTTATAAGTTTATAGTTTTTAAAGGGGAAAACAGTGAATGATTGTGTGAACATTGTCTGTCCAAATTAAAAGTTAGTTTACTTCTGTACTTATTGTTTATCATGATTTTAATTCAAAATCAGATCAAACTGGACTGATTTGGACTGATTTATTAATTGTTGTTTGTTTCTTATACAGCGTTGATGAGATTAATTGGGAAGATAAGTGAACGGATCATTACTATATTCAGGGTTCTGGCTGGAATAAGCTTTAATGTTCTGCCTTCACTACAATTCATCCTCCTGTTTTATGCCTTTGGAGCTGGTGGAGCAGGTGAGTTTACATTAATATTTACATTCATTTATGAGTAATAGTGCAGGAAAACATTATTCAACTTTATTAAAATCAGATCAAGAAAATCTGTGAAAACTTTCCAGTTATTTTCCAGATGTGTCTGAGATGTTACTGCTTCATTCAGTCACACTCATTAAAATATATTGATCTGATTAATTCATTATAGTTTATATGAGGGTGGAAGAAGAAAAAGAGAAGGTTTTTTATAACACACCTTTTAAATATTACAGTATCTTTGAAATGTGTAGCACTTATTTCAGACAAGCTCATTTGATTATCACAATAAATTAATGTGCAAAATTCAGACTGATGTCCATGTTATCTATTGATGTTAAACTTTGTACTTGACATTAATTTATACAGTTTATGAATATGTAGTAAATTTCTAAACTACACATACTGCAAAACACTAAATGACAGATAAATATAGTTAAAACAAGATGTGTGAAAGTTAAAACAATTAAAACAAAAGTACAAAACAACATAAAAGAAGAGAAAAAAACAACAACAACACAAACAACTGACAAAGAAAAATAAAATATATGGCATTAAAGAATATACCTCAAAAACTGAGGTAACTTTCAGAGTATGAGAGTAACCATAGCAACTTACTCTCTGAACATAACCTGCTCCAGATCATGATTTAGAGTTAGTTTGTTTCAGAGGTGTTCAGGGTTAGTTTATACTTCAGAGGTGTTCAGCACAAATTCAGTATCTCAGAAAATTAGAATATTGTGAAAAGGTTCAATATTGAAAACACCTGGTGCCACACTCTAATCAGCTAATTTGGGATTTTCCTTAGTTGTCAGTTATAATTAAAGAAATAAACATTTGAAATATATCAGTATGTGTGTAATGAATGAATATAATATACAAGTTTCACTTTTGAATGGAATTAGTGAAATAAATCAACTTTTTGATGATATTCTAATTATATGACCAGCACCTGTATATTAATTATAAAGCACTATTATAACAAGGGAATGTTTAAATGTTTATTTAATTCTAATATATATTATTATTTACTTTATTGTCATCTCACACATAATGGATCTGCATTCAGATGTTTATTTATTTTTTAATTTTTGCAACGGGACATTTTTTAATAATGTATTTCTTTAATGAAACACTTATATCTTATTATATAATTAGCATCAAACAAACAATATGATTCTTATTCTCAGTGATTAAAGATTCAATATTAAACAAAAAGATTGAAAACGCTATTATTGCACAACCACACGGTGGCGATATTCAGTAAGTGTGTAAATCGCCATTAAACAAAAGAAGAAGGAAGTAGAATGGCGCGCTTTTTCTCAGCGTCTGTTTCCATGGAGACTCGTGGATTCGTCGCTCGGTTGAGAATATCTCGTGTGTTAACCGGGAACATACTCTGTGTTGACTGAACTTACTCCTGAACGCGTTTATTGAACCATCATACCTCGAGTAAGAGAGGTTTGGGTTAATCAACCGAGAGTTCAGGGTACATGTGACGATAAGATAACCTTGATTTCTGGAATAACCCAACAGGGCACACTCGTTTTGGGACAGAAGTTCTTCCTGAGTTTTTCCCTATTTTTTGTTCTGTGAAACTGTTGTTTCAACGCGATATCACGTGATCAGGAGCTCTATATCATCAGGGCTGTGATTGAATCACATCTGTGTTAACATCTGCTGCACACGTGATATTATTCAGCTGAGCTCCTCATCCTCCTTTTTTACCCTGTTTACCCTCATGTTTTACACTGCTGAAAATAAAAGCATTTCATCTGACAGGCAGAATACTGTAAATATGATGAGTGATGATCTCATTATACACTGAGAGTGAATCATGTGTGAATGAGTCTGTCAGTGAATCTCATTATAATATAATCACTCTTCTGTGAATCTCATTATAATATAATCATATAATCACTCTTCTGTTTTCAGGATTCATCATTGTTGCAGTTTTACCAGTGTTTCTCACTGTGACAAATTACAATTGGGACATTACATGTGGTCAACAGATGGGCTGTAAGTGATTGATGAATTATGATCTGATCCCTGATATAAACACACATAACTCATGACATCATAATGAGATCAATATTTTGCTCGTGTCATTATGAATGTCTGATCTTTACAGATTTTGAGTGAGAGTAGAAATACTTCCAGTGATTTCAGACAATATAATCTGTGTTCAGATGTTTTGAACATTTGTGAGATGTTTTATATTTATGGTCTTGATTTGTATTCAGTCAGTGTCAAACACAGATATACACTTCTTCTTTAAACTAATATTAAAGATGTTTTTCAGGTTCACCTTCGGTCAGGAGATCAGTGTATTTAACTCTCATGTTATTGGTCAATGCTGTACTGGTCTATTTCTACATCACCGCTCTGGAAAATGAAAAGGGTACGATAATATAAAATTATATATCTGAAACATATTTCTAGTATGTCTTACATTAATGCTAAAATGTACTAAAGTTAAAAGTTAGTTTGTCAATTAATTAACACTACAGAAACTGTTCCCATGACGATGATGATGTGTTTGTTGATGTTCAGATCGTGTGGGATGGGCCTGTATGATCGCGTTTCTTCAGTTACTCTGGGCAGTGATAAACTTCACAGTCTCATTTAAATGGGGTACAGTATTAATCATCTGATCATCTTCTATCAGCTCTAGTTTATTCTCTTCACTTCTGTTCTTCTCTTCTGAAGAGAGATCGAGTCTCTACACTGTAAAATGATCATAAAGACTGTAAAAATTATACAGTACAAACCTGTTAGTTCATATACAGTGAAAAACTGTTTTTTTTTTCTCAGGGCTTCATGTTACATCTTGTGTTGTTCATGTTAACTGCATTATTTCAGTGTGTGTCATCATGATTTAGTGTTTGTGTGAATGACACTCTGAGCAGCTTCTGTATATTAATATTTACTTCATCAGCTTGTGGAGAAGCTGCTTGTGATGAACTTTGAACTTTCTCATCACCTCCTGTGTTTTTATGGTATTTTAGTTCTGGTATATTAACATTACACCAGTTAATGAAATACAGGTTTTACTGTAAGTTTAAATTAAATCCATAAATCCTGAAACACTGCAGATGTATTTTTTTATGGTGAAGTTCAGGGAACCTCAGCTGCTGTTTTTATTTTACTGTAATATTTCACTGTGAATGAATGATGAAAAACATTATTATTCTACAGAATATTTTTGTATAATTTATTATTAGTTTCAAACTCCAAACAGACTAAGAATCAGATTTAGAAAGATGTGGAGATTTTTTTGTAGTGGTTGTTAATGTGGTTTCATCTGATCTAATGGTGATGATATTAACTGTATTATTTGATCTAATGGTGATGATATTAACTGTATTATTTGATCTAATGATGATGATATTAACTGTATTATTTGATCTTTCAGATCTTCCCGTCTTGTTCCTGTGTATGTGTTTGGATCAGTCGGTGTTGTTTTACTGAACTCTGTTGCTCTGATGACTGAACTGATACTGAAAACAGGTGAATGAACACTTCAACATCTAAATACAGTAATATCTGCATATAAACCATGAACTCTGTATTAAATACATATAAACTAATACAGCATTTTAATCTGAACTGAGCGAATGGTAAAATCTGACTGAGGCAGAAATCAGCTTCATCTCAAAGTTATTCTTGTTTCCATTCACATATATTAATTTGGAGCAATCATAAGCCTTATAATCAGCTGTTCATGCTGTAAATAAAACCCTGTCGATTATTTTCATCCTCAGTTAATGGTGAAGGTGCAGTTGGAGATCTGAGGATCGTCGTCTTTTCCTCTGAATTCATCTTCACTTTATTTCTGATGGTTTTAATGGTATTTGAACCCTGTGAGTATAACCTGAACTTAAAGACAATTCAATTCATCACATTCACTTCAGCTGTTTTGATGCCTCTCATATTTGTTTAAGGGATTTTTATTTTAAAATACGACCACATATGTGACCAATCATCTGTCTTTTCAGGGAATAAATGATCAGTTTTGTGTTGTGATCTCATGTGTGTTTATTGACTGTGATCTTCAGTCTGATTCACTGACAGACGCTCACAGTTTACAGCAGAAAAACACTCATTATAACTCATTCACAGCCAGCGTTTCACTGCTGTTTATTGTGGTCTTTGAGGACATCAGTAAAGATATTTCTGATATGATTATGACTCATATTGACTCAAATTGACACATTAAATTCATTCAGATGTTTCTAGACTGGATATTTGAAGGTTATTTTTCTTTGTTTAAACCAGGACTCGTCTATTATCCAGTCTGATGTGTTGAATCTGAATAATCCTGTAAATCTCTTTTCCTCCTCTGTCTCTGAACTCACAGGGATCAAACCATGTCTGGAGTCATGTCAGGTTAGTGTCATATTTAATGTAAATCAGATTTTATTAATTCACCTGCAGTATCACTTGATGTTAAAGGTGCACTCAGTGATTTATGTTCATGTTTCTCTGACTGAAGTCTTCATACAGACACACATGAGCGACGAGAGAAAACACCTTATGTGGAATAAAACAGTTTCTTCCTGACTCTACATCATTTAAACTGGATTTGTCAAATGTGCTTTTCTTTCCTTTAAATGTGGACAGAATTACTGACTGCACCTTTAAATAAGTGTCAGAAACACATTTAGTGTAGATCTGTGTGTAAATGAATGTCTTGTCGTGAACACAGAAGGCAATAAAGTCTCGTCGAACTCCAGCCGCTGGATCACAGAATCAGGAATCTCAGGTTAGTGTCAGAATTATTGTGGATTTGAACACTTTTCTCCAGAGATTTCGTGTTTCTCAATCCTGCTCCTGGAGAACATCAGCACTTTCCTTCATTTGACACAAACCACTTCAGATAATTACAGACATGTTCAGTTCACTTAGTTTTGTCGTGGTCACAAAAATGCACGGATTTAAGAAATGATTATATTAACGTATTGCCTATTGTAGGCTATTGTGTGTGATGGTGCCTAAACAGCATTCGAATGAAGTTATTCAATAAATGTTAAAAGAATATGCCGTGTACATTTTTTATCTAATATTTTAGATTATTATTATCATTATTATTACCATGCCTATTGGTTACATTTTTTTTTTATTCATTGCAATGGATTTGCTTTATTTTCCCCTTCATTTCCCCATCAAAAAAAAAAAAAAAAAAAGATAATTTACAATTTAAACAAATACAATCACTATTGACAACAAACACACCACAGAGCAAGCTAACTTACATCACCAAACAGCCACCTTTTTAATCGATCTTTTAAAACTCCCCAAATCTTTTACTCCCTTTATCGATGTTGGTAATTTATTCCATTCAATAGCACCAGTGTATAAAAACGTATTTTTCCCTACCAAACTTTTAAATTTGCATGGACAAATATTAAAATTCCTACCCCTAGTACCATAGGAATGCTGTTCTCTCACCATGTAAAAATAATTTTCTAAATAGCTTGGAACCACATTATTGACAATTTTATGCGTCATACCCAATTTAAAAAAAACAAAAAAAAAAACACCCTTTTTTCTACAGTCAATAAACCTTAAACTCCTTAAATATTTCGCTATGCAAATGTGTTTGAGAATTAACTTTTAAAATTAACTAATTTATTTTGAGCCTTTTGCAATTTATCTTTCATACCTTGAGAACTACTATACCAAAAGGAGGTAGTATAATCAAAATGGGGTTGAATCAAGGCTCCTGCCAACAATTTTAAGGACTGAACATATAAATAAATCAGCTTGCCTCTTCTAAAAACCTCATTTTACCACATATTTTTGTAAATGCCTTTCTAGCCATACAATCACCCGTTCATTTATTATCTATTAAACAACCCAAATATTTTTGCCTCTATTTCCGTATCGTTGATCTTAATCAAAAGTATCATCCTTATTCAATTTCATTTTAGATGCAAAAGAATGGCCTCAGTTTTACCTGCATGTAGAGAAAGCTTATTATCTAAAACCATTTGGACATCTCTTGAAGCTGGAAAGACATTGTTTCCTCTAAGACCCCCTTATCCTGATGAAACACTAAAACTGCTGCATCATCAGCATAAAGAAAAAGCTCCTCTGAACACGCTGCTTTAAGGTCATTTATATATAAAAGAAAAAATAAAGGACCTAAAATACTCCCTTGAGGAACTCCACAATTAATAAATAAAGGACTAGACAATATACCCTTAATGTCGACCCTCGGGCTTCTGTCATCAAGATAGGACTGAACCCACCTGAGAGATTTCTCATCAAACCCAACAGCCTTTAACTTGTACAATAAAATTGTGTGATTTATGGTGTCAAATGCCTTCTGAAGGTCCAACATAACATCCCACAAAATCTGCCATCATCAACCACTTTTCTTATTTAATCTGTCATATATAATATACAAGTTTCAGTTGAATGTAAAGGCCTAAACCCAGACTGTAAATCATACAAAATATTGTTTTTACCAATATATTTTTCAATCTGGTCATAGATAATTCTTTCCATAATCTTAGACAACACACATGATCAGTGAATGGATTTAAAAGGCTGGGATGGGATGAATAAAAATGTTTTCTTGTAGGCCTTTATTATTTAATGTTCTTACATATTCTTTTATCATGTATTGATAATAACAAACTTCATTTGAATGCCGTCTATAGGCAACATCACGTGTTTTAAAATGCCAATATATCATTCTCTCAACATACGATCTCGAGGCCACGACATGAGGATGTTGTTAGCTTGAAAAAATGATCTCATGGCCACAACAAAACTAAGTGAACCGAACATGTCCCTCCCGCAGATAATTGACTCTGTAACACCTGAAATATCTGTAACACCACATCCTGATCATCTGTACAAGTACTATATTATATACTAGAGTTATACTAAAGTTATCATCAGCAGGTCATGTGATTTTGAAATAACATTTCCTTCAACTTAAACAGCAAATGCTTCTATGTGGTAAAACTGTTAATATGAGGAGACTCCAGGAGCAGGACTGAGAAACACTGCTGTGATACTGTTGAAAACACGTGTTAAAACATGTCTTATTCTGAACCCAGAATGCAGCAGCTTCTGATGAAACTCCCGCCGCTGGATCAAACCAGAACCAGAACACAGCAGAACCACATGAGATGAAGCCTCTACTGAATCAACAAAACCAAGAGACTCAGCTGGATTCAGTGGTTTCACAAACATGATCAACAATCAGAGAAAAACACTTCTGATTTAAGAGTTCAGTCTCGTTCTTCGTTTGTTATTGAGGCCGTTTTTTATAATGTACGTTTTCTTGGTTTTGTAAATATCTGTAAATATATGCAGGATGTTTAACTGTCATCGCACTTGTTCTTTGTATTCATGTAATTTGATTTGTTTTATAACTAATTCTAGCTGTAAACCAACTTCAACAGTAAACTGAGACTCTTCAAGATCAATAGAGAGAAATCAGTGTTATGATTTTTGAGGTTTGAGTCTCAGTTCAGGATCATGATGTCAGTAAATGTTCAGTTCTGGGTCTCTTACACCCTTCAGAAACACTGAGACTGAATATTCACACCTTCAGATGGAAGATCAGATCCTTCATCATGATCGCAGCAGTTTGTATTTCTACAATGTTTGAATCATTAAATATTGCTTTAAGATCATCGTTAGCTGCTGATTCTGTCATTATCAGTCCGTTCAGACACTCAACAGCCACAAACACAAGTGAACTTCAGTAAAGCTCAATCCATCACCTCTACTAGACATGAAGAAGATATTAATGCTCATAATACAGATGAAAAACATTCATTTACTACTGAATGACAACATAGATCAGAACATCATTTCTGGAGTTCAAACACATGAAATACAGCGTTTGCCTTCCTGAATGTCTGCAGTACAACAGCCAGAAAACCATCAGCAGAAGTCCAGAACATTTCCTATGAGCAAAGATTAAAGAGGAGGAACAACTGTTTCTTCTCATGATGTTGAATATGGTTCAGTCATATCAAAACTCTTCTGAGTTGTTGTTACGTTCCTTCCTCTATATCTGTAATTTCTTCCTCCAAGTTTCCAGCCCAGAGTGAGTCCAAACACAGAAGCTCATGATCAGTCATTCTCCTCCATAATACTGAGTCTGGGAAGCAGATCAAGAAGTTAATACATTTATAACTCTAAATTCGACTGTAATTTCTAATGGCGATCAAAACATGTTGGATTCTTTATATGGAAGACAAAATGAGAGATTTTGCTAAATGTCCACCTATTGTTTGTATTTATTGTTCTTCTTGTCTTTGTATTGTGTAACATTGTGCTTTATTTCATGTGATGTAATGTAAATGTTTCTAAATGGCAATAAAACTTTGACTGCTCTTACTGTTACTGCAGTATGTAGTATGTGTTGTACACAGAACATCAAGAAGACCTGCTACAGTCACTAATATGAGCAGTAAACTGTATGGGAATACTGTATCCCACAATGCAATGTGTTTCACTTGATTTTCCATTTCCAGTGTGATCAAAGAACCAGAAAACAAACATGATTTTTTTAACATCTCTCTCATTAATTGATCAGACTGCCAGAAGGCATCATAGTAATTCTGACCAATGAGATGTATTTCTACTCATTATTTATGTGATGAACCAGTCAATATAAATACTGTTAAAACTGCATATCAATTGTCTGCTGAGCATTTTACATTTATAAGCATTGCTATTCTAATTAGGAGACAAGTACTGAATTGTATCCATTGGCGTTCTTCTTCTTCTGCTGCTCTTGATTCTGGCACAGCCATATCACCCTGTAGCCCAAGACTGGTTTCCCACTGAAGCTGAGTCTGGTTAGTACCTGGATGGGAGATCTCCTGGGAAAACTAGGTTGCTGCTGGAAGAGGTGTTAGTGAGGCCAGCAGGGGGCGCTCACCCTGTGGTCTGTGTGGGTCCTAATGCCCCAGTATAGTGATAGGGACACTGTACTGTTAAAAAGCACCGTCCTTCGGATGAGATGTTAAACCGAGGTCCTGACTCTCTGTGGTCATTAAAAATCCTTCAAAAAGAGTAGGAGTGTAACCCTGACATCCTGGCCAAATTGGCCTCTGTCCATCATGGCCTTCTAATCCTCCCCATACACTGATTGGTTTCATCCCTCTGTCTCCTCTCCACCAATCAGCTGGTGTGTGGTGGGCGTTCTGGCACAATATGGCTGCAGTCGCATCATCCAGGTGGTGCTGCACATTGGTGGTGGTTGAGGAGATTCCCCCTTCCATGTAAAGCGCTTTGAGTACCCAGAAAAGGGCTATATAAATGTAATGGATTAATTAAATTGAACTGCTTGCAAGAAACTAATGAAATTTGGTACACAGATAGAGGAAAATCTCAACATTAACCACAGCAAATTTGGAGTCTCTAACTCAAACTAGTGTTCAGGAGATATGAGAAATGCCAGATTTTCTTATAATTTATGAATGGTTTGGCCAAAAATCACAAGACTGGTGTCTTTAGATTCGGATCATCATACCATCAAACGATTTTTCAATCTCTGCCATTTTGGATTTTTTCATAAAATGCTATATTTTATGAACACATTGGCATGTCATTACGAAATTATGTGTGTGTCTTCAGCACTATGCCCTGGAGGTACTCAAAAGTTTTGGTGCATTTTATATTGAAATTTAATATATATATATATATATATATATATTAATAACTTTTGGTTTGGTTTTGGTTTTGCCTATTGTCATGAGACTGGTCTTGATAGATTCCCTGGATCATGTTGTGTAACACTGCCACCTATTGGTAGGGCTGGGAATCAAAAATCGGATAATTCTAAAAACGGATATTCAGGAATCAGATAATAGTAAAATTAAAATTTTGATTTCGCATCCTCCATGAAAGAGCTGTAAATCTCCAATCACAGACACCAGTGCTAAAACATGAAAAAGATGGAGTCATGTTCATGAAACCTGGACAGGTGGAGCACCAAGATGAACTTCAACATCTGCCCTGGCCGATCAGTCACATGACTGAATATGACCGAACCACTGTGGGATTGCTGATCTTGCTCCAGTATGTATGAAGGTTCGTTTGAAAAGTTTTGTTTAACACAAGGCTCCTCTCACAGGATGACTTGGTTAGCTTTATTTCTAAGCAAACTGATGTTTTCATCCCTGTAAACTAGAGATGCGGCCGATACCGATTAAAAAAACAACAACTACTGGCCGATTCTGATACCGATATTTGTCACTTGCTTACTTATTTGAACATTCGGCTTTAAAATTGATTACTGTTTTGATCATGTTTTAAATAAGCAAAGTTCAAAGACATGAATTAAGGTCCATTTCAGCTTTATTGCAATTAACAAAAACTATTTTTAATAATTTTACATTTAGTTAATGATAACAACAGTGTGTGAAACAATTAACAATTGTATTTTATAAACTATTAACAAGGATTCATAAAAGCTGTAAAAAAAAAAAAAAAAAGCGTACTGCTTATTAATTTATGTTAGTTAATGTGTTAACTAGTGCAAACAAACTAGAGATCCAAACCAAAACAGAACAAAACATTTATTTTAGAAGAAATCATTTCAAATCCAGATGATAAAAAGCTCCCGGTGGAAATGCTAAATAAAGGACTAGATGACTGAACATTGGTAAATAAAGGTCAATAATCATGCGATCCGAGTCTAAGCTGTGTTCCAGGTGATTGTGAAAGGCTTTTCAATGCTGTGAGATTGTGATGTCACATCAAACTGCAGCTCCTGAACCTGAGGAAGAGAGAAGAGACGGAGTTTGAGACGCAGTTTTCAGACAAAATGAAAGCTAAATTACACAGTCACAGTCAGCAGGTACTACACAAATCCAAATAGTTCACCCCTAAATGAAAATGTGCTGGAAATGTACTAAAAAGCTAGTAGTCATGAAAATATCTTTTAAAAATATATATATAAAAAAAAAAAAAAAAAAAAATTATATATATATATATATATATATATAATAATAATATTAAGCACAATATAACTTAGTATTTCTTACTGATTCTGGGGTGAAATATGACCAGGATAAATTAAAGGCAGCAGATATAATATAATATAATATAATCATTTATAATTTTGCTTATAAATGCTTAATTGAAATTAAAATAATATCTCTTAAAATATGAAAACTTCAATTTTAAAAATTAAACTTTCTTTTGAAGATATATTTTTGTATATTTCTTTGTATTGATTTTTTTGTATTGACATTTTCATGAGATTCACCCAATTATAAATGTATATTTAAAAATGAAAACGTAAATACATATTAAATAAATTTTTTCATTTTAAAATTTCATATAAAATTATTAAATGTGTTAAATAACTTTTAAATATAATTTTTATATTTAAATGACATTTTACATTATTCAACACTGATATATTTACTTTTTCTTTTTAATTACTAAAACTGAATAAAAATGAAATAGATTCCATTTTTTTCATAATCGTATCAGTGGTTCTGACAGAATCAAGCTGAAGTAAATATTTGTATGAAGCATCTGACCTCAGCGTTATATGTGAATGCCAGGTCTGCGTCAGGCTGTCCAGTCACACTCATGGTAACACGAGTGACGGGCGCTGTTACACCCCACACCTTCACCAGACCCAGAGTCAACCTGTCGGCCTCAGCCAGACCATCTGTGGGAACCGCGCTGGTGAGAACACCCTATACACATGAACACACAGGACAACTGTTACACACAAATAAACACACAGGACAACTGTTACACACATGCATATTTACAGTGTGAACAAACATGCTATTGCAAATGACAACTGATGACAGTTAAAAACATCCAATTAAACTATACTAATGAATTTTTGTGGAAATGTAGTTAATTATCATGAAAATAATGTCACAATGACATATGACATGCTTCTTGAGATTCAGTCACTTAGATCTGACTAGAACAGAATGAAAAACTACAGAAAATTGTGTTGTTTCAGTATTTATGTATCATCTAGTGACCTTCTGGATCTGTTAAATAGAGAGTGATGGCCAGATGTTTGGCTTTAAGTGAGGTGGACAATCTTTGATTCCCTACTGGATTTAATAAATCTGAAAGAACTGCACACGTATCTTTCTTCAAAACATATGAACTTACCAAAGATGCAGTAAAAGTCATCAAGAGAAAACGCTCATTCTGAACACAGTATCTGTAAGGAGAAAGAAGAAAACAAAGAACAGGAAAAAAAAAAACCCTGTGATAAAATTACTCTGATCTACATAAAAAAAAACACACAAGCTAATATAAAGATACATATTCAGAACATAATTTTATTGTTTGTAATGCTGATGAGACCTTACATTGAGGAAAAGTAATAAATGCAATATCAGAAATGCATGCCTCTACTGTACCTACATTTTTTATTGCAAAACTCCAAAAACTAAATATTGTAAACATTTTGACATTTGCATCACATAACCAGCTCCATATATATGGCTTTTCTGATGTCATAAACTCAGTAGCGCACCTGGTAAAGCGAAGAAAAATGTGTTTTATCTCACGCTTGATTTAGTTAACACTATCAGCAGGGTCAAAGGTCGGCGGTACATTATTTTCAAACACGATCGAGCATTAACCCTTTAGCGCTACTCTCCGGACATTTCATTTCTGAACTGCTGCCATACGTACATCAACCAACGTAATAAAACACCTCCAGATTCACATTCATCTGTTTCGGATAAAACTGCATGTGCTTTTAGTGCCACTTACTGGACATTTCACTCTGGAAGTTGAATAAATCATTCAAAATCAATCAAACCCATTAAATTCCTTTACGATTCCCATCCCTACACTCACACACACACACACACACACAAATATAACTTACCAATTCCCTCTCCATCATCCCAGAACAAGGATCCATGAGCTGAACCTCCATCATCAAGAGCAACAAGAAGACCCAGAGGATTCAGACGACTACAAGAAATAATAAAAACAAAAACAAAACATCATGTTGTGACATCACAAGAATAAATATACCTGAATATAAATATATATAAATATAAAAACACCTACATTAACATATTAAAGTGCCCTATTATATTTTAAAGGTTCCTAATGCCATTTCAAGTCTTCTACAACAGGTTTTCATTCATCCAAGGTCAAAAAACACTTTAATTTTCTCATAATGTCTAATAATATCTAATAATAACATCTAATAATGTTTTCTAATAATATCTAATATGCAGCATCAGCTCTTTTCTCACAGTATCTGAAACAGTTTGATCAAGGATTCGGCCTAAACCCCGCCTTTCTGAGATCCTGCTCTGCTCTGATTGGTCAGACAGCCCAGTCTGTTGTGATTGGTCAGAAACCAAATGCTCATAATCATATCTGAATTTCAACACTCGACACACAGTGATATGAACAGTAACAACGGCGTCAGTTTTACCGTATCAATCTCATCTAAGTGGATTTGCTTTGGCAGCAGAAAACAGCATCTTCTCGACATGAACAACACGAATCAAACTCTTCCAGTCTCAGATACAACTACAGTGATTGAGGGCGGGGCAAAGCAGATGCTGTTCAGCCAATGAAGAGCAGAGGCTGGCATTATGCAAATAACATACAAACCTCACGCAGGTTCAGCAGGAAGTGAGACTGAATTACTGATGACTTGTTTCAGTTCAGAATCGCTTCTTTCTTTTGGGAGACAAAACTGACTGTTTGTGGAGCAAGAAACCCTTTTGAAAGTGGAAAGAAATACAATGCAACTCTACAAAAAGTCTTAATATAGATGGCGAGCAGCTTGTTGACCTGTAGTGTGTGTTGTTCTCTGCTTTCTGCCAGGGCAGGATGTGTCCTCCTCTCACGTGCAGGTTAATTTTCCATAATGGTGTATCCATTTCCACAAACTGTCCTCGCACTCCAACAACTTCACCCTGGTGGATCAATCACATACCAGCAGATAAGAGAAGCCAATATATAGAGGACAAAGTAGCGCAGGTTAAGTTTGTTTAGAAGCCAGCTGCATTATGACTGCTTCTTTCATTGACATGCTAATAAAATCTTATATGCATGCTGATAAAATGCTCACCGTGTGGTAATCGTACCAGCGGGCGTTTGGCACGTAGGCCCTGACCACAGTAACACCCTTCACAAAACAAAACCAATGAGAAATGAACAAACAACACATTTGGGTCAGTTCAGGGTATGTGAGCAAAACCTCAAAACTCAAACATGACTACGGGAGACTCTGGCTTGAAGCGTGATCATAGTGAAGCTGTGTTTGTGTAATGTGAACGTAGTAGAGTTGTGTTTGTGTAGCGTGATCATAGTGGAGTTGTGTTTGTGTGTGTTCAGTACCGGGTCCAGAGCAGGTGTGATCAGAAGAGCCGGACCCCAGAGGAACTGCCTGTCAATCTTCCATGTGTTTTCATCTGTGACAAACCTGCAGTACAGAACATGATCTCATCAACACTGGACATGACCTCATCAACATCGGACATGATTTCATCAACACTGGATATGATCTCATCAATTATTTGGCTGAACTGTTGAGAAACACTCACTCGTGCAGCAGTGGTCTGACCACAGTGTTTCCGTGAGCGTGAGCTTCGTACATCAGTGTGTACAGATACGGCAGGAGGGTGTAGCGAATATTCAGCACATCACGAGACACAGCAGCAAACTCTGCTCCCCAGGCCACGGGATCCTGCCTCTGTTAAAGATCACACAAACTCATCAGATTATCATCATTCAGCACTTCTGAAGAAAACAATAACGGATGAACACCGGATGAACAATAAACACCGAAGCTCTGCAACATAAATAGCTTAGCTGAATGACAGGGGAGAGACAAATTTGTTGAATAAAGTCATTAGTTTTGTTTTTGCGCACAAAAAGTATTCTCGCCGCTTCATAACATTAAGGTTGAACCACTTTAATTGTGCCGACTTTTTGTTTTGTTTTGTTTTTACTACTTTTCTGGACACTGAATGTGGTAATTCCGTTGCTTTCAACAGAAGATAAAAAAAAACCTCTTATTTCATCAAAAATATCTTAATTTGTGTCAGAAGATGAACGAAGGTCTTACAGGTTTGGAAGGACATGAGGGTGAAATATCATTTTTGGGTGAACTAACCTTTTAACCATCAGCACCTTATCATACATTCTCTTGACATTTATGCCATAACAGATGTATTTTATAAACACTCAGTTACAGCAGCCAGAGAATAACTGATGCAGTAAAGTAAAGAGCCAAATTAAAGCCACACTGACTTCAAAGATGGTGACTTCAAATGAATCTCCATAAATCATTAACATCTAAACCTCTGTTAATTCTCACAAGACCTTCTGTAGACGTATGACAGAAATAAAGTCAGTCTAGTTAGTAATGAGTGAAGCTGGTAATGTTTTGTAGAGTTTGTAGAGTTGTTTAATCAGATCTTGAGAGATTAAGGCCCGGTTTCACAGACAGGGCTTAGCCTAAGCCAGGATTAAGCCTTAGTTCAATTAGGACATTTAAGTAGCTTTTATAAATGTTCACTAGAAAAAAAACATTACTGGTATGCATCTTGAGACAAAACAATGGCACTGACATATTTTAAGATCTGTCAGTACAAGTTACTTTCAGTTACAACAGCTCAAACATACATTTTAGTCTAGGACTAGCTTAAGCCTTGTCTGTGAAACTGGGGGTAAATGTCTTTTATCTTCAGTTGATTTCATCTAAGGCAGTGACTGAAGTCAGTTGTAGTTTTTGTGTTTCTCTTTGCTTCAGTGATTCTGCTTGTTAACAGCAGGTGTTCATCATTAATGCTCAATCATCACTTAATTATCTCATTAACTCTGACACTGCTTCAATGGTAGTTTAACTCAGTAGTGCGCACACACGAACACTAAGCAGTGTTAATTAACCTGGGCATTTTTCTTCGTACTATTACATCTTACCTATTTCATTTACATATGACTGACAAATATGAATCACATTAAGTTTATTAGTTTGTTTATGTTAAAACTATGTAATCCTAATGGATGGAAAATTTGAATGTAATTCAATTACATAAAACTTTAATTTTGACTGAAATATTTTTGAGTGTGTGTTCTTACTGGCATGTTTATGGTGTTGTGGTTTCTGGAGAACGGGTAGAAAGCTCCGAGCTGCATCCAACGCAGGCACATCTCGTATTCGGCAGTGTTAAAGAAGCCACAGATATCGGCGCCGGTCTGGAACATGAGCAGAAATAAGGGAGAGTGAGAAGGGAAAAGAGACATACAGAGAAGGACATGAATAAATACAGTCTTTATTTGATAGGAAATAAAGCACAAGTGCTGCGGTAGGATGAGAGAGAGGCACTTACATAAGAGATGCCAAATATGCTGAACTCCATCATGCCTGAAAGACAGAAAGACACCACATGTCCAACAAAAAACACCACATGGGTCAAAAACTAAAGGACAAGGATGAACTACATTTTTATATAAAACTAATGTGTTGATTGCCCATGCAAAACATGTTGCTAGGGTGTTCTGGCTGATTGGTTACTGGCCTGATTCAAGAAGTTTCTATAATACTCAGACAAGTATTGTTGCCTCAAATTGTCCTTAATCAAATTTCAAGTTGTGTTGTTTTCAGTTTAGCACTTGGTTCTGGTTTTCTTTTTCTTGCGTATCTCTGTTATCTCTCCTTTGACTCTTGCACCATATCTTTGAAAACCGTCATAAATGTTTGAACAACAAATTGAAATTCTCATTAAAAGTGACTTTGGATCACTTGAAGACCCCCTTTAGTATACAATACTATTCAAAAGTTTGGGGTCAATGCAGTTTATTATAGTATCTCCTCATTGAGCTGATGGTGTGTCTTCTACATGCTGATTGGTTGATAGTTCTTTCTGCTCACCAAGGCTGCATTTATTTGATCAAAAATACAGTAAAATTTGTGAAATATTATTACAGTGTAAAACAGCTGTTTTCTATGTGAATATATAGTAAAATGTAATTTATTCCTGTGATCAAAGCTGAATTTTCAGCATCATTACTCTAGTCATCAGTGTCACATGATGCTGATTTGCCGCACAAACAAGCAAAAAACGTACTGACCCCAAACTTTTGAACAATAGTGTATAGTAAATCCCCATCATCACACCTATGATGGACTTCAGAAGCTGGTCCCAGCCTGAGTAGTTGTCTCCCAGCCAATGTCCTGCCCAGCGACCACTAGAAGGGTATGTTGAACGGGTAATTATCACACCTCTCTTTCCAGTGGTATTAAGCAAAGCACTGTGAAATACACACAAAAACACACAGCAATTAAAACTCATTCCAGATCAACGAGAAATAAATCAAGTACTGAATACGGAGGAACAGAAAACTCACTCGTAAGTGGGTTTGGTGTGAGACCAGCCATACAAGTTGTGGACATCATAATGCTTGACGCGTGTGCCATCAGCAAGGATCTGCTCGCTGTTCATGCATATAGTCTTGTGCTTCAGACCTCTGTGCATGGACTCCAGTGCTGGGAAAGATCACACACATACATAGGGCAGATTCATTTAGGACAGAAAGTGCTAAATTCAGGTGCCCTCTTAATAGTCAACTAAACATTAGTCAATGAGAAGAGGCTTAGGCGACCAAAATTTTATTTGTTAGTTAGTTGCAGAAAAAAAAAAAAAACTCCACAGGAAGTCACACAGTCTGTGATGGACAGATGGTTAACGGCGGGTCCATGTGGTAATTACATCATGTCAGGCAGGAAATCCAAACATTTGCCTATCATTCATCGACCTCAAATATTACTTATCATTTGAAACTTTACATGACCGCTCACTCTAAATGTGCACTATTATTAGCTGCATATTCAAGTGTTTGTGTGGAAGCTGAAATATAGCATGCTTACTGCAAGACATGGAGGCGCTGGTGCGATCACTGGCATTTTTTTCCTGATAACAGCGGAAACAACTTAAAATACTCTGCCATTTTTGGTCATACAGACAGATTAATACATCATTCGAAACTGTAAAGGATCTACTTTTATTTATGTGAACTCACAATAACATGAAAATGTTTGTGCCTTTGTAGAATAAAGAAAACAAACAGGGTGTGTTTTCTGCCGTCTCAGTCTCCATGAACTTCTTTTTTGGAGCATGTCACAAAAATGAAACTCAGGCTACTTGCCTCACAGTCATAGACATGAGAATTAAATCTATAGAAAGCTTCAAATATCTACTTTTAAACGAAACATTTCAAAACAAAACAAATACTCTCTGCTTTTGTAATCCATATGAAATGTGCATTTCTTTCTAAAGGCACGTTCACTGCGGAGATGGCGAGTTGGCATCATCAACTTCATCTTTGCAGCCGAAACTGACTAAGAAAAAACTAGTTTATTAATAATTAAAATGTCTCTTTGCTATTTTTTCGGACACATTCATAATCATTACTTTTGCCTGTGCTTTGCTTCATATGTGTGCTTGAACGTAGAAAAGGCTATATATTAAAGGTTCATTATGGTTTAGTTCCTCCCCATATATGTTTAAGTAATTAAATTAATATAAACATGCGATTAGTCAACTAATGGCTTAACTGAACAACTACCAAAAATCTTCAGTCGGAGGCAGGCCTAGTAAATGTTGACCATAGTGTTGTAAAGTCCACATGCCAGGATGTGCTGATAAGAACTTACGGGCATGTATGGAGGATTTTCCAGAGTTTGATCCCCTAGACACTTTTCTCCGGCTGTGCCATGCACAAAATTGGCCGGCTCATTCATGTCCTTCAGAAAACACAATGACAGTGTTATCATCCAATTAATCCAAAAGAGAAAACAGTGATGGTATGCAAATGAGCGTAGAAATGGGGCGTGGCTATGATAAACCTTCACATGTTCTTGCACGGCTCACCATGACTTTGTCAAGTAATATATAATCCTGAATCAACATCCTTAACATTCTTTTATGAGTCAGTTTCCTCAAATTTAGAGGTATTTCATTCTTACAGTTAGAGTTAGATGTGTTGTGATAAGAGCAACAATGGTGTGTAATGGCACAGATCTTGTACACTCACGATCCAAAGTCCGTCAAACTTCATGACGTTGTTGTAAAAGTCTTTAATTTGCTCTCCCCACCACTCCGCTGTACTGCTCTTGAAGAAATCAGGGAACGCCACGAAAGATCTGAAGAGCTGAAAGTTTAAATGAAAGAAATGTTAAGTTGGACAAGGTGTTTTAACCATAACACTGATTAGATATTTGCTAATTTGTTTAAATAATAATGTGCTGATTGACTTCTTATCTGTTCTGATTGGCTGAGTTTGAGTTTGTTTACTACAGCATAGTACTAGACTGCATTCAACTCCACTTTTAGACAAACTTCCCTAAGCACTTCCCCTCGGGGGAATCCCTGCCACTATTTTGAAGTGTGTTCCACTTTGTAAAGTGGATGAAGGAACAGACAAACAACTCTATGATATATTATTTTTTAAATATCTAAAACAACCCAAACAAACCTATATAAAAATAGAATGCTCCATTAAACAGTTTCAAATACGGAAAAAATGTAAATAATAAATCAAATCCATAGCAGATTACAAGTGATCAAGGGATTAGGATGTTCCAATTCAGCCCATTGCAAGGGTTCCGCCAGTAGAGGGCACTCATGCAACGTAAGCAATGACGTACATCCGAGTCAAGTAGACTGAGGGAAGTTAGCGAGGGAAGGGCATAAAAAAACGACCTGGAACCCAGCCCTAGTATGTGCTCATTTGCTGATGGTGTGTCTTCTACATGCTGATTGGCTGATACTATCTATGATGTCACTTCACTCTTGACTGCATTTGCAATTATAGCCCATTGTACTGATGAACAGACTTGAATATGGAGGAACAAGAGAAAAGATGTCCGGTTCTCTGATTAAAGAGAGAAAGAAAGCAATTTATAGAGATAGATAATGAAACAGAACAAGATACCTCTACTTGAGTGTCCCAGTCCAAAGAATTGTTCACAGTAACATTGGGATAATCAGGCCACACCTATGACAGAGAAACAACAGCTAACATCAGTGGTTCAGGATCATTCCTGCTTTCAGTACATGTCCACGTCAACAAAACTATGAGGTATTGACTCAGAATACATCAATATATGTTCCTCTTCCTCTCTGTGTTTGTCATACCTTTCCCCACACAATGTCATTGCTGAGCTCAGGAGGCCATTTGATGAAAACGTCTTTTTCAATCCCGGTATCAAACGCAGGGTAGGAGCCTTCAGTCTCATTGGCCGCTATAGCCGGGTCCTGTAACGAATAAAGCATGAGGTTTTGCTACAGAATACATTTCACTGCACGTTTCTGGTCATAATGATATCAGACTACAAAAGCTCTGTTCTCATTCTTAACCATTTTATAGAAACAACTTTACAGTAATTGAGAATTGTTGGTACCAAAATGAAGATGAAGCGCATCCCCTCGGCCCTCATCTGGTCCACCAGAGCAGGCAGTCCCTTGAAGTTCACTTTGTCCAGCGTAAAGTCCATCTGCCTCTCCATGTAGTCAATGTCTGCATACTGAACATCCTTTGAGGGGTCAAAGGTCAAATATTAGGATCATTAAACTTAATGACCACGACATCAGAAGTGCGTTCAGCTTAGAGGAACATTGCTAGTGATACTTGTCTTTAAAAGAACTGTTAATAAAAGGACATTAATGGCATTTTTATGAAAAGATCAACTTTATGATTTGGTTACTCTAAAAAAAAAGCCACAGAACGTTGTGTTTTCACCACATCACTGCAGAATAACTTACATTTACATTGAGAAATGCAATATTCCTGAAGTTCTAATGCATGTTATGAAGGTTGGTGAAAGTTACATCACTGACTGAAAGACACACATGCACACACTGAAAGATGACATCACTTACATAAGGAATTTCAGCAGCTTTCATGTCCTTGTAAAGATCTGCGATTTCCGTATCGTTGGCGTAACCCGTAGCGACAAAGCTGGAATCCAAGCGACCAATAGGCTGGAAGAACCGGGCGGCCGATCATCTGTCAAACAAAACACACAAACCCAGAGAAAAATATTTGACAGAGTATCCAAATACACTTAGAACGTAAATATTCAAGTGGTTTAAGAGAATCGAATGTTAGATAGATATTTATGGGTTTCAAGCATGTGAGTTTTCCGATGTTACACACACACACACCTCAGTGTACTGCTGAACCACAGCTTCTGGAGAAGGACCCATCACCATGTAGAAGTCGAGGATTCCTCCAGTGGTGCGGTAGGTCAGAGCTGGATCAGGCAGGACGGTCACATCTAAGAGCAAAAAGAGTTAACAATGTAACTCAATGTGTCGCCTCAGCTCTTTTCTTTTGCTTTAATACAACACAGTCCAATATGGAATGTAGTGAAGTAAAAGTAAAAGGTTTTCAAAAACTGACAGATACTTGAAAAATGTACTTAAGTACAGTGACAAAGTAAAAATACTTCACTACTGTCCACCACTGGATGTATTTAAGTTGGTCTTGGCCCATTTAGCACATGTTGTGGCCGGTGTGTCCGAGTAAGACACATGTTTAGTGTGTGCTTGAACTCACCCATGGCATTGCTGTTGAGCAGGAGGACGCCGTGAGCGCTTTTGATTTCTCCAGACCCATGTAGAAGGGATGGAGTCCATAACTGTTCAGTTTATACTACAGATGAGGAGAAAGAGATCAGAGTTTGAGTTTGTGATGACGTGATTTCAGTTGTGCTCAGCGTTAAACAGACAATTAAGTGTAAATGAAAGATTTTATTTGGCTTAAAGAACCCTGCAAATCCCATTTATCTGTTTTAAGTAACCTCATTACATTACATTTCAAGGTACTTCTAAGCAACTTCTTCAAGGCACCTCTAAGCATACTTCATGCTGGTATTTTATTGTCCTCTAATTAAATTATTTTAATAATTAAAATAAAAGTGGCTTTCATCACTTTCAAATAAATAAATAAAGTCAAAATTTAACAAAAAAATAATGGCCCCAATCTAGGTTTCATTTATAATTTCATCAACTTTATATTGTATATATTTTTTCTTTTGATGTTTGAGGTGAACCGACTGTCACAGTGATCACTGCTCTGATTGGTCAAACTACACACTAGGGCCGGCAGCTGTAGTGGGATGTGATGTGAAGTACAGATGACATACAGTTTCACGCAGGAAGGCTTGTTTCTGACACTCACCCCTGGAGGCTGGTCTTTGGCAAACAGGCCGTATGTGTGAAAGTTGAGGTCATGACTGTAGCTGGGATGCTCTGTTTCACCAATACCATAGACATAGTTTGAGGGGAGGCGTGTGGAGATCTGAAGGAGCTGGTCGGAGAATGTGAACCCTGGCAGAGCAGAGTCCCATCTAGAGAAAAAGAGATTTAACTAAACATTGAAAACACTTCCTTTCATTAAGAAGGCAAACTGCTTTTACAGTCCTAAAACTCTCAGAAAACCCTAGAAGTGCTCCATCAGCACTGCTATTCTGAGCATTTTAATTAATATATAAAATTATTTTTATTTAATGCATTTTATTTAATACATAAAAAAAATATGTAAAACATTCATTCATTTTAACTCACATTAGATTCAATTGACTGGTATACCTTGAATGTAATGCGTCTGCCAAATGCATGAATGTAAATGCAATATGTATGAATATAAATGTATTTTATAAGGTGATTACAAATGGTAACCAAAATGTACGAATGGTATGAATATAAATGCACATGCCTGAGTTTTTTTAACCCTTTGGTGACCAAAAAAAAGTGATTCCAACTTGATTCGAAAAAACTAAATGGTCATAAAAAAATAGTCACACTTGTTTTGTTCATGGTCAAAAATGACCGCCATAGGAAATGAATGGGAAATGGGCAAAAATACGAAAATACAGGGATTTTTTTGTGTGTAAAATCTACAAATCATCCACAATGTAGAAAAAGTGCACAGAAATGAAGGAGTGACACTCTAAAATATCAGGGGTGCAAAATGTGTAACAAAATGTCTTTCTCTGTGTTCTCTAGTAAAATTAATGCAAAAACTTAAAACACTTAAAAAAAATCAACATTTCAAACAACAACAACAAAAAATCTAAACCTTTATAAAAAAAAGTTGTCTTTGAGAATGTTTAAATATATATCCAAATCCACAACTTAATAAAAATAAGTATTTATGTATAAAAACAACTAGAGAATTTATTAGCCTTTTTATATAGAGCTATATAGGAATCTAGTGGTTACAATTCATGACATTACAAATGTTTTTCTTTTTTACTCCCACTCTGCCTTCAAAACATGGATTTTAAAGGCATTGTCTCTATTTTAATTTTTACTTTTTTAATTGAAATGTAATTAAAAATAGAACAAAATATGTATTATTATAAATGGAAAAAATTATCATAATTGTTTCATAAATATTCATTAGTACCATGAAATTCTCTCAACATACAAAAGAAAAAAATATTAATGAAAAAAAAAAAAACATTACACTGATTTTACTGAAAATGAAAAAAGTTACATTTCAAGTGTTCGGCCATTTTTGACCGTGAACAACACAAGTGTGACTCCCAAATGAACAATAACAGAGGGTTAACAGTGAAAACTACAGTAAAACTACCACATGTTTGCTAAAAGAAGCTCTCTGGACTCCATGTGAGCAGAGTAATTGAGGTGTATTACTCACATGATTTCTTCTGAGCCCTTTCTGATCACTTGGATCCCGAATGGCTTGTGCTGGATCTGAACCCTGTACAGTCTGTTGTCTTCCTCTGTCTCTGGTGCGGCGGGCAGGTCGAGGGGAACTGGGACCTCGTAGCGAGCATTGGCTGGGTCAAAGATCTAGATCAACAGGACCAAAATCAGACCTATTCTTAAATGTATTAATTTATTTTCTTAATTCATAATTCTTAAGATAAAAAAGCTCAACAATAGAGCATGGCGCTAGTAACGCCAAGGTTATAGCATTAACAAAAAGTATACATTAAATGCAATGTAAGTCGCTTCGGATAAAAGCGTCTGCCAAATGCATGAATGTAAATGGTATATTTAGTCACTGTCTTGGTCTTAATCCTAAACTTAGAAAAGCAAACCTTCCACCGCAGGCTTTTTCCACTCAGGTATGTGATTTCCACACGGAGCTTATCGATGTCTCGAGATTGAGAACGTTGACGTAGGAAATCAGTATTGCGCACTATATCTACAGTGATGCCACTTAGTTTTTCAACCATGTTGCTTGTGACATAGCCGTGGGTCTCGAGGTAGTAACACCAGGGCTCTTTGGGAACATCTGGAGGCTATGAAAGACGATAAAAACACGTGCAGATGTGTTGAATCACAGGAAAGACACACTTCAGATCAAACAGAGTCTTTGAAAACAACAGGGTTGAATATTGAAGATCTTCTCTCTGACCTTCCAGATGCAGCCGCGGGCTTCACATTTGTCCTGATCGGAGCCTGCTTCAGGGTGACAGTCGAAGTGCCTAGAGTTTGAGGATTTGGCCTCCCCATTGACTGTGACAAAAATGCAAAGTAAGAAAATCATTTTTGCAGTGTTTTTCTTCTATTTTAGAACTTCTATTTTCATAGCGTATTGGTATTACCAGAACAACCAAACATGTTTGTGTCTCTGTATATGAGTGTGTGTTATACTGGCGTCTCGTCACCTACCTTCTCTGATCGTCTCTGCTTCCTCAGCAGGCAGTAAACTGACCAGTGCAAACAACAGCAGCAGGGTCACATCCAACCCCGATAAGAGCCGCTTTCCCATCTGATCAACACACACACATAGTGTAAGCATCCTATAATTCTTTCGTCTTTGACATTCACAGTACATGTGATTTTGTGTGTGAATAGCGTTTGTGTATGAAACGCACAGGCTAACGTTCAAAAACTTTTTCACTTTTGCCATATTTTGTTTCACTGAGTTTAACCCTTTCTGTAATACAGTTTTTTTAGATGCATTTCATGAAAGAGTTAAAGGCATGAAACATCCAACAATATCAACAAATATAAAATAACAAAACAGTCATAAACACCTGGAACACACTCATTATTTCACTCGATTCTGCAAAATGTTATTGTTGTCCACTGTGTGTTTTTTCTTTCTTTCTGCTTTCTCAACTTGTGCAGTAAATGGCCTTTATAATTATGACTTTTATAACATGTTTTTACAAATAAAAAAAGTCCCTATATATATATATATATATATATATATATATATATATATATATATATATATTTATTTAAATGAATAGGTCATTTTCATGCCATTAAAGTGAAATTACTGAACCTAAACATACAAGCTTGATAAAAATTCTCATTTTAGAAGAAAATTTCAGATGGCACTTCTGAAGTCTTCATACACACACATACATATATATATATATATATATATTGATTTGTCCTACCTTCAGTGTTGTTAGATGGAAATTCAGTTGTTGATTCTTCAGTCCTGTGTGAAAGCTGAAGTGCAGATTGAGCTGGAGCATCTGTTTTATAGTGAAGCAGTGAAAGTAAACTCCTGAGGGTGTGTTTGTGTTTTACAGCTCCACAAGCAGAACTAAAATGCGTGATGCTGAATCCAGTGTGGGGGATTGTAAAATATCCTAATAAACAATGCTGTGATAAAGTGGCCATTAATAACATTTCAGATGGATAAGATCATGCTTAAAAGAAAAGAAAAAAAAAATGCTTCGTCATGCCTTATATAAACAAAAAGCTCCGTTTTTTGACAGGTCCAAAAGGTCATAGCCGTGAGACAAGAATCTGTGTCCTTTCACAGATGATGGCTTAAACAGATGCTGTTTGTTTCTGTAACAAGCTTTTTCTTCTGTGTTCATGATGTAAGCATGATCTTATGCACCTGAAATGATATTAATGGCCACTGCATTGTTTATCAGGATATTTTACAGTCCCTCATGCTGGATTTAGCTGTCAAAAAACAGAGCTGTAGCGGGAAGTCTTTGGCTCCACATCTGTGTTGAGTACAAATCATTTCGCAAGATATTTTCTCAAAAATATTGCATGAACTCTTTCAAAATGCTTCAAAGAAGCAATTAGTTAAGACTGTTTCACAAGACATTCAGATATGTGCAATTTCCTTTCAGTGTTGTGTTGAATGAGAGCTTAGGGACATAAAATTATTCGCAGACTAATAAAAACATTTTAATGTGCCATTTATGGGCATATGAGACTTTATTAAGTTGGATTTGAGGATTGACCTTTGACCCAAAAGGATGTGTGAGAGAGTGACAAAAAAGGCCTTTTTGAAGTTGTTTTGAACATCCGACAGATGCACTGCAAAAATGATTTTCTTCCTCAGTATTGCTTCATTAAGTGACTTTATGATTAAAACAAGGGGACAAAAAAAATCTGCCAGTGGGATAATAAAAATAAACTTTTTTTTTTTTTTTTAAATAATAGCCTATATTATGTCTAATGATTTAATACATTGTACTGTAACATCTATCCCTTAGTCTTTTGTTTAAATGTTACATGAAATAAGGGACCAACCAGACTAACTTTACTCATGAGTCATGTGTATTACACAAAGTTATACAAAATATTATTGGTGTAATGTTTAATTTGCATCAGTAGTCAAACAGCTGGATTCAGAGGATTCAAAAACAGTCCACCATCACAATGTGAGATTCTCGGGTTGTAGATCTGACAGGTTTGACATCTGACCAGTAGATAACATTGAGTAAACGTCTTCATCAGTCTCAGATGTCCACTCAAGGGACTCTAATGGGCAAATTGCAAGAACTTCTCCTTTGAAGCCAATGATATAATTACCTGCACAGATTCCCATTGATGTTTATTGGGCACACATTGAAATAAACAATCATTTTGAAAGCATAATGAATGTGTGTAGAGTCTGTTACAGGAAACTTAACTGATTCCCATAGAGCAGGTGTGGGGAATGTTGATCCTGGAGGGCCATTGTCCTGCAGAGTTTAGCTCCAACCCTGAAAAACTGTAACTTTAGTAATCCTGCAGACCTTGATTAGCTTCAGGTGTGTTTAATTAGGTTGGAGCTAAACTCTGCAGGACAATGGCCCTCCAGGATCAACGTTCCCCACCCCTGCCATAGAGGCTGAAGTAATGGATCGTGTTTCTGAGTAATTTCAGTTTTGTCCAAACAGACAGGTAGGTCTGATCTGGAGTCATGTTAGGAGGTGGTCTCGTTTTTGCTTTGGGATTGGACTTTCATTAGTCTAACAGTTGGAAACTCTTGTAAATAGTGAGAATGGCCATGTTCTGTTGTTGATGCATATCCTATAGGTGTAAGGTAAGACAACCGGCATGTCTTTGACATGAGTGTATAGCCTGTTTTGTTTGCTTTCTGCACAGTGTTTGCGATCAGCTTATCAGAAATGCCTTTTTATTGTGGAGGTGATAATAAACGTTTAAACTAACATTGTGATACACTTGAAGTGTTTTATATCTATTTTATTGTAGGCAAGTCAAGTGTTGATTTGAGAGGCTAAATTGATCAAACATGAGGTTAACTCTCTGTCGGCCGCTTAGTTGTCACTTTAAAACACAAAAACTTTAATTTAACAAACAAAAAATGCTCCAAGCGTTTTTCTAAATTAACTTAATAAAGAAACAAAAAGAGTTATAACCACTTTGCCATTAAAAACAAAACAAAAATGGCCTTCAGTTGGACTGGGCCAGAATTCTGATAAGCTGTCGGACACGGGCCGGGCTTGGGCTAAAATTCACTAGTCCAGCCAAAACTTTACTAGTCTTTTAATTAGTAAAAGCTTTTTTTTTTTGGATATTGCGTAATCCTAATCAGCGTATCAGAAAACTGCTACAGTAATTTTAAAGTCCTATACAAGATTTTCTTTACATTCCTTTTGATGTCCTAAAACACCATTCTATTATAATAAAATCATATTAATCCTACTAGAAATGTTTTGTTCTGGAAGATCTGTTTTGTTGTGTTTAGCATCCAAAATTTAATTAATTCAATTTTCAACAGAAATCTTGCATACAGTCCTCTAGGATTTTCTGACCTGAACTCGTTCTTATCAGCTGCTAATCTTAATTGTACCTGCATGAACACACAAAACCTTCCTTATCTGCTCACAGCACAATAATGTGAGTGTGTGTAATAGTACGACGTGTGTAATATAATACAATAAAATCACAGACAGGCCAACTTTCGAAAGTTTGATCTTATTCACAGTCCTTTATGAGTAATCTGGTAGATTTGGGCTTTAATAATGATCAGGCTGGATCACGTCATTCTCAGATGACAGAAGTCATCAATACTGGACTCTACAAATGAGCAGATATATTATTTATGAGCAATCACATGAGCATGATGCCAATAAGACGAGAAAAATGACAGGAAATACACACAAAAGTAAGTTTGGGGTGAGTATAGTTTTTTTTTATTTTTTTTTTTAGAAATGAATACTTTTCATACAACAAGGATGGATTACACTGATCATATGAGAGAGTAAACACATTTATAATGTTGCAAAAGATTGCCATTTCAAAAAAGAAATAAGATTTCTATTTCTTTTTATTCATCAAAGAATCCTGAGGAAAAGTGCTGCAGTTTCCACTAAAATCTGAAGCAGCACAACTGTTTTCAACATTGATAATAATCATAAATGTTTCTTGATCATCAAATCATCATATCAGAATGATTTCTGAAAGATCATGTGACACTGAAGACTGGAGTAGTGATGCTGAAAATTCAGCTTTGATCACAGGAATATATTACATTTTACTATATATTCACATAGAAAACATTTATTTTACTTTGTAATATTTACTATTTTTACTATATTTTTAATCAAATAAATGCAGTCTTCTTTCAAAGACATAAAAAACTTACTGATCCCAAACTTTATTTGTTGCTTTAATATTTTTGTAACATTCTAGAAATGTTATTAAATATGTTTTTTTGTTTGTCATTCAGTGTTTCTAATACATTATCCCAGACTTGGCATAAAAATAAGTGGATGAGTTTCGTTTATACACACACACACACACACTTGTATTTGTGGTTTACAGGGACTCTCCATAGGCGTAATAGTTTTTATACTGTACAAACTGTACATTCTCTCCCCCTACACTACCCCTAAACCTACCCATCACAGAAAACTGAGTTAAAAAAACACAGTTTAGTATGTTTTTTAAGCCATTCGGTTTATGAGAACCGCTTCGGGATAAACTGTCCTCATAATCCATGTATACAAGAACACACACACACACACACTGTGCCCTCAGCACTCCAGTAATCGAAAGTCTCTTTCTTCAAATGTTTGTCTTTAATCAATTATTCGGTGTTTGGATTTGCCTCACACATTTTCTGTTGTTGATGTTCTGATATGTGGACTATTATTTACCCCTGCACACCCATAAATTACACTGTTTTACACTGACATTTAGGTGAAAATGCAGGTGGCAGTTAGTATTTGACATTTAAGAAAAGTGGTGAGTCTGTTTTCAGACAGAAAGCACATGACCTGACTGACTGAGTGCAGCATTGATAGCTGCTTCAGCCTATGGAATTACATAACATTGTATTTTATCATTGTAGTTTACCATTTATAATGATCAAGGTTAATATGGGCCAAAATTTCCACCCTCTTATCCTTACAATTCATTTTGAAATAAAATTCACTACAAAAGGAGGGAAACTGAGTAACACACATTCATTACGCTAGGCACATGAATCTGAACTTGTAGCGAACTGGACTTCCTACACTCCTAGTGTTCATCCAACGGTCATGTGTAGCTCAGCCGTTTGTCCAGGATTGTAGATGGGTTTGTCCGTTTGGATGAAGGTCAAAGGTAGGAAAGCTCTGAACATGACTTACCTTTCATCTGTCATTTTGAAGAACCTCCCTTCAACTACCACCTGCAGCTTCTGAATCCTTTTTGTCATCAAGCAGAGAAATGGTCATTGTGAGACTCTCGTTGGGTTTCAGAAGACTTGCACACAATTTGGTGTCAGAGCCAGACTGAACCATTGCAGGAAACATCACCATGAAGAACCTGTGGTTTAATTTCAGAAATCATAAGTAGTCAGGACACAACATGTCTTTGTATAGGTGAACGTTCACAGAAAGTGGTTGCTATAGTCAGGATTAAGACACAAGAACAGATAACGGCATGGTTATCTGATCTTATGGTCCTGATCTCTGTCCAAAGGAAGAGGAAGAGGAAGTCTTGGTCCATCAAAAGAAGAGCCATGAAGAGAGATCATCCAAGAACAGGCATGAATTGAGAAACCCTGCAAAAGCTCTACTGCAATCTACCACTGTTTACTGCTTTACAGCTTCTCTCAATCAGTCTCAATCTACCCTGATGACGGCAATATTTAAATGCTCTTTGTTATCAGGAGGAATTCATTAAGACACAATTGTATTGATTTGTGTTCCGAAGATGAACGAAGGTCTTACGGGTGTGGAACGACATGAGGGTGAGTAATTAATGACAGAAATTTCATTTTTGGGTGAACTAACCCTTAACCCTTTTTTGTTCACTTATCAGTCCATCTAGTACAGTGGTCGCCAACCCGTCGATCTTTATCACTGTTCCAGTAGCTCGCGAAAACAACAGAAATATGAGTACAAAAATACATTACATTTCTCCAGTCTTTGTACTGTATTTTTGTATTTATTTTTATGTTATTTTCGGGAACTACTGGGACAGTGATAAAGGTAAATAGCCTGTCTGTGAACTTGCAGTCTGTAAACGGCCGTTAGCAAGAGGCCAGAGACGCTTAAGATGGACGCAGCGAGGAGACGATTCTGTCAGAGCAGAGCAGCTCACTGTTCATGATGTTCTAAATATAGAAAGAAAATATAAATATTGAATATAAATAATGAATGCATCTCTAAAAGGAATTACTGTCTTCAGAAAAATTTCGATGCAAAGGCATTTTATTTTCCTCTAACCTCCGAATAAAGTAACTAATTAGCGCAGTTCATCTTTGTTTACAGAGGTAACCAAGGAAACGCTGTATCAATGCTGTTCCATAAGCGCCACCTGCTGTCAGAGAGTGAATTTACGTCTGCTGTTTTTATTTCGTGCTTTTTGTGTGTGTGTAGCATATAATTTAATTAATTTATAAAAGATAAATTCAGACCGTTCTGTTTTTGCTTTAAATCTTCAAATTAAATCTAATTCAAATGAAAAGCAACTGCTCATGCAACGTGTGTAGCATCTTTGTTTGGATTGTGATTAAAAAGCAGTGGTTCCCTCTAATTTGAAATAGCTAAGTATTTTTGTTTATTATAATAATAATAATAATAAATATCTGCAACCGGTATCAGAATCGGCCAATTTGCTTGTAAAAATAAATAAATCAGAATCTAAATTGGCCACTGACACGGAGACACACATCTCTGTAAAGCTGCTTTTGAAATGATATGTCGTGAAAACAACAATAAATACATGATCTGTAAATAAGTCTATCTTCGTATCTACAGGTGCTGGTCATATAATTAGAATATCATCAAAAAGTTGATTTATTTCACTAATTCCATTCAAAAAGTGAAACTTGTATATTATATTCATTCATTACACACAGACTGATATATTTCAAATGTTTATTTATTTTAATTTCAATGATTATAACTGACAACTAAGGAAAATCCCAAATTCAGTATCTCAGAAAATTAGAATATTGTGAAAAGGTTCAATATTGAAGACACCTGGTGTCACACTCTAATCAGCTAATTAACTCAAAACACCTGCAAAGGCCTTTAAATGGTCTGTCAGTCTAGTTCTGTAGGCTACACAATCATGGGGAAGACTGCTGACTTGACAGTTGTCCAAAAGACGACCATTGACACCTTGCACAAGGAGGGCAAGACACAAAAGGTCATTGCAAAAGAGGCTGGCTGTTCACAGAGCTCTGTGTCCAAGCACATCAATAGAGAGGCGAAGGGAAGGAAAAGATGTGGTAGAAAAAAGTATACAAGCAATAGGGATAACCGCACCCTGGAGAGGATTGTGAAACAAAACCCATTAAAAAATGTGGGGGAGATTCACAAAGAGTGGACTGCAGCTGGAGTCAGAGCTTCAAGAACCACTACGCACAGACGTATGCAAGACATGGGTTTCAGCTGTCGCATTCCTTGTGTCAAGCCACTCTTGAACAACAGACAGCGTCAGAAGCGTTAAAGATAAAAAAGGACTGGACTGCTGCTGAGTGGTCCAAAGTTATGTTCTCTGATGAAAGTAGATTTTGCATTTCCTTTGGAAATCAGGGTCCCAGAGTCTGGAGGAAGAGAGGAGAGGCACACAATCCACGTTGCTTGAGGTCCAGTGTAAAGTTTCCACAGTCAGTGTTGGTTTGGGGTGCCATGTCATCTGCTGGTGTTGGTCCACTGTGTTTTCTGAGGTCCAAGGTCAATGCAGCCGTATACCAGGAAGTTTTAGAGCACTTCATGCTTCCTGCTGCTGACCAACTTTATGGAGATGCAGATTTCATTTTCCAACAGGACTTGGCACCTGCACACAGTGCCAAAGCTACCAGTACCTGGTTTAAGGACCATGGTATCCCTGTTCTTAATTGGCCAGCAAACTCGCTTGACCTTAACCCCATAGAAAATCTATGGGGTATTGTGAAGAGAAAGATGCGATATGCCAGACCCAACAATGCAGAAGAGCTGAAGGCCACTATCAGAGCAACCTGGGCTCTTATAACACCTGAGCAGTGCCACAGACTGATCGACTCCATGCCACGCCGCATTGCTGCAGTAATTCAGGCAAAAGGAGCCCCAACTAAGTATTGAGTGCTGTACATGCTCATACTTTTCATGTTCATACTTTTCAGTTGGCCAAGATTTCTAAAAATCCTTTCTTTGTATTGGTCTTAAGTAATATTCTAATTTTCTGAGATAGTAAATTTGGGATTTTCCTTAGTTGTCAGTTATAATCATCAAAATTAAAAGAAATAAACATTTGAAATATATCAGTCTGTGTGTAATGAATGTATATAATATACAAGTTTCACTTTTTGAATGGAATTAGTGAAATAAATCAACTTTTTGATGATATTCTAATTATATGACCAGCACCTGTATTTTAAATAATTCATTAACCTGATTCAGGTTTTACTTCCTCCAGACAAGACAGTATTCCACTAGTTTGCTGTTTCTGATTCTGTATTTCGTGTAAATACACTGTTGCTGAAATAAAAAGTAAATGAATAGTAAAAAAAAATAAATAAATAAATAAATGAAAAGTTAAAGAGACGGAGAGAGATGCGCTGAGAGTCCGGCAGGAGGCGCCAGATCTGCACTCAAACTCTCACTGATGACGAAAACACTGTCAGAGTGAATCTATCTGACACGAACATGTCTGAAAACATTAAATATTACTCATTAATACTTCACACGTGTTTTGTGTGAGTGGCACTAAGGCTGATTTAGTTTGATCAACTTTTTGTTTTGTTCTTAAATTCCCTTATGAAAAATTACCATGGTTTTATTATAGTAAAAATGTAGTAGCATGTTATTTTTACAGATTGATAACCATTTGTATAACCAGTTTTTCTACAAATACCGTGGTTAAACTATGGTTAGTGCAGCAAAACCATGATTAATTTGTGCTTACTATGGTTTAATGTCTTTGAGACATCAAATTAATGTTCATATGATAATAATAATACACATCTGTATGATATGAGTAACAGAAGTAATGCATTCAGTGTTGATCTGGACGGAAGGTTTTAGCTTGGACTTTAGCTCGTCGCACGTGAATCTGGATCAATACATTACAATAAATACATGATCAGCTTCATTTACTGGTGATGACACTCTGTCTGGAATGTCTGAGTCCACAATTTAAAAATGGAGATTTGTTTCTAGAGGCAGAATTCAGAAGACAGAAACACAGATCAAGTCTATAAGATGTCGTCACACGTCTGGAAACAGACAGATGCAGGAATGAAAGTGTTCAGAAGCTCAGAATGACCTGAAACTCCCTTCATCATGTCAAAGATCACAGTGACGTTCAGCTCTGAGTTTGAGTCCATGTGAAAATGAGCTGTGATGATGATAATGATGATGATGATCATCCTCTGGACACGGAGCCGTTGAACTGCAGTGAATGAGGATCATCAGATCTGACTCCAGCTTCAGGATCCCTGAGAGAAACACATTCATTTCTGAACAGCAGTGAATGTTAAAGTGATGCAGTAAAACTCAATTCTTTCTCTCGGTTTGATTCACTCACCTGTTTTCATTGACACACGAGATTGAAAATATTATTTTCATCAACGAATTTCCTATTTTACCTATTTATTGTGCTATATTTATGTTTATTGAATGGTGTAATATCGCTCTGTACATCAATGAGCTGATGTGTTTAGTCTTTTGTAACAAAGTTTCTTTTAATTCTGCACACATTCACAGACTTTTTTCACCATGCAAATGCAGGAAACAAGAAATGTCTTGTTATTGCCATTATCATAGCTGACTCATTTAGTAAAACAACATAAGCAGCAGCAGCAGCAACAACATCCTTAACAACACGCTCTACTTTTCATCTAGCCACAAATTCACAAAAACACTGTGCAATCCACTGTCCAGTTTCAGCTCATGCAACAGTGATTCAGATGAACATCCAATTTACAAATTTAGATGAACTGAACATAATGAAATTGCGTGCAAATGTTTCTAACAAAAATAAAATCATGATAATTTCAGACTCCTTTGACTCATTTATATAAACCCTCGTGACTCACCTGAGTTTCCTTTTCCGCAGCATGAAACAGATCAAGACCATCATGAGAAGAACCATCATGACAAGAGCCAAAGTCCACAACAACTGATCTATACAATAAAACACAATACAATCATCTGATGCAATTAATTATTTTAAATGTGCTTTATAAATGAAACTTTGATGAAATTAATGAACAATCAATTTTGGACTCGGAGTGTTTTGTGTCAATGATCAGCTGAACTCACGAGTTTTGTGGATCCGCTGCTGGAGTCTGTGCAGTTACAGGCTGAAAACACATTCACAATCATCATGATTCAACTCAACCACACAAGTTTCAATTCAACACAAACACATTTCAGGTAGATTCTCACAATGACTGTGTTTCATCTACAGTATAAGACAAAGTTCAGATGAACTTCTGTCATCATTTACTCGTCATGTGACAGACACCCCTCGTGTCGTTCCTAAATTACTTTTATTGTATGGAAAACAGAAGAAAGAAAATCATATCTGGAATATAAGGGACGTTTTTTGGTGAACTGTCATAATTTATGAAACGACATGAGGGATATTTCAGTGTGAAGTGTCTCTTTAAGGATCATCTGTCCATCATAAACATCATGATGAGATCTGAAGTGTCTCTCACCTCTGAACATGGTGTTGAATCTGAGCTGAAATGAAAGAAAGCAGCACTATTTATAGTGTTCATGAATGTTTCATTGATTAATGCTGTGAGAGTTTGTTTATAATGATTCATACATTAAACACAAAAGTTCATAATCATATTTTTAGATTGTAGAAGGAGATCCTGTTCAATGTGAAAACAGATGAATGATGTGTTTAGAGAGTGAGCTGATTTACTCGTGAAGCATCACAGATGATCTCGTGATGAAGTTCATCCACACACTGAGACATGATGAGATGATCAGATGAGACAGATGTCGCAGGGTCTAATAGTCTGTGAGGATCTGATGGATCTGCTAACAGACGCCCATCCTGAACAAATGGATCAGAAGAGAATCATGTGTAAGTGTGAATAATGTTGTAGTTTGAGGACAGAAACACACACTCACCTTTAAGTTCCAGCTCTGTTCACAGTCTCCATTGAGTGTTTGATTCAGTAAATCAGAGGGAAGTTTGAACTCGAACCCATCTGCGGTCTGAATCTCGGCACAGGTCACATTGATGTCAGGCATATTTCAGCTCAAATGAGGGAGCTGTTTTAAATCACAGGACAAATGTTGGAATTATATTATTACTGCATGATGTGCGTTTTCTAAGAATAACCTTTTTGAGGAAAAGGTGCATTGATGTGCATTAAAATGTTAAAGTTAAGAGCGTCTTCTATAATTAATTTCTTTTCTATTCAATTATTCTTAAAAAAATTCAGTCTCTTCCTTGCACAAATCTATCGCATTACAGAAGACAAACATTGGAACTATTGCATTACTTTATAGGCCTACATCTTTTTCTATTGGCCGATTAAATACTATAATTTCGTTCAAAGCACTTTTTTTATATAATATTTTATATTATATTTTTCGTACAGAGTAATATATTGAAATAAACAACAAATAAATAAATAACCAACACGCATATTTACCTACACAATAGGCCTATATACTAAAACCAACCCGATCTTATGGAAAAAAATATAACTATTTCATCGCTGGGGTTAAACAGTTCGTAAGAAAACGTAGAGATCGTACGCATTCATACGAATGAGCCGGCAAAATGAATTGCTGTGAGATTGTGTTGACTAAGACACGAATTAATGTAAACTGCTGATTCATTAATTGAAATGGACATGAAAGAACTGATTAGTAGAAATTAATCTTCCCAAATCGCATTGCAAATCAGGTCTACCAAATAGCAACCGGATAGGTTAACCAGATATCCTTCCGATCTCACGGCAATTTGTACGTATTTTACGAGTTGCCAAATTCGTATGATTTCGTACGAATGACCTACCCCTAACCCCACCCCTAAACATACCCGTATGAATTCGTACGAGTGAGGTCGAACGAATTTGTACGAATTTAGCCACATACGTACGAATTGGTACTAATCGTCCCGGTCCGAACGGGATTCAAACCGGATTTGGATGCGGCGCGCTAACAATGACGCTGAAGGGGAGTGAGGTTTATACGCACTGCCTCCGTTACACTCAGATAAATGAGATCATTGTTTCTGCCTAAATTAATATATGATGATAGCTAACTGCATAATCGTATTATATTAGGCTACATTTCTGAAATATGGACATTACTTGGATACAGATAACAGATCAGTCTAAAATGTAATGCTGACATGCATTTTCTGTGAAGCTGCTTTGAAACAATATTTATTGTGATTTATTGTAAGCTGCTTTATAGCTTACAAATAAATGTGAAATTAATTGACTCGCGCGGGCAAATAGAAAATGTTTTAAGCTGTAACGAAAGTTTAGATTAAGGGCCATTCCACCGAATGGGTGACATTTGCTTGTTGTAACTCTTCAAAATTAAACTTTATTTTTTTTTAAATCTTTTTTTTAACACAATCTAATACTACACACCTATTTAACTATTCAAAATGTTTATTGGTCAATCTCAGGCAACTTTATTAATTTTTTACAAGGTTTCAAAGCAGAAGATGGATGCATGTTTTCCCAGTCCTGTTCCCAAAACTCATGTGTCATTTAAAAAGCATAAGAGCATGTCAATTAATTCCTTTGTATTCACCTCAAGAAAGTGTTTATTTTAAAGAAATGGTTGGTTATTTGTTCAAATAATTCATATTTGTGACAGAAAAAGCACTTTATATTAAGGCAAGGTGTATTTTAATAAAATACGCATTTTCATTTTAAAGAATGAATTATTTTTTTTTAAATAATTTAATTTATTTAACAATTGTGTAAATGATGGATCAAACAAAACTGATAAAAACAGTGGTTTAACTTGATTTTTTTTAGAAAAATAAATACATTTAGTAACAGGAATGAACACTTTGTAACAGGAATGATAACTGAGTAACAGGAATGAGTGTCCATATGTGTGTGAGAAAGAGAGATTTCTGTGTTGAAGGGATGTGCTGTGTGCTAGTAGCACATCACAGCGAAGGAGGTGGAAAGAGAAAGAAGGAGAGAGAGGAGAAGAGAGAGGGAGGGAAGGAAAGACAAAAAGGAGGGGTAGAGAGGGTTGCAGTTGTGTTTCACTCCTTCCCCAGCAGCATGCTATGGGTGGGTGTTTCTGGCAACTGCATTGTATGGTTTCTCTCCATCTTTTACAAAAGATAAGAAAGACAAAGACAAAAAGATTAAGTCACTTTGTGGTGGACCGGCTCCCTGCAAGTATGGCATTCACACTGTAAAACTAATCCTAAAAGTCTACAATTTAAGTCATTTCAACTGTAAAACTCATGATACATGTAAATAGTATTTGTATCAACTAATATTCACATTATTAAATCAACAAAACAGAGGATTCTACTCATTCCTGTTACTTTTACTCACTCCTGTTATTTTTCATATGAGTAACAGGACTGAAATTAACAGGATTGAGTTTTAAGCAAAAATGATCAAATACATGACATATGACATTGAGTACATTCTAATAGCATGAGGACACTAAGCAACTTCTAGTGACTTACCTAAAGTTAATATTTTTAAAATAAATATCAAATAAGAAATAATTTAGGTAACAGGACAGTACATTGAGATTGACCCTCTCATTCATAGAAAATAAAATGAGAGGACTTACTTTTGGTCTTCTCATGGCCTGCATAAGATCCAGATGATGCAACTTCCTGTTGAAAATGTGTCTTGTAGCATGTTTCAAGTGTTTTAGAGGGGAAATGTGTGAGGTAACAGGACTGAGTGAAAACCTGGGGACACGACTAAAATGTGTATTTTAACATATTATGGATTTCTTATGAAATTTATTTTTGTTTAGCATAGATGGTATATGGAGTAACACAACAATGCAAAAATAATACGATTTCTGAAAGATTTTAATGATATATTTCATGATAAAGTCTAGGTTTATATAAGCGGGGCCATGTAACAAATGCTATTTTTTTAGTATTCTCAGTAGTTTTTAATAATGTTTTAAATTATATATTTTAAATTTGCAGTTAGATTAATGTTCAGGACACTTTGCTTAATAATAAAATGTATTTTAGAGTTAATTTTCATTCATATTTATACATATAATGTTCTGAAATGGGACCCATTCAGTGGAATGGCTCTAAGACGTTTTTAAAATATTTCACTCTTTTTACAGATTTATTATTAGGCTATTAAAAGTCAAAGACAGAGGTTCAGGGCCCGCGGGAGGAAGATCGAGGTTTACGAACAAATTAAAAGCGGGCGGAATAGATTACTTCACATTTAAAATGTAAAATAAATGTGTGTGTCACACGTTTTCCTATGGCATTGATACCAAAAAGAATCGCTAAACTGCTGTTTTTAGGATGGTTTCCATAGCTAGGCTATATCAGAGACTGAAAGGTGTGGTTTTTACTGCATCAATGAGTTTTCTAGCTTTTCCTTCAGTCTGGCAGTTACTTTTATCATTCGTCTGCAATTTTTTCTCTTTTATCATATCGCTTTTAGTGCGAAAGATGGTGAAAATTAAACGTTTATGACAGGAGCACAAAGAGAAGACAGATATATGTCTGAATAAACAATAAACCGCTCTCACACGTTCATAACAGTCGCTCTGGCGCACACGAACATAATCTAATTTATCTAGCTCATTCACTTTATGAACCTGCTTATCATAAAAACGGTTGTATATGACTAACTATCGGCTATTTAAAAGCATTCCATACCTTAAGCGGATCCTTAATCAAAATAAGTGATGCAAGTAGAGATAGTTTCCTCCTTCTGGACTGAAGCACGAGAGCTCTCGCTCTGTTGTTTATATAGCCTAGCCTTCACATACCGGAAGACCGCACTGACCATATTTGGCGGAGCGCTCGTGTAGGAGCAGTTGTATTGTCTTGTTCTTCAACGAAAACGCGGGCGGCAGCCAATCTCTGTGAGGTTCAGGTAGTGACGTCTGTCTTGAGCATTTAAAAATAGTGCTGGAGTTTATGGTGGATTTAGTGTGTTTACACATTGGACATTTTGTATAGGCCTACATACACACACACACACACACACACACACACACACACATATATATATATATATATATATATATATATATATATATACACACAGGGCTTGACCTTAACTTTTCGCTCACTAGCCACTCAGCACTTTCACTGGCCACAATTTTGCTGATTGGGAAATTACATTTTATATGATTAAAGTTGACTTTATGCTGAAATTACTTGACTTTCAGTCATTTTACTTGATTTAGCTAGATTTAAAACATTTTCAATCTTTCAGATGCAGATTGACCACCTAAATCAAAAATACATGGCATATCAGCTGGTAGGTATGGGTGGGCAATATGACCATAATATGAGAAATTTTATAATTTTATTTTTTTATAAAGTTATTTTTGTCAGGCTATACAAAATGTATAAAAAATAGCAAATTACCAATACAATAGTAAACTAAGTAAACTTTTTTTTTTTTTTTTAGATACAGTAGGTTTATTTAACATGTATACATTTATTTAACTATTTGATTAACATTAATGACAGACAGGTATTTAATTGGGCTGCTGAATGCATGGACGTAATATACTGACACATATCCAGTTTTTACCCACCTGTTTACATACACTTAAGCCATAACCGACTGTATCCACATGAGATACTCCACACGATGAACATTTTTACATCTGTGTGTATATATATTTGACTATTTAGGCGCAAGGAGAACTGATCGTACAAGAGAGAGAGCGCACGCGAGAGAACACTTCTGCTGTGTGTCATTCAGCGCTTTTCCGCCTATCCCACCTTCACTAACTGCACGTTCATCGATAACGAATTGTGATTGAATTGTAATTTTGTGCTACAACAAGCTTGGCTACCTTTGATTAGGCTGTAGGCTGAAATTATTTCAACCCGCCAAAGTGTCTAGTGGGAGTGGCTGTCTTACCGCCACAGCTGAAACCTACCCGTATTTGGCGGGTGTTAATGTCAAGCCCTGCATATATAGCGCAGGTGAGACCTGAACATCTCACGTTGCTATCTTTGTTTAAACTAAACTCATTAAAACCATGACAAGTTAAACATTCATCTGTAACACGCGAAAGAGAGCTCGCGCGCTCTGTGAGAGCCGCGTCACAGCGCGCAAATACTCTCCCGCAAATTCTCTTCCAAGTCTTGCACCTAAACGGACAAATTCACACAAAAATTATGTCGACATGCCCATCTTAGCGAGTATCCTAACAAACATAGTAGGTTATGTCTTAGGAGAAAAACGAGACAGACAACGCATGTATATCAGTCTCAGTGTACTGGATCTTTGAATTATGTCTTAAAGGGACAGCAGTCTAATATTCCTATTTTCTGTGTTTAATGTTAATCAAAAGACAAAAGACGAAGAAATCCCTCTTGACTGAATAGCTTTTGTAACTTAATGTTTAATCTTTATTTAATTATTCAAATGAGTTTTTATGCAGTTATTTTATATTGATTACTTTGTTCAATTTCTGTATCTGAAAACTATTGTTAGATAGTTGAAAAACCTGTAAAGCATTGTTGATTTTTTTTTTTTTTTTTTTTTTTAATGGGTGCTTATAAATGTATGAATTATATTAAATCATATCATTTGGATATTTGGTGTCCTTTTTTGGAAAGACATCTAAATTTACCTTGAAAAATACAGTTTTGTGAAATTCACACTTCAATCTGATGGTTTACTTCGCTGGATATAGGCAATGATGGCAAAGGGTTTAAAAATAAAAACCCAAAGCGTAGCGTTACAAGCGGCACTGAACGGAGTTTTGCTCAGATGATTTATCTCAACTCAACAAAAATAGACGACTCTATCGGTTCCCAAACGGCTTTCACTTAAATTCAAGTGTTTTCGATGTAGGCCTACTAATACTAAACCGTATAATTCCCAGAATACCATAATTTCACATTATTTTTTGATCGGCCTCTAAAATCCTTAAATAATATAAAAACATCAAACATTATCACCCTGCTCGATGTAGTTACATAACTCTACGTGTAAACTGCACCTCAGTCAGTGCATGGATTGCGCGCGTGCCCTATCGGCATGGAGAAAAGATCATCCTATCATTCTGTCTTATGTTAAATGTAAAATATAACTATAAATAAAATTAAAATAAATAAATACATCGTTCCTTAGGCGAGAGCCGGCTCATACAGCCGACTTGTTCGCGAAAGACACATCAATAGCAGTGACATGAGTCTTGATATTTGCGGTCTAAGGCGTTACTCATTACAAAACACTTTTGCCCACAAAACACCTATAGGTGATTCTATGATTGCAGATAGGCTATATTTTGTCCATTGTGGAGCTTTTTCAAATTGTTATTTTTTTTAATTATTTTAGCAATTTGTTACTCATTGTCATGGATCACAAGAGTTACAGGACATAACAATATAATATTTTCTGTAAAAAGTGCCTTATGTAGCTGAAAATCATGTTGTCTGAATTAGTCAGTGTATTTCTTCCATGCATCATGTTGTGTAATCTAAATATTTTATTTTACTATTCTTTTGGTAATATTTAATTTATTTTTCTGATAAAATTGATTCTGTGGTGAAGTAAATACTACAGAAAAAAACAAATGTAGCCTAATTTCTACATGAAATAGTTAAGGCAATAATAATAATAAAAAGTAAATTATATGTTAGTACTCAATTCAAGCTTATCAACATTATAAAATTAATTAAAACTTACTCAGATTTTCTGATACTGGTGTTCCCATCATGCACTGGGTCTTGAATAATTAATGAGGTTGATTTTTCGCTGTAATTACACTGTTTTATCATTGCTTTTGTTGTTAGGTTTAGTAACTTGCCATTTTGTGACATTTGGAGTTCATTTTCTACTCAAAACGATACATTCATACTCAAAAACGACCCATCGAATGTTACTGTCATTGTGTACCAAGTATTGAGGTCTCTGTGTTCAGGTGCCATGTTACTTCTAATATGTAGACAATGTCTACACATTATTTATTGTATCATTTACTTAGATGTTTCTAAAACATACACTTTAAAGCATGGTTTAATTCAGTGTTATATTGTTTGAGTAAAAAGTAGTGCAAAGGAAACTTCAACTACACACACACACACACACACACACACACACACACACAGACAGGATTAGAGAAATACTAAAATTAAGTTTACTTTGTGCAATTTTTTTTCAACAGAGAAAAAATAAGTAGTTTGTACAAAGACTAATCTCGTTTGATCTACTTAATAAAATTATGCAAAAACAAAATCATCACTTTTTTAAGTAAATCAAGCAGAATTTTTATCAGTGTAAAAGCCTAAATAGTATTATACAGTATAATTCTACAACATTAAACTGTTTAAAAATAACTTATCCTACACAAAGATAAAGATGGTGCTTTCCCTCTCTGATAAGATCTGAAGCACTGAAAGGTATGTGTGCTCTCTCTGAGAAAATATCCTATTTTAATCTAAAAAAAAGTTCTTCCGTGTTATTTTGTAAAAGGTCAAAATTGTTACCACAATATCAAAAGGGAAACAGAATTTATCACTGATCACACAGTGGATTGTTTAAAAGTCCTTTAATCATGATTTCAGCTTTTAGCATTTATGCTAACAAGTGCAGTTTCTGGCTTTAAAGGATTAGTTCACTTTCAAATGAATATAAGCCCAAGCTTTACTCACCCTCAAGCCATGACTTTCTTCTTTCAGATGAACATAATCGAAGAAATATTAATAAATATCCAGACACATCCGAGCTTTATAATGGCAGTGAACGGGACTTATACGAGTATGAGCTGAAGAGCCATCCACATCCATCCATCATAAACATACTCCACACGGCTCCAGGGGGTTAATAAAGGCATTTGTGTAAAAAAAAATACCCATATTTAACAAGTTATGAAGTAAAATATCTAGCTTCCGCCATAACGCCTTCCCGTATTCATATTATGGAAAAGCGGAACTCGCGCTGAGTTACTTTTGTAAGTTGAATAGGGAAGGTGTAGGACATACAGCGCAAGCTTTTTGAAGAATACGGAAAAAAAGACAAATTTCATACTTGAATCAATGAGTGTTATATACCAGTAACAATCATAGCCTAATCTTGCTTATTTAATTAAAGATCTTAAAGATTTCTGAAGAAATTTTTCATATAGGCCTAGCCTATTTAAACTTGTCAAAATCCTAAAAGCTTGTTGTTTTTCAGGTTTAAATTAGACATTAAATGACGTGTGGTTTGCATTGAGGAAATCCCGCAGTAAATTATTTTGCTCTCAAAGCTGTAAGAGCAACAAATGCAGCAGAGTAGGGGTGCTGTAAAAAAAAAAAAAAAAAAAAGATTATTATATGAATTTCTGCATCTTGAGAGGTTAGGTGACATTGCTGTCAATGAAGGCCTCACTAAGCCATTGGATTTCATCAAAAATATCATTTGAGTTCTGGAGATGAACAAAGGCCTTACCAAATGCATACATTTAAAATGTATAATTAACCACAACCTGGAAAACTAGGGGTTTACCAGCAGCGGGTTTCCTGTAGTCCGTGTACTTGAGATTCTAAGAAATCCAGGGCATTTCACTGTGTTATTTTCACACTCACGTCAACACGTGTAAGCGGTCACAAACACAACTGCTTATAAATCTCTCGTGAAACAGGTCATTAAACACATAATTCTGCACCTAATAAACATCATGAAATACTTGACCAAACTTCAGTTACTTTATTCTTTCTGTAAGCAGAATGAAACAACCACTTCTTTCTAATTTAATTTTAAGTAGTCATAGTCCGTCTAAAACACTGGTTTGAGTGGCCACAATTGATTTGTTTTTTTATTTCTGCTGATCTCTCCATGGGTGATGAAAAGTTTGTGATGCTCAGTACTCAGAGTCAGAAAATATACAGTTTGTTTATTAATTTATTTTAAAAGCATATCCTTCAAACAGGGATAGTTTACATGAGTTTAGTGTATTCCAATATTTGGAGTGTTTCAATTGTGCATTTGATTCTAACATTTAAGCACATGGAGTATATATAAAATCATGTTTATAAGCTGAAATTTTGAGAAAACAGGTTGCTGGAGATTCAATAAGTTTCAGTAGTATTATTAATTATTTTACTCACTGAATTACACGCATATTTTTTCCAAGGTCCCAACTTCATCGCCATCGATCATCTATAAAGGGGCCTTACCCTTCCTCACCACAACATTTCTGCTGATGATGGTGTTTCCAGCACTTTTCCCGCTGTAATTTTTCCCATCCTGATCTGGGGCCTGATATATATACGTTGGGCATAGAAATGTGCTTACGCAATTTACATATCGGAATTTATAAAAATAAATAAACAAACTAGGCGCAAATATGTGCGCACCATGCGGACACTCTACACACTTTTACTGGAGTGAGCGAAGGAATTAACAGAATAATTTAAACTCTCTTTTACATTTGATATACACATTTAAATTAAATATGCCACTCTCATTAGTGGAGAAAAGCACTGAAATTACATAAAGCCATCATACAGAAGTTAAACAAAAATGATATGAATTTAAATGTAGTCGATGCACTGCTTTTGAACACTTTTCCTGTGGCATGCAGTGTTTTAATTACATCGAGGAGTTAGGCGCATGATTCCTCTTTTTAAAAACTACACAAATATTTCTGTTCTGGCATACACATGGTTTTAAAAAGCTGAAAACTTTTGTGCATAAGCATAATTTTGTTCATACGCACACATTTACGATGAAATCTACAAAAGCTTTATACATGAGGCCCCAGGGCCCTCATTTTATCAGCGGTGCATACGGACAGATTTGTGCGTAATGAGTGCGTAAGAACAGTTTCACGCAAAGTGTGGGATTCACCAACTTGTACTTATACGTAGACATTATATTTAAGTGTTTACTTTGGCACATCTTTCATTCTGAAGAAAATAATAAATGTAGGCTACTTCTCTCAAGTTTAATTAATAGCTCTATTCCAGAATAATAATTGCCACATGATCCTGCACTGGGGGAAAAAATGAACTTTTATTGAAGCCTAAAATAGGACTATTATTTATTAGCTATCACTGAATCAACATAAATGCATTAAATGTATAGGTTACTATCCCAATCAGGTAGAAATATCAATTGTGTAGCAATGTAATAGCAGACTATAGCGTGTACCTGGTTAAAAAAAATAGCCTAGATAAACCTGTCGATTTAAAGAGACTGCTATTTAATCTAAACATTAACATGATTGCAATTTCTGCGGAACTTGCCATGTCAAAACGTATCTCTTATATTGACGAGCAACATCATATCGTATGAAGTTTCAGTGTTTCATTTAGATTCTGAAAATCTATTCTTATGACTCAGCCCACCAAACAGATGCATTCGACATAAACAGCAAACAACTTGAAGGTTTATCTGTGCGCTGATCAGTTTTATCCCGTCTGCAAAGTGCCGCGCATTTCAGCCGCGCGCCTCTCGCGCAGTGATTACAAAGCGCGTGATGGCTAGAGAGAACGACGGTTACATTGTAAGTGAAAAACTTATTTTAATTGCTTTTGTCTAACTTTTTTTACTTAGCCTACGCGTTTCTTTTAATAAACAAGCAAAAGAGAGGTGGTTTACTGTGTTGTCCAGAAGGCTGGTGAGATGCGCAATTAGAATGTCATTAACTTTTTCACATTATAATTTTACTTTTAAAACAATTTATTTCTTTAGTTATTTTTTCACTCATTTGTTCATTATTTGATTTATTAAAGCAATCTACATATAATTATGACTGACAGATGATAAATAATAAAACGTAAAAGTAACTTGACAGATCTCAAAATATGTCAGTGCCATTTTTTTTCTCAGGATGCACACCAGTAATTTTCAGTGAACGTTTATAAAAGCTACTTAAATGTCCTAATTGAACTAAGGCTTAATACTGGCTTAGGCTAAGCCCTGTCTCTGTAACATGATTATATAATACTTTGTTGTGTTATGCCTATGGTTAATTCAGTTTTTCTTGTGATGAACTATCTATATTAGCTGTTTAATTAAATCAATTAATTAAAATAATACAAAAATTAAAAACGATAAAATTATCCTATGATAGGAACCCCTAAAAGGTTCTATATATAACCTTTTTCCTGGCTACAAATAACCCTAAAGTGTTCTTTTGATTCAACCCTTACAAAGGGTTCCATACGGAACCTTTTAGGGGTTCCAAATATGAAGCGCCTGATAGAACCCTTTACAGCCTCTCAAATGTTTGTATCCCACAGTCGCCAGTTTTAGGGTTAATAGGAAAGAGCTGGTTCTCCATTACTGCATCCTTGAATGGATGAGACATGCAGATATAGTTCAAATATTTGTCAACCTTTGTTAAATTTTATATAATTAATTCTTCAACAATTCTTACTTAGAGTAAGATCTTTTTACAAAATTTTGTAACTGAAAAAGTAAACATTGAATGTTTCACATTCTATTAGTTGTCAAAATAAATTAATCGCCACAGTTCTAAATTGTACAAGCCCCAGAAAAAAAATGTCCATAACATAATTCGTTTCCTCGCTTTAAATAATTTGTGGGCATGATATAATATTTTGTTCTCAGGGTGGTAAATTTCATCTCAAAATGTCCCCGATAAAAATCACGCTCTGGGGGTAAAACGTTTTTTTGTTGTTGTTGTTGTTGTTTTGTTTTTTGGTTTTTTTTGGCAGGGTTCCCTTGGTAAAATGTGCATTCAATGGCTTAAATATCATGTTATTTGGGCTCGCTTCAACCCGCGGACATGAAAAACAACCCGCGGCAACAGTGTAAAAAGTAGCCCAACCGCAGACATGGTGGCAATACTGATTGAGTGAATTAATGAACCACTCACTCACTATATTACTCACACACATTTTACTCAGTTTGAAAATGAAAATATTAATGAAAATGAAATATTACATAAATTAATGTTGAATGATGACTAATCAGATAAATGTAACTTTATTTGTATTTTTAAGTGAAATTTTTTTCAGTACAAACATTGAAACGTCAAATTCATATTTCAAGATTAAATAGGCCTATCTAAGAATTAAAAAATAAAATAAAATAAATTACAGACTTTCTATTGATGGTTTCCAAAAAGGGACATTTTACTATTAGGAAAACATTAGATTTTAAAAATCTATGTCTTGTTTTACTACTCCAGTGGGTGGTACAAGAATTGCTTCCTTGCCTGAATAAAAAGGATAATATTAATAAAGATTTTGTGCCTGAGGTGGGAAAACATGTTTTTTGGAGGATTAACATATCTTTCAAGTTGTAGGTTTGTTTTAAAAAAGTTTGTTCTTAATGAAAATTTTGAAAAATGCAAAGTGGAAATGGCACCCGTTTCGCAGAATGACTCATTTATCTGTAACATGGATGATGTAATAAAATGATGCACAGAAATGCAACTGTGTTAGCGAGTCTGATTCATACATTTATTGTTCTTGCTAATTATGAAACAAGTTAGCAGCACAGCAGTTTATATTTAAACATTAAAAGAGCATACTTTAGAGATTTTTGCAGTATGATTTCTAGGTCCTTTGCCTGATCGATTTAACACTTTCCAACAGCAAAATAGCAAACAGCTAACTGCAAACAGCTTTTAGCGAGCAAACTGCAATAGGTTTATGACACCAAAACAACTTACAATCTTAAATGTGTGTCCCTGCTCAGCTGTCACTCCTTTTCATGTGTTACATGATACATTTCCCACCATTCCACTATGTTTCCTTCAATCTTCTGCATAGTTCTTGGACCTTATACTGAAACAGTTAAACTTTCCACGTTCTTCAGTGCCGTGTAGTTTATCCAGATCTCAGTTCATGTTTCTGTTCACAGAATCATGATGTAAATCAATAAACACTTCATATAATCCAGGATCTCTTGCTCGTTTGAGACCTACAGAAGATCGAGTGACCAGCTGCTCTTTCATCATCTCCAGCTTCTCTTTATTCAGATCTGAATCAGTAGATCTAAAGAAATAATCAAGGCACCTACTTCCCACTCGTGAAGGCGCTTGTTATTCAAACAGATAATTTCGGGTGTGGACGCAGGCGAGAGCCAATGAGCGGTCCTGTTGCGTCTTCAAGGGGCAAATTTTAAATTTTTTACAGAGTGCGAGATTTGACTAACCAGAAAAACAAGCAACTGAACTTCCTGAAGTTGATTCATAAACCACTAAGCAAGGCAGAGTTTAAAGAGAAGATCACAGTACTGATTAATACACATCGGCAAGAATTATGGGGAAAAGAAACAAAGAGAGGACAATTTTAAAGTATCCAAAAACACTGAGCACTATAGGAAACACAACACCAGGAAAAAAGACGCTGACAGCTCTTCTTCTTCTTTGGGTTTTAAAGGCAGCTTGCATCCTTGACGCTGCATTACTGCCATCTTCTGGTTCTGGTTATTTCCCATATACTTTAGTCATCATATTCTTGTCAATAGTCCCGTTTTAATGAGAAAGCAAAATAAATATTTCATTCCTTGTTCACTACTGCAGTCCATTATATTCTTTACTCCACGTCCTGTTAGTCCTATTTTTTCATTGTCTTTTATCATATCTATCCTCTGAACAATTAATAAGCACATGTTCTACAGTCTCAGGTATTTGGCACTGCTCACAAAACCCAGTTGGATGTTTCCCCATAATATGAAGAGTACTATTTAATTTATTATGCCCTATTCTTAAAGGGTTAGTTCACCCAAAAATGAAAATTCTCTTATTTATTACTCACCCTCATGCCGTTTTACACCCGTAAGACCTTCGTTAATCTTAAATGCAAATTGAGATATTTTTGTTTAAATCCGATGGCTCCATGAGGCCTCCATAGCCAGCAATGACATTTCCTCTCTCAAGATCCATTGTGAGTACAGTGGTTCAATATTAATATTATAAAAGCGACAAGAATATTTTTGGTGCGCCAAAAAAAACAAAATAATGACTTATATAGTGATGGCGATTTCAAAACACTGCTTCATGAAGCTTGGGCGTTATGAATCAGCGTGTCGAATCAGCGGTTCAGAGCGCCAAAGTCACGTGATTTCAACAGTTTGGCTGTCTGACAAGCGATCCGAATCATGATTCAACACAAAAGATTCATAACGCTCTGAAGCTTCATGAAGCAGTGTTTTGAAATCGTTATTTTGTTTTTTTGGCGCACCAAAAATATTCTCTCGTAACTTTATAATATTAATATTGAACCACTGTACTCATGAACTGATTTAAATATGTTTTTAGTACATTAATGGATCTTGAGAGAGGAAATGTCATTGCTAACTATGCAGGCCTCACGGAACCATCGGATTTCAACAAAAATATCTCAATTTGTGTTCTGAAAGATTAACGAAGGTCTTACAGTGATGAAACGGCATGAGAATGAGTAATAAATAACATTATTTTCATTTTCTTTAATCTGGTCATAATTCTCTCCTGTTCCCTCCCTTATTTTCCACAGTGCCAACTCTTTTTTTAACCGAGTATAAATGTCTTCCTTTTAGTTCTTGGTCCCACCTTTGTTGCCATTCTTTAATAATTTCCCCCCACACTTTACTCTTTCCTTCTTATCTTGAAATGCTGATGACTGCTTCTATACTCTCTTTTGCAGTGCTTTCTTGTCTACCTTTTCATTTCCTATAATATGTGCTGGGACCCACATAAATATAACCTCATCACCTTTATTCTTTATTCTTGAATAGATAGACAAAAAAGCTCCTGATGATTCTTAACCATACCAGACTTGATACTCTGAAGTACAGAGACAGAGTCGCTGCAAATTAAAGTTCTGTTTAGAATATTCAATGCATTCTAATGCCATCAACATGGCAAACGGCTCAACAGCATAACAGCATATACACTTCAGTGATTTGAAGTTCTCCTGCTCATCTCACTCTTCTGGCTGCAAAGAAACTACAATTGAAGCACCTGTAACTCCTGTTACTGGGTCTTTTGATCCATCTGTAAAAATTTGCTGAAAATTAATGTATTTTCTCTGGAAAGAAAATTAAAGATATTAAACTGAAATTATATAGGAATAATCTGGAAAGAGTTGAGAGTTTTCGTTTCTTGGGGTGTGGTTTGATTCACGAATAACATAGAGATCACATATAAAACAAGTAGAGGATAAATGTAAAAAGTATTAAACATTATGAGGTGTCTTACAGGAGTGGTGTGGGAGCAGATTTTAATTCATTAATATATATATATATACATATATATTTCCTAATAAGATCTAGGTTGGATTATGGGAGTCAGCATTTGGATCAGCAGCAAAATCAGTATTAGCGAGGCTGGACAAACTTCAGGCACAGGCATTGAGATTATGTCTTGGGGCCATGAGAATGTCACCAGTGTGCTCAATGCAGGTAGAGGCAGGTGAAATGCTTTTGAGCTGCTTGTAAATTACTGGATTAGTCTGAGGGGACAGATAGATAGTCACCCAACCAAAGAGTGTTACAAGACAAATGGGGAAAAAATGTAGTTTTGGTTGGACAGGAGATGATGCTGCACGTGACTTGGGAGTATATGGAAAGGAGTTTTGTAAAACTGTGGTATGGCCCATATGTGGATGTTTGACACTCCAATAGTGGATTTGGAGGTATTACAGACCAAAATAGTAAACAATCAAGTTGATTTGGTGAGTGAATTTTATAGACATGTGAACCAAAAACTTTTGATTTTTCAGCAGAAAACTTAAAACCCCATTCCACATTTCAACCTGATGTACTCCTTCCTGAATTTTCTTAACTACATATTCCACATTTTTACCACGTTTCCAAAGCGGTCCATCATCTGCAAACAATGATCTATGTATGCCATTAGGTACATTACTAAATATATCATTTATCATTTATCATCACAGAAAAAAAGTGTAGGACTTATAGCACTCCCTTGTGGTGTTCCATTTTCTACCTTATGCTTATTTGAAATATCTGTTCCTATTTTAACTTGAATCCATCTTCCTTTTAGGAAATCTGACACTGACAGCTCGTCTCAGAATAGCCCGGTTAAATCCTCCCCCTCAATGTCATTGGCTGTATTTTGTAAAAAATAATATATATATATATAATTTTTTTTTTCAAACATATGTGCACTTGTCACTGGATTGTAGTGTCTCAATAATACTTACAAGTTTTCACATTTACTTAATTTTGTATTTGCTTTGAGTAGTTGTTGATTAAATGTTACCTTCTTATTAATACATTGCTATCTTTATATAGTTTATCAGCAACTTTCATTATCTGCTGATTGTATTTGCATCAGGAAAATTTATAATGTTTTATAATTTTAGTTTTAATATCTGAAAGCCATTAAGTGGCTATTATGTTTGTTTTTTTATTTCTTTTTTGTTAGATTATGGCTCCTAAGGCGTGCCTCATCCCAGTCCTCTTAATTGGCAATTGAATGAACAATCTCAGCGCTGAGGAGAATATAAAAGTCTCATTTTTATTTAGCAGGAGAAGAGACTATATAGAAAGAGTACAAGGGGTGTAGTATAGATTTAACCAATGAGAGAGAGAGAATACATCATATAGCTCATGGTATAGGAATGTGATACATATAGAAAAACAAGTCTAAATATGGTCATCTCGGTCAGGTACCCAGGCTTTCCTAAGGATCCCAAAGACCTTCTCCTATACTTGCAATACAAAAGCAGGGACCATTCCCTGTCTCCCATTCAATCCTAGCAGAGCCTTGTTCCTTATATGGAAATGGTTCCGGTACATAAAAGAAAACCAGATGTTATAGTATAGAATACAGCTTCAACAGAGGACAAAAGACCCTCTGTCCACTTTCCTTCAATGCTGACCAACATAAAATCTGTCATTTTTAAATTTCTCAACATTTGCTTTTAATTGCCTAATAAACTATATTTTACTCCAAACATGACTCAGATTTAATTAGACGACTGTTTGTCTACATTAATAACTCACATTATTTTTGTTTGATGTGTTGTTTTATAGATGTTTTGTCGGCCCGTGGAGATGACGTCATCATTTGCGCGCGCGCGGTCAGTCAGTCAGCGTCGAGTCTTCTGAGGAGAGGTGAGCAGTTCACAGTATTTCACTTATTGAAATACTGTAAAATACACTTTATACAGTTTGTTTATGCAACAGTATGAGAGGTCGTTTCTTTCTTGTTTTCATGTTGTGTGCTTGCTAGTGATGGCGAAATGAAGCTTTGTGAAGCACCGAGGCTTTTCCTCAAATGTATCGTAAAAAGTTCATTACTCGAAAGCTTTTCAACACGGTGCACACTAACGACATCTTGTGGTCAAAAGGTGGAAAAAAACTGCATTTGCGTCCCAAACGACCCAGCTATTTTTGGACTGTTTCATGTAATAAATCAGTCTGTGCTATGAAAAGCGTAGAAAACAATGTAAATTATTATTATACATTAAAAAAAAGGTCTTTCACGTGTCATTTTACTTACACAATTCGAATAAATGAGTCTGTGAATATTTTTTTTTGGCGGGGGTAGGCAAGCTTGGGCGTATATTATCAAAATAAATGAAGATTGTCATAGAATGAAGTATGAACTGGGAATAAATACAAACTGAACGTGCACAAAACTGCACGTTAATATTTAGTCGTATTATGACATATTCTTTTCCTAAAAGCAAATGACACCACATCTGCGCAAGGGTTCACGTTATGTGAATCAGAATACGAAGCAATCACGTGGTTGCGTGCGAAAACGAAGCTTTGGACGTCACCGATCACGTGGTTATGGCAAAACGAATCAATCCGATACAGTGCTTCACTGTGAGATGTTTCGTTTTTTTTTATAAAAGCTTCGAAGCCTCGGTGCCAAACGTCACATCACTAGTGTTTGCTGACTTTAATAAACACAACGAGCTTGTGAGGAAATCATATTAAGTTCATTAAGGCGATTTTGTGTTTTTATGTGTTCGTGTGAATAATTGTTTCGATGTTTGGAGTGATTACTGAATGTCTCGTGTTCTGTGATGGGAATGGATACGAACCAATTTCTGTATTAATGCTGCGATTTTACGTTATTTCTTTTACAGATCAAATTTGTTATAGTGAAGTTACATTACATGAATAAAATTAGAAACAGATACTGCTAATAACTTAATACTGACGAGCCATGTGGGACATTTAAAAGCTACATGTAAATATGAACAAAATCATAGACACTGGAAACATTTTCCCTTTTTGTGGTAAGTTTCTGTTTAAATAATTTTTTTTCTCTGTCAGTTTCTGCACATGTAAAACTACATCATGTTAATCATTTCATTACTTTATTTTTCTGATTGTAGTTATTAGAGAACCAAACCATATTAGATATGATGTGCTCTGTGTAGTTAGATGTTAATGAAGACGGGTGTCATCAAATTTCTGTTTATGCTTTAATTTTTTCATTTGTTTACATTATATTTTTTCTTTTCTATATTTCTAGACAGATGTCTTCTTATATGGTAATATAAGGGAGCAGAACGGAAAAAAATATAGAATTGTTAAAAATAGAATGACAGGCAAAACAGAAATACATATGTGGAAATTCACACATTCTGTGAGAGTGCAGTGTTACTGAATGAGCATTTTAAATTGAAGTGCACTTTGCGTCGATGCTGTTACTTTTAATATAGTGATATAATGATTTACAGAGGCAACACCTTATATTTGTGAGGCTATGGTATCTTCATTGATAGAATTTAGAGGACATCTGCTTCACTTACATAAATGCTTAAATGTGTAAATTAGTAAAAAAATAAATAAATAATAAAGCGGTAATTGAGCATTGATTTTGGCTAATCTTCTTCCACACAGAAGTTCATGTTCAGTGAAGCTCCTCCCACAACAATCCTGCCTTCAGTGATTTCTCCAATAAATGTTGGAATATTCCCATCAGGCAGAGCATCAGGAAGAGCTGAGTTTATTAAAGAGGACACTGAGAACATGAGTGATCCAGAACCCTGCAGAATGAAACATACTGAAGATACTGAAGAACAAAGAGGTTGGTGTTTATTCTTCATTAATAAAGCTTAAAGCAGTTTTAGATTTAGATTTGTTTTTCGTTGGAGCTGTGAAATAATATAGCTGAAGCATCAAATAATAAGGAACACTTTCTATGAACTGGGTACATTTTCAACAAAAATGTATGTTAGAAAAATTGTGTGGTTGATCAAATATTTTAGGATTTGTGCCTATAATGTATAAAAATAAAAATAATAATTTGAAGATCAGTGTACCTCATTCATGTACAATTAATAAAAATGCATCAAAATGATCAACATTATATATTGCAATTGTCCATTTTCCACTGTTACATCAGGGTTTACTTTTATGTCCTTCACATTTCTGTTTTTTACAAGTTACTGAAGGTTTTTACTTTTATTTCAGAGTTGACTGGAGAATAAAGAACATAAAATTTTAAAGAAAAAAGAGCCAATACATCTTTCACATGCACTCAGTGTGGGAAGAGTTTCACATACAAATGTTTTCTTGATGTTCACATGAGAGTTCATACTGGAGAGAAGCCGTTCACATGTGATCAATGTGGGAAGAATTTCACACAAAAAGGACCCCTTACGATGCATATGAGAGTTCATACCGGAGAGAAACCGTTCACTTGTGATCAGTGTGGAAAGAGTTTTGCACAATCAGCACACCTTAAGGAACACATGAACATCCACACTGGAGGGAAGCCTTACACATGTGATCAGTGCGGAAAAACATTTTTGTGGTCTTCAGTCCTGAAGATGCACCTGAAATTGCATACAAAAGAAAAGCCATATTCATGTTATTTATGTGGAAAGAGTTTTCACGTCTAGAATATTTAAAAATACATCAGAAAATTCATACTGGTGTGAGAGACTACATGTGCTTTGAGTGTGAGAAGACTTTTACTACAGGGAGTGATTTAAAAGTGCACGAGAGGATCCACACGGAGAGAAACCTTACAAGTGTTCACACTGTGACAAGAGATTCAGTCAGTCATCAAATCTGAAATCTCATGAGAGGATCCACACTGGAGAAAAACCTTCCAAGTGTTCACACTGTGACAAGAGATTCAGTCAGTCATCAAATCTGAAATCTCATGAGAGGATCCACACTGAAGAAAAATCACATCAGAGCACTGCACGTGGGAAGCATTTCAAACATTCATCTTCTCTACACAAGCATACAAAAACAATCACAGTAAGTAGATCCTCCTCAGATTCAGCACTTTCCAGGTTTGATGCTGTATCCTCACCAAATGCAACACAATAATTCATCAAGCAATAAAATATCATCTGGATAAATCTGTCCTAACCAGCGATTACACCCAACATGACAAAGAAACATTATCTAAAGTTTTCACAGTGAATGAAGTTCATCTTTAAAACCAGCAGATTCAACTGTGAGATTCAGATCAACTTAAAGATGGAGTTCCTCCCAAAGAGTAATGTCAAGAAGTTTTATTCTTGTATATAATTTTGCTTCATGATATAAATTATATCATTGTGCTTTCTTATGTCATATTATGTTTTTATTTTTGTCATTTGTAATCCAGCAACTCTTACCCAGGCCTGTGCGATTAATCTAATTTTAATTTCCGATTTGAGTTTGGCTTCCAAGGGTTATGAAAACAAGATGTTTGATGTAAAGCAATACCCATCCCTACATGTAACTCAGTAGGAGAGAGATCCATCTCATTAGTTTTCACTTTTACTTAGCTAATTTTACTTAGCATTTGCTTGAGTAATTATTGATTAAATGTTACCTTTTTATTAATACATTATTCTTTACTTACAACTTTTATTGTCTGCTGATTGTATTTGCATTAGGAAAAAGTAATTTTATAATTTGTTATATCTGAAATCCATGAGGTATTATGTTTGCTTTCTATTTCAAAGTTCTCAGTAAAGCTTTTAATTGCCTAATAAACTGTATTTTACTCCACACATGACTGAGATTGAGCTTCAGACTGCGACTAAATGGTTGCATTTTGCGACCGTTTTCCTGCCAGTGCTATCAAAATTTGATAACCCTCGCGCTGGTGTAACCACTATAACGTTGCCCAAAGTCAAATGGCAAGCGTAATGAAAGCGGAATGAAACTGCACTACTCATTTGTGCTTCAAGGACCGTTTATCAGTTTGGACCAATGTCAGTGCAGCCACGAGCCTCGAGCTACTAACGAGCCGATCTCGATCACACGTCACTATTACTACAGAGTGCTGGGAGATCTAGTAAAGAAAGCAATTGATTTTGCCACAGAATTAATAACATTGCTGCGAGATCTAATAAGAAGCATTCAAATTCGCGCATGAGAATTTTCTGAAGAGAATCAGTCACTTGTTATGATGAACAGATTTAATTAAGGGTTTTACTTGCATGTAAACATTGATCAACGAACATAAGCAGAAGCTCAACCTAACCTGAATAACTCACAAGAACAAACCTCTTCTGGAAGCTCAAACATGTTGCGTAACTAATGAGGTTCATTCTCGTGTGTTATGCAGCACGTTTGAGCTTCCGGAAGAGGTTTCTTGTCACATGTGAAGCATGGGTTAGGTTGAGCTTCTGCTCCTGTTCGCTGATCGATGTTTACATGCGACTAAAAGCCTAAATTAAATCTGTTCATCATATCAAGCGATCGATTCTCTTCAGAAAATTTAGACTAAACTGTTCGATTTGTATAGATTAGTTTTGCGATCTCTTTATGAAGTTTTTGAAACGTGATAGTAACAAAGGCAGTCAATGGAAGGAAATCTGTCATCAAAACTTTCTTCATTTGTGTTCTGAAGATAAACAAAAGTCTTATGGGTGTGGAACAACGTGATTGAGTAATTAATGACATTCATTTTTGGGGTGAACTAACCTTTAACTAAGAATGTAACATTGTCCAATTTATCATTCTCAGCCGATTTGAAACACTTTGCTAATGATGGATCATTTATTTAGTTACAGTTAATGACAAAGGGTCACTCACTACAACAACACTACAACTCAAGCAGTTTTGAGTCTCATTAGACTTCTCACCATTCTGTTTAGGCATCTGAACTTCTGCTGAAGACCTCGTAAGGAACTCTTTTCAGCACCTGCTATATGAAAAAGTTTTTATGTGTAAGCACAAATTTGTCCGCTAGCACTGCAGCCTGTGAAAGTGTCACCAACTTCTGCTCATTAAAGTACAGCATCACCTGCTCAGGAGGACACTGCTTAAAATCCTCAAGTAACAGAAGTTCCTAAGTAAAACAAAATCTTTAGCCTTACTAGAAATGCACCATTTATCAAAGATAGTTCCCTTTTCTTGTGCAAATTCTACAAAGGTTTGAGTAGCGTTTTTCTTGTGAATTCGAAACTGTTGCCTGTAAGCCTCTGGCACTAACTCATATGGCTGATTTAACTACATCATACTTAAGACCATCTTCCAAAGACAAGGAAGAGTACACTTATAGCGCCTTGCCAACTAATTTGCATTGTAACAGTAACGACCAAACGTACTTCGACCAACTTAAGGATGTTGCTATTCTCTCAAAAGTGTTAAAATAACTATCCACTTCCGATTCTTTAAAATTCGGCACCAAAGCAATGTGTTTTCCCACATCAAATGTGGTGAAACTTAAATTAGACAAACTATCACTCACTGTGAGAAGTTCTGCTGCGCAGAGAAGACCGGAGTGATCTTAGCTGCTTCGATCTCCAACTTACGAAGCTTCACCGCTCTTTCTCGGCTTGAATTTTGAGCTTGCGGACTTCCAGATGCAGATCTATCTCTGCTTGGCGGGTTTGTGCTTGTTCTTCCACCTACATATGGAGCCATGCAATTCGCACCTTCATCTGTACCTCCCCTCTTGAGCTGGGAGTACCTGGTGAAAAGGGTCCAACGAATGGCAAAACTGCCCCAACATCAGCCTCAGCCTCTGTCTTGGCCATCTCTACCTCCACTTTACCTGCTTCAGTAACATCCTGCACCTTGCCAAAAAGGTCGGCCTCTTTGTCTACATCAGGCAAAATTTTTAATTCAAACAGCAGATACTTCAGCTTTAATTTTTTTAGTGATTACTTTAGAATAGGAATATGGAAGTGGGTAGCTATTGTTAACAAATCGTCTTTTGTACACTTTTGATATAGCCTCTCTAACGAGGGATTATCAAGGAAACATATAGAATATGTACATATAGAATATGTAACATATAAGAATTAAAGTTAGATAAATAAATAAAATAAACAGATTTAGTTACTGATAACTTCTGTGGTGAGATGTATCAGGCAACGACAGATTGGAATTAATGCTTTTCAGTATTTCATTATCGTGAAGATAATACACCTTTAGCAAATTAGCTCAAAGAAATACACTGTAAACCCAAACAGTATAACTAACTTATAATGGAAAGTACCTTTTACTTAAAATGTGCCATTTTGAGTTCATTTAACATCTATCAGAGATTTAAGTTAACACAAAATATTTTTTTAGTTTTACAACTCCGCTAAAGTTTAGAGTTCAAGGAACTTGAAAAAATAGATTCAACCATGATCAAATATTTTAATGTCAAACATACGCCCTCTAGTGGCGGTTTATTACCAAAATGTGACATCATCGCCGAACGTGCACTCAGACGCTTTCCCTCCACACAGATACTTATCTGGGTTTACAGTGTATGGATAATTAATTATAACTAGTTATAATTAATTATAAATATTTGGATCAGTTAATAGAATTAACTTAATGTAGTAAAATTAATATTACAATCAATTAATCTATTTGTCCAGTGAACACTTGGTTAATTGTTTATTAATTCTACAAAATGTTCATTTCTGGGTTATGAAATAACATTCTTACTGTACAGTATTACTCAGAGCATGTAGTGTCGTGGCAGATTCAATGTCTCTTTGTCCTTTCAATTCTGGTCTCAAGAAAAACTCACAGAGTCGAAGTTCCAGGTCTCAGAAGTATTTAACTTTATTGTCAAGCAACAAAGTGAGATGCCAGCTCCACATCTGAGGCTCTCTTAGCCGGGCACAGTTTTTATACATTTTCTTATCTCTTAAAACACACCAAAGTAATATTATTGGCTGGTAATATTCACCCTTACATTTTCCCATATTCTCACTTACAGGGGCTCTCCTCCACACCTCTTTCCCATGTACTCCCCGACCTTTCCACCATAGTCATTTCACCAATTAAATTTCAGGTGTTGCTTATGTAAGAGACAATTTTCTTAGTAAGGGTGGCGACTGACCAACTACTGTCGTCTTTTACCTTAATCTCTCATGGCCTTCTGTCAATTGATGGTCAACCCTTTTCCCATTGGCCAACTGAAACATTGTATCAAAACAGTCAACACTCCCGGAGGCAAGAAGCCTTCACGTGACACCCTTAATAATGATCTTATTCATTTCACAGCCACCTGTTCTCTGGTGGAAAATTACCAACAAAATATGCTCAGTGACCAAGTAAACTTGTCTGACCCTTACAGTTACATAGGCCAAGAGCCCTCAAAACACTTATAGCTCTTATAGTAAGCAAACTAATTCTACAATTGTTTTCTAGAGGATGGATAAAATACTCCATCAGTAGTCAGAACCTGCATGATTAGGGACTCCAGTAAATGAGCATGAAACACGGACAACTTTTTGTGTGACATGAACAAGACTTTTATTAACTAGACTAAACATTTAAACACACATGCATGCATACAGTTTACCAAGGGAAAGAAGCGCTGAAGCAGAATACAGGAAAGCAAGAAGTACAGTTAAAAGGTATTTCAAGTCGCCTATAAAAAATACATAAATAGCAACATAGTAGTTACTAAAAGTGCAAAAATACTATATAAAAAGTAAATTGTAAGTGTGATGTTATGTTCACTTAAAAGTTACAAGTATACTGGTAGTTTACTGAGAGTATATTTCAAAGTGTACTTTTATATACTAAAAATGTACTGCTAGTATTAAAATAGTAAACTAATAGTATACATATAAGTTCACTTGTAGTACAGATGCAGTACAAATGAGAAACGAAGCTGTGAACTAGTTGTGTACTTAAAGTTGACTACTGTTACACTTATAGTAAACTTAAATGTATACTTCAATTGGGCCAATTTAGTACCAAGCGGTATTAAAATAGTACACTTACAAGTCTACTACTAGTGCATTGATACTAGTATATTTACTACATAAAGTATACTTAAAAAATATACTTGAACATTACTTAAGTATACTTGATAAAATGAACTTGAAGTATACTACTTTTTTTCGTAAGGGAGGCCTCCTTGAGGGTGAGTCCCCAACACTTTTTGGGCACATAACGGTTAGCAACACTTGCTAACAGGTAGCTTGCCTTAGTAGGCCTCCTGTGGGCGAGTTCCCAACAATTTGGGAACTTGGCAGCTAGCAATGACTTGCTCTCAGATAAGCAGGCCTTAGTAGGCTGCTCTGAGGCGAAGTCCCCAATAGTGTGGGTATTTTTGCAGCAAGACTTGCTATCAGGTAGTTGGCCTTAGCAGGCCTCCTTGGAGAGTGGGTCCCCAACAATTGGGTACTTGGCAGCTAGCAATGACTCACTATCAGATAAGAAGGCCTTAGCAGGCCTCCCTGAAGACGAGTCCCTAGTAGTGTGGGTATTTGGCAGACAGCATTGATTTGCTATCAGATGGCTGGCCTTAGCAGGCCTCTTTGAGAGCGAGTCCCCAACATTTGGGTACATAGCAGCCAGCTAGACTTACTATCAGGTAGTTGGCCCTAGCAGGCCTCCCTGAGACTGAGTCCCCAACAATTGGGTACCTGGCGGCTAGCATCATAGGTGACTTGTGCGGACTTGAGACAGCCAGGTATCCCAGAATGCATCTCGCACTAACCAGCAAGCTTCAATAGCAGAGGAGAAAACCAGTGTAATTTAAACATTCTACTGTTATTATGCCATGATATGTAGATTTAAGAGTTTTCAGGCGAGAATGTTCTGGTTTAAAGCTCAAATTTGTGGTTTATTGATAAAGATGGCTCTTATGTGAAAATTTGATCTGACGTTGTCAGAGTTGTGAGATCACCAGGCGCTCATGTACCCCACCGAGAGCAGCCTTACCTCGGCTAATCCTTCTGACGTTTGCCGCTGGCTCTGATGTCTCTGTAGTGGTTAAACATGTTAAACATAAACATTTTTATATATAATGGGTGATCTTTGGTCTCATGAATCTATAATTTGTTCCCTGGCAAATCGTTTCGGCTGAGGGCTAAGTGAAGTTTCATAACTTTATATATTTAGACGTTATAATTTACTGTTTACTACTTAATTTACTACTAGAGCCTACTTTGCTTTATTTCTTATTGTAGCTTCTTATACCTTTACTTATACTTTTATAATGGCAAACCCTGCCTCTGAAGCCGGTGAAACTCACTTGTCAGAACCTGCTTTTATACAACTAATGTCAAAGAAGTTATATGCCGGAGAAAACAAGCCCATTAACCATCAGATGCACCTGAACGAGCAACCTTTGCTGTTTCATTAAATCATGATGGCATGAATTCATTAAATCACGTGATTTTTTGCAAACGGGTCGGCAAGCGATATAATGCTAAAGGAGTGGAAGCTTTGTAGAGTGAGACAAAAGAAACATTAATGTGTCACTAGCCACGTTTACATGTACACTTTTTTTGTCATTCCGATTAAAATCATTCCGATTGAAAGATTCGGTGGAGTGTTTACATGTGACGTTATCTTATCCGATATGGTGTTTACACGTACCGGCGCTTTCAATCTGAATGACTGTGACATGCGCACATTAGCTTATGTCCTGTTTGCCGCCGTGTATTCCTGTCAACATGGAGTTCCGCTATTTCTTATGCACGCTATTTTTTTAGTGATGGCTGATTTTGAAACACTGCTTCATGAAGCTCCGAAGCTTAGACATTAGACATTAGACATTAGACATTAGAATAATTAAAATGAATAATGGTAGTTATTAATCTCTTATTGGCCTGTTTAGCTTGAGCCATGGAACAGAGAAACAAGCCTTGAAAATTGATAAAAGAACACATACTATTATAAAGACACTCTATATTTAATCTTATTAGATGATTAGTTAATAGCATCTGATTGATTTTACTTTCAATAAAACTTTTGCAATACATTTGTAAAAGGTGTTTTTAATGCATGTTTGGCCTGAGTTTTGTTGCATGTACAATGTTCTGAACACTAGGGGTCACCGTGGAGACGGGTGTCAGATTGTTTCGAAACCTCGACACATTACAGCACATTTGCTTCAACTGCTTCAGTGTTTCACGAAGCCTCGATCTGCCCATCACTACTATTTTTATGTAAAGTGTTGCTCTTAATCAAGCAACAGCGTGAAATTTCTAGCATATTACTGCTGGATGGTATGAGAAAAGACAGGAACAGGAAGCTGACCTGTTTGGTGGCTGTGCATCTCTAGGGAGCATCTCAATTCTACCCTCCCTCTTCCATAAAGCAGACGCGTGTGGATGAAGGTCCATACTAATGATTCACTAATGAGTTCCTTCAGTGTATTTAATAAATGTGTTGTTTCAGTTTCACTCCAGTGTGATTTTGCCGTCGACATTTTGCATTCTGACGACCCCTGACTGCTTGACGTGATGACGTAGACGCAAAGTAATCGGTTTAACGCGTTTACATGGCAGACTTTTTATTTTGTTCGGTTTATAGAATACCACCTCTCTCAAACCGATTACAATTTCATTCGGTTTGGGCATTTTTATTCCTATTGAGGTATTTATATGCAGCATTTTCATTCGGATTGGACTTTTAAACCGATTACAATGCTCCATGTAAACGTGGCTAGTGTTCACAGGTGCCCAAATCTATAAAAGTTGAGTAGCCAATAATAAGCAGACTTCACAACTCTGGCTGGACATAGAGAGAAGGAAGTTAGCTTATAAGAAAAAGGGAAGTATTTTATATGTTGCACTCGTGCTTTAACACTACAGTGGACAGCTCGGTCAGTGTTAAGTGCACTTCGGTTTTTATCGTCGCGCTGTAAAGAAAACATTTCATCTGTTTTAGTGCATGTTCAAGTTTCATGTTTCATTTTTTAGTTCTCAATAAAAACACAAGAGGTTCGATCCTTACTGCAACAATAGGCACAGGTATGTAATGCTATTTATGTAACGGCACGAATGTGTGTGTGTGTGTGTGTACAGTTTACAATCCCGATGTAGCCTAATCGTAGTTTCAAAAATGTCCAAAACGAAATCAAAACTAAATTTAAAAAAAAAAGAAAAAAAAGAAAAGAAAAGAAAAGAAATACTGTTTTAATTAGGCTTTATTTGGAAAACTAACCAAAATCTATATACTGTAATATTTGTCCAAGTGGTCACTGCTTTTTTATTTATTTATTTATTTATTTATTTATTTTAGAGGACGCGTGATTGAAGCATATGTATAAGCTCTGGTACTTTATTTACCTTTGTGTTTTGGATTTTGAGATTTCATATTGATATAATTGTATGAAAGCTATGCAAACTTAATGTGAGCTGGTTTGTAGCTAAAAGTCTCGATAACGACGAGTTCATTGTGTAGAAGCGAGGCTTTGAAACACCTGACCTTTTACTGTTTCATGTTATAGGACTACTTAATAAAGCAAAATAGTGGCTAGTTTTAATATTGGTAAGCCTGTATGTATGTTTTTATGTCTATGATGATCTATGTCAGTTTTATCTGTCAGTTCGAACAATTAATGTTCCTTAAGTGTGATTGATCGCTGTAACTGTTTATTACTAAATATTCTCTGTGATCAGACTGTATAACAAGGAGAAAAATGAATAAACATTAATGATTAAAACATTAGTTGTTCGGTGGTTTGTTCATATTACAGAACCTGATTCAGTCCCAGTCCCCCAGATATTATTGATGCGATTCCACAGGGATATTTGATTGGCCCCCTGCTGCTGATGCGTCATTTTACACCAATATAAATTTGATACTCTGCCTTTCTGTGTGTGTGTGTGTGTGTGTGTGAAATAAAACAATAGCCTACAATAAAATAAAATGTATATAGAAGTCACATAAAAGGATTGAAAAGGACAGATTAATGTAACATACACAACTTAAAAAAAATCACATAATGTAAATACGTTTTCACAGAATACGAATATGTGAATAACTCAATTTTGACAAAAATACCATGGTGACATAATTCAATGGTGATGAAATATGCAGTCAACTCATTTTCTAAAAAAGTGCTTAAATGTTCTTTACATACAGGCTTACCAATATTAAAATTACTGATCTTTCACGACAGAAATGAAGACCTAATGTTTCAAATTTAAATGTGACCCTGGACCACAAAACTAGTCATAAGGGTCAGTTTTTTTAAATTGAAATCATCTGAAAAGCTGAATAAATAAGCTTTCCATTGATAGGACAATATTTAGCCGGTATACAACTATTGCAAAAAAAAAAATAAAATAAAAAAAAAAATATTGAGAAAATCGCCTTTAAAGTTGTCCAAATGAAGTCCTTAGCACTTCATATCCACTCACACAAATACATTTTTATATTTTTATTGTAGGAAATTTACAAAATATCTGCATGGAACATGATCTTTACTTAATATCCTAATGTTGATTGATAATTTTGATAAATTGATCATTTTGACCTATACTATGTACTATGTATTGTTGGCTATTGCTACAAATATACCCGTGCGACTTATGACTGGTTTGTGCTCCAGGGTCACAAATAGTAAAAGCCTTTGCTTCATTTGCTTGTATAACTGCAGCAGCTGATGTGTCAGAATGGGGATTTATTGTCAAACACACAAGGGACTGGTTTTAGAGAAGCTTCCAGTGCACAGATAGATAGATATAAAAATACACAAAAAACAAAATAGACTATATGTATGTATAGATATGCTATATTATGTAAAGTGAATGCGAAAAAGGTGTGTTAAATATAAATAATGATGGTTTTATTGCACAATGGGATAATCTTGAAGGTATTTAAATGTGATTTGTGCCGGACAGATTGAAACAGCTCAAAGCAGAAGTGGTCTAGATGTGAGGTCCAGAGTGGTTTTTCCAGCCCTCTTCCTTGATTCTGAAGGGTGGGAAAGGCAGTAGTGATATTCTCTCAGCAGTCCAGACTGTCGGCTGTAGTCTTCTGAGGTCTGATTTGATATCTGAGCCAAACCAGACAATAAGAGAAGTGCAGAGGACAGAAGCAGCTCCTGCGGCAGAAACGAACTGAAATGCGTAGAGTGTGCTGATGATATGAAATCTGATGAGATCGGCTGTTAAGACACAATTATCAGACCAGATCTGGACTGCAGTGATGGCTTATACTGCATATGAAGACCACATGTTTCAGATTTGTGTGTTTGTAATAGTATTTCACCCCTGTAGCTCATTTCTGATGGGTTAACCTGAATGCTACAACATTCCCTGACCTGTCTTATGAACTTTGAAGATTTTCAGGAGGACAAAAACACCCTTCAAGCTCTGTCTTTAGTGTTTGGCAATTCAATAACAAGATATGACAGAATTAAGATTCATAAGGAGATCTTACAGGTTTCAGAATGAACACTAAAAGGTCTCAATCAATAATATTTCAAATGTAAATATCATTAAGATGTAGTATTTCTCCTCTAAAGATGGCTCAGTATCACAGACTCTCAGATGCCAGTGCTGACAGCAGTATTTCAGATCCCAGCATGAACGTTTCTCCTGGTGTGATCAGTGAGTATAAACTTCACACTGAATTTGAGCAACATCAGTTTAATCTTGGCAGCATAAAGCATCAAATCTCCCTTAGAAACCACAATCTGATGGCAATGATAGACCAGAGTGGACCAGAGTCAGAGGACTGAAAAATGCCTCTATTTTTCATGTTTTCTTTAAGAAATTAAATTTCTGATAACTTACAGGTATGACAATACTTGTTTCTGCCTCATTAGACACACAGTTCAGTGTGGTGGCTACACATATATGTTGTAACACACAGTCTTTTTGTTGTTTGTTGTAATGCAATATCAATGGCATAGAAACCAATGCAGATATTCCAGAAAATGAAAAAGTGCCACAGGACAAACTGAAGTGGAAGGACAATCATTTAGATCAGATTGAGTCTGGATACACAAATAATTAGATTTGGAGTGACTGTGAATGAATAGTTAATTGTCTCCTATTAGCCTAGTAAACTAGACCCTATAAACACACAAAACAAACCCCACAAATAAATTAAATAAATGAATATACAGGAAATATAACAGTGATATTATTTTGTGTTGATTGCATTTAATACATTACATTACACATTTAAGAAAATATTTGCAATTATTTTTGAAATTATTATTTATTTATTTATTTAGCATGTTTGGACTGAGTTTTCATTGCATTCACACAGTTTTGACCAGCAGGTGTTTTGAGCGCTTCAAAAATTAATAATAATAATTTTGCAAAGCAATTGGTGCAGTTGATTCAAAGTTTTGAAAATCTTTGGTTCTCTTATCTCTAGTGATGGAAATTATTCTAAAACTTGATTTTAGAGGTGCTAAAAGAACATGGATACACCATGAAGGAAGAACTTGGACGAGGAGCTTCAGGAATAGCGTTTCTGGTGAAAGACACAGATGGAGATTCTTATGTGGTCAAACAGATGAATTCCAGAGATGTAAGAATTTACTGACTCTTACTGAAGTACTGAGCACAAAAGTGACATATTTTTCTCTCCAATAAGAGTGTTGCTTAAATGGAAGGTTTTGTCTTCTTCTTCTTCTTCTTCTTCCTTTTAGGGGGAGGAGCTGGATACTGTCAAAAAGGAAGTTGAGATCCTGAAAACTCTGAACTTTGGATATATTGTCACTTATGTGAATTCATTTGAAGGTTTTTTTCTTTTTACACTAAAGTTCCTTTGTTCCAAATAGTGACTGAAGAAGGATAACACGATTAACTTAACAAAAAACATCAGTATAGCTTTTGGAAAATGAAGGCATTTTAATACATTCAGAGTTAAATTATTCTCTGACTGGATGTTAATTTATTTAGATAAAGAAGCGGGACGCATTTATATTGTGATGGAGTATTGTGAAGGAGGTGACCTTTCTAAAATCATGGAAACACAGAAAGAAGAACGTTTTTTTGAAGAAAAACAGGTGAGTTTCTTATGCAGACATTCATACTGTACATTCAATTCTCTATCCTTTAAACAACCCTCACATAAACTTTACAACATTTTAGATTGAAAAACATAATTTAGTATGATATGACCCAAAAAATACAATCATTGTGGGGACATTATACAACACACACGTTAGATTTACATGTCTTATGGGGACATTTAGATGTAATGTTTTTTATACTGTACAAACTGTATATTCTCTCCCATTATACTAACCCTACCCCTAAACCTACCCATCACACAAAACTTTCTGCATTGTTAGATTCTCAAAAAATATAATTCTGTATGATTTATAGGCTTGTTTCCTCATGGAGACCAAAAAATGTCCCCACAAGGTCAAAACTGACTGTTACTTGTGGGGACATTTGATCCCCATAATGTAGGGAAAACCAGGACCACACACACACAATCACTGACTCACACACTGGGATTTCTCTAGATCCTCGACTGGCTGGTTCAGATTTGTCTGGCTCTGAAGTATCTCCATGAGAAGAAAATTATTCATAGAGATATTAAACCTCAGGTATGCACTGATAAAGCTCAATAAATCATATCACAAAGTCAAATCTGTAAGACTTATGAGATTTCTGTTGTCATTGTAGAACGTCTTTCTGACTGAAGATGGTTACGTCAATCTAGGAGATTTTGGATGCTCAACAGCATTGGAAAGGTAAACAAAAACAGTAATGGGAACAAAATGAAAAATTCTTGGCCAAAATCAAAAGTCCTGGACGGTTATAGGTTTGAGTTTACATTGTTTTTCCTTTGCAGAGCTGATGAATATGCTAATTCAGTTGTGGGTGCAAAGCTCTATGTCAGCCCAGAAGTTTATCTGAAGAAATATAACTCCAAGAGGTATGCTTTTGGATAACTGAATTTATTTAGTTAATGCATTTATTAATGCATTAACTGTATTTGTATTTGTATTGTATTTATTAATGCATTTAGTAGATGGCACATAACATTTTCTACAGTGTACACATACTTCTTGATTCTCATTGTCATGCATTGGCTGTTTTAGTGACATATGGTCATTGGGATGGTTGCTCCATGATCTCTGCATGCTTGATGTGTGGGTGAGTTTTATTTATTTTTCAAAAGCACTATATTACTTTAATGTTTTTAGTCCGATGATGATGAAATGCCAAAAGGGTCAAATCATAAAAGACTGATTAAATAACTCAAAACAGGAAATCCAAACAATGAGTAAACTCCACAAGTTGTGCACAAATACAGGACCTTTAACATATCAAACTGAGGAACTAAATACACAGAGATCACGAACAGGACTAACAGGTGTGATGATTAAATCGTGTTCAGATTGTGGTGGGAACTTAGAACAAAAGAGACATGTGACTGAAGAGACACAAAGTCTGTGAAAATGACACTAAACAGCATAACTGTGACAGAATGTTCCGCTCCGAGAAGGCGCAGCCTCGTGATGTAAAATGGCTGAGCAGGTAATTCTGGAGGTGGATGAGGGACTGGTGAAGGAGGAAGCCCTGGTGGAAGGGACCAGGGAGGCGAGAATGGGAGGAGTGGCCAGGTGGTACAACAGAACACAGCCAGGATGCAAGCCCGTGATGGAGTCGACAGAGGGAGGAGACATGATGGACTCTTGGCTGATGACAACCAGGGGACGACAGACGGAGAAGAAGCCATTGTCAGTAGAGCCCTAGGCGTAGACAAAGAGCCAGTAGGACCAAGTGATACACTGCTTAGCCACAGCGAAAAATGTCCAAGGTTGTAAAACGTGGAAGGCTCTTGAGTCTGTGGGGCAGGCAGGGCAATGGTTGACTAAGGTGTAGCCGTAGGGACAAGGGAGCCTGGTGGAGCCGAGGGAGGGAGGAGCCAAGGCGGAGCTGACAGGTTGACAGGCCGAGGTGGAGTGATGGGACCAGCAGCCGGAGGAGGAGCCGGGAGATCCACTTGCTTGGGCGAAGCTGGCAACCCGTGGACCTGAGGCTCAGCATCAGATGAGATGATGGGTTGAAGGGAATCAGCGAACATGAGGCTGAAGGACTGGCTGAATCTGGATGAGGAGGAAGGAGAGGGAGGCTGGTCAGGATTAGCAACAACAACACAATCTCAATACAGGGTGATGAAACAGGCTTTATGCTGGGCAGGGCCAGTGGCAATGATGATAACCTAATCTCAAAACAGAGCAATGAATCAGGCTTTTTGCTGGGTAAGACCAGCAGTGATGATAGCACAGGAGAGGAGCAGGCTGAGGAGCATTACCTTAGTTTCCCAATCGAACAACCAGTCCTCATTGTCTAGATCCACCAAAACTCCCACAGGAACAGATGGTGTCGGATCACATACTTCTTCAGACTCACTGTGGGATTTCGGCTCTGGGGCGATGGCCAGCGCTGTTCTCCTCCGAGGCTCTGGATCATTCATCGCAGCAGCAGATGAAAGCTCCCTGTCTGCGGTGGACTCTGGTGTCACATCCATGCCTGGCTAGGCTCTAGGCAAGGCTGCATGGTGGGGTTTGTGTCGGAGGATGGCCTGTTTCCATGTTCCCATCCTCATATCAATCTGAGGAACAAAATACACAGATAACAAACTAAAGGACTAGTGTGATAATTGAATCATTGTCTATGACAACAGATTGTGGTGAGAACAAAAGAGACATGTGACTCAAGAGACACAAACTAAAAGTCCATGAAAATGAAACTAAAGAGCCTTACTGTGACAATTACATCATACAAATGCAAAATACAAAAATATTAATTGATGGGTCTGTTTCAGTTACCTTTATAATCTATAAATGCAGAGCTCAGTGTTTTTTCATGGTACACAGCAAAACCCCCAGTGTTAAAGGTTTAGTTCACCCAAAAATTAAAATTCTCATTAAAACCTTTGTTCATCTTCAGAACACAAATTAAGATATTTTTGATGAAATCCGAGATATTCTCGTCCATAGGCAGCAATTTAACCTACACTTTCAAGGTCCTGACCTTGAAAGTTTTGGTTAAATTGCTATGGATGAGTTGAATACCTCTCGGATTTCATCAGAATATCTTAAGTTTAAGGTCTTTGATTAGCTGGTTCAGGTGTGTTTAATTGGGGTTAGAGCTGAGCTCTGCTGGACAGTGGCCCTCCATGAGCAGGATTGTAGATCAGGCATAGGAAACATCTGTCCTTTTTTTTTCTTATTATAAACTGCTTGTAGTCATATCCAGCACTTTTGTTTTCCTTTTTTTTTTCTTCAACCCCTATTGACACTAAGCAGATTCTTATTTTATTTTTTTCCTCCACAGGCCGATAACATGCAGCGCCACATACTTCATGCTGTCAGTATGACAGGAAACCCTCCTCCCATCTCGGAGAGATACTCAGAGGAACTTCGGGAATTAATCAGTAAAATGCTCAGTCGTGACCCTAAAGACAGACCTTCAGCTGAAGAGATTCTAGCTAAACCGTTCCTGACAGATGCAGTAGACAGAAACAGCAGAACTCCAGAGGCACTGCTACAGAGTTTTGTGAAGTCTATCACCGCCTTTGATGAGGCCTACAACAAACACTATAAAGACATTGAGGTTTTAGTTAGTGAGTGGGGAAGAATAACAGATTCAATGGAGTCTGCACATTACAGCGCCACAGCGGGGAGTCTGTCAGGTTCAGTGATCGGAGCAGCTGGAGGAATCACTGCATTAGCTGGTTTAATTTTGGCACCGTTCACTCTTGGGGCGTCTCTGATTGTTACTGGTGTTGGTGTTGGAGTAGGAGTTGCAGGTGGAGTAACTGGTGCTGCATCCACCATTACTAACACTGTGCAACAAAAATCATTCAGAGAGAGTCTTGAACAAATTCAGCAGAAGTATAAATCTGTGAGCGAACCAATTCTCACACCACTGAATACACTGAGAAAGGTACTGAGAAAAATCTCAAAGTTCAGTGTTTTTTTCGGCAGCTCAGCTTTTGACAATGTGCAAATATCATGCAATTTAGACAGAAGGAACATTTTGTGTGCAACACAACTCATGAATTTGGGTCTGTTGGCAAATGTTAGCAGAATTGCTACCCAGACTGCAAGAGTAGGGCGAGTTGTAGCAGAAGCAGTCTCAGGAGTGTTAAGTGGACTGTTAGTCATACTTGATGTCGCCTTCATAGTGATGGATTCTGTAGACATTCACCAGATGAGACAGGGGAAAGTAGATGATCCAGAAAAGGTCAAATCCAGTGTGCTTAAATCCATTGCAGAGATGAGGAGAACACATAATGAGCTTTGCAATGTCCAGAAGGAAATACAAAAAACAAGAGAGGAACTAAAAGGCTATATAGAATTGGCCAGGGGTGACAGAGAATTAGACAATGATTTAAATAGTTTAAACATATATACATGATTCCAGTCAAAGAATCAGGCAACTTTATATATGACCATGAGTGAAGGGAAAAAATTGAGTTTTTGTAGAAATCAATCTAAATATTTAATATGTTGCTCTGGAACAACCAGAATTCATGTGTATAGCGCTTTTTACAATACCGATTGTTTCAGTAAAATTATGCAAAAAAGTTTGTTTTAGTTGAACAGCTCTAGAAGAAAATAGTGTCATTGTTCAGCTTAAGTCAGTTGATTCAGCTCTGTTGTAAGAATCATCCGTTATTAATTTAGTTAATTTCATCTGTACAGCAGCTCTGGAGTAAGGTGATGTCATTGTCTAGCGATTTCAATTCTCATACAATATTGTCAATGCAGGCAGATCAGTAATATTGTTGAATATTAAGTGTCCCAGACTAAGCAAGCCAGAGGAGACAGCAGCAATGAGCTCAAACTCTAACAGGTGACAGAATGGACACACACACAAAACCTATACATCACTGATTGATATATAATATGTGTATGTATATATATGTTTGTGAAATTGTTCAATCCTCCTCTGCTTCAGGTGATTTCATCTAAGACTGTGGCCGAAGAAAGTTATAGCTTCTGTTTCTCTGTTTTCTGTTCTTGTTTCTCTTTCCTTCAGTGATTCTGCTTGTTTACAGCAGGTGTTCATCACTAATGCCCAGTCATCACTTAATCACTTAATTTCTGTATCTCATTAACTGCATCTCTGCTTCAGGTGGTGTTATTTAACAATCTGTACTGATGACACAAACACGGACCAGTAATTTTAACACTGAGGGTTTTCCTGGGTGGCTCTTTAATGGTCTTGGAGGGTCTGTTCTTGACCACACCTCTGATCTTGACTGGTCATGGTCTCGATGTCCACGTCTGCAGATTCAGCGTTGCTTGTCGGTTGATTCTCGTAAGGTGGTTTGCAAAGTTTAAATCAAATCAAAATATTATACAAGCCATAAGTAGTTTGTAGTGAGATCCGACTTACTTACGACTGTCATTTTATGGAATAAAGCTTCAATAAATTGTGGAGCTGAAATTTGTATGATTATTAAACACTGTGTCACATGGGTTTGGAATGATGTGAAAGTCAAAAGTTTGACCATGTTCTAGTGTAAGTCTGGGGATAATAATGAATCTTTTTCACAGATGAGTAAAATTACTGAAAGTCTGGAATCATTCACAACATACAAACATTTACTCTCATCTGATGTCTGATATGCTGAAAACTGATGATAATGCTTCGTTGTGTCTCACATAAAAAGGCAGGGCTAAAGCTCCAAGCACATTCCTCTAGAAGCTTCTGATTGGTTAATTCATCATACCGATAGAAAGAGATCAGCAAGATGTACTGAGACTAAACAGAAAACATAATGTCACTTTTGTCCATAGTAGTGTCACTTAACCCCCATGCACTGTTCAATTTCTGGTTACATCCTGTATGGTCTGTATTTTTTTTTTTTAATTGGATTTAAAAAAAAACAAAAAAAAAAAACATACAATCAAGTACAAATAATTAACTTTTAATATCAATACATTTGAAACAATATAAATAATACATTTCTGATTTTATGATGCATAAAAATGTTTTCATTTATTTTTAAGACCCTCCCCGCATCGGTGGGACATTTGCCATTATACATTTATAACAATAATATCTTAGTATAAACATAAAGCAATCTTGACCGACTATATATAATTTGAAAGCTTTCAGACTCTAGTTTTTATATTTAGTGACTGATTTTCAAAATAAATGACAGAGCAATAGAGAAATAGCTATAGATTATTCATTTGTGATGTGGCGCCAAACTATTCTTTCCGTATGTTTTTATGTGTTTTAGGGATTGAATTCAAATCAAATGTTAAAATTACTGCCAAAACTACTTATGAACTACTAGTTCATAAATATGTAGAAAATTATGGAAATATATGGTTCAGAGCACTCAAACCATATATGGAAATCGAAGAGTCCTTATATGGTCACCGGTGGAGTCTGGATGTCATTTGGTATTGTGCACAAAAAAAAAAAACTTTACAAATTTTTTTTTTTTTTTTTTTTTGAGATATCAACCTAAAATTTTCAGATATTTAGCTCTGATTTTCTTGAAGTTTTAGAGTTGAATGTGTTTTGTAAAATATATATTTTATATAAATTTTTTTTAATATTTTACATTTTAAACAATTTAAACTTAACTTTTTTAATTTTACTTTTACAACTTTTTTTTTTTTTACTTCTGCAATAATCTGTGACATTTCGCCTTTAAAAAATATTCCAAACTTAAGTCTGTGCTCTGAAGTCAAGATTTTTAACAATTTAGGTTGGTAAAGAGATTTTTTTGCTCAAAAAGTGGGACAGAGTTAACAGGTAAAAACTTTTTTATTTTCACAAATTTTGAAAATAAAAAGTTGTTAAACTCAGACACTGGCACTTCAGTACTAGAGTTGAGGAGTTCTGACATACAACACAGAAGTGTTTTGTATTTTGGGTCTGTACAGTTGCTTTTGAATGGTTTTCTACATGGGCCAAATTGACCCATGAACAGTAATAACGTATAAAATTTCTGTATGCACATTTCACAACACATCAGCGTGTTGAAACTTTGCATGCATGTTCATGACCCTAAATGAGAAAACGTCACAAACTTTTTTTTTTTTTAAAAAAAAGTAACATGGGTTTAATTTTATTTCAGACATATTGAAAAGATATATGATACCTCATTTTACCATCTGTGGCTGACAAAATATTTTTCAGTATTGGAAAAAGTCGGAAGAAATAACTTGGTTCGGTTGCAATTGCCAGATTTGGGATGGATGTGGGATGAATGACGCCCCAGAATCAGCTCAAATACACTGGCTCTAGTCCAGTTGCCAAAACTGCCAGCATTGGGTCACAATCATGCCAAAAAAAATTGAACACATGCTCTGTACTGGCCCAAGCCTGGGTACTGAAACTGAGCCGACACCATCAGCATTGGGCCACGATCTCGTCAACAAAAACGGTACACTTAACCGTTACTGGTCCGAGATCTGGGTACTTAAACTGAGCCTACACTTGGCCACAATTTCACATTCATTACAGTTCAAAGAAATTAATTGGCATGATTGTTTTACTGTTTGAAGTGTCTGTTGATGTTTGAGTGTCCAGCAGATGGCGCCAAATCTCCATTCAAACTGATGACGAGTTTTAGTCATAAAGGCACATCCAGAATATCAGGCGTCTCCTCTATAGGATCACGTGATGCTGTGCTGATGACGTCACTGCAGCTGAGAGGATTAAATGACGAGGAACTGAAAGTGAAAGTAAACAAACTTGAACAGCAGTTCGACCTCTGTGAGATTATATTTCACGCAGCGCTGTGTTTTATGCTCATATGTTGATTTAGTAATATTATGAATCATTTTGAGAATATACTGAGTGTTTCAGTTTTCTAGAAACCGTCTTTATGAGCTTTATGTGTTCAGATTACACAGTGAACATGGCGACCGGAGATGCACCTCCTGAAACTCAGTTTACACGCTTTAAATAATAAAACACAAATGCATTTGTTTGAGTTTGTATTAATCCATCCAATCCAGCTTCACGCTGAGCTGATGAATATATTCGTGTAGGCTACTGATGATTTTTAGTGACATTTTAAGTTCATTTCTGCTGTCGCTTTTCTCTGAACCCGGGGAATCACAATATAGTCAACTCTTTGTTTTGAATATTATTTTACAATCATACTCCATATTATCTTTCTCTTTCAGAGAGCAGCTCCAGTCCAGATGATCCAATGATTCGGATTCTTCTGATGGACAGAAACACTCATCAGGAAACACTTTTATAATGTTACAAAATATTTTTTAATTTGTAAACCTTTTTTAAACTTTTTTGAACTTTGTATTCATCAAAGAATCTTGAAAAAACTGTATCAGGGTTTACACAAAAACATTAAGACAGTATGAAGAGAGAGAGAGAGAACATTCCCAAAGTCAGTTCCTTCTTTTGTGTTTATTCTGCTTAGACAGTGTGATCAATTACCAACATGGTAACTGATTAGATAATTACATAAAGATACAGAAATACAGAAAGATAATTACATTTTCAACAAGCAGGATCCAATGAAGAGCTCCAGACCCTATATCAGTTATGCTGGTTATCAGACATATAAACATGAAAATAAATGGTATTGTTATTTTAAAAAAAATCAATATTGGTCCATCTCTACTATTTATGAAAACATGCTGAATCTCAGAGTACAGAAGCACAAACTTCATTAGTGCATGTTCTTATAATGTCAATAAAAGAGCTTTTCATGAATTGTACATTTTTAAAAAGATAAAGAATAAATGACAATATAAATAACATGTACAGCACATCTGTTCTCTTAATCACAGAACCCTGAGAGTTTCTGTTCAATCAATCTTTAGGAAGAGAGATAAAGGGAGAAGGTGAAAGGAAGGATGGAGAATGTGAGAGAAAGGGAAAATAAGAGGAGGTTGGGTGCGCTTCCAAAGTTGGAGTTGGATGTTGGATTGAATTCAACAAATCCAGGTGGGTTGCTGCCCATGTAAGACTTGATCCAGTTCTGGTACTGAGAGACTCTGGTGTACACACCAGGATATTCGGGGAGAGCACATCCTTTACCAAAACTCACTATGCCAGACTGAATCCACAGGGAGCCTTTCTTACTGACCATTGGACCTCCAGAGTCTCCCTGTATTCACAAACATTCAGCATTTATATATCTGACGATATACAGTGAACAGTTGTTACAGACATAATGGTAAAAGTATGCCAGCCGTGTGTCCACCAGAGCATCCCCTTCCAGCAATGTCCTTCAAGTGCGAAAAAACGCAGTTTAAAATTCATCGTAGGGCCTCATTTATAAAATGTTGCGCAGAAACTGTCCTAAATTTGATCTTACAATCATTTCTCAGATGTGTGTATGTGTGATTCATAGAATGAACAAACACACAGAAAACAAGCGTACGCCTTTCTGTAGATGTGAAATATATAAATCACAAATGATCTTGAACTTGTGCACAGCTGAACGGTTTCAGTTCTCCGCATGCTAAACGACACCTAATTAATGTCATTTACATATAAAGGATCAACAGTCATCGTCCAAATCCTTTCATTTAGAATGGCGAGCTGCAAGAATAGCTTAAATTTCCAAAAACCTGCAGTAATCTGACCAGGAAAAGTGTGTACGTCTGCTCAGACCCTGACGTGGCGCTTTTCCATGTCAAAGATCGTTTTTATAAACATGAGTGTTGGCGTGGATTTAAGCGTACACACTCTCTAAGATGAAATCTGTACGTACACACGCTTTATAAATGAGGACCCTCGTGTGTGTGCAGCCCAAATATCCCACATAGTTGTGCACATAGACTGCACTGCAACTCCATGCTCTCCTCTGCAGAACAGGTGTAGTATCATGATCGGTGGAGTAAACACGGGGCTTAATTAAGCAGCTAGGTTGGCAGAGTAAAGTTTGCAGGTGACCAAAATTTGTGAGTACGGTCTTATAAATTGCTTTGGATTAAAACGTGTTAAAATGAATGACTGATGTCTTACCTGACATGAATCTTTTCCTCCCTGATTTAACAATCCAGCACAAATCATATTGCCTGTGATGCCCCCTTTATAAGCATTTTTACAGTCACTGTTGCTCACAATGGGCATCATCACCTCCTGCAGTGTATCAGGAGACTGGCCTGTGACAGATCAGAGGACACATTTTATGGCTTTTAAAAACCATTTCTAGGTAAATTATTGAGTTTTAGAGTATTGTTTGTATTCATTTAATTGGAAAGCAAATGTTCACTCACCTCCAGACTGTAGCGTGCCCCATCCAGTGACCCAGCTCTCTGTACCTGCATCAAATACACTACCAGCCGCCGCCAGACAGACCGGCTTAATGTAATCAGAGAAAGTCACAGAAGAGTTGAGCTGGACCAGTGCTATGTCGTTGTTGTTGGTACTACTGTTATAGTTACCATGTCTGATGATTCGACTCGCTGTCCTGATTATCTCATGAGGGTTTGAGCCGGATTGATTCAGACGCCCAAAATACATCACAATGTTAGGATCACTGATATTGCTAGAATTTCTGGTTGTAAATAGAGAAAGTCTGCATCAATTCCACTATTATCAATCTACAGTTGTATCTTAAGTTTTATTTAAGCTTTCAACATACTCGAAGCAGTGAGCTGCAGATAAAACCCAGTCTTTATTGATCAGAGTCCCACCACACAAAGCGCTACGGGCACGAATCCTGACTTGCCACGGCCAGGCTCCTGCCGTCGCATTCTCTCCTCCAACAATCCTGCCATTGAGGGGGGCTCGACCACACACTGATGAGAGGAAAGACAATGTGGGAATTCCCAATTAAAATGATATAATACATACAAGATTTGTGGAACAAGAGTTTTATGGTCGTTGAGAGTATGACAACTTACCATCTAACTGGCAGAGAGAACCTGGGAAACAGAGACCAAACAATTAGATGAACATGTACGAAACTGATAAACTGGTTTGTAGCCTGCAATCTCAAGCCCAAAGTATACTTTAACTGTCCATGTTCTGTGATGGTTAGTACACTGTCCTCGTCACGTAATTTTCATCATCCGGAGGGTTTTCTAATGTCCGTACACACTGTCCATGTGCAGCTCAGTTTTTGGGTCCATCTCAGTCAACTTCCTAAAGCTCTTGAGCTTGTGAATCAGTAAATCCAGGCACTGGTAATGGCACCTGATTTATTACACATTTGGGACCACTTACCTATATAAATGACTTTGATTACTCATATAATATTAAACTTCCATCAAAGCCACTGGAAGTGTTCGAGCGGCAATATTGCTATTCACCAACGGTTAAAGGGCATCTTTTGGCGCTTTTCCACTGCGTGGTTCAACTCTGCTCTGCTCAGCTCTGCTCGCTTTACTTTCGGTTTGTTTTTCCACTGCGGTTTAGTACCACTTCAAAGTGGGTAGGATTATAGAGTGATCATATAGTCGCACCGCCTCTACTGCCGTGGATCTGCTCCTCGTCTACCAATGAGTCTGTACCTCGTCTACTGACCACGATACAGCCATTTCTTTTTTCAAGTTGTGTGTGACGGTAGTTTAAAGCAAGTCGCTTTGCGAACAAATGATACTGCAGTGGCTGTTACTGACTATTTAAATCTAGCGGGTTTGGTGTCTCGTGTTTCAAATCCAATGACGCTGGTAGTGACGATTCTCTTTGACCAATCAGTGATCTACAGTATTTACACGTATAGGTATGGCACACTTGGAACCTCCACTGAGGTGGTACTATTTAAGCGAGCTGTACCGTTTCGCACCGAGCCATCCCATGCACTGGAAAAGCACCAAAAAGTAAGCCGTACCAAACCGTACCATGCAGTGGAAAAAAACACCAACTGACCGACACCGTGTCCTAACCAGACGCGATGCGATAGGATTCCAGCAACGAGCAATTTGACTTTTCACACTAGATGCGACGAAAATGAGAAGTGTTAAAATCGATCAAAAACCACAGCCAATCAGAAGAGAGTGTGCGGGCTCTCTTGGCAAGAGCACAGCAGACACAATGAAATGGAGAAGTACATAGTAAAATTCATAAATATTACACCATTGAAACATTATTTAAAGTACTGTGGTGATGCGATCAACCATTTTTGGTTATTGAGGACGAAATGGTACATTCCACGGGTATAAAAGGGAATGACGTCATTTGGGGTCTCGGTGCTGTCATTTCTGGTGCGCCGTGTTTATGTCCAGGAGGTAAGAGCTACTGCTGGCAGTTGCATTACAAATACTCTATGTCAGAAGGGGTAATTTGACACCCGTTTAATTCACAGTGTGGCTAAGGAGCAATGCAGACACATAGAGCTACAATAAACTGACAATAAAATGCGGCATTATAAGCTCACTGAATCCGAGTATGCTCTCTCTCAGCTATATGATCTGCAAAGTTTTTTCCTCTGGTGTGTGTTGGGTGGGACACTGATGAAGACTGGTGTGTGACTAGAGATGATAGACCTGTAAAGTTTTGTTCTAAAGAAATAGTGCAGCTCTTATAGGCTAAATGAACCGAAACTCAGCGTATAGGCTGCTTGCCTCACAGACATGAGAAATATATCTATAGAAAGCGTGAAATTTCTACCTTTGAATGAAATAATTAAAAACGAAAAGCTACTCTCTGATTATGTAGGCCTAATCCGAGTGAAATGTGCATCTCTGCGGAAATGATGAGAGTCAGCAATGTCAATCTTTGCAGCCGACACTGATTCAGAAAACATTAGTTTATTAATAAACAATTAAAATGTCTCCTTGCTGTTTTTTGTCACATTCATAATCATAACTTTTGCCTGTTCTTAATGCAAGGTTTATGCGTGCGCTTGAGTGCTATATAGATATTACGTAAACGCTCATTATTATGGTTTATTCTCTCCAGTATTTAAGAAATCAAATTAATTTAAATGTGATTAGTCAACTATTGGCTTAAATGAACTACTACTAATCGACTAGAAATAACTTATTTCACATATTTTCGATCCTGTATGTCACAGGTTTGAGCTTGCGCTCTGCTCCCATGTTCTGACACAAACACAGAGAGAGTATCGTACATTATTATCAGTTTAAAATTGTATTTGTGTATGACTAACCTGCACTATTTCTTTAGAACAAAACTGTGCAGGTCTATCATCTTAAGTCACACACCAGTCTTCTTCAGTGTCCCACCCAAACACACACCAGAGAAAATTTTGCAGGTCATATGGCTGAGAGAGAGCATACTTGGATTCGGTGATCTTATAATGCCGCTTTTTATTATCAGTAACGGTAAGGGCGTTGTTTAAAAAAAAAAAAAAAAATGGCATAAGTTGAAAAAATAAATCTATTTTTTCATAAAACGGCAATTTAAATATATTATTTCTATAGGTTATATAAAAAAGACAAAAGGGCTGAATAAGCTGATCTAGCATGTTAAATGGTGGCATCCTAGTAAATGAATGGTACACCCCCTTAAGCTCAAAGAAATGGTTTGACCCAAGTTTTCAGCAGCCAATGACACTGACCAGGGGTGCGTTTCCCGAACAACGATGTAACTGGCTGCTGAACTACCATAGTACAATGCATCGTTGAACAAATCAACTAGCTAGTCGCGACTGTTTCCCGAAACCATATTGTTGCAAACCTGTCGTTTAACCACGTTGGTGAATGACGTCACGCAGGTGGTGAGAAATAACTTATTTAAATGAATCCATTTGAGATCGAATCAATGCTAGATTTTTTGCTATAAATTACGGACATGGCCTTAGAGGACTAATTCTCATTTTCCACAGTTATTTTGCTTTATTTCCAGATTAAATCAAATGCTTGTTCTTACGTACTAGAGCACGTACGCAAATGCGCACTCTCCAAAAACGGTGCTTTAAATCTCTTGACAAACTAAAATATATAAATGACATTTGTATATATTCGAAATAAAAGATTTACATTGTACTTAATGTCAGCTTGCTTATTTTGCTCAAGATAAGGATTTATTAAGTCCACATGTCATAAAAACAAGAAACTATGCTTCTAACCACAGCTCCAGAGCTGTTGCTCCAACCACACAAGTTTGCAATGCAGTTTGCGAATGTTCGTTTGAACTATGGTTTCGGGAAACACCAAATCGTTAAACTATGTGAGTAACGACGGAACTTGCGATGTTAGTTGGCTAACGATGCTTTTGAGAAACGCACCCCAGTTCAAGCTGATTTTTAACGCGTATTTCACGCATATTTTACGCGTGAAATACACGTCAATTACACGTATTCAACACGTTGATTTTTCACGCGTATTTAACGCGTATTTCACGCCTGAAATACACGTCGAATACACTTATTTAACGAGTTGATTTTTCACGCGTATTTATTTAAATACATGTATTTAACGTGTTGTTGACATGTTAAAATTCACGTGTTTTTGGCCCTTTTGGCCTTCCATATATTTCTGTGAGCCTTTAACTTGTACGCCATTGAGTGTGGGGGTTGGTGTGAGTCATTATCTGCAGGTATGTTATATTTATTTAATGCTTGGGTTAACGAGGCGTTAATTTCTGTTCTGAATCTATCATGTCTTATTTTTTAATAGTGACACGGGGGCCAGGAGGTGTTGCAGCAGGCTTTGTGTGCGTTGTGACCCTTCCTTTTGAGCAATTCGACTTACTATTATCTGCATGCGGTAATGAATGCCTGAACCGGAACGTTCCCGAACGGAATGGATTGTTTCTTTCTCTCTTCATGTTGATCTCCTCGACTGCTCTTCTGCTGTATACCGGATAACGCATTTTCTGCAGCTCTGCATGTAACACTAATTCACGTGCTCACCTTGACGACCGGAACCATAGCTTGTTCCCGGCCTGTGGTGGCGCATTTAGTACGTTCAAAACTTAATGACCTGAGGATTTGAGGTGGGGTAATTACCGTGGCGAAAAGCTACATGTTTGTCACTACTACTGTGTGTTATTGTACATGTCTTTGCTGCTTTGTTTCTTATTGAATTTGTTGTTTGGAAATTGTTTTTGTGCTTTGCATGTTTGTTCTGTGCTGTACGTTTGATTGACACTTTATTGGATGATTTTGTGCTTAACAGCTACTGAGCACCAACTATTGAGGGCCACCATTGTTGGGTGCCATGGATGTCCACTGACAGTATGTGATAAGTGTTTTTGACAAACCATAACGTGGAAAGTGCATATGTGTATGCTTGTGTCTCATTTTGTTCTCTTTTTTTCTCTTCAGAATTGGGATACCAGTACTAGCCGGTGTCCTTTGTGTGTGGTGGTGGTACGGCTGTCGGTCTGCAGTGTTCACAACAGGGGTTTTGGTGCTGTGTTGTGAGAGTGGTTGCGGTGTTTATCAGATAGACAAGATGAATTCCCCAGTTCTGAAGTGGTAAAGTTGTGTGTTTGTGTGGATGTGCAATATGTTTTATGATTGATGTATATATATATTTTTTTTCTATGTTAAAGAGACCAGTTTTGTATTTTTCTTGAATGTTTATTGAATAAATTGTGTGAAACATGTCATCATTGTCTGATATCTGTCTCAGCCACTACGTATCTGTGTACTTATGGTATTTTGTGTATACCTGTGGGTCCCCAGCCAATTTCCGGGGTGGCAGTCAATTTGCTGCCATAATTGGTGCTGTGTTAAGTTTTGATATCAGACTGCCACAGTACATACGGAGTGACTGAACCATCTTTGTCAGAGAATACGCTTGTTTGTTTGTTCACATTGAGTTGACAGTTTGAACGCCCATTTATTTATTTTCAAGATCTGAGGTGAATTAGCCAGTGTTGTTTTCATTACAGCTAAATAGCTGGGAACACAGACTGATATTCACAATCAGATTAGACGCATTTAACATTAAATAAAGCACATAAACAGTACCTGATATTAGTATTGCCATACTTTGTGTTGCTGTTTCAGCCATAGAATCGTCGCGACTGATTACGACAAAAACTCCGATTAACATGGAAACGAAGTGTATCAGTATCACAGGATTACTTTTGATATGTGTATGTAAATCAATATTTACTTCAGATGTTATCAGTAATACTATTTATGGCAGGATAAGTGATAGATTGAAAAGTGGTGTGTGTCTGCTGCACACTTCTAACGCAATTTCTAGCTGAGGACAAGGTGTGTGTGTGTTTATAGACAGATTATGGCATCTGCATCTGTCATAAATGCAGTTTGTACCTCAAAAGTGAAAGAGCAGGCTCAGGTATTGTATGGTTTGTTGGCACATACCGTTGGCATGAACCAAGATAATACTTTAACAAGAATTATACTGTTTAGGAATGATATTGTTAAAGGATTCCATTATCTTGAATAGTAACTGAACCTGTCAGTCCTGTCTGTGAGCTACATTAGGCCTGTTTCCACCATGTAAAGTAACAGTGTAACTACAGTAGGAGGCTCATGTGCTTGACAGCAGCAGAAAATACAGTGATTTCATTGAGTATTTATATTAATAATGGCCATATATTATTAAATTAATTGGCTGTTGAGAGCTACTACTTGATTTAATGTAATTTACATCTAATAAATACAATCTACATAAAGCATCAGGTTTGATATTTTTTTCAAAGAGTGGGTGAATAGTTTGCTTAAGTGTTTTATGATTAAGATTGTCTTGATTTATGGTATATTTGCACTTTTTTCTTTTTTTACTGTGTGTGGCAATATAGGAATTACAACTACACGTCTACACTGCAAAAATAGATTTTTTGAAGTTATAAATGAAATATGAATGGATTGTGTTTTACAAGAAAATACTATTTTCTACTTCAAAATTTCACATTTAATTCAATGAGTTACTTGCCGTTTCTTTGTAATTAATTTACTAGTAATTTCTGAGTTAAAATTGTTTCTACACCAATTATTTTTAGTGTACTCTGTTCCTGATGTGTTTGCGACACTCTCCAAACTCCCATTTCTAATTTTAAATGGAATATTTACTATTAAACCATTAATATTATTAGTATTTACAGTACTAAACTAGTAGTAAAATAGACAGTTACTCATACTTTATTATTATCACAATTTTCCATATTTGAGAACAATTTAGCTTCATTTACTCAACCAATTTATGTATTTGGTATTGAATAACTTCATATGCATTTAACTCATCCAATAAAAATGATAAATACATCTTACATTTTAAAATAAATTCATACTAAAAGCACAACATGCATTTATTCTCAAAACAAGTTTCAATCATTTAAGCATAAGGCTTTAGATCAAAAAGTATTTTGAGATGATGAGAAACACAAATTAAATAAAGTTGGTAGTGTTTGTGTTTGTAGTCGATTATCAATTTGTGTTACTAACTGCAATTCAACTAAGCCATTTAAACATTAAACATGCACCTAATTTAATAGATTTGAGTAAGATCTTACCTGCTATGCTGAGAAGTATGCTTCCAGCAACACTCAAAGCTGTGTTAAACTTCATACTTATGTTCTGGTCTGGTTCAGACTGCTGTTTCTTCAGCTGTCAGGATAAAGAGAAGTAAAGCAGGTACTGCCACGTTCATCAAGTGTTCTCTGCCCCTGCAACCATGAGACTCATCTTTTTGCAAATGCCTTTTTTTCTGTCAATATTTACAGTACACGCCCTGGACTCCTTTACGGGAAATGTAAAGGTTTACTATTAAGTGCCTTTCAGTTCAAGGTCGCTTCACTACACATTAATGGGAAAGTTCACCCAAAAATGAACATTGTCCCATACTTTACTCACCCTCAAGACAGATGTACAAGACCTTCTTTCAGACGAACACAATCAGAGTTATGTTAAAATATATCCTGGCTCTTCCAAGCTCTTCTGAATCGAATCTATGGGTTTCTTTATGAGAAAAATATCCATATTTAAAACTTCATAAACTAAAATGACTAGCTTCTAGTAGATGGTTGACTTGCAGAAAAACCGTAACTGATGTGACAACGCTTAGACAACGCTATGTTTTCCATCATTCAGATATTTTTCATGGATATTTTTCTTGCAAAAACCCATCGATTTGCTTACATTAAAAGTCTTTCATTTTCTTTTTTTACTATCATAAACTTTCCTGTCTGCCTCTTACTTGACTCATGAAATAAACAATAAACCTCTCCAGAGTTTATAAGAATCTTAGTCTCCTCCACTTTTGTTATTTTAATTGTCATTTTAAAATTAATTTGTTCTAGTATTAAACAGAAAGATCCATATGTATAATACTGTTCAAATGTTTTGTTCAAATCAAAGTCTCTTCTGCAAAAGGCAGCATTTATTTGATAAAAAAACGATAAAAGTTTTGCTAGTGAGTTAATTACAGCAAAAGGAAAGAATGTATGAAAGGACAATACATTTACATTTACATTTTCTGTGTAAAAAAATTAGTTTCCTTCATCAACACTGTAAAATAAGTACTTTTAGTGTTACTAATACTGTTTCTAACTGTTCATAACATTTTCATATCATTTACTAAAATGTTATTTGCATTGATGATGACGGCTTGCTCTCTAGCCAGTGAAGCCAGTTTAGCCGGTTTTATTGCGCTATTATAAACAAATGTAAATATTTCTCACAGAGGAAAACATTTCCTCAATCCAATGGTTGACAGGAGTTTTTAAGAATCTGCTGATCATCTCTATATCATGAACAGCAATATTTGGAGTAAACACAACAAAATTATGAAAACCATGGAAACACATCATGCTCACATGTTCCGATACGAATAAATGAATGTCCTTGAATAACAATTTTTAGCACATTTACTGCTGGGCTATGGGCCCATTTCAGGGGTAGACAAAATTACAATTTTAAAGTCAGTCAGAGCTATAGAAACGTATCTACATATTTACAAGTAAAGTTTTATATTACGAAAAGGCTGCTTTCTATGATCTTTATATCCAGTGGCCATGGTGAGATTAAAGCCGGGGACACAATTAATGATCATGAATGTAATTTGATACTTATGACTGATCATGCCCAAACGAGTCAGAGCCAGTTGCGTTCAGTCAGTGTTTAAATTCTGTGTGGAAGTATTTAAATCTGCCTTAGTCGAAGGAAACAGTCTGTGTGTGTTGAGCTCAGCCAGCCTTAATGTTTTAGCTAATGTTTTAAGTGTGTCCCCGGCTTAAGTGAACATGTTCCTCCAATCTTTTGTTTAAAAAGAACCAAAAACAACAGTGAAGAACTGATTCTAGAATAGATTCCATCGATTCCAGAACAAGGAATGAGAATTTGAGTCAAAAAGTGCAATCTAACTGCCCTACATGTAGCTACATTGAGAAGACATGTCACCATCACAGACGTGTGACACAAACACCGTTGATAAGTAGATCGCCACCATATATCTTACAGTTGTGCTTGAAAGTTTGTGAACCTTTAGAATTTCTCTGAACCCGGGGAATCACAATAGAGTCAACTCTTTGTTTTGAATATTATTTTACAATCATACTCCATATTATCTTTCTCTTTCAGAGAGCAGCTCCAATCCAGATGATCCAATGATTCGGATTCTTCTGATGGACAGAAACACTCATCAGGAAACACTTTTATAATGTTACAAAATATTTTTTAATTTGTAAACCTTTTTTAAACTTTTTTGAACTTTGTATTCATCAAAGAATCTTGAAAAAACTGTATCAGGGTTTACATAAAAACATTAAGACAGTATGAAGAGAGAGAGAGAGAACATTCCCAAAGTCAGTTCCTTCTTTTGTGTTTATTCTGCTTAGACAGTGTGATCAATTACCAACATGGTAACTGATTAGATAATTACATAAAGATACAGAAATACAGAAAGATAATTACATTTTCAACAAGCAGGATCCAATGCAGAGCTCCAGACCCTATATCAGTTATGCTGGTTATCAGACATATAAACATGAAAATAAATGGTATTGTTATTTTAAAAAAAATCAATATTGGTCCATCTCTACTATTTATGAAAACATGCTGAATCTCAGAGTACAGAAGCACAAACTTCATTAGTGCATGTTCTTATAATGTCAATAAAAGAGCTTTTCATGAATTGTACATTTTTAAAAAGATAAAGAATAAATGACAATATAAATAACATGTACAGCACATCTGTCCTCTTCATCAAAGAACCCTGAGAGTTTCTGTTCAATCAATCTTTAGGAAGAGAGATAGAGGGAGAAGGTGAAAGGAAGGATGGAGAATGTGAGAGAAAGGCAAAATAAGAGGAGGTTGGGTACACTTCTGAAGTTGGAGTTGGATGTTGGATTGAATTCAACAAATCCAGGTGGGTTGCTGCCCATGTAAGACTTGATCCAGTTCTGGTACTGAGAGACTCTGGTGTACACACCAGGATATTCGGGGAGAGCACATCCTTTACCAAAACTCACTATGCCAGACTGAATCCACAGGGAGCCTTTCTTACTGACCATTGGACCTCCAGAGTCTCCCTGTATTCACAAACATTCAGCATTTATATATCTGACGATATACAGTGAACAGTTGTTACAGACATAATGGTAAAAGTATGCCAGCCGTGTGTCCACCAGAGCATCCCCTTCCAGCAATGTCCTTCAAGTGCGAAAAAACGCAGTTTAAAATTCATCTTGGGCCTCATTTATAAAATGTTGCGCAGAAACTGTCCTAAATTTGATCTTACAATCATTTCTCAGATGTGTGTACGTGTGATTCATAGAATGAACGTACACACAGAAAACAAGCGTACGCCTCTCTTTAGACGTGAAATCTATAAATCGCAAATGATCTTGAACTTGTGCACAGCTGAATGGTTTCAGTTCTCCGCATGGTAAACGACACCTAATTAATGTCATTTACATATAAAGGATCAACAGTCATCGTCCAAATCCTTTCATTTAGTATGGCGAGCTGCAAGAATAGCTTAAATTTCCAAAAACCTGCAGTAATCTGACCAGGAAAAGTGTGTACGTCTGCTCAGACCCTGACGTGGCGCTAAACACTTTTTTCATGTCAAAAACCGTTTTTATAAACATGAGTGTTGGCGTGGATTTAAGCGTACACACTCTCTAAGATGAAATCTGTGCATACACACGCTTTATAAATGAGGTCCCTCGTGTGTGTGCAGCCCAAATATCCACATAGTTGTGCACATAGACTGCACTGCAACTCCATGTTCTCCTCTGCAGAACAGGTGTAGTATCATGATCGGTGGAGTAAACACGGGGCTTAATTAAGCAGCTAGGTTGGCAGAGTAAAGTTTGCAGGTGACCAAAACTTGTGAGTAGTGTCTTATAAATTGCTTTGGATTAAAAGTGTTAAAATGAATGACTGTCTTACCTGACATGGACCTTTTCCTCCCTGATTTAACAATCCAGCACAAATCATATTGCCTGTGATGCCTTGTTCATAAGCATTATAACAGTCACTGTTGCTCACAATGGGTATCATCACCTCCTGCAGTGTATCAGGAGACTGGCCTGTGACAGATCAGAGGACACATTTTATGGCTTTTAAAAACCATTTCTAGGTAAATTATTGAGTTTTACAGTATTGTTTGTATTCATTTAACTGGCAAACAAATGTTCACTCACCTTCAGACTGTAGCGTGCCCCATCCAGTGACCCAGCTCTCTGTACCTGCAGAAAATACACTACCAGCTGCCGCCAGACAGACCGGCTTAATGTAATCAGAGAAAGGCACAGAAGAGTTGAGCTGGACCAGTGCTATGTCGTTGTTCTTGGTACTATTGTTATAGTTACCATGTCTGATGATTTGACCTGCTGTCCTGATTATCTCATGAGGGTTTGAGCCGGATTGATTCAGACGCCCAAAGTACATCACAATGTTAGGATCACTGACATTGCTAGAATTTCTGGTTGTAAATAGAGAAAGTCTGCATCAATTCCACTATTATCAATCTACAGTTGTATCTTAAGTTTTATTGAAGCTTTCAACATACTTGAAACAGTGAGCTGCAGATAAAACCCAGTCTTTGGTGATCAGAGTCCCACGCAGAAATGGCCAAAGCCATGAATGCTGACTTGCCACGGCCAAGACCCTGCCGTCGCATCCTCCTCCAACAATCCTGACATTGAGGGGGCTCGACCACACACTGATGAGAGGAAAGACAATGTGGGAATTCCCAATTAAAATGATATAATACATACAAGATTTGTGGAACAAGAGTTTTATGGTCGTTGAGAGTATGACAACTTACCATCTAACTGGCAGAGAGAACCTGGGAAACAGAGACCAAACAATTAGATGAACATGTACGAAACTGATAAACTGGTTTGTAGCCTGCAATCTCAAGCCCAAAGTATACTTTAACTGTCCATGTTCTGTGATGGTTAGTACACTGTCCTCGTCACGTAATTTTCATCATCCGGAGGGTTTTCTAATGTCCGTACACACCGTCCATGTGCAGCTCAGTTTTTTGGTGCATCTCAATCAACTTCCTTATAGCTCCCGAGCTTGTGAATCAGTAAATCCAGGCACTGGTAAGGGCACCTAATTTATTACACATTAGGACCACTTACCTATATAAATGACTTTGGTTGCTCATATAATTTTAAACTTCCATCAAAGCCACTGGAAGTCTTCAAGCAGCAATAATGCTATTCCCTACCAACAGAGGGCATAATTTGGCACTTTTCCACTGCGTGGTACGACTTGCCACGGCTCTGCTCGCTTTACTTTCTTATTGCTTTTCCACTGCAATTTAGTACGGCTTCAAAGTGGGTGGGATTATAGACTGATCTTTATAGTTGCACCGCCTCTACTGCCGTGGATTTGTTCCTCGTCTACCAATGAGTCTGTGCCTCGTCTACTGAACACGATACAGCCATTTCTTTTTCAAGTTGTGTGCGACGGTAGTTTAAAGCAAGTCACTTTGCGAACAAATGATACTGCGGTGGCTGTTACTGACTATTTAAATCTAGTGGGTTTGGTGTCTCGTGTTTCAAATCCAATGACGCTGGTAGTGACGATTCTCTCTGACCAATCAGTGATCTGCAGTATTTACACGTATCGGTATGGCACACTTGGATCCTCCACTGAGGTGGTAGGGGAGACCGGGCAGTTGTAACAAATTTTGGTCATGTCATCATTACTCAAAAACCTTTTGAAATATTTGGATACGTTTTTATGTCAGTAACTTGTATCTGTGTTCTACTTGTTAACAGACACCAAATGTTTTTACAAGCAATGTTAGAGTTTTGATTGAATCATCGGAAGTCAAATGTTCATCTGCCCACATGCAGGGCGATTATAACAGCATATGGGGGCAATTGTAGTAACACATGTAATACCTTCATATAAATACCAATGACCACAATAAACTCCAGAGAATATGGATATAGTTAAAACTATTAAATATCCACTACATCCATATTATCCAGAACAATTCATTAACTCCCGTTGCTGTTTTCCTTGGTCTGAAGACATGCTGTGAACAGAGAGTGTACAGAGCCTACTCAGTACAATGGATCCCCAGATTGAGAGGCAAAACACTTTTCATAAATTATTGGAATCTATCAATCTATTTTGATGTCCTTACTAAGCTGGACACTGTTTCGATGGTGTCTGGGGCAATTGTAATGAAGTGTTATAACTACCCCGACTGTACCACCCCTGACAAGTTACCCTGCTAGCTAGAAACAACAAAGCTAATGTTTGACAAAGATATCAAATGTTAGACAACAGAATGGTCATCAAAACAAGACAGATTTAATTTTATAGACATTAATGGTTGAGACAGTAAGAAGAAAAATACTGTAGATGCAAAATGAGTTTTTGTAGAAAAACTTTAACAAGTATGATTCAGAAGCTTGTCCTTTGGCATGCAGAGAGGGATCTCCACAGAGCACATGCACAGTGAGTTTCATGGTTCTGTCTCGTTTCTGATTGGTGTAATTTAAGATGTTACAATTGCAGTTCTTTATGGTTTTTAGATGTTATTTAGATGATTAAACTCTTCTTCACATTAAGAAAACAAGATGGTTCTTTAAAAACTCTTCACTGAAAGGTTCTTTGGGGAACCAGATCGCCTTAGGCACATCGCTGTGCACTCTCCAAACTCCCATTTCTAATTTTACATGAAATATTTATTATTAAACCATTAATATTATTAGTATTTACAGTACTAAACTAGTAGTAAAACAGACAGTTACTCATACTTTATCACGGTTTTCCATATTTGAGAACAATTTAGCTTCATTTACTCAATCAACCAATTTATGTATTTGGTATTGAATAAGTTCATATGCATTTAACTCATCCAATAAAAAATGATGTAAATAAATACATCTTACATTTATAAATAAATTCATACTAAAAGCACAACATGCTGTATATTTATCTTCAAAATAAGTTTCATGAATTTGAGCATAAGGCTTTAGATCAAAAGTATTTTGAGATTATGAGAAATGCAAATTCAGTAAAGTTGGTAGTGTTTGTGTTTATCGATTAGTCGATTATCGATTTATGTTACAAAGGTCCCTAGTAACTGCAATTCAACTAAGCCATTTAAACATATACCTAATTTAATAGATTTGAGTAAGATCTTACCTGATATGCTGAGAAGTATGCTTCCAACAACACTCAAAGCTGTGTTAAACTTCATACTTATGTTCTGGTCTGGTTCAGACTGCTGTTTCTTCAGCTGTCAGGATAAAGAGAAGTAAAACAGGTACTGCCACATTCATCAAGTGTTCTCTGCCCCTGCCACCATGAGACTCATCTTTTGCAGATGCCTTTTTTTTTCTGTCAGTATTTACAGTACACGCCCTGGACTCCTTTACGGAAATGTTAAGGTTTATCACTAACTGCCTTTCAGTTCAAGGTCACTTCACGACACATTAAATGGAAAGTTCACCCAAAAATGAACATTGTCCCATACTTTACTCACCCTCAAGATATGTGTACAAGACCTTCTTTCAGACGAACACAATCAGAGTTATATTAAAATATATACTGGCTCTTCCAAGCTCTTCTGAATCGAATCTATGGGTTTTGTGACAAAAATATCCATATTTAAAACTTCATAAACTATAATGACTAGTTTCTAGTAGATGGTTGACTTACAGAAAAACTGTAACTGACATGACAAATAATGCAGTTGAACCTCTTAGACAAGGCTATGTCCTACGTTATTCGTCACAGATATTTTTCATGGATACATTAAAAGTCTTTCATTTTCTTTTTTACTATTATAAACTTTCCTGTCTGCCTCTTACTTGACTCATGAAATAAACAATAAACCTCTCCAGAGTTTCTAAGAATCTTAGTCTCCTCCCTTTTGTTATTTTAATTGTCTTTTTAAAATTAATTTGTTCTAGTATTAAACAGAAAGATACATATGTATAATACTGTTCAAATGTTTTGTTCAAATCAAAGTCTCTTCTGCAAAAGGCAGCATTTATTTGATAAAAAAGATAAAAGTTTTGCTAGTGAGTTAATTACAGCAAAAGGAAAGAATGTACGAAAGGACAATAAATTTACATTTACATCTTCTGTGTAAAAATTTTTTTATTTTTTTAAACGATTTGCTGAGTTTCCTTCATCAACACTGTAAAATAAGTACTTTTAGTGTTACTAATACTGTTTCTAACTGTTCATAACATTTTCATATCATTTACTAAAATGTTATTTGCATTGATGATGACTTTCTAACCGGTTTTATTCCGTTATTATAAATAAAGGTGAATATTTCTCTCAGAGGAAAACATTTCCTCAATCCAATGGTTGAAAGGAGTTTTTAATAATCTGCTGATCATCTCTATATCATGAACAGCAATATTTGGAGTAAACACAACAATATTATGACAACCATGGAAACACATCATGCTCACATGCTACGATATGATTAAATGAAAGTCCTTGAATAAGCGTTTTTAGCATATTTACTGCTGGGCTATGGGCCCATTTCAGGGTTAGACAAAATTACAATTTTAAAACTACATATTTACAGGTATAGTTTTATATTATGAAAAGGCTGCTTTCTATGATCATTGTAAGGTCGATCATGAATGTAATTTGATACTTCACGACTGATCATGCCCAAACGAGTCAGGGCCAGTTTCGTTCAGTCAGTGTTTAAATAAAAGTATTTAAATCTGCTTCAGTCGAAGGAAACAGTCTGTGTGTGTTGAGCTCAGCCAGTCTTCATGTTTTAGCTAATGTTTTAAGTGTGTCCCGGCTTAAGTGAACATGTTCCTCCAATCTTTTGTTAAAAAGAATAAAAACAACAGTGAAGAACTGATTCTAGAATAGATTCCATCGATTCCAGAACAAGGAATGAGAATTGGAATCAATCCCCTAAAAAGTGGAAATTTTGTGACAAACGTTGACACATCGCCACCATATATCTTACAGTTGTGCTTGAAAGTTTGTGAACCTTCAGAATTTTCTGTATTTCTGCATAAATATGACTCAAAACATTTTCAGATATTCCTAAAAGTAGACAAAGAGAACCCAATCAAACAACTGAGACAGAATATTATATCATAATATCATTTATTTATTCTGGAAAATTATACAAAATTACATATCTGTGAGTGGCAAAAGTATTTGAAGCTTTAGGATTAGCAGGAGGTGAAATAGGCTTCAACTGTTCTGAGATGTTTTCAGTCAGTTGGATGGCATTCAGGTGTCAGTGTGTGCCCTGCTTTATTTAAAGGGAACCCTGGGTATTAAGACTTGGCTTAATATAACTAAATGATGTCTCTTAATGAAATATGTAGTAGAAGACCTGTGAAAGAATGAAGATTACACATCAGAGTTTGATCAATGATCTACGATCTCGATCACAGTAACTAGATCATCTTCAGATCCAGCAGTGCGACACCAAACATGACATGATAAAGCATCTCTTCCATAGAAATCTGTAGAAATAGTAAACTGTTTCTAAAAATGTAATTTTATTTTTTATAAATGTTATTATTTTATATAATTTTGCTTTTTATTTAAATTATGCAAATATGACTTTCTTCTTTCTGATGAACACAATCAGAGTTATACTAATAAATATCCTGACGCATCCAAGCTTTATAATGGCAGTGAAAGGGATCAATGAGAAAGAGCTGAAGAACGTGTCTCCATCCACATCCATCCATCATGAACGTACTCCACACGGCTCTGGTGGGTTAATAAAGGCCTTCTGAAGTGAAGTGATGTGTTTGTGTAAAAAATATCCATATATAACAAGTTATGAAGTAAAATATCTAAAAAAAAATCTTAAAAAAACGAAACTGGTGAAATTGGGAAGGTGTAGGACGTAACGTAAGCTTTTTCAACTGCGAGAGTTTTACACTTTCTTCATAAGTCTGGCCTAAAGCTCTTTCTGTAAAGCACGATAGCGCCCTCTACTGACAACAGCTACTGCACTGTGACTTCACTGGATCTCTGATGGGATTAGATTCCTCCGAGCTCGGAATATTGGCCCGAACCCAGAGTACTCCACCCGGAGTGGTAAAAATAGATAAAACTAGAAGTGAGGAGATGGGGTGGAGGAGGGATGTTGATAAACTCTCAGAAGAACAAAGGTAAGTCTGCTGAATGGGCTAAATGCATGTTGTCGTAAAGGCTGGCATTTCCGGTGAACTGTTAGCTGTTCATTCTGTCCAGTTTTATTGATTGCAATAAAGACGAAGCTATTGGGACCGTTTAAAAATGCCATGTCTGAAATTAGACACGCACACGCATTTTCCCCAGCACTTCAAATGTTATTTTTAATGTGATGACCACAAACATTACTTGTTCATCCTTCTGAGATTGTCTCCATTGTAAAACCGAACGTTTCAAAATGTAGGAAATTCAACATTTGATAGAAAACATTTATTTAAAAATAAAAAGACAATAATTACCACCATAGGCGGATTGGCCATCGGGCAATTCTGGCAAATGCCAGAGGGGCCGGGCCATATTTTTTGATGTGGGCGGTCAGTTTTATTTTTAATATATATAAATAAATAGTTTTTACAGGCATAGGACGGGTTTTTATTGCTTGCACGATTTCACTATGGTTATAATAATATTATTAATAATAAATGTTAAGCATTTGGCCCAGTCGGCAACGGCCGGCACGGTCTCGAGATGGGACGACCGCCCCGCCCCCTTTAGTTACTGTTGCTATGTATGACATGCCGCTCTCACGCCACACATCATGTTCTCTCAGAGTGAAAAATACGTTGGAGCAAAGAGGACACTGACAATGCGTCGACAGAAGAGAAATTTAAACAATAAATACCGTTTTGTAGATTTTTAATGTGTCTTGACAGATTGCTGTAGCACCTCAGTTCAAGCGGCCCGTGACAATACACACCATTTTTCAAAATTAAGTCTACGACGTTAATCTAACTGCTTTGTCGGATATAAATGTGGATGCGGCGTTATGATTGGTTAGATCGCCTGTCAATCAAACTCCCTGCGAAGCAAGTTCAGTCAAAATCAAGCATGTCATCAGAGAGAGAGCAACACGAGCAAATTTGTCAGTAAAAGTTAGATGATGGACCTTAAAAAAATGAAAGGCGGTGCAGAAAAGGGTCGAGAAAGCAAAAAAAAAAAGTCTGATGCTGCCAAATGCCTAAAATTAACAGAACTCTTTTCTAAGGGTTTAAATTCAGCTGCTGCAGCGGGGGACAGTAGTGCCATAAAGGTAAGAAAAACTAAAAATACAGCTAGCTCAAGTCATTTTCACGCAATTCACGCTACTTCTGTATTCAAAATGTTGTTTAAATCATTAATCTCATTACATTATGCAATTGTAATTGCTACGCATTTACTGCCCTCTCTGAGCAACATTATCTAACATCTCAGAGATCTAAAAGCAACTTCAGATGCTGCTTCTCTGACACCTCTGCATACTGATTTAATTGGTAACAACCTATAGCGTCATATTATTCTAAGAACTTCACATTAAAGATGGCATACCTACAAATTTAATAAGATTAGGGGAAAAATCCCCGAAAATCAGTTGCCCTTATGGTAAAGTTAATTTCTGACACCAACAGATGGCAATAAATAGGCTATAAAAATACTCTTAATCTCTTTTATTGTTAGTGTTATTTCAGGGTTTGAAATCTTATAACTGAGAGAGCACTATAATGGCGATATTTAACACTATATTTATTTAACATTAGCAATACCCCTTAAAAAATTTAATTCGGCTGAGTTTTTATTTATTTATTACTTTTTTTTTTTTTTTTTTTTACATATGTGATAGCCTATTTCAAATTGCCATCTCAAACGAGTTCACCTCCGTCATCAAATCATTACGTCCAATTCCCATTACAATAAAGGCCATCTCTGAACTAATAGCACCGCTTTGAGGAACTAACATGCAATATCTGTTCATCTCCGTCATATTTCAAATTCATCCCATGTCCGAAACTTCAGGGTGATGTCAAAAACAAAAGTTTTGACTGCTGCATATTTACACTTAAATCGATAGGCTACTGATTTGCGCTTTATTTCAATGTATTGTAGCCTACATTCGCTTCGGCTGCCCAGTGCGTAGCAGCTTTGCCACACATATTTTTATAGTTGGTCAGTTAAATAAAACAGGCAGTGTGCCAACATTGTAGGCTAGGGGGTAGTTTATGTGCAGCTGCAAAGTAAACTAATATTTATGAGAAAAAGATTAAATGTAGTTGCAATAAATGTGTTAAGAATCCATACAGCTGTAGAGCGAGGGACTTTTATTCTGTTGAGCGGAACCGATGAACAACTGATGACGATATGGTTTGATGTCTGGTTGACCAATCAGCGGAAAGAGGCGTTTCATTCCCGCCCACATGTACAGATCGAATATTCAAGATAATTATTCGTTTCCAACCCCAGAACGAAAAAAAATGAAAAATCAAGCCAATTTTTTCCTTTTTCCTTTTCTTTTTAAAAATGAAAAACAAAAAAAGTGCGGTTTTCTCGTTTTTCTGATTTTAATATTGATTGTTTTCAAGCTGTCTTATATTATTGCGGATATTGTGCATATAGCCCATTTATACCTCTTGTTATGGTTGAGTTAGCCTAACCCTAACCCATTTATACCTCTTGTTATGGTTGAGTTTTATGGTTGACATGTTTTACGTAATTACGTAAATTTTCACTTTAGTCATTAAAAAAATACTTATTTAAAAGAAGAGCTCTTTTTGACTCCTAAATTATTATATTTGTCATTTATATATATATAAATGTTATTCTTTTCCCCCTCCCGATAATATTTTAAGCAGTTATCTTGTTTATGTTACATAATATGCCCCACTCTGTGGGGACATGTTTTCCCATTTCACAAACTGAAAATGAAGACCGTGTTAGTGTATAGCCTATCGCAACATTTAGAATGACTTTGTGAAATGTTAGCTACTAAAATGAAAGAAAAAATGCTTTTATATGTTATTTGTCCTTATTTCATACAGTACTCAGTACTATTGTTTTTAACAACAGATAATGTCGGATTATTGTTTCAGTATTATATCCGCTGTTTCCGTTCGTGTTTTCATCAGTGTGTTGAGATGATGCGGTGCTGCAGCCCCGCCCTCACTGAAAGCTCTCTCTCTCACACATGCGCACATTCATCCATCTGCAGCCCGCCGTCTGTACACTCGATCAGACATACAGACGATCAATATACCTGATGACTGCATATAGCTTCATGTTATATATAGCTATATGTTATTCTATATGCATAAGACAAATCAACCGCGATCCGGGAAAAGGGTGGTTCTTAAGAATCCTTCAACAGTGAAAAATGTAATAATATCAATCAGTTTTATCTTAGAAATGGAATGAGCCGTTTAGATAAACCGTACATAAACGATCTAACTGCGTCATACAGGTCATAGAAACTAACCTGACGATTTATCTAAACACAGCATACCATATATCTATACATACAAAAGTCCAATGCACATAAGTCCTGTTATGTCAAATACCTCAAATGAGTTTAAAATAATTGCAATAAATTCTCAATTAGAACAATTATGCCAACAACAGATAACAACTAAATTGTAACCTATCAAATCAATTTAGCCTACTATTTTGAAGCTGGAGTCATTTTTAGCTTTTATATTCAGATGTTTTAGTTCAACTGACTATGAATCATTATATGCAGTCAGGTGCCAAATGAAACTAATGTGGGAACGATGCCGTGAGAACAGCTTCATTGCGCATTGACTTTGTACAAGTATCTGGAAATCTACTGGAAACACATACACACCGATCAGGCAAAACATTATGACCTCCTTCCTAATATTGTGTTGGTCCCCCTTTTGCTGCCGAAGCAACCCTGACCCGTCGAGGCATGGACTCCACTAGACCCCTGAAGGTGTGCTGTGGTCAGGGCCGGCCCAAGCTTTTATGGGGTCCTAAGCAGAATTTATTTTGGGGTCCCTTTGGATAAAATAACTTGAGATAAACAATATCTGCTTATATGAAAAATAAATATAATTGTACAAAAATGGATAGTATTAAATTAAATATTTAAATAATGACATAAAATGAACAGATCAGATGGATCTTTAACAAGATAACAATAATAAATGAATTAACATTAAAGAAATAGTTCACCCAAAAATGAAAATTATGTCATCATTTACCAAAGTTGTTTTAAACCTGAATGAATTTCTTTCTTCTATTGACCACAAACGTTGTTTTGAAGAAACTTTTTGGGTCACCAACTGTTTGGTTACCCACATTCTTCAAAATCTTCTTTTGTGTTCAGTCTGTTCAGGAGAAAAAAGAAATTAATACAGGTTTGGAACAACTTGAGAGTGAGTAAATAATGACAGTATTCTCATTTCTGGGTGAACTATCCCTCTTAGCCAGACAAGCGGCAGCATGTTTACCACAAGGCTTCTGTTTCTTTAAGACATGCACACATCTAATTCCAGACATGCATCCAGATTTCTCTCAACTGATTACTTTCACTTTAGACATAACCAACTGTGTTTATGTAAACCTAATGTGTATTTGACAGTATTAGTGCAATGAGGCATGAAGTCCACTAATCGGACACTGTTTGACAGACTTCGTAGTGTACACGCGTTTGATTGCAACTGATAGAATGTGCGCTGTAAAAATCAAGCTGTCATTTCACGTGCTCTTGGGGCCCCCTGGTGGCCACGGGGCCCTAAGCAGTCGCTAGTTTGCTTATGACTTGGGCCGGCTCTGGCTGTGGTATCTGGCACCAAGATGTTAGCAAGCAGCAGATCCTCATTGTGCTCCTCAAACCATTCCTGAACCATTTTTGCTTTGTGGCAGGGTGCATTATCCTGCTGAAAGAGGCCACAGCCACCAGGGAATACCGTTTCCATGAAAGGGTGTACATGGTCTGCAACAGTGCTTAGGTAGGTGAGTACGTGTCAAAGTAACATCCACATGGATGGCAGGACCCAAGGTTTCCCAGCAGAACATTGCCCAATGCATCACACTGTCTCCGTCGGCTTGCCTTCTTCCCATAGTGCATCCTGGTGCCATGTGTTCCCAGGTAAGTGATGCACCCGGCCATCCACATGATGTAAAAGAAAACGTGATTGATCAGACCAGGCCACCTTCTTCCATTGCTCTGTGATCCAGTTCTGATGCTCACGTGTCCACTGTTGGCTCTCTCGGCGGTGGACAGGGTCAGCATGGTCACCTGACTGGTCTTCGGCTATGCAGCCAAAGCTCCAGCTTTGGGTTTTCCAGCTTCATCCTGCTGACCAGATGATGAGGATGAGCTGATCCTGATGGAACTGGAAGACAGAGGATTTTAATGACACTCTTAAAGTGTAAATGAAGCAGTCGGTCAAGTTCCCATTATTCAGTAAATGGATTTCCACTGACACATCTGCTCCTCCTTCAGCGTCTCATCATAACCTCTTCCAGCGCTGGTTTTCAGAAGGCGTTTCGTTCCTCCTGCTGCTGTTACTGTGACTCCACACATGAGAACACCAAATATAATCAAGGTCAGGACATTCATTTATCTGTCTTGCTGCTTCCTCCGACTGTTAAATTGTTGACTGTGGTGACGGGACAGTCTTCCTGAAAACTTCAGACTCGGACTGCAGTGGAACCTCTCTTCTGGTGGATTGATTTTGGGATTTACAGAGATATCCTCAGTCAAGTTTTCCCAGTTTCTCAGTCCTGGTGTGTGTTGATGTTGTTTTCTGAGTGTCCAGCAGGAGGCGCCAAATATCCATTATTGAGATTATCAGTGACAGAATGAATAGTTTCCAGAACAAACTCATGCTCATGTTTTTCTGCTTGTGTCTGTGTTTTTGCGCTTTATAACGCGTGTTTGTTGTGTTCAGTATCCACTGAAATGAGTTTGAACTGCGGAAGAACTGATGACGGCACCGTTTAATATTTGGTTGACCAATCAGCGGAAAGGGTATTTCATTCCCGCCCACATGTAAAGATCAAATATTCAAGTTGTTTATTCATTTTCTACCCCTGAACGAAAAACGGAAAATCAAGCCTAAATCTTGTTTTTCGTTTTGTTTGAAAAAAAAAAATTCCGATTTCAATATTAAATCAAAAACGAATGACCAAAAGATACACGGACCGAAGGACGATTCATAATTTTTAATTATTCATATTCATAACATAAATCCAACAGCATGTTTGCCAGAACAACGTCACATATTGTCAAACTGTAATCTAGTTATTGTTTTTAAATCAAAGCATGTTTTGGAAAAAGTTCTCTGTCTAAACCATAATTGTGTATAACCTATGACTTCAATCATATTTATGTAGTTTATTTTGTATAAACACAAAAACAAAGCAAAAAAATTAAATCAGACTCATGAGGGTTGATCAAATGTGGGTAGTTTGCGTAAAAGTTTGAGAGCTCTAGCTCAGAAATCGCAATTGCAAGTTTATATCTCACAATTGCGAGTTATAAAGTCAGAATTCTGAGAGGAAAATTCGCAATTCTGACTTTTTTTCTCGCAATTGCGAGTTTATATCTCAGAATTCTGACTTTATGTCACGCAATTCTGAGATAAAAAGTCAGAATTCTGAGATAAAAGTCGCAATTACTCTTTTTATTTTTTTATTGAGTGGCGGAAACGGGCTTCCATACAAATGAACCAAAAAATTATGTGGAATATTTTTTTTACGTGCCATCAACATTAGAGTTAAATTGATCAAAACTGACAGTAAAGACTTTTATAATGTTAGAAAAGAGTTTTTAACTTTTAAAACTTTTATATCAGCTGGTTATCAGACATATAAACAAAAAATCAATATTGGTCCATCTCTACTATTTATGAAAACATGCTGAATCTCAGAGTACAGAAGCATGAACTTCATTAGTGTTTGCTCTTATAATCTCAATAAGAGAGCTTTTCATGAATAGTTCAATTTTAAAAGATAAAGAATAAATGACAATATAAATAACATGTACAGCACATCTGTCCTCTTCATCAAAGAACACTGAGAGTTTCTGTTCAATCAATCTTTAGGAAGAGAGATAGAGGGAGAAGGTGAAAGGAAGGATGGAGAATGTGAGAGAAAGGGAAAATAAGAGGAGGTTGGGTATACTTCTGAAGTTGGAGTTAGATGTAGGCTTTTCAGCACTGAATTCAACAAATCCAGGTGGGTTGCTGCCCATGTAAGACTTGATCCAGTTCTGGTACTGAGAGACTCTGGCGAACACACCAGGATATCTGGGGTCAGCACATCCTTTACCAAAACTCACAATGCCGGACTGAATCCACAGGGAGTCTTTCTTACTGACCATTGGACCTCCAGAGTCTCCCTGTATTGACAAACATTCAGCATTTATATATCTGACAATATGAAGTGAACAACTGTTATAGACATAACGGTAAAAGTATGCCAGCCGTGTGTCCACCAAAGCACTTTCCACCCTGAGGCCTTTTTCAGTTGTTTGCAGTGGGAACGCTGAGCGTTTTTCTCTTGTCACCGAGAGTTGAACAATGTTCAACTTTGGGTAAAACTCAAGAGAGTAATAGAGTAATTGTTTACTCTGTTGATATACATATTGTGTGGCATCCCCTTCCAGCAATGTCCTTCAAGTGCGGAAAAACACAGTTTAGAATTCATCTTGGGCCTCATTTATAAAATGTTGCGCAGAAACCATCCTAAATTTGATCTTACAATCATTTCTCAGATGTGTGTATGTGTGATTCATAGAATGAACGTACACACAGAAAACAAGCGTGACGCCTCTCTTTAGACCTGAAATCTATAAATCGCAAATGATCTTGAACTTGTGCACAGCTGAATGGTTTCAGTTCTCCGCATTTTAAACGACACTAAATTAATGTCATTTATATATAAAAGATCACCAGTCATCGTCCAAATCCTTTCATTTAGAATGGCGAGCTGCAAGAAAAGCTTAGATTTCCAAAACCTGCAGTAATCTGACCAGGAAAAGTGTGTACATCTGCTCAGACCCTGACGTGACGCTAAACACTTTTCCATGTCAAAGACCGTTTTTATAAACATGAGTGTTGGCGTGGATTTAAGCATACATACACTCTTAAGATCAAATCTATGTGTATGCACACTTTATAAATGAGGTCCCTCGTGTGTGTGCAGCCCAAATATCACACATAGTTGTGTATATAGACTGCACTGCAACTCCATGCTCTCCTCTGCAGAACAGGTGTAGTATCAAAAATCAGTCAGTGTAACACGGGGCTTAATTAAGCAGCTAGGTTGGCAGAGTAAAGTTTGCAGATGACCAAAATTTGTGAGTACTGTCTTATAAATTGCTTTGGATTAAAAAGTGTTAAAATGAATGACTGATGTCTTACCTGACATGAATCTTTTCCTCCCTGATTTAACAATCCAGCACAAATCATATTGCTTGTGATGCTTATGTTGATCCCTTTATAAGCTTTATCACAGTCACTGTTGTTCACAATGGGCATCATCACCTCCTGCAGTGTATCAGGACGCTGGCCTGTGACAGATCAGAGGACACATTTTATGGCTTTCAAAAACCATTTCTAGGTAAATTATTGAGTTTTACAGTATTGTTTGTATTCATTTAATTGGTAAACAAATGTTCACTCACCTCCAGACTGTAGCCTGCCCCATCCAGTGACCCAGCTCTCTGTACCTGCATCAAATACACTACCAGCCGCCGCCAGACAGACCGGCTTAATGTAATCAGAGAAAGGCACAGACGAGTTGAGCTGGACCAGTGCTATGTCGTTGTTTTTGGGCTGATCGTTATAGTTACCATGTCTGATAATTTGACCTGCTGTCCTGATTATCTCATGAGGGTTTGAGCCGGATTGATTCAGACGCCCAAAGTACATCACAATGTTAGGATCACTGACATTGCTAGAATTTCTGGTTGTAAATAGAGAAAGTCTGCATCAATTCCACTATTATCAATCTACAGTTGTATCTTAAGTTTTATTGAAGCTTTCAACATACTTGAAACAGTGAGCTGCAGATAAAACCCAGTCTTTGGTGATCAGAGTCCCACGCAGAAATGGCCAAAGCCATGAATGCTGACTTGCCACGGCCAAGACCCTGCCGTCGCATCCTCCTCCAACAATCCTGACATTGAGGGGGCTCGACCACACACTGATGAGAGGAAAGACAATGTGGGAATTCCCAATTAAAATGATATAATACATACAAGATTTGTGGAACAAGAGTTTTATGGTCGTTGAGAGTATGACAACTTACCATCTAACTGGCAGAGAGAACCTGGGAAACAGAGACCAAACAATTAGATGAACACGCTGAAACTGATAAACTGGTTTGTAGCCTGCGATCTCAAGCCCAAAGTATACTTCAACTGTCCATGTTCTGTGATGGTTAGTACACTGTCCTCGTCACGTAATTTTCATCATCCGGAGGGTTTTCTAATGTCCGTACACACTGTCCATGTGCAGCTCAGTTTTTGGGTCCATCTCAGTCAACTTCCTAAAGCTCTTGAGCTTGTGAATCAGTAAATCCAGGCACTGGTAATGGCACCTGATTTATTACACATTTGGGACCACTTACCTATATAAATGACTTTGGTTGCTCATATAATTTTAAACTTCCATCATAGCCACTGGAAGTCTTCAAGCAGCAATAATGCTATTCCCTACCAACAGAGGGCATAATTTGGCACTTTTCCACTGCGTGGTACGACTTGCCACGGCTCTGCTCGCTTTACTTTCTTATTGCTTTTCCACTGCAATTTAGTACGGCTTTAAAGTGGGTGGGATTATAGACTGATCTTTATAGTTGCACCACCTACTGCCGTGGATCTGCTCCTCGTCTACCAATGAGTCTGTGCCTCGTCTACTGAACACGATACAGCCATTTCTTTTTCAAGTTGTGTGCGACGGTAGTTTAAAGCAAGTCACTTTGCGAACAAATGATACTGCGGTGGCTGTTACTGACTATTTAAATCTAGTGGGTTTGGTGTCTCGTGTTTCAAATCCAATGACGCTGGTAGTGACGATTCTCTCTGACCAATCAGTGATCTGCAGTATTTACACGTGCGGTATGCAAGCACACTTGGATCCTCCACTGAGGTGGTAGGGAGACCGGGGCAGTTGTAACAAATTTTGGTCATGTCATCATTACTCAAAAACCTTTTGAAATATTTGGATACGTTTTTATGTCAGTAACTTGTATCTGTGTTCTACTTGTTAACAGACACCAAATGTTTTTACAAGCAATGTTAGAGTATTGATTGAATCATCGGAAGTCAAATGTTCATCTGCCCACATGCGGGCGATTATAACAGCATATGGGGGCAATTGTAGTAACACATGTAATACCTTCATATAAATACCAATGACCACAATAAACTCCAGAGAATATGGATATAGTTAAAACTATTAAATATCCACTACATCCATATTATCCAGAACAATTCATTAACTCCCGTTGCTGTTTTCCTTGGTCTGAAGACATGCTGTGAACAGAGAGTGTACAGAGCCTACTCAGTACAATGGATCCCCAGATTGAGAGGCAAAAACACTTTTCATAAATTATTGGAATCTATCAATCTATTTTGATGTCCTTACTAAGCTGGACACTGTTTCGATGGTGTCTGGGGCAATTGTAATGAAGTGTTATAACTACCCCGACTGTACCACCCCTGACAAGTTACCCTGCTAGCTAGAAACAACAAAGCTAATGTTTGACAAAGATATCAAATGTTAGACAACAGAATGGTCATCAAAACAAGACAGATTTAATTTTATAGACATTAATGGTTGAGACAGTAAGAAGAAAATACTGTAGATGCAAAATGAGTTTTTGTAGAAAAACTTTAACAAGTATGATTCAGAAGCTTGTCCTTTGGCATGCAGAGAGGGATCTCCACAGAGCACATGCACAGTGAGTTTCATGGTTCTGTCTCGTTTCTGATTGGTGTAATTTAAGATGTTACAATTGCAGTTCTTTATGGTTTTTAGATGTTATTTAGATGATTAAACTCTTCTTCACATTAAGAAAACAAGATGGTTCTTTAAAAACTCTTCACTGAAAGGTTCTTTGGGGAACCAGATCGTCTTAGGCATCGCTGTGCACTCTCCAAACTCCCATTTCTAATTTTACATGAAATATTTTTTATTAAACCATTAATATTATTAGTATTTACAGTACTAAACTAGTAGTAAAACAGACAGTTACTCATACTTTATCACGGTTTTCCATATTTGAGAACAATTTAGCTTCATTTACTCAATCAACCAATTTATGTATTTGGTATTGAATAAGTTCATATGCATTTAACTCATCCAATAAAAAAATGATGTAAATAAATACATCTTACATTTATAAATAAATTCATACTAAAAGCACAACATGCTGTATATTTATCTTCAAAATAAGTTTCATGAATTTGAGCATAAGGCTTTAGATCAAAAAGTATTTTGAGATTATGAGAAATGCAAATTCAGTAAAGTTGGTAGTGTTTGTGTTTATCGATTAGTCGATTATCGATTTATGTTACAAAGGTCCCTAGTAACTGCAATTCAACTAAGCCATTTAAACATATACCTAATTTAATAGATTTGAGTAAGATCTTACCTGATATGCTGAGAAGTATGCTTCCAACAACACTCAAAGCTGTGTTAAACTTCATACTTATGTTCTGGTCTGGTTCAGACTGCTGTTTCTTCAGCTGTCAGGATAAAGAGAAGTAAAACAGGTACTGCCACATTCATCAAGTGTTCTCTGCCCCTGCAACCCTGAGACTCATCTTTTTGCAGATGCCTTTTTTTTCTGTCAGTATTTACAGTACACGCCCTGGACACCTTTACGGGAAATGTTAAGGTTTATCATTAACTGCCTTTCAGTTCAAGGTCACTTCACTACACATTAAAGGGAAAATTCACCCAAAAATGAACATTGTCCCATACTTTACTCACCCTCAAGACAGATGTACAAGACCTTCTTTCAGACGAACACAATCAGAGTTATGTTAAAATATATCCTGGCTCTTCTGAATCGAATCTATGGGTTTCTTTGTGAGAAAAATATCCATATTTAAAACTTCATAAACTAAAATGACTAGCTTCTAGTAGATGGTTGACTTATAGAAAAACGGTAACTGATGTGACGAATAACGTATTTGAACCGCTTAGACAACACTATGTCCTACGTCATTCATCACAGATATTTTTCATGGATATTTTTCTTGCAAAAACCCATCGATTTGCTTACATTAAAAGTCTTTCATTTTCTTTTTTTACTGTCATAAACTTTCCTGTCTGCCTCTTACTTGACACATAAAATAAACAATAAACCTCTCCAGAGTTTCTAAGAATCTTAGTCTCCTCCCCTTTTGTTATTTTAATTGTCATTTTAAAATGAATTTGTTCTAGTATTAAACAGAAAGATGCATATGTATAATACTGTTCAAATGTTTAGTTCAAATCAAAGTCTCTCTATCATTTATTTGATAAAAAAGATAAAAGTTTTGCTAGTGAGTTCATTACAGCAAAAGGAAAGAATGTGAAAGGACAATAAATTTACATTTACATCTTCTGTGTAAAATTTTTTTATTTTTTAAACGATTTGCTGAGTTTCCTTCATCAACACTGTAAAATAAGTACTTTTAGTGTTACTAATACTGTTTCTAACTGTTCATAACATTTTCATATCATTTACTAAAATGTTATTTGCATTGATGATGACTTTCTAACCGGTTTTATTCCGCTATTATAAATAAAGGTGAATATTTCTCTCAGAGGAAAACATTTCCTCAATCCAATGGTTGAAAGGAGTTTTAATAATCTGCTGATCATCTCTATATCATGAACAGCAATATTTGGAGTAAACACAACAATATTATGACAACCATGGAAACAAATCATGCTCACATGCTCCGATATGATTAAATGAAAGTCCTTGAATAAGCGTTTTTAGCATATTTACTGCTGGGCTATGGGCCCATTTCAGGGTTAGACAAAATTACAATTTTAAAACTACATATTTACAGGTATAGTTTTATATTATGAAAAGGCTGCTTTCTATGATCATTGTAAGGTCGATCATGAATGTAATTTGATACTTACGACTGATCATGCCCAAACGAAGTCAGAGCCAGTTTCGTTCAGTCAGTGTTTAAATTCTGTGTGGAAGTATTTAAATCTGCTTCAGTCAAAGGAAACAGTCTGTGTGTGTTGAGCTCAGCCAGTCTTAATGTTTTAGCTAATGTTTTAAGTGTGTCCCGGCTTAAGTGAACATGTTCCTCCAATCTTTTGTTAAAAAGAATAAAAACAACAGTGAAGAACTGATTCTAGAATAGATTCCATCGATTCCAGAACAAGGAATGAGAATTGGAATCAATCCCCTAAAAGTGGAAATTTTTGTGACAAACGTTGACACATCGCCACCACATATCTTACAGTTGTGCTTAAAAATTTGTGAACCTTTAGAATTTTCTGTATTTCTGCATAAATATGACTCAAAACATTTTCAGATATTCCTAAAAGTAGACAAAGAGAACCCAATCAAACAACTGAGACAGAATATTATATCATAATATCATTTATTTATTCTGGAAAATTATACAAAATTACATATCTGTGAGTGGCAAAAGTATGTGAAGCTTTAGGATTAGCAGGAGGTGAAATAGGCTTCAACTGTTCTGAGATGTTTTCAGTCAGTTGGATGACATTCAGGTGTCAGTGTGTGCCCTGCTTTATTTAAAGGGAACCCCGGGTATTAAGACTTGTGTGGCTTAATATAACGTAAATGATGACTCTTACTGAAATATGTAGTAGAAAACCCATGAAAGAATGAAGATTACACATCAGAGTTTGATCAATGATCTACGATCACAGTAACTAGATCATCTTCAGATCCAGCAGTGCGACACCAAACATGACATGATAAAGCATCTCTTCCATAGAAATCTGTAGAAATAGTAAACTGTTTCTAATAATGTAATTTTATTTTTATAAATTTCATTTTTATATATAATTTTGCTTTATGATTTAAATTAGGCCTATGCAAATATGACTTTCTTCTTTCTGATGAACACAATCAGAGTTATACTAATAAATATCCTGACGCATCCAAGCTTTATAATGGCAGTGAAAGGGATCAATGAGAAAGAGCTGAAGAACGTGTCTCCATCCACATCCATCCATCATGAACGTACTCCACACGGCTCTGGGGGGTTAATAAAGGCCTTCTGAAGTGAAGTGATGTGTTTTGTGTAAAAAATATCCATATATAACAAGTTTTGAAGTAAAATATCTAAAAAAAAAAAATCTTAAAAAAAAAAAACGGAACTGGTGAAATTGGGAAGGTGTAAGACGTAACGTAAGCTTTTTCAACTGCGAGAGTTTTACACTTTCTTCATAAGTCTGGCCTAAATTATAAGCATTTTAAAATGACATACAATTTGTTCATAAGGCTTCTGTGCTATATTCTTATTCAAAGTCTTCAAACGCTATAAATCAAGCCTCGGTAGGCAGTTGTAAACAATTAAATTTCTTTGACTTAGTTACTTTTCTTTTTATAATAAACAAAAATGTATTGGCAAATAAAACTTCATCACTGAAGAATAAGATACAATAAGACAATAATCACGCTTCGAATCAAATGTGTATCAGCTCTGTCTGTAAAGCGCCCTCTACTGCCTGACAACAGCTACTGCACTGTGACTTCACTGGATCTCTGATGGGATTAGATTCCCTGCTTTCACCCAAACTAAAAGGAAATGTTTGACATTTGATATTGTTATTTTACAGTAATTCAGGTAGACTACATAACATGTTTGAACGATGCTGAACTGAGCAGATTTTGCACCAAAGATATTCTTTATCAGATCCTTCTTAAGTCAGATGATGATTCACGAGTTCACATGTAGGCTACATATAATTCAAGAATAAACTAGATAAACTCTCAGAAGAACAGAGGTAAGTCTGCTGAATGGGCTATATGCACGGTTACTTCCTGGTTGTCGTAAAGGCTGCTCTGGCATTTCCGGTGAACTGTTAGCTGTTCATTCTGTCTTCGATGTACATCGACACAAAACCATCAGTGGTTGTGTTTTTAATGTTGTATTCATATTTTAATGCTGTTATCACATTTACTTAATTTGCCAATAAACCAGTTTTATTGATTGCAATAAAGACGAAGCTATTGGGGCCTTTAAAAAATGCCATGTCTGAAATTAGACACGCGCACGCATTTTCCCCCAGCACTTCAAATGTTATTTTTAATGTGATGACCACAAACATTACTTGTTCATCCTAATGAGATTGTCTCCATTGTAAAACCGAACGTTTCAAAATGTAGGAAATTCAACATTTGATAGAAAACATTTATTTAAAAATAAAAGACAATAATTACCACCATAGGCGGATTGGCCATCGGGCAATTCTGGCAAATGCCAGAGGGCCGGACCATTTTTTTAATGTGGGCGGTCAGTTTTATTTTTAATATATATAAATAAATAGTTTTTACAGGCCGACAGCACATAGGACGGGTTTTTATTGCTTGCACGATTTCACTATGGTTATAATAATATTATTAATAATAAATGTTAAGCATTTGGCCCAGTCGGCAACGGCCAGCACGGTCTCGAGATGGGCCGACCGCCCCGCCTCTTTAGTTACTGTTGCTATGTATGACATGCCATGCCGCTCTCAAGCCACACATCATGTTCTCTCAGAGTGAAAATACGTTGGAGCAAAGAGGACACTGACAATGCGTCGACAGAAGAGAAATTTAAACAATAAATACCGTTTTGTAGATTTTTAATGTGTCTTGACAGATTGCTGTAGCACCTCAGTTCAAGCAGCCCGTGACAATACACACCATTTTTCAAAATTAAGTCTACGACGTAAATCTAACTGCTTTGTCGGATATAAATGTGGATGCGGCGTTATGACTGGTTAGATCGCCTGTCAATCAAACTCCCTGCGAAGCAAGTTCAGTCAAAATCAAGCATGTCATCAGAGAGAGAGCAACACGAGCAAATTTGTCAGTAAAAGTTAGATGATGGACCTTAAAAAAATGAAAGGTGGTGCAGAAAAGGGTCGAGAAAGCAAAAAAAAAAAAAGAAAAAAAAAAGTCTGATGCTGCCAAATGCCTGAAATTAACCGAACTCTTTTCAAAGGGTTTAAATTCAGCTGCTGCAGCGGAGGACAGTAGTGCCATAAAGGTAAGAAAAAACTAAAAATACAGCTAGCTCAAGTCATTTTCACACAATTCACGCTACTTCTGTATTCAAAATGTTGTTTAAATCATTAATCTCATTACATTCTGCAATTGTAATTGCTACGCATTTACTGCCCTCTCTGAGCAACATTATCTAACATCTCAGAGATCTAAAAGCAACTTCAGATGCTGCTTCTCTGACACCTCTGCATACTGATTTAATTGGTAACAACCTATAGCGTCATATTATTCTAAGAACTTCACATTAAAGATGACATACCTACAAATTTAATAAGATTAGGGGAAAAAATCCCCTGAAAATCAATTGCCCTTATGGTAAAGTTAATTTCTGACACCAACAGATGGCAATAAATAGGCTATAAAAATACTCTTAATCTCTTTATTGTTAGTGTTATTTCAGGGGTTTGAAATCTTATAACTGAGAGAGCACTATAATGGCGATATTTAACACTATATTTATTTAACATTAGCAATACCCCTTAAAAAATTTAATTCGGCTGAGTTTTTATTTATTTATTACTTTTTTTTTTTTTACATATGTGATAGCCTATTTCAAATTGCCATCTCAAACGAGTTCACCTCCGTCATCAAATCATTACGTCCAATTCCCATTACAATAAAGGCCATCTCTGAACTAATAGCACCGCTTTGAGGAACTAACATGCAATATCTGTTCATCTCCGTCATATTTCAAATTCATCCCATGTCCAAAACTCAGGGTGATGTCAAAAACAAAAGTTTTGACTGCTGCATATTTACACTTAAATCGATAGGCTACTGATTTGCGCTTTATTTCAATGTATTGTAGCCTACATTCGCTTCGGCTGCCCAGTGCGTAGCAGCTTTGCCACACATATTTTTATAGTTGGTCAGTTAAATAAAACAGGCAGTGTGCCAACATTGTAGGCTAGGGGGTAGTTTATGTGCAGCTGCAAAGTAAACTAATATTTATGAGAAAAAGATTAAATGTAGTTGCAATAAATGTGTTAAGAATCAGCGGAGAGAGGCGTTTCATTCCCGCCCACATGTACAGATCGAATATTCAAGATAATTATTCGTTTCCAACCCCAGAACGAAAAAATGAAAAATCAAGCCAATTTTTTCCTTTTTCCTTTTCTTTTAAAAATGAAAAACAAAAAGTGCGGTTTTCTCGTTTTTCTGATTTTAATATTGATTGTTTTCAAGCTGTCTTATATTATTGCGGATATTGTGCATATAGCCCATTTATACCTCTTGTTATGGTTGAGTTGATTAACTGAATGCTCTCCACCTGTGCTGATCAGGTTAATTATCTGAACCTGCTCCTCCCGAATCTTGTTAATAAAACATCATTTTGTGAGAGAAAAACAGCTGAGAATTAAAGGGGTGGTTGATTATGATTTCACTTTTTTAACTTTAGTTAGTGTGTATAATGTTGCTCCAAGGTGGCTATAAATCTCAAAGAAATCCAGCTGCTGCTGATAAAACAGACATTCAGTATTTCAATCATCACAGACAGATATCAGTGACAGTTTTATTAAATAAACACTTCAGAATCACTGTCTCTGTTTGTTTGTGTTGAATGTTACACCAGCGTAAAGCGCTGCGCGCATGCGCTTCATCCTTGCCCGTTTAAACGTCAGTCACATTCACACTTTCGGTTTCAAAGCATCAAGGCGTTAGTGAAACGCGCACAGTTCAGGTAAGAGTTCACTTGAAGCAGTGGTACTACTAATCAACCTTTAAATAGCCACCATAATCTAAAAAAAAAAAAAAAAAGATATACCAAGAAGGTAATATTTAAAAACAACAACAACAAAAACGTGTTTGTAATAAAAAAATAGGCCTATTAAAAACATGTTTTATGTAATTACGTAAATTCTCACTTTAGTCATTAAAAAAAGAAATGCTTATTTAAAAGAAGAGCTCTTTTTGACTCCTAAATTATTATATTTGTCATTTATATATATATATATATATATATATATATATATATATATATAAATGTAATTCTTTTCCCCTCCTGATAATATTTTAAGCTGTAATCTTGTTTATGTTACAATGTGCCCCACTCTGTGGGACATGTTTTCCCATTTCACAAACTGAAAATGAAGACAGTGTTAGTGTATAGCCTATCTCAACATTTAGAATGACTTTTGTGAAATGTTAGCTACTAAAATGAAAGAAAAAATGCTTTTATATGTTATTTGTCCTTATTTCATACAGTACTCGGTACTATTGTTTTTAACAACAGATAATGTCGGATTATTGTTTCAGTATTATATCCGCTGTTTCCGTTCGTGTTTTCATCAGTGTGTTGAGATGATGCGGTGCTGCGGCCCCGCCCTCACTGAAAGCTCTCTCTCTCACACATGCGCACATTCATCCATCTGCAGCCTGCCGTCTGTACACTCGATCAGACATACAGACGATCAATATACCGATGATGTGAAAAATATAAATATAAGAAAAATGTAATAATATCAATCAGTTTTATCTTAGAAATGGAATGGACCGTTTTGATATTTTTTTATTATTATCATTATGGGCCGTTTAGATAAACTACATGTAAATGATCTAACTGCATCATACAGGTCAATCTGAACGATTTATCTAAACACAGCATACCATGTCCAGCACGTCCTGATATTGCTGAGTTAGATGCGTTCCTGGGTCAACATATTTTGTTGATCCTGGAACAACATTCTAGTCTGAAAATTTAGTCTTAACCCTATTCCTACCCCTAAACCTACCCCTACCCATAAGTTATCCCAAAAATCAGGGAAATGATAGATGAATAACACTGATGTAGAAGCACCAATTCATGATTTTAAGCCTAAACTTGACATAATCTGTAAATTTGTCCTCAAATCTGATTGGCTGATTTGAATGTTGTTCCAGGATCAACAAAAATGTTGACCCAGGAACATGTTGAACTCAGCAATATCAGGTTAGGCACCATGTCTATTCATACAAAAGTCCAATGCCCATAAGTCCTGTTTTGTCAAATACCTCAGATGAGTTTAAAATAATTGTAATAAATTATATATGCCAACAACAGATAATTATAATGTAACCTATCAAATCAGATTAGCAGGAGCGCTGAAATGACGTTACACGCATTATACCTTCACCCAGACCGCTGGATTCTGTCAGTGGGCCTACAGGTGATTCTGTACAATCGGAAGATTAACCTCATTCATAGAAAGTTTCAGGGATGTATGTTATTAATTTATTAAAAAAATGCAAATGCATCAAAATGATCGGAATGTTTTATAGCAGTTGTCTATCACAGCAAGTCTCAATTTTATGATGTTCGCTTAATAATTCTCTCTTTAAATGACACTTTTTTCTTTCATTTCAGACCTGATGGAAGAGAGCAAGGAGAGTGAAGAACTGAGTGAAGTGGAGGAGAAACATCATGTCAAACCTAGAGAAAAACCTTTGAGTCGCTTCAAAGACTAAAAAGACATTTTTGAAGAAAAGAAGAGCCAAGAAATCTACAACCTGCACTCAGTGTGGAAAGAGTTTCACATACAAATATAGTCTTGAGCGTCACATGAGTGATCCACACTGGAGAGAAGCCGTTCACATGTGATCAGTGTGGAAAAACATTTTCTGTGGCATCACACCTGAAGAAACACCTGACAGTTCATAACGAAGGAGAAGCCACATTCATGTTCTGTGTGTGGAAAGAGTTTTTCAGTGTTGTCATATTAAAATGTGCTTTTAACATACTGTCTCTGTATTAAAAATAATGTATTTAGTTACCTCTTGTAGTACACTTCAACCCATATTTAATATACTTTTAAATATACTCATCATACTCATGTAAAAGTTTGACTACGAGGCCTGCCTGAACTAACGAGATTAATATTGTGTATGCAGTTAAGTGCAGTGAGGAATACAAGGATCTGTCTATAGGGGAAACACAACAGCCACTTTATGGACGCATGGCTCCAGCACAAGACGAGCTCTTCAGGGCAGTTCACATCACTTACACCAAAAGAAACACAGCTTTTACAACCATGAGGAGAGGATTCTGGACAGAGAAAACTAACGAGGCGTAAAGGAGGCGATTCATGTGGAAGGTGGAGCGTCCCTCATTGAATAGAGGAGGGGTTTGAGACATCATCTGTCCCACGTATATAATGCTGTCTTAGAAACGATGCCACGGCGCTGTATGGACGGGTCAGTGTGCTCCACCGCGGGAGGAGAAGGGGCACTACCATGAGCGCAGAGGAACACCATCTACTCTGACAAGCTTACTCTGTGTCATGTGACTTCTACTTGTGTGCTGATCATGTGACTGTAGCAGGCGTATATTTGAGTTTCCTGTTTTTACAACTGAGGATGATGTTTGGATGAACACTGAAGCATCTTGTCAACTTGTTTTATGTAGTCCAGTGACTTTTAATAAAGAGTTTGTTTGAGCACTAATAATTTAATGATTTTATTTCTATAATTTAACTGCATGCAGGAAATTTAAAAATAAAGAAATGAAACTAACAGTAATGTTCTTGTGTGCAGAAGTACAGCCTATAAACTGTGTTCAGATCAGACGCGTGTTGAGTCAGTGTGGTTTACAATATGAACTTTATCACACTGAAGAACAAGTTTCACAACCGCTGTCCTGTCAAAGCCTGATCTCTCTTATGTTTGTGGTTCTGGTTCTGGTTATAGTTAGGGCACATCACCATCAGATGCTCTTGATGGAACAATTCCTATTACAGTATAAATGTGCTGTAAATTACATTAAAGCATTAATGAAAAAGACATATTTGTACTGAAATCTACTTCTCTATCATGCACTGGTACAGTGTCACTATATACATCAACTCTAGCTGGATTTCAACACTCAGTCGGTCAGATTAGAGGAAGTTCACAAACACAGGAGGAGCTAATAGTGTTTAGAAGAAGAGCTGTAACTATATAATGAAGAGAAAGACCCAGCAGAAACAGAAAATGTCTGATAAGTGTGATCTGTGTCTGCTGGGACTGATCATTCTCTCTTCACTTCTCACAGGTAAAGAAATCTGTATTTTCTCTAAAGACATTTAGTGGAATTAGTCTGGAAAGAGTTGATTTGAACATGCTCAGTTTATTCTTGCACACATTCACGTTGTGATCTCAGAGTTGTGTATTGATACATACAGATCATACTGTATTATTCCTGATACTGGACATAGAGTCACTCAAACATCTGATGATCAACAGTTATCTTCATATTAAGAGATTTCAACAGCTCTCTGATCAAGAAAAACTGTTTATTCTGAGAAAGTGTTGTTTGTGTTAATGAGGAAAAAGACTACGATTTGAACCTTCTGCTTTTTATGTTGGTATGTTTTGCCTTCATTTATTGATATATAGCATTATGATCAGTTAGATGTATTTGTGTTTCAGGTTCCTGTGGAGCGTATGAGATTCATGTGTTCATCAGTTCTGGTGAAAATGTCCGTCTGCCCTGTAATAATGCTCTTTCTGACTGTACATCATCAACTACATGGACCTACTATAACAGTATCAGACATTCAGCAGCAGTTGAACTGATTACTGGAGGATAAAGAAGAATGACACAGAGAGACATGAGAGAATGAGTCTGGGGTCTGACTGCTCTCTGAGCATCAAGAACGTCACAGAAGAAGATTATGGATTATACATCTGCCAACAATATGTGAATGGAGGAAAACAAGGAACTGATGCACGTGTTTATCTGCATGTTCTTCATGGTAATTTTATGATTGTGATCAATAGATTTTGCCTTTAAACTCAGTTGATTATTGTCTTGTGTCTTAGTTTCAGTGTCTCCATCATCATCATCATCATCATCATCATCCTCACAGACTGAGGTCAGTCCAGGTCGCTCTGTGACTCTCTCCTGTCAGTTGTATTCATATGCTGGATTCTTCTGTTATTATTTGGTTCGTTCTGAGGGACTTCATCTGTTGTGGGTGAATCAGGCTGGTGTTGATCTGACGACAGACTCCAGATATCAGATATTATTCTCATCAGATCACTGTATCATCACTCTGACTACAACACTCCTGAATGAAGATGACAACAGAGAGTGGAGATGTCAGCTTACTCTCAGAAATCAACTCAAGACCTCAGTCAGATACACTGTCAAGTATTCAGGTGAGAAACAATCTCATGAGTCAATTATGGAAGATTCTTTATTATTGTGTGTGTTAAAATATGATTGTCATATTCTACAGTATGAAGCATCTGAATGAACAATTATCCTTTACAGCTCAGGATGTGCATGAATCTACAGTCAGAGGTAGAGTCAGAATGGTTTGAAATCACATTCGGTGCTTCGATGGCTTTTGTCTTTGTCTGTGATTGTCTCCAGTCGTCTCTGTCCGTCTCTGACTCTGAGCTCGATCTCTTCTTCAGTCGCAGTGATTTCTGTCGCTGCAGTCGCTGTTTTCCTTCTTGCTGTTCTCTGGCTGATCTGCAGAAAAACAGCTGGTGAGTTTCAGATTTACTCCTTTAGAACAATTAAAAACAGTTCAGATCTCACTGTAATGATGAGCAAACGATCACATGTTCAGATTGTGTGTATCATAGAAACATGTGGATTATATCAAGTTATCAAACAGAAGTTTATTCCTGCTGAGAATTCCTGTAATGTCAATCTCAAAGAGTTATCAAGTCAAATTTATCATTCATTTTAATGCTTCAACCACATCTTATTGTTACATTCTGTGTCTTTCATGTGTGTTTTATCATAAATTCTCAGATAATAAAAGAGGGACAGTCGACTCTGCGGTGAGTTCAGTAATGCAGTGATTTAGATCTGATTACTGTCTTTAAAGCTCAATAAAGTGTCATTCATGCAGTTGAACTGTTTGTTGTCTGAAGGTCAAAGATGAGAATGAACATAAAGGGACGCATGAGACGATCAACACGTCCATTCCTCCTGCTGCCAGAGCCAATGTGAGTCAACTAAATCATCAAACATTACGTTCACTGTCTGTTCTCTAATGTGATTTACTGAACGCTTTAGTGTTATTCTACATATTATAGTGAGAGATCTGTGTCTGTTGTGTGTGTTAAACTTGATTCTCTGCACGTTTGCATTGATGTTCAGGGAGCAGACAGATGATCATGTGACTTATTCTGAGGTCACTTCCTCCAATAAAAAGCCAGTAAAATCGGTGGATGTGAGTAGATACCAGCACTTTCCCTTGTTCTTCATCACTGTCCACTGACCAGTCCTATTCAGAGAAAATCACAGCAGCTTCTCTCATCTATACGCTGCTGAAATGAGTTTGACTCTCAGATAAATGAAGCTCATGCTCTAATAATAATAATAATCAATATTAATGGACAGAATCTGTTCTTTCAGGATCATAATGATACAGTGACTTATGCTGCCATCAGAGGAACAGAAGATGAACCGCAGGATGAACTTTACGCCTCTGTGAACAAGAACAAGACCTTCACAAATAAACATTAATGACACAGATCATGAGTTCATCATATCAGGAGCAGACGGCACGTTTTCATCATCATTTCATTTTTGATAGAGTCTGATTTGTGAAAATATTCACAATTGGTTGAATCTTTGATACTGTCTCACATAAGATCCTTCTCGACAGGTTAGCTTCTATTGGGATTACTGACACTCCTCTGTCTTGGTTATATTTCGAGGAAACATGGTATTCATTTTCATTGTTATGCGAATGACACCCAACTTTACCTGTCTGCCAAACCCACTGGTTCTTTTCCTCCCCCATCTTTGTCCAGCTGTTTAGCTGAAATTAAAGATTGGCTTTCAGTTAACTTCCTGAAGCTAAATGGCAACAAAACTGAGGCCTTACTTGTTGGCACTAGATCTGTTTTATCTAAATCTAATTGTTTTTCTTTGTACATTGACAATAATGCTATCTGTCCTTCCTTACAGGTTAAAAGTTTGGATCTTTTAGCTATGCTGCCCCCTGCTTATGGAACTCCCTTCACCTTGATGTTCGCAATAGCGATTGCCTGCTGACTTTTAAAACGTGTTTTAAGACATCTTTTTATACAGGCTTTTTTATTATATGTTTTATTGAGTCTTTACTGCACTTTATCTGTATATGTGTTCGCTGTGTGTTTTGTCTTGTGTAGTGATCTGTATTTTTATTTTTTAATCTTTGCTTGCTTGTGACGTGACCTTGGGTGTTATGAAAGGCAGCATTAAATAAAATGTATTATTATTATTATCATCTCTGCCATGTACCTTAGATGGAGAGTTATAGAGACAGCATTACTGTAATCTATTTCACTGTGTTCAAGTAATCTGTATAAGGTCGGCAATATTGAGGGTAATGATGATTACTTTCTAAAGTTTTAGAAAATATCTTGCTGGATAGGATAAATGTGTTTATTAACTCTGCAGATAAAAGCCAAACATGGCACTGATCTGTGCATTTATGCTCACCAGTCACTGCAAGTAAAATGGGGTTGTTGTTCAGCACATAAAGATGAACTTCTTACCGTAATCTCAGACTGGTGATGTGGTTTCTCCACTGCATGGATCTTCATGTGAATCTTTAGGTGACTTTTAAAAGAGAAACTCTTTCCACACTGATCACACGTGTGCGGCTTCTCTCTGCTGTGGATCCTCTCGTGTGTTTTCAGAGATGATGACTGACTGAATCTCTTGTCACAGTGTGAACACTTGTAAGGTTTTTCTCCAGTGTGAATTCTCTGGTGCAGTTTTAAATTGTTTGCTGAAATAAAAGTCTTCTCACACTCAAAGCACATGTACTCTCTCACAGCAGAGTGTGTTTTCTCATGTTCTTTTTTTTTGCAGCCGTGAAAAACTCTTTCCACACACAGAACATGAATGTGGCTTCTCCTTCATATGAACTCTCAGGTGTTTCTTCAGGTTTGATGCCCTGAGAAATGTTTTGCTGCATTCATTACATGTGAACGGCTTCTCTCCGGTGTGGATCCTCATGTGAATCTTAAGAGACTGTTTGTATGTGAAACTCTTTCCACACTGAGTGCAGGTTGTACATTTCTTGGCTCTTTTCTTCAAAAATGTCTTTTTAGTCTTTGAGCGACTCAGAGGTTTTTCTCCAGGTTTGTCTTGATGTTTCTCCTCCACTTCACTCAGTTCTTCACTCTCTTCCTTCACTTCCATCAGGACTGAAATGAAAGAGAAAAACTTTAATTTCATTTTCAGTTAATCAAAATAATTCAAAGAGAGAAATATGGAGTGAATGGATATTAAAGTGAGCCCAACTGCTATAAAATATTGCAATAATTTTTATGCCTTTTTATAAATTAATTATGCATCCCTGCATCTGTCCATGAATGAGGTTCACTGATCTTTCAATTATTGTTTTTAAAACATTACAGACAAATCCCATGTTTCTGTAGTGAGAACTATTACATATATTTGATCAACGACACAATTATCTAATGTGATATTACCATTAACTTTTAGATTTATATTTATTTTACTAAAAATGTTTTAATTATTAAGGGCCGGTCACACTAGACTTTTCCTTCCACTGACTTCCATTCATACGCATGTGAATGTGGGACAACAGAAACACAAGATCAAGTGAATTTCGCTGCAAAAACAAACACACATTTTTGCAGTCAAGTAGAGGAGATTGTATATTTTTACATTTTGGAATGACTATTATTTGTTATTTATGTTTGTAAAACAAAACAAAAAACAAACAAACAAAAAAAGACGCCACTGAGTCTGACATCATATGATGACCATTTCTGTTTCACGAGTTCACACTTACAAACAAGTCAAATAAGTAAATGGTATGCTGTCTGCTGGTTGGAATGACGTGATGATTGGAAGGATCATTTGAAAACGCTCCTCCTGAACTTTATTAAATTAAGGCATCATGTCTGTAGAAATTTCACACGCTGAAAGTCTAGAGTAACTGCAGATTTAACTAGTTTTACATTAACAGTTTTTATCAGCATTATCAGTGTCCTACATGTTTCTCTCAACCCTGTTACTGCTGACATGATTTTCCTTCTTTTAAAAACAGGATTTCTTAAAATTGTAACACCCAGGAAGTGACATCATCTGAACTCTTTCTACAGCATGATGGGAGGACAAGAAAATAATCTCAATCCATTGTCTCAGTTTTTACACAAACTGTACAGTGTTGATCACTTTCATCAACGCTGTTACCACAGTTATTATAAGAAGAATAATCTCTATAACTATGAATAACTTCTATAAGAGAAATACAACAGTAAATCTGAATGTAAATGTGCAGAAGTGAATGAATGAAGAATTAACACCAACCTCTTTGTTCTTCAGTATCTTCAGTGTGTTTCATTCTGCAGGGTTCTGGATCACTCATGTTCTCACTGTCCTCTTTAATAAACTCATTTAATAAAGTCTTTGCAGATTTCAGCTCTTCCTGATGCTCTGATGCTCGTCTGATGGGAATATTCCTGCATTTATTGATGATCTGCTGTGGGAGGAGCTTCACTGATGATGTGATTGCAGTGGGAGGAGCTTAAGTGATGATGAACTACAGTGGGAGGAGCTTCACTGATGATGAATTGCAGTGGGAGGAGCTTCACTGATGATGAACTGCAGTGGGAGGAGCTTCACTGATGATGAACTGCACTAGGAGGAGCTGATCTGCCAAAATAAAACATATATCAGTTACTAAGTGTGTTTTATATTGATGTCTTGATAGAAGAATATAAATAATGTAAATTCTTCCAAATATAAATAAAGGTAAAAAAAAAAAAAAACAGATGAAGCATGAAGACAGAAATAAATGTACATATTTGTAGTCATCAAATCCCCTCAGTCTGTTGACAGCAATGAAATGAGCTTTAAGTGTCAATTTACAGCAGATCTGAAGACATCAGCATAATAAATGAGGTGAAAACAGGAACTATTGACATGAAATAAAGAGTGTTTTCAGCAGCTCTGTTAATATTGATGATCCTCAGACTATCAACACTCATTCAACAAGACATTCAGATCATCTCACTTTATTCTGAGTGTTTGCTGTTAGAAACTGATTATTTGAGTCAGGATATAGGAGAAAAGACTATAAAACTGCTCTATTGAAAGACAATACTGTTATTTCTCACAATATGACACATGTAAAAAAAAACACTAATGACACTCATCTTCATCATCCTCTACAGCTAAATAACTACAGCAGCATAATATGTACATATAAATATAGCCTGATTTTGTGATAACTGCATTAATTTCAATAAAGTAATTAAATCATTAACATGTTGCAGTTTTGTATAGCAGAAACTGACAATGATCATAAAACCTTTAAAAATAAAGAGCAGCACAAGGCAATATTTAATCTTTATCAATCTGTTCATATTTATCTCTATTAACATTGAAGTACAGATTTAAAATATCCCATGGCTCATTATAGGCTCAATGTAAAGTATTTAGCAGTATCTGTTCCAGTATATTTTAATAATATGAGACATTTAGTAACAGTTCTTCTCACTCCAAACATCAAAACAATGGTGAGTTGTGGCTGAGCTTCAGCAGTTTCTGTGTTTTTTGTGTTGTCAGGATCAACAGTCTCTGTTTGGTTAGAGTCTCTAGGGTCATTCCATGGTCCCTGTTTGTCCTTTTAACACCTCCAGAATCCAGCTGGACACTGTAGGATCTCGAGTGGATGGGCTTCAACACTGTGCCCTTTCTCCAGATCTTATGAGGGTCAAATGCTTGTATTCTCACAATCACCTTGTTTTAGTGTGTCTGAGTCTTTGGCTGATCTGCTAAAGTATGTTTGTTGCAGTTGTTGGAGGCTGGTTTTCATGGGTAGTCGTGTCTTAGTGCCACTGTTGCTGGTTTTTCTGTGGTGACTATTCTGTCTTTTGCAAGAATGTTTTCGTAACTCACTTTGATTAGCTTAGAAATGCTGTGAGACCTTGAGAAGGATCTGGGAAACTTTGGGAAAGTTGCATCTTGCATCAATCAAGAAGATTAGAAGCTTAGAACACTGATACGTCAGATATATAATTGATTACAAAAACTGCCAACTGAGTCGTAATTTATAATATTTTAAGACTTTGAACAAGAACATACACAGGGAAGTATTCTGACCAAATTGTAAGTCATTTAAAATGCATAATTTAGGTCAGACTCGACTTACTTTACCTAACCTGAGAATAATAAATAAAATACGGTTAAAGGTGTTGATCAAAGTACACACCGCAAAGCAATCTGACATATTAAAAGATATTCACCCTTGATATCCAATAGCCTATCTATATATTTCGAAGAGTTTGTTTTACTCAGTTTGATGTTCATACCACGAGGCTTCATGACGCTTCATTTTTTTTTTTTTTTTTTTTTTTTTGAGTGATTATGTTATTTTTATAGATGTTTGTCGTTTTGAACAGTATTTGGCGCGTCTTTGATCATCTACCGTTGGCGGCCGATGACGTCACCGCTCGCGCCTTCCTCTCATTCAGTTTCAGCGTCGAGTCTTCTGAGGAGAGTCGAGCAGTTCACGGTATTTCTCATATTTACACGATCATCAAACACACTTTATACAGTTTGTTCAAGCGACAGGCTCATTTCTGTATTGTTTTCATCGAGCACAGCGATACTTGTGCGTCTTTTCTGTCGTCTTCCTGCTGAAATAAACATTTAGTGCAGCAGCATGTGAGGAAAATATGATGAATTCATTCAGACCTGAGCGATTTTGTGTTCGTTTTTGTGATTGTTTCGATGTTTTATAGTGAAAACTGCTAATGAATGTCAAGTCATAAGTCAAAGTTTGAGATCTGTGAGGGGAATTGATGGGAATCAATCTCTAGTTTTTGCTGCTGCCATTTTATTTCTACTCTTTTAACATATTTGGATCAACTTTATCACTTTACATTATTAAAACACACTGGAACAGAAAGTGCTAAATACATTGAGCCTATAGCTAATGAGCCACATAAGCTATTTTAAAATAATAAATAAATGTATAATTAAGATAAATATGAATAAAAGTTTGTCACTGAAACATTAAATTGATTTGTGATGCTGTATTTTTTTTTAAAGATTTTATGATAATTGCAAGTTTTTCTAATTAATTACATTATAGTTACTAGAAAATGAAACTATTCATGGACATTATTCTGCTGTAGTTATTTATCTTATGGTTGATGCCATTAGTGTTTGTTTTTGTGTTATTATTGTTATATCCATGTCATATTGTGAGAAATAACAGTATTGTCTTTCAGTAGAGCAGTTTTATAGTCTTTTCTCATATATCCTGACTCAAATAATCAGTTTCTAACAGCAAACACTCAGAATAAAGTGAGATGATCTGAATGTCTTGTTGAATGAGTGTTGATAGTCTGAGGATCATCAATATTAACAGAGCTGCTGAAAACACTCTTTATTTCATGTCAATAGTTCCTGTTTTCACCTCATTTATTATGCTGATGTCTTCAGATCTGCTGTAAATTGACACTTAAAGCTCATTTCATTGCTGTCAACAGACTGAGGGGATTTGATGTCTGTTTATTTTTGTATTCATGCTTTCAACTGTTTTTTTTTTACAGTTCTTTACTACTTTTCTAGATATCTGTCATTATTTTGATGAAGAAACAGAATAATGTTCGATTTAGAAATAAAATGTTCTGATTTAGCATCAGTTGTTTTACGATAGACGGATACAAATACTTAATGCAATTAGTTTATTGGTGAAATACAAAAAGGGGTTAATATAGGAAAAAAGAAAAAAACTTGTCAGTACTTAGAACAAGAATCATTTGATGACATTCAAACACTGTATTTAAGGATCACAGTGCAGCCCAAAATACTCTTTAATTGTCATTTTAAATCTTTATACTTTGCCCCTATCCTTCAAACCACTAAGTTTTTAATCATATAAAATTTAATGAAATTTACTATGATCTCTTATTATTTTAAATATTTTATTAAGTACAGGTCAAAAATAACTGTTGTTTCCTTTTTGCATTAAATATATCTGTTACACTAAAAGATAATGGAACAATAAAATATTTAATATAAAACATTTTGTTTTCACAAAAGTCGTTTGAAACATTAAAATACACTTACATTTAATTGGTTTTCGATGTTAAATCACTTTTTTACATTTAATTTGATGCAGACACTAAAATTTGATAATCTTTAATCTTTGAAAATCTGGACTTTAACCCTATAAAAACAAATGCAGTAACTGATATATTTTTGATTTTGGCAGATCAGCTCCTCCCACTGCAATCACATCATGAGTGAAGCTCCTCCCACAGCAGTTCATCAATAAATGCTGGAATATTCCCATCAGATGAGCATCAGGAAAGCGGAAATCTGAAAAGACTGAGTTTATTAAAGAGGACAGTGAGAAAATGAGTGATCCAGAACCCTGCAGAATGAAACACACTGAAGATACTGAAGAACAAAGAGGTTGGTGTTTATTCTTCATTCATTCATGATGCTGAACAACATTCATGTTAGAAAGATTCAAGCACTTCTGCATTTAGAGAAACAGTTAAAGTTCTTTTCTCACAAATGCTCAGTAAAGGGAAGTTTGAGATACTTTCATAATGATTGTCAACATCAGATCAAACTAAATATTTATTTTACATTTATTTCATATCTGGTTCACAATTCGCAAGAGTGTTACCAGAATTTAGGCATTTTCAATATAGTTTACAACATTGTTATTTTTTAGGAATAAACTGTAAACACCAAAATGAACTTTATGAAGTAAATGAACTTTCCAGAATGACTGACAGGGTTGTAAGTGTAACTTGAGCAAAATCTCTTCTTACAGTAACTTTGGTAACAGGGTTGATGAATGCAGTCATTCATTTGTGTAAAAACTGAGACAATGGATTAAGAATATTTTCTTGTCCTCCCATCATGCTGTAGAAAGAGCCCAGATGATGTCACTTCCTGGGTGTTTTTGAAAGGAGGAAAATCATGTCAGCAGTAACAGGGTTGAGTGAATCATGTAGGACACTGATAATAACACATTTAAAGATGCAGTCAGTCTAGACTTTGAGCATGTGAACTTTCTACAGACGCTGAAATGATCATGATATGATGTCACACTCCGTGAATCTCTTTTAAAACATAAATAACAAATAATAATCATTTCAAAATTTAAAAATATACAATCTACTCGACTTTACTGCAAACTTCACTTGATCTTGTGTTTCTGGTGTCCCACATTCACATGTGTATGAATGGAAGTCAGTGGAAGGAAAAGTCTAGTGTGACCGGCCCTTAATATTTACACAGTTTTAAGAAAATAAATTAAATATCAATCTAAAAGTTGATGTCAAAATATGACTGTTAATATCACATTAGATCATTTTGTCATTGATCAAATATACTTAATAGTTCTCACTACAGAAACATGCTCTAATGTTTTAAATATAATAATTGAGTAAAGAGCACAGGACACGCCTTGACCAAAGATTTCTCCTCGTTTATCTGTGCATCAAAATGATCGGGATGTTTTGTAGCAGTTGTCTGTCACAGCAAGTCTCAATTTTATGACCTTTAACTTCATATTTCTCTTATTAAATTATTTTGATGTACTGCAAATTAAATGACTCTTTTCTTCTTTCATTTCAGAGCTGATGGAAGTGAAGGAGGAGAGTGAAGAACTGAGTGAAGTGGAGGAGAAACATCATGTCAAACCTGGAGAAAAACCTTTGAGTCGCTCAAAGACTAAAAAGACATTTTTAAAGAAAAGAAGAGCCAAGAAATCTACAACCTGCACTCAGTGTGGAACGAGTTTCACTAACAAACATAGTCTTGAACGTCACATGAGAGTTCATACTGGAGAGAAGCCGTTCACATGTGATCAGTGTGGAAAGAGCTTTTCAATGAAACATCATCTTGAGATTCACTTGAGAGTTCATACTGGAGAGAGACCATTCACATGTGATCAGTGCGGGAACAGCTTCACACGAAAAGCATATCTTGATCTTCACATGAGAGTTCACACTGGAGAGAAGCCATATGCATGCGATCAATGTGGAAAGAGTTTCAGTCGATCATCAACCCTTAAAAAACACATGAAGATTCACACTGGAGAGAGACTGTTCACATGTGATCAGTGTGGCAAAACATTTCTTAATTCATCAGACCTGAAGAAACACCTTAGAGTTCATACAAAGGAGAAGCCACATTCATGTTCTGTGTGTGGAAAGAGTTTTTCACAGCTGTGTAATTTACATACACATCAGAAAATACACACTGGTGTGAGAGAGTACATGTGCTTTGAGTGTGAGAAGACTTTTACTACAGGGAGCGATTTAAAACTGCACCAGAGAATTCACACTGGAGAACAACCTTACAAGTGTTCACACTGTGACAAGAGATTCAGTGTGTCATCAAATCTGAAAAAACATGAGATGATCCACACTGGAGAAAAACCTTACAAGTGTTCACACTGTTACAAGAGATTCAGGCTGTCAGCAGATCTGAAAACACATGAGAGGACCCACACTGGAGAAAAACCTTACAAGTGTTCACACTGTGACAAGAGATTCAGTCAGTCATCATCTCTGAAAACACACGAGAGGACCCACGCTGGAGAAAAACCTTACAAGTGTTCACACTGTGACAAGAGATTCAGTCAGTCATCAAATCTGAAAACACATGAGATGATCCACACTGGAGAGAAGCTGCACACGTGTGATCAGTGTGGAAAGAGTTTCTCTATTAAAAGTAACCTGAAGATACACATAAAGATCCATGCAGTGGAGAAACCACATCACCACAGTCTGAAATGAAGTAGTTCATCTTTATGTGCTGAACAAGAAAATCTCTTCTGTGCAAGTTAGACATTTTACTGTAATTTTATCACATGAAATTACACGGACGATATGTGAATCAGTGTCCATCATTTTGCGAGCAACTGGTGATAAAGAAAAATGCCATGTCGCAATATTGAAAATATTTCCATTTTAAACCATGAAGGCGAGCCAGTTGATATCACACAAACTTTGTGTGAGAGTTATGCGGGTGAAGAAGTCTCAAACTCCAGTTAATCAGATACTAAAGGTAAAAACTGACCGAGCTTTTTGGCATCTGTTGCTGCATTAACGGCGGTTTAGTATACTTTGAAAGATGCACGGACGCGACTGCACGCGAGACGCGGAAAGTGAAGTATACCCAGGGCTTGATGGTGCGCTGAACGGATCTTTCCGCGCTCACGGGCAAAGAATTATCTTTGAAAGGCTTGCTCGCTCAACTGTGTGTGAGATGGAGCAGAATGTGGGAAATGACGTATACCTGGGCCTTAACCACTCCAAATTGGGAATTGGGAAAATTTCGCCCATGTTATGTTCTTACACGTAGTTTTAACTGTTGCTGGTTGATGCGAGAGGCATTCTGGGATACCTGGCTGTCTTAAGTCCGCACAAGTCACCTCTCGATGCATCCTCGATAAAAGGGGCGGATCAAGAACACATCCGGGGATTTTAACTGTACTTGGCTAGATGTGAACTTTGAATTGGATCAGTACTTATTGGGCAGCAACTGATGACGTTTCACAAGAACAGACAAGAACGCATATTAAAAATGGATAACTAATGAATGAATGAGGCATTTATAAGTGCTTCACAATCACATCAGGGTCGCTCCTCATCCACAACCTGGATAATTCAACAGCAGACACAGAGCAACAGCGCCAAGATCAAATCTGTGGTTTATTGATAAAGATAGTGCCTATTTGAAAATTTGAGACAGGGAGACAGGGTTGTGTTTTATGTTTGCACACTATATGCACATATTGCCTGAACCACATGCATGGCTATTAATATGTTAATTTTTTGTTGCCTAAAATATACATACAGAGATAACTGGAGTAGCCAGAATATCAAATGTCAAGTGTCCCCAACTAAGCAAGCCAAAGGCGACAGCGGCAAGGAACCCAAACTCCAACAGGTGACATCAGGTGGCAAATAGGTGTTAAAATGGAGAAAAAAAACCTTGGGAGAAACCAGGCTTAGTCGGGGGGCCAGTTCTCCTCTGGCAAACAGTGCTTTGTTATGATTCAGACAGCTATCATAAGTCAGATGAGATTGCAACATTCAAAGTATTTATTTCAGTTCAATCCAGTTGAGGATTGTATTCATCACGCCGGTATGGACGGTTTGTTGAGGAGCTGTGCCACTGGCTCTTGTGTCAATGAGGCCTTCACAATGGATGATCTAGTTGACTCAATCTCTGCTGATACTTCAGGGGTGTATTGTGGTCGTGTCAAGGCATAGGTCCTCAATCTCACCTGGATACGGCCCGGATCTGGTTGACTACAGTAAACCTCGGGATTGTAACGGAGGGGACGGGACAACGGAGTTGAAGATCCACGTGCAGGCTTTATTAAAATGAGCGTAGTTGTACAGGCAGAGGTCAAACACCAGCAAACAGATACAAGAGGGCAAGGCAAAAGAGTAATCCAAAACACAGGCAATGGTCAAGGTAGGCAGCAAACGATCATCATACAAGGAAAACAGTCCAGGGTCAAAAACATAGGCAAGGCTAGGCTAGGCTAGGCAAGGCAAGGACAAGGAAACACGGAGACAAGGTCGGATACAGGTGTAGGAACCATGGACGAACCAGACAAATGAATCGTTCAGAGGATTCTTTCAAAACATAATTCCAGAAACCCAAACTCAGAGAATCTTCCAGTCCGTCTACAGAACAACCTTTGATAGGTACTTTTTATGGCACCCGTGCTTCCTGACTGCAGGAGAGGTGATAACCTTTAAACCAAAATGTAGCAACCAAACGGTCACCAAGAAGATAAAGAGTCTTTGATCACCAGAGACAATGCAGGCCTCTTTTGTTTCTCTGAGGGACCTAACTTTACAGAAAAACCAACGAAGACTGTTGTACAACTAAAACTGCATCAAAATTGTTCCAAACAATTTTAAATGGACTTATCAAACATCTTTTAAGTGCATACATTTTATATCATGTCCACAAATACTACCTGTAACCAGTTATGCTTTAGAACACCCACAATTCATGTAAATGTGATAACTCTTGAATGACTGATGGAAAATATGCCTTATTTGGAATGAATTTAATTCTCTTTCTCTCTTCTTAATCATGGCTTGAATGAAATCTGTGTAAAAGTGTATCATATTCCATTTAATAGAAATTATGTCTAAAACAGTACTCTCTGCCAAAGCAGAGACCGGAGGTAACACCTGTGTATGATTGGGGCAGAGAAAAGCCACCTTTTGAAACAGGACGATATCTGATTGGCCAAAACTCCTCTCAGAGGTGGGACAAACACCTAAGTTTAAATAGTCATATCGCAAGACAAAAAAGAAGAAGTAAACGAGAAAACTAGAAGAAAGAACCGGTCAGCAGTGACCAGAGTAAGCAGAACAAAGAATAACTATGGAGTAACAAGAAGAACAGACAAGCAGCTCATTTAAGCCATCCAACTTTCACTCACTTTTCTTTTCTTTTACTTAATTTTCTTTTCCGTTGAGTCTCGTGTTCTAAGTTTTGCCGCAAAGTTCAACCAACGACTTTTGCCGCTTCAACTTCAACTCCAGCGACAAAGAGACTACCTTTCATTTTTCCAGCAAGCTAAAACATGATTGGTTTTTCCCTAACCACCATCTGGACCTGAAAAGACAAATCATCGACTTCGAAAACCCTTCGCTGCACTCCGACGAGAAGATGCACATTTAAAGTCGACTCAAACAAATACCTCCAGATTCTATTAACTGAACTGGTGTATTTAAATTAAGGATTCATGGTTCGTTCAGGTCAGATCTTCTGAAGTGCATATTTTTGCTAGGAAACCTGTTCATCATATCACTCTCTCTCTCTTAAAACTCTTTCTCTCTCATTTCCTTTCGTTTACTGCAACGCGTATGAATGTGTGTGTATGTCTGTGTTTGTGTTAGATTAGTGTGTGTTAGAATAAATAAAGTCTCTTGTAGATTTTTAAAGAAAGTGTCTTGTATTATGTGCTTCTAAAATTTAATGTCTTAAACTGTCCATCTTGTTACCAAGCTATTAATTAGTGTTTTCACGATAGTTGGATATTCATATCCACTACAAGAACTTATTACGGCTCGAGCAAATGAATGCTGGACGACTCAGTTGCTTGGTCGTAAATAAATGACTCTTTATAATTCCCTATAAATTAATTATTTCATTTGAGCTAATTTTACTTCTGTAGTTCCCTACACAGGGCTAAACAATACTCAGCAAAGTGTGTGTGTTTGAGTGCAGCTTATAAAGTGTCACTGATGGGAAACAGGTGTGAGTTAGTGATTAGTTCCTAGGTGGGGAATTGTGGGAAATGGAGTCCAGAGTGAAGTGACTGCATGTGTGCAATGAAAAAGTCTTAATGGTGAAAAGGAGAACTCTGGTGGGGAGTGAGAGGAAGTAGCAGGTGACGGAAACATGACAGGGATAAACAGAGAAACTAATATTAGCGTAGATGCCATTCTTCTTCTGATGTAACGAGTACATCTGGTGTTATAGGAAGTGTTCCCGGTTCCGGCTGACCTAATTTATGCAGCCTAATAATCCTTTAACGGATTTGAAAATATAAATTGGTAATGTGTTATGTGTATGCCAGGTTAAAGAGATGTGTTTTTAGTCTAGATTTAAACTGACAGAGTGTGTCTGCTTCCCGAACAATGCTAGGAAGATTGTTCCAGAGTTTAGGTGCCAGATAGGAGAAGGATCTACCGCCTGCGGTTGATTTTGATATTCTAGGTATTATCAGCTGGCCTGAATTCTGAGATCGCAATAGACGTGAAGGACTATAATGCTTTAAGAGCTCGCTCAGGTACTGGGGAGATAAACCATTTAGTGCTTTGTAAGTAATTAGCAAGATTTTAAAATCTATACGATGTTTAACAGGAAGCCAATGCAGTGTTGACAGAACTGGGCTAATATGGTCATACTTCCTAGTTCTAGTAAGAACTCTAGCTGCTGTGTTTTGGATGAGCTGTAGTTTATTTATCAGGCGAGTGGAACAACCACCCAGTAGAGCATTACAGTAATCTAGCCTTGAGGTCATGAACGCATGAACTAACTGTTCTGCATTTTTCATTGAGAGCATATGTCGTAATTTAGATATATTTTTAAGATGGAAGAATGCAGTTTTACAGATGCTAGAAACATGGCCTTCAAATGAAAGATTGATCACATGTGATGGGCTTCTCTCTGGTGTGGACCCTCGTGTGACTTACAAGGTTTTCTGATCGGCTGAATCTCTTCCCACTCTGATTGCATGCATATGGCTTCTCTCCAGTATGAACTCTCATGTGAATCTCAAAACATTGTTTTGTTGATAAACTCTTTCCACACTGAGTGCAGGTTGTAGATTTCTTGGCTCTTCTTTTCTTTAAAAATATCTTTTTAGTCTTTGAGCGACTCAAAGGTTTTTCTCCAGGTTTGACATGATGTTTTTCCTCCACTTCACTCAGTTCTTCACTCTCCTCCTTCACTTCCATCAGGTCTGAAATGAGAGAAAAAACTTTAATTTCATTTTCAGTAAATCAAAATAATTCAAAGAGAGAAATATGGAGTGAATGGATATAAAAGAGCCCCGATGTAATAAACAACTGCTATAAAATATTACAATAATTTTTATGCCTTTTTATAAATTAATTATGCTCCCTGAATCTTTCAATGAATGAGATTCACTGATCTTTTAATTACTGTTTTTAAAACATTACAGACAAATCCCATGTTTCTGTAGTGAGAACTATTACATATATTTGATCAATGACACAATTATCTAATGTGATATTAACATTAACTTTTAGATTTTATTTTACTAAAAATATTTTAATTATTAAGGGCCGGTCACACTAGACTTTTCCTTCCACTGACTTCCATTCATACACATGTGAATGTGGGACAACAGAGACACAAGATCAAGTGAATTTCGCTGCGAAAACAAACATACATTTATGCAGTCAAGTATTTTACATTTTTGGAATGACTATTATTTGAAAAAAAAAAGACGCCACTGAGTCTGACATCATATGATGACCATTTCTGTTTCACGAGTTCACACTTACAAACAAGTCAAACAAGTAAATGGGATGCGTATTTGGCATGCTGTCCAAGGAGAGGGCTCCGAGCTCGGTATCCATGGGTTTCATGTGACGTCACTGTATTTTATCGCCGCCATATTTGTGTCCGGTCACAGCTGTTTAAGTCTATAGTGACAGCAGCTACAACTACCAGAGGAAGGCCAACGAAACACTCTCACAACAAATACAATATGTCTGGGATATATTGTGCTGTTAGCCATTTTAACAGTCGTCAGAACTACAAATTTATTCGATCCCAAAGGAGTTAGATCGGCGGAATTGTTGGCTTCAATCAGAAGGGACCACACCACTGGCAGCCAAACAGCAATGCACAACATTAATAACTGCTGGGACTGTCATTTACATAACATTATAACGAGAACACTATTGTAATAAAATGTTGTGAATTCTCTGTGTTGTTGTTTCAACGTGTTGTTGTGGGAAGAGCGCGTCTACTGGAGTTAAACATTGATAGTTCAAGCTTCACTTTGTGTGGATTGCACATAAATCATACAGAAATAAAGTTGTATTTACTGTTATTTCACAAAAGAAAGAATCACGTAGGTCTACTTATTCAGTCGTGTCTGTTTCTGTTTATTTGTAGGCTAATACAGGACAGCACAAAACAACACAGGTTTTATTACAAAAGCATTTAAAGATATATATGTAGCCTATATATAGATTCTCATAAGTTTACATCACATTTCCTTAGAAAGAATAATCAGTGCTATATTTCTCCACCACATTGTCCGATCTGAGCTTTGAGAGCTCTCTCCAGTCCCAATTAATATAGTGTTATAATTTCAGCCAGAGCAACAGGAGATGAAAAAATGAAATGCTCCTGAATGAAAAACCGAAGTTTAGACTATATGCGGAGATATGGATTGCAAACAGAAGTTATTTCACACACATTTGCTGCTGTCTGAAAGTGAGATTATTTAAATGTCTTTAATGCTAATGCTAGCTGGTAGCTCTGTATGAAATGATCTGTGGCGCTGACTCTCTCCAAACTCTGATAAACTTCTGATAAGTCTTTGTTCATAGGTAATCCTCAAGCTCGAGTTGGCCCACTTTGACCCAAGGTATTCTGCGGGCTGAGAAACTCTGACCGTTGCTCCCGAGGAAGCTCAGATGAGGCTCGATCAAGCCCTGGAAGTGACAGTTATTAAGCATGGATATTTTTAATAGTTCTCTCGACAGAAACATGCGATTTGGGCCTATAATGTTTTAAAAGTAATAATTGGATTATCAATGTACCTCATTTATGGAGATTTTCAGGGACATGCATAATTAATTTATAAAAATGTATCAAAATTATGGGAATCATTTAGGGCTTGCTTTGTCCTTTCACTTCATATTTCTCTCTTTGAGTTTAGATGTTCTAAAAATGAAATTAAACTTTTTCTCTTTCATTTCAGACCTGATGGAAGTGAAGGAGGAGAGTGAAGAACTGAGTGAAGTGGAGGAGAAACATCATGACAAACCTGGAGAAAAACCTTTGAGTCGCTCAAAGACTAAAAAGACATTTTTAAAGAAAAGAAGAGCCAAGAAATCTACAACCTGCACTCAGTGTGGGAAGAGTTTCACATACAAATGTCATCTTGAGATTCACATGAGGATCCACACTGGAGAGAAGCCGTTCACATGTGATCAGTGTGGAAAGAGTTTCTCAAACAAATATAGTCTTGATGTTCACATGAGAGTTCACACTGGAGAGAAGCCGTGAGAAGACTTTTACTACAAGGAGCGATTTAAAACTGCACCAGAGAATTCACACTGGAGAAAAACCTTACAAGTGTTCACACTGTGACAAGAGATTCGGTCGGTCTCAACATCTGAAAACACATGAGAGGATCCACACTAGAGAGACACCTTACAAGTGTTCACACTGTGACAAGAGATTCAATCAGTTATCATCTCTGAATAAACACGAGAGGATCCACAGCAGAAAGAAGCCGCACAGGTGTGATCAGTTCGGAAAGAGTTTCACTATTAAAACTCACCTGAAGATACACATGAAGATCCATGCAGTGGAGAAACCACATCACCACAGTCTGAAATCACAGTAAGTAGTTCATCTTTATGTGCTGAACAACAAAATCTCTTCTGTGTAAGTTAGTCACAGCCAAATCACCCTGTAACCCAAGACTGTTCACCATCCTTTGGATCAGATGTTTAGCCCAGGACACACTAATATTAATTAATATTTATTATTATTATTGCTTCATGTCTGTTGTAAATGATCAGTGTCATTCATTTTATTTATTTATTCTACATGTGATTAGTCTTTGTACTTGGTGCAGGATCTGAAATATTTATTATTCATCTCACTTCATGTTTTTGTCAGAACTACCAGAAAGCATCTGGAAGGAGAGGACAGAGAGATCCAGTGATCCAGAACCTGCAGAATGAAACATCATGATACTGAAGAACAAAGAGGTTGGTGTTTATTCTTCATTCATTCATCATGATATTGAAAAACATTCACCAGATTTACATTGTCAATCATGACCAATTAAAGCACATAAGGTCCTTCGAACACACCATTAGTCCAACACATGTTTGTTTGTCGTTTGGTGTGAAAGGACCGTCTGTCAACAAATTGTCACAATTTTTGCATAATTTAGAGGCCAATCAGCTTGTGCCGTGTAGGAAATGATGTGATTGATTACAGATTACATGTCAAGCCTGCTCCATCTAGAGTTTCATGACCAAACTAGTGATTTATTACACAAATCATCTTCATGACATTAAAATAGATCATAATCGTGACACAGCAGCTGTCAACCAGATCTGATGGGATTAAAATGACTATTGAACTCATCAGTGATCTTGACTTTGAGCTTCACTTTTCATTTCACGTTTGTCTCTCATTTGAAATCTCACAGGATTTAATGTTTCTTTTAGACCTGATGGACATGAGAAAAACAGAAGACAAAAGTGTACAAACGCTTGAGATGTAAATCAAGGCTGAAGATTCACATGAGATTCACACTGGGAAGAAGCGGATCAGTGAAATCACATCTGCCTTCTCGTTCTGAAGAAACACCATTTAACTGTCATCAGTGCGGTGAACATTGAGCATCAGTCCTGAAGAAACACCTGAAGATTCACACAAAGGAGAAGATTCATTTGTAATATTACAGCAGAAAAGACACGGCGCTATATGTTGAAACCTTGGAAACACATGAAAAGATTCACACTGGAGAGAAACACATCAGAGTTTGATCAATGATCTAGTCTACGGTCTCGATCACAGTAACTAGATCATCTTCAGATCCAACAGTGACACCAAACGTGACACGATAAAGCATCTCTTCCATAGAAATCTGTCCTGATCAGCTGCAGCGAGAGACACGACAGACAAACATCATCCACAGCTGACAAAGTTCATCTTCAGGAGTTTGTGTTAATGTTCCTAATGGATTTGTATCACTCAGTTCTCTTTTATGAAGGAGTTTTTTAAATGAACTATCACAGTTCAGGAGCTGAAGAAGAGACATAACGCTTTAAGAGAAACATGAATCTGATATTAATTTTAACTCATTTTTCATTGTTTTTAATCAGAACATCTAGTTTCTCCTCCACTTCTACTCTTCCATGCAAATGCAAGATATTCTTTCATGTATCTTTGAAACTGGACACTTTGCTTCTCTTCTTCTCTTGAGATGCTTTGGCTCTTATAAGTCAGTAAAGAGAGAGATCTGTCTCATTTGGTGTCACTTTTACTTAAAGTTTGTATTTGCTTCAATAATGATTGATTAAACTTATTAGTCATTTTATCAACAGCTCATTGTTATTGTCCATTTTTTAATTTTCTGCTGAGTCTGCTTGAATCAGGAATAATTTTAGTTCTAAAAGCTGTGAAGAAGCTTATAATTGTTTCATATGTCTCTTCTGTTCAATAAAGACAAACATCTGAATCTACTTGACTCTTCTGTAATGAACTAGTGAACCTCTACACACATCTCACATGTGGTTACTCTCGGGTGTGTTCCCCTTCAGGTCCATACTACAACAAAATATACAAAATTTATTTTAATACAGAAGTAACGTTCCAAACAAAACTCTTAATTCATGTTAAAGACAAAAACAGTATACCATTTCCTTATAACATCCATACAGTGATTTCACATTTCAATCACAACAGTTTTACATTTCTTCCTTTTTTTTTTTTCCATTTTTACACCTTTTTCATCTTTTAAGTGTCGAGGTTTCTTTACTAAACATCCTGCTTTTGTGAAAACATATGCTGGGATGTCTGACTGTACAGCGCTTTGCATCTGATTTCTCTGTATATCTCTGTATCTCTGAGTTGTGGCTGAGCTTCAGCAGTTTCAGTGTTTTTTGTGTTGTCAGGATCAACAGTCTCTGTTTGGTTAGAGTCTCTAGGGTCATTCCATGGTCCCTGTTTCTCCTTTTAACACCTCCAGAATCCAGCTGGACACTGTAGGATCTCGAGTCGATGGGCTTCACCACTGTGCCCTTTCTCCAGATCTTATGAGGCTCGAATGCTTGTATTCTCACATTCACCTTGTTTTAGTGTGTCTGAGTCTTTGGCTGATCTGCAAAAGTATGTTTGTTGCTGTTGTTGGTTTGCTGTCAATTCTCTCAAGGAATTTTGAGTCTTTGGCTGCAGGAGGCTGGTTTTTGTGGGTAGTCGTGTCTTAGTGCGATGGCTAGTTGATAATCCATGTGTTGGTGTGTTTCTGTGATCATAATTGCTAAATATGGATGATGTCTGGATATTTGTGTACTGATTTATGGTTCGCTTGTCTCAGCTGGGCTCTACATTCAACTGCAAAGTGTTTTGCCTTTCCACACTTTTTGCATTTCTTACCAAAAGCTGGGCATTTCTGTTTATTCATTTCATGTTCTTTACCACAGAATTTGCATGCGATTATACTGCCGTGCTGATGTCGATCTTGCCTGACAGCATGAACCTATCCTCTGCATTTAACTCATCCAAGATAGTGCACACACATAAGGAGCAGGATCATGATTAGTGAACACACACTGCAAACCGTGATACACAGCTGGAGCAGTGGACAGCTGTTACGCTCCCACCATGTTTCATGTGTCTCTTCTATTCAATAAAGTCAAACATCTGAAACTACTTGACTCTTCTTTAATGAACTTGTGAGCCTCTACACACATCTCACATGTGGTTTTGAGACCTTTGTGCCCAAATTTGTCCATGAAGCACAAAGGTCAAAGGACGCTTGAGGGTTAAATGTCTCTGTGCAATTGGTAAAATGGTCTCAATTTCACAGCAGTCACTTGCAATATGAGAAAGATTAAAAACTTATGAGAATTTTGGTCTATTCAAAATATCTTATAATCCTCCCTTCTCCGAAGAAACCAGGTGTAGTAAATATTTACAATCCTTTGATTCCGGTCTGGGTATTTAAGGGAAGGTGGTAAACCACGTAAACTAACTTTCAATTAAAACTTTGAAGATGTTTTTGTATAATGACCTATACACCGCATTTATTAAAATGTAGTAATCTTGAAGGATTTCAAAGCAGTGATTAATTTGATTTAGTTCACATTGTTCTTTTCAGCTTCCTTTGCTGTTCGTCCAGAAATCCAAGAAGTGGATGGGTGATGACCTGCCTTAATATGACCTGCCTTAATCCAAGATGTGATAAAAGGCATTGGGTCGAAACTTTCCAATGGGGGTCCATTAATGTCCAGAAAAGGAGCGATGAGAGGCTGTATTTACGCAGCCTATTGCGGGTCAGTATCAGTGACGGCAGAAAATCCCCTCACACAGAAGTAGGAAGGTATGTTCTACTCACTGTACAAATCTTTTCCAGCTTTCTGCCTGGTGCTCTGTCTTGTAAATTCTAGTCGGTAAACTCCTCGACCACCTCTCTGGCTGGTTCTCCAAGCATTTTAGCAAGTGCACGTACTTCGTTTTCTCCATACAGGATCAAAGAATTCCGATCCTGTGGCCAAAAGCACTTGTCCAGGGTTTTAGCATTTGTAGGAGGTCTGATTTTGGCATTCGTCTTGTGAGATTGTCAATCACAGATTGATAAAGCTGATTTCGATTAATCTGTCCTCAACTAGTTGAACATCTTTAAACAGCCCCAGGGATGTGCGTTGTTCGGCCTTCTGTGTGGATTTCCCTCCACTTGCTTTCAGTATATCAATAGACTGTAGAATGTGGCAACTGGCATCAACTAGAGTGATATCTCTTTGCTGACATTTCAGTGACAGGCCCTGCAGCTCATGGAGTATGTATTTCATGCAAGCCAAATCATATATAAATTGGCTTTTATATATATATATATATATATATATAAAATAGAAAAGGAACCAGCCCCCAGATGTGTCCACAACATCGAATCTGGCTCCCTTTAAATGTGAAATTATACAGGAGAGAAGCAGTCAGTTGAGTTTTACAGTGCTTGAGTATTGTTGTCTTTTACTGCATAATTACTGCAGACTATTTTTCCAGATATGAATTTTGTCATTGAGGATTTTTTAAAAATACTATGCAAAAATCTTGTTTCGTTCTTATGAACCCAGTCTCGTGTCTCGTCCCGTCTCGTGAGCTCACTGTTTCGTCATATTCCACATACTTGTAAAGAATATCAATCATTTTTAAAGATTCTTGTGTTAACACGTTTCAGGTTAACAGGTCCGTGGGTGTGCAGAGCTGTCTTAACAGTGTGTAGGAATGTGAACGTGTTGTTATGATCCTTTGATAAAATTTGAAGAATGAAAAAGGTTTCAATGACAGTCACACAACGGGTAAAAACAGTTTCCATAAGTCACACTATATCGAGGTGAATTATACCGTGTAGGTTATAAATGTATAATCTGCTCTTCATAAAAGCACACTAAAATAAAAATGAAACAAAACAGGAAAACAAAGATTGTCTGATGTACTCACATTATTTGTCATCTACACAAAGATGTTTCTCTTCTTGATTTCTTTCCTTTTAATAACTGTCTATCTAAAATGTACAGTGTACAAGATTAAATAATATAGGGTGAATTTGAACTAATCAAGTATGTTCAACAGCACAGAAAATGTTTTTGCTGTTGACATTCCTGAAGTTGTAGTTTCCATTGTGCTTTGCATGGGACCTAATGGGGAGAGTATAAAATGTTGAAATGGAGTATTATTTTACAGGTGTGTGTTTTTGGGCGAGATGAGAAAAGGGGAGACTTGAGCGCATTTAATGTTAAATTATTTGGGGATTTAGAACCATTTCAATGACACTGGGTTAGCGCTGTGGGAAGAGTGGAGCTTTTATAGACTCAGTGTTTTCATCTTGATATAACAAGAGGTATAATTCCCATGTGACTTACTAGAAACTGCTGCTTCTGTAGAAGGTCGTCTGCTTTTACCTGTCGTGTGACTGTGGAGAAACCAGCGATCATCCTCTTCTTGTAAAAATTCCAGTTTCATACTTCTAATTTTTTCTCAAAGGGTCATAATGTAGTCATTTTCAGTTTCACTTATGGCTCTGCATATCTCCAGGCCTGAAATCCTGATAACAGAAGAATCTTTAACGTCTTTGACTGTTCTGCTATTATATAAGCATGAATAATGTTGACTGTATGTACTGATTTTCTCACATTGTGGCCAAATATATACTGTGGGTTCCCATGCAAGTAGGTTAGAATTATGACATGCAGGTCTTTTCTCTGTCAAGGTAAACCAGCCACTGTCTCATAAACAGGGAAATACAATCTCTGTGTATCTGGTCTTTTTTTTTTTTTTTTTTTTTTTTTTTTTAATTCAGCGGTTTGGGGCGAATACATGTACTGTGACACCCCTAGTAGATGTCATATTAGCCAGTGTTCTTTTATCACAGTGTCCCAATGAAGTGAACACGGGTGAATTTTAAACAGTTTTATAACTTCGAGCATTATTATTATTTATTTATTTTTATTTTTATTTTTTGTTTTTTTGTGGACAAATTACGCTAGGGTGGGGTGGGGCAGAGAACTCTTGATAAAAGCAGTGGTACTCGCTTTACTTTCCATTAGAAAGCTGACAGCCGAGGAAACAGCAGTCAGATCACAGATGAGAATAATAATTATGAAGTTTAACACAGCTTTGAGTGTTGCTGGAATCATACTTCTCTACATAGCAGGTAAGATCTTATAAAAGTATTTAACATGACAAAGATGTACATTTAATAATGTTTGTTTCAATTTATTAATAACTGACAAAACATTGAATTCCTGACTCTGTAAACACACTTGACAATTTATGTCTCTTATGATTGTAAAAACCTTTGGTCCTGAAGATTTTGGTTAAATGCTTGAAATTAGTTCTGTTAAGTTCTGCATTTGTATGAATTTCTTTACAAATGCATTATTATTTATGTATTTTAATGGTTGGGTTTAATTCATGTAAATTCCAGGATCTCAGGAATCAGATGCAGTTGAGTGACTTTGAAGAAGCTAAAAGATAGTTTTGTTTTGTTTAATATTTTAGTCACTACATAAACCCCATAGTATTATCTTAGTTATAGATTTGATGACTTTAATATTATTTTAAAATGTGGAAAATAATAATAAAAAAAGAATGAAGAGTGTCTAAACTTTTATGAAACAAAATACCTATAATAAACTGTAAAATACTGAAATATACTGTAAAAAATACTGTACATACTGTAATACAACTTCCTAATTTTGGTCTAGGTTTAGAGGAGGTAACATTGAGATTGTGACCATATGTGCTGTAGTGATGCTGGCAACAGACAAAATGCTATACAAAAGTGCCAGTAAAGGAAGTTTATTTTACAATTAGTGAAAACAAGATATAACAATACTAATAATAAAAGGAAAAAGTATAGGCTACACAAATTTATGCAAGCAATAACAAACAAAAAATAAACAAAATAATAAGCCCACAGGACGAAAAAGGATGGAAGTAGCACCAAAGAAAAGAAAAGAACAAAAACAAACCCAAACTAACTCAAGTTCAGCATTTAACCTCGGATCTGTGAGGGAGGACTCAGAATGCAGAATGAGTGTTCACTGGGTTTATTAACAAAACAGCAGACAAGACAAGATATGGTGAGGAGGTGAACCCAGTCCAAACAGCAGGCAGGGATGAGGCACAATGACAGCAGGCAGCATTAATAGATTGGCAGAGCAAGACTGGAGGAGAACAGAGAGGACCAAGCAAGATCAAGAGAGGAGGCAAGAATACTCAGGAACAAGGCAGATCAAGATACGACTACAATTATAGGAAGAACTCTAAGTAGCTTCTACAAACAACACAGCACAGACTTTAGCAACAAAAAAAGTACTAGGTATTACTGATGTTCGATTCTTGAACGAATCGTTCTTTTGAACCAGTGCTCAGGAAGTAACCGGTCGAGCCGGTTCACTAATCGAACTGAATCGAAATTTTGTTCTGGGTTGATGACGCAAGACGCACAGCCAAAGTAGCACGTCCGACTCAAAAAGAATTAAAGGAGCCGGTCCAACTGAAGGTCGAAGTTTGCTGAGGATTACCAAGGAGTCTGATATGTATGGAAGCCCGTTTTTAAATTAAAAAATAAAAAGAGTAATTGCCACTTTTTTATCTCAGAATTCTGACTTTTTATCTCGCAATTGCGTGTTTTTATCTCACAATTGCGAGTTATAAAGTCAGAATTCTGAGATATAAACTCGCAATTGCGTGATATAAAGTCAGAATTCTGACTTTTTTCTCACAATTCTGACTTTTTTTCTCGCAATTGCGTGATATAAAGTCAGAATTCTGAGATATAAACTCGCAATTGCGTGATATAAAGTCACAATTCTGAGATATAAACTCGCAATTGCGTGATATAAAGTCAGAATTCTGACTTTTTTCTCACAATTCTGACTTTTTTTCTCGCAATTGCGTGATATAAAGTCAGAATTCTGAGATATAAACTCGCAATTGCGAGAAAAAAAAAGTCAGAATTGCGAGTTTTATCTAATTCTGACTGTTTTTCTTGTAATTAACTGACGGTCAGTTTCTCTGTCTAACAAATACGGACATCCAACATCTGCTGCATCCAACGATAGAGCCGTGCTGCCGTCCTGATGTCTGAAGCTGTTGGTGTATAAAATGTGCCACTTCAGCTTCATCTGTTTTATTGCGCCTCCGCCACAGTTGATTCTTATTATTATTACTATTACTATTATATTGGTATTATTGTGTAATCACAACACATTTGCTCAAAACTTGTCAAATTCATCATTGTATCTAATTCTGTTAAAAACAACTTTTATTCACCAAATACTTCCACTGTAATTTTGTAATTGTAATTCTACCCTTGAATGCCCCCTTTTATGGAGCCACCAGACTTGAGTTGCAGTTACAAAAGTTGATGAAATATGATTTGAAATTATATGAAATATGATGCGTTTTAGTATTAAGCCCACTAAATGGCAGTAAAAGCTGTTTTTTTCTCCTGGAAACGCTGTCCTCATGTACAAGGTTACCGTGGAAACATGCTATACTATGCATATTCCTGCATAATGTTCTCTCTAATGTCCGGAGACTAATCTTCATGTTATGTGTCTCCTCCAATAATATCAAAATTTCTTTATTGGTAAATCCGCGCTAAAAATAATCCTTTATGATGTCTTCCATTTTATGTATAATAATAATGAAGCAGCAATCCTGATGGTCAGTCGCAATGAAAGGAAACGCAAGCAAAGTAAGAACTGTGAGAAATCAAGTTTCACACAATTGTGAGAAAAAAAGTCAGAATTGCGAGAAAAAAAGTCAGAATTCTGACTTTATATCACGCAATTGCGAGTTTAAATCTCAGAATTCTGACTTTATATCACGCAATTGCGAGATATAAACTCACAATTGCGAATTCTGAGATAAAAAGTCGCAATTACTCTTGCTTATCATGCAAGAGTAAGAGTAAGCATGAAATATGCTTATCATGACTACTGTTATTAAATATTATTATATTAGCTACAAAAACATTCCTAAGAAAATTGACAGAGCGAAGGAGAGAAAGAGAAAACACAGAGGCACACAACTACCAGGAAGTAATATGTTGTAAAATAACTACTCAAACGCACACAAAGACAAGCACACTATTTTATATTCAGTAACTCTCAGTAAATACAGATTATGCAAGTTGTTTAAATATAGCTACATTTTGGGGTTTGGGTCCTCATCCATCCATCCAAATCACTTTTACCTAATAATTTATGGCCATTTTAAAAACTCAGAAATAACCCTATAGAAATTCAGAAGTATCTAAGTCACATACTTGTGAAACTGACCTAATTTAGGTTCATTACTTAAATGATTTCAAAGTCATATGAAATGAATAAAGGTATTTTTTGCTAAAAACAATAAACACCATTGTTTAGGTGAAAGACTTTATCTTTCTTTCAAATCAATATGTGCTAGTGCTGATGTAAAGGTGAAACAGTGATTGTGGTCTACACAGACCAGTTCATCAGCCCTGCCTGCATGATTGTCTACTTACTTTATCTTTGTCTAAACACACAGGTTCCCTCGGCCAGTTAGATGGTAAGTTGTCATAATTCCCCTTTTTGTTCCACCCAGAATGTGTCTTCTCTGTCTGTGAGGCATGTTAGCTGGGAAATCTCATATCTTCTTTCTCATCTTCAGTATGTGGTCGAGCCCCTCTCAGCGACAGGATTGTTGGAGGGGAGAATGCGACGGCAGGGTCTTGGCCGTGGCAAGTCAGCATTCACGTCATCGGCTTTGGCCATAACTGCGGCGGGACTCTGATCACTAAAGACTGGGTTTTATCTGCAGCTCACTGCTTCGAGAAGTATGAAGTTAAATAAAGCTCAAGATACATTTGTAGATTGATAATAGTGAGATTAAAGCAGATTTTCTCCGTTAACAGTTTTGGTGTGTTTGACACACTGATGTACTTCGGGCGTCTGAGACAATCTGGCTCAAAGCCTTATGAGACATCCAGGAGAGCGAGTCGAATCATCACCCATCCTAACTATGACAATTCTCCTTTCAACAACGACATAGCACTGATCCAGCTGTCCTCTTCTGTGACTTTCTCTGATTACATTAAGCCGGTCTGTCTGGCGGCGGCTGGTAGTGTATTTGATGCAGGTACAGAGAGCTGGGTCACTGGATGGGGCAGGCTGCAATCTGGAGGTGAGTGAACATTCACTTGGCATTTAACAAAATACTAACAATTTTGTCATCATTGCCTTGTACAAGTGTTAGTTTTTGCTTAGTCTAAGGTACCTTTATTACCTTGAGTTTGATGAACTTAAACCATTTAAGGCAACTGGTTTCCTCAAACCATTGAAATAGCTATATAGTTGTTAAGACTTATTTAGATTTGTTACCTGAACTCAAACTGAATGTGTGGAATAAACTTAAAATCTTTAAGTTGTGTTTACTCTAATGATTGACTAAACCAACACAAAAATATAAGTGACTTTAACTTCATGTATATGAGTTTACAGTACTCATATTTATTATTTTTAAAACTTAAATAGTTTAAGGCAAACTGTGTCCTCAAATGGTTTGAGTTACTGTAGTGTGTAAACCTCAACAATTTACCTAGAAATCTTTTTTGAAAGCCATAAAATGTGTCCTCTGATCTGTCACAGGCCAGTCTCCAGATACACTGCAGGAGGTGATGATGCCCATTGTGAGCAACAGTGACTGTTATAATGCTTATGAAGGGATCAACTTAAACATCACAAGCAATATGATTTGTGCTGGATTGTTAAATCAGGGAGGAAAAGATTCATGTCAGGTAAGATACCAGTTGTTCATTTTAACACTCTAATTTGAATACAAAAAGTAAGACCGATTACCACTTGCTAGATAGGGCAAGCTCACACTACAGGACTACAAGACTACTATACACTCGCCAAGGTGCTCACACAACACATCAAGTTTTCTCGTCTTCTTGTCTTAGCAGCACTCATACACAACACAACACCGATAAGATGCACAGACTACAAGATCTACAAGATCAAGAATGAAAAAAATGTTTTCTCACAAGAATTCATGTGAGACTTTAGAGATGCTTATGCTCGTTGTTCAAGTCATATGTGCAGGCAAAAGGACAAAAAAGAAAATTGGGAAGAATTTTTGTTGAACTGATAGTAATATATATATATATATATTACATAAAAAACTGTATGCAAAATATTTCATTAGTGTAAAGCAATTATGATCAAACTGTCTGGTTGCATTCATGTACATTAAGGTTTCTGATATCATTAGAGTAGATCACATTGTTGTTGCATCACTCACACTACAAGAACATGTGAGGATAATATGAAGTGAAAGTGACGTGACGTGTAGCCAAGTATAGTGTCCCGTACACGGAATTTGTGCTCTGCATTTCACCCTTCGAAGTGCACACTCACAGCAGTGAGTATTGAACACACACACCGTGAACACACACCTGGAGCAGTGAGCAGCTGTTTTTGCTGCGGTGCCTGGGGAGCAATTGGGGGCTCATATCTTGCTCATGGGCACCTCAGTAATGAGAGTATAGAAGAGAGCACTGTTCATTCACTCCCCTACCTACATTTCCAGTACTGAGAATCAAACCCGCGACCTTTGGGTTACAAGTCCGACTCTCAAACCATTAGGCCACAGCTGCCCCCATATCAAACAGGTTTGAAAATATAGCAGCGTCTGTGACTGCTGGAGACTTCAGATCACATCACTGATCTGCTCATACTGAACAAGCATCGCCTAACGCAATGACCACCAATTTGTCGATCCGGGCTTTTTGTCACAGAACTTGGAAATCTGTCCGCGACTGCAAAATCCAGCTAAAAGTCGTGAAGTGCAGTTCTTAAGACAGTCTCAAAATGTTATCAACACGTCTCAACTATTGCATGCTTATGTCTATAACAGTTGTTCACTTCATATTGTCAGAGATATAAATGCTGAATGTTTGTGAATACAGGGAGACTCTGGAGGTCCAATGGTCAGTAAGAAAGACTCCCTGTGGATTCAGTCGGGCATTGTGAGTTTTGGTAAAGGATGTGCTCTCCCCGAATATCCCAGTGTGTTCGCCAGAGTCTCTCAGTACCAGGACTGGATCAAGTCTTACATGGACAGCAACCCACCTGGATTTGTTGAATTCAATCCAACATCCAACTCCAACTTCAGAAGTGTACCCAACCTCCTCTTATTTTCCCTTTCAGTCATGTTCTCCATCCTTCCTTTCACCTTCTCCCTCTTTCTCTCTTCCTAAAGATTGATTGAACAGAAACTCTCAGGGTTCTTTGATGAAAGGATGAAGTATACCGTGTGCATGGTCTCATAATATGAGAAATTAGCAGTTTAATTGTTATTGTTTTTACTGTCTGAGATTCAGGTTGTTTACATAAATAGTAAAGATAAACAGCTATGATGATACAGATTATATTACAGCTTATATGTCTGACAACCAATATGCATAACCCATATAGGGTCTGAAGCTCTGCGTTATCATGAATACTGGTTGTTGTAAATATAATTATCTTAAATGTATTACCATGTTGTAGTCACACTACTGTCTAATCAGAATAAACACAAAAGAAGCAACTGACCTAGGGAATGTATCATGCTGTCTTAATATTTTTGTGTAACCCCTGAAACAGTTTTTCAAGATTCTTTCATGAATACAAAGGTAAAAAATATTTAAAAGTTTAAGAATATTTTGTTTTGATCAATTTAATGCATCCTCGCTGAATAAATGTATTAATGTCCTCAAAATAAATACATACAAAAATCTTGCTGAAATGTTTTAATCGGTAGTGTACACAAATATATTAAGCAGCACAACTGTTTTCAACATTGACAATAATCATAAATGTTTCTTGAGCATCAATTCATCATATTAGAATGATTTCTGAAGGATCATGTGACACTGAAGACTGGAGTAATGATTGAACCTGCTTGTGCCGTGTGACACTAATGGTGAAGTTTCGATTAGAGCAACAATAAACAATGCAAAACATGGGCATTTCTTAGTGCTTCCCTATATAGAAAATCACTTCTAAATCTTTTTCCCCTTTTTAAAAATAACTATATCATCTGCATTGGCAGACAATTTAAAAGACATTCCAGAAAAAGGCAATTCCCACCCCTCAATTAAATTTCTGATTCTAACTACTAGAGGTTCGAGACGTGAAATTTTAAAAGGGACAGTCAAACCTCCATTAACTTGTAAAACACTTTCAATGTTTCAGTACAAAACTTTAATCATGTCAATAAAACTTTTATCAAAATAAATCCTTCCAACATATTCCATGTAGGGAATGTATATATTGTGCACTGGTGATTTTCTATTATATCATATTGTATAAATATAATTTATTATTATTATTTTGTGTGTGGCTCAGAGAGGGTGGCACTCAAAAGACTTTAGCAGAAGAGAGCGTTTGTGCTTAAAAACTTCACAATATATAAATAACATTGATATATTTGAATCAGTGAATCCACACGTGGTAGTGGAACAGTAGTAGTCTATTATAAGATTATTCTGTGACAGCAGAAATAAGATCTCAGTGTAATTATTTATAAAAATGTATTCGTTTTTTTAAATTATGAATTTCAGTCAATTATTAAAATCCTCAGAGCCAAATCTTCAGTATGTATGACAAATGTATGTATGAATTGTATTCTAATTATGTATTTATGTATTAATGTTGATCATGTAGTAGAGTTTATTGAAATACTTTTGGAGACTGCAGATGCAGAAAAGGTTTGTGGCTAAAATAGTATGTTTTCATAACATTTAGTTTGAATTTTTCCATAATTTCCAATGATCCTAAATCAACCAAAAATGTGAAGAAATGTTCAATAAATACAGAATATTATAAACCATAAGATACAGTTATTTTGTCATTTCTAATACAAAGATGACCATCACTTGTAAGTGGCCTACGAAGCCCTGCACATGACACGCAAGAAAAAAATAAAATTAATTGTGTGCTTGATTTACTAAATCATGCAAATGATTTAGCCTACTATTTTTCCCTGCTTGTCATGTCCGGGGCTCCGCAGTGGCCTTTTAAAAAAGACATAAAAAGACATCCCATCATTTGATGGAGACTCAAAGCTTTTAACAACAAACATTACTGTGTTAGCTTGCCAACAGAAGGTGTCCTAATGGTGTCTTCTCATGGGCTGCATTCAAAACCGTATATTTCCCTACTATATAGTAGGCAAAAAGCAGTAGGTGAACAAGTAGTATGTCAGATTCCTCAGTATTCATAAAACAGTAGGCGAGTCATACATGGATGGTGTATTATTTCCCACGAGATTTGGATGTCAGTATAGTATAGCTGTGATTTTACAGGGGAGCTCCAATAAGCACACGTACGTATATAATGGGGTTTACATAAACCATACATCTTAAAGACATTTACTAAATTAATATTTAACATCTGACGGGAAAATATTCAATAAGTATTGCAGATGAGCACATCACAACATGAAATATAAGCGAATAAAACTTCATCACTGATGTATAAGATACAATAATCACGCTTTGAATCAAATGTGTATCAGCTTTGGGCAAATGTGTGTTCGTCTTTGGGTTTCTCCATCCCAAACTATCACCAGTGTTGTTCACATCAACGACCTCTTCTTCTTCTGCCTTCTGTCTGTAAAGCGCCCTCTACTGCCTGACAACAGCTACTGCACTGTGACTTCACTGGATCTCTGATGGGATTAGATTCTCTGCTTTCACCCAAACTAAAAGGAAATGTTTGACATTGTTCTTTTGCTGTAATTCAGGTACAGTAGCATGTTTGAACGATGCTGAACTGAGCAGATTTTGCACCAAAGATCTTCTTTATCAGATCCTTCTGAAGTCATATGATGATTTGTGAGAGAAAACAGCTGAGAATTAAAGGAGTGGTTGATTATAATTTCACTTTTTTAACTTTATTAATGTGTAATGTGCCTCCAAGGTGGCTATAAATCTCAAAGAAATCCAGTGTTTTATTGTGTTTTGTAAAAGTGACTCTCTCTCTCTCTCTCTCTCTCTCTCTCTCTCTCATGTTCTGCTGCAGTTCTGTGTGCTAAAGCTGCTGATAAACAGACATTCAGTATTTCAATCATCACACACAGATATCAGTGACAGTTTTATTAAATAAACACATCAGAATCACTGTCTCTCTGTTTGTTAGTATAGAAGTTACACCAGCGTAAAGCGCTGCGCGCGCGCGCTTTATTCGTGCCCGTTTAAGCGTCAGTCACATTCACACTTTCGGTTTCAAAAGCAGGTCAAACTAATCTGAACGATTTATCTAAACACAGTATATTATGTCTATTCATGCAAAAGTCCAATGCACATAAGTCTTGTTATGTCAGATACCTCAGATGAGTTTAAAATAATTGCAATAAATTCTATATGCCAACAACAGATAATTATAATGTAACCTATCAAATCAGATGGAGTCATTTTAGCCTTTATATTCAGATGATGTGTTAGTTTAAGTGACATTGAATCATTATATGCAGTCAGGTGCCAAATGAAATGAACTGATGTTGGTGGGAACGTGCCGTGAGCTTCAGTGCGCATTGACTTTGATTGTTCAAGACTCTGTAACTATACACCGATCAGGCATAACATTATGACCACCTTCCTAATATTGTGTTGGTCCCCCTTTTGCTGCCAAAACAGCGACGAGGCATATTTCCATCGGCCATCCACTTTACTCAGACCAATCCAGACTTGTGCATAACCAGAAATCCTGTTAACAAACTCCTAAAAATATTAAACGACAGTACATTTAATATCATAAACTTACAACAGACACATGATCATCTCACGAACTCTCTCTCACTCACTTGTTCTGTTGTGTTGTTGATGATGATCAGATCTGCTCCTCTGTCTCTACAGTATCTTCTGCTCTCATCCCAGCTCTTCAACTCAGAGCAAATGAAGACTGGACTGATAGTAAATCCATCCATCTACAGTATAAACACAACCATTTCAACTTCTCTAAACTACAAGTTACAGTGTCTATTTACACCAATGTCTGGTTGACAAAATTATAAAACAAACTCATTTAGTAAGTGAGATAGTTGATGTTGTGGAATAACAGTGGAATCAACTTCTGATGTGATCGAACCAAGATTTGATTTGAGTCCACCTTTTCTGCTCCCATTATTCTCCCTATTCTGACTGCACACAGTATCAACTTGAAGAGGTGTTTTTAAAGGAAATAAAGTGCCTGTAGCCCAGATGGGATTTTATTTATATGCATATAGAAATACAGCCTGCAAAGGGTTAATAAGTTTGGTTTTAATCTACTAAAATTTACATGTGCTCTTACACCCTAACTTGTTTGCACTTATCAACACTCATTCAACAAGACATTCAGATCATCTCACTTTATTCTGAGTGTTTGCTGTTAGAAACTGATTATTTGAGTCAGGATATATGAGAAAAGACTATAAAACTCCTCTATATACTGTTATTTCTCACAATATGACATGAATAAAACATCAATAACACAAAAACAAGCACTAATGACACTCATCTTCATCAACTACTGCTAAATAACTATGAATTAACTATAACTATGAAACATGGTTTGATTTTATAACAACATTGATTGTAATAAAGTAATTCGATCTTTAACATGTAACAGTTTTTATGTGCAGAAACTGAAAACTCTCCCTGTCTCAGACTTTTATTTATATGCTCATTTAGCTAAAACTATTATAAATGTTTTGCTTTTAATTTTAGTATGATGTTGTTATTACACAGTGTGTTATATATAAATATATGTTTTATTTATAATCAAGAGAATTGTGTGGTCTGTTCAAATGAAATGTTTATGTGTTAATTTAACATTAGTTTCTTCTTTTCTTATACAAATCATAAAGTTCTCACCCGCCGCAGGCTGAAGATCTTCAGGAATGATGGAGAAGACTCTCTTGTGCTTCTTCTGTTCTGAGGCTCAGTTTAAGTAAAGTCTCACAGGAGGCGGTCATAACAAGAAAAATACTTATTTTATTGGTTACGATACAAAGCAGTTAACTTAAATCAGCTTAAGCTGAAAAGCTCTATAATCTTGACTTAATGCAGACTCCCATTCTGGTTTATATTTCTGAAAAGTTTTTTCTTTTCTTTCACAAGCTGAACTAATAACAGTTGCCATCATGAGCGACTCACTGTTAAACCTCCCGTCACTGTCAGCATCCAGCACACATCTCATTTACATTGAGTTCACACTTTGATTCTTCCTCTCTAATCTATATGTAGCCTTTACTGGACAAACTGTGATCTGTAACACTGCTTTGATGTCTTAAAGCTGCAGTCCGGCATTTTTGGCCCTCTAGTGGTAAATAAACAGAACTGCACGCGTCTTGCGGAAGAACATTGTAGCCGGAGCTACTTCTCTCCGTGTATGTCTATGGCGAGTCACGCAGTTACTGTGATACTCTGCGGCGGGTCTGAAATAGTCCGATTATAAACACTTATTATAAGTGTACCATAATGATTCAGGGTAAGACAAAAACACGGTTTGGAAAATGGATTCATGTTGTACTTTTTCATTATATATTTTTGTAAATTTTGAACACAAAAAAGTTATGGACAGCAGCTTTAAACACGGGATGATTCTGTATTATGACAACAACTCTACTTTGTGCTGCTCTTTATTTTTAAAGGTTTTATGATCATTGCTCTTCTGATCTAATTTCACTACTGCAATCAATGTACTTATTAGAAAATCAAACTTTCAATTCATATATATTATATTGCCGTAGTTATTTATCTTTAGTGGTTGATGATGGTGAGTTATGTTTGTTTTTGTATTATTTGTCATATTGTGAGAAATAACAGTATTGTCTTTCAATAGATCAGTTTTAGTCTTTTCTCATATATCCTGACTCAAATAATCAGTTTCTAACAGCAAACACTCAGAATAAAGTGAGATGATCTGAATGTCTTGTTGATTGAGTGTTGATAGTCTGAGGATCATCAATATTAACAGAGCTGCTGAAAACACTCTTTATTTCATGTCAATAGTTCCTGTTTTCACCTCATTTATTATGCTGATGTCTTCAGATCTGCTGTAAATTGACACTTAAAGCTCATTTCATTGCTGTCAACAGACTGAGGGGATTTGATGACTACAAATATGTACATTTATTTCTGTCTTTATGCTTTCAACTGTTTTTCATGCAGTTCTTTACTACTTTTCTAGATATCTGTCATTATTTTAATGAAGAAACAGAATAAAGTTAGAATTAGAAATAAAAAGTTCTGAATAGGGAGGTTTGAGAAACTTTCATAATGATTGTCAACATCAGATCAAACTAAATATTATTTTACATTTATTTCATATCTGCTTCACAATTTGCAGGAGTGTTTCCAGAATTTAGGCATTTTCAATATAGTTTACAACATTGTTATTTTTTAGGAATAAACTGTAAACACCAAAATGTATGAAGTAAATGAACTTTCCAGAATGGCTGACAGGGTTGTAAGTGTAACTTGAGCAAAATCTCTTCTTACAGTAACTTTGGTAACAGGGTTGATGAATGCAGTCATTCATTTGTGTAGAAACTGAGACAATGTATTAAGAATATTTTCTTGTCCTCCCATTATGCTGTAGAAAGAGCCCAGATGATGTCACTTCCTGGGTGTTTTTGAAAGGAGGAAAATCATGTCAGCAGTAACAGGGTTGAGTGAATCATGTAGGACACTGATAATAACATATTTAAAGATGCAGTCAGTCTAGACTTTGAGCATGTGAACTTTCTACAGACGCTGAAATGATCATGATATGATGTCACACTCCGTGAATCTCTTTTAAAACATAAATAACAAATAATAAAATGTAAAAATATACAATCTACTCCATTTTACTGCAAACTTCACTTGATCTTGTGTTTCTGGTGTCCCACATTCACATGTGTATGAATGGAAGTCAGTGGAAGGAAAAGTCTAGTGTGACCGGCCCTTAATATTTACACAGTTTTTAGGAAAATAAATTAAATATCAACCTTACAGTTGATGTCAAAATATGTCTGTTAATATCACATTAGATAATTTTGTCATTGATCAAATATATTTAATAGTTCTCACTACAGAAACATGCTCTAATGTTTTAAAAATAATAATTGTGTAAAGAGCACAGGACACGCCTTGCCCAAAGTTTTCTCCTCGTTTATCTGTGCACCCCTCCCTCTCTCCCTCATCCCTTCCTCTCCCCCTGATTCAAGACACTGAAAGTTCACTATGAATGTCTGTAGACCACATATGATGTATCTTGTGAATCTCTTTCCCCTTTCATGTTTGTAAAGGGTCTTGGCTACTTTTCCTAAGTTTGCCACCTGAACACACACACACACACACACACACACACACAAAATGAATGGACTTGATTATACAATGTTAAATGGTTTAAAAAAAAAACTCCTTAATTGGTCCTTAATGGACAAAAGTCGGCACCATAGGAAATGAACGGGAAATACTATAATTCAGAGCAATGTTTTCTTTATGTTCATTAATATTATTTATAATGAATTATTAAGAATTATTTAAGGAAAGGTGGCAGAGCAGCTATTTTGGAAATTCTGTAGCCAGAAGACCTCCATTCAGTGCTGATTGTCTTAATTCAGTAAATCTAAATTTAATAACCATTTGAAATTGGAGTCAGATTAAATGAGCAGCTAAAGTAAAATTGAAACTAAATTCTAAAATTAAGTGAACTTCACAGGAGCGCTGAAAAGACGTTCACACATTATACCTTCAAACAGACCATTTTTGGGTGAACTATCCCTTTAAGGAGAAGCGGCAGCATGTTTACTATTAGGCTGCTGTCACTTTAAGACCTGCATGCATCTAACAAAAAGACAAACATACGATTGTCTCTCAAATGCTTACTTTCACTTTAGACATAACCAACTGTGTTTATGTAAACCTTGTGTGTTGAAGCCATTTCTATGGAAGTATTAATATTTTGAGTTTATTTTGTAAAATATGAGATAAACCTGTGTTGCAAATGAAAGTAGAAATTGGAATGTAAACAGTTAGCCAGTGATCTAGTATAATGTAATTTGATTGGCTGTTAGATTTAGTGTGAAAGAAATAGAACCCTGCAAAACAGTCAGAAGCCACTGGACTTTGGAGCAACACAGTCTTTTGACCTACACGGAACTGCACAGTTAATTTGTAAGAAAAGTAAAGATTCCAAGTTAATTTTTTTGTTTGTTTGTTTGTTTGTTTGTTTTGAGATTCATAATTAAACAGTCAAACGAAGAACTTTGGATTCAAGACTTTTATTCACTGACGTTTTGTGTTGAGTACAAAAGAACTTTGAAGTCCTAAGCTAGTGAGTCAGCTTGTTGCACTCACATTCATAGTCAAAAGACTGCTCGACATAGTCAAAATATCGAGTAAATTCAGAAGATTGCTCGACGAAGCCGAAAGACGAGCCGCGTGAGAAGATCGCTAAAGAAAAAGACACTCGTGATGACGGCGAGCTAATCGACTGGGCGGATCTGAGGGAAACCTGCTAGCGGCTGCTAACAAAGACAATAGACCAATATGGACGAAAACTACGTCGCAGCAAAAGAATACAGAAAGAAAGCCAGAGGTAGCCTACCTAGGAAGTGAGTCGTCGGCTGAATGAAACTTTCCCTGGAACAGTTCTGATATTTTCTTCATGACTCTATTAGCCATCGTCTAAAAGTGACAGTAAGTGTTCACTGGATATTTCATCCTGAAAGTCATAGAGCTTGACATAAATAAATCCTGCACATTAGTGACTCTTTTAAACGAGTGTTTATAAGGAGATTAGAAGCTGTGGACAATATTAAGAATTGTGACAGTTTTGTGTGAAGATTTTAAAGTGACATGACATGGCAGATGAAAGCGCAGCTGTGTGTGTTGACCAAAAGAGGGCGCCAAAGCCCACAGAAAAGGCTGTAGAGGAGAAACTACACAGGTTGAAAAGAGAACGCAAGGGAAAGTTGGCACAAATAACAAAACAGAAGAACGATTTAGCCAAATTGAAGGAAAATGAACACAATGTTAATTTCATTAAAGATGAAGAATTGCTACGGTTTGAAAGATGCTTAAGACAGTATGAACGGATTAATGAAGAGTTGTGTGAGTTAATAGATGAAGATGATAAGAAAGCGGATCAAGATGTTTATGAGAACAGATATTCGGAATTTCAGCGGTTCATAGAAGACACAAACAAATGGATTGCAGAGGTCCTAAAAGATGAGGAAGATGATATTAGGCCACATGATAGTGTCTCCAAAGCTAACTCCGTGGTAAGCCACACTTCCAGTACTACTTCTGCAATGCTGAGAATTAAAGCTGAACGTGAAGCACTGTTGGCAAGAGCTGCAGCAATGAAAAAGAGAGAAGCAATAGAACAGGAAGAAATTCGCTTGAGAATTAGAAAAGAGCAATTGGAGCTTGAAACTGAGCTTGCTGCTTCAGACGCCAAACTGAAGGTGTCTGAAGAATTTGAAGATGCTCATGAATCTAAATATGATTCATTAGAGCTACCTTCAGGACCCAGATTTGAACCCCTGATGTGTAGACAAGAAAAACACAATGTAGACGATTATGTGCGTCGTGGAGCTGGTAAGACATCCCTTACATTCAATCCAAAGCCAGCCACTCAAGTTGGTGCTTCAGATAGAAGAAAGTCATCGTCAAGGTTTGATGCTGTCAGCAGTACGCCACATCTTAATCATCATGATCACACTGATTTTTCTACAGATAGCCTGCACGAAGTGTTACAGCGTCAAAACGAAGTCACCAAGATGCTCATTAAACAACAGAGTTTGTCTCAACTCCCTCAAAGAGACATATCCACGTTTACAGGAGATCCTCTGTCTTACAGATCTTTCATAAGGGCATTCGAGCATGCTATCGACAGTAAAACAGACAGTCATCAGGACCGGCTGTACTACCTCGAACAGTTCACGAGTGGAGAGCCACTTGATCTCATTCGGAGCTGTGAGCACATGAAACCCGACAGAGCTTATAAAGAAGCCAGAGAACTGCTTGATCGTCACTATGGAGATGAAATGACCATCGCTACAGCTTATATCAAGAAGGCTATGGAATGGCCTCAGATAAGGCCAGAAGACAGAAAAGGATTGAATGCTTTTGCTTTGTTCTTGGTTGGATGTTGTAACACAGTGAATGATGTGGACTACATGGAAGAAATGAACAATCCGACCAACATGAAGTCCATTTTATCCAAACTTCCATTCAAACTGAAAGAAAGATGGAGAAGTTATGCTTATGACATTCAAGAAAGAACAAGAAAAAGAGCCAGATTTCCTGATTTAGTGGAATATGTGTACCGACAAGCAAAGGTTGCCAATGACCCGCTGTTTGGAGATATCCTGGACTCCACTTCAAGTAATCAGAAAAGCTCAAAAAGGCAACCAAGCATTAGAAAAAGTGAGTCTAAAAGAAGCAGCTTTGCTGTGAATGTGTCTGCTACCGAAAATAATGTCAGTAAAAGCCAACCTCAGAAAAAACCTTTTGCAGCCAAGTCAGCAAGTGTTTTTCAAAGTCCCTGTCTTTACTGCCAGAAGAACCATGCACTGAATGCATGCAACAAGATTCGAGAACAGCCTCTGAAAGAAAGAATTCAGTTCTTGAAAACGAACGGCCTTTGTTTTGGGTGTCTGACGGCAGGTCATATGTCCAAGGACTGTAAAAAAAGGGCCTCTTGTCCAGATTGTTCACTCAAACACCCAGCTATCTTGCATGTTGTTAAGGAAGATGCTTCATCAAAGAACAACAGTGCAGACGACAGGTCACAAAGCACGAGTGAAGTCACAAGTGCTCTCGTGTCTGCAGGGTGCAGAAAAGGTGACCATACTGGGGCCGGGAACAGTGAGTGTATTCTTCCCAATTGTGCCTGTGCAGATAAAACACAAGAAAGACACAAAGATAATCAAGACCTATGCTTTCCTAGATCAAGGAAGTACAGCAACTTTCTGCACTGAAGAATTGGCGAAGAAGTTGAATATGCGGGGCAGAAAGACAGAGTTCCTGCTTCGTACTATAGCACAAGAACAGAAAGTGAATAGCTATGAACTTACCGATCTGGAGGTGTGTGGCTTAGAGGAGCAAGATTACATTCAGCTTCCCAATGTGTATACTCAGCCAGATATACCTGCAAAAAAGGCCAACATCCCACAGAAGAAAGATTTGGAGAAGTGGTCTTACCTGAGTCGAGTCCATCTCCCAAAACTTGAAGCAGAAGTTGGTCTGCTCATCGGTGTCAACGCGTACAAAGCCATGGAGCCATGGGAGATCATTAATAGCCAGAACGACGGACCATACGCTGTGAAGACAGCTCTTGGCTGGGTTGTCAATGGGCCAATTAGCAGATGCCAAGAGAAGGAATCAGATGATGGCAAAAGACAAAGTTTCCTTGTCAACCGTATTTCTGTGATAAGCGTTGAAGACATGCTGATGAAGCACTACAATGCAGATTTTCCAGAAAGAAGATGTGACGACAGACGAGAACAGTCGCAACATGACAAACAGTTCATGCATACGGTGACAACATCAGCTCAGCTCGTGGATGGTCACTTCCGCATCAAGTTGCCTTTGAAGGATGACAAGGTGAAGATGCCATGCAACCGTGGTATTGCTGAACAGAGGCTTAACTCTTTGAAGAGGAAGTTCAGTAAGAATACAAACTTCTTTCAAGAGTACAAGGCTTTTATGGACAACATACTGGAAAAAGGCTACGCAGTAAGGATTCCAGAAGAACAGTTGATTCGCAGTGATGGAAGAGTATGGTTCATTCCACACCATGGGGTTTACCATCCAAAAAAGAGGAAACTCAGAGTCGTCTTTGACTGTGCAGCAACTTACCAAGGTGTGTCGCTAAATGACCAGTTGTTGCAAGGGCCTGACTTAACTAATACCCTCATCGGAGTATTGTTGAGATTCAGACAGGAGCCTGTCGCCATGATGGCAGATATAGAGTCCATGTTTTACCAGGTGTGGATTCCAGACACGGACACGGATATGCTACGCTTTCTCTGGTGGCCAGATGGTAATCTGAATGTGGAAGCAGAAGAGTACAGAATGTGTGTGCATTTGTTCGGTGCTACATCATCTCCTAGTTGTGCGTCATATGCATTAAGAAGAACAGCGGAAGATGCAGCATCAAAGAGTACCTCAGAAGCCACACAGACAGTCCTCAAGAACTTCTATGTGGACGACTGTTTGAAGTCAGTAGCCACAGAAGATAAAGCCGTTGCTCTTGTTAGGGAGCTGATGACGTTGTGCGCCAGTGGTGGTTTCCATCTGACCAAGTGGGTCAGCAACAGCAGAGCCCTGCTGGGCTCCATTCCTGACCACGAACGAGCGGCTGAAGTCAAAGATCTCGATTTGGAGCATGATGAGTTACCAGTGGAACGGGCGTTAGGCATGCAGTGGTGCACAAGTTCTGACAGCTTCCGGTTCAAAATACATCTGCCGGACAAGCCATGCACAAGACGGGGCATTTTATCTGTAGTCAGTTCGGTGTATGACCCAATGGGTTTTTTGGCACCACTCCTACTACCCATCAAGCTCATTTTAAGAGATCTCTGCCAAGAGAAGAAAGGTTGGGACGAAAAGATCCACGAAAAGGAATGCCGGACATGGATGAAGTGGCTGACAGACTTAGACAAGCTTTCAGAACTCCGTCTGAACAGATGTTTCAAACCCCTGCATTTGGGCCCTAAGCGCTGCTCAAATTCACAATTTCTCAGACGCTAGTCAAGACGGATATGGCGTTGTGTCGTATCTCTTGCTGACAAATGACCGGGGTGAGAAACATGTATCATTCTTGATGGGAAAGTCCAGAGTCGCTCCACTCAAACAGATCACGATCCCGAGAATGGAGTTGACAGCAGCAATGGTTGCAGTCAAGATCGATCGGATGTTGAAAGAAGAACTTGAAGTTCCCCTGATGGAGTCGGTCTTCTGGACGGATAGTACAACAGTACTAAAGTACATTAAAAATGATGCCCTTCGTTTCAAGACGTTTGTAGCCAACCGTGTCTCTTTCATTAGAGAAGCGACTACATCTTCTCAGTGGAAGTATGTCAACACCTCACAAAACCCAGCAGATCAGGCTTCCAGAGGTTTGAAGATCCAGAGCTTCATGGAAAGTAAGAGCTGGTTTCAGGGGCCTAGTTTCCTGCGAAAAGAAGTTGAATGGCCGGAACAACCTGAACCGTGTCCTTACCTGACTGAAGATGATGTTGAGGTGAAGACATCCGCTGCAGTGTCATGCACAAACTCAAACGAGTGCACAGATCCACTGAATCAGCTCGTTGAGTATTACTCCAGTTGGCATAAGCTGAAAAAGGCGGCGGCTTGGATTTTGCACTTGAGAAGGACGTTGCAGCACCTGAGCGAGAAGAGAAAAGAGTTTGAGCAGAACATACAGCAGAATGAGAATGATCCAGAGAAATGCAGATCTATAGTTGAACAGCAAATGGTGATGTGCAAGAAAAACCTGGAAAAAAGAATACTTACTGTGGAAGATCTATCCAGAGCTGAAATTGAACTGGTTAAATACAGTCAGAGACAAGCTTACTCGAAGGAGATACAAGCCTTGCAGTCAGCAGGCTCCCGTGTGAAAAAGAACAGTTCTATCTTCAAACTGGATCCATACTTGCAAGAAGATGTGTTGAGAGTAGGAGGACGTTTGAACAGATCGGCGATGCCTGAGGAGGCCAAGCATCCTGCCATTCTGCATAAACAGCACAGAATAGCTCACCTCATTCTCCACCACATCCATCAAGAGTGTGGACATGGAGGTAGGAACCACGTCTTATCCATATTGAGACAGCGGTATTGGATACCAAGAGCCAATGCAGCAGCAAGAAAAGTAATATCAGAGTGCAACCGCTGCAGAAGACTGCATGCAAAGGCAGGAGAGCAGAAAATGGCAGATCTGCCACAAGACCGTCTGCTCCCGACAAACCACCCTTCACCAACACGGGTGTAGATTATTTTGGACCTTTCGAGGTCAGAAGAGGACGTGCAAAGGCTAAGCGTTATGGAGTGCTCTTCACATGTTTAACTGTCAGGGCAGTGCATATAGAAGTAGCCCATTCTCTTGACACTGATTCATGTATTAATGCCATACGGCGTTTTCAAGCCAGAAGAGGTCAAGTGTCAATTATTCGTTCTGACAATGGCACCAACTTTGTCGGCGCTGAACGAGAGCTGCGTGAGGCATTGGCAGAGCTGGATCAGTCTCGTATCAATGAAGTCATGATGAGAAAGGGTGTGCAATGGATTTTTAACCCGCCTGCTGCGTCTCACCACGGCGGTATCTGGGAGCGTCAAATCCGTACAGTGAGAAAAGTGCTGAGCTCTGTTGTGAAGCAACAGCTCTTAGAAGATGAAGGACTACACACTCTCTTATGTGAAGTTGAGAGCATCATCAATGGGAGACCTTTAACCACGAACACAGATCACCCCAATGACCTCGAGCCGCTGACGCCGAATCATCTGCTCGCATTGAGAACACAGCCTAGTTTTCCACCTGGTGTGTTCGCTAAGGATGATGTCTACGCCCGCCGGCGCTGGAGACAAATACAATATATGGCGGATTTGTTCTGGCGAAGGTGGACTCACGAATACCTACCGCTTCTGCAAGAACGGCAAAAATGGCTCGGCTTAAAGAGAAGTTTCAAGGTTGGAGATGTTGTCCTCGTCGCTGATTCGTTCCTGCCAAGAAACTCCTGGATGTTAGGCAGAATCATGAGGGTGATGCCCGACTCCAAAGGCGTTGTCCGAAGTGCTGAAGTTCGGACGAAGACCAGCATCATTCAAAGACCCATAACTAAACTTTGTTTGTTGCAGGGAGAAGACTGAAGATAGAAGAGAAAGACTTGAATAGAATAGAAATTACCAGTTGAATAGTCTGTGAGAAGTATTTAGTTGTTAATACTTACCAGTTCATGTTTACCTTTAAATACTTTCCTTTGAAGAGAAGAAGATTCTTGCTAAAAGGAATTGAAAAAAGTGTTAAATGTAAGAGTGTAAATGACTTCAGTTTAAATTTTAGTTGATAATTGATATGTTAAGGCCTAGTCAATTAGGGACCGGGATATGTTGAAGCCATTTCTATGGAAGTATTAATATTTTGAGTTTATTTTGTAAAATATGAGATAAACCTGTGTTGCAAATGAAAGTAGAAATTGGAATGTAAACAGTTAGCCAGTGATCTAGTATAATGTAATTTGATTGGCTGTTAGATTTAGTGTGAAAGAAATAGAACCCTGCAAAACAGTCAGAAGCCACTGGACTTTGGAGCAACACAGTCTTTTGACCTACACGGAACTGCACAGTTAATTTGTAAGAAAAGTAAAGATTCCAAGTTAAATTTTTTTTTTTTGTTTGTTTGTTTGTTTGTTTTGAGATTCATAATTAAACAGTCAAACGAAGAACTTTGGATTCAAGACTTTTATTCACTGACGTTTTGTGTTGAGTACAAAAGAACTTTGAAGTCCTAAGCTAGTGAGTCAGCTTGTTGCACTCACATTGTGTGTATTTGACAGTATTAGTACAATCAGACGTAATCGGGCGCTGTTTGACAGGCTTTTAGTGTGCACGCGCTTGGGGTGAACGCGCTCAGAAAAAGCGCATATCAGAACAGCACGCAAATGAAATGTTTAACCAGCAAGGCTTTAAAGCACATGCAAATAATGAACATTTGTGATTGTGAATAAGTGCAGAGTGCCGTGAGTGTAACTCTACTGCTGCGTAACAGATTACTTGAATAGGTCTATTTGGAAAGAATAATTCTAGAAAGATTGGGGTGATTTAAATTAAATAAATGGGTGTTTTAGTATTCAGGTCCAGAATATGAATAATCAAATGTAAAATAACACTGCATACTGTTATTTGTTAACATTAATGACACAGAAAGCAGCAAGCCTGCTGTGACTTTAAGACCGAATGCGTGGATCGTTTATAATGATACACATCAGTTTTCTTTGTTTGGGTTACCTAAGCCATAAGCAACTGTGTGTACGAGGACATTTTGACATAATTCTGCGTGTATATGTCCGTTCAAGCACAAACGCAATTTGGTGTTCACGTGCGTCTGCGTGGCTCCGTGTGACAGGACTTAAACCTGTGCAACTTTGGTTAAACTTTGCAATTCCTGCGATGTGACTACCGTAGATGCGCACATCGCCATATCCATGCTAAAACAATACATTGTGCAGCCCTAATGTGATGTGAATGTACGTCGAGATGTACAGTATTATTGGGAAGGAAGCTCTAGAACTGCAACTGATTGTGCGCTGTAAAAATCAAGCTGTCATATCATGGGCTCTTGGGGGCTCTGGTTTAAGAAAAGAAAAATAACTATGAAGTAACTACTAATGAACAGTCAAACACAATTACATTGAGTTGTGGCCCTTTCTTATTTACTAATGTTTTCAGTAGTAGTATTATGAAAATGCAATATTAATAAATACAATAAATGTTTTAGATTTTTTTTCTGCCTGTGTGGTAAATAATTGTTTTGTGAATGTGTTTTGTAAATCAACTTCGGAAGGAAACCCAGCCCCCACTCTAAATGCCTCTCCATAGCCAACTTACCTCAGATTAGTTTTTATATTTCATATACTTACTGTTAGTGTGTCTGTTTTCCTCAGCATATCACATTACAATTGAGTAAATTCCAGTATGTAAGGCAGTGACTAAGGGAAAGTGAAAATACAGGAAACCCATTAGTAATTAATAAAGAATTATCAAATAATTCTGCAGGAATTAGAACCTGAAACAGTTTTCTAAAGTGAAAATATAGGGAACCCATTAGCAACTCATAAAGAATTATTAAATAATTCTGCAGTAATGCTGTATCATCTCGTTTAGTAAGAATGCAAGGGATTCAGATACTGTTTTGGATGCGACTAGCTTAGTGAACTCTGTACATTGTTCGGTTCCGGCTGTAGAGCCCGCGCAGCAGGGCAATTGGGTGACGGTGAGGCGGCCTAGCAGCGGAAAACACCACTCTTCCATTCCAACAAGAACATCAAACAGGTTCTCCCCACTCAGTGACACACCCACTGAGAATCCTGTTGAAAGTGCCCTAGTTATTAGCGATTCTATTACACGGAACGTGAAAATAGAGACACCAGCCACTATAGTCACATGTTTGCCGGGAGCCAGAGCACCTGACATCAAAGCCAATTTAAAAGTGCTGGCTAATGCTAATCGTAAAAACACTAAAATTATTATTCATGTCGGCACTAATGACGTTCGACTTCACCATGTCCACTAAAATTAACATTAAAGAGGTGTGTGAACTCGCAAGTACAATGTCAGAAACAGTAATTTGCTCTGGCCCTCTTCCTGTTTGTCGGAGTGATGAGATAGTTAGCAGATTATCATCACTCAATGGCTGGCTGTCTAAGTGGTGTCCGCAGAATAATATAGGTTTCATAGACAATTGGAAAAGTTTTTGGGGCAGACCTGACCTGTTGAAAAGAGATGGTATTCATCCCTCCCGGGATGGTGCTGCTCTTCTCTCTAGTAATATGGCACATAGTCTTAGAGCAGAAACATGACAAATTGGGGCCCAAGTCAGGAAGCAGACAGATTGGCTAAACCGACCGTCTGCTAGCTGCCTCACGTTACAGAAGTCAGATAAATCCCAACACATAGAAACTCTTTCACCTAGATATTATCACATAGAGACTGTGTCTGTACCCTGAATTAGTAAAAACAAAAAACTTCCAAACCCATTTGCAGGGAACCCATTAGTAATTAATAAGTAATTACCACATAATTCTGACTCAAATCAAACTTACACTCTGGAGAGAAAAAAAAAAAAAAAAACACAACGTAATAATCTAAAAACCTTTGTAAAATACATGACAACCACTAGTTTACATGACATTTTCCTTTATTTCAGATGAGAACATTTCTTAATACAGTATATTTTATTCCGTTTTAACATGTATACAATACTTACATTTAAACTCGTTTAGCACACATTTTAGAATCAAAAGTTAAAACATTTAAAAACAATTAAAGTGTAATCAACCGGCCTCTGTTATCCCGTTTCCATAGGATCTCGTGCGGGAGTTGGGCTCGTGTTCAGCGGGGAAACTGCTATCTTCAGACTGCTGCCCTGTTTCACTCATTGCTGAAAGATGCTGTGACTGACTCCATAACCTGCCCATAAACAAACAGTGCACAGCTCTGAGAACATATTTAACATCTTAAGTAATTAGATTTAGTATCTTTAGAAATAAAATCATGTGTTTTATGCAAGGGATCAGGCGTTTCCATCATGCAAAAAGACCGTAAAATAAAATGATTTACAGCACAGCAATGATTTTATAGATAAAATAAAACGTACACAAACCTGTATTTCACCGAAGACATGCACCAATTCGGCGGCGCTAAGAACTCTCCTGAAGAGGATGAAAATGCCCATGCTCAGTAGGGGGGAGGGGCGTGGGGTATAACAACACAAAAACTACCCAACACTGAAAAAATAATGCAAAAAAATGACTCAATAGCCTCATCCCGGCATTTGGGTAAATAAATAAATAAAAACATTTTATATCTGTGGTAAGTTGGATAGTTATGGCAAGGCAGTGGCGGTTGCGTTTCCTTTCCGAAGCTGATTTCTTACAGAACATGCGCACAAAGTAGTTATTTACCGTACAGGCAAAAACTTCTGAACAATTTGTTGTAATGAGTCTTTTTGGGAGTGCAGCATTTTGCAGCATATAAATGCATATTTAATTTCCATAATAATAATAAGTGGTGGACTGTAACAAAGTAGTTGTAATTTTACTCAAGTAATTTTGAAAATGAATCATTTTCTGTTCATTAGTAGTTACTTCAAAGTTATTTTTCTTGAACCTTAATTAGTAGATAATTGATAGTAGTTCTACAGGAGTTGTGACAGAATTCATTAGTTACTGATTAGTTAACTGTTACTTAACATAATCATAAAATTCTATTACTGATTAGTTAACACATCTTCCTTAATAATTAACTTAAGTGTTAATGAAGAAATACCCATCAGTTCTTCAGTAATTCCTTATTAGTTATGCAGTAAGTAAAAAAACGTATTCTAAAGTGTTACCATAAAGTGCAATAAAACAAATGCTTAAAACAGTGTTTTAGGTGTTTTTCACTAGTCAACATTTTAAAATTGACCAGTGCATGGAGAAAAAAAAAAAAAAAAAAAAAGTTAATTTAAGAGTGGCTGCTGCACACTCTAGTGGATTCAGAGATACTGGGCACTTCAGAGTTGAAAGGCTCTTTCTTGGTATGTGAGTGTGCAGTGTAAATTAGGAGATCGTTTATTTCATTGAAGAGTCTTCCCTGTAATTTAGGCTTCAGCTCCATGATGGTTCTTGTGTGAAGTCCTTCTCAGAAGTGATATTGAGTCATGTCTTTGCTTCTCTGAAATTTTATTGCGTTTTTATGCTGTTGTAATAAAGCATGTTGACTCATACTTGTGTCTTGTGCATGTTTTGCTCGCCACCAGATGCAAGATTCCCAGGGTGGTGTTTAATTGTGTAATTTTTTTTTTTTTTTTTTTTTTTGGTTACATTTCAGGGGTTTCTTCAAGCATTTGCCTTGCTATAACCCGTAATCATGTCTACGCAACATCTCCAGGTAATTACCAACAAAATTATATTATTTTAAATAATATTAATGTGTTTCAGTCTAAAGAAGTGTCTGTCTCAGATCTCTTTTCAGTTACTTCTTACTTTTCTGCTCTCTGTATTACAGAATACAGATTTATTTTTCTGTCAAATATTTTAAGAAACCCTTTAATGCTGCAGTTTTCCTGCTAAAATGAAACCGAAAGTACACAGATCTGCTTCTTACTTGAAAGGCACTGATTTGCAGTAAAACACATCAGGGGCCACATCTGTCTGTGGTATGGAGAATAGATGAATGGATGGATGGATATCAGGGGTGTCTGTGTTCACACGAGTACAGGATGATAACGGGGTTGAGAAAACCACCAACAACAAAAGAAGATGTATGTGAGATTTTATATGGAAGATGCACTTTTTTTTCTCCACACATTGTTTTCTCTAAAGGAAAGCTGCTGAAAAACACAGTCATCTGTATTTGGCATATTTAAAAAAAAAAGATTAATTATCTTTCCTGATTTACCCAAACTACATTTTTAAACAAATATTAAATGTAAATATTATTTAAAGAAAATTATAAACACTATTAAAAATATTACTTGTAAATATAAAATGTATGAGATCTGATTCACATCTGATTTCTTGGGTGGTGGCTGTTTGTTTAACCGGAATAGCAGGAAACGTGTTAGAATGCAGTCAGAGAACTAACTTTACTCTGAGTCAGAGCAAAAGGAAGTTCACATTTTCCTTTGGCTTTCACAGACACTGCACCACTTTTTGTGTGGAATAACGGGACACAGGACAGTATGCTGCAGTGAGTGAGTACAGATGCGGGACATAAAGTGCGTGGTTGTTGGGGACGCGATTGTGGGAAAAACATGTCTTCTCATCAGCTACACCAACAATGTCTTTCCAGAGATGGTTAACCCCACTGTTTTTGATAATCATACTGTCAGTGTGACTGTTGATGGGAAGCCAGTAAAACTAGCACTGTGGGACACATCAGGGGTGGAGGATTATGACAGGCTTCGAGCATGTTCCTACATGAACACAGATGTGTTCTTGATCTGTTTCTCTCTTGAGAGGCCATTCTCATTTGAGAACATCCGTGAAAAGTGGTATGCAGAGGTCAGACATTTTTGCCCCTGCACACCAATAATTCTTGTCGGGACTAAACTTGATTTGAGAGACAACGAGAACACCATTGAAAGGCTGAAAAAGCAGAATGAAACCCCCATTACATATCATCAAGGCCTGGAAATGGCCACGGAAATAGGAGCTGTGAAGTACCTGGAGTGCTCTGCCTTAACACAGCAGGGCCTTAAAACAGTGTTTGATGAAGCCATCCGTGCAGTTCTGTACTGGCCCCCGGTGAAGAAAAGAGAGAGAAAGTGTTTCATCCTCTGAACCCGAGAGGGGGCTGCTGGAAAATGTGTGTTTGCTGGAGAAGAAGAAACTTGACAGGTCATTCAGGAAATAAGACTACAAGTTTCGAGAAATCTCATACAAATTATTATTTCACCCAGCTAAAGCCTACTTTAAAAAGATTTAAGTCAGAGACAGGCATGTGCTGCTCTTTTTGTGGTGCCCCAAAAGAAACTGCTCTTCACATCATCTGGGATTTCCTCACAAACCATTTTTTTTGGGGGGGGGATTGAATTTTCAAAGTTTATCAACTGTTTTTTTCTGTTCTGTAAGGATGTTCTGTTTGGATTCTTTAACATTGTAAAACATCCAACGTTAGTGAGTACTTTACTATTAATTTCTTATTGCTCCTTGCAAAATTTCATATTGACCACAGTAAATTCACTTTTCAAAGTCTCTTATTCATTGTTTTCGTAAAAGAAGTCCAACATCAGAACTAAAACCTCAAAGCTCTTAGTACTGTAAACTTGTTTTACCTTAATTTTAATTTATTTTGCTAAAGTTTGTATTTTCATGCTGTGTATTTATACATAATGCTTTGCTTTCATAACCATTTTATTTAAATATATACTTTTTGATATTTTATTCTGTACTGATATTTTGGCATCAAACAATAATAATAAAAAAAATCTTAAAGGGACATTTCACCCAAAAATGAAAATTAACTCATGATTTACTCACCCTCGATCAAGCCATCCTAGGCGTATATGACTATCTTCTTTCAGACGAATACAATCGGAGTTATATTAAATAATATCCAGGCTAATCCATGCTTTAAATTTTGGGCCACCATCCACTTCAATTATAAAGTCCAAAAAATTGCACCTATCCATTATAAAAGAAGTCCACACGGCTCCGGGGGGTTAATAAAGGCCTTCTGAAGTGAAGCGATGCATTTGTGTAAGAAAAATATCCATATTTAACACTTTATAAACTGTAATCGCTAGCTTCCCCTAATTGTCATACGCACGTTCACGAGAAAGTGACGTCTCAGCTTATGACGTAGGACACAGGCGCAGTGTGAGCTCCGGTGAGAATATGCTAGTCTCGCAAGAACCAAGTTGAGTACAGCAAAGGAAATCCACGAGAAGAAGCGAATTGTTTGAATTATACTCTACATCAGGGGTTGGCAAGTAAGTTTGGCATCGGGCCAAAAAAAATGTTGCCACTAGATGGCGGGCCAGAACATAGTCAAAGGATAATTTAAGAAAGTAATTGATGAAAAATGCAACTAGAATTGGCTGTGACAGACTGTTACAGTGTCTTTTGTGACTGGTAGTGAGCTGTTACTCTCTGCTAAATCCTGTCGTAGGACAGTCATTAACAAAAAGCCACATTTGTGTGGCGGTGTCCGGGTTTTACACTGGATAAATTAATAAAGCAGAGTAGTGACACGTAACCTGGCAAGTATCTATATTCACCAACTTGCAACACAGACAGCCTTGCTAAAACACACATATGTGGGAGATGCGGAATGGATAAAAATAACTCAAAAATAAAAGAGGACTTGAAAAAGCCCATTAATGGCATGTTTGAGTCATGCTCTTAACAAACTATGTTTTATTTCCTCTTCCCATTTTGTAAATAATAAATGTGTATCATTTTAATTTGCTTGCTACACAATAGTGCCTAACTTTTTGTAATAATTATTTGACGTAGCCTACTTTTACACTCAGAATTATTCCTTGGCATCCTCACGTACTAAACTGCATTTTTTTAAATTGTTTGTGTGACACCCTAAAGTATGTACACATTTTGGGTATTGTGATTTTTGGAAGTTTATTTTCCATATACTATTTTTCATTTATACATTTTGAAGCCTGAATAAAGTCATCAGATATAAAAAGCTAACAGTAGGCTATAAACGGACTACAGCACACCATGGTCGCGGATCAACGTCACACCACCAAGCTTCCTCAAACTTTATTTAAAAAACAACTTTATTTAAAAACATGCTCGCTGATTATGATCTGCGCTGTGTATGAATACTTATCCACTTTTTCATGAGAAATGCTGTCCAAATGTCCTGTTTGTCATGATGACGTCTAAAGCCTCTGCCAAAGGAAGTAGTCCCTTTTGCAACTTTTTAGCAACCACCGTTTTTAAGACACAATAAAGGTTTAAAAAATCACAAGTGGGTTATAACTGGTGTGTTTTATGTCATAGATCAAAACGTGAAAATATTTAGAGGCTTTGTTAACCACAGACCTTATTTCAGGCGATTTAGCAAAAACCCATTAAAAAAACACATTGACTTTAGGGCGATGGAACCGGAAGTCCTAAAATGCGGGTTTTGCCTACAAAAACACGTCATCCCTGAGGTACTCTATTGCTGGGGATTATGTGCGACACACACATTTGCTCCTATCTCCTCAATTTTTCCTGTTTTAACAGGTATGACTTTCACAACAACAAAACTATATGCACACGAGTCATTTAATTCCTATGTGTATGTTTATGTTGCAAATATATTGTATATAAATGTTCCGGTTTGTCGTGACGTAAGGAACGCCGTTTCTCTGTCCAAGCCCCGGTTCGTTTCACTTGAGAATGCCATCTTGACGGTCATTTATGAGCGCTGTTTATTCATATTAAACATTTAACATTTTAAAAAGTTAAACATTAAAAATACTCACAATCTACACAACATTCTCCGTGCTCACAGCATCATCGACATTAATATTTTAACAATTTAAAAGATGAATCCCTGTTTGGCCATCTGGGATTTTGGTATGGCGATAAAGTTTATGATTATACTTTTTTGGAAGTATTACACCACATCATGTGTGTATATTGGCACCGTTTGTTGCTTTCTTCTATTATGTTCTTTATTCATATTATATTTATGTTTGGTTAATTAGAGTTCATGTATGACATAAATATCAATGCACTTCTCCAGTTAAATGTTTCAAACAGACATTTTAGTGCAAACGAATGTAATGCAGATATTTGCTGCTAATGCAGAAGGAAAAATTAATGCTAATGTAACATAATGGCAGATCTGATTATAAAATCAGTAACTTGTTAAATGTGTATGGTTTACATACATTTCTAAGGTTCTTAGGCCTTACATGTTCAGTCATGTGTGATGATTTTATATGCATAAGATAACTTTTGAATTGTCTGAGTAGATTTAAAGAAGTGAAAAGCTCAAATGTGTGTTTTTTCTGTGTGTGTGTGTGGAAAAAAAAGGGGAAAACGTAAATGTGAAATGTGTATTGTGCATTGTTTTGACAGAGGAAAAAGAAAATGACGTTTGTGCACTAATAAGAAAAAAAAGAAATATACTTTTGTTAAAGCTTTATTGAACTACAATGTGAAAAAAGACATTGAATAAACAATTGCTGGGGATTATATGCGACACACACACATTAGCTCCTGTCTCCTAAATTTTTCACCAAAAAAGGTTAATCATGTCGAGAGATGTCACTAAGAGATGCGTGCTGCCTTGCTCATGGCTCATCTCTGAGGCTGACCCACATGATCTTTGGGGAAGAGCACGCTGTTCTAGCCCTTGGGGTCTCTGAGTGTGTTCATTCATAAAATGTACCTCTGTGTATAGGACAGAAGATGCACTTTCGGGAGTTTTAGCCCCACTCCATGTTGACTGTCTTCTCAAGAGAAGAAAGCCTTATGCAATAAAGATTCTAATGGCTCGGATCTCGCGAGGCAACGTGTAGATTATGGGTGTGCTTTATATACTGTATATGCAGCTCTGGAAAAAATAAGAGACCACTGCAAAATTAGCAGTTTCTCTGGATTTATTATTTATATGTATCTGCTTGAGTATAATGAACATTTTGCAGTACAGTGTTTTTTCCAGAGCTGTATATACACTATATTGTCAAAAGTATTGGGACACTCCTCCAAACCACAGGTGTATAAAATCAAGCACTAGGCATGCAGACTGCTTCTACAAACATTTGTGAAAGAATGGGTCGCTCTCAGGATCTCAGTGAATTCAAGCGTGGTACTGTGATAGGTTGCCACCTGTGCAATAAGTCCATTCGTGAAATTTCCTCACTACTAAATATTCCACGGTCAACTGTTAGTGGTATCATATCAAAGTGGAAGCAATTGGGAACAACAGCAACTCGAAGTGGTAGGCCACGTAAAATTACAGAGCGGGGTCAGCGCATGCTGAGGCACACAGTGCGCAGAAGTCGCCAACTCTCTGCAGAGTCAATAGCTACAGACCTCCAAACTCGTGTGGCCTTCAGATTAGCTCAAGAACAGTGCGTAGAGAGCTTCATGGAATGGGTTTCCATGGCCGAGCAGCTGCATCCAAGCCTTACATCACCAAGTGCAATGCAAAGCGTCGGATGCAGTGGTGTAAAACACGCCGCCACTGGACTCTAGAGCAGTGGAGACCTGTTCTCTGGAGTGACGAATCACACTTCTCTGTCTGGCAATCCGATGGACGAGTCTGGGTTTGGCGATTGCCAGGAGAACGATACTTGCCTGACTGCATTGTGCCAAGAGTAAAGTTTGGTGGAGGGGGGATTATGGTGTGGGGTTGTTTTTCAGGGGTTGGGCTTGACTCCTTAGTTCCAGTGAAAGGAACTCTTAATGCTTCAGCATACCAAGACAATTTGGACAATTTCATGTTCCCAACTTTGTGGGAACAGTTTGGGGATGGCCCCTTCCTGTTCCAACATGACTGAGCACCAGTGCACAAAGCAAGGTCCATAAAGACATGGATGAGCGAGTTTGGTGTGGAGGAACTTGACTGGCCTGCACAGAGTCCTGACCTCAACCTGATAGAATACCTTTGGGATGAATTAGAGTGGAGACTGTGGGCCAGACCTTCTCACCAACATCACTGCCTGACCTCACAAATGTGCTTCTAGAAGAATGGTCAAAAATTCCCATAAACACACTCCTAAACCTTGTGGAAAGCCTTCCCAGAAGAGTTGAAGCTGTAATAGCTGCAAAGGATGGGCCAACTCTATATTAAACCCTACGGATTAAGAATGGGATGTCATTAAAGTTCATGTGCACGTAAAGGCAGGCGTCCCATAACTTTTGGCAATATAGTGTATATGAGATTCTCAGACCAGATTATAGATCACAATAAACCTTATTTATATATTTACGGGACATTCAACAAATATCTGCTTGTTCACATACAAATACACAGTATAATTCTTCCAAACGTCCCGTCTGCTCCTGATATGATGAGCTCATGATCTGTGTCATTAATGTTTATTTGTGAAGGTCTTGTTCTTGTTCACAGAGGTGTAAAGTTCATCCTGCGGTTCATATTCTGTTCCTCTGATGGCAGCATAAGTCACTGTATCATTATGATCCTGAAAGAACAGATTCTGTCCATTAATATTGATTATTATTATTATTATTAGAGCATGAGCTTCATTTATCTGAGAGTCAAACTCATTTCAGCAGAGAGAAGCTGCTGGGATTTTCTCTGAATAGGACTGGTCAGTGGACAGTGATGAAGAACAAGGGAAAATGCTGGTATCTACTCACATCCACCGATTTTACTGGCTTTTTATTGGAGGAAGTGACCTCAGAATAAGTCACATGATCATCTGTCTGCTCCTAAACATCAATGCAAACATGCAGAGAATCAAGTTTAATTCACACAACAGACACAGATCTCTCACTATAATATGTAGAATAACACTAAAGCGTTCAGTAAATCACATTAGAGAACAGACAGTGAACGTAATGTTTGATGATTTAGTTGACTCACATTGGCTCTGGCAGCAGGAGGAATGGACGTGTTGATCGTCTCATGCGTCCCTTTATGTTCATTCTCATCTTTGACCTTCAGACAACAAACAGTTCAACTGCATGAATGACACTTTATTGAGCTTTAAAGACAGTAATCAGATCTAAATCACTGCATTACTGAACTCACCGCAGAGTCGACTGTCCCTCTTTTATTATCTGAGAATTTATGATAAAACACACATGAAAGACACAGAATGTAATAATAAGATGATATTGAACCATTAAAATGAATGATAAATTTGACTTGATAACTCTTTGAGATTGACATTACAGGAATTCTCAGCAGGAACAAACTTCTGTTTGATAACTTGATATAATCCACATGTTTCTATGATACACACAATCTGAACATGTGATCATTTGCTCATCATTACAGTGAGATCTGAACTGTTTTTAATTGTTCTAAAGGAGTAAATCTGAAACTCACCAGCTGTTTTTCTGCAGATCAGCCAGAGAACAGCAAGAAGGAAAACAGCGACTGCAGCGACAGAAATCACTGCGACTGAAGAAGAGATCGAGCTCAGAGTCAGAGACGGACAGAGACGACTGGAGACAATCACAGACAAAGACAAAAGCGATTGGTCATGGGAATGTGATGATATCTTTAGTAACTTGTTTGTAGTTGAGAGATCTTCAGAGTTTGTGACTGCTGTTTTTGTATCATCTTGAGCTGTAAATGATTCATTGTATCGCCAAGGATGAGGAGAAAGACGAAGTGAGGTTGTATCAGATCTTTTAGCAGCTTAAAGTAATCCAGCACAAAAACAACGTAACAAAACTGTTTGCTGAGGCTCATACAGTACAGCACCAGACAATGAAGTGAACTCAGTGAAGGCAATTCATACTGAACTAATAAACTAGATCAGAACAGGTGAGTGATAACAATGAAACAATGAATAACCACGACAACCAATGAAAACATACTTAGTAACCATGACAACAAAAGGAAACACATGAACATTTAGAAAACAGTGAGAAACAAAGGTAAAGTACCTCCGTGAAGTTGGCACCCCATAAAACGAAATAATCCCCAAAACTATGGCATTCGTTTGTGCTGATTTGGTGTTCAAGATATTGAGCGTTATTTTTTTGGTCATGTGACGTCATTCTCCACCCCATATCGTTCAAATCGCTCCAAACCGGTGCCATTCATTTGTGCTCGAATTGTGCCGTTAAAACAAACACTGTAACTGTTTTCTTCCACAGATATAACAAATATAATTTGGGAGCTGTGATGTCACTCTCCACCCCACTTCGTCTAAATCGCACAAAACCGGCGTTGTTGGTTTGAAGGATGACTTAGAATAATAATAAATAATAATAATAATAATAATAGGCCTAATAAAAAAAAAAGGAAAAAAAAAAAAAAAAACCTCCACCCCACGTCGTCTTAAATCGTTCCAAAATGGTGCTGTTCGTTTGTGCTTAATTTGTGTTGTTAAAAAAAGTAACTACGACCCCTTCTTAAATGGTCTTGTACTACTAAATGTAACCAGTACTACTGTGCTATGCTGTGCTGGGACAGATATTTGATTTAATAATAATAATAATAATAATGAAATACTATATAATTGCAAGGTAAATTTTCAAATATATTAAACAGTTATTTGGTGTTTAACGTGTTTCTGCGCCCCTCAAAAACGTTAAACAATGCATAGGAAGGTCTGCCTATATGAAGAAAGATATGTGCTCTGAGACTGAATAAAAAATCATGTGTGCAGGACAATTTACAGGTTAATTAAACATTTGTTAGACACGTCAGAGAAGTGAATTGTTTTTATTAATTATTGTGCAATCAAGAAACTCACAGGAGCGCGAGTAGAACATTTTAACACATCTTCACATCTTCCGTGGAGAAAGATAACATGCTGCAACTAACAGGCCTTGAGGAATCTTGAATGGCTTATGCTCAATTATTTCATCATCTAACTGCAAAATGAATAACGCAATACACCTTTAAAACAAACACTTTAATCTCTGTCCATGTAAAGTAGCCTATAGGCGAAGGCTGTTTTCTTAAATAAAATAACAGTAATAACTAGATAAAAACGTTTGTTGAGACAAAGTTTAAGTTGGCTTGAAAAAGCCAGTCCGGAAAGTTAGAAGTAGTTTTAAAAGCTTGAAGTTTGAAAGTTTAAGTTTTAGTTTAGTAGTTTTGATAATTAGGGCACTCAAGGTGGTTGCTAGGGTGTTGATATGTGGTTGCTAAGGTACTCTGGTTGTCTGCTAGGGTGTTGCTATGCAGTTGCTAGGGTATTTGGGGTGGTTGCTATGCGGTTGCTAACGTATTCGGAATGGTTGCTAAGGCATTCTGGGTTGTTGCTAGGGTGTTACTATGCAGTTGTTAAGGTATTTGGGGTGATTGCTAGGGTATTGCTATGCAGTTGCTAAGGTACTCGGGATGGTTGCTAGGGTGTTGCTATGTAGTTCCTAGGGTAATCAGGATGAATGCTAGAGTGTTGCTACGCAGTTGCTAGGGTGTTCTGGGTGGTTGCTGAGAGATAGATAGATAGATAGATAGATAGATAGATAGAAAACAGAACGTAAATAAAACTACAGGATGCACTTCTCACCTCAGTTTCCTGACTTGTGTAGCGCCGCGCCTCACAATAAAAATAAACTCAGCAGCACAGACTTGTCACACAGTTTGTTTGTTTTTTCATTTTGTTAATCTGTAAATTAAGTCAAATATATTTTGCATATTTATTACTTTAATGGCTTGCCTGCATTACTGTCCCAGAGACTTGTTTTGTCAAGGGGAAACAGATTATTGTAATTTCAAGGCCACAAAACCGTCACAAATTGAACACAAAGTACAGCAGTAAAGATTTAGACCATAGAGGACTGATGTTTATGAGAGGGCGTTTCTGGACATATCTGTTGATAATTTCTGTGTGTCTCCATTTATTCACTCAATCTGTTTACATTTACCATCACATTCAGTTCAGCCATACTTAGCTTTTCCACATCCACCTCTGAATTTGCAGTGTTTCCATTCAGATGTTTTTATGCATATTTTGAATTTATGATTGGATTGGCTACATGACTACTGTTACATTATGTTGAAAATGTATATTATGCTAATTTAATTAAATTTTCATATTGTTCATACTGTTGAAAAAATGTTTTATAAAATAAATTGACATTGCCAAAAAAATAAATAAATAAATAAATAAATATTCTAAACAATTCAAGTTTGTACTGTCGGGTTACTTTTGAAACATTTGATGAAACTGAAATTTTCTCAATTTAAAATGAAAATGTAATTTAATATATATATATTTGCAAAGATAAAGGACAAAATTTGTTTGCAGTGACATATTAACAAGGTCACAGTCAGGTATATTCAATAAAAACAAGACTGGCTATAGTTACATCAGTCCTTTATGAGACTGAGGACTCATTTATTTATATTTGTAAAACACAATACATATATTTGTCACTCCTCTGTGTTTTCGCTCTAACTGACCTCTGTATTTGCACATCACTTTCTGTTTGTTTGTGAGTCGAGTTTTCCTTTGCAAAGCAGATCGTGTTTGTTTGAAAAATGCTGGATTTGTTTGTTTAATTATGGCACAAATTTAACTCCATATAACTGTTTCTAAATCAAGCACAAAAGGGCACAAACCTGCACAAATCGAGCACAAACGAACGACGGCAGTTTTGGAGCGATTTAGATGACTTTGGGTGGAGATAGGGTTTTTTCATCATTTTTTAAAAAAGGTAATCACTTACAGGGTGTCTTTTAAAGGCACAAACCTGCACAAATCGAGCACAAACGAACGACGGCAGTTTTGGAGCGATTTAGTTGACTTTAGGTGGAGATCGGGTTTTTTCATCATTTTTTAAAAAAGGTAATCACTTACAGGGTTTCCTTTAAAGGCACAAACCAACGACATCGGTTTCGTGCGATTTAGACGAAATGGGGTGGAAAGTGACGTCACAGCGTTAGAGATACATTGATACAGTGTTTGTTTTAACGGCACAAACCAGCACAAATCGAGCACAAACCAACGACATCATGGGGTGGATAATGATGTCACATGACCAAAAAAAATAACGCTCAATATCTTGAACACCAAACCAGCACAAACGTTCGTTTTCGCGGCACAAATCAGCACAAACGAATGGCATAGTTTTGGGGATTATTTCGTTTTATGTGGTGCCAACTTCACAGAGGTACTAAAAGAAAATAAAAATGAAACTAAACCAACAGCTGAACATCCATCATACTGTAGACTATGACGATCATAATTTAATTAGTTTACACACAAGATAACTCTAGCGTTATACACAGTGAAGCAGTGATGTGAGAGAGACAGTGATGATGTACCTGTAGTTTCTGGTGTGTTTCTAGGTGAGTTTGTGATGTGGACTGGAATCACTGCTGTCGTTGAATCATCTTCAGCTGTGAAGAATGAATGTTAGTTCAGATTAAACATTTGTTGCCGCCAGGTTTAAATTCCTTCAAAAGCTTTTGTGAGTGTGAGTTTAAATGTGTTTTGTGAACATGTGGAATGGTGTCCTTTTAAATTGAACATATAATTCACAGAAACACTGACCATGAAGAACATGCAGAGAAACATGTGCATCAGGTCTTTGTTTTTGTTGTTTTCCTTCCGGACCTGTCCATTGTTGGCAGGTGTATAATCCATAATCTTCTTCTGTGACGTTGCTGATGTTCAGAGAGCAGTCAGACTCCAGACTCAGACTCTCATGTCTCTCTGTGTCTTTCTTCTTTATCCCTCCAACAATCAGTTCAACTGCTGCTGAATGTCTGAATCTGTTATAGTGGGTCCATGTAGTTGATGTACAGTCAGAAAGAGCATTATTACAGGGCAGACGGACATTTTTACCAGAACTGATGAACACATCAGTCACTTCTGCTCCAATCGTACCTGAAACACAGTATATTTGAGTGGTCATTATGATACATATTAATAAATAAATACATAAAACATGCCAGCATAAAAAAGCAGACAATTCAAATCGTAGTCTAAAAAAAAAAAAGAAAAAAAAAAAAGATTTTTGATCAAATCCAAGAGGATTTTATCATCCTCCAGACAGCAATATAATCAACACTTTCAAGGTCCAAAGAAAAGTAGTAAAGACATCATTAAAACAGTCCACCCTACAGTGGTTCAACCTTAATGTTATGGGGACGAGAATACTTTCTGTGTGCAAAAACAAAACAAAAATAACGACTGTAACACAGTGCGTATGTACGGGAAGAAGGAGGCGGGAACCGGCAAACGTTAAACAGAAACTTTAATATATAAAATAAACAAATACAAAACGAAAGTAATGCCGGCAGACCCTCACGGACGTCTGCCGGCCACACAAACATAATAAAACATAAAGTAAAGTCCAGGCCTGGTCCTCTCTCGTCTTTCACTGTCGTCGCTCCCCTTTTATGCTTCCGGAGCTCCTCCTTGAGAGATTCGAGTGACGCCAGTGATAACGAGCGTCAGCTGCGCGTTGCACCGGCCTCGAATCTCTCAAGGAGGAGCTCCGTTCCCTCACGGCTCTCACCCGCCCTGCTCGTCACAACGACTTTATTCAACAATTTCATCTCTCCCCTGTCATTATTATACGCAGCTGATGCAGTGAATGTTGTTCAGCGTTTCTGTGTTTACGTCAGAATGTCGACTCAGTATTGGCGACACATGCGTGTGATGCTGACAATAATGAGTCTGCGTATGGAAGCTCTGCAGTGTCTATACAACGTAAACAGCATAGCAGACTGACAGGGGAGAGACAAATTGTTGAATAAAGTCATTATTTTTGTTTTTGTGCACAAAAAGTATTCTCGTCACTTCATAAAATGAAGGTTGAACCACTGCAGTCACGTTACCATTTTAATGATGTCTTTAGTACCTTTCTGGACCTTGAATGTGGTCATTTCATTGCTTTCTGTGGGGGATAAAAAACCTCTCGGATTTCATCAAATGATCTTAATTTGTGTTCTGAAGTTTGGAACGATATGAGGGTGAGTAATTAATGATTGAGTGAACTAACGCTTTAACTTCAGGTCCTGATCACCCTGTTAGGATTATTTGTGATAACACTGGCTGGACATTATTACATGACTAGATGATTATACAACTGACCAATAAGAAATTAGTTTTCCAGCAAGCTGTGCATTAATACTGTGTATATAATATTCTCATTTTTTGGTCCTGAGTCCATATGGGGTGAAGGTCAAGACAGAACCAAACCAAAGTTGGACTGTAACCTACTGGACTATTTGCTGTTAATAGAGTCTTGTAGCAGATAAAACGGATATCATCTGACAAGATCTGGCATCCGGGGCTGGATTTGATATTTCTGACGTGGAGACTCCATCTGATCTAACAATGCCAACAACACACACTGCAGAATAAACTATTTCTCTCGATCAGAGTGTTGTTCAAATCACTCACAGACTCTTAATATGAAGATAACTGTTGATCATCAGATGTTTGAGTGACTCTATGTCCAGTATCAGGAATAATACAGTATGATCTGTATGTATCAATACACAACTCTGAGATCACAACGTGAATGTGTGCAAGAATAAACTGAGCATGTTCAAATCAACTCTTTCCAGACTAATTCCACTAAATGTCTTTAGAGAAAATACAGATTTCTTTACCTGTGAGAAGTGAAGAGAGAATGATCAGTCCCAGCAGACACAGATCACACTTACCAGCCATTTTCTGTTTCTGTCAGTCTTTCTCTTCATTAGAGGAAGAGCTGTAACTATATAAACACTGTCAGCTCCTCCTGTGTTTGTGAACTTCCTATAATCTGACCGACTGAGTGTTGAAATCCTGCTAGAGTTGATATATATAGTGACATGTTTGTGTGAAACTTGTTGTTCAGTGTGAGAAGTGTATATTGTAAACCACACTGGCTCAACACACATCTGCTCTGAACACATTCTATAGACTTTTGCACACGAGTGTGTTACTGATACTTTCACTTCTTTCTTTTAGCAGTTTCCTGCATGGCATTAAAATCATTAAATTATTAGTGATAAACTTGTTTTGCTACTGAAAAGTTATCCACTATCCATAACTCACTTTTAGAAAATGAATTATAAAACAGTAATTAATATCATCAGCTCCAGTTTGGTCAAACAGAAAGTATTTTCACACACATGAGCGTCTCTAAAGCAGATATTAACTGTCTTCTGGGAAAGTTACTGCATCAGCAGCTGAGAGAGTTTGTGCTTAAAGTGCTTGAGAGATGCTTTCCACAGCCTGTTAAAACTTACATTTTATATTCCGTCAAGGATATCAATTGAAAGTCACACGTATGTAAGGATTGATGTGTTGTTGGACATCAGATGGACTCGAACTGAGCTTCATGACATATTTCAGTTTTCTGAGGCTAATTTCCAGTTTATATGTGTGTGTGTGTGTGTGTGTGTGTGTGTGTGTATTTCTTGTTTTAATTCATTTCCTAAACAACTGTCACTTTCATTCAAGACCGAGGCTTCCCACAATCTTGGAAAAACTGGATACATGAGGGATTTTTAAAATTGTGTTTTCTAATAAAATCTTAAAATCATGGAAATTAAAATGTTGTAGTCAGGGAAATTTATATAATGTCTATAATTTTTTACTAGTTATGTCAAGCTCTAAAATATTTTATATTTATTGTATATTTAAAAATTGTTGAAAAAGAATGTTTTTTTTTGTAAGTAAAAGTATTTTTAAAAAGTAAAAAAAAAAAACTTTGTATCAGATTTTTGCATGACAAATCACATTAGACTCATGATTGCTGTTTTCAAAGATGTATTGTCAAAAAAAAAAAAAAAAAAACACTACAGCAACTGAACAAATAAAAAAAGAAAGTGAATTTTTGCCCAACCGTAAAATAACGAGAACATATAAAGGTCATTGATTTGTTGTATCTCTGCAAATGATTATGATAATGGTGATTATGGATCATCATATCATCATGCAGATTATTTCATATAATTCTCAATAAAGTCTGTATGAAGTTTTACAGTGATGTTTTGCATCTATTCCAGAGTCCAGACTTTCTTACAACATTGAAATAACAGTCGTTCCACATTTCTGTAACTAAAATAGTGAATTGCAGCAGTTCTGGTATTTTCAGAGCGGTGACTCACTGTTGAGGTTTGGAAACATGTTACTGTTGAGTGTGAGAACTCGAGCAGTGATCATCTCTGAACCAGTTTAGATGGGTGTGAATTCTCAATCATTCTGATGTCACTTCCTCTTTTCTCTCTATGTGGGCTGCTGTGTGCCGTTGAACACTATCTTTTCTGTTAACAATAGCAAGTTTTGCGTCTTTAATAAACTGAACTTTAACCCAAAAGTGATGGTCGATCTTGAGCGATTAGTTCATTTTAAACAAATCTTTAATATGACTCGGAAACAAGAAGTTGTCTCAAAGAGTGATTTGTTCATATTTTGTGCAACATCCTATAGGTTCTGTACTGGATACAGAAATGATTAGGCTTGTTGGACTCGAAGCGGCGCTGCACAGACCGATCGCTGTATGACATCAAAGTACCACGAGAGTGATTAAGAGAGCAAACTGTATGCTTTTGAAGTATATCATTGAATTTTTATTTTGCCCCAAATGTAGCACAAATGCAGAGTGATCACAAGGGCTGTGTGAAGTGTGTGACTGCACGGGCCTCGTGCCAAAGTGACAGCTGAAAGTGACTTGATATGATATAAAGCCAATAGCTAAGTTCATGTCTTTCATCTGCGCGGTCACAAAAATCGGGCTGCACACGGCTGGGGAGTGTCTGCGAACTCTCCTGATGACAAAAATACTTTGTGCAGACGTGGATGGCTGAAGTATACTTTGAAGTACACGTTTTAAATGTTTTTAAATCTGAAAAAAGCAACGAAATTGTCAGCGCATTAGTGCATGTTCATTTATGAAAACTGAAAAACAGCGCTGTTTGTTCTCGCAATACTGTCTGTTTGTTGTACTGACTGAAATCACTTCAGCTGATTGCCACTGGGAGAAAGAACAATTTAAGGGCCAGATTTACTAAACGGGGCAAATTAGCACGAGAGCTCAATTCCACAAATGTGCCGATGGGAGTGGCAAGTTTTGCACGTGATCTACTGCTGACGCGCAAATTAATGAACACAGACGCAGTCAAATCATTTACATAATGACCAACGCAATCTAACAAGAGCAGCGCAAATTAGTGTCGGGTTGCTAATAAGCAGAGCTGATGCTCTCATCAGGTGCGGGTCGACACAGACGCAACCTTTTACATGTAATCTGACAAACACGTACACATATACAGGTGCTGGACATATAATTAGAATATCATCAAAAAGTTGATTTATTTCACTAATTCCATTCAAAAAGTGAAACTTGTATATTATATTCATTCATTACACACAGACGGATATATTTCAAATGTTTATTTCTTTTCATTTTGATGATTATAACTGACAACTAAGGAAAATCCCAAATTCAGTATCTCAGAAAATTAGAATATTGTGAAAAGGTTCAATATTGAAGACACCTGGTGCCACACTCTAATCAGCTAATTAACTCAAAACACCTGCAAAGGCCTTTAAATGGTCTCTCAGTCTAGTTCTGTAGGTTACACAAGTTTTAGAGCACTTCATGCTTCCTGCTGCTGACCAGCTTTATGGAGATGCAGATTTCATTTTCCAACAGGACTTGGCACCTGCACACAGTGCCAAAGCTACCAGTACCTGGTTTAAGGACCATGGTATCCCTGTTCTTAATTGGCCAGCAAACTCGCCTGACCTTAACCCCATAGAAAATCTATGGGGTATTGTGAAGAGGAAGATGCGATATGCCAGACCCAACAATGCAGAAGAGCTGAAGGCCACTATCAGAGCAACCTGGGCTCTTATAACACCTGAGCAGTGCCACAAACTGATCGACTCCATGCCACGCCGCATTGCTGCAGTAATTCAGGCAAAAGGAGCCCCAACTAAGTATTGAGTTCTGTACATGCTCATACTTTTCATGTTCATACTTTTCAGCTGGCCAAGATTTCTAAAAATCCTTTCTTTGTATTGGTCTTGAGTAATATTCTAATTTTCTGAGATACTGAATTTGGAATTTTCCTTAGTTGTCAGTTATAATCATCAAAATTAAAAGAAATAAACATTTGAAATATATCAGTCTGTGTGTAATGAATGAATATAATATACAAGTTTCACTTTTTGAATGGAATTAGTGAAATAAATCAACTTTTTGATGATATTCTAATTATATGACCAGCACCTGTATATGTTCGGATAACATCTTCCTCTGGCATCCCAAAGAAATTAATATGAGTGGAAAATATTTTCTCCCTTCTACCACATGCTCTCTGTTCTCTGCAGTCTTGTCACAAAATGGGTTAAGACATGCTTTTTGGGGGGGCGTTAAATAATGGTGCAAATACCAGTAAATTGACGAGCGCAAACATTAGAAAATCGCGTTGAAGGATTCATTTAAATACTTACCCATAAATTTTGCGTCTGTAAGGGAAACTCCTACAAATGCATATGCGATAAGGTCACCCGCAAAAACAACTCAGTCCACACCTTTTCAGTGCTAATTTCTCACTGCGTGTCTTTAGTAAATCCTGACAGTAATTTTTTAAGGCCTAAAGAGGGTTTGCGCTGACGTAAGCTGTTAGTAAATCTGGCTCTAAGTGTCTAAAATTATGTGTGCAGTTCATTTACATAGGAATTGCATTGTGTTAAAATGACTTAAAACAGTTGCGTTTTGGCTCAACTCAATATTTTCATTTTGAAAGAACATGTTTCAATTAATTAGACCAAAAATAACATTCAGTGCTTGTTCAATTTACTTAAATAAATGTAGTTAATCCAACACGATTCTTGTTTTTACACATTTAAATTCCAATGGTTATCAACATGTATGAACTGCATGCAAATCATTTAATTCCAGGGACATTTTTTAAATGAGATTTATTGTTAAAAGCTGCAGCTGTTCTCTCTCAATCTGACTGTTATAGGAGGCCTTCTTGTGGCCAGAGAGAGAAGGGGAAGGATTTTTCTTCAAAGAGTCACCGTTCATGATCAGCGGCTCTAACATCTCTAGAGAAAACTCAGTTGTGAATTCAGACAGTGATTCTAGAAGAGGATGGATTTGAGTTTAGATTGTCGAAATACAAAAATAATATTTAAATGCATGAAAATATCAAGTTATACATATTCTCTCTAGAAATTTCAACTGCTGTTGTCCTAAGGTTTGTGAAAAACTGTATTTTCTCTGCAAAGGAATATGTAGAGAAGTTTCTACACCTCTACTGTAATTGCCACTGTAAAGTTTCTCAGAGTTTGAGCTGCTGACTGCAGCTGTGTTGTTGAATCAATTGGAGCTGCAGTAGATGAATGTTCAGATGCATCATACTGTAGAACAGGGGTTTTCAAAGTGTGGGGCACGAGAGCATGTCCGGGGAGGCGCGTAGGGCTGGGCGATAGGATGATTTCAATCGGCAGAGATTTCTCTATATAGTTTATCTGTATGTAACTGCTTAAACACGAAAGAGCAGCAAAGAAACATGGATGAATGAGAAGAAAGAGCGGGATGTGCTTGATGATGGGTTATTAAAAGTGCAATAAACCACTGACAGGCGCACAGAGTGAACATTTGTTCAGAGAATCAGATTTATAAACAGCTGAATCAAGTATTTCTACACCATTTCATTCAACATTGTTATGGATCAGCAAGAACCTTTTACACCCATTAACTTCAATCAACAAATGATCATTTAACCTCTATTACTCAAGTTCATTTTATCAATAAGTTTATTTTTTTAAGTATACTTTATGAAGTATACTAGTATCAATGTAGTAAACTTGTAAGTGTACTATTTTAATACCGCTTGGGACTAAATTGGCCCAATTGAAGTATACATTTAAGTGTACTATAAGTGTAACAGTAGTAAACTTTAAGTACACAACTAGTTCACGGTTACGTCTCTCATTTGTACTGCATCTGTACTACGAGTGAATATTATTATTATTATTATTATTATTATTATTTTAAAAAGGAAACATTTTAAACAAAAAGCTGAGAAAGTTGTATTTTGTCAAATGTCTGGTTGGGATTCAGAACAATGATCAAACACAGGTGGAGTAAATCGAGTCCATCAAAACCCCCATACCTTCATAGTCCTCATTCATTAACGTTTGGCAGTTTTGATTTATGTGCTGTTTAATGTTTGATGATCGCTTTATTTTATATTTGCGTGAGTAATCTTCTATCACTTGTTTCAGATTCTTCTTCGCCTGTGTGTTGATCTGGAGATTCTGTACTCTTTCAGAAGATGTTGTAACAGCGCCCCCTACCATATAGCCTGAAAATTCAGTCAATGGCGAGGAAAGAGTGAAGTAGATTTAAAGTAAACTCCTATGTACACTACCAGTGGACTAGTGTTACTCACTCACTAATGGACCAGAGAAATACAATCAGAAGCACTGTATGTAAGGGGAGGCTCGCCATCGATTAGGGAAATCCAACTTGAAAAATGTTCACACAGAAAAAAAAACCCTGGCCTGATCACAGACCAGAATATGCATTCAGAATCAGAATCAGAATCAGAAAGAGCTTTATTGCCAGGTATGTTTACACATACTAGGAATTTGTTTTAGTGACAAAAGCTCCACAGTGCAACACCGACAGAAACGTCATATCTTAAAAACAATAAAAGACAAAAAAATCTGTTTTCAAAACATGCAATGGTTACATACATATATCTATACGTCAACAAAAAGATCATACAAGGAAATCTATGTAACTCATGTAAGATTAACAAAATGAATCATGTATAAGCAACAACATTGATTAAATACACATAAAAAGAATATTTCTCTTGCATAACACTACTTAAACTTCTTATTAATCACGGTATTTATCGTTGCTTGGTATTGATAGCCAGGTTTGGTGAATGCCTGTACATTAGGCATTACGTCCAAATTTTCTCCATTTCATCTCATTATAAGTCTGAGGGTGGATTTGATTATGTGTAATTCCTGTTCCCCCAACACCCTTTCACCTGAGGATGACAAAAAGAAGTGATTCAATTAAAATATCAAACATTCATGTCATGAATCCAAATATTTTGTTAGCTTTTAAACTGACTGTGAGAAAACAATGTTCCAGTAAAGCATGATCATATAGAACAGTTTAGTTCTCAAACCTGTTGCTCAAGCCTCCCAGCACTGGACATTTTGAATGTCCCCTTTGTCTGACACACCCATTTTAGGTCTTAGAGTGTCTACTAATTAGCTCAGGGATATGGGCCCACTGTCCTGCAGAGTTTAGCTCCAATGCTGATAAAAACTCACCTGACGGTAGCTTTCTAGTAATCTTGAAGACAGTGATTAGCTTGTTCAGGTGTGTTTGATTAAGGTTGGAGCCAAACTCTGCAGAACAGTGGCTCTCCAGTTCCAAAGTTCCATCCCTAAAACCTGATGACTTAAATCTGGTACATTTAATTAGAGCAGTGGTTCTCAATCTAATTCCCTTTGAACTGAACATGTACTCTCCTTTCAGATTGGAATTATGTGGGAATACCATGTACAGTACGGTATTGAGACCACTGGATTAGGGAAACATTGAGAGCCACATATTTTATTTAGTTAATTTTGTTAGTTTTTTAGCTTTAACTTTACTTTCTCATGCAACAAAGAATACAATATTTATACAGTTATTATGAGTATTTAAGACCTTATATGAGCACAACCAGTTATCTTTTGTTGAATTTCTGAATCTCACTCAAACAGATTTCTTCCAATAGCGGTGGGGGAAAATATTATTACATATGAATCACTATTCTATCTTCCACTGATTTAAATCGCTTCACAAATTTTGAAAATCGATTTTCTAAAAATTTATTAAAGACGTGATGTTGTCTGGTCAAAGGAGGCGAAAGTAACCTGGGAGAGCAGTTCAGCAGCTGGACAGATTAGAGGAGTGCACAGGCTTGCAACGGAGGAAGCATTATGAATGAAGCTTACTTGACAACAACAGTTACTTTATCAGTAACTTCATGAATAAATAATAGCCTATAAGCTTTTCTTGCAATCTTGCCATGTACAGGTACTTTTTACACACAAAAAGCATGTTCAAATACTCACCTATAAAAGCCGTTGAACATATCCTGTATCTGAAGCTAAAGTACTAAATATTGACAGCGCATATATATATTTCTAACCCCAAACGATCATCCACTGATCGGATCCAGCTGATAATCACTTACTTTGATTCTAAATATCTGCCAACTTGATGCTCACATAAACTGATCATATTTTAATGTTAAGCGCGCCGCTCATGCTGCAAAGAAATGATTCCCACCCCTACCACCCAAGATCATGGATTCCATTCCCAGGGAATGCTTGAACCAGAGATGGTCTTATTATTGGGAGATACAAGGGTCCGTGGCTCTACCATTGAATTAAGCCTAACGGCTAACTCACATCACATGTGCCTTGATAACCAATCACATTACAGCCTTGATATCTTTGAATTTCGTCCAGAGTTGTGCAACAGTCAATCACTGTTTGCAGATACCAATGAATGAGAAGTGCTGTAAACTGAATCATGCCGCGTTATTGTCCAGGACTTACAAAAAAGCATTTTTATTGATGTAAACTAAAAATAAAATGTTTAAGAGCAATCATGTTGAAGATTAGGCAATGGGCTGTCGATTCATTAAACGTTAAGTTATTTCCTCACAAAAGTAGTTTATTCAGTGGAGTGAAGCCTCTCCTCCACTGACAACCATTAAAAAAACAGCCTTTTGTCCCTGCGTACTGCAGAGTTACCAGGCGTTACACTTCAAGCAAGACTTCAACCTTAGCTAAAAAAGTGTACATTAACACCAAGTTGTCTCAGTTTGCCTTTATTTTGTGTTCCATTATTTTTATTATGTTTTGTTTCTTTAATAGAGTGTGTGAATTATTTGTCTAGTTGATTTTCTGATCATATATATTTTTTTATATTTTTTATATATATTTTTGGTATATCTTACCAACTCCTAACCACATTAATCTTGATAACTATTAATTTTGTATTTAATTATTTATAAGTGATATATAATTGTTCATAAAGGCTGGAAATGAAAAACACCTTTGTAACAGTTGTAGCCCATCCAAAAATAATCTTTCAAATTTTTAACTAAATTCTATTAAATTTGGGTGCCAGGATCAACAGGTACAAAATATACCACCAGTTACATAAAATTAAAGAAAATACAACACTTTAAATCATGACACAAAAATGGATGCAGATCAGTTGAATATATTTTCAAAATCAAGCAATCGGGAAAAAAACAGCATGTTGAATAGAGAGAGAGAGAAAAAAAAAACTGTATAAGAAAATATAAAGTCCAGGAATGCTTGTTGATAACGGCAGTTTCAAGTGTCCATTTCACTCCACATTATCGCACCAAAAAGAAACAAAACAACACAAAAAAACAGAACAAAACAGGGAGTGAAGCAAACAATTAATTAAATAAACAACTTTCTCAAAAGTTCCCAAGTTTGTCAAAAGAAAACATGCCAATCGGGTGATACACGAAAGTACAGATGTGAATGCGTGACTTTGTTGGCTAGTGTGTGTTGTGGTGGTGGTGGTGAGTGTGTGTGTGTGTGCATTGTTTTGGGAATGACTTCAGGAAAGTTTGAGGGGTTCAGAGGACTTGCATGGAGAAGAAACTTAGGCTACGTCCACATGAAGCCGGAGCTTACCTTATCCAATCTTTTTTTTTTCCTCGTCTCAAGAAATATCTGCGTCCACACGAAACCACTGAAACGTCTCTAAAAGATGTTGTATACATTCCAGACCAGTATGTGGCGCTGTAATTCTGCCACAGAGATACACTTAAAACAGCGAATAAGACTTGGAGCATGCGCATAAACCTTGCACGCTGTATACAAACTTTAGTAAAGCTTAGAAATAACGCTTTATTTTGGCTCAGTAGCTTCTGCAGCACGAACACAAGCATCTAGAGTCTGCTATTGTTGTTGTTGTTGCTGTTTTGTGCTGTTAGCGGCGTCTGACTAGGGTCGACACGTGGGGTGATGACATCATCGTTTCACAAAATATACGGATAGGCTGTCCAAACGAAAACGCAAAGACAGCGTTTTCAGATTTATCCACTCTGGGACCTGGTTTAAAAAAATAGCGGTTTCACCTTCCGAAAACGCCAGATCCGTGTGGACGAAACGCCTATCCGATACAAAATTTGTGCGTATTCACAAAAACACGTCTCCGTGTGGACGGGGCCTTAGAAGAGCTTTTGTAGCACTCCCCCCGGAAGAAACAACCCATGGTTGATGGAACAAACAGGAGGTATGTGTATTTTATGTCTTAGAAGCCCAAGACTTCTTCATCATCAGAGTTTTGCTGGAATAACTGCAGAAGTTCTCTCTTTTCCTGAGACTCCAACTCCTCCGATGTTGGGTAGCATGGTTTGAGGTTACATACACGTGCTGTGCGGATGTCCTCTCCTGTTTCCTCCAGTGCTATCTGATAATTCAGAGGGCCTAACCGCTTTAATACTCGGTAAGGACCTTTCCACTTTGGGGCCAGTTTTGCACTAAAGTTGTGTTGAGCTCTGGACTGAGGGAAATTTCTTAACCAAACATGGCTCTTTTCCTCAAATGAGGCTTCTCGACGGTTTTAGCTGTGCAAGATGGTGGACAACATCATAGGATGGAGTGGATGGTGACAGGCTTTTACCCTAGAGTAATTTATCCATTGGGCCTTGCAGTTTTCTTCCCATTTGGAGTTCTGCCAGGGACATCCCAATGTTCTTTGCAAAATGGAGTTCAGGTAAATGCTGATCCCACTTGTTGTGGTTGTCGTCCACGTATGAGGCAATCGTGCATTTTAGGGTTCGGTTAACTCTCTCCATTATATTTGTTTGGGGGTGATATGCGGTTGTTAATTTTTGAGTAATATTCCATTTTGCACACAGCTCTTTGAATATGCAGGAAACAAACTGGGTGCCACGGTCAGACAAGATTAAGTCTGGAACACCCCACCAGGTGAGGATTTCGGTCCTGAGAATCTTCGCTGTGGTTGGTGCGTTAGCATTGCGCATGAGGAAAAACTCAACCCAGTGAGAGAAATAATCAGCAAAAACCAGCAGGTTCTCATGACGTTGTGCACTGCTTGGCAATGGCCCCATGATGTCGATACCCAGCATATTGTTGGGTTGTGATACAGTAACGGGTTGTAACTTGCCAGCCAGTTTCTGGTTTTACTTTTCAGTGTTTGACATTTTGTACAGCACTTAACATAATCTCATATGTCGGTCCACATCCCTGGCCAGAAAACAACATCTTGCAGACGCTTGTAGGTTTTATATATACCTGCATGGCCACTTAAAGGATGGGAATGGTAGTGTTGAAGGACAGCTGGTATGAGACTTTTAGGCAAGTACACTCTGTAGTGGACTCGGCCATCTGACAGGTGGGTCTTATGATATAGCTGGTCCTCCCTAACCTCATATTTTTCTTTCAAGTCTTGGTTGTTGTTCTCAGCCAATGCTTTAAACACTGTTATGATTTCAGGATCTTTGTGTTGTTCCTCCCAAATTGACACAGTGGAGACTGGAAACTCAACATCCTCTTCCTGGCCGGAGTACAAGCTGCAACAAGGTAAGCTGGAAATCCTGGACAAAGCATCAGGTGCTACATTTTGTTTGCCTTTCAATGCAAACTCAAACCTTTGCAATCGTAGGGCCCATCTAATGAGACGGCTGGCGGCTGGCATGACCCACTGTAGCGCAGTATGGTCAGTGACTACGGTGAACATCTTGTGCTCCAGGTAATGCTGCCATTTTTCAAGTGCCCATACAACTGCTAGGCTTTGTTAAGGGTGCGGCTATCATATGCAATGACTTGGTGACACGTATGCAATGATCAGAAAATCAACTTGCCTAATAATTCTGTGTGCACTGTAAATAACTGCATGCAAGTAGGTCCACCTCTCAACTGCTTTCCTCCTTCCAGCAACCGTGACAACATAAAAATGGGTAACGCTTTAGATTACAGCCCGCAAAGTACTGTGTAAGTAAAACAATTTTACAGCGTTCCTTTCGGTAATTTAAGTCAGTGGCGTGCAGTGGTGTTCTGAAATGAGGAGGCAAACAATGACCTCAGTTTTTTTATTTATTTTTTAAAAATGTAAATGTAAATTCATGTCTGTAAATTTTAATGTTGTCACATTTTCCTTGACTATTACTTCACACCAAAGAAGAAAAAAAGATACCAAATACAATTCTATTTTGTATTTTTACATTAACAATGTAATTAATGTTCTATTTATTAAAACCTAGTCAATCTCATCAAGTTAGTGTTTTATAGGGTTAGTTCACCCAAAAATGAAAATAATGTCATTAATTACTCACCCTCATGCCGTTCCACACCCGTAAGACTTTCGTTCGTCTTGGAACACAAATTAAGATATTTTTGTTGAAATCCGATGGCTCAGTGATGACTCGCATGAACTGATTTAAATATGTTTTTAGTACCTTTATGGATCTTGAGAGAGGAAATGTCATTGCTCCCTATGCAGGCCTCACTGAGCCATCGGATTTCAACAAAAATATCTTAATTTGCGTTCCGAAGATTAACGAAGGTCTTATGGGTGTGGAACGACATGAGGGTGAATAATTAATGACATTATTTTCATTTTTGGGTGAACTAACCCTTTAAGTATTTTTACATATTATAAAATAATTACTAAAGGAAGTAACAATTTAACCCTCTAGGGTACGCAATATGATATCAATAAGTAAAAAATTATTTTTGGTGTTTTTTCCTGCATAAAATTGGACACTATAACTATCAATAAACATTTTCATTAATTTTTAATTAATTTATTTTTTGAAAGTTCATTTACAAGTCTCACTTTATTAAAAACAAACTAAAATAGACTATTATGTTGCCTGGAGGCAACACCTAAGTAACACGTTACTTGGTGTGCTGCTGATTCGACGACGACTCAGGATGACTAGAAGCAGCAGAAGAACTCAGCTGCTTCAGTTGGAAGTGGCGCATTGTCTGCGACGCCTTTCAGGCCGTTGTGAAATGCTCAGCAAAGCTGTGCAGAACTGAATAGGCCCAAGAGAGACAGAGGAGTCAAGGAGAGCTGCCTTATAGGTGTCCTTGATCTCAACGTTTAACCATAGGTGGCACTCTGAGCACTACTAAACATGTCATCGTACGGCTGATCGCCTGGGCCGCTGTCTTAGAGAGAGGTTGGTTGCGCTTTGCAGTTCTTTGACAGGAGCAGTGTCTGGGTCGGACTCATCCAATGCGTGGAGGAGTTTGGCTTTAAACACTTGATGGACTGCCGTCGTATGGAGAGCGGATCCAGCTTGACAGGCCGCAAAGAAGGTTTGTGATTGCCTCCTCCAGGGGGAAGATTTAACAACGAGATCACTTTAATTTACATGCTTTTCTCTTTCATTAAACAATTACAAATTATTGTACATGTTACATGTAATAATATAAATCTGTTAATACTGCACTAACAATATACTACCAGGCAGCTAAGGTATGGCAAAGGCCACACCCTGTAGTACCCAACTGACGCCCTATCCATCTTAAAGAGTATGTGACATTAGTAATTTTCAATACTATTTGGGGCAGGTAAGGTGGACAGTATGCAACCATAGTCAGACAATTTTTTGCTAAACACAATACAAACAAGGCGAAGGGTTTAGCTAACACATTATCACCTGTGAAAGGTTATCACATTTCTTCGGGAAAAAATCTCGGTGGTTTCACAACCAGAACCTGAGCAATGTTGTGGCATCACTGATTGAGTAATGACACGCTGATGACCTTTCCAAGAAGGCGGGTGTGCCTAAAGTGTCTGAAGCCCGGGATACACTGCATGATTTTAGAAATCCTATAAGATCATTACGAATCACACTGTGCATTGATCATGCTGATACTGTCAGAAAATTATCGTAGAATATCTTTGGTCTCAAGACCAGGAAAACGGCCATCTTTGAACCTCTTTCACTGTACGACATAGGACCACCGATTAAGAGCCACGATCGCAGAAATTGCCACGATTGTTTCACGATGGCGGCCTTTCGTCTGGGACAGCCAAACATTGTGCAGTGTATCCCGGGCTTAAAGCAGACGAATGTGTCATCTACGTAGACATATCTATGTTTGGAACGACATTAGGGCAAGTAGTTGATGAAGAAATTTTAATTTTGGGGTGAACTAACCCTTTAACATGAAAAACACAAAGTGGTACTAGTGATAACAAATTGTTCACAGCATGTACATGACAGCATGTTTTCTGTAAGTTTTTAGCTTTTGATTTGTGCTTTTAGCTGTCAATTTACACTTACCTTCAGAATCACACAGAAGAAACCAATGATGCACAGTAAGGATATGACGGCAAACAAAATTAGTAAGTTTTTTGCATAAGGAAGAACTTCTTCTGGGCACTCTTTTTTTTCTTCTTCTGATTTTTCTATGATAGAATAAAAAACAAAGCCAGAGAATTAGCTCTATGCTTTTCCTTTCAATATTCAAGCTGCTGTCCGTAAGTTTTGTTTTTGTGTTCAAAATTTACAAAAATTATATAATGAGCATGTACCTCATGAAACCATTATCCTGAATCATTATGGTACACTTATAATAAGTGTTTATATTCAGACTATTTTAGACCGGTCTGGTAGGAACCGCTGCGGAGTAGCACAGAAATTGCGTGACTCGTCATAGACATAAACAGAGAAGTAGCTCCGGCTACAATGTTCTTCCACAAGACGCGTGCAGTTTTTTCAAAGACCCCAGCAAACATTGGTGTGACGGCAACATCGTGTCCCTGGCCAAAATAGTTGCGGTAGGTTGCTTGTGTACTCACTGCCCGATTCAGGCCCGAATCAATCGGGCCAGACGCGGCAGCCGCAATCAAGCCGGTATCGGGCCATCGCAAATGTCACATCACGTGAAAAAAGGAAGGACTCAGACCCGAAAGACTCGAGAGATGAACTAATCATTTCTGTTTCCAGTACAGATTACATAGCCTTGTCTGTGGGGCTAGGACTTGATGAACGAACGACTTGAAACCGAGAGACTCGAGAGGCGAACTAATCATTTCTGTTTCCTATACAGAACCTATGCGATGTCGCGCATGCGCAGTCAGCACAAAATGAACAATCACTCTCTGGGACAACTCATTGTTCTCGGGTCATATTAAAGGGGCTCTATGTAGGAATGACACCCAGTGGTCGAAATAGGTAATGCAGCCCAAATTCAAAATAGTGTTTGTCCCGCCCCCTCCTTCAAAGATGCAAGGGTGGCCAGCTTGAGGGCATGCATCAAGAGGGAGCGCAATTGACAATGAAAGCTGAGGAGACTTACACACTGTAAGCTGATGAGTTGATTTATCTGTGTTTTAATATGCTGTCATTCATAGAGATTTTTAGATGGATGCAGAGGCTTTTTAGGTCGGGTAGAATCTGCGATTCTCTGACCCAGTTTGTTTTGCTGGTTTCCATGGCTGCAATATGCGGTGTTTTCTGCCAACTGGCAACCTGTGATGTCGAAATACTGTTGGATAAACTGGCAGCACAAGGTTTCGCACAGATCAAAACAAAGACAGATATTCCGACACGGAACGCACATTTCAAAGTAGAATATCTGGCTGTAGCATTGTTTTTCTGAGAAACAAGTAGTTGAACTTAGCATGTTTCCTAAATATCTGCAAACATATTGGGGTATTTTTATGCTTTATTAAAGTGAAAATCTTCCATATAGCCCCTTTAAAGATTTGTTCAAAATGAATCTTTTCATGTAGGCGCGATGTTATATTGCATCATGTTTTATGGTACGCAGGTACGCATGCGCGGTAAAAATAAACGAAGAGGCTAAAATCCAGACTCGTGAGCTGTTATCTGTGTGCACAGCCTCACACCCCCGAAAAACGCACAGAAAGAGAGACAGACAGAGCTCGAACACCGAATTAATTCTTCTTTCGCATTTACTTGTGTCAGAATACCCGTCTCGGCAAGTATTCTCTCGGTTATGTCATAAGTGAACAGTTGAGAAAGAACACGGATGTGTGTCAGTTTCCTTCTTAAAGTGACAGCAGCCTAATATTCTTGCTGTTGTCTGTCATTAATGTTAGTAAAATACATTTTTAAAAAATCGTTATCATCTACCATGTTTGAGAGAAAAGAAGATAGTGTGAAGAGCAGTCAGGAGGAAAGTGATGAGGATAGCTTTTAGGATAAGTGTGTCGCGTAAAGTGTGAGTACCCAGCAACATCTCCAGGTGCACACTTGAGAACCAGACCAAAAAAGATATGTGCACCCCTGATTATCAAAATAAAACTGATAAAAAACATAGACCCCACTACATTGGTATTTAAATAATATATGCTTATGTTGAACTTTATTCTTGTAAAAACAGACGCTGTAAGCAGTACATAAAGTATTGAATGAAAATGTCTCTGAAACATCTGTGTATTAGTCAAATATTGCATTTATTTCACTTTTTCAAAGTATTCATCACCGAAATCCCAGGAACAAACAAACTCATCTTTCCCTCACAACCAAAAACACACTCCTTCGGTGACAGGAGCTGCGTCTCATTCAGAGGCTGTGTCCTCCGGAGGTCGCATTTGAAGGCTGAATACTTCATCAAGGATGTCATATTTAAGAAAAGTAACCATAATAAAATTGACTGATAGTCACTGTCAAGTCACCTTTATTTATATAGTGCTTTTTGCAATGCAGATTGTGTCAGGTGTAAAATACTGTAATTTCTTTCTTACGTTGCAATCTAATGGTTATTTTCCTTAAGTGAGACCGATGATGCATGCAGGCTTCAAAGGGTGCAATGTGTTATTGTTTGTGATGCACACGTGATTAAAACGCTTTATAGACGTTCAGGTCAGACTGGACCGATTTTGGAACTTTTTAGAACCTTTGTCAAGTTCATATTGTAAACCTCAAGACATTAATTGCCTTTTATGATGTTACACAATGGGTGTGTAATTATTTTATGTGCAGGCTTATATATACTTAAATTATGCAGCAACACACACCTTATAAACATCCAGAAGACGACACATTTAGATGTTCAGGGATGCGCAGAAAAGACGTGGAATTCACGGCCAGAAGACATCAAACTTTCATTTTATAAGTATTTTTCAACCATGACAGGACGTATCGGAATGATGTCTTTTCAATGGTAATTAAACATCCAAATGTTTGCTGGGACTAGACTTTGGTCCTGTTTATTAACCGCTAGAGCGCCAAAAGTTACGGACTGCAGCTTTAATTAGAAACTGACTGTACTTCTCAATCTTTGCATGTATAGAATGTTCCCATTCACATCGTTTACAACCTAAACACATAGGCCTACGGTACATTCTAGACCACAATAAACCACATGTTTTATAAGAAAATGATACACATTAAATTTAAGACACTTACCTATCCATAACCAAGTGATCTTGCCAATGGTAGTTTTTTCTTCCAAATTAAATTCACACCAGTAAAGCCCAGTGTCTTCGGCAGTTACTTTTAAGAGGGTGACGGTAAGGTTGGGAAGGGCTCCACTTATACTGATTTTGGATTTATTCATTTTTTTATAGGTAACAAGGTGTGGTTTGTAAAAGTAGAAGATTTCCTGTCGTGTACTTGCTGCTCCTTGTTTGTACATGTACACTCCATCCTGAGGTGTCTCAGTAGCGCACTCGATGAAGATATCAAGGCCAACTTCTCTAATTAAAGTAACTGTTTAAGAAAGGCAAATATTGAGACTTGTTTTTTTTAAACACTTATACACTGATGAATCTGCAAACTGCCTTGCATCTCAAATAATTTTTGTTGCAAAATATAGTACAAGATGCAAGCAAAAAACAAAATAAAATAAAAACACATTCTTTCATTTACACGTGTAGGCTACTTAGTCTTTTCTTAACTAATGCAGCAAAACATTAGCTACTACAGGGTATAGGCCGACCAATAGCGAAATAATCCATTAAAGTAACAATGTTAAAATGGAAAGCACAATGTGAGCCTGTAACCATACCTTTTACGAATGGGTCTGCCCATGAGATGCAACAGATAATCACTAGAAAGCTGTATCTCAAAACACGCTGCATCTTCAAAGCTCTTTTTGACTGCTTGAATATATTCACGTATTATCCCCTCTTGACTTCGTAGTTTGCTTGTATTCCTTACTTTTGCTTTTCTTTTTGTGCACTAAGAAGCACAGCCAAACAGAGCCCTGGCCAAAAAGCTGCTGACTGGGTCTGACCAGAGCCGTTGAGTTGCAACACTCCCATAGGCTTCCAGAGGAACTGTGGAATGCGGAAGAAACGCGTGTCGTTGGCCAGCCCATTGTTCCAAACACTGATAGTTCCAGCACTGAACCCCATTCATTTTCAGTGATTCTGAAGTTCACTCGCTGGTAAGTTGATGAAATTACTGCATTTTTGACATTTGAACGCATTACCTGACCTCTCATGAATCTAGTCAATAGTTGTATTTGATGTAACCAGCTTTAGTTAATGTTTATTGTTAGATTTAACATTAGTTAGACTCTAATTGCAGCTATAGCTTAAGTGACCAACACTTCACTAACTTTAGCTACCATAACCTGACATCAGTTGGGCTACATTTACCTTTACATTAACAAGTGTTTTTTGTAGTGACTTTAGTGATCATTGTGCTGTTGTATGTGTGAGAAACTGCAAGATTTCTAAGAATTCTCCATGTTTTATTTATAAAAGAATATTTAAACATTTTAATTAACAGGCTTTTATGCATGATCTGTATAATACTGATTTTGGTGTTATTTCATATATGCCAGATATCAGCTTAGCTTGGGATTATTTTAAAAAGGTTTTTCTAACAATATGTGACAAGCATGCTCCACGTAAACGTTTTAGGATAAGTGGCAAAGACAATCCGTTCAGTGATACTCTCTCTACACTTATTAGACAGAGAAACGCTGCCTGGACCAAGGCAAAGAAATCAAATGATTTACTAGATTGGAGTTTTACAAGCATTACGAAATTCATGTACTAAATCAATAAAATGTGCAAAACGTGATTATTATCTTTCTATGGTAAATGAAAATTTAAATAATCCTATTAAATTCTGGAAGCTAATAAAATCTACTTCAGGAATGAGTTTATCGATTAAAGCTCCAGATCATTTCATTGTTAACCAAACTATTGTTAAGGGTAGAGCAAATATTGCTGAAACTTTTACTACTGGCTCAAGTTCTACTGATTTAGGTATCTCTACCTCTACAGAATTTGTTGTTCCTGATAAACATTGTCCCAGGCAGGTGTTTAATTTCTCTCCTATTACAACATCCCAGGTTTATAATGCTTTAGTGAAACTAGAAGTCAAAAAATCTGCAGGGGTTGATAAAATTGAGCCTTATTTTCTAAAAATGGAAGGTATTGTAGCAGAACCAACTGCATCTATTTTTAATTTAAGTCTGATTTCAAATATTATACAGTGAGCGTGGAAGTCGGCATCTGTTATTCCATTATTAAAAAGTGGAGATCCTTCAGATCCTAGTAATTATCGTCATATTTCTAGATTACCAGTTTTAGCTAAAGTATTCGAATCATTTATAAACGACCAATAAAAACACTTTTTAACAGATAATAATATTCTTAATGATCACCAGTCAGGTTTTAGAGCAGGTCATAGGTCATAACTGCAGCTCTGTTAGTTACTAATGATCTTATAAGTTCTTTAGATGGTGAAAAGTCCTGTCCTGCATTATATGTTGACCTTTCAAAAGCTTTCAGCTCTGTTAATCATAATTTATTATTACAGATACTTAGATCTATAGGTATTAGTGAAGCTGCTCTAAAATGGTTTGATAATTATCTATCCGAACGTACTCAAAGTGTGAATTTAGAAAATTAGAATTCTTCAAGTAAAAAAAGGAGTTCCGCAAGGATCTATTTTGTCTCCAATTCTGTTGTCTATTTTTGTCAATGATTTAGGTTTTGGAGTAGACTCCGCTAATGTACATCTATATGCCGATGACACAATTATTTATACAGCAGCATCATCTATAAACCAAGCTCTGTTGAATTTACAAAATGTGTTTAATGTTATAAAATATTCGTGGTCACAATTAAAATTAGTTTTAAATTCAAAGAAGACAAAATATGTGATTTTTAGTCGCACTCACCTTAAGGATACAGATGTGACAATTTCAACTTTACATGGTACACAAATTGAAAGAGTCAGTTCTTATAAATATTTAGGTATATGGTTAGATGAAAAATTAGCATTTAATGTCCATATTGATAATTTGCTGAAGAAGCTTAAACCAAAATTGGCGTTCCTCTATCGTTCAAAAAACTGCTTTCCCTATGAGGCCCGAAAGAAGCTGGTACTTTTTATCAATAATTGATTATGGTGATCTTGTTTACATGCATGCAGCTTTATCTTTATTAAGGAAATTAGACCCTGTCTATCATGCAGCGTTGCGTTTTGTATGTGGTGCGGAATTTCGTACACATCACTGTATTCTTTATGAATCTTTATCATGGTCCTCTTTGCATCATAGGAGGAATTTGCATATGTATATATTTATTGCCAAGGCGCTTCTTGGTAAATTACCATCTTATATTACAAAATTTGTACCTTTTTATACTAATGGTTTATGGTACTAGATTGCAGCTGCACCTTCGACTAAAAGTCCCAAAGGTATCCTCTGAATTTGGAAAGCATGCTTTTTCTTATTATGCCCCTAGGGCTTGGAACGACTTAAAGAGTCTTGTAAGTGCTTCTCTTGACCTTTGGCCTATTTGATTTGTTGGATTGTTTTTGTTTTTGTTATTTGTATGGAACTATGTGTGCTGCCGTTTTGACCAGGTCTCCCAGGAAGAAGAGATTATGATATCTCAGTGGGATCTTCCTGGATAAATAAAGGATAAATAAATAAATAAATAAGTTCGTTGTCATACAACGTTTATCTTCGGTTATTAGATTTGTTGTTAAAGTTATCAACACTTAGTTGCCAGTCCATTAAAGGACCAGAGAATAACACAGTAAGGAGGTTGCATACACTTAGTGACCACTATATTAGGAACACCTTTACAATCTAATGTAATTCAATACAACAGCTCTGCCAGGAATTCTACTTTATAATTTTATAAGTTTTTAATCAGCCAGAAATGTGTAAATTCAATACTGAGTTCACAGTTAAAGGTGATGTTACACTGTGTTCAGAGGGTTTCTTATTTCAGAATATTAAACACATCTAGATATAAAGCAAGTACAAAAACACCCCACAAACTATGACCTCATTGCTAAATCATCATTAAATTTACACCTCTATGAAAGCATAAAAATATCCTGAATATTATAGAAACATAAAAGCAGAATTTATGGCTGAGCTTTGTACATGGGTATCGTAATGCAATAAAAAAATTGAATTGAATCTTTTCCCTTATTTGCATAATTTCTTGGATGAGCAAAATAGCTTCTTCCATAATAATGTATATAGAGTTATAGTGTAAGAATAAAAATTTGAATAACAATAGTGGTTTGTATATATATATATATATATATATATATATACTTTTTTCATTTAATTACAAAATCTGTACTGGAGTACAGAGCCAAAATAACAGAAATCATGACAAATGTCCAAATAGTTATGGACCGAACTGTAGGTGTGTGCTTCTGTAATCTCAACCTCATTCAAATGTTTGGGAAACGTGTATTTAATCTGTTCTTCAATGTATTAACCTTAACACTGTTTCATCTTTCTTTCTCTTTCCTCTTACATGTTGATTACCTTTTTCTAATGCTTCATTCATGAAATGGACACAAAATCTTGTTCCATTGTATTTTAAATTTAATTTTAGGGCCACAAAGACATTTCTCAAAAGAAGTACATGTCATTTACCTCAAATTTTGCCTTTTCCCTCAGATGCTGTGAAGAGGTGGAGCCCAAATGCTACAGACAATGATGCAGCAATGGAGGAATAATGAAGACATCAACAGATTAGTTAGAAAAATAATGATAAATATTGAATATGTGATATATCTTTTCTGGCGTAAATGTGATGTTGCGTGACATTATTGTTCTCAAGCTTTTTTATTGATTTCTGCGGTTGAAACTGATTAAGTGATTACATGAGATATGATTCATTGCAGTAAGTTGTTCTGTATCTTCTGTTGTTTATTCATGTTTATTTGCTGCTGTAACTAGTAGTAAAGAGATGATCAGTTCATGATCTGCTTCTCTTCTAAAGTTATGAAAGTTTCTGCAGATCGTATGGAGATCAGCAGCTCATTTCAACAAAAAGGAACAGAGACAGAGAAGGGTCTGGAAATCAACTTTGTGCCTCGTTGTGAAGCAAAACCAAGGGGCTGCAAGGCAAGTACATATTAAAAATGAGCCGGGATGTTGATTTAAACCATCAGCTGGTGATCATCATTTGGACACTTTCAGATTCCTGCAGTGAACGAGGATCATCAGATACGACCTTCACCAGATTCCTGCGTGAAACACATTCAGATTCATCAGCTGTACTTTACATCATCATCCATCTGTTCACCTCTGAAATGATCATGTGACGCAGTAAAATAAGTCTTTCTCTGCTTTAAAACAATATTTATTGTGAAAAGCGCTATATAAATGAAGATGACTTGACCACATTGGTTGAACGTGGGTTTTTTTTAGCAATTGGGTGGGTTTTGTTGTGAAAGCCTGGCAACCCTGATCTGACCTAAGAGCCTCACTCTGAGATGAATAATATCTCACCCCCTATAAACATTATCTGTGGACATTTGCATTTATAAATATTATATTTTCCTGTTTGATATTCTGTATAGACCTTATGTACCAGAGAAACATGCGCGCTGCCATCTTTAGAATATTGTCTTTGAACTTCCGTTTTTGCGGTAGCTCTGTACATTTCTATGGCATCACTGTTGAAGAATAATTAGCTGGTGAAGTGGATTTACCTATTGTAGAGTTATTGTTATGTTTAAAGCAGATGTCTTAACAAATGTCAGTAGACCGGGAAGATTTTAAAATGAGCAGTTCATTCATAAATACGATTGCTGTGGAAATACAAGCTGGAAATCAAAAGACAACGAGCGCAGCGCTGAAACGGGGCGGGGCTACATAAGGTCTATCCACAAGTTTCCTACGCCCCATGAGGGAGTGGGAGTGTCTTCCGGTTCGAAGTAAACAAGCTGGAAGTGACACTCATCTCACAACAGTTGACAGTCATTCAAGATTTAGCGATCCAAACATGCAAACGTTTGGCTTTTACCTAAAGACTTAAGATTCCAGCATCAATATTTGAACAATATTTTACAATAAAAAAAAATGTTACAGTAACGATAATTTATTAATTTATGTCAGCAGTGCACATCAATCATGCTGAATCTAACTGATATTTATATTGACCCAAAAAGAGAACACATACCTATTCAGCTGCACCTGCTTGCATTTATTTACGATCACAAGAACGAACAAAACAACTCCATTAAGGCTTTTAAGTCCAAAGGCTTACACATTTAGAAATGTATTGATAACATACCCTACCCTGATAGCACACGTACATCTCAGAGACGTCTATTTGATGTCTGTGTTTACGTCTGGAAGACGTATTTTTTAGGGTGTTTGCTCATCTGCATTACGTCTATAGGACGTTTCCTGTCTGATGTCAAATAGACGTTTAGAAGATGTCTTTAAGATGTTTATGATTTAGAATGTATGTAAAACTGACATCTTAAAGATGTCTATCAGATGTTTGTAAACAGCAGATGCTTTCCAGATGAAGTGATCTTTAAAATACATCTTGCAGACGTACGTGTGCTATCTGGGTATGTTTACGTCACTTTTCCGAGCATTTCTATTAATTTTCCTCTAAATTATGCGATGATTGCGATCCGAGGACGTTTGAGCTATCTCTCCGTCTCACTATACTGTTATCCTTTCAGCCAGAGCAACAGAGGGAGCTCATGAGAGCAAAACAGGAGATATGAGTTATACGAGTTAACCGGAGTGTGTGAATCTGTGAAAAAATATGCGTACGAATTTGTCCAATATCAACAAAGGCACAGGGAAGAGACAGATAAAACATGAAACCAAATAAATACACAATTTTAATCATATATGAATTGTGTACGTTCCTTAAGCAGTCTCTGGTATTTTCCATAAACATGTGTATTTATTATTGCAGTAGTTAACATAAGTAGCCTTTAGCATCGCATATGACAGTAGAAACGCGACTGGCTCTGGCACGCACGACATGTATCATATTAAGGCTTTGGTGCTAGCATCAGTGACAGGTGAAGAACAGACAGCGGGATGTTGATGTATTGCAGGGCCAGGATGCTCTTGTAGTCATGAAGCAGCACTTTTGTGGAAAGTAAAGTAAAGGACAATTAAAGGCACGTAAACTGTTTTTTGTATTGTTATATTATTAACTAATGAATGTACTAGACTGAAATGTTGTCCCTGAGTGCCATCACGACATCTCTCATAAAGGTTTGCAACTTTACAAAGTAAACAATGATCCGAAAAACACTTAGCCTCTTCGCTAATTAGCACACAAAATACCGCTGGTATGCTACTTCCGCCGCCTCACCGGAAGTCGTACCCACGTTCTTTTTTACAGTAGCGCCCCGCGGAAACAGGTGGATAGGTTTCGTTTTTCACTGCCGCTATTGTGTAGGTTCCTGTGTGAGGACTTTAATTTTGCTGTGTTTCCACAAGCTCATGGCGCAGCAAATGCTCGACATACAGTATGTTTATGTTGCATCTGAGTCAATCCTCCTTCTAAACCCTGTTGAAAGCATTGACTTTTTACTCGCTTCAATGGGCCAGCGTTTCTGCCCATGTAAAACTGCACTGCAAGCTAAATCATTAAATGAGTAAGATGCTCATATCCTGGCTCTTATTTCAGCTTGTTACTCAGAAGTCATGAGTTTATATATTTAGACAGCAGTCTCGTTTCATTTCCCCTTTTGTTGCATTCAGACTTGATTTAGACACACTTTGACCCAAGTGTTGGAGACATTTAGTTTTCTCCACCACAAAAAAGAAGAAAAGAATCCAAAGCACTGAGTTGAGTTTCACCAAGAAACACAGCGATGAGAACAGTGTAGGCAGAGATTTTTCAAAGTGCTCTCTTACTTTGACAGGGTTTACATTTCCAACTTCCCGCTCACTATTAAGAGAAACCTGCGCTGAACGATCACAGAGCAGGAGAAAACAGAGATGCTCTGAGTATGAAGAAAACTGAAGTGGAAATTGCAAACTGTGCATTTAGTGTATATTTATGAACAGAATTTGAAAGTTCTCTGATTGTTTTACAGTAAATCAGTATTTCTGTTCATGCTCTAAAATTAGTGCCTTAAGCATGATCATCTTCCTCATTTCTTCTCATTTTATTTATTTCTGTCCACCCTCCACAACGTCTCTGACTCTGTCTCTGTCATGTGTGTGTCAAATTTGGTGAAAATATCTCATTTCGTTTTGGAGTTATAAACATTTATATGTATGAACGCGCAAAAAAAGAAAAAAAGACCTATGGGCGACTTTGATTGGATTTTTTTTTTTTTGCCACTTCCTATCATTTGGGCATTAAAGGATTAGTTAACTTTCAAATTAAAATTAGCCAAAGCTTTCTTCACCCTCAAGTCATCCTAGGTGTATATGACTTTATTGTTCCTGATGGACACAATTGTAGAAATATTAATATATATCCTGATGCATCCAAGCTTTATAATGGCAATGAACAAGACCAACGAGTATGTGCTGAAAAAAGTGTCTCCATCCACATCCATCCATCATAAACGTGTACTCCACACGGCTCCAGAGGGTTAATAAAGGCCTTCTGAAATATAAAATATATAAAAATAGTAAACGATACGTATGATGTTATGTTCACTTAAAGAAAAGTTTATTGCAGTATAAAACTATTAAACTAGTAGTTCAGTGAGAGTAGACTTCAAAGTGTACTTTAATAAACAATGTACTACAAATGTACTTTTAACATAGTAAACTACTAGTATACATAGTATTCAATTGTAGTTGTTGTGGCAAAAATCAACAGGACTGCATAAGAGACAAACTTTGTCTTTTAAAGTTTTATTTCTTGCAAGAAAGGTCAAACAGTCAACAGAAACACAAGCAGCTGCAGATTGTAAGACAAAGAATGAAAGCTTCCCCTCACTTTTATATCTCTAACCTCCAAGGCTGAAGCCTCTGTCCTTTTACCATATTAGGAACACATTTACCACTTCAGTGTTTTTCCACTTGTCACCCAAAGAATGCATACTTAAGCACTTCTGAGAAAAACTAAATCATTTAACCATAAACATATAAGTAAAATCACATGGAAATTATACAGAAACTCAAAATTTCCTCAGCAATTTTTATCATTCGTTGATAACTAATCACTACATCTATTACTATGCGTCACTAAGGTAAAAATGCATATCTTCTCAAAAAATATGAAAACAAGCAAATTTACGTCATTACATCACATTTATACTCTTCATCTCTGATCTTTATACAAACAACAATTTGAGGTACACCGCCCAATCATAAAACTAAAGATCTCGTCCTTCATTTTACAGACACATAGCATGTACCATCTTAGTTGTATAACATCTTTTCACACCAGATCAGTTTTGTAGCCCACGGTGTGTCATTGTCGAACCTCAGTGGTGATTTGGAATTCCTTGAGCTGATTTCACCTGTACACAAACCTTAGACAGGATAGAAAACATTTCTTTACACATTTCAACATGTCATGTTCACACAATTTGGTTGATGCCACTTGTTGTTTAGCCCCTTCCATTCCCAGAAAATGGGGTCTTTCAACATTTTATAAATTTTTTAAAACTTTAATCATTAATTGAGTTACCATCCCCCCTTTTGATGCATTGCCCATCAATTTATCATATTGGTTAAAGAAATGGTTCTCTAAACAACATTTGCCATCAACACTGAACTAAACGCCATCTTTAATTCTGCAAACAGATCTCCTCCAGCTTTCTCTGCCTCTGAACATGCTCTGTAAAGAGTTAGAAGAATCATGGTTATGTTCAGATAACAGATTACACACAATCTCTTGTGTCTGCTCCAGAACTTCCTACAGAAAACAGAGACATTTTTCATTAGTTTGTCAGCACAAACAAAATTTTGAGAGGGTCACAAGCTCATCTGCTTATACCAAATAATTAGAGGACAGCGGCCCTGAAACTAACACTTCACATTCCATGGTCACAACTTATCCTTTGCAATTCAGGCCTGTTGTTTTGTCTCTGAAGGCAGAGCCATCTACAAACAACACGTTCTCACGGTTATCAAGTGGTTTGTCTAGCAGGTCAGGTCATGGTGTACAGACTTGATCAAGGATAGTCAAACAACAATGATGTTCCTTCCCATCCTCCTTTGTTTTCTCCCACCAGTCCTTCAGACTGTGAATGTTACTGGGCTCTCTGGATCATTTTGATTGCCAGTGTGACACTGTTCCTCTGCCGTCAAGTCTACTATATTTTACATTAATCATTGTGATCACACATAGCTGACAGTGTTTAAATTTAGACCCTCAGTTGAATTTAGACCAGGGGTTTTAACCCATGGACGGCAATCTTCAATTTTCCAATTCCAATTTTCCATAAATAATTAGACATACTAATCCAGAGAGTAATTCAAATCATCATAAATGACAAAAGTAGTCATAATTACCACTAGTAGACAGAGCTGGATAACCAATCCACTTAAAGCTCGTCCCATGTTCTGTATCGTCTTTTCATCAGATTCAACCAGAATTATCAGCTTCTCAAAATTTGTCTTTTCACTTAACCCATCTGTAATGATAAATTTATAAATTCTTCATAAAATCCTCATAAATTCAGGGGTTCTTCATAATGCTGAATCCTAAACTTCTATACAGTTCTTGCCCATAAGGCAACCAACATCATGTTTATAAATGTTGCTATGGTCTCCCCAGAAATTACTGACAATCACCTCATGGTCTCAGTCGGCTCTTGAAAGCTCATTCCCATCAGCTCTTTATCAATAATATTCTTTTCCTCAGGGTCTTGACCCCTGGCATAGTTGCATCAAGTAGTGGACTTGTCACTATGAAAAACAAGCCATCCAGGGAATGCGGTTTTCTGGTGAGTGGTATGGAGGAACATTTTGGGGTCAGACTGTTGTACCTCTCACATGTCATCCCCCCTTTACGATGCTGCTGGCCTCACAGACATCCGCTCCACTCTCATACCCATCTCACATAAAAACACCTCCCTTCAGGGTAGATGCCCAGTGGCGGCGGTAACCCCCTGCCTTAGGTTGTCCCCTGTCTGGCCAAAGAGGATCTTACCCATCATTGAGAAATCACCTCGTGCGCACTGGTAACCGCTCTTTCCCATCATGAAATCTCTGACAGTTTTCTTCAACAGAATCAGGTGTTTTCTGGAGCTTAGAGAAGTTGCATTAAAGAGCCACTAGAGCTTTTGGGCTGCCTAATAGTGTTAAAACATGGAGACGGGTTAATTACAGCAGTATTTAATCACTAAAATAATTAGACATCCTCTCAGCAGCACCATATCCATGCTGAGATTATACTCAGTGAATTTAGTTCTCACACCCTGCACATGGTGGTGACAAAGATCAGACAAAAAAGTTACTGGTCATAGAAGAAATTCATCAAAATAGTCACTTCTATCATTCAAGGTCTGTATTACCATTTTAAAGACCTCTTTATACTCATTGAGTTTTCCTTTGACACATTTAACAACTAATTAACTGCCCTCTTCATGGCAATCATCTCTTTTAACATCTCTGTGTCCATGATTTCCAACTGAAACACTGTGCTTCACTATAAATAGCTTGTTATCACTTATGACACAGGCTCAGATAGCAGCTTTTAGCTGACTTTGAATGAGAGAGACTCTTAGGCATTCAGGACTGGTACTGCCTTTTATAACTTTTAACATCAAACTTTATCTTTTAACTCTGGCCCAGCTTAAGACTTTGCAAGAAATGACATACGGTTTCAAATAAACAACGGTGCTTATATTTGTCTTTTACCCACACATCAGAGAATTTAGAAATTATACATTTCCAATCAGGTCGAGTCTCTGTTACAACTGGCAGTCACATTTTTGCCATTGAAACCCTCTTCATTTTGACCATCAAAAACCAAACATTTAGAAGGTTCTAAATCATTTTAGTAATTTTACACTGTGATAGCGATGCGCTCATCACATAAAAAACATACTTGAGACTGTTCAAATAGTTTTCCATAAAGTGAAACATTCTTTTCAGAATTTTTATTTTCACAACATTAATTTTTGCCACTATATCCTGCTATCAAATAGTTAGTCTGCAGATGCAAAACACATTATCAAATAGTTAGTCTGCAGATGCAAAACACATTATCAAATAGTTAGTCTGCAGATGCAAAACACATTATCAAATAGTTAGTCTGCAGATGCAAAACACATTATCACATAGTTAGTCTGCAGATGCAAAACATATTATCAATATGGTTTCTACTGTTTTGCAGAACCACAATGTTATTTTACCCATATCTCAACTATAGGTTGCACCGACAGCCTTATAGCTGCTTTCTCCTTCAACCATTATTATATAAAGTGTAGTTCTCTAGACATCTAATGTCATGCATCCATTTAATGGATGGAAAACAAAACTTTTTTGTAAGTTACATTCAGTCCTCTTTCCCTACATGCCAATTCTTTCTGCATCAACCTTCTTTCCCTTCTGTCTGCTTCCTCTAGCCTACAATCTATTGTCTGCTTACATTTCACACACATCGCTTTCTCCCAACATACCCACATCGCAGTTCTCTTCAACTCATTCCCTTACGACCTTAAGTCTTATGACACTCAACGTTCCCTCTTCTGGAAAATAATAATATTTAATTAACATCTTTGGCCATACAATTTTCTTATTTGACAAAACACTGGTGCATCATATTCTGCAAGCTTGCTCTGGGATTTCCCCATATTGGTTCTCCCGACTCTCGTGGATTTACTTTTCGATGAACACCTAATAATCTTTTGGACGTCTCTTACAGAGCCGACCTTTAACCCAAAGCCGGACAGGTTGAGCCTCAATGCTCCCGATCTTTTTAACCCAAAACTGGACAGGCCGTGCCTTAATGCTCCAGCTTAAGATGTTTAAACTGTCACTCTTTCACAAATTTGTTCACTGCAGTACCCTGACTGCAGCTGTCTGCCTCGCTGCTCAGAGTGGTTTGCGTCTGTAACTCCGTATAGCTTTGTTTTGAATCTCCTACTTTCATTCATTGTTGCTTATATTATCATTAACGTTACCTGACATTAATCTGACATCACTGGGAGAGGATGACATAACTCACCGTGTTTGTAGACTGATCCGACTTACCACAGCTGTTTGATGAACGCGTAGAAAAAGGAAAAAGGAGCTCGCGAGAGACTGATGACAAGTTAATAAGCTAGCGAGATGCAAACGCGTTGTAATAGCGATTTAGATCGTGTTCTATTTGTCACATGTTCAGTATAGCTTTCTCTGTCGGCAACGAGGGATTTACATGTCATAAATGTAGGGAAATAGTCAGGCTGACAGAGAGAATCTCAGAATTAGAGACACGCATCCAAACTTTAATCGAGGATAGTAAGAATGCAAGGGCTTCAGATACTGTTTTGGATGCGACTAGCTTAGTGAACTCTGTACATTGTTCAGTTCCGGCTGTAGAGCCCGCGCAGGCTAACGGTGAGGCGGCATAGTCGCGGAAAACACCACTCTTCCGTTCCAGTAAGAACATCAAACAGGTTCTCCCCACTCAGTGACGCACCCACTGAGAATCCTGTTGAAAGTGCCCTAGTTATTGGTGATTCTATTACACGGAACGTGAAAATAGAGACACCAGCCACCATAGTCACATGTTTGCCAGGAGCCAGAGCACCTGACATCAAAGCAAATTTAAAACTGCTGGCTAATGCTAATCATAAATACGCTAAAATTATTATTCACGTCGGCGCTAATGATGTTCGACTTCGCCAGTCGGAGATCACTTTAATTAACATTAAAGAGGTGTGTGAACTCCCAAGTACAATGTCAGAAGAAGTAATTTGCTCTGGCCCTCTTCCTGTTCATCGGAGTGATGAGATAGTTAGCAGATTATCATCACTCAATGGCTGGCTGTCTAAGTGGTGTCCGCAGAATAATATAGGTTTCATAGACAATTGGAAAAGTTTTTGGGGCAGACATGACCTGTTGAAAAGAGATGGTATTCATCCCTCCCGGGATGGTGCTGCTCTTCTCTCTAGTAATATGGCACATAGTCTTAGAACTAAAACATGACAAACTGGGGCCCAGGTCAGGAAGCAGCAGACAAACTGGCTAAACCGACCCTCTGCTAGCTGCCTCAAGTTACAGAAGTCAGATAATTCCCAACACTTAGGGTGCGTTCACACTTGTAGTTCGGTTCGTTTGGTTCATTTGGTCCGGACCAAAAAAGAAAAAAAACATTTAGTCCTGGTCCGATTAGCGTTCAGATTAGCAATTTTATCACCAAACCAAAAGATACCGAACCTAAAGGCATAGGGATACATTCACAACCTGATTGGTCGGATTTTATGACGTATTGCCTATTTTGAGACGGAACTTGCCAAACATCCAAAACAATGCTGTGTGCTGAGGTAAATGCACTCGTTGTGTGTGCGTAGCCTGCGTATGATGGTATTTTGGCCAGCTGGGAACTCGTGAAGAGCTTATAAAATGTGTAAAGGAGCCAAAACAGCGGCGGGAATCCCTCCGTCTCACACACATACACAAACGATCTGCTGCGTGGAGACGTGTGTCTGATGCCTGTGATGGACAAACTCACGACTATGACGAGAGAAAACCGATATGTGTGAGGATTCTGTCCTTTTTAGGGTCTCATCTTCCTGTTTTTGGTTTGTTTACATGTCTTTGGTCCGTGTTGCGTTCATATATCATTCGAACCGCACCAGAGTTCGTTTGAAAGCGGACAGAGACCCATCTTTTCAGCGGTCTTGGTCCGCTTGTTTGGTGCCCACCAGGGTTCGGATGGCAGCGTTCACACATGTTCAAATGAACCTTAGAAACTCTTACACCTAGATATTATCACATAGAGACAGTGTCTGTACCCCGAATTAGTAAAAACAAAAAAATTCCAAACCCATTTAATGGTAAAAATTTAATTGATGTTCAACAAATAAAAAACAGAGATAATACTGATAAACAAATGATAAAGCTTGGGTTGTTAAATATTAGATCTTTTTCTTCAAAAACACTTATTGTAAATGATATTATCACAGACAATAATCTAGATGTGCTGTGTTTGACTTGGCTAAAACCAGACGATTACATTACTTTAAATGAGTCTAGCCCTCAAGGTTACGATTATCGACACAATCCTCGTCAGAAAGGCAAAGGGGGAGGTGTTGCAGTAATTTATAGTAATATTTACAGTATTAGTCAAAAGTCTTTCAAATATAATTCCTTTGAAGTGATGGTACTTTATGTAACGTTGTGTAAGTTGACATTTGTGCTGGCTACTGTATACAGGACACCATACAGACTTTATCAAAGAATTTGCTGATTTTCTTTCAGAGTTAGTACTAACTGCAGATAAAGTTCTTGTTGTTGGTGATTTTAATATCCATGTAGATAATGAAAAAGACTCATTGGGATTGGCATTTACAGACATTCTAAACTCTATTGGTGTTAGACAACACGTGTCAGGACCCACTCATTGTCATAATCATACTTTAGATCTAATATTGTCACATGGAATCGATATTGATGCCGTTGAAATTCTGCAGCAGAGTGACGCCATCTCAGATCATTATTTAGTCTCGTGTATACTACATTTAGTCAAGGCTGCTAAACTGCCTCCCTGCCATAAATATGGTAGAACCATCATTTCTACCACTAAAGATCGCTTTATAAATAATCTTCCTGATCAGTTTCATCGCCTTAGCATACCAGACAGCTTAGAAGACCTCGATGTTGAAACAGAAACTATTGCCTCTGTCTTTTCCAGCACATTAGACTCGGTTGCTCCTTTGTGTTTAAATGAGCACACTCGGGCCCTAAAGGGAGCAGCCAGAAAAATGGAGCACAGCTGGAAGAAAACAAAACTAGAAGTTTTTTGCATTTTGTGGAATGAGAGAATGATTGAGTACAGAAAGGCCTTAAAAAATACTAGATCTGCCTATTTTTCAAAACTTCTAGAAGAAAATAAGCACAACCCTAGGTATTTATTTGATACAGTGGCTAAATTAACAAGAAATAACTTCTGATGTTTCCAAAGAGCACAGCAGTAATGACTTTATTAACTTCTTTACTTGCAAGATTGATAATATTAGAGAAAAAATTATAACCATGCAACCGTCTACTGCAGTATCGCGTCAGACAGTGCATTGTAGTGTCCCTGAGGAAAAATTCAATTCATTTACTGCTTTAGGAGAGGAAGAATTGTCTAAACTTGTTAAATCATCAAAATCAACAACATGTATGTTAGACCCTATACCGACTAAGCTATTGAAAGAGATGCTTCCAGAGGTCATAGATCCTCTTCTTAATATCATTAATTCATCTTTAACACTAGGATACGTACCGAAAACTTTTAAGCTGGCTATTATTAAACCTCTTATTAAAAAGCCACAACTTGATCCTAGAGAATTAGTCAATTACAGGCCGATCTCAAATCTCACTTTTCTGTCAAAAATACTAGAAAAGGCAGTATCATCACAACTATGTTCCTTTTTAGACAGAAATAGTATCTGTGAGGATTTCCAGTCAGGTTTTAGACCGTACCATAGTACTGAGACTGCTCTCATTAGAGTTACTAATGATTTGCTCTTATCATCAGATTGTGGTTGTATCTCTCTATTAGTGTTACTGGATCTTAGTGCTGCATTTGACACTATCGATCACAATATTCTTTTAAATAGACTCGAAAATTATGTTGGCATTAGTGGAATTGCACTGTCATGGTTCAAATCATACTTATCTGACCGTTATCAGTTTGTAGTAGTAAATGAAGAGAGGTCATATCGATCACAAGTTCAATATGGAGTACCGCAAGGCTCAGTACTAGGACCGTTGCTTTTCACTCTGTACATGCTACCCTTGGGAGATATCATTAGGAAGCATGGCGTTAGTTCCCTTTCGAAAGGGAACTCAACTCTGCGTTCGAAAACGCATTGGGGAACGTCACACGTGAGCTGATGTCTGAAAGCCAAGTATCAAAAACTCCAATCCTATTGGCCGGCGACAGCCTATGACATCATCATAGCGCGACCCGGAAGTATATAAGGAGCGCCTAGAGAACCAGTCAGTATCTTTTTCGTCTTTCGGAACTGTTCTGTCTGATCGCGATTGTATCAACTCCGGTAAGGTTATCTTTTTTATGCCTTACAAACGTCCAAGAGAGTGTGTTTATCCGTGTCCCAGGGTTTTGACACTTGATATACACATTTCTGGGCGTTCTCTGTCTGGGAGAGGAGCGCGCATAGACAGTGCTTGAGGGCGCTGTCTGTGTGTCTGTCTATTGTTTACTGTGAGCGTCTCCCTATCGGGACGCTCCGTTCTCGTTCGGCACTCTTCTCGAGGGAAGAGGCGTCCGCATCTGTGCCTGATGATTCTGGCCCCGTTTGTGCTGAGGCAAAATGTCGGCCGCAATCATAGAGCTCGCAGGTGAGTTCGTTGGGAAGTTTGAGAAAGTTGTATTCTCTCTCAGCTTCCCTGGGGCTGACGAGGATGAGTTGCTGGATAACAATGACGTCCGTGTTTAACGTCATCGTGTTCGGCAGCACGCGCTCCTCTGGCTGCTGTGTATGCGGAGCTGCTAGAGTTTTCTGGGACGCGCTTTTTCGGCGGGCTGGGGCTGCCGTGAGAGCGCATTAGGAAAGGGGCCGCACGTGTACGGCTCGACGAGCGGTTCCTTACTTTCCGTGAACGTTGCAGCTCCCATAACTTTCCATTCCTTCCTGATCTCCGCGTTTGAGATCGGGAGGGCATGGAAAAACCCCTAGCCATTCATAATATATATATATATATATATATATATAATTTGTATGCATGTGTATATATGTATATCATGCTCAGATGCTTCTTATGGTCAGACTGATGGCTGGGCCCATAGTAATTATTTCTGTCGGTTTGGTAATGAGAGGATCTTTTAGGCTTAAAAGAACCCTAGATTCCATCCTTTCACGTGAAAAAAAGGAGTATTAGGAGTCTTCAGTCTTTGAGCCGCAGGAGGGTCTATATTTTATGTGTTCAAAATAAGACCTTGTTTTCCTGTATAGTTTTTCTGAGCATGTAGTCAGGAAAAGTAAGGGGTTTTGGGCAAACTGAAGTTGATAGGCTGGCTAGAATGATATATTGTGCAGGCCACAAAATGGTTGCCTCTTAGCCACCTGTTGTTTAGAGTAGCTTCTCATCTGCTGTTTTCTAGAGTAGTTTGAGTTAGCACTCGTCACTTCAGTTAATATGTATGTTTAGGTCGGCCTTAATTGGCCGCCTGACATTGTTTGCTTGTGAGCTTCGCTTTCTTTCTCTTATACATGAGATTTGGAGGTGAAGCCCAGGCTTCACTAGGCTTGTGGCCCTGTAAGAAGGCCCGTAGCTTAGCGGCCAGGCTAGAGCTAGGTTAGGTGTGTTATATGTTAACCCCATGTATACTATCCCTTGTCAGGTGGTATAGTTCCTAGTTCTGGCCTCCTCCCAAGGGAGCTGTTAGGCCGTATGCCCATTGTCCCCTTGTTTATGTAGGTGCAATTGGTGAGGTTAACAGCTAGGTTGTAGACTGCTTTTAGACTCCCTGATGCTGTTTTCTCAGGGCTTACCCCTTATCTTTGCGTAGATAAGTTATACAGGTGTATGCTAGGCCCCACTTTCTAGAACTTTTCATGCTATGGAAAATGTTTTTTCCTCTGACCCACTTGATTCTCTTAATCAAGTTTGAGTTGACGGTGCTAGCTTTTAGCCTTTCGTCCTCTAGGGCTTAGTACAGATTTGAGAATCTGTGTGGAGAAAATGTTTTTCCCTATTGGAAACAGCATGTATGTCAAAGCATTACGTTTGCTTTGAGTTCTAGACTTTTGCCCTACATTTGTATGTGAGCTTACTTATGCTGCCACAGGTTAGCACCTAGAACCCTAATGGCCACCAGACTAACGCTGAATGTCTAAAGGTTCTTAGGCCCTTTGGGCCACCTTTGTGAACATACTAGTATATGTTGCAGGGTACTCCTCTCGCTGAGAGAGTTACAAGTATTTTACTGAGTACTTTCTGGTTGGCCAGAGGCCCAGGTGATAAATCTAACCTCCTATGGTTCGGTTATTTATCGGTCTTGGTGCCTAAAACACTGCCATGCCACGTGTCTGTTAAGGTTATAGGCCCATCCAGGCCTTCCTTAATACGTGTTGGCGTATGCTGTACTCCTCTTGCTTTAAAGAGTAAAAAGGTGCTTTTACTGAGTACACTGCTCGTTGGATTGTGTTAGGTGGATTGTCATGCGGGCACTTTTGCAGCCTCTTTTGCTGCCATTGAAGTTGTCTGTTTGCCCCAGCAAGGCAGGTGTTCAGAGTGGCCCCTCCAGGCCACTTTCTGAATTTACTTCTGTTTCACATATACTATCATGCTGTAGGCCCCTCTTCAGCCTCCATGATTGTGTGCCCATTGCATGGTCTACCTGTTAGGTGAGTTTGTACTTCCCTATTAGGGTTATGTTTGTAATGGTGCTTAGCTCCCTAAGCTGATCATGGTGGTAGGCCTTAATCAGGCCTCCTCCTAAGATTCAGCCCTAGGCTGGTTTGTGCTCCCCTGTATAAACAGGCGTTTAGCGCACAGCCTCCTCAGTGCGTTAATTAAGCGCTGAGTAGATCCTAGGATGAGCAGATTATACTCCCCTCAATACGAGGATTCATAGCACTCAGCTGAGTTCTGCTCTCCAGGATGCTCCTGCCTTTTTGCAGTCACTCTTACCTGCTCTCTTCTATGAAGAATGCGTTATGGAGATTCTGTACTCAGACAGGGTTGGCCAAGACTAAGTTTGTCCTATAACAGGCCAGGTCGGCCTCCCTGGTGGCATTGAGGGTGACTTCGTTCCCCTCTAGTGACTGGCAGGGGTTCCTTTTAGTTCTCTGGCCACATTCCCTTAAAGGGACCACTTTCTCTTCGGAAAAGTTGGTTCCAGATGCCTTTAGTGGCCTTCTGCAGAAGGCATTCTTGAGGCTCAGCTTGGGCCGTTGGCCGTAGGGAATGCCGTCACTGACAGCCTTTGTGTGACCCGAGGGGAGTTGCTACCTGCCGTTTCATTCGAAACTGCTTGACGTTTGTCTAGCCATCTTTTGGCATGCACTCTCCTTAAGCATGGCGGCGTGGGTATATTGTTCCCCAAAGCGTTTCCAAACGCAGAGTTGAGTTCCCTTTCGAACGGGAACGTCTCAGGTTACGTATGTAACCATGGTTCCCTGAGAACAGGGAACGAGACTCTGCGTTACCCTGCCATGCTTCGGGGCTGCCTGCTGAACAGTCCCTCAAGATGAAAAGATACTGTCTGGTTCTCTAGGCGCCCCTTATATACTTCCGGGTCGCGCTATGATGATGTCATAGGCTGTCGCCGGCCAATAGGATTGGAGTTTTTTGATACTTGGCTTTCAGACATCTGCTCACGTGTGACGTTCCCCAAAGCGTTTCGAACGTAGAGTCTCGTTCCCTGTTCTCAGGGAACCATGGTTACATACGTAACCTGAGACGATACAGTGGTGCGGGGCGGGCTGGGGTGGGCCAAATAATTTCATGAAAGCTAATCACTAATTCAGATCATACTGTATTATTCCTGATACTGGACATAGAGTCACTCAAACATCTGATGATCAACAATTATCTTCATATTAAGAGTCTGTGAGTGATTTGAACAACACTCTGATCGAGAGAAATAGTTTATTCTGCAGTGTGTGTTGTTGGCATTGTTAGATCAGATGGAGTCTCCACGTCAGAAATATCAAATCCAGCCCCGGATGCCAGATCTTGTCAAATGAAATCTGTTTTTTTTTTTCTGCTACAAGACTCTAACAGCATATAGTCCAGTAGGTTACAGTCCAACTTTGGTTTGGTTCTGTCTTGACCTTCACCCCATATGGACTCGGGACCTAAAAATGAGAAGATTATATACTTGCTGGAAAACTCAGTTCTTATTGGTCATTTGCATAATCATCTAGCCATGTAATAGGTGCAATAATGTCCAGCCGGTGTTATCACAAATAATCCTAACAGGGTGATCAGGACCTGAAGTTAAAGAGTTAGTTCACTCAATCATTAATTACTCACCCTCATATCGTTCCAAACTTCAGAACACAAATTAAGATCTTTTGATGAAATCCGAGAGGTTTTTTATCCCCCATAGAAAGCAATGAAATTACCACATTCAAGGTCCAGAAAGGTACTAAAGACATCATTAAAATGGTAACGTGACTGCAGTGGTTCAACCTTAATTTGATGAAGTGATGAGAATAGTTTTTGTGCGCAAAAACAAAAATAACGACTTTATTCAACAATTTGTCTCTCCCCTGTCAGTCTGCTATGCTGTTTACATTGTATAGACACTGCAGAGCTTTCATACGCAGACTCATTATTGTCAGCATCACGCGCATGTGTCGCCAATACTGAGTCGTTCTGACGTAAACACGGAAGCGCTGAACAGCATTCACTGCATCAACTGCGTACAATAATGACAGGAGAGAGATGAAATTGTTGAATAAAGTCGTTATTTTTGTTTTGTTTTTTGCGCACAGAAAGTATTCTCGTCCCCATAACATTAAGGTTGAACCACTATAGGGTGGACTGTTTTAATTATGTATTTACTACTTTTCTGGACATTGAAAGTGTTGATTATATTGCTGTCTGGAGGATAAAAAAACCTCTTGGATTTGATCAAAAATCTTTTTTTTTTTTTTTTTTAGACTACAATTTGAATTGTCTGCTTTTTTATGCTGGTATGTTTTATGTATTTATTTATTAATATATATCATAATGATCACTCAAATATACTGTTTCAGGTACGATTGGAGCAGAAGTGACTGATGTGTTCATCAGTTCTGGTGAAAATGTCCGTCTGCCCTGTAATAATGATCTTTCTGACTGTACATCATCAACTACATGGACCCACTATAACAGATTCAGACATTCAGCAGCAGTTGAACTGATTACTGGAGGGATAAAGAAGAACAACACAGAGAGACATGAGAGACTGAGTCTGGGGTCTGACTGCTCTTTGAACATCAAGATCGTCACAGAAGAAGATTCTGGATTATACACCTGCCAATAATGGACAGGTCCGAAAGGACAACAACAAAAACAAGGACCTGATGCACGTGTTTATCTGCATGTTCTTCATGGTCAGTGTTTCTGTGAATTATATGTTCAGTTTAAAAGCTTTTGAAGGAATTGAAACCTGGTGGCAAAAATCTTTTATGTAATGTGATGATGAAAGTTAAAATATGACTATATTCTAGAGCATGATCCATCTGAACTAACATTCATTCTTCACAGCTGAAGATGTTTCAACGACAGCAGTGATTCCAGTCCACATCACAAACTCACCTAGAAACACACCAGAAACTACAGGTACATCATCACTGTCTCTCTCACATCACTGCTTTACTGTGTATAACGCTAGAGTTATCTTGTGTGTAAACTAATTAAATTATGATCGTCATAGTCTACAGTATGATGGATGTTCAGCTGTTGGTTTAGTTTCATTTTTATTTTATTTTAGTACCTCCGTGAAGTTGGCACCCCATAAAACGAAATAATCCCCAAAACTATGCCATTCGTTTGTGCTGATTTGTGCCGTGAAAATGAACGTTTGTGCTGGTTTGGTGTTCGAGATATTGAGCGTTATTTTTTTTGGTCATGTGACATCATTCTCCACCCCATGACGTTGTTGGTTTGTACTCGATTTGTGCTGGTTTGTGCCATTAAAACAAACACTGTATCAATGTATCTCTAACGCTGTGACGTCACTTTCCACCTCATTTCGTATAAATCGCACAAAACCAATGTCGTTGGTTTATGCCTTTAAAAGAAACCCTGTAAGTGATTACCTTTTTTAAAACAATGATGAAAAAACCCAATCTCCACCTAAAGTCATCTAAATCGCTCCAAAACTGGCGTCGTTCGTTTGTGCTCGATTTGTGCAGGTTTGTGCCCTTTTGTGCTTGATTTAGAAACAGTTATATGGAGTTAATTTTGTGCCATAATTAAACAAACAAATCCAGCATTTTTCAAACAAACACGATCTGCTTTGCAAAGGAAAACTCGACTCACAAACAAACAGAAAGTGATGTGCAAATACAAAGGTCAGTTAGAGCGAAAACACAGAGGAGTGACAAATATATGTATTGTGTTTTACAAATATAAATAAATGAGTCTATAGCCAGTCTTGTTTTTATTGAATATACCTGACTATGACATTGTTAATATGTCACTGCAAACAAATTTTGTCCTTTATCATTCCAAATATATATATATTAAATTACATTTTCATTTTAAATTGAGAAAATTTCAGTTTCATCAAATGTTTCAAAAGTAACCCAACAGTACAAACTTGAATTGTTTAGAATATTTATTTATTTATTTTTTTTTATTTATTTTTTTTTTTGCAATGTCAATTTATTTTATAAAACATTTTTTCAACAGTATGAACAATAAGAAAATTAAATTAAATTAGCGTAATATAAATTCTCAACATAATGTAACAGTAGTCATGTTTCCAATCCAATCATAAATTTAAAATATGCATAAAAACATCTGAATGGAAACACTGCAAATTCAGAGGTGGATGTGGAAAAGCTAAGTATGGCTGAACTGAATGTGATGGTAAATGTAAACAGATTGAGTGTATAAATGGAGACACAGAAATTATCAACAGATATGTCCAGAAACGCCCTCTCATAAACATCAGTCCTCTATGGTCTAAATCTTTACTGCTGTACTTTGTGTTCAATTTGTGACGGTTTTGTGGCCTTGAAATTACAATAATCTGTTTCCCCTTGACAAAACAAGTCTCTGGGTCAGTAATGCAGGCAAGCCATTAAAGTAATAAATATGCAAAATATATTTGACTTAATTTACAGATTAACAAAATGAAAAAACAAACAAACTGTGTGACAAGTCTGTGCTGCTGAGTTTATTTTTATTGTGAGGCGCGGCGCTACACAAGTCAGGAAACTGAGATGAGAAAGCACATCCTGTAGTTTTATTTACGTTCTGTTTTCTATCTATCTATCTATCTATCAGCAACTACCCAGAACACCCAACTGCATAGCAACCCCCAGAATACCATAGCAACAAATAGCAACACCCTAGCAACCATCCTGATTACCCTAGCAACTACATAGCAACACCCTAGCAACCACCCCGAGTACCTTAGCAACTGCATAGCAACACCCTAGCAACCACCCCAAATACCTTAGCAACTGCATAGTAGGGTGTTGCTATGCAGTTGCTAGGGTACTCAGGGTAGTTGCAAACGTAGTGCTATGCGTTTGCTAAGGTATTCTGTGCGGTTGCTAGGGTATTTGGGGTGGTTGCTATGCAGTTGCTAATGTATTCGGAATGGTTGCTAAGGTGTTGCTATACGGTTGCTAAGGCATTCTGGGTGGTTGCTAGGGTGTTATCTTTCTCCACGGAAGATGTGAAGATGTGTTAAAATGTTCTACTCGCGCTCCTGTGAGTTTCTTGATTGCACAATAATTAATAAAAAATTCACTTCTCTGACGTGTCTAACAAATGTTTAATTAACCTGTAAATTGTCCTGCACACAATGCCTCTCAATGGGGCCTACTACTCCAGCATAACGCGGACACAGGCCCGGAGCTAATGCTTGAGCTCTGGAGGATGTAGATCCTGCTCTAGATTGTAATACACCACATATATTTTATAATTTATACAGTCCTGTGTCTCCTGAAAGAATAAAACTGATCAAAATCAAAAAGCACCTCTTTTTTTTTTAATTATAGCATAGTCAACATATACTATAATATTTATCATTTTTCAGTAGTGTTATATGTAACTTCAAAGGGTTTCCTGTAAAATGACACCTAGATTTTGTATTTAGACCACTATGGGTATGGGAAGCTTTTCAAATTGGGTAGGCCACATACAGGTGGAAATACCCAAAATGGTCCCAGTGCTCAGGAGGTTAATGATCAGGCAAGTTTAATATATATGGTGGTCCGACGGTGAGCCTAAAGTGGTAGTCCTATATCTGGAAATCTGATTTTACTATCTGGGCTTTTGCTGACAGTTGGGTACACCCACTTCGAAAATGTCTCCTGTGCCCCTGGCTGAGTATCTCTTCATCAACCTGATATGCAAACTGTTGCAAACAAACTGAAAGTCACAGACGCTCAAAACACAATCCTCTTAATTTAAAGTCATTAGACTAAATGATCTTACCAGTGCTGGTGCCACTCTCTCTCCTATTGTGGTCTTTGATTTTGAAATTAGCTGATGATCAATAAAATGCAGCTCATATCTGTTGCTTTCTGTGACATGAACACCGTTAAATCTGCATATAGCGCAGGAATTGAAGATCGGATTTATATCCGGAGACACATTTATGTGGCCAAGTGGAATCGTTTTGATAAATCAGATAGCTATTCAATCAGACAAAAAGCATGAAGTGACCAGGTGTAAACAGGCCCAATGAGGCAGTAACGTGTTGAAGGAACTCCTCCGGATATATTCAAGTTTGCATTTTTAAGTGAACTAACCGTTTAACAAGCATCAGCACTGAAGGTAAGAAGCATATGAGCAGTGTAATTTATCAAAGCTAATTTGATAGTGTTGCTTTTACTTACAGGCTGAACGTAATTTAAGCTGCTCTTCATTTCAGCATATGTTGGACACCATTTTTCCATTTGTGAGGTATGGAGATGATGACAGGATTTTAATGGCAATTTCTCCATGATCATCTTTGAAAGACATTGTAACACAGTTCGTATATACGGGAAGAAGGAGGCGGGAACCGGCGAACATTCAACACAAATTTAATATATAAAATAAACAAATACAAAACGAAAGTAATGCCGGCAGACCCTCACGGCCGTCTGCCGGCCACACAAACATAAAAAAACATAAAATAAAGTCCAGGCCTGGTCCTCTCTCGTTTTTCACTGTCGTCGCTCCCCTTTTATGCTTCCGGAGCTCCTCCGTGAGAGATTCGAGGCCGGTGCAACGCGCAGCTGCCGTTCCCTCACGGCTCTCGCCCGCCCTGCTCGTCACAGACATGTTTACAGAAAAAAAAAAAAAAAAAAAAACAGTTTTCATCTATACCATGTGTGTGTGGACCTAATTTTATATGCACTTAAACACAGACAAAACCATTTTTCCCTAGTCTGAACATCCTTAAACTCACCTTTTCAGGATAATCGTGAAGTCTTGGATGTTATACTGATCTCTTCAATAGTTTTTGTTCCAGAGGATCAAATCCTCACACTGCAGTTTGTTGAGGTGTCGTATGTCTCATGAAATCATCGACTTGCGTTCCTTACGCTCTTTTGCCACTCAATCATTGTCAGTCATCAGACAACTCAGACTCTGTTGAAATTAAAACATATTGTATTAAAATGTGGGAAGACAAGCATAAGTTATAAACCGTATCCCTTCAACTCACCAGCTTGTTACTAGAGAGACTCCAAGATCGGATATGTGTGTCAGATAAAGATGACATCCAAAATGTGTAATATTTAGGATACTCCAGTGTGACGAGCAGGGCGGGCGAGAGCCCTGTTAGAATGAAACAGAAATAAAGGAAATATTTTCAGAAAAGTAAACTAGTAAAAAAGTTTTTGAAAACCCTTTTGTGTAACACTTATTTCAATTATTTCAAAATCAATTTGTCTAAAACATAAGTATAACATTTAAAATAAATGCAATCTGTCATAGCTTCATAAGAAAATATACTATAATTGGATGCTTCAGCTACTCCTGAAGTTACACGCATGACTATGTTCATAACAACATTCGTAATGAATGTACCACATTTCTGCCAAAATACCATAGTTGCAGTTTGTGTTACTACAGTAATTCTGATAAACCGCTACATCTAGGTAATTTGTGGAAAACATTCTAACTGTCCTTAACTAATCGTTAACTGGTTGCACAACATTTCTCATTTTCAGCGTCAGAGCTGCTGGGAATATCTGTACTCTTTCATCTTACAGCAGAGATTTCAGCCAAATCAAATGTCAAGTCAAGTCACCTTTATTTATATAGCGCGTTTTACAATGCAGATTGTGTCAAAGCAGCTTTACATTGATAACTGGTATATAATTTTGGCTGCACAGCAGCTCTTAAAGAATAGTGTCAATGTCGGCAGATCAAAGCACTGTTGAATATCAAATGTCAAGTGTCCCCAACTAAGCAAGCCAAAGGCGACAGCGGCAAGGAACCCAAACTCCAACAGGTGACATCAGATGGCAAACAGGTGGCAAATAGACTGCTGTGTTAAAATGGAGAAAAACCTTGGGAGAAACCAGGCTTAGTCGGGGGGCCAGTTCTCCTCTGGCGAACAGTGCTTTGGTTAATTTTTTTTATGTCCGTTAGGATCGCAACATTCAAAGTATTTATTCCAGTTCAGTCCAGTTGAGGATCGTATTCATCACACCGGTATGGACGGTTTGTTGAGGAGCTGTGCCACTGGCTGTTGTGTCGATGAGGCCTTCACAATGGATGATCTAGTTGACTCAATCTCTGCTGATATGCTTATATATATATATATATATATATATATATATAATGTTATGAAAATAAACTAATATAAACATATATATATTTCACAAGATGTATTATAAGTCTCTGGTGTCCCCAGAATGTGTCTGTGAAGTTTCAGCTCAAAATACCCCATAGATTTTTTACTATACCATGTTTTAACTGCCTATTTTGGGGTGTGATTAAAAATGCACCGATTCAGTGTGTGTACACCTTTAAATGCTTGTGCTCCCCGACCCCAAGTTCGCGACTCAGATTAACCATTGCATAAAAGGCAAATATAACTCTCAAAATGGATCTTTACAAAGTGTTCATGATGCAGCATATCAGATCACGCAAGTATGGCATGTGTTTTGTGGGTGTTTACATTTGATTCTGAATGAGTTTGATAGTGCTGCGTGGCTAACGGGGCTAAAGCTACACTGTTGGAGAGATTTATAAAGAATGAAGATGCGTTTATGAATTATACAGACTGCAAGCGTTTAAAAATGAAAATAACGACATGGCTCTGGTCTCCGTGAATACAGTAAGAAACAATGGTGACTTTAACCACATTTAACAGTACATTAGCAACATGCTAACGAAACATTTAGAAAGACGATTTACAAATATCACTAAATATGTCATGATATCATGGATCATGAACAGTTATTATCGATCCATCTGCCATTTTCACTATTGTCCTTGCTTGTTTCACAATACCTGCAGAACTTCTGATGATTCAGCTGAGGTCCAAATGACAATCATCAGTGACAACTGGAGATTCACCCGTAATCAAAAGCAAAAGATGTCAGACTTTAGAGTGGCTACAGAAATTAAAAAACAGGTACTACAGGTAACGCTAATACACACTAAATACACAGTCACGCAATGCTGATGTTGTTAACATTAACAATTTGAGAACAAAGTATAACAATAATAATAATTTGAACAGTTTGACGTGATCCAAGCTAAGCGATCGTTAGATTTAATCACCATTGGCAGAGCAATTTATTGTAATGTTTTTCTTTCCCTCAGCTGATCAGAACAAAAGTGGAAGATTTGTTACTTATTTGTTCAGATGACATTTTCCAGTGAAAATTCTTATGTTGGTCATACTTCAAGACTACAATCTGTGATTCTGAAGTACAGCATCCACACCGGTGTGTGACTGACAACAAACATTAGATTCATCCGAACTCACGTAAAGATAATAATTCCGCATATAACTGCAATTGCAGGTTTCAAACAGAGATGGCGACAAAGAGACAAAACTTATGGATTGCAGCTTTAACTAAGGCCTAGTCCTGGCTTAAACAGATGGTTTCATGAGAATCACCCAAATAGAGATTATGTAATCATTTATTTATGCAATAAAATATTTTTATCATTGCAATATATCTTTCTGACTTCTTTACAGCATTACAAGCTTTATTAAATGTGTAGGATTTTTTTATTTCATAAAATGTCACGCTAAAATTTTACAGAAAAAAAAAATTCACATCAGGACACCCAAGATACTACAAAGAAACACACGCTCTATATTGAGAATGTGAAGATCTTGTGGATTCAGTGCAGCAGGAAGTAGGAGAGCAGAGAACAGCAGAGGAACAGGAAGCTCTGGGTGACACTCTGAGCACCGTTACACAGGTTCCCTCACAACATGAGACGGCCTCAACATTAGGAACATTAGGAACCAACGCTGTGGCATCACAAATCAATTTAGAGACACAGCCTTTTATAACAGCTGATTGGCCTCCATAATTCCCTGTTGAAAGTAAAGAAAACAAAGGTTAGTCTAAGCTATTGGCATATGGCCTGGGCAGATTAGGCTGAACGTGGTTTCAACTGAGGGTGACCCCCCATAGACCCCCACCACCCAGGACCCAACTGTGGGGGCCCATTACAAATGTATAGCATATGGCCCTGAGTATGACTTAGTAAGCCACTGGTCTATATCATATGTTTAAAATGAAAGATGATGAAACAAACCAAAAAAAACAACAACAAAAAAAAAAATCTTCTTCTTTTCCATATTCTCACCTGTTGCTGTAATGCAGCGATCTTCACTCCCTGTACAGCTCAATACTTTTGAGCAGCTCTTGTCATCACAAGAGTAACATGTCTTTCCATTGGGGACATTAGTGCTGGGATCTACAGGAAGAAAACAGGTATTGTGTGTTATTTACACAGACAAGCCACACCTATTTCACTTCCCGATTGAATGACCTTGGAAGTAAAATGAGTGTTGACTTTGAAGAAGATAGTCATTTGCACATGATCAGTGAAGTTCAATACCTGGAGCATCTTGGACATTACACATGTCAGTGTTACAGCAGGAAACTGATGTCTTTACGATGCCGAAGTTCATGGACAGACTTGAACAGTCGGGAGCACAATCTTTAAAAATCGCTTTTGCACTAATGTCACCTAAAATATGAAAGGTACAAGAAAGACCAGTTTAACTATAAATGTCACAATTTAGCAGTTTTCTCACAAGCTAATTTTGAAATACAAATCATAACAGAAATCTAGATTATTCTGTGATTGAAAACAGCAGTTCTGTCGCACCAGGAAATAATATCAACATCTTCAGTCAAAGATAACAGTACAATTTAATAAATCATACTTGACTTACCAACTTGTGTTACTGCAAATGAACTGATGCACTTGGAAAATCCACTGGGACATGTTTTTAACTTCTGAGTTGCACAAGAACCCGTGGAACTCGAACACTCATAACAGCTGAGAGAGTGTCCTGTAATAAAACAGAGAGACCGTGAGAGAGATCCAGTGATCTGTATTTGTACTCAGTAACATTACAAACACTGATTGTCTTTGTACCTGCAGTAAACAGAACGAACAGAAGAAAAACTGACATGTGCAGATCCATCTTTGATCAGGAGGAGAATGAAACGATGTACCTGTTTCAGTGCTCATTTTATAGCTTATCAGGAGGGGAGGGTCTTCATGAGAAAATGAAACTTAAATAATTTACCTGCCAGTTAATGATTAAATTACAGTAAAATATGGAAACTACAAGGAATGTATACTGTAGTCTACTTCAAAAGTGATATAGTTCACCCCATAATAAAAATTCTGTCATCATTTACTAAAAAACCTTTTTTTCTTGAATGGAACACAAATGAAGATATTTTGAAAAGTGTGTGAGTCTATAAAATTAAAGCTAGTTTGGTTCAATGTTGTTTGGATCCAAACATTCTTTAAAATATCTTCTTGTGTTCTGCAGAATAAAGATAATCATTCATACTTCACTTTACATAATGTACAGATTTATATGTAACGCTTTAGGTATTGCCTACATTTAGGTATTGCCTGAGCTTTCCTGTAGCTCAGTGGTTAGAGCATGGCACTAGCAATGCCAAGGTCATGGGTTCGATCCCAGGGATTGCACATACTCAGATACAAATGTATAGTATAATGCAATGTAAGTCGCTTTGGATAAAAGCGTCTGCCAAATGCATAAATGTAAATGTACATTTGGTGGTGATTATTGAGAAAGCAGGTCAAGACTAGTTTTATGAACTTTTCACTTAAATTGTTGCAGCATTAAGGGATTACAATAAGTGCAGTTTAGTAGTATGTAGTACACACTGTGTGTGACATGTAACAACCTGTTTAAACAGAAATCATGATCAGAACAGAAACTTAGCCTTTAACTCTTTCCCCGCCAGCATTTTTAAGTTGCCAGCCAGCACAAGCATTTTTGATCATTTTCACAAAAATTTCAAGGCTCCCAGAATATTTTGTTGTATGAATATCTGAACATGCAATATATCAAGTGAAGGAATGGTGCCTCTGCTTTTAAACAACAAAAACATTTTATTCTAGCTTCATGCTCCATGCATGCATTTTATCAACATTTGAATGTAAGTTTCATAAAAACAACACTTTGAACAAAAAGCTTTGAAAATTACATTTTTGTAAAAGACTACGTTCAGATCAGATTCAGAAATATGATCAAAGCATAGATGGAGAAGTGGAGAGCAGGGCACTAACACTTTTTGACTTTTTCAGTTTGTGTAAATTCATCTGGGGTTCGAAGTATGAATTTTTTCCACATTAATTTCACACGTCTAGTACAAATATGTGGTTTAGTTTCATTATTACAATGTAGATTTTTTTCTTTATTTACCCCAAAATAATGGAAGTAATGTGACCAAAAAACAAAACAAAACAAATCATAAAAATGCTGTCAGGGAAGTGTTGAAGTTTCTGTTTTTCACAGTTTATCATGATTTCAGGATGGTTCTGTTTAAACAGGTTGTGACATGTCCCACAAAGTATGTAGGTGCCCCACAGGCACAACCACATGACACATGATCTAACAGATTAAAAAAAAAATGTCAATAAAATACAATTATTAACTTTTTCAAATAAAATAATTATGTTACTGATTTTGAAATTTGACAGTGAACACATCTTGACCAGGGCTGTCCTGGTCTAACTGGCACATCCGCACCAGGCCCCGCATGCTTGGGACAGCCCGATTGCAACACACAGGTACACAGCATAGTTCAAAGCAATGTGGGCAAACAGATAGAGAAACCACATTCAGAAAAACAAAGAGATGAACATAACACTCCCCTCCCTCCGCACACAGCTCTCACAGAACACGAGATATATAGACGAGTCAGAATGCTTACATTTCATTAAATAATAATTTCTGAACATTTAACATTGTCTCTCAGTCTTTATTCACCTGTTTCTCAAGTAATTTAGGTATATAAAATCGCTCATGTCATATAATAGCAAGTTCACGTAGCGTTAAAACGTTCCCCACCTCCACACCTGGGATTTATGGTGCGTTCTTCAAGTCATGTCGAAAAGATAAGTTGAACGCGCAACGCCACCACAAAGTCGTTAATACCAGAGGGAAGCTCGGGATTTTCTTTAAGCCCGATCTTTACGAGTTGAGGCGTCAGTGAGAAACATGGAGGAATAACAATATTTAGCCGTGACTTTTTTATTTACAGCAAAATAAGCTAATTACCTGCACAAAATATAATAGCATTGTAATATAACAATATAATATGTAACAAAGTTTACAGTGGCTTCATAAATTAATTAAAAACACCAAAAAGCAAAACACACCTGATGGACATTATTTGTTCTTCATTTTCTATAAGTAGATTTCAAAAACCATGCTGTATTTTTGTGTAGTACATGAAGAGAAGGTGCACTGCCATCTTGCTCCGACGAAAAAGACTTGAATGCACCAGGTTTTCACAACAAAACCCGCCCAATTGCTCTTCAAAACTAGCCCAAAACTAGCCCAAGCACATTCCGCGTTTTTGGTGGGGCTCCCCTGGTAAAATTTGAATTCAAGGGCTAAATATCACGTTATTTGGGGTTGATTCAACCCGCGGACATGTCAGAACAGTGCTTTGTTACGATTCAGGTTGCTATCATATGTCCGATAGGATCGCAACAATCAAAGTATTTATTCCAGTTCAGTCCAGTTGAGGATCGTATTCATCACGCCGGTATGGACGGTTTGTTGAGGAGCTGTGCCACTGGCTGTTGTGTCGATGAGGCCTTCACAATGGATGATCTAGTTGGCTCAATCTCTGCTGATACTTCAGGGTTGCGTTGTGGTCGTGTCAAGGCGCCGGTCCTCGATCTCACCTGGATACGGCCCGGATCTGGTTGACTACGGTAGACCTCGGGATAAACAGAAAGACTAATATTAGCGTAGATGCCATTCTTCTTCTGATGTAACGAGTACATCTGGTGTTATAGGAAGTGTTCCCGGTTCCGGCTGACCTAATTTATGCAGCCTAATAATCCTTTAAAGGATTTGAAAATATAAATTGATAATGTGTTATGTGTATGCCAGGTTAAAGAGATGCGTTTTAGTCTAGATTTAAACTGACAGAGTGTGTCTGCTTCCCGAACAATGCTTGGAAGATTGTTCCAGAGTTTAGGTGCCAGATAGGAGAAGGATCTACCGCCTGCGGTTGATTTTGATATTCTAGGTATTATCAGCTGGCCTGAATCCTGAGATCGCAATAGACGTGAAGGACTATAATGCTTTAAGAGCTCGCTCAGATACTGGGAGCTAAACCATTTAGTGCTTTGTAAGTAATTAGCAAGATTTTAAAATCTATACGATGTTTAACAGGAAGCCAATGCAGTGTTGACAGAACTGGGCTAATATGGTCATACTTCCTAGTTCTAGTAAGAACTCTAGCTGCTGCATTTTGTATGCGAGCTGTAGTTTATTTATCAGGTGAGCGGAACAACCACCCAGTAGAGCGTTACAGTAATCTAGCCTTGAGGTCATGAACGCATGAACTAACTGTTCTGCATTTTTCATTGAGAGCATATGTCGTAGTTTAGATATATTTTTAAGATGGAAGAATGCGGTTTTACAGATGCTAGTAACATGGCCTTCAAATGAAAGATTGGTATCAAAGAGCACACCCAGGTTCCTAACTGACGAAGACTTAACAGAGCAGACATCAAGTGTTAGACAGTATTCTAGGTTATTACGTGAAAAGTTTTTGGTCCAAAAATTAGAATCTCTGTTTTTTCTGAATTTAGAAGTAGGAAATTACTGGTCATCCAATTTTTTATATCAGCTATGCATTCTGTTAATTTTGTGAATTGGTAAGTTTCGTCAGGCGCGAAGAAATATAGAGCTGAGTATCATCAGCGTAACAGTGAAAACTAACACCATGCTTCCTAATGATATCTCCCAAGGGTAGCATGTACAGAGTGAAAAGCAACGGTCCTAGTACTGAGCCTTGCGGTACTCCATATTGAACTTGTGATCGATATGACCTCTCTTCGTTTACTACTACAAACTGATAACGGTCAGATAAGTATGATTTGAACCATGACAGTGCAATTCCACTAATGCCAACATAATTTTCGAGTCTATTTAAAAGAATGTTGTGATCGATAGTGTCAAATGCAGCACTAAGATCCAGTAACACTAATAGAAAGATACAACCACGATCTGATGATAAGAGCAAATCATTAGTAACTCTAATGAGAGCAGTCTCAGTACTATGGTACGGTCTAAAACCTGACTGGAAATCCTCACAGATACTATTTCTGTCTAAAAAGGAACATAGTTGTGATGATACTGCCTTTTCTAGTATTTTTGACAGAAAAGTGAGATTTGAGATCGGCCTGTAATTGACTAATTCTCTAGGATCAAGTTGTGGCTTTTTAATAAGAGGTTTAATAATAGCCAGCTTAAAACTTTTGGTACGTATCCTAGTGATAAAGATGAATTGATGATATTAAGAAGAGGATCTATGATCTCTGGAAGCATCTCTTTCAATAGTTTAGTCGGTATAGGGTCTAACATACATGTTGTTGATTTTGATGATTTAATAAGTTTAGACAATTCTTCCTTTCCTAAAGCAGTAAATGAATTGAATTTTTCCTCAGGGACACTACAATGCACTGTCTGACGCGATACTGTAGTAGACTGTTGCATGGTTATAATTTTTCTCTAATATTATCAATTTTACAAGTAAAGAAGTTCATAAAGTCATTACTGCTGTGCTCTTTGGAAACATCAGAAGTTGAAGCTTTATTTCTTGTTAATTTAGCCACTGTATCAAATAAATACCTAGGGTTGTGCTTATTTTCTTCTAAAAGTTTTGAAAAATAGGCAGATCTAGCAGTTTTAAGGCCTTTCTGTACTCAATCATTCTCTCTCTCCACGAGATGCGAAAAACTTCTAGTTTTGTTTTCTTCCAGCTGCGCTCCATTTTTCTGGCTGCTACCTTTAGGGCCCGGGTGTGTGTCAAAGCAAATATGGTGCAGGAAAAAATTGTCAGGAGTTCATGATACATTAACATACACACATGAATAAATAAATAAATAAATAAATAAATAAATAAATAATAGTTGTGTGAAGTATTTATGCTCAGTGCTGTTTCATAATGTTTCATAATTTTGTAACTGGGCAGTGCTTTTGTTGAACATACAGAAATTAAGTTCTTTAGACTGGATAAAGAAGGTGAATGTAATGAAGGTGGACTGGACAGAGAGAAGTGGAAGAGCTTGTGTAACATGAGAGGAAAAACTGTGTCTATATGAGCCTGAGTCAGTGTCACTGTATATCAACTCTAGCTGGATTTAAACACTCGGTTCAGATCAGAGGAAGTTCACAACCACAGGAGAAGCTGATGATGGTTAAAGAAAGAGCTGTAACTATATAATGAAGAGAAAGACTGACAGAAACAGAAAATGGCTGGTAAGTGTGATCTGTGTCTGCTGGGACTGATCATTCTCTCTTCACTTCTCACAGTAAAGAAATCTGTATTTTCTCTAAAGACATTTAGTGGAATTAGTCTGGAAAGAGTTGATTTGAACATGCTCAGTTTATTCTTGCACACATTCACGTTGTGATCTCAGAGTTGTGTATTGATACATACAGATCATACTGTATTATTCCTGATACTGGACATAGAGTCACTCGAACATCTGATGATCAACAATTATCTTCATATTAAGAGATTTCAACAGCTCTCTGATCAAGAAACATACTTCATTCTGGAGAGTGTGATGTGCGCATTAAGTGAGGGAAAAAAATCAATTCAATTCACATTTATTTGTATAGCACTTTTCACAATACATATCGTTTCAAAGCTGCTTTACAGGGAGTCCGTGTCAACATTACAATTTAGAGTAATCTGTTATCAGAGTTGACTGTGTCCAAATTATGCAGTTTCAGAAATGTACATATATAATCATGCAAAAAGATTAGAAAATTTGAATTTTTTAATGCTATTATGTTTTATGTTTTCATTTATTAATATATATCATACTTGTGTTTCAGGTTCCAGTGGAGCGTATGAGATTCATGTGTTCATCAGTTCTGGTGAAAATGTCCGTCTGCCCTGTAATAATGCTCTTTCTGACTGTACATCATCAACTACATGGACCCACTATAACAGATTCAGACATTCAGCAACAGTTGCACTGATTGTTGGAGGGATAAAGAAGAACAACACAGAGAGACATGAGAGAATGAGTCTGGGGTCTGACTGCTCTCTGAACATCAAGAACATCACAGAAGAAGATTATGGATTATACATCTGCCAACAATATGTGAATGGACAAAAACAAGGAACTGATGCACATGTTTTTCTGCATGTTCTACATGGTAAGTTTATGATTATGTGATCAATTTAAAAAGGGCAGATTCTTCATTTAAACTCACATGATGATTGAAGAGTCTGATTTGTGTCTCGTGTTCAGTTTCAGTGTCTCCATCATCATCATCATCCTCACAGACTGAGGTCAGTCCAGGTCGCTCTGTAACTCTCTCCTGTCAGTTGTATTCATATGATAGATTCTCCCGTGATTATTGGGTTCCTTATGAGGGACTTCATCTGTTGTGGGTGAATCAGGCTGGTGTTGATCTGAAGACAGACTCCAGATATCAGATATTATTCTCATCAGATCACTGTATCATCAATCTGACTACAACACTCCTGAATGAAGATGACAACAGAGAGTGGAGATGTCAGCTTACTCTCAGAAATCAACTCAAGACCTCAGTCAGATACACTGTCAAGTATTCAGGTGAGAAACAACTATTACTACTGTAAAATATGATGTTAATGTCCTACAGATGAACATCTGAACATTCATCTTCTGATTCAACAACACTGATTCCAGTCAGCAGCTCAAACTCTGAGAAGAAATCAAGCCAAACTACAGCAGCAGCTCCTACACAAGGTTCATGATCACATGATCACTGTCACACATCATCAGTCTCTCTCTTCACTGGTTTGATCCTGATAATTCCATGAATTCAGTGTTGAAACCTCAAAGGATTTGTCAATATTTTGTGCATTTGAATGTCTTCATTCATGAATCATTGTTTGGTTTAGATGTTGGCAATGCATAGATATGTTTATGCAAACTTAGAAATGCAAGTGTGCTGAAGTGTTCCTCTTGACACCTTGAGATTGAAATAAGATGATAATAGACGACAGACTCGTGGAACAGTGGAAGTTCACACAAAGTCCAGCACATATTCATCATTTCTGTGATGATGATGATGTTTATATGTGGCATTATATTTGAACTAAACTAACAGACGTGATCCACAGATCCAGCTGACACAGCATCAGAAACTGTCATCTGTGTGACTGCTGGATCATTATTCAGAGGTACGACACGTTCATTTCTACTGACAGCTTCACACCATTAAACTATCAGTCAGTCTGTAAATGCTTCATCAATAACTGTTCATAGTTTAATCCCCTTGACTTCAGTCATGTCCAGTTTCTCTTCTTCTTCCACACATGTTTCCTGCAGTGATTGTGATTATTGTTGAGATGGCAGTGTTTGCTGCTCCTACTGTGATTCTTCTTCAGATCATCTGTGCAAGAAGAGCTGGTGAGTTTGAGCTTCACACAATCTGATGATTCACACTCATCTGATCTGGAACAATCTGCAATCATACGAGAGGTCAGTCGATGCTTTTATTTTGCAGGGAGGAAGGACTCGCAGCACCCAGAGGAAATAGAGATGCCTACAATATTACAGTAAAATACTGCTGAGTTTGGAGACGATCTGAAACAAGATTTATAACAGCAAAAACTCACAGAGGATTGTTCATTGTTTGGTTTTCTTCTCAGAAAACAGAGAAAAAACACCCCCTAAGTAATAGTGACACCAAGTTTAGATTAAAATATCTTTTACAAATAAAAAGGTCAGATTTATATGGGTTTTACGGATATTTTCCTACAGTGTTGAATGTTATTTTCTTGTGGTTCATATATAAACTGCTTTGAATATAATATGAAATACAGTGACAGACAGATTGTTTGTAAAATCCTCTCTCTGTTCTGTGTGATGAAGCTGATTTGGTGATTCTCATATCTTGTCTTTTCATTCCTGTTTTTAGCATTTTTTTTCATTTTGAATGATTTCTACTAATTTTCTTAATAAAACCTCTGTAATTGGTTATGTCTCCTTTCCTGAGATGTTTGTTACAACTATGGTGATTCATGAGTTTGTAATGTGAGGATGAACAGCAGCAAAGATAAACTAGTAATGAAATGATTCGTTCATGCTCATAATAATTCACATAACTTTATTCTGGTTAGTTCAGAAATCCACTTTGATAAACTGATGACTTCACCTTCTCTCACAGCCGGGTTACAAGAGCACAGTTATTGGTTTAGACTATTAACTGAAAGATAGAGTTGAGTGTCATGTAGCAGCATGTAAAGAAAGAAGAGGAAGTGACATCAGAATGGTTGAGAATCAGTCTAAAATGGGTCAGAGATGATCACTGCTCGATCACTGTGAGTTCTCACACTCAACAGTAACATGTTTCAGTAACACTTTACAATAACAGTACATGAAAAATCATGAACTTATACCTGAATTAATAGTTACTTCAACATGAGCTCATGATTAGTGAAGATATGAACTCCCTTTATAATGTGCTCTCTTTCCCTCTTGTTTCTCCAGTTCGTTGTGCCTCTTGTGTTACGTTACTGTTGTTGATAATAGTGATGGGAGAAATGAAGCTTTTGAAAGCTTCAAATCAACTGAACCAATTGCTTCACAAAATGATTCATTGTTTGGAAGCGTTCGAAACACCACATGCTGGTGACCCCTGCTGGTCAGAACAGTGTAAATGCAACAAAAACTCATGCCAAACATGCATAAAAACACCTTTTACAAACCTATTGTAAATGTTTTTATTGAAAGTAAAATTTATCAATTGCAGTTAACTAGTCATCTAATAAATATCAATATCAAGTATCTGCGTAACGCATAACCTGATATTGCTGAGTTCAACATGTTCCTGGGTCAACATTTTTGTTGATCCTGGAACAACATTCAAATCAACCAGTCAGATTTGAGGGACAAGTTTACAGATTATGTCAAGTTTAGGCTTAAAATCATGAATTGGTGCTTCTACATCAGTGTTATTCATCTATCATTTCCCTCTGATTTTTGGGATAACTTATGGGTAGGGTTAGGTTTAGGGTAGGAATAGGGTTAAGACTAAATTTTCAGACTAGAATGTTGTTCCAGGATCAACAAAATATGTTGACCCAGGAACGCATCTAACTCAGCAATATCAGGACGTGCTCTGTGTAACGTGTTCTTTTATCAATTTTGAGGGCTTGTTTGTTCAATGGACAGCTCAGCTAAACAAGCCAGTAAGAGACTATTAGCCACTATTATTCCTTTTAATTATACTAATGTCTCATTAAAACATCTACAAATGTATAAAACTGATCAGAGCCCATAGAGATTTTGTTCAGTGGTTCATTGCCAGGGGATGATCTCAGTGAATCTGCATGATTAATGAGAGAACCACTGAAATTTCGAAATGTTTTGAAACGGGCCTCGTTGAATTTGGCAGTTTGAAACATGCTCCAAACACAGTCCCCGCACCATGGGCGGGCATTGGGGTGCCTGGCCCACCCTGTGAGTCACTAGTGCCCGCCCTGGACGAGCCTGTCTCCCTTCACCAACTCCACGTCCCACCAACCACCAGTCCTTGCTTGTTTGCTCAATATATATATATATATATATTATCAATAGGCTACTGTTATCAAAAGTTATTGTTTTGTATAAACATAACTCCTGAATAAAAATAAAAATGTGTTTGGTCTGATTTTCAAAAAAATAATTTTAAACAGATTTGATTGGTTTGTCGATAGTGAGCGTGGAAATGTTTGGTTGTGTGCTAAGCACATTGCTGCTGCTTAACGTTAGCTGTCATTTTTTTAAACAACTATGCTGAGCTCTCGTGTGACTATGGATATACAGCGTAATTAGTTTTGCCAAAAGTTTTGGGACGCCTGCCTTTACGTGCACATGAACTTTATTGACATCCCATTCTTAATCCGTAGGGTTTAATATGGAGTTGGCCCACCCTTTGCAGCTATAACAGCTTCAACTCTTCTGGGAAGGCTTTCCACAAGGTTTAGGAGTGTGTTTATGGGAATTTTTGACCATTCTTCTAGAAGCACATTTGTGAGGTCAGGCACTGATGTTGACGAGAAGGCCCGGCTCACAGTCTCTACTCTAATTCATCCCAAAGGTGTTCAACCCCTGAAAAACAACCCCACACCATAATCCCCCTCCACCAAACTTTACACTTGGCACAATGCAGTCAGACAAGTACCGTTCTTCTGGCAACCGCCAAACCCAGACTCGTCCATCGGATTGCCAGACAGAGAAGCGTGATTGGTCACTCCAGAGAACAGGTCTCCACTGCTCTAGAGTCCAGTGGCGGCGTGCTTTACACCACTGCATCCGACGCTTTGCATTGCACTTGGTGATGTAAGGCTTGGATGCAGCTGCTCGGCCATAGAAACACATTCCATGAAGCTCTCTACGCACTGTTCTTGAGCTAATCTGAAGGTTATTGTAGCTATTGAGCTATTGTGTACTGTGTGCCTCAGCATGTGCTGACCCTGCTCTGTGATTTTACGTGGCCTACCACTTCATGGCTGAGTTGCTGTTGTTCCCAATTGCTTCTACTTTGTTATGATACCACTAACAGTTGACCGTGGAACATTTAGTAGTGGGTGAATTTTACAAATGGACTTATTGCACAGGTGGCAACCTATCACGGTACCACGCTTGAATTCACTGAGCTTCTGTAAAATGTGAAGTGCTGGGGAGGCTCCAGGAATGTGTTTGGGAACCCCTGTTGCAGGCAAAATTGTGAGTGAGCCCACCCCGTTGGCTGAGAAGCAACCCCACACATGAATGGTCTCATGATGCTTTACTGTTGGCATGACACAGGACTGATGGTAGAGCTCACCTTTTCTTCTCCGGACAAGCTTTTTTCCGGATGTCCCAAACAATCAGAAAGGGAATTCATCAGAGAAAATGACTTTTTTGGGTCCATGGCCAGGAAACTCCCCTGACATTAATCCCATTGAGAACTTGTGGTCAATCCTCAAGAGGCGGGTGGACAAGCAAAAACCACAAATTCTGACAAACTCCAAGCATTGATTATCCAAGAATGGGCTGCCATCAGTCAGGATGTGGCTCAGAAGTTGATTGACAGCATACCAGGGTGAATTGCAGAGGTCTTGAAAAGAAGGGTCAGTATTGACTCTTTGCATAAACTAAATGTAATTGTCAATAAAAGCCTTTGAAACTTAAGAAACGCTTGGAATTATACTTCAGTATACCATAGTAACATGTGACAATAAGATATAAAAGTCTGCTGTAGCAGCAGACTTTGTGAAAATGAATTTTTAAACTTCTAAGAAGAGTTTTAAACAAGTGAATCATGTTAAAAGCTGCATACGGTGGCCATGCTGGATCATTCCTGATCATCAACCCCAGTGAGTGAACGGCACTATGAACAAATTCACGAGACTAATGATGAGCATAGACAACAGAGAGAGAATTGACTTCAGTGCTTTTATTTACAACATGCACTCATTCATGGCTGTTTTATTTTTATTTTATTTCCAAGTAGAACTGATTATCATTCTATCTGTACATATGATGTCACTTCCTGGGTATCACAATTTTAAGAAATGTTCTTTTTTTTTTAAAAAAGGAGGGAAATCAACCAAGTAACAAGGTTGAGGGACACAGATAATGCTAATAAAAACAGACACTGCAACGGTCGTGATATGACGTCTTGCTTGAGCTTGTGTTTTTGGTGTCCCACATTCACATGCGTATGAATAGAAGTCAATAAAATTAAAAGTCTAATTAAACGAGTGCTCACACTAATGAAGAAAAACAGCAAAATGGTAATATTTTATAGCAGTTGTCTGTTAGACTATTACATCAGGGCTCACTTTTATGTCTTTTGCTTTATATTTCTCTCTTTTTTTTTATTTCAGCCCTGATGGAAGTGAAGGAGGGGAGTGAAGAACTGAGTGGAGGAGAAACATCATGTCAAACCTGGAGAAAAAAACTTTGAGTTGACATTTTTTGAGAAAAGAAGAGCCAAGAAATCTACAACCTGCACTCAGTGTGGAAAATGTTATCTTGAGCGTCACATGAGAGTTCATACTGGAGAGAAGCCGTTCACATGTGATCAGTGTGGGAAGAGTTTCACAGACAAATGTCAACTTGAGCTTCACACTGGTGAGAAACTGCACACGTGATCAGTGCGGGAAGAGCTTTGCACAATTATCACACCTTAAAGGTCCCATATTATGGCTGTTTTTTTAAGATGCAGTTTAAGTCTCAGGTGTCCCCAGAATGCGTCTGTGAAGTTTCAGCTTAAAATACCTCACAGATCATTTATAAATCCATGTTGTAAATACCCATTTCTGACTACTACAGTCAAGAACAGGCTGTGTTCGTTCATGTGCCTTTAAATGCAAGTGAGCTGCTATGCCCCGCCCCCTCTCTACTGTCACAGTCCCTGCCTCAATCGGATTCTCTGCCAAATACAAATAAGACATCTGCTTGGTTTTGATTGTCATAAAAATAAAATTAAAAAAAAAATCCTATACCTATCCTTTCACTTCCTTTAATCCCTCTCTATTGTAGCTTATGATACTCTGAGCACTGCCTAAACCTATTGTGAGTGTAATGGGTTGAGAAAATGTAATTTATAAGTTGATTCCCCCCATTAATAATACATTAATATATGTATACATTTCCTCATGTTTTCTTTTTTTTTTTTTCTTTCTACAAAATGAGAACTTTTTGAGTTAAGGTAAAACATCTTTGTGGCACTACGCCGCCACACCACTAGATGGCGCATTACGCGCACATGAAAGACGCGAGAGATTTACTTCCCCCTGTTCGGCGCGCTCAGTAATAAACTGACTGCCGCTGTGGAAAGATATAACTTCTGTCCTCTCGTGTTTTTCACAGGTATGAATATATATTTGACTAAAGGGTTAATTTGATTGTACTTGTGTGAATTGACAGGTGTGATACAAAGCGTTTGAGCGAGTTTGGAAGTGTATCTAATCTAAAAAAAAAAAAAAAACCGTTTAATTTGCAGAGGATTATAAAAACAGCTAAAGAGCGAGTTTAATCGTGTTTCATGCATGGTTTATGTTGATTGACATTACAAAAATGTTTATCAGGCTGAAATATTGAGTTCATGTCAGATATATTATTGTTTAAAAGCGTTTTAGAACTACGTTTCTGAGTGTATGTTGTATTTTCTTTTCAATCGCCATTTTGAGTGTTAAGCACGTATTTTTTTCGGTGTGTGCATGTGCGTGAGTTAAATAGAATAAGAGACTAATTATATCAAATCAATGTATCAAGTGTAATGAACAAGTATTTTCTTCTGAAATCTGGTCTTGAAGACTTTCTGGTATCTTGATAAATGCTTTTTTTATGCATGCATTTGACACACTTTCTGTACTGTCATTGTAAAGTATATGATTATTATTGTAAATCTATATAAGATTCTAATTGCATATAATGCGTACCTGCATATAAACTTATATGTATGTTTTCATATACGAATATACATAATGTTATGTACAATGGTGTATTTTACATACACTTATCAAGTGTTTTAATGGATTTGTTGTTTGTTAAATTGTATTCCACGAGATGCACTTTGAGAGGCTTGAAGTTTTGAAATGTTGAATCTTTTTTAGAAGTTAAAGGATTTAAAGAGAAATTATTGCAGTAATAAACTGACTGCCGCTGTGGAAAGACATAACTTCTGTCCTCTCGTGTTTTTCACAGTTTATTCACCGATCCACAGTGCACGCTGCCTGTGTATCATTTGCTGCTGGCACAGATATCCCCTAGGTCTGAGGCCGGTAACATGAGCACTTCTTGTGTCTATTTGCCTCTTCATGATAACTCGCTTGTTGTATTCCTCACTTGTAAGTCGCTTTGGATAAAAGCGTCTGACTGAATAAATGTAAAATGTAAATGTTGATTATCATCTATATCGCAAACACTCTCACGGATAGCATAGCTTTTCTTTCATCATTAAAGTTTATTATTTCCACGTATTTTAAAGCTAAATCAGTTTAAACTTCTATTGTAAAAAGCACTATAAATAAAGCTGACTATTGCCGCTTGAGATGATATGCTAAAATGGTTGCTGAAATGTGAGGGGTGTACTCACTTTTCTGAGATACTGTAAATACTTCAGTGATTTATAAGTGATAAATAATGTATCAACTAATAACTTATAAACCATCTACTAATGATCTGTTTGATTTATTTCATGATTTACATTTTTAAGATAACTTACAACACATTTGTAAATCGTTAGCATACCACTTATTAATCATTTATAAATGTATTGTCATGTTATGTAAATTATTTGTTCATCATTAACTAATAACTTATAAGTAAGTTAACTAAATTAATTAAACATTCAGAAAATGTTAACATATCACTTATTAATCATTTATGAAGGTATAGTCATGTTTTGTAAATTATTAGTTCATCATTAATTTATAAGTGACTTATAAATGAACGCTATTATAAAGTGTTACCCAAAATAGATTGTGAATTATTTCTGTTTTTAGTAATTTGATAAAATTCTGATGTACATAATCCAAGAAATGACCTCCATTCCAATGTAAATGCTAAAGTATTTATTTTCAAAAGAAAGCAATAAAAAGGTCAATGTTGGTCAATCAAACAATATGTGGTCGAAAGCTGTGTGCTCTCTCCACCTTCACACCTGATTCCACTCTGCCCTCTTCCTTATACAGTCACCTTACAAAATAAAAGTCATCTTTAAATTCATTAAAAATCATATAAATCATAGTTTAAATCAACAATTAAGTTAATAACATTCAAACTTTAATGGCTCCAACATTTTCTGTTGTGAAATCTGCACTTATAATTGTAATCAGCCATTTTACTCTCTAGATTTTGTTATCTGTATCATCCTTTAAAAAACCCATATCCATCCACCACTAGTTACAAATGAACTAGAACTAGTTACATTTCTCACGAAAAAAAAGGCTTGTTCTGCACAGTATTTGTGTTGTACAGCAAAAAGATGAGAGTTACATCTGTACTCTGTCTATTATGGATTGAACATTTCCAACACAAGGCTCTGATTCTAATTAGCCTCAACCTCTACAAAAACAGAAGCTTGGTGCTTGAAGCTCTCCAGGAAAGCTCTGCGGATGTAACGGTCTGGAATTCCATCAGGCACGGTGATCTGAGACACGGTGGTGCTTTCACCAGGTCTTCGCCTCACGTTCACCTGGATCTGCAGGTTGTAGTAGAGCTGATTTTTGCGGTTGATAAAGCCTTGCGTGTCGATTCGGAGATTATCAGAGTGGAGCAGGTTTGAGCGGGCCTGATCCACCAGGTACTCACTGGTCCACTGTTCGATTAAGTTTTCCACCTCGTTTCTCCATTGACTGCCTTCAGTGATGTCATCAGGAGCTGGCTTAGCAGTAAAGGTGGTTATTTTCTTGTTACCTTTGTCATAACAGGTACGTATCAGTTTTCTGTCCTTCTCTGTGCCTGTCCCTTCTCTGCCTTGTGTGGCTGTGTCCCACAAGTTATTGTAAGTGCACTCTTCTGATTCAGTGTGTCCGCGGTAATCATATGTTGATTGATCTGAGGTCCAGCACCAGTTGTACTTTTCACCCTGCTTTCCACATGGACTGTCTTCATTACACTGTCTGTTCGTGTAATCTGTGTTTTCAGATGGAGAGCAGTAATCCCATCCCTTCGCAGTATGGCACCAGTAGTAATCTTCATTTCTTTTGGCACAGTAGTCATAACACAACAATCCATAAGAAGATCCATAATGATTCTCGTTGGTCATCACCTGCCCACAGTAACCCCAGCTTCCCTCCTCCAGCCAGCACCAGTTGTACTTTTCACCCTGCTTCCCACATGGACTTTCTTCTTTACACTGTCTGTTCTTGTAATCTGTGTTTTCAGATGGAGAGCAGTAATCCCATCCCTTCGCAGTATAGCACCAGTAGTAATCTTCATTTCTTTTGGCACAGTAGTCATAACACAACAATCCATAAGAAGATCCATAATGGTCTGTTTCGTTCCTCACCAGCCCACAGTAGCCCCAAGAAGTATGATCAGATTTGCACCAGCAGTAGTCTTCTCCATTGTTCTCATACATACTGTCAGCTGTGCACTGTCTATCCTGGGAGTCCATGTTTTCCTGAGGTGAACAGTTCATTGTCTGGTATTTTCCATCTTTATCAATAGTCTTGCACTTGTACACACCATCATCAAGCTTGCAGTCTTCTATACACTTTGTTCCAAGATGAGTAAAGTACGTTTCCCCGTCACTCGGCCACAATGAACAGACGAGGATGAGCAAAACGAGAGGGGTGTGTGGATGTGCCATTCTTTCTGTAAAGAGAAGAATAAAGTGAAGAGTAAGAGGCTTCGTGCTGTAATGTTTGGCTTAATCGTCAGTGTTGGGAAGTGATGCGTTACAGTAACATGTTACCGTAATAACCCAGTTGACAGGGAACATTCTCATAATTGTGGCTGACGTTCTGATAGGGCTGGGCGATAAAACGATAACAGTACTTATCATCATATAATTTTACTCGATAAAACAATAACACACATTTGATAAATGTTTGCTATGAAGTTTACGAGCCAAAAGCGGCACTAAACAGCGCTACTCGTTTGAGACACATGGACTGTTTTTCCGCTCCACTTGGCTCAAATGGCAGCGTGAGTATACTTGAGCAGACGCTGATGGGTCTCAAACATGTGACCAGATCCAAAGAGAACTGCTTGAATACACTAAACACACATTTCTTGTTGATTTAGTTTAAAGCCAGATGAAACAGCACTGATGTTTTCAACAGCACTGACAAACATACTGTGCCATGAACAATCCAGTTAGAAGATTTTTCCATGGATTTACTGTAGTAACACAAACTGCACCATACATATATATATATATATATATATATATATATATAAGGTTTGTGAACCTGTTAGAATTTTCTACATTTCTGAGGACCTCAGAGAGGAAAAAAAAAAACGCTGTTGCTCATCAGACTGTTACGGAAGTATACTCAGTTTAATCAAAATTATGTTTTATTAACAAAGTTTAGGTGGAGCACATGCAAATGATCTAACCAATCAACTCGTCATCAGTGAATACCATACCACGTCTATCTTACCAGCATGAGAGGAAGCCTATATCTGATTTATTTGTAAATGTGAACTCGTGAATTAAAATGTTGTGGAATGACTTGAAGCAAGCAGTTCATGTGAGGAAACCCACCAATATCCCAGAGTTTAAGCTGTTCTGTACTGAGGAATGGGCTAAAATTCCATCAAGTTATTGTGCAGGACTGATCAGCTATATATATATATATATATATATATATCATTTTTTTTTTTTTTTTTGACCATAGTAGACTTGAACTAAAACATTGACCTGACTGCACTCACCTACCGTGGTAAACAAGAACAAAGCTGAACAAAGAACAACGGTAACATGAGGACTATTTATAATTAAAGACTGGAAGGGATACAGCTATGGCCACTGGGCATGCACACATCAATATTGTGTCATTTAATTACTGTATTTGCATTATTGTAAGGAAAGGTTAAGGGTTGAGGTAGATGTAAAGGTTAATAAAACACAATCTTATAAGTAGCAAATTTAATTTATCGTTAATTTATCGTGATATTTTGCCTCACTTCTGGCCGTTGCTGTATCTCTTCTAGCCACAACTCTATTTATACTAACAGGCTAATGATTAACAAGAAACACCTGTGACAACAATTTTCAGATACACAACATATTTAAACAGTTTTTCTAGTTTAATAAGTACACATTCTTTTGTGTGGCTTTATATTAAAAACGTACAACATTAAGTAAAACATTAAGGCAACCCGTTTCCACATATTTCTCCAGTATTGTGAACAAGCTTGTTAAGAAAACAGGTTCAGGTATGAACATGGTAAAATAATCTCCGTCATTGACTATGGTGGGGTTGTTTTTTCTTCAGTGCACAAAAAATGCCAGGAATGTTTCACTTATTTCTGCAGCTCAACAGGAACTGTTTCATGAATGACACAAAGGTGCATCACTGTGTGCTCAATAATGTGACGCTGACCTTAATTACGTATATTTTGTCTTCATTGTAGATTATGTTTTTGAAAATGCAATGATTAGATCATTCTTCTAATCTCCTCACATTCTTTCTCTTGGACACAGTCACATTTGGCTAGATAGAGTCATTAGGGGATGATATTTGTCTGCCCATGTATGAATCACATCAATATTTAGATAGATTAATAATAGATTGTTAATGCCTCCTTGCATACTGCTTTCCAACCTCAAAATGTGTCTCACAAAAGTTCCCTTTCGAAAGGGAACTTCAACTCTGCGTTCGAGACGCATATGGGGAACGTCACTCGTGACCCGGTGTTCAAAACCACTATCAAAAAACTCCAATCCTATTGGCCGGCGACAGCCTATGACGTCATATGGCGCGACCCGGAAGTATAAAGGAGCGCCTAGGGAAGCAGTCAGTATCTTTCGTCTTTTCGGGACTGTTTGTGTTTCTGCCACTATCATGCCACCTCGTCTTCTTACAAGGTATTTATCATGTCTGAGGACAAGACTAAACGTTTTAGGAAGTGTGCTGATCCGTGTCCGAGATTCTTGACACCGGAAGATACACACAACCTTTGCGTTCACTGTTTGGGAGAAGAACACGCACGGACAGTGCTTGAGGGCGCTGTCTGTGTGAATTGTGGCGTTTTCCTGAAAACGCTCCGTTCCGCCTCTGGCCCTCTTCTCGAGGGAAGGGTGTCGGCATCTGTGCCCGGTGGATCTGGCCCTGCTCGTGCTGAGGCAGAGCGGCGGCTGCATTCATGGGGCTCGCAGATGGAGCTCGCCGCGGAGTTTGAGAGGGGTGTTACTGTCTCTCAGCCTCCTGCGGCGGCTGGCGGGGATGAGCTCCTGGATGATGATGATGTCTTATCTTTGACATCATCGGACCCAGGAGCGAGTGTTCTTCTGGCAGCTAGCCCCCGAGAGCAGGAGATGGCAGTGGAGGAAGAGGCGAGTGAGACAGCCTCTTTCTCCAAGCCTCCTTGCCCAGCGTATGCTGAGTTATTGGAGGTTATGGAGCACGCTGTGGGCAGACTGCAGCTGCCGTGGGTGCGCGAGAGGAAAGAGGTCGTTCGCGGTAGGTTGGACGAACGATTTCTTTCTGACCATAACCCCGTAACTCCAGTGAGCCTTCCTTTCCTTCCTTTCCTTCCTGATCTACATGTTGAGATCGAGAAGGCATGGAAGAACCCGTACTCGGCGAGAATACATTCACATCAGCGGGGAAATTTCGCTGATGTGGAGGGATTGCGCCAGCACAGGTATGCGTCGATGCCACCTATTGACGAGACGTTTGCGAACTATCTCGTCACTGGCAGTGCACCGACACTTAAAGCTCCGGTCCTGCCGTCCAAACCCCTTAAGGTGACATCTCGTTTGAACGGCAGGGCATACGCTGCTGCAGGTCAGGCTGGTGCGGCTTTGCACTCCATGGCGGTGTTGCAAGCCTACCAGGCTGATCTGCTGAAGGATCTGGATCAGGGGCAGGGTTTGTCCCCTGATGCGGTAGCTGAGCTGCGCCGCACTACGGATCTCGCTCTCCGGGCCACCAAGCAGACGGCCATGGTGGCTACGGAGAGACATCTGTGGTTGAACATGGCGGACATCGGGGAGAAAGAGAAGGGCTTTCTCCTCGATGCCCCAGTCTCGCATTCTGAGCTTTTCGGCGGCTCCGTTGAGACGGTCGTCGGAAAGTTCAGAGAGGCGAGGGCGCGCTCAGCAGCTTATAAGAATTGCATACCGCTCAGATCCGATTCTGGGCCCAGACAGCCGGGAGGCCCTGGCCCGTCTCGAGCCGAGGCTCAGAGACAGGGCCAGCGATCCAGTGTCGCCGCTCGAGCGCCTCCTCCACCTCGGAGTAAGTCGCAAAAGCGGCGGGACACGAGGAAGAGGAAGCAAGACTTGAGGGAGGTGATTGAGTACAGGCACCAGCAGCGCCGGTAATCAGTCTCCTCTCTGGCAGGGGTAGATTAATTTCTACCCCCGCCCCTCTTCCCCGGCCTCCCGGGAATGTTTTTAATGTTTATGCATGTTCAGGAAACAACCTTTGAACAGTCAGGCTGATGGCTGGGCCCATGATGAGTTTTTCTCTGACGGCCCGCCTTCTGGCTTGATAGTGAAAGGGTTCTTGGCCTAAGAACCAGGTTGATATCCTTCCATCTATGTCTGAAGGGAGAGTCCTTGGTCTTTGAGCCGCGGAAAGGTAAGACAAGGTCCGATTTATTTCTTAAATTTTGACCTTGTTTTGTTCCTATGTATATTATATTTTCCTGAACATGTAGCAGTAAAATATGTTTAGGGGTTTTGGGCAGAAAACTGAAGTGGTTTTTAAGTTGACTGAGCAGGCCACAAAATGGCTGCTGTTTAGTCTTCTTTAGCTTCTCAGCTATCTTCAGTATAGTTTGGGTTGGCACTTACTACTTCAGTTTACATGTATCGGTGGCTTCTTTTGGCCACCTGACATGTCTGCTTGTGAACTTCGCTTCCTTTCTCCTTCTATGAGATTTGGAAGCGAATAACAGGTTTTATTAGGCTGTTTGGTGCCTGTGTTGGTTTAGGCCCATAGCTTAGCGGCCAGGCTAGAGCTAGGTTTACTGTATAACCCCTTATATATATATATTATTCTCTGGATATATATATTTCCTACTTCTGGCCTCCTCCTGAGGGAGTTGTTAGGCCGTATGCCCATTACCCCCTTGCTATGTAGGTGCAATTGTTGAGCTTAACAGCTAAGTGTAGACTGTTTTTAGACTCCCTGCTGCTGTTATCTCAGGTGGACTAGGCCCTTATCTTTGTTTATATAAGTCATGCAGTTGTGCTAGGCCCCACTTCTAGAACATTTATGCTGTGGAAATTGTATTTTTTCCTCTGAGCTACTTGTTTTCTGAAACAAGTTTGAGTTGACGTTGCTAAGCTTTTAGCTTCCGTCCTCTTTGGCTTGGTACAGATTTGAGAATCTGTATGGAGAAAATTATTTCCTCTTTAGAAATAGCATATTCATCAAAGCATTGAATGACTTTGAGTGTTCTGGACTTTTGCCCTACATTTTATGTGAGCTTATGCTGCCTCAGGTTGGCACCTGCTCTCTAGTTAGCGGGCTTTCTTTAGCCTCTTTAGAGATTTGATGACTTTATTCCCCTTTAGCTGGTTTATTGTTATTTAGTGCTTTACCTGTTGGCTCGCATATTTAGGGTGGTAGTACCACTTTCTGAGGAAAGATGGTTGCTATTTAACCCCCTTTTCTGTGGTCTCTTAACGGTTATTTGCATATAACTTAGATTGTAGGCCTGTTTGTCTAGCCTCCTTCTAGTTAGCATTTGTTTCCATGCATGCTGTTACTTGATCAGTGCTTGCTCACGTATTTATACTACCACAGGCCTTGCCATGTGTTTGTTTGAGGTGTAGGCCTTATGGGCCTTCCTTAGACCATTTGGCTTGTTTGGTCCCCTTTAGCCTTCTATGTTAGGGTACATTGCCTGTTGGAATGTGTAGCTTAGCTCAGGTTGCAGTTAGTTAAACTGGTTCCCTGTAGCTTGGCTCCTTTATTCAAAACGTGCTGAAGCCTCGTGTTGTTTAAATGGTAGGCCCCTTTAGGCCTCCTTTTTATAACATGTTGGCACAGTTGTATTTATTTTGCTTTAGGGCTGAACGCCACTTGTCGCTGAAATTGTAGGCCCCTTAAGGCCTCTTTTAGTTTGACTTGCTGGCAGGATGCTCAGGAAACCATACCACCATCGGCCACGCCCCATCGCTGAAGGATAGGCCCTAAACAGGCCTGTTCACGTTGTATGGCAGCGTTTTATGTATTCCCTTTTTAAGTGAAAAGATCTGAATACATGGCCCATTGGTCGGTATGGTTATGATAGCCACTTGCTGATGCCACGTGTTTACTAAGGTAGGCCTACTTCGGCCTCCGGTGTAGCATGTGGAGTTCAGCTATGTACTCTTCTCGCTGTGAGAGTATTAGGGTGCTTTTTCCGAGTACTTTTGAGTGGCTGGCCCCTCAGGGTGAATGCTGAAACCTTACTGAGGTTTGGTTTAAACTACATCTGCCTCCCTGAGTCTGATTTTACTCTAGTTGAGCTGAATAGCCACCTAGCGCCTAGGGTGGATCTATCGTGCTCCTAGGAATGGCCACTAGACTTACGCCGTGTGTCTTAAAGGTTGCTAGGCCCTATGGGCCGCCTTTTTTGTACATACTGGTGTATGTTTGTGTATATTTCTCTTGAGAATTATCTATATACACTTCTGGTTGGCCAGAGGCCCAGGTGATAAATCTAACCTCCTATAGTTCGGTTATTTATCGGTCCTGGTGTCTAAAACACTGCCACGAGCTGATGCCACGTGTCTGTTGAGGTTATAGGCCCCTCCAGGCCTTCCTTAATGCGTGTTGGCGTACGTTGTACTCCTCTTGCTTTAAAGAGTAATAAGGTGCTTTTACTGAGTACACTGCTCGTTGGATTGTGTTAGGTGGATGGTCATGCGGGCACATTGGCAGCCCCTTCTGCTGCCACTGAAGTTTTCCTGCCTGTCCCAGAAAGGCAGGTGTTCAGAGTGGCCCCTCCAGGCCACTTTCTGAATTTACTTCTGTTTCACATATAGCTACTATCATGCTGTAGGCCCCTCTTCGGCCTCCATGATTATGTGCCCATTGCATGGTCTACCTGTTAGGTGAGCTTTGTACTTCCCTTTCGGGGTTGTGTTTGTAATAGTGCTTAGCTCCCTAAGCTGATCATGGTGGTAGGCCTTAATCAGGCCTCCTCCTAAGATTCAGCCCTAGGCTGGTTTGTGCTCCCCTGTATGACAGGCGTTTAGCGCACAGCCTCCTCAGTGCGTTAATTAAGCGCTGAGTAGATCCTAGGATGAGCGGATTATACTCCCCTCAATACGAGGGTTCATAGCACTCAGCTGAGTTCTGCTCTCCAGGATGCCCGTCTCTACGCGTGGGTTTGAGTTGCTCCTGCCTTTTGCAGTTGCTCTTTCCTGCTCTCTTCTATGAAGAATGCGTTTTTGGAGATTCTGCTTTCAGACAGGGTTGGCCAAGACTAAGTTTGTCCTATAACAGACCAGGTCGGCCTCCCTGGTGGCATTGAGGGTGACTTTGTTCCCCTCTGGTGACTGGTCGGGGTTCCTTTCGGTTCCTTGACCACATTCCCTTAAAGAGACCACTTTATCTGCGGAAAAGTTGGTCTCACATGCCTTTAGCGGTCCTGCTAGGCCCTTTCCTAAAAAAAGTTGGAGGGCCTTCCTTAGGCTCAGCTTGGGCTGTTGGCCGTAGGGAATGCTGTCACTGACAGCCTGGTGTGACCCGAGGGGGAGTTGCTGCAGTTTCTACAGAAACTGTTCTCTTGTCCTAGCCATTCTTTGGCATGCACTCTCCTCAAGCATTTGGGAGTATCGTGGGTATATCGTTCCCCATATGCGTCTCGAACGCAGAGTTGAAGTTCCCTTTCGAAAGGGAACGTCTCAGGTTACGTATGTAACCATGGTTCCCTGAGAACAGGGAACGAGACTCTGCGTTTCCTTGCCATGCTTCGGGCTGCCTGCGGAACAGTCCCTCAAAGACGACTGATACTGACTGCTTCCCTAGGCGCTCCTTTATACTTCCGGGTCGCGCCATATGACGTCATAGGCTGTCGCCGGCCAATAGGATTGGAGTTTTTTGATAGTGGTTTCGAACACCGGGTCACGAGTGACGTTCCCCATATGCGTCTCGAACGCAGAGTCTCGTTCCCTGTTCTCAGGGAACCATGGTTACATACGTAACCTGAGACGTTATATCAATATATTATTTTATGTAGAGCTGCCACCTAATAGTCGACGAGAAGAGTCTTTGTCAACTTGTAGTGTTCTGATGTACAGATATAGCCCAATCACATGTCAGAATCGATGTATGCCTCATTCCTATTGGCTATGCCATATGTCAATCTAGCTATGCAAATTAGGGCTAGAGGATTGGACAGTTTGTTTGTTACTGTAAAGTTTACATGCCTGAGAAGTAATAATTAAAGCTTCATGTTCAACATGACTTATGCATACATCATGAGCCTCTATCTGCACCACATCACAGCATAAACAAAACACAACCTAAATGTTATTAGTCGTTTTATCGCAAAAGAAAAACAGGAAGCGGTGAATTCACACAGTCTGTGACGGACAGATCTTAAACAGCTGGTCTTTGTGTTAATTACAGTATGTCAGGCAGTAAATCTCCCAGATCCAGTTCTCAAAACTCTTGTGAACATTGGTTCAGTATGTGTATTATGGCCTAATTTCTGTGAATTCATCAACATGATCAGTGTTTCCTTTAGTTGAGCTCTTTTTCCTCATACTTTACGTGTTTCCTCATACTTTAGTTTTTGTCCGGCTTTTTTTTTTGGCAAAGAGCCACAATAATACAATATAAGGTGTTGTTTGTTATTGATGATAATGATAACGGTGAGATGTTAATCAGTAGCAATGCGACAATCTGATATACTGAAGGTGGTTAAAAACATGCACAAAATATTTTGAGCTATTGAGACACACAAACACATCAAGATTCAGCATGCTATGAGTATAATTTTTTCTATGGGAAAAGTAATTGTATTAGTATTCCTGCCTAGTCAAGTTTAGCCTGTAGTGTTTTCCCTCACGGGATAGTTTCTGATTGTGATTTGATTTACTTTATATTAATAAAGCTCATATTCCTCTGCATCCTTGAGTCCACTCTTCAACCATTAGCTCAACCCCGTGACAGACAGTTTCTAACGCAATGTCATCTGTGAAGGCCTCATCGACACAACAGCCAGTGGCACAGCTCCTCAACAAACCGTCCATACCGGTGTGATGAATACGATCCTCAACTGGACTGAACTGGAATAAATACTTTGAATGTTGCGATCCTATCAGACATAAGATAGCAACCTGAATCGTAACAAAGCACTGTTCGCCAGAGGAGAACTGGCCCCCCGACTAAGCCTGGTTTCTCCCAAGGTTTTTTTCTCCATTTTAACACAGAAGTCTATTTGCCACCTGTTTGCCATCTGATGTCACCTGTTGGAGTTTGGGTTCCTTGCCGCTGTCGCCTTTGGCTTGCTTAGTTGGGGACACTTGACATTTGATATTCAACAGTGCTTTGATCTGCCGACATTGACACTATTCTTTAAGAGCTGCTGTGCAGCCTAAATTATATACCAGTTATCAATGTTAAGCTGCTTTGACACAATCTGTATTGTAAAAAGCGCTATATAAATAAAGGTGACTTGACTTGACTTGAGGGCTCAAAGGTCAGGCACATTCAAAGAGAATTAACAAATCACAGATCCTTGATTTCATGGCATTTTACAAAATGCCCCAACTTTTCTGGAAATGGGGTTGTAGAACTCAATGCACTTATTTCCCCACATAATAGATAAATGTGGTAGTGCAGTTCAAATACTCAACTTCACACATCTGTGTACATGTTGCATTAGAACATTAAGACATTTTAAACGCTGAAAACATATTTCTCACAAGGTTCTGAAGAATGATATGAACTAATGTTACTGCAGCTCATACAATTATTAATTTATTAAGTAAACTGAACATACGTTTCAGTCTTGTGTCTCATATTTACATTTCATTTAATGACATAAATAGGGTATTTCATAAAAAAAAAAAACGTGAAAGCTGTAAGTTTAAGTTTCATCATTACAAACAGTTCTTACCTTGTTACCAACAAGAAGTATGAGGGTAGAGTCAGTCACATTGCAAAGACTAAATCTGTTTGTCTTGTCTAACAAGTTCAGGTAAAGGTTCAAGCTGCAATTCATGAGTGAATGAGACACAACTGTGGCTAGAAGTAAGTTGTAGTTGTTGTCACCCTTTTTTTTTCTGTGCACTTCTTTCCTTCAGTGGTTCTGTTTGTGAACAGGCTTGATAATGCTGAGATTACTCCTTATTTAATATACACAGATTCTGTTGCCAAGATAAGTTGTTTTCTAACCATTGTTGAGGTTTGTATGATGAGTCTTGATGTCAAAGTGTGTCTAAATGCCCAGTTTAAAATTGTTGCACACAAATGTTAAGGAGATTCTCAGTTGTGTCCGTGTTAATGCACTAGTGCTCTTTCTCTCACAGCTAAGTTTTAGTAATTAGTAGTAGTCAGTAGGGCCTTCACTACATTTGCAGTAGTAATTTCAATCGCTGTACAAGCATTTGAATGTGGTAAAAGCAGACAACCTCAGCTAATCTACTTTATCAAAGCACAAGTGTTCTTAATGAAACACTGTTGCAATTGGTGTAAAAACGTCATTTAAAAAAAAAGCCAAGGGTCAAGTTCTCAACTAAAGAAAACACTTCTCACTATAATGGTGACTTAAAACAAAAAAAAAGTAAGTAAAAAATCAATGAATTTGAGCTAAACCTCTGTTAATTCTCAGAAACAACTTATGAAAGAAATAAAGTCAAACTGGTCTGTAATAAGTGAAGCTGCTAAAGCTGTTTTTGGAGTTGTTTAATCATCCTCTGCTCAGATCTTGAGAAATGTAATTTATTTTATTTGCAGTTCATGTTTCAGTGGCTGAAATCAGATCAGCTATTATTTGCTGTAAAAAAAATCTATTTAATTGGGAATAAAGTTCTCAACCGAAACATGGCTGAAACATTTGAGAAAAAAAAATAGTAATTAGTAAAAAAAAGTAATTATTTACAACTGAGATGAAAGAATTTAAATAAAACAATTATTTATTTGGTTGAATTAATAAAATAAGCCACATTAGGTTACATGAACTGTAAGTTACTATTGAACTGTAAGTTTTAATAACTAAATTTGTCAAGTTGAAAATACTTAATATTCTAAGTAATTATTATTAAAGTTATTAAGTCAGTGGAAAACCTCAAAAAGTTAAGTTGAGTGAACAAAAAAAAAAAAAACTTTTTACAGGGAGCGTTTGTTGACCATGCTTAATATTCCACGCAAATACAACTTAACTGAGTCAGTGCAAATAGAAAACTTAAAAAGTTGAGTGTTTTTTTTTTTTTAACAGCGAATATTGAAAACAATGTACAGCTATAACAAGAACAATCACTTACCTAAATGTCTTTATCTCACTTTGGATGGCCTAGGGACAACTGTCAATAAAATTCACACATTTGATTAACACAAGCGTGTTGCATAAAAACAAATTATTTTTTTTACATTAGAATAATGTTTTACCTTTGAAGTTCACAACAGCTTTTTCTTCTTGGTGAAAGAACAGCCTTATATATAGGGCGATTCCTCAGCCACACCTTCAAACATGTTTGAATCTCACACACCCACTACAGCTTTGATGTACTGGGGTTACAATAATATGCTCTTTACAAAAGTTTTTGTTTTTTAATTAATAATGCTGCTCGTTTGTGCAGATCAAGATCACGTGTCGCCTTAGCCTTCGATAGCAATTCACACATCAGATCTGTTTGCTCATTGTTTCATGATTCAGTTGTCACCATAGTCATAATCAATCTAAGCACTTTAATTATGATTCAGTTTACAATCTACAGACATATACAGACGTGGACAAAATTGTTAGTACCCTTGGTAAATATGAACAAAACAGCCTGTGAAAATAAATGTGCCTTGTTAATACTTTAGATCTTTTATTTAAAAAAAATCACAAAAGTCTAACATTTTCACTGAAGTATAAGAATTTAAAATGGGGGGTAAATTTCATTATGAAATAAATGTTTTTCTCGAATACACGTTGGACACAATTAATGGTACCCTTAGAAATTCTTATATGTAAAATATCTCTGAAGTATATTCTCATGCATATTTACATTTTTAGCACACAAGGGTGACTAGGAGCATGGAATTGTCCAGCCATAACTTCCTGTTCCACAGGAGTATAAACGTGAGGAAACACAAAGGCAAAAGTCCCTTAATCATTCATCACAATGAGGAAAAACCAGAGAATATATTTCTGATGTGCAGCAAAAGATTGTTGAGCTTCACAAAATAGAAAGTGGCTGTAAGAAAATAGTTAAAGCATTGAAAATCCTCATTTCCACCATCAGGGCAATAATTAAGAAGTTCCAATCAACTAAAGATGGTACAAATCTGCCTCGAAGAGGATGTATGTCTAAATCATCCTAATGCGCTGTGAGGAGGAAAGTTTGAGTGGACAAAGACTCTCCAAAGATCACAGCTGGAGGATTGCAGAGATTAGTTGAGTCTTGAATCTCAGAAAGCCTAAAAAATATTATCAAACAGTACCTACATCCCTACAAGTTGTTTGGGAGGTTTCAAGAAAAATCCTCTGCTCTCATCCAGAAACAATCTTCAGCATATTCAGTTGTCAGACAAGACTGAAACTTCAAACAGGACCGGCTTCTATGGTCAGATGAAACTAAAAAAGAGCTTTTTGGCAGCAAATCCACCAGATGGGTTTGGTGCACACATGGATAAAAAGTACCCAATGCCCACGGTTAAATATACTGCTGGATCTTTAAATGTGTGGGCCTATTTTTCTGCTGGAGGTCCTGGACATCTTGTTCAGATACATGATATCATGGATTCTATCAAATACCAACAGATAAAAAAATCAAAACCTGATCGCTTCTGCTAGAAATCCAATAATGGCCCGTGGTTGGATCTTCCATCAGGACAATGATCCAAAAAAATCATCAAAGCCAACACAAAAATGTGTCACTGAGCACAAAATGAAGCTTCTGCCTTGGCTGTCACCTGACCTGAACCCAAAGGTTGGGCACGGCTCATCTCCATCCCGTCATACTCCACAAGGACTCTCTCAGGGATGAATGAAGATGCCGGCTCATACACCTGCTCAGGGTCCGTGGCGATGTTAAGCTCTTGTGTGCGCTGGCTCAGTCTGTCGCGCGAAGTCCCTCTCACGGCCTGCGGTGAGCTCGGGCTGCCGGTCCACGCAGTCTGGGTATTGTTGACTGGGCACTGGGTAGCTAGTGGGGCTGGTGTCTTTGTCGTCGACGATGTCCACTGTGAACAGCGATTCACAGGACACCAGCACCCACTCTACGTAATCAGTGAAGCTCCCTCGAGGACCTGTTAGATTAAAATCTCAATCATAGGTAGATTATTTGTAGTCTCAGTCATCAGTTTAGAAACAGGCGTCTCAACCCCTGTGATGTGTGGCAGCAGCAGCGCGAGATCTCAGAAGAATGACCCAGCAGACACAGATCAAGTGTGGTACAAAGCATTCTCAGTAGGAAGAAGGGTCACATTTATAGACATAAGTCAAACAACAATCTCCAGGATGGCTTGAGCATCCAATCATATGACTTAAGAATCAAACCTTACCATGTATGACATTTCAAGAAATATAATAACAAATAAGAAATGTATGTGTGTAAATGTGTGTGTGTCTTCAACTTCTGGGTGCGTGTGAGAGTGTCAGTGTGTCCAAGACTACTACTTCTTGTTTTGTCTAGGTAGGTACATGATGTGCACAATGGAAAAACCTCAAGACACACAGAAAGTCAAAAAGTGAAGCCCAATAAATAAGAAATTATTTAACAATGGCCACTTTAAATCATTTATGATTTAGTGCTTCACTTTAAAGGAAACTGCTAAAGCTGTTTTTTCAAATAATATCAAGCAAAATCTAAACACATAATCATAATCTAATACTGTGATCTATAGACTATTCCAAGACTTGTCTTAATCATTCCCTGTAAGGATTGTAATATGCTTGGAGCCAAACATAAAATCAGTAAAATCATCATACAACAGGAAACAACAAATGAAGGTATGTCGCCCAGTTAGAGAACCATCGTCTCATCCCTTTACCCCAATCATATGCTTCAGGCGGATCAACAATTATGGTTTTCATGTGATTTATCAAGTCAATAATATTGTTGTATTTTTGACTTGCGTGTGTTCTGTCAGATGATTCTGACTGTCATCCTCATCAGGAATCATTGGTTCCACTTCAATCACAGAGGCCTGGTGCTCCCCCCTAAACATAATGTGGAGCTCAGGTGGTTTTTGTACATCTTTGCTGTTGTCAAATGATGTCACTAATGTCAGAGTGGGAGCTATTCCATATATTTGAACTTTGTTTAAAATTCGCAAAATATTTAGGCCTACTTCTGCTGATCGATAAGCCAACTAAGAGAACTACTGCAAGACTCGTTAAATGGCTACAGAAAAAGAGACTTCTAGCAAGGAAGATGTTGTGTCAGATTTGTGGTCGTGGCATGAAAATGAAAAGACGCCACGATACATCAGACGGCTTTCACTGGTAGGTTGTATTAGATCTGCACATTTCCCCTGGCGCGATTTTATTTGACCTTTCAAATTACTATTTTATGTGAAGTATACAAGGTATCTTTGTCCAAGTGTTTTGCATTGCAACAGTCAGGTTGTCGCGTCTGTAGACACGGCGTAACATTACTGGCAATCTGTCATTGGCAGCCTGTAGCAGTTAGACTGTAGTGAACTATTTTTCAATTTTACAAAAAATTGGCAGTAACGAAGAGAAGAAATAATGTATTTTTTTAAATTGTAATATTATTTCACTCTAATAAAAACCCTGCTTAAATGATCTAAAATGGATGTATTGCTTTAGAAACTAATACTAAAATACAGTCGCAGTCGTATCTATATTTCATTATTTTTAATTTTTTATGCAAATCTTTAACCAATGAAACATATTAAAAAGAGCTTGTTCCTAAACCTCATAACTCCATTGGCTCCTCAAACTCATTACTCCACCCGCCTCTATGTGCTGCTTGTGGTTTGGAGCATCTCAGCTTGTTTGCAGTCTGAAGGTAAATAAAGACTGTTGTTTGAATAAATACCGTGTTTCTTCTTGGTGAAAGAACAGCCTTATATATAAGGCGATTCCTCAGCCACACCTTCAAACATGTTTGAATCTCACACACCCACTAGTCAAGTCAAGTCAAGTCACCTTTATTTAAATAGCGCTTTTTACAATGCAGATTGTGTCAAAGCAGCTTTACATTGATAACTGGTATATAATTTTGGCTGCACAGCAGCTCTTAAAGAATAGTGTCAATGTCGGCAGATCAAAGCACTGTTCAACAGTGCACTACAGCTTTGATGTACTGGGGTTACAATAATATGCTCTTTACAAAAGTTTTTGTTTTTTAATTAATGATGCTGCTCGTTTGTGCAGATCAAGATCACGTGTCGCCTTAGTCTTCGATAGCAATTCACACATCAGATCTGTTTGCTCATTGTTTCATGATTCAGTTGTCACCATAGTCATAATCAATCTAAGCACTTTAATTATGATTCAGTTTACAATCTACAGACATATACAGACGTGGACAAAATTGTTAGTACCCTTGGTAAATATGAACAAAACAGCCTGTGAAAATAAATGTGCCTTGTTAATACTTTAGATCTTTTATTTAAAAAAAAATCACAAAAGTCTAACATTTTCACTGAAGTATAAGAATTTAAAATGGGGGGTAAATTTCATTATGAAATAAATGTTTTTCTCAAATACACGTTGGACACAATTAATGGTACCCTTAGACATTCTTATATGTAAAATATCTCTGAAGTATATTCTCATGCATATTTACATTTTTAGCACACAAGGGTGACTAGGAGCATGGAATTGTCCAGCCATGACTTCCTGTTCCACAGGAGTACAAACATGAGGAAACACAAAGGCAAAAGTCCCATTCATCACAATGAGGAAAAACCAGAGAATATATTTCTGATGTGCAGCAAAAGATTGTTGAGCTTCACAAAATAGAAAGTGGCTGTAAGAAAATAGTTAAAGCATTGAAAATCCTCATTTCCACCATCAGGGCAATAATTAAGAAGTTCCAATCAACTAAAGATGGTACAAATCTGCCTCGAAGAGGATGTATGTCTAAATCATCCTAATGCGCTGTGAGGAGGAAAGTTTGAGTGGACAAAGACTCTCCAAAGATCACAGCTGGAGGATTGCAGAGATTAGTTGAGTCTTGAATCTCAGAAAGCCTAAAAAAATATTATCAAACAGTACCTACATCCCTACAAGTTGTTTGGGAGGTTTCAAGAAAAATCCTCTGCTCTCATCCAGAAACAATCTTCAGCATATTCAGTTGTCAGACAAGACTGAAACTTCAAACAGGACCGGCTTCTATGGTCAGATGAAACTAAAAAAGAGCTTTTTGGCAGCAAATCCACCAGATGGGTTTGGTGCACACATGGATAAAAAGTACCCAATGCCCACGGTTAAATATACTGCTGGATCTTTAAATGTGTGGGCCTATTTTTCTGCTGGAGGTCCTGGACATCTTGTTCAGATACATGATATCATGGATTCTATCAAATACCAACAGATAAAAAAATCAAAACCTGATCGCTTCTGCTAGAAATCCAATAATGGCCCGTGGTTGGATCTTCCATCAGGACAATGATCCAAAAAAATCATCAAAGCCAACACAAAAATGTGTCACTGAGCACAAAATGAAGCTTCTGCCTTGGCTGTCACCTGACCTGAACCCTAAAGGTTGGGCACGGCTCATCTCCATCCCGTCATACTCCACAAGGACTCTCTCAGGGATGAATGAAGATGCCGGCTCATACACCTGCTCAGGGTCCGTGGCGATGTTAAGCTCTTGTGTGCGCTGGCTCGTACGTCGCGGCGAAGTCCCTCTCACGGCCTGCGGTGAGCTCGGGCTGCCGGTCCACGCAGTCTGGGTATTGTTGACTGGGCACTGGGTAGCTAGTGGGGCTGGTGTCTTTGTCGTCGACGATGTCCACTGTGAACAGCGATTCACAGGACACCAGCACCCACTCTACGTGATCAGTGAAGCTCCCTCGAGGACCTGTTAGATTAAAATCTCAATCATAGGTAGATTATTTGTAGTCTCAGTCATCAGTTTAGAAACAGGCGTCTCAACCCCTGTGATGTGTGGCAGCAGCAGCGCGAGATCTCAGAAGAATGACCCAGCAGACACAGATCAAGTGTGGTACAAAGCATTCTCAGTAGGAAGAAGGGTCACATTTATAGACATAAGTCAAACAACAATCTCCAGGATGGCTTGAGCATCCAATCATATGACTTAAGAATCAAACCTTACCATGTATGACATTTCAAGAAATATAATAACAAATAAGAAATGTATGTGTGTAAATGTGTGTGTGTCTTCAACTTCTGGGTGCGTGTGAGAGTGTCAGTGTGTCCAAGGACTACTACTTCTTGTTTTGTCTAGGTAGGTACATGATGTGCACAATGGAAAAATCTCAAGACACACAGAAAGTCAAAAAGTGAAGCCCAATAAATAAGAAATTATTTAACAATGGCCACTTTAAATCATTTATGATTTAGTGCTTCACTGTTTTTTCAAATAATATCAAGCAAAATCTAAACACATAATCATAATCTAATACTGTGATCTATAGACTATTCCAAGACTTGTCTTAATCATTCCCTGTAAGGATTGTAATATGCTTGGAGCCAAACATAAAATCAGTAAAATCATCATACAACAGGAAACAACAAATGAAGGTATGTCGCCCAGTTAGAGAACCATCGTCTCATCCCTTTACCCCAATCATATGCTTCAGGCGGATCAACAATTATGGTTTTCATGTGATTTATCAAGTCAAAAATATTGTTGTAGTAATCTGGAATTGAAAAACAGCGTGACAGATTCAACATTTTACAAACTCCTCCTGCCTTGGCTGTTAAAAGGTCTAAGGTCATTCTGTTCTGAATTACAACACTCCTTATCGCTCTCAGTTCATCATTTAACAGAGTGATGGAATCAGCAGTGTCATTCTTCATTTGCTCTTCAGTCCATTTCTGGTTTGTGTGACATCAATCATCGTTTTGCAGACTGAATTTCCGGTAACACTTTATAATACGTGTGCACTAATAAGACTTAATTCATGCTTAACTAATGCACAGATAATACTGAATTAATGTATAACTCATGATTATCTAAGCTATTCGTTAATGATTGCCACATTAGCAACTAATAAAGAGTCTGGTTAATATATTAGTTCATATATAAATTGTTATCAATTAAATATGTCATTGTGGATTAATTTCCTAATAACTTAGTTCATTAACTAATAGAGTTAATTAACTTGTTAATTACCACAGTGAGCCAAAGCCTTGCATTTCAACTTCCAGGCAAAACAGGTAAATATGCATTAATACATGATTAATTACTGCATTATTTGAGCAAATTCATGTGCAAATTACTACGATTACTAAATGATGAGTTAATAATTATGTGCCTCAACAAGTAAAGTCACAACATGATGATATATTCACAAACTATTAACTAATAATTAATTAATGACCATCACTATGTTTATAAAAGCCATTTATTAAACACAGATTAATAAACATTTAAGCACTTTCCAAAAACATGTTTCCATAACACATACATTAAAACAAATCATTACAATATTTACAAAACATAAAATTAAATATATACTCCCCTTTCTATGATAACCGTTAGCCTAAACATTATAAAAAAAAAAATAGCTCCTTAGATGAGTTGTAATAAAGAGAAAACATTTAAATAAAAAAGGGAAGATAATTATTCTAAATTCTTGTTAGTAGCACAAGAACAAAAGCAGTCATAACCAGTAACGGCACTGCTTAAAATGTCCTGACTAACAGGTCTAATGCAACATTTACTTTTTCAGAATGTCTAGCAGGTCATCCGCCTTTGTTGAGCCATTTTTGACAAGTCGGAGGACTTTCTGGTACCGAAAAACAGACTCCTCAGGAGTTCTTACTGGAATAAATGCATGAAAGAACAGAAATGCAAATGAGGACAAATCATTCCATAGACAAAGCATGCTACCACTACTAACACTAATATATACAAATAAGGTACTTTTAAGTCCATTGCATTGGCTTGAAATCAACCTAACCTAAACTAGCTGTGGTCTCTGTGAATACATTAAGTGACAATGGTAACTTCTTTCATGAAGGCTCAGATGAATCAGAGCTGGACTCATCTGAAGATGTTGTATCTTCAGATGAAGATATATAAAGATATATAAATATAAATTAATTAAAAAGGTAACTGCGAGGAATAAAGTTGGAATTGCGTGACATAAACTCGCAAAAAAAGTCAGAACTACAAGTTTAAATCTAGCAATTCTTAAACAAGCTTCCATACGTTTTGTTGCAATAACAGGCTAGCAGTACAAGTCGGCCTCTGCCACGTGCACGTGAATGTTACTTTAAGCAAATGTGTCGAACATAACTGCTAAAGCTTTAAAACTCACCATATACATCAGAACTATATTTAGATGGTATTTTACGACTTATCCGCTTACTTCTTTTACTACTTTGGCTTGCCTTTGCTGTCACAGTTACAACGCTGCCATAGTCCTCCAAGTGCTCGCACGCTTCTTGCTGCGTGTGTTCTGTCAGATGATTCTGACTGTCATCCTCATCAGGAATCATTGGTTCCACTTCAATCACAGAGGCCTGGTGCTCCCCCCTAAACATAATGTGGAGCTCAGGTGTTTTTTGTACATCTTTGCTGTTGTCAAATGATGTCACTAATGTCAGAGTGGGTGCTATTCCATATATTTGAACTTTGTTTAAAATTCGCAAAATATTTAGGCCTACTTCTGCTGATCGATAAACCAACTAAGAGGACTACTGCAAGACTTGTTAAATGGCTACAGAAAAAGAGACTTCTAGCAAGGAAGATGTTGTGTCAGATTTGTGGTCGTGGCATGAAAATGAAAAGACGCCACGATACATCAGACGGCTTTCACTGGTAGGTTGTATTAGATCTGCACATTTCCCCTGGCGCGATTTTATTTGACCTTTCAAATTACTATTTTATGTGAAGTATACAAGGTATCTTTGTCCAAGTGTTTTGCATTGCAACAGTCAGGTTGTCGCGTCTGTAGACACGGCGTAACATTACTGGCAATCTGTCATTGGCAGCCTGTAGCAGTTAGACTGTAGTGAACTATTTTTCAATTTTACAAAAAATTGGCAGTAACGAAGAGAAGAAATAATGTAATTTTTTAAATTGTAATATTATTTCACTCTAGAAAAAACCCTGCTTAAATGATCTAAAATGGATGTATTGCTTTAGAAACTAATACTAAAATACAGTCGCAGTCGTATCTATATTTCATTATTTTTCATTTTTTATGCCAATATTTAACCAATGAAACTAAACCTCGTAACTCCATTGGCTCCTCAAACTCATTACTCCACCCGCCTCTATGTGCTGCTTGTGGTTTGGAGCATCTCAGCTTGTTTGCAGTCTGAAGGTAAATAAAACTGTTGTTTGAATAAATACCGTGTTTTCTTTACTCAAGAAATACTATCTTTTATAAATATATATATATATATATATATATATATATATTTTTTTTTTTTTTTTTGTATTTAGGGAGTGGAGAAGAGCTAGCATATGTTGGTTGTTTTCACAGCCAGTGGCATCTTAAAGGTGCAGTATGTAATAATTCTGTCCGCTAGAGGTCGCTAGAAGCCTATTCAAAACAAAGGCGTAGTTTGATGACGCCAAGTTTTGAGAGTGGAATCTTGGGACATGTGGTCTTCACCTCAACGGACGGTGCAAAAGAATAGGGATTGGACTCTGGAAGAAATCATGTTCATGGATGCGATTATTAACGTTACTGTAGTATGAAGCAGAGCAGGACCGAGTGTTGTGGAGCTGAACGAGGCCGCTGGAGCGATTGCGCAACACACGCCTCACGAGCAGCGGGACTTTTATTATGACACAGTCGCCGGCGCCGCTTCCGCTTTTCCGGTCATGAGTATGAGGTAACGCAGCTCTGTTTATTATATTAGATACATTTGAGTGTGTTGAAAATGAATATCATATTAAATGCTGGATGGCTTGTGTTGATAAATGGCATGCAATTCATTTTAAAACGTATTGTATGATGGAGAAAATGCTGTATTACTGTTACTAAAAATAAAGCTGCATCTGAATGCTATGTTAGCTACTTCACAGAATAGTGTTTTTCTCTGAGGCATGGTAAAGCATGGTACTCGCAAAAAAATCAAGAAGGTGTTGAGCTATATAACAACAATTAGTTTTCTGTCTATCAATATATCAAATATATTATATTGTAAGTACTCAAGTGAACAAAATATATAACACTGGCCTAGTGTTTTTTGGATATTTTACTGCAAAAATATTACATATTGCACCTTTAAGTGTTATCTTTTATAACATGATAATTTGACCAAATGACAGAAAAACTGCGCGCCCACATAGCGACAGAAAATTATATAACACGCAAGTTAATGAAAATGTAATGCGATGCACGTATGTTGCCTTCGCATGCTATCAGACATTTTCTAATTCCCACTTCAAAAATCGTGATTGCGAGTTTGTTGCATTCAATTATTGGGAAAATCTTATTAAAGCCAAAATTACATTTAGTCTCCTATTCACTAACAACCATATAAACATTCACAATGCTATACATTTCGTTTGGCTATTACATAATAGATATGGTCACAGATAAATAAATACTTTTAATTATATTTAAAGTACAGATGATGTATCTAGATATTATTATTTAACATTTTCTTATGGTTTATCCAGGGAATGCAGAAATCAAAGCCACAGAGGCAGAAAATGCAGTAGGACTGTCAAAGCAAAATCACTCTTTCAGAATTTTAGTTGTGGCCATTCAACAAAAAGCTTCATTTTGTGGAAAACACAGTGATCAAAATTAGAGAACCACAATGATTGTAGCACAAAGAAAGATTACATTTGAAATTTCTAAAGGTTACAGGCAGCAGTCAAACATTAGTAGGAAGTGTACAGACCCTTACTTTGAATGACTTCAGCTCATCTGAGGCCAGTCTCTGCTCTGCTGTGATCTTTGCCTACTCTTCTTCCAGTCTCTTCCACAGTTTGCTGACTGTAATGGGTTTCTTAGCCATAATTTCGTCACCAGGACTCAGGACTGGCCATTTCATTATTTCAATGTTTTCAGCTTGCTTTCATCACTTAAGTGAACTTTGGGCCAGTTCTCCTCTGTCCACACAACATGCTCCTCAGCAAAAGTTAGTCTAGCCTGTTGATGAGAGGTTTGTTCACTGCAGAGTGGGCTTTCAGTCCAAATTCTCTTAAATGTCGAGAAACTGTATGCCGAGACAGATCCTTACCCTGTTCTGAGCTGAACTGGCGAGCATTTCCTGCTGCAGTGTTGATCTGATTGCCCATTGAGATTCTCTGCATTATCCTGTCCTCCTGAGCATTTGTCTTTCATGGGCGACCAGCCTTGTTGGGGGACTTGAATGAGTTAATGACATTGTAAAGATGCAATATTTTAGAAATCACAGATTTGGAATGACCAACTTCTCTTTCTTTGGCTGAAAGGGTCATCTCTTTGGCCTTCATCTGGACAACATGCTGTCACTTTAGAACGGTTCACCATCTTGCAAAGTCAGAGAAAGCTCGATTAAATAGGGTTTACCAGTTAAATAGGGTTTGTCAGATACTGTAAAATTAGCACCGGGTGCCAGATTAACACCAATAACTGGAAGTTATCTGAAAGTGTTCTCTAATTTTGATAAGTGTCTATACCATCTATACCGTGCTTCACAATACAGTGGGTACGGAAAGTATTCAGACCCCCTTAAATTTTTCACTCTTTGTTATATTGCAGCCATTTGCTAAAATCATTTAAGTTCATTTTTTTTCCTCATTAATGTACACACAGCACCCCATATTGACAGAAAAACACAGAATTGTTGACATTTTTGCAGATTTATTAAAAAAGAAAAACTGAAATATCACATGGTCCTAAGTATTCAGACCCTTTGCTCAGTATTTAGTAGAAGCACCCTTTTGATCTAATACAGCCATGAGTCTTTTTGGAAAAGATGCAACAAGTTTTTCACACCTGGATTTGGGGATCCTCTGCCATTCCTCCTTGCAGATCCTCTCCAGTTCTGTCAGGTTGGATGGTAAACGTTGGTGGACAGCCATTTTTAGGTCTCTCCAGAGATGCTCAATTGGGTTTAAGTCAGGGCTCTGGCTGGGCCATTCAAGAACAGTCACGGAGTTGTTGTGAAGCCACTCCTTCGTTATTTTAGCTGTGTGCTTAGGGTCATTGTCTTGTTGGAAGGTAAACCTTCGGCCCAGTCTGAGGTCCTGAGCACTCTGGAGAAGGTTTTCGTCCAGGATATCCCTGTACTTGGCCGCATTCATCTTTCCCTCGATTGCAACCAGTCGTCCTGTCCCTGCAGCTGAAAAACACCCCCACAGCATGATGCTGCACCACCATGCTTCACTGTTGGGACTGTATTGGACAGGTGATGAGCAGTGCCTGGTTTTCTCCACACATACCGCTTAGAATTAAGGCCAAAAAGTTCTATCTTGGTCTCATCAGACCAGAGAATCTTATTTCTCACCATCTTAGCAAACTCCATGCGGGCTTTCATGTGTCTTGCACTGAGGAGAGGCTTCCGTCGGGCCACTCTGCCATAAAGCCCCGACTGGTGGAGGGCTGCAGTGATGGTTGACTTTCTACAACTTTCTCCCATCTCCCGACTGCATCTCTGGAGCTCAGCCACAGTGATCTTTGGGTTCTTCTTTACCTCTCTCACCAAGGCTTTCCTAATCAAGTCCAATCAGTATAATCAAACACAGCTGGACTCAAATGAAGGTGTAGAACCATCTCAAGGATGATCAGAAGAAATGGACAGCAACTGAGTTAAAAATATGAGTGTCACAGCAAAGGGTCTGAATACTTAGGATATTTCAGTTGTTCTTTTTTAATAAAAGAAATTTTAATCTGCAAAAATGTCAACAATTCTGTGTTTTTCTGTCAATATGGGGTGCTGTGTGTACATTAATGAGGAAAAAAAATGAACTTAAATGATTTTAGCAAATGGCTGTAATATAACAAAGAGTGAAATATTTAAGGGGGTCTGAATACTTTCCGTACCCACTGTATATTTAACTAACATTGCTTATAAATATGTTTAAAAAAAAACTATGCTTTCACTCCTGTTTGGGTAACTTCAGATTGGACTAAGCAGTGACCTCAACATTTAGGAAATTGTAGGTTGTGCTTTAATTTTGATCCACTGTATTTTAATAATCACTTTTGTGTATTAAATCAGTTTTTGTTTAACTGTTCTCAATTCTCATTATCATCCATGGTAACTGCATTTGCTCCCATCTTTAATACTAACTACTGCAAACTTTGAGCAAATGACAACAGATGACAACTATATAGTTGTTGTGTCATGTCTTTGTAGACCTGATGTGATATAATTTAATATAACTTTTTTTACAGTATGGCAGAGGAGGGCAGCCACAACATGGAGATGAAAAAAGTGGGTCTTTGGCATACTAGGAGTAAAGGATGAGCGACGACATCCAGTCTTACGGCTTGTAAAGAGAAGAGGAAGGCAGAATCTTGTACCAATCGTGGTTAAGCATGTGCGACCTGGCACCACCATTATAAGTGACGAATGGAGAGCTTATAAATGTGCATTAGCTGCCATGGGCTACACTCACTTTAGAGTAAGTCACAGTGGAGCCCACACCCAGCATCTCGAGAGAGCATGGTTGAAGTACAAGTCCACTATTTGGAGACAGAAACAGAACAGAAAAAATCCTGAAGCAACACCTCTCTGTCATTGAATGGACTCACTGGCTGGCTGACAAACAGGGGTCCCCTTGGTAGACTGTTCAAAGACATTCGTCATCACTATGCTGTGTAGGAGTTTACTTCAAAACGCACAATGTAACGTTATGGAAACATGTTTTTGGAAAGTGCTTAAATGTTTATTAATCTGTGTTTAATAAATGGCTTTTATAAACACACTGATGGTCATTAATTAATTATTAGTTAATGGTTTGTGAATATATCATTATATTGTGACTTTACTTGTTGAGGCACATAATTATTAACTCATCATTTAGTAATCGTAGTAATTTGCACATGAATTTGCTCAAATAATGCAGTAATTAATCATGTATTAATGCATATTTACCTGTTTTGCCTGGAAGCTGAAATGCAAGGCTTTGGCTCACTGTGGTAATTTACAAGTTAATTAACACTATTAGTTAATAAAATAAGTTATTAGGTAATTAATCCACAATGACATATTTAATTGATAACAATTCATATATGAACTAATATATTAACCAGACTCTTTATTAGTTGCTAATGTGGCAATCATTAACGAATAGCTTAGATAATCATGAGTTATACATTAATTCAGTATTATCTGTGCATTAGTTAAGCATGACTTAATGCTAATGAGTGCACAAGTGTTGTAAAGTGTTACCGCTACTTGTGATGAACTCTGATTCTTCATGTGGCTTTCTCTTTTACCACCTGGATTATATGGTGGTTGTCAGTATATGTTAAAGGTACAAAACAGATTTTAGTAGCAGTGTGCAATGTTGAATTTACTGGTTTACATTCAACATACATTGTTTGTGAATTACAGTTTTATACTGCAAAATTTACAGTTACTGTTCTGTAAATGTGTTTACAGTTTTTCTGTATTTTTTTTTTTACAAAAGTATTCTGGCAACCACAGGTGCAAAAATTATTTTGTAAAAACTACAGAATTTTTTTTTTTACAGTGTATAAATGATATTACATTTTGATTTTATGTTGTATTTATCTTTTTATGATATCATCATTAATGTAGCTATTTTCTGTGGAGACCATTTGTTCTGGCATTTTGACACTTTACAGAGAACTAGGCAATAAAAGAGTACCACATTAAGTGACCCTAAAACAAGCTGTCTTTCTTGTATTCATGCTTTGAGCTTTAATTCAGTGCACAAGTTTCTATTGAGAATTCACCGATCACTATATCAGTTCTCAGTAGACGCATCAGTTCCAAAACTGATTAAAAAAAAGGATATTGACTCAAAACATTAAATCATATAACTAAGCGTGAATCCACCATATTTTACTTTACTATTCTTTTAATAAATAAGAATAAGAAAATGTGGAGTGTTGCAAAAACATTCATGTTGAAATAACTGAATAAAATGACAAAACCAAATTGTAGATATTAGAAAATAAATGGAAATCATAGAAGTATATAACTAGTTAAAATAGCACTTAAGATATCTTAATGTCAAATACCACAAATCAGAGTAGCAAAATAAATATCATAAATTGGCAGTTTGACTACTCAAAACCAGGGGCTGCTTACACACCATTTTTAACTAAAAACGTAAAACTTTTTATGTGTTTTGGACGTGCATTTACATGACAACAACATTTTCGGGGCCTGAAAATACCATGTGCATTACATGTCCGGTCTATAGGTGTGTAGTGTTTCTTAACAAACATGTGGAGAGCATATCCTTCCCCATTAATAGTAAATTAATATCGTGATAAATATCTATATCATATGATATGGAAATATAATATTGTCATAATATGTCTTGTCATATTGCCCAACACTAATTTTAAAATTTATCATGAAAAATGGGCTAGTTTTCATTCATTTTAAGCTGGAAATGTTTCTGGGACCTGGCAACCCTGGGCATGCCACTGTTTTGCTCGTCTATAAAATTCTCTCAAGGATTTACTTCGTTAAGCATCGTTGTAGTTAGCCCTTTAACTGATTTCCCAACCGTACGGTAGACCTTACTTTGAGTGTGACAAAAATCAGTCAAAAGAAGGAGATGAGACAAAAATCTTCCGCAGCTCTATTGTCCCACCCCACTGTCTGCTTTTGTCATGGAGGGATGGGACTTTTCAGTTTTCAGGTGACAGCATCAGTTTACACACTTCAGTCAGTCACACGAAAGAATGAAGTTGCTGATCGGTCATCGAATAATAGCGTCAAACATGGTATCAGTTAAGGAGGGAATCAAACCACAATGTTGTAGTTAGTAGGGTAGAGTCTAAACAATAGAAATATGGCAAAATATAAGAGAAATACAGAAACACCTGTTTGCCATAATTTTCCAAAACTATGCGTGACCGTACGGTTGATATGTCTGTAAAGGGTGAAAATAGGCAGATGGTAGGAACTGAAGTGTGACAATATGGGTATATTTTTTATTTTTTTCTTCAAGCAGACATAGTAAAAACTTAATGTAATTTAAAATACAATTTCATAAATGTTACTCACACATACATTCATACAGTATTTTATTTTGTGTATAGTGGAAAGGAACTGATCGGGTAATGAAAAGTGAGTGTTACATACATACAAAGACACTTTACTATCCCATGAGGCCTTGGAAGAGGACTTGTAAATTGCATGGAAGCAACACAATTTACATTGCAGTGCCAAAATGGCAGATATAGCATGTCTGGATTGCATTCATATAGAACAGGGGTGGGCAAACTCGGTCCTGGAGGGCCACTGCCCTGCAGAGTTTAGCTCCAGCCCTAATCAAACACACCTGAACCAGCTAATCAATGCCTTCAGGATTACTAGAAAACTACAGGCAGGTGAGTTTTATCAGGGCTGGAGAGCTAAACTATGCAGGACAGTGGCCCTCCAGGACCGAGTTTGCCCACCCCGATATAGAACATATATTTTTTTATATTAGTGGCGAACTAAATTCTTCTTCAAATATAGTTCTTTGACAGTGATTTTGCAAGTTTTTAGAGAAAACTGATGAAGAAGAACACTATTATGGCAACAGCAATACTGTCCATTTTGCAAATATTGGTAATTCATTTCACAATGTGTGAAATCAAGCAAGTGTAGCTAGTATTTGCATTCACACTTCTACATATGGTATGATCTGTTTCACACTGCAAGCTTCAGCAGAGCATAAGAGAGTGCTTATAAAGTAACACATGTATAAAAGCACTCTGCAATGGTTGGTTGTACCTGTCAACCAAACCAAAAAATTAGAAGAACTCTGGTTTGAACATTCAGGAGCTCAAGTAAAATGACTAAAAAAAGAATGTATTGACGATAAATAGACTTAGATATTTTACAAAACTTGCAGTGTTTCTGTTGTGAAAAATGCTTTATATTGCCATATTACCTGAATTTACTGAAATTTGCTGAATTTATTGAAAAGGTTATGAATTAAAGTCACTGAAAATGGCCTGGATATTATATTGACCACCACAACACAATAATGTATTATTTATTTCTAAACACCTTTTTTCCCTTCTTTTTTTAAAAAATAAACTTAATTTCATGTGTACCCTGACAATTATGGAAGGTTTCTAAGACATACCAACACTGTTACAGGTATGTTTATTATTCAGAAAAGCCCATAAAATAGTACCGCAAATGTAAAAAAAGAATTAATCATTATCTCAACCGTACGGTAGAGTTTTATATCTTTTAGATAAAAACATACATTTGAAAAAAAAAAAAAAACAGCTTGAGGTAATTTTTATGGAAGCCCGTTTCCGCCACTAAATAAAAGAAAAAGAAAAAAAAAGAGTAATTGCGACTTTTTATCTCAGAATTCTGACTTTTTATCTCGCAATTGCGAGTTTATATCTCACAATTGCGAGTTATAAAGTCAGAATTCTGAGATATAAAGTCGCAATTGCGTGATAAAAAGTCAGAATTGCGAGTTTTTATCTCAGAATTCTGACTTTTTCTCGCAATTGCGTGATATAAAGTCAGAATTCTGAGATATAAAGTCGCAATTGCGTGATATAAAGTCAGAATTGCGAGATATAAAGTCAGAATTCTGAGATATAAAGTCGCAATTGCGTGATATAAAGTAATTGCGACTTTTTATCTCAGAATTCTGACTTTTTATCTCGCAATTGCGAGTTTATATCTCACAATTGCGAGTTATAAAGTCAGAATTCTGAGATATAAAGTCGCAATTGCGTGATAAAAAGTCAGAATTGCGAGTTTTTATCTCAGAATTCTGACTTTTTTTCTCGCAATTGCGTGATATAAAGTCAGAATTCTGAGATATAAACTCGCAATTGCGTGATATAAAGTCAGAATTCTGAGATATAAAGTCGCAATTACTCTTTTTTTTTTTTAATTTAGTGGCGGAAACGGGCTTCCATACATTTTTTTATATGCTCAAAAATAAGAATTTTAATAAAAATAATTTTTTCATTGGCTCCATCTAGGGGTGAAAGTTAAAGGGTTAGAAATATAGAAAAGTCGCATTTCTCAGTGGGCGTTAGTAACGTCTCTCCGTTAGCGTCTCTGTTGTTTTTGTGATTTATTCACGTTTATGTCAGTGTTTGGGTGCCGTTCAGAAGCGACGGAGATTCTGCAGAACAGAATAATATAAATTATCTCCATATAGATCACCTTTATTAATTCATATTCTACACAGCTCTACAACAACGTGCAGAACATGCTTTTGTTCGTTCTATTCTTATTGTTCATGGACGGTAAGTGATTGATTTCTGTATCTTTCGGTTTCATTTTAGACACTGCACTGCAGTATTGTGATCAGATCCTACATGGGAAACGACGCCGGCGAAATAGACCCAGACGTGTCTAATAATGACATTTGACATTTGCTTGTAACTCTTCAAATTTAAACTGTATTTATTGAACTTTTTTTTAACACTGAATAATACTACATATATTTAACCATTTAAAATGTCTATTGGTCAATCTCAGGTACATTTATTTAATTTTTTACAAGGTTTCTAAGCAGAAAATGTTTTCTCTTACCAAAACGCATGTGCCATTTATACCAAAAAGCATGTTTAAAAGCACGTCAATTAATTCCTTTGTTTTCCCCTCAAGAAAGTATTTATTTTAAAGAAATAGTTAAATAATTGATATTGATATATAATTTAATTTATTAAACAATTGTAGGCCTACAAAAACAAAACTGATAAAAACAGTGGTTTAACTTTATTTTTTACATTGAGCTGTGTGTCCATGTGTGTGAGTGAGTGAGATTTCTGTGTTGAAGGGATGCGCTGTGTGCTAGTAGTACATCACAGAGAAGGAGGTGGAAAAAGAAAGGCGAGAGAGGAGAAGAGAGAGGGAGGGAGAAAGAGGGAAGGAAAGACAAAAAGGGGGAAAAGAAAGGGTTGCGGGTGTGTTTCACTCCTTCCCTTGCAGCATGCCATGGGTGGGTGTTTCTGGCACCTGCATAGTATGGGTTCTCTCCATCTTCTACAAACGATAAGAAAGACAAAGACAAAAAGAAGTCGCTTCGTGGTAGACTGGCTCCCTGTTAATATGGTATTCACACTGTAAAACTAATCCTAAATGTTTACAATTTAAGAGGTCTCTACTCACTCCTGTTACTTTTACTCACTCCTGTTATTTTTCATATGAGTAACAGGACTGAAAGTAACAGGATTGTGTTTTTAAGCAAAAAATGATCAAATACATGACATATGGCCACATGGAGTACATGCTAATAGCATGAGGACACTGAGCAACTTCTACTGACTTACATTTACATTTATGCATTTGGCAGACGCATTTATCCAAAGCGACTTACATTGCATTATACTATACATTTGTATCTGAGTATGTGCAATCCCTGGGATCGAACCCATGATCTTGGCATTGCTAGTGCCATGCTCTAACCACTGAGCTACAGGAAAGCCATTTACTTATCTAAAGTTAATATTTTTAAAATAAACAAATAACATCTAAGAAATAATTCAGGTAACAGGACAGTACATTGAGATTGACCTTCTCAGTCATAGTTAATATTTCATCAAATATACAGAAATTAAAATGAGAGGACTTACTTTTGGTCTTCTCATGGCCTGCATAAGATCCAGATGATGCATCTTCCTGTTGAAAATGTGTCATGTGTCATGTTCCATGTTTTTTAGAGGAGGAAATGTGTGAGGGTAACAGGACTGAGTGAAAACCTGGGGACACGACTAAAATGTGTATTTTATATAACATACTATGGATTTTTTTATGAAATTTCTTTTTGTTTAGCATAGATGGTATATGGAGTAACACAACAATGCAAAAATAATAAGATTTCTGAAAGATTTTAATGATTATATTTCATGATAAAGTTTAGGTTTATATAGTGGGTACATTTCAGGGTCTAACCAATTTTACTACACCCATTTGGACACCATTCCTGACGTCAGGAAAATGAAGTCTGATCTGTATTTGTAAAGCTGATTGTTTCTGCTCTAGGTGTGTCTGGTGCAGAGACGGATGAAACCGTGATGGAGGGAGATTCTGTCACTCTACACACTGATATTACTGAAATACAAAACGATGATACGATTCTGTGGCTGTTTGGACCTAAAGACTCTGTCATATCTCAAATAACAAGAAAGGCAGATTTTACTTCATTTTTTGTCACTGATGATATGGGATTCAGAGGCAGATTGCAGGTGGACCAAAAGACGGGATCTCTCACCATCAGAAACACCAGAATCAGACACTCGGGACGATATAAACTATCCGTCTCTAGAGAAAAGACTACGACAAACATATTTAATGTTACTGTCTTTGGTGAGTATCTCGAGTCCTTCAATGTAACAATGATGCTGTTTATGCTGATTTTCCTCTGCATGCAGTGTCATGAGAAATTAAGTTGCATAGGCTTTCAATGAAGTGACAAAGCGCTCAGATTTCTTAAAAAATATCATCAACAACAGTCTTACAGGTTTGGAATGACATGAGGATGAAAAAATAATAGAATAAATAATACTATCTCTTTATATTTAAGAGTAAATGTGAATAAGTTAACTCAAACCGAGACAGTAATATGATTTCTGTGTCACCTGAGAGTGAAGCCTGTTTTCTGTCAACATGTCAATGATCTTATGCAGTAATATGAGGTGAAATATAAAGAAGCAGCACAGGACCTGAATTTTATTTGCTTTATTAATAACATTTATGTACAAGAATTGAAATCTGTAAATATCTTAAGTGATGGATTTATAAATTTAATAATAGGTAGCATTAGGATTTATACAGAATTTAATCTCTTTCTGAGAAACGGTTTCGGCTTGTTTTCCAGCGGTGGCTGGTGAGACGGATGAAGTGAAGTCAGAGTCAGTGATGGAGGGAAAGTCTGTCACTCTACAGAATAATGTTGAAGTCCAGAGAGATGATCTAATAGTGTGGAGGTTTGGAGATAAAGGCATCCTCCTGGCTAAAATCGATCTGGAAACTAAAGAGATCTCATTAAACGATGCTGATGAGAGATTCAGAGACAGACTGCAGCTGAATCAGAACGGCTCTCTGATTATCAAGAAGACCAAAACCGAACACGCTGGACTCTATGAACTACAGATCCGAGGCCGTGAAAGCGATCAGCGTTTCCTTCTTTCGGTCACTGGTGGGTAACTCTAAATCTGGTAAGAACAAGTCTTTCAATGTAATGATGACATTCAGTATTATTAGATCACTTGGACTTACAACTTCTCATAATAACATGATTCAACTGAATCAGAATAAAATAAAACCCATTCACTCAGACTAATGACTGTCTGTCTTCAGCTGTTACAGGTCCAGGTCTGTCTCCAGGTGTTTTAGCAGGGATTGTTGTTGCTGCTCTGCTTGTGGCTGCACTTCTGGTCTCTGTTGTGATTTACTATCGCCGCAAGATCTCTGAACTAAAAAAGTATACGGGTGAGTATTACAGCTAATACAGCTTGACGAAAACAGATTTACTACAACAGATAAAGGTTTCTGCTTCATTGATCATGCTTTAATAGGTAACGAAATCTGATTATCTGCCATTAAGATGTAAATACAACAGCTTCATAATGCTTTGTTCAGTGTACATTTGTACATCCTACCATCATTTACTCACCAATGAGTTATTCATACATTTCTTTGTTGTGCTAAATATATGAATAGATTGAATTCAGGTAACCTGCTCCACCTATTATTTCTCCTAAGACTGAAATGAATATTCTGGTATCATTTACCCACATCATGTTGTTTCAAACATTTATGCTGTTATTTTTCTGTGTATCAAAAAAGCAGATGTTTGGCAGAATGTTCATGCTGCTCTTTTCCATACAAGAACTCATAGTGGCCAATACGGTCAAGCTCTTAAAAGGAAAAGTATTATAAATGAACCATAATTTGGTCCAAAAGAATTCATTCACTATTTCAAGTCTTCTGATAACTCTCTATATTAACTAATAATCTAACCCTTCGGCAAAACTCTGCAAAAGCTGTGACAAAAGTGTCAACATCCTCCAGACCACATTGCATTTGTTGTTGAATACTGCAGCGCATATTCATTTCCTAATGCATTTTCTCACATTAGCATGTGTTACTTAATTGTAACATGAACAAGAGGCAACACGGACAGGCAAGTAGAGAAAAGGAATGATTTATTTAACAAAATAACATATTTAAAAAAAGTATTCAAACAATCAGTAGTCAGTATGTGAACGTCAGTAGGGAAGGGTGCATGGAAGAGGACTGTAAGCTCAAGGTCTGCATGGATGTTAACACAAAATCAACAGAAAAACAATCGAAGTCGCTCGGTCAGGTGCCGTCACATCGTAACGTGCTCCCCTCCAATCCACCATGCTGGAATTCTTATAGCCCCAATAATGTGCCTCAGGTGGAAAAAACCACACCCCCACGAACATCATACCTACAAACCAAACAAAACGAGAAAACACAGGCCCAGAACTGACTGGGCCCTAACACATGTCTTATCAGTTTATGAGTAATGACTCTCTAATGCTTCGTTTACACCTGGTATTAAAACCTGGTCTTTTTGACCCCAAATGACGTTTGCTGAATTAAAAAAAAATGTTCCCTTGATCTAAATGGCATGAGACTTTGTAGATCTACAATAATAAAAAAAAATAAATAAATAATTGGAATGATATCTGGTTTTCTGTTAGTGTGAGGAAAAAAGTTGCTGTGAAAATGGATAAAATAGTTCCTGTAAAGACAAAAATGAAGTGGCAGCACTTTAAAACACCCACAATGCAAAATGATCATGTTCACACACACACACACACACAGATGGATGAGACAATACAATTTGGCACAAACTTCAGTACAAAACTTACTTTAGTACAAAAAAATGCTAAACTTTGACAAAAAAAAAAAAAAAAAAAAAAATTGTAATCATATGTGGATATGAATCCAACTGGAAAAACTGTGAAAATTATGTTTTTCAATTGGTCAAAAAGCATGTCAAATTGCATAGTCAAGGGAGCTCTATAGTATGGAAGCCCGTTTCCGCCACTAAATAATTAAAAAAAAGAGTAATTGCGACTTTTTATCTCAGAATTCTGAGATATAAACTCGCAATTGCGTGATATAAAGTCACAATTGTGAGTTTTTTTCTCAGAATTATGACTTTTTTTCTTGTAATTAACTGACGGACAGTTTCTCTGTCTAAAAAATACAGACATCCAACATCTGGTGCATCCAACGATAGAGCCGTGCTGCCGTCCTGATGTCTGAAGCTGTTGGTGTAAATGTGCCACTTCAGCTTCATCTGTTTTATTGCGCCTCCGCCACAGTTGATTCTTATTATTATTACTATTACTATTATATTGGTATTATTGTGTAATCACAACACATTTGCTCAAAACTTGTCAAATTCATTAGTGTATCCAATTCTGTTAAAAACAACTTTTATTCACCAAATACTTCCACTGTAATTTTGTAATTGTAATTCTACACTTGAATGCCCCCTTTTATGGAGCCACCAGACTTGAGTTGCAGTTACAAAAGTTGATGAAATATGATTTGAAATTATATGAAATATGATGCGTTTTAGTATTAAGCCCACTAGATGGCAGTAAAAGCTGTTTTTTTCTCCTGGAAACGCTGTCCTCATGTACAAGGTTACCGTGGAAACATGCTATACTATGCATATTCCTGCATAATGTTCTCTCTAATGTCCGCAGACTAATCTTCATGTTATGTGCCTCCTCCAATAATATCAAAATTTCTTTATTGGTAAATCCGAGCTAAAAATAATCCTTTATGATGTCTTCCATTTTATGTATAATAATAACGAAGCAGCAATCCTGATGGTCACCCGCAATGAAAGGAAACGCAAGCAAAGTAAGAACTGTGAGAAATCAAGTTTCACACAATTGTGAGAAAAAAAGTCAGAATTCTGACTTTATATCACGCAATTGCGACTTTATATCTCAGAATTCTGACTTTATAACTCGCAATTGCGAGATAAAGTCAGAATTCTGAGATAAAAAGTCGCAATTACTCTTTTTTTTTTTTTTTTTAGTGGCGGAAACGGGCTTCCATACTGTAGCCATCTACTGGTGAAAGTGATAACTTTTTACTTTTAAAGTTCTATTTTCCAACAGATGCCAGAAATCCTACACTAAACCATGGCAAATTGTCCATTATCTCCATAAATGAAAATCAGAAATCTGGATCTTTTTTTAAAGTGAATTTTACATTATTGGTTATTTGTTATGCTTTGTTTTTAAAAAAATCCTATTTAAAAAAATATTTATTAATTTATTTACGTAAATTTAAAACATGCCATGAATCCCCCCAAAACTGCACAGATGTAGATCAAAACATTAATAAAGTGAGTATAATTACATTTGTTTAAAAATAAAACCTTATTACATTCCACACGAACACTGGACAAGGGTTGAGATGTGTTTTGGTTGAATGGATCAGAAGTAGACGAAGGAGACACATTTGCAGTTTTTGTACACAGTATACATCACGTATTCCACCTGTGCAGCACTGAAAAGTGTAAATGCTGCAAAGGGAAAATGATCTCTCTCTAAAACGAAGCTTGGTATTTGTGAACATGCCTAACCAAAAGTATTTATCTAACTGAGATGTCCGCCTGCACACTTGATCTCAAGAACATGTGTCTCTTCTCTGTTTCTAGATGATGCTGAGACAGCATACGAGGGAGAATCTTTCACTCTACCCACTGGTCTTAATAAACTACATGATGATGATGAGATAAAGTGGTATTATCAGGAGGAAAAGAATAGGAATCTCATAGCTATCAAAGGAAAGAACAATAATAAGTTACAGGAGAGTGCTGATGGGAGATTCAGAGGCAAACTGAACTGGGGTCAGAATGGAGATCTCATCATCACAGACATCAGAACCATTCACTCTGGACTCTATATACTAAAGATCAACGGCAAGAGAAGAAACAAATGCAAGAAAATCACTGTTACTGTGGAAGGTGAGTTTATCAAGTCCTTAAGTGTGTTAATGATTGTCAACTGTGTGAACAATTTAGAACTTCTCTAAGTGCTCAATTGTAACCAAATTTAAATTCACTTTTAATTTGAATTAATTTAAATTTTAATTAGTACAATAAAAAAAGCTCAGATTTCAAGAATAAAATCGAGATAATGTTGAGAGAATAAAGTTATAAAAATTAGAAGATTAACATCATATTATTGCACGAATAAAGTACAACTATTTAAAGGGGCGAAAATCATGACATTATGAGAAAAGGCTTGATTAGGAATCATAGGCTATATTCAGTGTTGCCAAGTCTGCATGTTTTCCCACGGAATTGGGCTACTTTTACACTGTTGCCACGGCTTGTTTTTCATGTCCGCGGGTTGAAACGAACCCAAATAACATGATATTTATCCCCTGAAATTTCACCAGGAGAACCCCGCCAAACACGTGGATTTTACCCCCTGAAATGCGATTTTACCGGGGAACCCCCTTGAAACACTATTGGGCTAGTTTGGGCTAGTTTTAAGTAGCATTTTGGCGGGTTTTGTTGTGAAAACCTGGCAACCCTGGCTATATTCACACTGTGAGCCAAAAGGTGATGATACACACTAGCTTTAAAAATGTATGTAATTGTATTTTGAAACTACAAACTAAACTATGCTTTTGTCTTTTATATATATATAATGCGGTGACATGAAGTAAAGGAAATACGAGTGACAAAGGGAGGTTCTGTCCGTTTCGAGACTACTGCTGAAATAAAGAATGATGATCTGTTGCTGTGGATGTTTGGAGCTGAAAAGAGTCTTGTTGCTACAAATGCTACATGGCCAATTAAAACTGATGAGAGATTCGCAGGAAGAGTGAAGAGGGAGAATGGATGTCTGACCATCAGTAACATCAGAACTGAAGACAAAGGACATTATAAATTACAGATCATTAACAGCAAACAGACCACATGCAGGAGATTCAATGTGACTGGTGAGTAGAACATTCATTTTATTCAACATTATCCTCGAATCTGATTGGTCAAGCAGCTGTTCAAGAGTGTGTTCCTCTTGTTTGTACGTTCTGTGTGAGTGTTGTGGAGCACAGTGAAAATCTGAATCCATTTTATTGTGGAAATAAAGTTTTAAGATTAAAAAAAAAAATGCTAGTAATGAAAAAAATAGTGGTCTCAGAGTTCCCACTTTATATCCAGTGATCATTTCAGTGGCATTTCAATAATTCTGTATTAAGTAAAGAAAAAATATACAATCAGTCGGTCATTGCAGCAAAATAAACGTCCCCTTGTGTCGTTCTACACCTGTAAGACCTTCCTTCATCTTCAAAACACAAATTAAGATATTTTTGATGAAATCTGAGAGGTTTCTGTCCCTCCATAGAGGTCCAACACAACTTACACATTTTTATGAAGCGACGCAAATTACACGTAAGGCAGTAAATTGACTACCTCAAACCATAGTAAATCGTGTTACATTTTAAATCATTTAAATAATTTAAATACTCTCCTCCCATAAATTTTGTGTCTGAAAGGGAAGCTCCTATGCAATAAGATCAGCCACAAAAATAACTGAGTCCACACCTTTTGAGCACTAATTTTTCACTTTGTCTCTTTAGTAAATCCTGACAGTAGTTTTTTTAATGGCCAGAACAGCTTTAGACCATCTGGCCCTAAAATTTAAGTCATTATTCACTGATAATCCTCCCCTCCATTTACCACTTCATCTTCTGAACCCAATAGGAAAATGATCCCACCTTATTATTTTTTATTGAAGGTTTTCAAAGGAAAAACATTTGTAGCAATTCATATTGTAAGAATTTTATCTGGAGCTCCCAAGGACTTGATTTCTGTCTTTTATTATGTCTTCTATAGATGTGTCATCAGGCTGCTGCAAGCAGTCATGTCTTCCACAGTGTTCGGCTAATCAGATGGGTGAGTTACCACTCCCTCTATCAGTTGAGCTGTTTGTCTACTGCTTGCTATCTGAGTGTGTTGTCTCCCATATAGTTTGCTGTTTTGGTAATGTAACGTACAGGGCCTGGCTAATGTAACCCAATCTGGTCCTAACCATTTGCTCCGAGTGGGACTTAAACTCTGGTCGCTGGCATGGGAGGTGGGTGCACTAACAAGGAGGCTAAAGACCGCAGTCTTTAGCATGCCTCTCGAGGTTGGGGAGTGGGGTTTACCGGGTTACCGCACCAAGGTAACCCAACCTGGTCCTAACCGCCCCTCTTTCCAACTGGAATTTGAACCCAGGTTGCCTGCATAGGAGGCGGCCATACTAACAAAATCATAAAGACTGCAGCGGGTGAGGTTTCACTGCACAGCTCTCTACCAGCTGACCTCTGTTACACTATTGTTTGGCATTACTTGCTCAGTCCAAACAAGCCTTGGGCAACAGTTTTTTTCTCTTTTCTTTTCTTTTTTTGCTTCATATATGCACTAGATATTCAATATTTACCATCTCAAATAACGACCTTGAACTGCCATCCACGTCTTGATTCTATGACGTATAAATACTGTCGGAAGGAGGCTAGGGATTCTCCATCGTCCAGGTTATATACATTGCTCACCACAAGTCTCCATGGGTATTCTTCACTCAAGGCCCGATGCTCTTCCATGCATTTGGTCTAATTGTCATCCTAGTCTAACACTATGTCCAAGTCCAACACTAGGCAGAGCCCTCTGATCTTTCAGTAAACCTCGTCGTCTCAGTGAAATTATCATTGACAATAAGCTCAATATTTTCCTCCTCACTGAAACTTGGCAAGTTCCTGATGGTTTTCTGCAGTTAGACCTACTCATGCCAGATGGATATAAATACCTGTCCAGACCTTGACTGCACGGTAAAGGGTTTTCCCCCGACTCGATCATTACAGTCTTCTGACTCTGTCCCTCAGCATCTCCTCACTTCAATGGGGATGAGATCATTTGACTATTGAATTCTCTTCCTCGATCACTTCGCTGTGTCAATAATATCTCTGAATTTAAATCACTACGCAAAACTCACTTGTTCTCTGAATGCTATCATTCGTATATTGTGTCCTGTATCTCATTGTGTTTCATTCTTTTTTCACTTGTACTATTGTTTGTCATTTGTGTCTATGATATTGGTGTTATCCTTTTCTAAGGAACCTATACTGTAAAGCGTCCTTGAGCACTGGAAAGGTGCTATATAAATAAAACATATTATTATTATTATTATTATTATTATTTTCTGTTATTTTTAGCGTTTTTAATTAACTCTTGTGTCTTCTTTGAGAATTTGTAGCTGTAACATTATCTGTACGTAGATGTATATTTAACAACAGTCATTGTCTCTGTATTTCAGATCCCACAGAATCAGTGATTGTAGTGAAACCGCTGTTGAAAGAACAGGATGTAGAGAATAAGCCGGAGGAAACGACTTCAGTTTGAGATAAGACACACCCACCCGTGTCAATCACTATGACATCATCAACATGTGAGCTCCATATACAACAACAAAAACATATTTCTGTCCATCTTGTGAAAGTGAGAAACCCATTTCTGTTGAGCTGTTAAACTGCCGAGTAAAAAGCTTCTTTGGTGGTTGATGAAACGCTTTCATACACCATTTCACTAATGCTACACTTCATACCTGTTACTCTATTAACAAAATACTGGCTTGACTTTCAGATCTTTGATATTGTGTGATAGTAGACAGTGAGAGTCTGAAATTTATATAAGATCTGAGTATCACACACTGTGTTATTGCTTTGAAAAGTTCCAGAAGTGGGCAGTGAAATGGGCTTCTTGATTTCAAGAATCGAGCGCAATGGTCAAACATGTCCATCTAGTGAATGTTTACATTGTAAAACTGTTAAAGCAGCAAAAACAAGCTCTGTGAACCAGCCTTAGGGGCTTAGAAACTCCTACAGACACTAAACTCACTGATGAACAAGTATTTATAGCTGCAAAATACATATCAGATCCTTATTAAAGGATGAGGTGATGACTACATCCATCAGGAGACAGTTAGTACTCTAAGATCTCACATTTGGCAGTTCTTGGTCCAAGAATCTGTTTTTCTTTTCTGAATTAAGCAGTAGGAAATTACTAGTCATTAAGGTACCATCTATGCAGTCCATTGGTTTGGAGATTTGGTAGATTTCATCGGACCTCAATATGAAGCTGAGTATCATTAGTGTAACAATAAAAGCGAACCAAATGTCTCCCAGGGAAAACAAACATTAAATTATTTGGTACATTATGGTGGGAATGGATTGGCTTTGTCTGATCACTTATCTTGTATAATCACACAGACACATTCCCTCTTACGCTGGTGTGCGCCAGAAGAGATCATTTGAAGACATGTAGAAGGAAAGAGTTCTGCCTGATCACCTGAGATTTTCAAAGTATTTTTGTGAATGCATGTAATCAAATGTTTTCATAAATAGTATGAAGGAGGGGGCATGAATGATCTAAAGATCAAATTAGAATTAGCAGCCTGTTTGTTTGTGTGTTTGTGGATTTGAAAAAATAAAACGGTGACACTTTACATTAAGGTTCCCTTTGTAAAGGGTTTATAAAGGTGTTTGTTAATGAGTAATAAGTCATTTACAAATGCATTATAAATCATTAATAAGCAGTTATAAGTGCATGAATAAAAAGGGCAAGTTTATTGCAATACCTGCTAAATAGTGAGCCGTTTTTAACATGTTATAAATGCTTAATAAATGTATTTATTCACACTTATTTAACTCAAAACCAGATTCTTGATTTATTTCATGATGCAGCAAAAATTTACTATCATAATTAAACTGAAGGGTGTTGTATTTGTGGTTTTCTTATTAATATCTCATGACTGCCACTTTTCTTACTATGTTGCTTACCAGAAGTTTGTCTTACCCATGATGCTCTCCAAAAAGGTCATGATGCCTATCCACAGCAGTGTATAAAAACTGATTTCTTGTTTATCAAGATGAAATTCAATATTTATTTTGAAAAAAATATAAGATAATAACTATAACTTGATGAGATATTAATATTGAAAAATTTAATTTCAGAATTAGTTACCTGTGAACCGTAATGTAGGGTGGACACTTGTGAACCATTTATTAATGAGTTATGAACATTAATAACCTGTGAAAGTGAACCTTAATGTAAAGTGGAAACCTGTGAACTCATTAATAAATGGTTCATGTGTTCACTTTATATTAAGGTTCACTTTCGGGGAATGAATCGGTCCTCCACTTTGATCAACAAAACATAGATTCTATGTTTTGTTAAGATGGCTCATAGCAGCAAAGAAATGTATAGCTATACATTGGAAATCAGAAGAACCGCCCAGTCATGCTGTATGGCTTAGAGAACTTTCGAATTATATATATAATTATTATTATTATAATTTTTTAATAATATAATAAGCTTACACATCAGCTCAAGGCCTTGTAATAATGTCCATGCAAGTGTTCTGTCTCTTGAGGGGTGGGACAGGGGTGAGAGGGTGTTTAGAAAAAATTGTTTACTTGTATACTGAACTGATCAGTTCAAATAAATCAAGAATCTGGTTTTGAGTTAAATAAGTGTGAATAAATACATTTATTAAGCATTTATAAGAAGTGAATTAAAAACGGCTCACTATTTGGCAGTAGGCTTGCTACGGTAGTCGGTGTTACCGGTGTTCAGTCGCAACACCGGTTTCATCACTTGCCCACCGCGGCACCGAGGTTAATTTTTTTGTCCCACTTTAACGTGTTAAAAATATGTGCATTTAATGCAATTAACGTAGTATCTGTTTTCTGTGTTATATGATCAAGCTCTTATTCATGCTAATGCTTTTAAACCATTCAAGGGCGACAAGGCAAAAGAGGACGCGCTGTCCGGTGACACCGGTATTACCGGTGTTGTCACATGTCGATTAACCGGTGGGAAATTTTTCTCACCGTCACATACCTATTTGGCAGGTACTGCATTAAAGTCACCCTTTTTATTCATGCATTTATAACTGCTCATTAATGATTTATAATGCATTTATAAATGACTTATTACTCATTAACAAACACCTTTATAAACCCTTTACAAAGGGAATCTTAATGTAAAGTGTTACCAAAAAAAACTTAATTCATGTTTTATTTATCTCTTTCATAACACTAACAGTGCTTTGTATATACATATGTATGTATTATTACTTTTTCGGTTACTGTAGTTCTGTGCTGGGTTTATTAGTTAATGATAATGGAAAGTCCTTATTTCAAGGTTTTTAATTGTTACAGGACAATGTTGTAAAGCAGTAATTTTCCATTGCCTTTGCTGTAATATAATAACACTCATTGAATTTGTGCTGGTCAGGTGAAAATCTGACAGAAAGACACAACTAATATTATTCAATAAACTGCTCATTTTTACCATCACTTCTTCTCCTGCCTCTGTCTGATTGATTGATTCATTAATGTATTATAATATTCAGTGGATCAAATATCACAGTGAGAGAGTGGTTAAACACAGAATGTGTTTTCATATTCAGTCACAAGAGGGAGCTGAAGCAGCATCATCTACATTAGGAGAGTCATATGTTACCGTACAATATCTTTCTGAAAGCATCCAGAAAGAATCGCTCATTGGTAAAGCTTATACCCCTGCTTTCACAGACAAGGTTTAAGACTAGTCCCAGACTAAAATTCATGTGTGAGCTGTCTCAACTGACATATCTTAAAATATGCCAGAGCCATTGTTTTGTCTCAAGATCCACATCAGTAATGTTTTTTCTAAGGGATATTTTATAAAAGCTGCTTAAATATCCTAAAACTCTGTCTGTGAAAGCAGGCCATTATAAGATTTGCAATTTCTGTTTAGTTACCAACAAGAGTGAACAGGTCATGATCACCAGAAGAGAAGAAAACAATACATGAACCCCTGAAAATACATATACTGTGAAAATTCTAAAAGACCATTTGAAAGCTCAAAACCTTTGTTGTTTTTCCATGTTCAGTCACTAGTTGGCACTCCAGCAGGGTCTTTAGGACAGACATATCTGTACACCATTAAACTGAGTTAAAATGACTGCATTTGAAGTTAAAAATGATTCTGACATGTGATCATAAACCCCTGATAAAAATCAGTTTATTATCCAATAATGATCAGCACTTTGTGTGTAATGTTTGACCTTTAGTCACACAGACTAAATTCGGGATCAAAATAAAGACATGTTATACAGGTGCATCTCAATAAATTAGAATGTTGTGGAAAAGTTCATTTATTTCAGTAATTCGACTCAAATTGTGGAACTCGTGTATTAAATAAATTCAGTGCACACAGAATGAAGTACTTTAAGTCTTTGGTTCTTTTAATTGTGATGATTTCATTGAGATTGGTGGGTTTTTGTTAAATGTGAGCCAAAATCATCACAATTAAAAGAACCAAAGACTTAAAGTACTTCAGTCTGTGTGCACTGAATTTATTTAATACACGTGTTCCACAATTTGAGTCGAAATAATGAAATAAATGAACTTTTCCACGACATTCTAATTTATTGAGATGCACCTGTATAAGACACATTCGGAGGAGCAGAAAGTAAAAGCAAACAATGCACTCAATTCAGACTGACTGGATGCAGGATGTGGGTTTTTTATTTTTTTCTTCCACAAGCAATTAACAAATGTAACAAAAAAAAATGTATGAATTCATGCGAATTAGCCACCTCGTAAAATATGTACGAATTGCCGTGAGAAACTTGAACTGAATTAAGCTGGATCACCCTAAAAAGAGAAAGACCAAAAAAAAAAATGAAGTTGTTCTATAAAACTAAAGCAAAATCATTCAAACACAACCAGGCTACATGCCTGTGTGAAAAATGTGATGCTCATGTTACAGTGTGCCCCACCTATGGGGCATGTTGTCACATTTCACTTCCATTCTTTTGGTGTAAATAATGAAAAATAATGAAATAAATCCACATATTTGACCTAGACATGTGAAATTAACTCCATGTGGATTTACACAAACTGAGAAAGTCAAAAAGTGGGAAGATCCTGTAGCTGATTTAAATACAGGTGATCGTTACACTAATAGGTTTGGGAGAGTTATCAGACCAGTTTGCAGACTTATTGAATCTATGGTTCAACTTGAAACCCTGTTTGGTTTGGATTCTGGGTCTTCAGGTATTCATGTCTGAATCAGAGTTTGACTGTGGGTACATGCAGTCTTTGAAAATTGCTTTGTTTTTGATTTTTTTTTTTCTATTGAAACTTGCCTTAAAGTACATGGTCCAAGATTTTTCAAAGTGTAATGGACACTTTTGTATGACTACAAAATGTGTAGAAGTTTGGCCAACTTTCTTCATGTTTGTGTAACCCTTTTGTTTGGGTGGCTTTCAATGCTATGTCTTCACTGTTTCTAAAGTGTGGACCATGTGATTCTAGTGACCAGACTCTAGTGAGTCAACATATTTTCCTGTCCTGTCTCCTCCTCTTCCTCTTGGCATTATCTTATTTTGGGCTCCTGATAATCTTTTTTAATCTTTTTTTAATTATAGTATATATTTTCTATTTAATTATAAGTATATATTTTCACTCTAATTCATGTGTATAATGTTATTTTACCTATCTGTGTGGTTATTTTTTTGTCATTTCACCCTGTTTGAGTTATATTTTTGCATTTGGGCCTAAATGTGGAAATGAGCACATGTGACAAGTGTACATCACATTTGTTTTATAGAGAAAAAGAGGGCGACTCTCACACTAAGAGGCTGCTTATTTGTTTATGTATATCAGGTATGTTTTCTGTTATGTTATTTTCTTGTTTAATGTAAATTTTCCTTTTTGCATTGTTAATGTACGGGAGAGCAGAGGAATAAAAAAGATCAGCGAAACTGCCGCTTGCTGTCCCGTTTTAAACCATGCAGACAAGACACAACGCAGACAAAACACAATGCAGAAAACAGATCAGATACACTGGTACACAAATAACATCTCTTTTCAATCGTAGTAATGTAGAGAAGCAGCTATACAACCTAATTTTCCTCAAAATCAGCTTTCCTCTGCAGTGGACAAAATACATTGATCTCTATGCGAAGACGGCTGAGAGACAGATCCAAAGGGACCGTCTGCAAAGTGCAAAACCCGAAAAGCGTTAATACAAAAACGGTCAATGACTTCAATGTTACACACTGTAGTATCACCAAATTCAGTTCACACATCACTGCTGTCCTGATAGTTATACTACAACACTTATTTTGGAAAAAGTGTAGTTTTGTATAATTTTTATGATTTTTTTTTTTTTTTATTGAAGTTCATTTTAATAGGCTTCTATTACATTTAATTACAAACTAATATTATGCATTATTATAAATTGTAAATTATGCAGAATTACAGCATTTAAATGGTAGAGTTCTCCTTGCTATGTCATATAGTGTCTCTCTCAGTGAATGGGACACAGATTTGACTGATAATAGTAAAATTTATATATTGAATAATATGTGTCAAATAATGTTAGGCTTTTCTTCCTGTGGAGGAGCATCCCAGCCAGAGACTACAATAATTTATTATGAATTAAAGAAAATTAAATTAAATACAATTTATTGTGTAACCAAAATAGCAATAATGCCCAAAAGAAAAAAAAAATGGCGCGTGACTTTTAATTAACAAGCCTGAAATACACTGGGACTCTTATTTTGAAATATATATAGGGTGAATTCGGGTTATCTGCTAGCTACTTGAACTTATGCTAACGTTATAACCTCCAGTAGCCCACATTAACACCCATTTCTCATTATGGCATATATTAACGTTATATTAGGGTTAATTTTAAAGTATATCAGTGGTCTACCCCTAAGTTGTGCCCTTGGGATTTGTTGGTCAATGGCGCAGTCTATTTCAGTTGCCTCAAAATAGCAACACGCCAACAATGCGCCTGAACACACCTCATTTTCAGACCAGCACGGCCATGGGTGAACAGATGGGCGTGAGTGCATTTGCTATTTAAACAAATGGCACTGGACCTGAAAATGATAACTGCTTCAGGCTGAAACTAGCAAAAAACCCTTGTGTCGTGCCTGGTGACACATTGCATCGGATGTATGACAGGGACCTTAAATTCACTTGTATTTATGTATATTGATACACTGTTAACTATTTGTTGAAACTATCATAGTTAATGAAGCCCAAGTGCCACCTACAGGCCTATTATGTGAAGTGTATGCTGGCGAAACGGTGACGTGAAAGGAATTTATTATATTACCATTTTTGATAATTATGCAGCATTATGAAAAAGTCTCTTATACTCATCAAGCCTGCATTTATTTGATCAAAAACAGCAATACTGTGAAATATGATTACAATTTAAAATGGTTTTCTATTTTAATATACTTTAAACTATAATTTATTTCTGTGATGCAAAGCTGATTTTTTTTTTTTTTTTTTTCCTTTTTATTCATCGAAGAACACTGATAATAAATCAGCATATTAGAATGATTTCTGAAGGATCATGTGACACTGAAGACTGGAGTAATGATGCTGAAAATTCAGCTTTGATCACAGAAATAAATTACATTTTACAATATATTCACATAGATGTCACAGACACGCCAGGCTCTACACCCACACAGACACGGCGCACGTCATCACCAGAGTTCTAACCACGCACACCTGTCACCAATCAGCACCCTCATCTACAGCACTATAAAAGACACAGCCTCACACTCAGTCATTGTCCGGTCTCATTGATGCAAAGACTTACCTCTATGCTCACCTTAAGGACTCCTATGAAGATACTCACCTGTCTCCAGCGTGCTTCCTCGTTCCCTCGTGTTCTCCTCATCTCCTCCTCGTCTCCAGTGAGTTACTCTGTGTCTGATCTGCTTCAAGTCTGCCGGCTTCCCGTCTTCCCTGCAAACACAAGACAAGTATCAGCTCTACGATCACATCTGCCAGCCAATTCACCTGTTGTCACTCACCTGCGCTCTGTCTGCCATCCTGGTTGTTTAATAAACATCCTAACTATTCCATCAGTGTCTCTGTTCCCTTCTGTGTTGTAACAATAGAAAACAGTTCTTTTAAATTCTAATAATATTACACACTATTAAGTTTTTTTTTTTTCATATTTTTGATCGAATAAGTGCAGGCTCGATGAACATAAAAGACTTCTTGCAAAAACATAAAATAGTAATGTATCCAAACTTTTGAGATATATATTATTTAAGTATATATATATATATATATATATAATACATTGCCCCCAGTTTTACATTTGAGCCCTTGTCCCTAAGGAACTCTCTGCATGTTTCCTGCAGTGATTGTGATTATTGTTGAGATGGCAGTGTTTGCTGCTCCTACTGTGATTCTTCTTCAGATCATCATCAAGAAGTGCTGGTGAGTTTTGATTCACTAGTGTGAATTTGAATTCAACTTGCGCTTTACTCAGGTAGCCTACTAGACATAAAAAGTTTATGTAACTGAAGAAATTAATCAGGGACACATAATGTGTCTGATTTCCAAAACCAGTTTAAGTTTTTTTTTTTTCTAATGCCCCAAACCATTAAACTCTTCTTTTAATTAAAATTGTGAATGATATCCAAAACTAGTCATCAGCTAACATTTTCCATTGGCATAATAGACAGACAGAGATGATGTGATGATAAAAAAGAGTTTATTGAATAATCTTAGCTGTTTCCGTTCTCAGCCAGACTGCATATGGCCAGCACAAATTCAACAAGTGTTAATATAGTTAAGTAAAGAAATTTACTGCTGCACAATATCATACCATGACATTAAAAACCATGAAATGGAGACACTCCCTGATCGCTAACTTCCTTTTATAGACAATACAGCATACAACACAAAATTAAGCATCAATAGGAAAATGATATAAAAATTAAAAGGAGTAAATCTGAATATGTAGTGATTGGATAGATATCAGATTACTCTTGGTTGTAACACAGAAACATGCATTTTCTGTAAATTACTCTGTGAAAAGCAATACAAATAAACATGAATTGAAATGAATAGATATAGATGAAACAAAATTGTATACATTTTGAATTATTACTGTATTTTAGACTCTACAGCACGGCTTTAGTAAAGTCAGGATGTTATGGTTGATCCCCGGGGAATGCAAGAACCTATTGCAGAGTGAATTTCTCTCTCGGTGGGGTTGTGTCGATGTCCCCACAGCGGATAGGGCCCTGAGTTAATTTCTGAGTGATTTTTTCTGTGAGCGGGGTTGTGTCGATATCCTCTCAGCGGATAGGGCCCTGAGTTAATTTCTGAGTGATTTTTTCTGTGAGCCGGGTTGTGTCGATATCCTCTCAGCGGATAGGGCCCTGAGTTAATTTCTCTGTCGGTGTGATAGACTCTGTGTCTCATCTGATGTTGCACAAAGCAACGTCTTAAAATCCACTCTGACTGATGGGATCTATACCTTGAATGCAATGTATGTAGCTTTTGATGAATGCATCTGCAAAATGCATTATTGTTAAATGCTGTTGTTTTATGTTTCTCCACTTGATTAGTGAAGAAAGCACAGTTCAGGTCACTTCTTACTCCAGTGCTTTCCAGTGTGTACACAGTTTCACACCAGAGATCTTTATGATCTGTTCTAGTCTTGACATCAATGACATTAAACTTCTCATACGGAGGAATCAACACCTCTTCCTCATCAGGAAAACAAGAATATTTTGTCAGATTAACACCTTCACAAGTTCTGATTTCAAAACAAGATTTATTTCCAAAATCTTCTGCTTCTATACGATTAAGAGAGGATGAAGCAAACTGGCCAAAACGAACCTGTTTGTTCAGAACATCCTCATTAAATTTAACATTTGTTCCACGATAAGTTAACTTGCATCCATTTTGTGTTTCCTTCAGAATCTGTATCGCTTCTGTCAGCAAAAACTGAAGTGAATACCATGTGAATTTCTTGTCTTTGTAATGTTGTTTATCAGTACGAACAGCATTATTAAAATCCTGATACAGATTGTAACGTGAGTTAGTGTATACATAAATGGCAACTGAATGATTCTTTGTCAAGTTATCACTTGGGATCGTGGCATTATTTATACCAATCTGCCAGACTGTTTTAAATTCAGCTGAGTTATTGAGTTCCTCATCTAACAATCTCCCCACCCGGTCTGCCATGCTCTTTTTGCAACCGACATAAAGGTCATCAACCGAATTCTCCGCCATATCCAACGGGAATATTTCTCCATCAGCAGCATTTCTGTGATCCTGCAGCAAGAGGAATTATAATGATCAATGATCAGTGTTCATGTCTGTAATCTGTAATTCATGCTAGATCACAATCTCACCTGTCCTAGGGCAACTGAAATGAGAAGAAGAACTTCAATGATCAGCAGCATCTTGATTCAGTCGAATTCCTCAGATGGTCCAGTATATCTAGTGAAGCACAGATGCTGAAAGACAACAAGAAATCTGAGACATAACAGGCATAACAATCCTAACAAAACATCAAAAAAATAAAGGAAGGGGAAAATAACTGTACTGTACTGTTCACTTATGTTAATCTTTTACTTTACCTCCTAATAACCTGTGATTTTGTGGTCCTTTTGTGAGGTTCTTCAGGAGCTCAGGAGCAATGATGAGAGGAGAAGATCAGAAACGGCATCAAGCCAGATGACAACAGCAGTATTTAAACCAATAGATGAGGAAGTGTGCTTTTTTATGTCACAAAAAAATAAAAATAAAAAAAAATTAATAATGCAGTCAGATATACTGTCTTTAAGTTTTCTTAGAATCTTTGCATCAGGATATGAAACTGCGTTTATGCATATTCTTAAATAAGCGTTTGTTCCGTAGGCTCTTTACTCATGATGTGCATGCGTCATGCCTTGATTCAGTCATGCAGGGGATGTTATTTGCCTTCATCATAATGAAGGCAAATAACTTTGAAACAAATCAAATAACTTTGAAACAAAGTTTTCTGAAACTTTGGGTCCTCATGTTCAAATCATGTTCAACAATAGCTGGGATGATACTTGAGAGTCAAGTCCTAAAAGATGTATGAACACTTTATTCAGCTGTAATTTTAATGAAAGAAAAAAAAAAGTTAATAGTTTTATAAATTCTAGTTGGTCTAGAGCTGTAAAGGCTGGGATACACTACACGACTTTAAACATTTGATCAGATTATAAAACACTAGACATTGGCAACTTTGTAAATTGTATCAAAATTTTCTTTGTTTAGTGAGCTCAAATGAAATAATTTCACATTAAAAATGTACACACATTACTAACACAATATAAATATTAGTTTTTTAACAAATGGTTTGAGGCAATTTGCAATGAAATAACAATTTAATCTTTTTAATCTGACAGTACTTTTCTGTTTTTTTAAGACATTTTCTGGTGTACAAAGGATTTGGTTCTTATTCTGTTCATTTTCTTTGCAGCATCTTGTTTGAGACAATGTACACTGTAAAAAAATTATGTTAAAAAGGGTGAAATGCATGGCATTAAAGATCATTTAAAAACATTAAAAAAAAAAAAAACTGTCAAAAGCAGCTACCAAACAAAATCTGTAAAATGAAAGAAAAATATACTCATTTATATTCTAATTTTCCGTAAATGTCTCAAAACAAACAACCATAATTTACAGATATCCCTTGGATTATTATTTTGAAGCGTTTTTTATAAAATGTAAATCTTTTGTAAATAACCATTAACAGCACACATGCATGAGCTAATGTCACCACTGTATCACTGCATCAACAGCTACACAGTTACTGCCTTTAAATAAAAGAACAAGCAGCATAACATCAGTGGCTCAACAGGCTCTACTCTTCAGCACAATGATAACCTCACCAAACTCAGATAACAGAAACAGAACATTAAACACTCTCTCTCTAGATCTCAGCATCTTCACTTATTACAATCCAGTATGACTTTATTTCATTCAAAGCTTCTTATTAAGAATTATCTGAGGTTTAGATGTTGATATTTTCTTGAAAATAAGTTTGAAGTCACCGTTATGGAGGTAAGCATTTGCTTTATTTGGGATCTTGACCCTTGACTTTTTAACATTAGTTTTTCTCTGGCTGCTGTAATTGTGTTTTCTGAAGCACATTTGTTATAGCAAAAGTTGTGAGGAAAAAAATTGTAACAAGTGGAATTAGGTACTGCTCCTTTAAGGCGGAACGCACTCTCTGTCACTCGCTGATGAGTGGGCAGTCCAGAGAGGAAGCGCAAACTGTGAGCATCGCATGTGTGCATTATTTATTTCTGTTGCTCTTTGCCGTTTTTTTTTTTTTTTTTTTTTTTTTTGTTCAGTAACGCAGTTGTCAGTGAAGTGTTGCAAACTGCCCCATGTGTTCGTGGGAACGGCGCTGATAATAAACCCTATGTGAAACGTCAGATAGCCTACGTGAGTTTTGCTTGCACTTGGCTGCAACCATTCGGTCCAGCTATCCGGTCTCTCTCTGTATACAAGCGTTACAAAATCTGATCAGATGATGTTGGTCACTTATTGGTGATGATTCAATCATCATGTCATTATGCCTGATCTCATTCAGAGTGTAATCTGTGAATGCATTATTTAGATTTCTTAATTGTCCATTATTGTAGCCCGAGATAATACTGCATAAAATCCTGTCCTGCTTTAATATTTTGAAAGGATCATGTAGAAACACACAGACCTCAATATTCAGTGTATGAATGTATGAAAAAAAAGTGTATGAAAAAAAGCTTTTTGTTGATTGTCACCATTGTTGAGGTTCATACACTGATTTATGATGTTTGTGCGAGTCAAAATAACACAGCTCAAAACACTTTCTGTATAATGAATTTTTTTTAAAAAAAAAGGTCAGAATATCTGATATTGTATCTGATCCTTTCATAATATCACAAGGCTGATGTAAAAAAATTAAAAAAATAAATGCAAAACTTACAGCTGATATACTCAGAGATCAGACTCTGGATGAGATCAGTGAATCAAGCCACTCCATGATGATTACATCATCATCAATGAGTAAACAACTTCTTCTGACCAGAATTTCTCTTGCAGTTTTTGCTACTACAAATGTACTTCAGAAACAGGCCTACAACAGCCAAAAGACATACTGAAGTTAAAAAAGTCAAGGGTCAAGAGCCCAACTAAAATGCTCACCTCCATTATGGTGACTTCTTTATTATTTCCCATTATTACGCGGCTCTGTGGAATACTTGATTCTGATTGGTCAATGGCGCCATCCAGCGGTATGTTATTCCCAGATAACAACCGCTGAAAACAGATATCACAGGCTCATCCGGGTTACTGAAGTCAGCAGTGCTATACGATTGCTAGCTGAACGTTTTTTCTTAATCAAATTTGCGTTTGGTGAGCTATTAAACTCAAATCAATATTTTGTGTACATTTATTTAATTATGTCATCCAGTATCTCTCTCTCGCTCTCTCTTGTTCCATGTAAACACAGCTGCTGCCATTGCGACTATTGTTTTATACACTGTTGGATTATAACAAATAGGTACGATTTTAATTTTTTTTAATGAATTGAGTTTCATCTCAGATCAACATCTCTTATCCCTATAATTATTTATGTGATGAAATGCTGTTTATCAAGTGGTAACTGTACCGTATCCATTAAATGTCCGTCTAGTTTGAACTTGCCGCGTTAGCAACTCCTGTCTCCAGCATCTCCGTGGAAGCTTAGCGTTTAAAGAGCTAATAAAATATTTAGATTTAGATCAGTATTTCGTGTCTAATTATTATGTGCCAAGTAGCGGGATAATGTACATCCAGTCGGTTGTCATCTCAGAATAAACCCTTTCAGGCTGATGCGAGACTGATCACCCTGTGGGGTTTATTCTGAGATGACAACCAACTGGATGTGCATTATCACCTACATAAAACAAACACCTAAACCTCTGTTAATTCTCATTAAAGCCCCCGAAGTGAAGTTTTTTTTTTTGTCCTTCATTTAAGGGTAAAACGAAGTTCGAAGTACATGAGCAGCGATATACTGTTAAAGAACATCTGACGTCGCCCACACTGCTGAGAGGCGCTAAGATGAATATGTGCAGCGCGCTTTACTCTCAGGAACAAAATAAACACAACAAAAATGAGAAAACAGCAAGGATTTTAATAAAGCATAAGAAAAGCATCTGATAGCAACGTGGATATGTTTGTTTGCATGAACTAATGTAATTCGGCCCTCCAGTAAAGTCACGTTTATATTAGCATTTTACACAACAGATAGCTTGAAATCAAGCAGCTTTACTTTATTAAACTTGAAAAACAGTGTCAGTGTCTCATTTCATCAGAAGTACAACTTTGTTTTGTAATATAAAGCAGCTCTCCAGTGTGTTCATGTTTTCACTCGTGGACTTCCACAGACTCGTGAGGTGAAATGAACAGGGCTGCGTTTCCCGAAAGCAAGTTGATTGTAGAGACCATTAGTGGCAATTGTTCTACGATCAACTTAAGGCTGGTTCACACTGTGCGTTTTTGGCCACGATTTGGTCGTCTGAGGCAAATTTTGCAAATCCTAAAAGATTCCTATAATCCTAGCCTAAAATCTGTAGTCTTTGATCGCTAGTTTGACATGTTCACAGACAGCCGGTTAATGACCGTTACGATCAAATTTTACCTCTGATGAAATTCTGGCAGTGTCAGAAGATTTGGCGCACAGTCCTGCAGTGTGACTTCTCCTACGACGAACGTCAAATTGTCTTTGTTTTTCAAGACAAGCCGTGATCAAAATTAATGATAGAGATGTCTTTGTTCGCCACCATTTCAGTCGTGCGTGTAATGCAGCTCACATCATCGAATGTGTGTGGGTTGATGATGTAAAACTCTGGACAAGTTTTCATGTGCGCGTCCGTTTTTAATGTGTCTTGACTGTCGTACAGTCTGACATAAATGACAGCTGAAATCCCACAGTGTGACATAAGGATCATGTTCATATAGTCTGACAAGCAACCATCGTAAAGGACTTTTATAAATAACACAGTCTGCACCCAGCTTTAGGGATGGGCAAACTCAGTCCTGGAAGGCCACTGCCCTGCAGAGTTTAGCTTCAACCATGATCAAACACACCTGAACCAGCTAATCAATGCCTTCAGGATTACTAGGAAACTACAGGCAGGTGAGTTTTATCAGGGTTGGAGCTAAACTCTGCAGGACAGTGGCCCTCCAGGACCGAGTTTGCCCACCCTGTAAGCTTACGATGCTTTTGGGAAACGCAGCCTTGGAAAAGATTTTCCACGTGAAAGAAGTGCACACCTACCTTAATGGCCACAGACCAATGACAGTAAGAAGGTGTTCACTTTGGCAAGCTGTTTCAAACTTCCAAAACAAACTCCAAACAAAACTCGTTTTTGCCTGATTTTGTTCGAAATTACATCACAGCACATCACATTTCGTTTGAAGTATCTCGTGGCCTCACGCATTTCAAACTTCGTTTTACCCCAAACAAAGAATGAAAAAGAACTTCGCTTGAAGTATATCGGGTCCTTTAAGAAGTTTTGTATGAAAAGAAATAGTCAAACTGGATTATAATAAGAGTGGTACTGGTGGGTTTCCATGGGAAATTCAAGCATGCCGCCATTCGTCTTTGCATCATTACATCACGTCTGTAAACAGAAAGAAGGAGTCCCAGCTAGTAGCTATTATGTGAGGATGCTGCCTGTCATGGGTCATTTATAGCCTTTTTTCAGAGCAGCTGAAATAATTAAACAAGTCCCCCCCAATAATTAGAAATGGCCAAATCGTCCCCCCCAATATTTGAAATTCTTGCACTGCTCTGCTGCACTTCATTACAACACTCTGCATGTTGTTAGGATGACAAAAAGGTTTAAAAACTTACATTTTTAGTCTGGTCTGCCTCAGCGGTCTAAGAATGCTCGTCAATGTCAAAATGATTGAGAGTCTTCACAGCACAGGCAGGCGCATCAGTCGATGGCTTAACGCCGTTGGAGGTTCTATTTTTCCGGTAAAATCACAAAACAAATGCACACAAACTCTTGATATACAACCATTGATGGACATCTTTGGTTTTAATGAGGAAAAAAAAAAAACTATGCGAGGCGGATTAGAACATGCAACCTTTTGATACTGTTAACAAAAAAAAAAGCCCCAATATTCAAGACATGGTTACGGTCTTGCTACATACACATAGTCACGCAATGCTGATGTTAACAGTAACAATGAGAACAAAGTATAACAATAATAATAATTTGCACAGTTTGATGTGATCCGAGCTAAGCAATCTTTAGATTTAATCAACATTGGCAGCACGATTTATTGCAATGCTTTTTTCCTCAGTTGGTCAGAACAAAAGTGGAAGATTTGTTACTTACTTGTTCAGATGACATTTTCCATTGAAAATTCTTATTTTGGTCATACTTCCAAGTCGTAGAATTTGTGATTCCGAAGTACAGTATCAACAACGATGTGGTGACTGACAGCAAACATTAGATTCATCCGCGCTGAGGAGCCGTGCCGATACACAACCCACGTAAAGATGATAATTCTGCAAATAACTGCAATTGCAGGTTTCAAACAAAGATGGCGACAAAGAGGCAAAACGTCGGTACTGTAGCTTTAAGCTGGACAATGACAATATTTTCTTCTAGAGCTGCTGTACAGTCCAAACAAACTTTCTTGCATAATTTTTCTGTTGCTGCTTTGAAACAATCTGTATTGTAAAAAGCACTAGAATTGACTTGATTAGAAATCTCTGAACAACAAGCAGCAGGAATTGAACAAAATGCAGTGGCTGCTGTCAAAGCACTGCATCACAACCAAAAGCAGCAGAGTGAATTTAAAAAACCAACAGATGAACATTTAACACCCAATGCAGGAACTGTGGAGGAAAATATCCACATCAAGGTGTTTGTCCTGCAAAAGGGAAAGAGTGCAGAGCCTACAGAAAGTTAAGGAGTGCCCTTTAGGCGGGCATCTAAATAAAACATTGTTATATTTATATACATGCACTGGAAGCTTCAAACCAAGGTAAATGTCTTGTGTGTTTAAGCAAACTTAGCAATAAAGCTCTTTCTGATTCTGATTCCTGTCACTGCAGGATCTGCTGTTGATGGACAGATATCTCCACTGGATATGGCTGAATTCTGTTGATGATAAATATGAGAGAACATGACACACCTAAAGGAGATAATACATTTCTGAAGAAGGAAATATCTACATTTTTTTAGAAAAGATATAATGCCAAGAAACCAGAGGATAACTTGTTGACCGTAAATTCAACTGCCATCCACTACATGTTGAATCCAGATATGAAACATGCTGCTTTATTAAGAATATGCATAAGTGCAGTTTCATATCCTGATGCAGAATTCTAAGAAAATCTAAATATATCTGACTAGATTATGCAATCGCCCTCTCGTCACAGCTCCTGAAGAACCTCACAAAAACACAACAATAATGCTAGGTTATTAGGTGGGTAAAGTAAATGGTGAATATAATCTTCCTTACAAACCCAATACAAGAGAACAAAGTTTAACAAAGAAAAAGTATCCACCTTAATGCTTCTACTCTCAATAACAATAAAGCTTCAACATAAAGCTCCACAACAGCAGGAGTGTTTTTTAAAACAATATACAATCAAGCCAAAAATTCTTCAGACATTTTTGATATTTGTTTACTAGTTGGTGCAGGACACTATAGTTCATGTATGTAAGTGAGGATAGCAAAATAAAGTAAACTGTGACATTATACCCAAAAATTCTTCATACAGTGAACTACCAGTAAAATTGATAATTTGGGACCAAAAAATTGTTCAGACACTTTGACCATGTTTTGCTTAAGTGTTATCTGACATAATTAAGATTATTTTTTTCTGACAGTTTAACTCTGAGATCTTGTCATATTTTATTACCATTTTTTAAACTATAGTGAATAAACTGTATTAATGAATGAAATGAAGTGTCTGAATAAATTTTGGCTTGACTGTAGTTCAGTACACACACCCAACTATACAGCACACTATGCAGTCTGGGACAGTAGATACATGTAAATATGCACTAATTCCTGTCACAGCAGCAATCGTTCTCCTCTCTGCCATGTTTAAAATTCATGGATCAGGATTATACAGAGTGGTGAACGCCCGAGTGGTAAATATAACTTGAGAGCGCGCTCATGCCCAATTTTTAACTAGGAAAGTCATATTTAGGATAATTCTGATAGCATGAGAAGGTAGCATAAATGCCGGCTCCTATTTACAGTCATGGATGAGGAACAGCTGGCACCAATCACCTATGAGGGAATAAGGAGAAGCACAGGAAAAGGAGCAGCCAGAATAGAAAAACTACATTTCCCAGCAGGCTGTCAGCTAGCTGGCAACATACAGTACAATAGGACACACACATTCTCAATAAAATTGATCAATAAATAAATATGTCCTGGGACATAACACTATAGCACTCAATCATCACTTATTTAGTCTCAGCCTCAGATGTCACATCCACGGTCCACTGGCTGAACGTCTGATGCGTATGGTACTCTTCACTGGAAACACTTCAGGAGTCTCAAAGTCGTCTTCTGATTGGTTGAATTCTACAGGATTTCAGGGAGACGTGCATGTCGCAATCTTTAATGGTCCACCAGGAAACAAAACTGTTGTGACACCAAACCCCTCGTGGAAGAAGAACGCCGTCATGTTTACAAATGTGACAATGAGTGTTTGTCAGGTTCAACTAAACACTGGATTTTCAAAAGTATGTGAATTGTGTGAAGCTCACGGCATAAACGCTTGAATAAATATGTCCAAGAGTTTTCGCATGCCAGTCTGTTATTGTAGGAACATCGACTTTACATTTCCATGCCCCTAAACATGACGCTGAACAAAACAAATTGCGATTGGTGGCCTCTTGGGCAGGCTTTGGCCAATGAAAGCTGCGATAGAGTCCAGACCTTCTGCCGTCAGTCTGAAGATCTGGCTACACGAGAGACTAGTCAAGACCAGACCCTACAAGACCAAGACCTTATAAGATCCACACAGCAAAATCCTCAGTAAGTACTGCTGTGTCTATATGGGTCTAATCCAGTGGTTCCCAACCAATCCAGAGTTCGCAGGGGGGGGGGCCAGGATTTTATATGCTTTGAGGTCAAACATGGATACAAAAAAACCTTTTTGTATAGTTTCTAGGAATGCTCCAAATGATCGGCCACTTATCCGAAAATGTTGTCAATTACTTCCTTTGATTCTATACGTGGTCTCTCAGCTTGTCGATCACATAAAGCAATCACATTTTTATGACGCAAAAGATGCAAGCTTGTTCACACCAGCTGTGAGAGCTGCGGCAAAAATGAAAATCAGCAGTGGCTGGTGTGTACTCTATACAATAACGCAGTGAAAACGTGTATGGTTCAAACTACTTTTTTAAAAGAAATCCAGAAAATTTTCCACTCTCTTCTCTTCTTTCCCTAACATGGGAGCGTGTTCTCCTCATTAGAGCTTCAGGTGAAGGGTTGCCAGTAGTAGAGATGCACCAGTCTACCGACCATTAATCAGAACCGGCCAGTTCCGTTTTTTGTCCCGGACTTGCCCACAAAATGCATTTCAATCATTTCCCAAAATGTAATTTGTGTGGACGTTAACAGAGGCCAGAGATGGGACACGCTGAAGACGGACGCAAAGAGAGGAGCAGAGAAAACTGTAGAGCAAGCTCACTGTTGCGATGCTCAGAATATTGGAAGACAAATAATCTTGTTTCTTGTTGCTGTCCCAAACAGAAACAAGATTATTTTCTTACCCCATTTGCAGATAATTTAGCTTGTTTTAAGCAAAAACTCGCATCATTTTAATTCTTTTCCCAGAAAACAAGAAAAAATATCTTATGTCATTTTACTTATCTAAAAGCATCTTGATTTAAGTTTTTTTTTTTTTTTTAGATATTTAAATACTAAGTAAGAAAAGCATTTTTTGCAGTGTATTGCTGCTGTTCCATAAGCACAACCTTCTGGTAGAGAGTGAGTTTGCATGTTTTTTGTTGTTGTTGGTTTTTTTTTTTTTTTTTTTTTTTTTTTGTTGTTTGTTTTTTGTTTTTTGGGTCTAATCTACACGGTATTAACAAGTAACACTGCAGCAGGAGTTAATGAGATAATTGATTAATTTAGGGGCTGTTTTCAACTAAAACATTAAACTTTTTGTGTGTTTTGGCTGTTCATTTATTCGACAACGGCATTTCAGTCTATAGGCGCGTAGTGTTTCTTCACAAAGGGACATCGCCATCTACTGGCCTGGCAGCAGAATACAGCATTTTTAGTCATTTTATCTGATCTGCCTGAATAACTTTGACAACATTATTGTCTGTACAAAATAAAAAAATTTAAAGGGATAGTTCACCCAAAAATGAAAGTTATTCCATGATTTACTCACCCTCAAGCCATCCTAGGTGTATATGACTACATTGTTTCAGATTAATACAATCCGAGATATATTTAAAAATATCCTTAGTCCTCCAAGGTTTATAACGGTTGTGAATGGTAGGCCAAATTCTGAAGACAGAAAAAATGCATCCATCCATAAAAAGAACAAATCCACACGACTCCTGAGGGTTAATAAAGGCCTTTTGAAGTGAAGGGATGCGTTTTTGTAAGAAAAATATCCATATTTAACCCAATATGCAGTATGCGTATGGTCGTCCGCCGGAAGCTCATTATTTGAATTTATAAAGTTTTGTTTACTCAATGTGTTTATAAAATCAATCTGATTGTCACAACAATACTGGACCTTATGCTGTAGAATGACAGGGCTGCTATAATCAATAACACAAGATTACTGCAGTGATAAATTACAGCTGAAAATAACATCCACTACATGTTGAATCCAGATATGAAGCATGCTTATCATGAGGAAAGAGTCTCAGGGGAACCAAACGCTGCTTTATTAAGAACATGCATAAGTGCAGTTTCATATCCTGATGCAGAGATTCTAAGAAAATCTAAATATGTCTGATTGGATTATGGAATAATAAATGGTTAAATGTGTCCTGACAGTGGAATTTAAATATTTAATAATTGAAATTGATTTAAAAAAACATAAGTTTGTACTGTCCCTGTGTCCTGCATATATTATCCATCCTAAATAGAATGTGAGATTAGAATAAGTGTGTCCCAAAGCATGTTAAAATGAATATGTCAAAAGTCCCCGGATGTCTACTATTTGTGCACACTACTGCCCTCAACCCATTGAGTTTTGGAGGAAGATTTGTTTCAGAACTACAAACACAAGTAAAAAGCGTTTAAAACTACAAAACATGAAGGATTTGCGTGACCGACAGTTAAGTAGAGAGGTTTAGATAAAGGGATTTGAGCTACTAATAATCAACATTTAACCTGATAAAAATATTTATTTAATGTTATCCATCTTATATTTAATTTGCAACAACTATGTTAACTTTTATAAAGATTGTTAGACCATTAACTTATAAATGCATCATTATGCAAACACATGAGGAGAGTCTTGACTGGCAGATCGACCTGCTGCTTTTTTTCTCTCCAATACAGCAGAAAATGAAATGTGGAGGATTTTAACTGTGACCAGATGATTGACAGGCCAGTTTATGGTGACAGGATGCGTCAGAGAGCAACCGTTAAAGACGCAATTGTATGACGTGATAGTATGTCCCAAAGCTTGCCTACTCTTCTGCTACACACTTAAAAGTATGTACTTTTTCTTCACAAAAAGAGTACATACTTTTAAGGCATAGTATAAGTATGTGTGTTATGTTCTACCTATAATGTCCCAGAACCAATGCTGACACACACTTTTTTTCTGATATGAAAAAGCACACTTCCTCATCTGTTGGTTTAAATACTGCTGTTGTCATCTGGCTTGATGCTTTTCCGATCTTCTCCTCTCATCATTGCTCCTGAGCTCCTGAAGAACCTCATAAAAGGATGACAAAAATCACAGGTTATTAGAAGGTGAAGTAAAAGATTAACATAACAGGTACATCAGTGAAACCTCACAGGTTTAACACAGTATGGTGATTCTTCCCTTCCTCTTAAGGGTTTCTGTTGTTTTGTTATTTTGTTAGGGTTTATCTTGCCTGTTATGTCTTTGATTGTTTGCTGTTTTTCAGTATCTGAGCTTCACTAGATGATCTGGATCATCTGAGGGATTCGACTGAATCAAGATGCTGCTGATGATTGAAGCTCTTCTACTAATTTCAGCTGCTGTAGGACAGGTGAGCTTGTGTTCTGGTATGAATATTACAGACATGAAGACAGATGATTGATCATTATTATCCCTGTCACTACAGGATCACAGAACTGCTGATTATGAAGGACAGATATTTCCACTGGATATGGCAGAGAATTCTGTTGATGACTGTTATGTCGGTTGCAAAAAGACCATGTCATGTCTGGTTGAGACAGAATTGCTACAGAATGAACTCAATAACTCACCTGGATTCAGAGAGGCTTGGGAAGATGCTAAAAATAATCATGAGCCTCCTGCAGATAACTTGAAAGAGAATAATTCATTCGCCATTTATGTCTACACTAACGTAAATAATAAAATATATTGGTATTTTAATAATGCTGTTCGTACTGATAAACAAAATTACAAAGACAAGACATTCACATGGTATTCACTTCAGTTTTTGCTGACAGAAGCGATACAGATTCTGAAGGAATCACAAAATGGATGCAAGTTAACTTATCGTGGAACAAATGTTAAATTTAATGAGGATGTTCTGAACAAACAGGTTCGTTTTGGCCAGTTTGCTTCATCCTCTCTTGATCGTACAGAAGCAGAAGATTTTGGAACTAAATCTTGTTTTGAGATCTACACTTGTGAAGGTGCCGATGTGTCAAAATACTCGAAGTTTCCTCAGGAGAAAGAAGTGCTGATTCCTCCATATGAAAAGTTTAAAGTCACTGCTGTCAAGACAGTAAGAGATGATAAAAATCTCTGGTGTGACACTGTGTTTGTGTTGGAAAGCACTGGAGTTATAAGTGACCTCAACTGTGCTCTATTCAACAGTCCAGCATTGTCTATAACAAAAAGATCAAGATTTATGATGTATCCGTTTCGTAGACACTTTGGTAGAAAGCGATTTACATTGCATTCAAGGTATAGAGGCCATGCATTCTCCAGTTTACGAGAAATTTATGAGGACCCCGTGACCTTGGCACTGCATCTCTGCTCTTCAGTTTGAGCTGTAAGTAATATTTCAAAATACAGTTACAGGAAATAGTATGTGAACCACTTGCAGAATTTGTGAAAATGTGAATAATTTTAACAAAATAAGAGGGATCATACAAAATGCACGTTATTTTTTGTTTAGTACTGTAAACTATGTGTACTGTAAGATATTTTACATAAAGGATGTTTATATATAGTCCACAAAAAAAAAAAAAAAAAAGCTGAATTTATAAAAATAACCCTGTTCAAAAGTTTGTGAACCCTTGATTCTGAATACCGTGTGTGGTTACCTGGATGATCTGCGACTGTTTTTTTTTTTGTTTTGTGATGGTTGTTCATGAGTCCCTTGTTTGTCCTGAGCAGTTAAACTGAGCTCTGTTCTTCAGAAAAAATCTCCAGGTCCTGCAGATTCTTCAGTTTTCCAGCATTTTTTGCATATTTGAACCATTTTCAGCAGTGACTGAATGATTTTGAGATCCATTTTTTTACACTGAGGACAACTGAGGGACTCAAACACAACTATTAAAAAAGGTTCAAACATTCACTGATGCTCCAGAAGGAAACACAATGCATTAAGAGCCGGGGGCTGAAAACTTCTTGAATTTGAAGATCAAGGTAAATTGTACTCAATTTTTCTTCCGGGAAACATGCAGGTATATTCTGTTGCTTCTGAAGGGCAGTACTAAATGAAAAAAAAAAAAAAAAAAAAGATATTTAAGCAAAATAAGAAAAATCTTCATCCTGTTCAAAAGTTTTCACCCCCTGACTCTTAATGCATCGTGTTTCCTTCTGAAGCATCAGTGAATGTTTGAACCTTTTTTTAATAGCTGTGTTTGAGTCCCTCAGTTGTCCTCAGTGTGAAAAGATGGATCTGAAAATCATTCAGTCACTGCTGGAAAGGGTTAAAATATGCAGAAGATGCTGGAAAACTGAAGAATCTGCAGGAGCTGGAGGATTTTTCTGAAGAACAGAGCTCAGTTCAACTGATCAGAACAAACAAGGGACTCATGAACAACCATCACACAACAAAAAAACAGTCGTAGATCATCCAGGTAACCACACACAGTATTGAGAATCAATGGTTCACTTTGGGTTCTGGGTCATTTTAATAAATTCAGCTATTTTTTTTTTTTTTTTTGTCTTCTGGACTATATATAAACATCCTTTATGTAAAATATCTTACTCAGGACAGTACTAAACAAATGCATTTTGTATGATCTCTCTTATTTTGTTAAAATTATTCACATTTTCACAGATTCTGCAAGTGGTTCACATACTTCTTCTTGCAACTGTATATATTGAGTGCTGATTTACATGATCGCACGATTTGCATTAGTTCCACACAAATAAATAATTACCTACACATAATTTTTGCCTTATTTGTCAGAAAACATGATTTGTTTATGTATTTTTTTAAATGAAGGATTTAAAGATCTATTTTTTTTTGATAGCAACTTGTGTGCAGCTTCCATAGAGCATGTGCATCCATGTTGTACTTCAAATTTATCTCTATCTACTCATTTAACATATTCATTTAATCATTTAAAAAGTTAAAAAGTCTATTGCTGTTTAATCTTAAGTTGTGATGTGACTTCACAAGTAAGTTAATGTTTTCAGTGTCATAAGATGATATTGTGAAACAGTAATTAACCCTTGTTGAATGCAACTAGTTTATTCAATAAACTCTGCTTTTATTGTTGTTGTTTGTTTTTTGTTGTTGTTTTTTGAGATGAATGTCTCCTGCTTCCTGTTCTTACCCCTTTGTTTGTCTTTTATGTTGATGGAAGGCTTGATGACTACACTGGTAAAAAAAAATATTTTTTACAGAGAAAATGCAGTATAATTTCACAATAATTGATCATCATCATTTTTATGTGAAATTACATAAAAATGCATGCATTTACACAAAATTTACATTTTCCTGTTATTTGACAAAAACAAAAACAAAAAGAAATAAACGCAATTTTCATGATTTGCATGTGCAAAAGTATAATGTTAACCTGATATGTCCATAAAAAAACATCTACAATTTTCATAGCATTGTAAAATACAAGTTATAGGATGCCCTCTTGTGGAGAATGTTACTACAAGGAGAGAGCTGCAGCAAAATATTTCATCATCATGAAGCTTACCTACACAACAGGAGGAAAAAAATAATGAAAGGAAAAAAAGAGGAGAAACAGCCAGAGCAATAATAAGACATTATTGTAAGTCAACTTCCTGGATAGATGGTGTTTGTTCATTGGCATGCATTAATTGTGCCAATTAGTGAATTACCATGTAACCACATGAAGCAATTTATGAAAGTTAAATTCAATTCAATTCATTCATATAGGCCTAGCGCTTTTCACAATACATATCGTTTCAAAGCAGCTTTACAGAGAATGCATGTCAACATTACAATTTAGAGTGATCTGTTTAAGAGGTGACTGTGTGATTAAGAGGTGACTGTGTCCAAATTATGTCATTTCAGAAATGTTCATATATAATCACATTTAGTTAACAGTGTAATAATTTAGGCAATTTAATTTACAGTTAATTTGAGGTAGAAACAATGAGCTCATGGAAGTAATGATTACATGTTAACAATGATTAGGACATACAGTCAAACCAAAAATTATTCAGACATGTTTGATATCTTTGCTATATTTTTACTAGTGGGTGCAGGACACTATAGTTCATTTATGCAAGTGAGGATAGCAAAATAAAGTAAACTGTGACATATTATACCCAAAAATTCTTCATACAGTGGACTACCAGTAAAATTGATAAAAATTTGGAACCAAAAATTATTCAGACACTTTGACCTGACCATGTTTTGCTGAAGTGTTATCTGACATGATTAAGATTATTTTTTTCTGACACAGTTTAACTCTGAGATCTTGTCATATTTATTACCATTTTTTAAACTATAGTGAATAAACTGTATTAATGAATGAAATGTTCAAGGTGTCTGAATAAATTTTGGTTTGACTGTATAGAAAAATTTGGAATGGTGCATGTTGATCCAGATATTGCGTCATCTGAAGTCCTCGCAGGAGTTGGCCGTCTCTTCAAAGGTGTTGGTCATCTGAGGTCTTCTTAAGAGGCTGGATCCAAACTGAAGCTGATGTTCCTTTTCGAAAGGGAACTCAGCACTGCGTTCGAAAATGCATTGGGGAACGCCTCCGCGTGAACCGATGTCTGAAAACAATATCAACTCACGACAATCCTATTGGCCGGCGACAGCCTATGACATCATCATAGCGTGACCCCGAAGTATATAAGGAGCGCCTAGAGAACCAGTCAGTGTCTTTTCATCTTCAGGGACTGTTTTGTTTGAAACAATATCAAACCGATATTAAGGTAAGACAATTTATGTCTGACAAACGTTTCAGGAAGTGTGTACATCCATGTCCCATAGTGTTGACATCTGATCACATACATAACGTATAACGTTGTCTTTTATGAGAACAAAAGAGCATGTACAGGCAGTTCTTGTGGGATCTGTCTGTTTGTTATTGTGTGTGTTTTAATTGTAAAATGCTCCACTCTCTTCTGGTCTTTTCCTTGAGAGGAGAAGGACCAGCAGCTGCACCTAATGGTTCAGGTCTTACTTTTGCTGAGGCAGAGTAGAGACTAGATCATGGGGTTTTCAGCTGGAGCTTGTTGAAGAGTTGAAGGGGTGAAATTCCCGCGACATTCGACGGCTGACGGGAGAGAGCTGCGGGATAATGATGATGTGTTATCTATGACATCATTAGATTCAGCAGCAATTGCTCTTCTTGTTCTAAGCCAAACAAGAGAGCAGGAGATGGCTGATGAGGATGAAGATGGTGAGCCTTCTGAATCCTCAAAGCCACCCTGCCCCCGCGTATGTACAGCTGTGTGAGATTATGGAACGTGCCTCTGGCAGACTGCAGCTGCCATTGGAGCAGGTTAAGAAAGAAACCGCTTGCGGATTGTTCATAGAACGGTTTCTTTTTTTGCCATAATCCTCCAGCCACCGTAAGCTTTCTATTCCTTCTTGATCTTCATACTGAGATCGAGAAGGCATGGAAGAACCTGTATTCAGCTCACATTCATCAACATCAGCAGGTTATTTCGCTGGTGTTGATGGAGTGAGTATGGGTATGCGTCGATGCCTCCTACTGACGAGATGGGTGCAACTATCTCGTGATATAGGCAGGCTCCAACGGTCTATACACGGCAGCAGGTCAGGCAGATGTTGCTTTACACACAATGTCTGTTAGTAAGCATATCACTTAGACCTGCTGAAATTGGCTTAGTAGGTCTCCTTATATTTTAAAACCTTCAGTTTCCATGTATAGGATGCGGATTAAGGGCCCTGAAGTTCCATTAGGTTGGCTGGAATGATATATTATTAAGGGTAGTACTTTGTTTGTCCCCTTTTTTGGATGTGTTGGCTTCATTCTTTGCAGAATTCACTGAAGACAATGAAGCTACCGTTCATATGTATTTAGATGTGGGCTTTAACTAAGCCGCGCTGTTAGCCACCTTTTGGTAAATTAGCTTTCTCCTCTGGTAAATGCTAGAGTTTTGAGATTAGCTTTCACTAACTTCAGATAGATCTATGTTTAGGGTCAGCCTTACAGGCCATCTGACATTGTGTGCTTTGGTTGAGCTTTGATCCTCTAAGCTTTATTGTAGAAATATAGTATTCTCAGAGTTTGCCTCCTCTCAATTGAGAGTCGTTGGTAGAGGCTGGTGTTAGCCCCAGGCAGATCTATGCTTATGTGTTGGCCTTATAGGCCCACAGCTATAGCTGGCCTAGGCTAGAACTAGGGTTTAGGCGGTCTTCTAGAAGCATTTTACGCCCTTTTTATACTACCCCTGTTATGAGAGTGTAGTTTTTCCTAGTTCTGGCCTCCTCTTATCAGAGTTGTCAGGCCAAGGCCCATTGTCCCTTTGGTGTAGGTGCAAAATAGATAGCATAAGGTAGCAGACTATTGCTAAGTCTCCCTGGTGCAGTGTAGGCGGTGTAGGCCCTTTCACTGTTCTTGATTGCTCCTGTCTGCCTCGCTGCTCAGAGTGATTTGCGTCTGTAACTCCGTATAGCTTTGCTTTGAATCTCTTACTTTTGTTCATTGTTGCTTATATGATCATTACCTTATATAATATTGCCTACCACATTAATCTGACGTCGCTAGCTTGTAATCTTTGAATCTAAATCACTGTTACAACGCGTTTGCATCTCGCTAGCTTGTTAACTTGTCATCAGTCTCTCGCGCGCTCTTTTTTCAACGCGTTCATCAAACAGCTGTGGTAACTCGGATCAACCGACTTCGGCAGTCTGAGATCACTAAAATTAACATTAAAGAGGTGTGTGAACTCGCAAGTACAATGTCAGAAGAAGTAATTTGCTCTGGCCCTCTTCCTGTTTGTCGGAGTGATGAGATAGTTAGCAGATTATCATTACTTAATGGCTGGCTGTCTAAGTGGTGTCCGCAGAATAATATAGGTTTCATAGACAATTGGAAAAGTTTTTGGGGCAGACCTGACCTGTTGAAAAGAGATAGTATTCATCCCTCCCAGGATGGTGCTGCTCTTCTCTCTAGTAATATGGCACATAGTCTTAGAACTAAAACATGACAAACTGGGGTCCAGGTCAGGAAGCAGACAGACTGGCTAAACCGACCATCTGCTAGCTGCCTCATGTTACAGAAGTCAGATAATTCCCAACACATAGAAACTCTTACACCTAGATATTATCACATAGAGACAGTGTCTGTACCCCGAATTAGTAAAAACAAAAAACTTCCAAACCCATTTAATGGTAAAAATTTAATTGATGTTCAGCAAATAAAAAATAGAGATAAAAATGATAAACAAATGATAAAGCTTGGGTTGTTAAATATTAGATCCCTTTCTTCAAAAGCACTTATTGTAAATGATATTATCACAGACAATAATCTAGATGTGCTGTGTTTGACAGAAACTTGGCTAAAACCAGATGATTACATTACTTTAAATGAGTCTAGCCCTCAAGGTTACGATTATCAACACAATCCTCGTCAGAAAGGCAAAGGGGGAGGTGTTGCTGTAATTTATAGTAATATTTACAGTATTAGTCAAAAGTCTTCCAAATATAATTCCTTCGAAGTGATGGTGCTTTACGTAACATTATGTAAGTTGACATTTGTGCTGGCTACTGTATACAGGCCACCAGGGCACCATACAGACTTTATCAAAGAATTTGCTGATTTTCTATCGGAGTTAGTACTAGCTGCAGATAAAGTCTTTGTTGTTGGTGATTTTAATATCCATGTAGATAATGAAAAAGACTCATTGGGATTGGCATTTACAGACATGCTAAACTCTATTGGTGTTAGACAACACGTGTCAGGACCCACTCATTGTCGTAATCATACTTTAGATCTAATATTGTCACATGGAATCGATATTGATGCCGTTGAAATTCTGCAGCAGAGTGACAACATCTCAGATCATTATCTAGTCTCGTGTATACTACATTTAGTCAAGGCTGCTAAACTGCCTCCCTGCCATAAATATGGTAGAACCATCACTTCTACCACTAAAGATCGCTTTATAAATAATCTTCCTGATCAGTTTCATCGCCTTAGCATACCAGACAGCTTAGAAGACCTCGATGTTGAAACAGAAACTATTGCCTCTGTCTTTTCCAGCACAGTTGCTCAGTTGCTCCTTTGCGTTTAAAAAAGATTAAGGAAATTAATCAAACGCCGTGGTACGATGAGCACACTCGGGCCCTAAAGGTAGCAGCCAGAAAAATGGAGCGCAGCTGGAAGAAAACAAAACTAGAAGTTTTTCGCATTTCGTGGAGAGAGAGAATGATTGAGTACAGAAAGGCCTTAAAAAATACTAGATCTGCCTATTTTTCAAAACTTTTAGAAGAAAATAAGCACAACCCTGGGTATTTATTTGATACAGTGGCTAAATTAACAAGAAATAAAGCTTCAACTTCTGATGTTTCCAAAGAGCACAGCAGTAATGACTTTATGAACTTCTTTACTTGTAAGATTGATAATATTAGAGAAAAAAATTATAACCATGCAACTGTCTACTACAGTATCGCGTCAGACAGTGCATTGTAGTGTCCCTGAGGAAAAATTCAATTCATTTACTGCTTTAGGAGAGGAAGAATTGTCTAAACTTGTTAAATCATCAAAATCAACAACATGTATGTTAGACCCTATACCGACTAGGCTATTGAAAGAGATGCTTCCAGAGGTCATAGATCCTCTTCTTAATATCGTCAATTCATCTTTATCACTAGGATACGTACCAAAAAGTTTTAAGCTGGCTATTATTAAACCTCTTATTAAAAAACCACAACTTGATCCTAGAGAATTAGTCAATTACAGGCCGATCTCAAATCTCACTTTTCTGTCAAAAATACTAGAAAAGGCAGTATCATCACAACTATGTTCCTTTTTAGACAGAAATAGTATCTGTGAGGATTTCCAGTCAGGATTTAGACCGTACCATAGTACTGAGACTGCTCTCATTAGAGTTACTAATGATTTGCTCTTATCATCAGATCGTGGTTGTATCTCTCTATTAGTGTTACTGGATCTTAGTGCTGCATTTGACACTATCGATCACAATATTCTTTTAAATAGACTCGAAAATTATGTTGGCATTAGTGGAACTGCATTGTCATGGTTCAAATCATACTTATCTGACCGTTATCAGTTTGTAGTAGTAAACGAAGAGAGGTCATATCGATCACAAGTTCAATATGGAGTACCGCAAGGCTCAGTACTAGGACCGTTGCTTTTCACTCTGTACACGCTACCCTTGGGAGATATCATTAGGAAGCATGGCGTTAGTTCCCTTTCGAAAGGGAACTCAACTCTGCGTTCGAAAACGCATTGGGGAAACGTCACACGTGAGCTGATGTCTGAAAGCCAAGTATCAAAAACTCCAATCCTATTGGCCGGCGATAGCCTATGACATCATCATAGCGCGACCCGGAAGTATATAAGGAGCGCCTAGAGAACCAGTCAGTATCTTTTTCGTCTTTCGGAACTGTTCTGTCTGATCGCGATTGTATCGACTCCGGTAAGGTTATCTTTTTTATGCCTTACAAACGTCCAAGAGAGTGTGTTTATCCGTGTCCCAGGGTTTTGACACTTGATATACACATTTCTGGGCGTTCTCTGTCTGGGAGAGGAGCGCGCATAGACGGTGCTTGAGGGCGCTGTCTGTGTGTCTGTCTATTGTTTACTGTGAGCGTCTCCCTATCGGGACGCTCCGTTCTCGTTCGGCACTCTTCTCGAGGGAAGAGGCGTCCGCATCTGTGCCTGATGATTCTGGCCCCGTTTGTGCTGAGGCAAAACAGCGGCGCAATCATAGGAGCTCGCAGGTGAGCTTCGTTGGGAAGTTTGAGAAAGTTGTATTCTCTCTCAGCTTCCCCGGGGCTGACGAGGATGAGTTGCTGGATAACAATGATGTCCGTGTTTAACATCATCGTGTTCGGCAGCACGCGCTCCTCTGGCTGCTGTGTAGGCAGAGCTGCTGTGTTTTCTGGGACGCGCCTTTTTCGGCGGGCTGGGGCTGCCGTGAGAGCGCGTTAGGAAAGGGACCGCCCGCAGACGGCTCGACGAGCATTCCCTTTCTCTCCGTGAACGCGTTGCAGCTCCCATAACTTTCCATTTCTTCCTGATCTCTGCGTTTGAGATCGGGAGGGCATGGAAAAACCCCTAGCCATTCAGATTTGTATCTGAGCCCAGACAGATGGGAGGGGAAAGAAGCGAGAGTGAGTTGGGCGATCGATTGTAAACACAGTTGCGTTTGTAATCGATTTCCCCAGTTACATAAGGGCGATTTATATCTACCCTCTCCTCTTCTTCTTTCACCTCCTATATATATATATATATATATATATATATATATATGCATGTGTATATATATATCCATTAATATATCATGCTCAGATGCTTCTTATGGTCAGACTGATGGCTGGGCCCATAGTAATTATTTCTGTCGGTTTGGTAATGAGAGGATCTTTTAGGCTTAAAAGAACCTTAGATTCCATCCTTTCACGTAAAGTATTAGGAGTCTTTGGTCTTTGAGCTGCAGGAGGGTCTATATTTTATGTGTTCAAAATAAGACCTTGTTTTCCTGTATAGTTTTTCTGAGCATGTAGTCAGGAAAAGTAAGGGGTTTTGGGCAAACTGAAGTTGATAGGCTGGCTAGAATGATATATTGTGCAGGCCACAAAATGGCTGCCTCTTAGCCACCTTTTGTTTAGAGTAGCTTCTCATCTGCTGTTTTGCTAGAGTAGTTTGAGTTAGCACTCGTCACTTCAGTTAATATGTATGTTTAGGTCGGCCTTAATCGGCCGCCTGACATTGTTTGCTTGTGAGCTTCGCTTTCTTTCTCTTATACATGAGATTTGGAAGTGGAGCCCAGGCTTCACTAGGCTTGTGGCCCTGTAAGAAGGCCCGTAGCTTAGCGGCCAGGCTAAAGCTAGGTTAGGTGTGTTATATGTTAACCCCATGTATAGTTATGCAGGTGTATGCTAGGCCCCACTTTCTAGAACTTTTCATGCTATGGAAAATGTTTTTTTCCTCTGAGCCACTTGATTCTTTTAATCAAGTTTGAGTTGACGGTGCTAGCTTTTAGCCTTTCGTCCTCTAGGGCTTAGTACAGATTTGAGAATCTGTGTGGAGAAAATGTTTTTCCCTATTGGAAACAGCATGTATGTCAAAGCATTACATTTGCTTTGAGTTCTAGACTTTTGCCCTACATTTGTATGTGAGCTTACTTATGCTGCCACAGGTTAGCACCTGTTCTCGTAATAGCAGGCTCTTTGATGTTAGCCTCTATTGGAGAGATTGGTGACTATTATATTCCCTAGTTGAGGTTTATTTGTGTCACTGAGTGCATCACCTGTTGGATTGCATACTCAGGGTAGTATAGGACCACTTTTTGAGAAAAGCTGGTTTCTATTAGCTCCCTTTTGTGATCTGTTAACAGCGATATTGCGTATAACTTCGATTGTAGGCTCTTATGGTAATTAGCCTCCTTCTAGTTAGCAATTGTATTTCTAACAAGTGCTGTTAGTTGATCATAATTTGCTCACATAGTTTACACTGCCACAGGCTTTTTGCTACGTGTCCGTTTGAGGTAGTAGGCCATATAAGCCTCCCTTAGACCATGTTGGCTTTGTTTGGTTCCCTTAAGTCGCATATGATTTAGGGTACATTGCCTGTTGGAATGTGTAGCCTAGCTCAGGTTGCAGTTAGCTTCCCACAGCTATTGTTGGGTTAGAGCTGGTTCCCTGTAGCTTGGTTCCCTAATTTCACGAGCTGAAGCCACGTGTCATTGGAATGGTAGGCCCCAACAGGCCTCCTTTCTAGTTCACATGTTGGCACAGTTTGTTGTTTCATTCTGCAAATAGGCTGAACGCCACTTGTTGCTGAGATTGTAGGCCCCACAAGGCCTCCTTTTTAGCTGACTTGTTGGCAGGATGCCTGCGACTCATACCATCTGTCCAATTCCACCATCGGCCACGCCCCACCTCTGTTGAGTAGGCCTTAAGCAGGCCTCTCGTGGAGTATGGTGGCGTAATATGCATTCCTTCTCTCAGTATTATGCGTGAAAGGTTTTCCACTGAATGCATGGCCGGTTGGTTGGTACGGTCCTGGACTGGCTGATGCCATGTGTTTACTAGGGTAGGCCCTGATAAGGCCTCCCTTTTAGTTTACATGTTGGCACAGTTTGCGTTGATATGTACAAACGGGCTGAACGCCACGTGTTGCTGAACTTGGAGGCTCCGTAAGGCCTCCTTTTTTAGCTGACATGCTGGCAGGATGCTTGTGAATCTAATCTAATACGAGCTGAGGCCACGTGTCATTGAATCGGTAGGCCCCTTCAGGCCTCCTTTTTTAGTCCACATGTTGGCACAGTTTGTGTTTTTATTCTGCAAACAGGCTAAACGCCGCTTGTTGCTGAAATGGTAGGCGTCTCAAGGCCTCCTTTTTTAGCTGACTTGATGGCAGGATGCCTGGGAAGCCATACCACCATCGGCCACGCCCCATCGCTGACGGATAGGCCCTAAACAGGCCTGTTCACGATGTATGGCAGCGTTTATGTATTCCCTCTTTGGAAAAATCTCTGAATACATGGCCGACTGGTTGGTATGGTTATGGTAACCACTTGCTGATGCCACGTGTTTACTAAGGTAGGCCTACTGCCTCCGGTGTAGCATGTGGAGTTCAGTTATGTACTCCTCTCGCTGTGAGAGTAATAGGGTGCTTTTACCGAGTACTTTTGAGTGGCTGGCCCCCCAGGGTGAATGTTGTGGTGAAACCTTACTGAGGTTTGGTTTAAACTACATCTGCCTCCCTGAGTCTGATTCCTACTCTAGTTGAGCTGAATAGCCACCTAGCGCCTAGGGTGGATCTATTGTGCTCCTAGAAATGGCCACTAGACTTGCGCCGTATGTCTTAAGAGGTTGCTAGGCCTTATGGGCCGCCCTTTTTTGAACATACTGGTGTATGTTTGTGTATATTTCTCTTTGAGAATTATCTATATACACTTCCGGATGGCCAGAGGCCCAGGTGATAAATCTAACCTCCTATAGTTCGGTTATTTATCGGTCTTGGTGCCTAAAACACTGCCACGAGCTGATGCCACGTGTCTGTTAAGGTTATAGGCCCATCCAGGCCTTCCTTAATACGTGTTGGCGTATGTTGTACTCCTCTTGCTTTAAAGAGTAAAAAGGTGCTTTTACTGAGTACACTGCTCGTTGGATTGTGTTAGGTGGATTGTCATCAGGCACTTTTGCAGCCTCTTTTGCTGCCATTGAAGTTGTCTGTCTGCCCCAGCAAGACAGGTGTTCAGAGTGGCCTCCAGGCCACTTTCTGAATTTACTTCTGTTTCACATATAGCTACTATCATGCTGTAGGCCCCTTCGGACTCCATGATTATGTGCCCATTGCATGGTCTACCTGTTAGGTGAGCTTTGTACTTCCCTATTAGGGTTATGTTTGTAATAGTGCTTAGCTCCCTAAGCTGATCATGGTGGTAGGCCTTAATCAGGCCTCCTCCTGAGATTCAGCCCTAGGCTGGTTTGTGCTCCCCTGTATAAACAGGCGTTTAGCGCACAGCCTCCTCAGTGCGTTAATTAAGCGCTGAGTAGATCCTAGGATGAGCGGATTATACTCCCCTCAATACGAGGGTTTATAGCACTCAGCTGAGTTCTGCTCTCCAGGATGCCCGTCTCTACGCCGTGGGTCTGAGTTGCTCCTGCCTTTTGCAGTCACTCTTACCTGCTCTCTTCTATGAAGAATGCGTTATGGAGATTCTGTACTCAGACAGTGTTGGCCAAGACTAAGTTTGTCCTATAACAGACCAGGTCGGCCTCCCTGGTGGCATTGAGGGTGACTTCGTTCCCCTCTAGTGACTGGCCAGGGTTCCTTTCAGTTCTCTGGCCACATTCCCTTAAAGGGACCACTTTCTTTTCGGAAAAGTTGGTTCCACATGCCTTTAGTGGCCTTGGTAGGCCTTCTGCGGAAGGCCTTCTTGAGGCTCAGCTTGGGCTGTTGGCCGTAGGGAATGCTGTCACTGACAGCCTTTGTGTGACCCGAGGGTGAGTTGCTATCTGGCGTTTCATTCGAAACTGCTTGACGTTTGTCTAGCCATCTTTGGCATGCACTCTCCTTAAGCATGGCGGCGTGGGTATATCGTTCCCCAATGCGTTTTCGAACGCAGAGTTGAGTTCCCTTTCGAAAGGGAACGTCTCAGGTTACGTATGTAACCATGGTTCCCTCAGAACAAGGAACGAGACTCTGCGTTGCCCTGCCATGCTTCGGGGCTGCCTGCTGAACAGTCCCTCAAGACGAAAAGATACTGACTGGTTCTCTAGGCGCTCCTTATATACTTCCGGGTCGCGCTATGATGATGTCAAAGGCTGTCGCCGGCCAATAGGATTGGAGTTTTTGATACTTGGCTTTCAGACATCAGCTCACGTGTGACGCAGAGTCTCGTTCCCTGTTCTCAGGGAACCATGGTTACATCCGTAACCTGAGACGTTTTCACTGTTACGCTGATGATACTCAGCTCAATAGTGTATCTATCATGTGACCAAGTAAAATGCGTACAGGGGGGCACAGTGAGTCATTTTTTAATTTCATTTGCTCTCATTCATGTGGGTGTGAGTGTTGTAGGTAAATCAGACTCCTCCTATAATAGGTGAAGTAGGAAGAACAGATAACAAACACCAGGAAGAGCATTTTAACTGAAAGTGAAGCTCAACTCGACAGCTGCTGTTCTCTCCATTGTTCTTTTGACCAAATTTTCATTAAAGGAGTGTGATTTATTAACATTTTGTGTTTGTTTGTAAAGTGATATTCTTGTGATCTGTCTGGAGTCTCATTCACTACAGGCAGAAGAGGAAACTTCTGCACCTACAGGTAGGAATATCTTCACACAGACACACAAACATGTCTGTAGCCAAATTGATTTTATTCAATGATTGTCTCAGATGTTGTAGTTTTCAGATGTTATAGTTTTTTTTTTTTTTTTTTTGTTCCTACATTTCTTTCATTTTTAAAGAAAAGTTCCTGTCTTCATAGTCATGTAACTTTCTTATAATTTTGTACTTAAATTTCTTTCACACCAAATGTGGCTAAAAAAAAGGAGAAACAAATACCTGACAAATGATCAATTTACAAAAAATCACAACTTCGGACTAAAGGAAATGTAAATTCACATGATGCATTAACAAAGGGCAACTTCAGCTGCTGCCAGCACTGTCAGAAAGACAAGTAGAACAAGTTCAGCAGTGTGTCTTGGGGGTGTGTGTCTTGGATGCTTCCTGAGCCAAAGTCCTAAGACAACACAAGTGAGAGAATTTTTGGGCCAGCTAACATAAGCATGCGATTCCAATCTTGGCCACCAGGTGCCACTATCAGCAGGAAATCCAATGCGTACACAGATTTCTCGATTAATCGTTGAATAGGGGTTATGTCCACTCTAACTTCCGTATTCTGTAAAACAGATCAGATCGCTTCCGGTTTAGGTCTTTTGTATGTGCTTCATGAAAAAATAGCTGTTTTTGTTCAAGATAACTTAAAAGGAGCAAGCAAAGATGAGCATAACTGATGTCCCCTGCATATGCAGATTGATATTTAAAAGCTTTTTTTCATTTTTCTTCTTCACACTAACGTTTAGATATTTAATAGAATAAAACACCTACAACAATGTGAACTAGGTAGTTTTGCTGATTACCTTAAAAGTCCATAGATAGTCCGTCAGTTCATACTGCTGTTAACACTTTCTCTGACAATTGGATGCAATGAGACCATCCTGCTTGGTCATGTGACGTTCGACATATACCCTATAATACATTTACACAAAGGTTTTGTACATTGTAATCAAGACAAAATCATTAGAAAATTAGAATGTGAGATAATCACAAAATCATATTAAATCACAATGTAACAAAAAAGGTAATACCTCAGAATTGAATGTCTTTCTTCTGCTGAACACAAAAGATATTTTGAAGAATGTAGGTAACCAAACAATCTCTTTCCATATAGCAAAAACTATATGGGGAACAAGTTTCTTTCAAACATGAAAATGACAGGGACCCTAAATGTATTCTAAATATACAATATCAAAATCCTCTCAGATTTGTAAATGGGGATTTTTGGAACGGGTCAAATGCAGATAGAACCTTCTAATTCTAAAAAAAAAAATCACTTTTCGCTTGGAATTATAAGGTTCTATCTGCCAAAAAATTAATTGAAGCAATAATTTTCAAGAAACACAAACAGTTTGCTTATAATTTATTTTAAAACATAAAATTGGTGTTGTAACAATGTGTTGACATGTATCAGAAAGTTAAATTTAATGTTTTTTATGACATTTATTTCATATTTTAAATGAATATTTTTTTCTTATTCAAGTTAAGCATAAAAGGCAGTGCTGAATCTTTTGTCCAGTGCATTTGTTTAATTTAGGTAGGAATATGATGGGTAATTTAACACATTATTGCAGGAAGTTTAAGTTTCTTTTTGTTTAGATAGAAAGCAGCTTCTGTAATACATCTGAGCAGGACTTTATTCCACAGAAAGTGGGACAGGTGAAATGACTCTCTCTAGACATCAGTATGGCTGAAATAACATTGTTGTAATTAAGACCCCATCAATTAAATTATTGACTATTTGACCTTTAAGGCTTAATATTTTAAAATTTAAGACATTTTAAGACTAAAAAACTGCAAGAAAACAGACAATGCTTCAGCAAAGGTGTTTCACTGACTATATATAATTAAAAATGTTAAACATTTTAAATATTTAATATTACTTCAACTATGCAACAACTCATTTCAACTCATTTAACATTTCATCTCAATCTAGTATACACTTTAATCCAGTATGCCATAGTGTAGAGCTTTATAGCTATATAGCTCAATTCAAGCACACAGGATGTATCAAGGTTAAAACATAACCTAATATATACATAACTTTCCCTCGTATGACAATGACGTGACTGGAAATAAGCAAATAGACTACAAAACCCGAACCTATCCTTTTAATAGGGCTGCTGGCTAACGTTAGCGTGGTGTCTAACTGAAAATAACTCCTCAGCAATCAGATACAGCAAAACACACACAAAGACTGTAATTCCCTGGAATTTGGGCTGCTGTCATTGACAAGATCATAAATAAAATAGTTGATCATGAGGTTTCTAAAAAACATCACATTGTGTGAAATTATTTAGTCTTCTCTTCACCGATTTAACGTTTTCCTGGGCTCTCTTCCGCTACCGCGGCAACATGACAAAGAACGCTGATCCTGATTGGTCCTCGTGTGTGCATTCGAAGTGCTGATTGGCTCACGCAGATACAACCTTATAGAACCAAGTTAGAGTGTGACTTTGTAGATAGAACCTTTTTGTTTTCTAAAAAAAGTACCAAAATGTACACAATTCAAAAAAGAAACATCACATAATGTAAATAAATTGTCACAGAATATGAATATGTGAATAACTCAATTTTGACAAAAATGTCAGATAGAACCTTATAATTCCAAGGGGACAATATGTCCAAATGATGTTCTGCCTCTTTCACAATCACTAACTAAACTGCTTCAGCATACTACACCTTCTCTTTTAACCTTATCTGCTGCACCTCTTTTTTAAGTGCCTCACATCCCCAGTAAGCTACACTGTGGTTTCCTCAAAAATTACGACAGTTTGATTTTGAACACATTAACATTTACGCTATATCATACAAATCTGAAATATACCTCTTTATGTAGCTCTTTTCCTCAAATTCAATCAATACTGACACGGTTTCCTTTTTCTATGGTCCTTTTATTATTTTTATACTTTTTACTGTTCAAATGATCACTTTTAGGTTCTCCATTAGTTTTCTATTAACACTTAACTCTTACAACCATTTGGACATTAACTTTTCCAATGTTTATCATCTTTCTAGCTTTCTCCATTTGAAATTCATTATTACATCTTGATTCAGACTTGATGAAAGCTGACCATTGATAATACTTTCATTAAATACGATCAATTAGAATGGTGCCACCTTCTAGGCGAAGGACCTGTAAAACTCCTCTGCAAGTCCATCAGTTATGGGGGATTTATTATTTTTTAAACAATCAACAGTCCATTATTTCTTTGGTAACTATAAAAACTTAAAAAAAAAAATCTTCTTTTCTAGGTTCTTTAGTAAGTGTATGTTAATTGTTCTGAGTAATATGAAGTGTATAACCTAATGTAAAACACTGAACAAAATTTGGAAATTAATTTCGAGTCTGGAGGATGTACCATTAATATTAAGTTGATGTATAGTTTTTGTATGTTTTTCCAGTCGGAACAAATACATTTTGAGGAATTTTGCTTTCCTTTATAAATTTCATCTAATTTGTTCTGTTAGATTTAGTTGATCTTCATTTGTAAGATTATTCAAGCCCTTCTCTAGCCCTTACAGTATACTGCCATATCTTAAAAATGTTAAGAAGGGCAAAGATCCAGAGGAGGTTAGGGGGTATAGGCCAATTTCTCTCATTAATGTGGACCAAAAAGTTTCAGCAAAGATATTAGCCACCAGACTTAATACACATTTAGGAAAACTAGTGAATCCTGATCAGACCGGACTTGTTTCAGGTCATAGTACTTTTAATAATCTTCGTCGTTTGTTTAATATTTTATACTCTTCCCAGACTAATCAAATCGATCTAGTGATTTTGTCCTTAGATGCCGAAAAGGCATTTGACCAGTTAGAGTGGTCTTACTTCTTCGCCTCCTCGCTCTGCTACAGAAATTCCATGTAGGAGAGAAATTCATCACTTAGCTCAAAATTATGTATAAAAACCCTAGGGCTTGTATACTCACAAATAGAATTTTGTCACCATCCTTTGATTTATTTAGGGGTACCCGACAAGGCTGCCCACTTTCTCCCCTTCTTTTTGCCCTGGCCATTGAGCCTCTAGCGGAAACCATCCACTCTGATGAGAGAATTCATGGGCTCTGTACTAAAACAACTATAAATAAAATTTCTTTATATGCGGACAACGTCTTATGTGACTAAACCCGTGTCTAGTATCGCTGTAATCTTAAAAGTGATCGAACAATACAGCTCATTTTCAGGCTATAGAATTAATCTAAACAAAAGTGAACTCATGCCAGATGGGCTTAAAGATCTTTCACAAATTTTCCCAGTTTGGTTTAAAATAGCTAAAGACAGATTTACCCATCTAGGAATCTTTGTAACTAGGAAGTTTAGCTCGCTACGAGAAGCCAACTATGCCCCCCTTTTAGAAAATTTGAAAAGAAATATTCAGTTCTGGAGGACTCTTCCTATTTTGTTAATAGGTAGAATAAATGCCATCAAGATGGTTTTTCTCCCACAATTATTACTTTAATTATTATATACATAATTATTATAACTATTTTACACTTTATTTGGAATTATAAAAACCATAGAATTAAACAGCTACTTAGCGAGTGGTTTCTACTAGGTCATATAGTCTGGTATGCTGTGATAGTGCTTACACCAGTGTGCTGCTGTGAGATTATTTGACTCTATGATTGAATGAATGATTGAGGCATTTATATAGTGCTTTCATATGTACTACTGTACACCCAAAGCACTTTACAATCAAATCAGGGGTCTCTCCTCATCCACCACCAGTGTGTTCAGCATCTACCCTATGTTCTTATTCTTATTTGCATCCCCCCTATGTTCTTATTTATCTGAACAAATATATTCATCGCACAACCGATGTGTTTTGCTTTGGCAGTTTTTATTGTGATTTTGGGCTCCAGCCGGCGGCTGCTTGCCTTACTGAATGAGCAATATTGTTTTTATTCGCTCACACCATGCTTAATATACGTGCTTGCGTGTTGTCATAATCCGCTTGTTGAGCCGATTGTTGGTTGTGTATACAGTACGCACTATGTTGTTTCTGCTCTTACTTTTTGCATTGTCATAATCAATGCAACGCGGCTTATCACTGCGTTCTGAGTCTCTCTCAGTCTTGGATATTACCTCGTAGGCACCACACGTTCTGTCAGTGCAGGGGGAGAAGGCTTATGGCAAACAAATCAGATTCGGCATCCAAGTCGTAGTCAAGCGGGCAATGATCAAATAAACCGGGAATCAGAAATAACAATGACAATAAACAAACACACTCACAGTTTCACTAAACACTCACAATCTGTCTGGCACGACACTCTTTCTCAATCAAACGATGACGAAACGAACAATAGCGAAGGAATATGAATGTGAAGAACGATGGCGCGAAGCACAAAGTCAACAAGGCACGAAGACAGAGGATGAGTGTTTGGCACGGTTCTTATATGTGGGTCAGGTGCTCGGCAGGACCAGTCACAGTTTTCCACAGAGACGATGCCCACCTGGAACACAAGCATGTCTATACACACACACGCACAGCGAGAGAGATCGTATTCACACAAGGACAGTTGATACAGACACACAAAATATCTCAGGGTCTTAAATGTCTCAATCAAAAATATGTCAAATATAAATATCATAAAGTTGTAGTATTTTTCCTCTAAAGATGGCTCAGTATCGCAGACTCTCAGATGCCAGTGCTGACAGCAGTATCTCAGATCCCAGCATGAGCGTTTCTCCTGGTGTGATCAGTGAGTATAAACTTCACACTGAATTTGAGCAACATCAGTTTAATCTTAGCAGCATAAAGCATCAAATCTCCCTTAGAAACCACAATCTGATGGCAATGGTAGACCAGAGTGGACCAGAGTCAGGGGAGGACTGAAAAATGCCTCTGTTTTTGTTTTCACGTTTTCTTTAAGTATTAAGTTGAAAATTGAAATTTCTGATAACTTACAGGTATGACAACCTACTTGTATGTTTCTGTCTTATTAGACACACAGGGCAGTGTGGTGGCTACACATATATTGTAATACAGAAACTTTTTGTTGTTGTTTGGTGTAACGCAATGTCAATGCCATAGAAAACAATGCAGATATTCCAGAAAATTAAAAAGTGCCACGGGACAAACTGAAAGTGGAAGGTCAATCATTTAGATTAGATTCAATCTGGATACACAAATCTGAATCTTGATTATAGAAGTGCTAGAAGAACATGGATACACCATGAAGAAAGAACTTGGACGAGGGGCTTCAGGAATAGCATTTCTGGTGAAAGACACAGACGGAGATCTTTATGTGGTCAAACAGATGAACTCCAGAGATGTAAGCATTTACTGAATCTTACATAAGTATTGAGCACAGAAGTGACATCTTTTTCTCTCCAATAAGATTGTCGCTTAAATGGAAGTTTTTTTCTTCTTCTTCCTTTTAGGCGGAGGAGCTGAAAACTGTCAAAAATGAAGTTGAGATCCTGAAAACTCTGAACTTTGGATATATTGTCACTTATGTGAATTCATTTGAAGGTTTTTTGTTACACTAATGTTCATTTTTTTCAAAATAAATGTGATAGTTTTTGTTGTGTTTCTTAAAAATTAAATAGAACTACTCACCACGATAGTGATAACGATGGGATAACACAATAAAATAAAATAAAACATCTGTAAAGCTTTTGAAAAATTAAGCTATTTTAATACATTCAGACTTAAATAATTCTCTGATAATTCTGTTCATTTATTTAGACAAAGAAGCGGGACGCATTTATATTGTGATGGAGTATTGTGAAGGAGGTGACCTTTCTAAAATCATGGAAACACAGAAAGAAGAATGTTTCTTTGAAGAAAAACAGGTGAGTTTCTTATGCAGACATTCATACTGTACATTCTATCCTCTATCCTTTAAACAACCCTCACATAAACTTTAGAAAATTTTAGATTTAAAAATTGATTTACTATGATCATGATTTACTATGATAACCTTTTGGGGACATTATACAACACACATGTTAGGTTTCTATGTTTTATGGGAAAATATAGATAATGTAGGGAAAACCAGGACCACACACACACAATCACTGACTCACACACTGGGATTTCTCTAGATCCTCGACTGGCTGGTTCAGATTTGTCTGGCTCAGAAGTATCTCCATGAGAAGAAAATTCTTCATAGAGATATTAAACCTCAGGTATGCACTGATAAAGCTCAATAAACCATATCACAAAGTCAAATCTGTAAGACTTATGCGATTTCTGTTGTCATTGTAGAATGTCTTTCTGACTGAAGATGGTTATGTCAATCTAGGAGATTTTGGATGCTCAAAAGCATTGGAAAGGTAAACAAAAACAGTAATGGGAACAAAATGAAAAATTCTTGGCCAAAAGCAAAAGTCCTGGACTGTTATAGGTTTGAGTTTACATTGTTTTTCCTTTGCAGAGCTGATGAATATGCTAATTCAGTTGTGGGTACAAGGCTCTATGTCAGCCCAGAAGTTTACCAGAAGAAATATAATTCCAAGAGGTATGCTTTTGGATAACTGAATATATATAAAATATTGATATGTTCAGCATTATAAAATGGTAATCAAAATTACAATTTCCTTGATAAGGTCGTTCCACAAAGGTTGATTATATTAGTTGTATAAAAATGTATCAGTTATGCACAGTACACTGTAAAAAAAATGAATCATGGGTCTTGTAATTTTCATTTAAAAAATTAAGATGATAATTAAAAATAGTGTATATATTTTATTAAGAAAATTGTGGTTCAGTATTGTATAGACAATATTGATTTATTTAAAGAGAATTAGTTAAATCATGCAGTTTTTTTTATAGACACCATTTGGCGTGATTAGTGGTTCCCAGCATGCTTTGCATATGGCTGGATATGAAAAGTAAATATTAAAATTAAGTGCTATTTTATGTGTTTTTGAGTGAAAGAAAAACTGTTAATGTTTACTGATCAGTTATATTTGATATTTGAAAGATTTTCTATTATGTTGAAGTTTTCAGCGTTACCGTTGTGCAGAAGAGTCGAGCTTATGGTTAGGTTGTGGATACCTGCATGTGTTCATACAGTTATGCATGTTGCTTTGTTCATTGAGTCATAGCTTTGCTAATGCAAGTGCACCAACAAATTTCTTCAAATTTCACTAAAATTTTTAAATTTATTGTGTTATAGACAAAATAATTTGGGAGATTTTACATGTTTTATTCAGATTCCATTAAAGAAACTAAGCCTTAAAAAAAAAGTCAAAAATATTGTTCCCATATTTTTAAGTAGATGGCTCATGACATTCTCTACAGTGTACACATACGTCTTGATTTTCATTGTCATGCATTGGCTGTTTTAGTGACATATGGTCATTGGGATGGTTGCTCCATGATCTCTGCATGCTTGATGTGTGGGTGAGTATCTATTTATTTTTCCCAGAAAGCAAATGCCAAAAGGATCAAATAAAAGGGGCAGGGCAGGGCAGGCTTGGGAGCATTACCTTAGTTTCCCAAGCAAACAACAAGTCCTCATTGTCTAGATACACCAAAACTCCCACAGGAACACACACTTGGTCAGACTCACTGTGGGATTTTTGGATCAGGGGTGATGGTCACATCCATGCCTGACTGGGCTCTAGGCTGTGTGGTGGGGTTTGTGTCAGAGGATGGCCTGTTTCCATGTTCCCATCCTCATATCAATCTGAGGAACAAAATACACAGATAACAAACTAAAGGACTAGTGTGATAATTGAATCATTGTCCATGACAACAGATTGTGGTGGGGACTTAGAACAAAGGCAGAGCCGGCCCTAGCGAACTAAGCGGCTGCTTAGGGCCCCGCCGCCACCAGGGGGCCCCCAAGCAAATTAAATGACAGCTTGATTTTTACAGCGCTTATTCTTTCAGTTGCAGTTCTAGCGCCTCCGTCCCAATACTGTACAACTCGAAATTTGCATGACGTTAACTCAGCAGTAGAGTTACACTCACGGGACTCTGCACTTATTCGCAATCACAAAAGTTCATTATTTGCATGTGCTTTAAAGCCTTGCCGGTGAAACATTTCATTCTGACATGTGCTTTTTCTGAGCGCGTACACCCGAAGCGCGCGCGCACACTAAAAGCCTGTTAAACAGCGCCAGAATAGTGGACTTTATCTTTCACATCTGATTGCATTAATACTGTCAAATACACACAAGGTTTACATAAACACAGTTGGTTATGTCTAAAGTGAAAGTAATCAGTTGAGAGAAAATCGGATGCGTGTCTGTATTTAAGATGTGTGCAGGTCTTAAAGTAACAGCCGCCTAATAGTAGGCTAAACATGCTGCCCTTGTCCTTAAAGTGAAAGTTCACCCAAAGATGAAAATTCTGTCATTATTTACTCACTCTCATATTGTTCCAAACCTGTATTAATTTCTTTCTTTTGCTGAACATAAAATATTTTGAAGAATATGGGTAACCAAAGAGTGACCAGCAACCCACATTCTTCAAAATATCTTATTTTGTGTTCAGCAGAAGAAAGAATTTAATTCAGGTTTAAAACAACTTGAGAGTAAATGATGAGAGAATTTTCATTTTTGGGTGATCTATTCTTTTAATGTTAATATATTTATGATAGTTATCTTCCTACAGGTCCATCTGAACTGTTAATTTTGTCATTATTTAAGTATTTAATTTAATATTGTCCATTTTGTACAACGATCTGACAACACTCCACAGAAACGCCAGCCAGATAAAGGCAGTGCAGATGAGCTACACATGTGACCGCTCGTCAGGTGCATTGTAACTAGGCTACGCTGACAATACAAAGAGCGGGAACACACACACACAGACACAGAATGAGCATACAGATCCATGAACTGTGACATATACAGCAATATAATCAACACTTTCAAGGTCCAGAAAGGTACTAAAGGGTGCATTCACAATTGGCATGTTTGGTTAGATTAAAACGAACCCTTGTGCGATTGCGTGCGTTTTGACTCCTTTACACATTTTATAAGCTCTTTATGAGTTCCCAGCTGGCCAAAATACCATCATATGCAGACGACGCACACACAACGATCGCATTTACCTCAGCACAAAGCATTGTTTTGGATGTTCGGTAAATTACATCTCAAAATAGTCAATACGTCATAAAATCCGGGTTGTGAATGTATCCCTGTGCCTTTAGGTTCGGTATCTTTTGGATCGGTGACAAAATTGCCAATCCGAATGCTAATTGGACCAGGACTCAATGTTTTATTTTTATTTTTTGGTCCGGACCAAATGAACCAAACAAATCGAACTACAAGTGTGAACGCACCCAAAGACATCGTTTCTGGACCTTGAAAGTGTCAGTTAAAATGCTGTCTATTGACGAGTCATATACCTCTTGGATTTCATCTTAATTTGTGTTCTGAAAATGAACAAAGGTTTTACAGATGTGGAACGACATGAGGGTGAGTAATTAATGACAGAATTTTCATTTTTGGGTGAACTAACCCTTTAAATGAACACTCTCATGCCTGGTTTCACAGACAGCAAGCTGAAGTGCATAAAAAGTTTTCTATTTTTCATTGAAAACAGTGTCATGTAGATGGCCCCGTGGTTTTAAGTTGTGTTTTGTACTGTTGCCAGTGAAGTTTACTTTTCCTTTATTCATTTGTTACCATGGTTTTTAATTTGCTCTTATGTGTCACACCTGTGTCTAGATCAGGAGTGTCTAAACTTGGTCGTGCAGGGCCACTGTCCTGCAGGGTTTAACTCCAACTTGCCTCAACACACCTGCCTGGAAGTTTCTAGAATGCCTAATAAGACCTTGATTAGCTGGTTCAGGTGTGTTTAATTGGGGTTGGAGCTAAACTCTGCAGGACAGTGGCCCTCCATGAGCAGGATTGGACACCCCTGGTCTTGATCAAGGGTAAGCAACGTCGGTCCTGGAGAGCAGGTCAGCTCCACCCCTAATCAAACACACCTTAACCAGCTAATCAGCGTATTTAGAATTACTAAAGCTACAGGCAGGAGAGTGTTTTTTTTCTTTTTTCAGGGTTTGAGCTAAAATCTGCAGGATAGCAGCTCTCCAGGACCGACGCTGCCTTCCCCAGTCTAGTTAAATACCTTGATTAGTCTCTGGTGTTTTTTCTATGTATATGTGATCGGGACCTGATCAGATTATACCCCAGATTCATCTGATGAAAAACCCAAATTTACAAGCCTCCCGATAGCAGCCTTTCAACTAAATGAAAAGAACAAGCAGAAACAATGCTACAAGATCAAAAGTTTATTTATCAAAAATCACTACTAAAAAACCTTGAGCTCAACAACCATAAGAAAAGACACTTTACACTTTAAAAGCCAACCACTTGGCTTAAACCAAACTAGCTTTCATTGGCACTGGTAGTGGAGGTGGCAAAAATACCTTGCTTATGAGGCCCAAGGAGACAAGCCTTCAATTTCTATACACTGTGCTTCAACACTACAGGTGCATCTCAATAAATTAGAATGTCGTGGAAAAGTTCATTTATTTCAGTAATTAAACTCAAATTGTGGAACTCATGTATTAAATAAATTCATAGCACACAGACTGAATTACTTTAAGTCTTTGGTTCTTTTAATTGTGATGATTTTGGCTCACATTTAACAAATCCACCAATTCACTGTCTCAATAAATTAGAATACTTTATAAGATCAATAAAAAAAGATATTTTAAACAGAAATGTCAGGCTTCTGAAAAGTATGTTCATTTCTATGCACTCAATACTTGGTTGGGCCTCCTTTTGCATGAATTACTGCATCAGTGCGGCGTGATGGAGGTGATCAGCCTGTGGCTCTGCTCAGGTGTAATGAAGCCCAGGTTGCTTTGATAGCGGCCTTCAGCTCATCTGCTTTGTTGGGTCTGGTGTCTCTCATCTTCCTCTTGACAATACCTCATAGATTCTCTGTGGGGTTCAGGTCAGGCGAGTTTGCTGGCCAGTCAAGCACAGTAACATCATGGTCATTGAACCAGCTTTTGGTACCTTTGACAGTGTGCGCAGGTGCCAAATCCTGCTGGAAAATGACTCAGCATCTCCATAAAGCTTGTCAGCAGAAGGAAGCATGAAGTGCTCTAAAATTTCCTGGCAGATGGCTGCGTTGTCTGTGGACTTCAGAAAACACAGTGGACCAACACCAGCAGATGACATGGCAGCCCAAATCATCACTGACTGTGGAAACTTCACACTGGACTTCAAGCAACATGGTTTCTGTGCCTCTCCACTCTTCCTCCAGACTCTGGGACCTTGATTTCCAAATGAAATGCAAAATTTACTTCCATCTGAAAAGAGGACTTTGGACCATTGAGCAACAGTCCAGTTCTTCTTCTCCTTAGCCCAAGTAAGACGGTTGTCTTTGGTTCAGAAGTGGCTTGGTACGTGGAATGTGACAGTTGTAGTCCATTTCCTGAAGACGTCTGTGTGTGGTGGCTCTTGATGCACTGACTCCAGCTTCAGTCCACTCCTTTTGAAGCTCTCCTATGTTCTTAAATCGGCTTCGCCTGACAATCTTCTCAAGCTTGCGGTCATTCCTTTCACTTGTACACCTTTTCCTACCACACTTTTTCCTTCCAGTCAACTGTCCATGAATATGCTTTGGCACAGCACTCTGCGAACAGCCCGCTCTTTCAGCAGTGACCCTCTGTGGCTTACCCTCATTGTAGAGGGTCTTGATGATCGTCTTCTGGACAACTGTCATGTCAGCAGATTCCCCATGACTGCTGTTGGGATTACTGACCTAAACCCAGTATTTATACCCTGAGGATGGTGATTTAATAGAACTTGAAATTAAATATTCTAACAATTTGAGATACTGATTTTGATGAGCAGCAAGCTGTAATCATCAAAATGAAAACAAAAAAGTCTGGAAATATTTTACTTTATGTCTAATAAATCTAGAATATATTTAAGTTTTACTTTTTGAATTAAATTACAGAAAAAAATAACTTTTTCACGATATTCTAATTTATTGAGATGCACCTGTATATAACCAGCCCAATGGTTTATATATATATATATATATATATATATATATTTAATAATAATAATAATGAATAACAACAATACAAAAGAAAAAAGAAAACAACAAATCACACACACATACAAATTATATATATATATATTTTTTTAGAAAATATAAATAAGGTAAAAGAAAATTTATCTTTCATGCGCACGACACTTAGGCTACATTCACTAACAATGCCTGGATCTCATCATTGGCACAGTGGTTGTTCTATGTGTCTTGTTGGATTTTTATTTATTTATTTATTTATTTTCTCCACAGGCAGATGGCATGCAGCGCCACATACTTCATGCTGTCAGTATGGCGGGAAACTCCCCTCCCATCTCAGAGAGATACTCAGAGGAACTCCGGGAATTAATCAGTCAAATGTTCAGAGATTCTAGCTAAACCGTTCCTGACAGATGCAGTAGACAGAAACAGCAGAACTCCAGAGGCACTGCTACAGAGTTTTGTGAAGTCTATCACCGCCTTTGATGAGGCCTACAACAAGCACTATAAAGACATTGAGGTTTTAGTTAGTGAGTGGGGAAGAATAACAGATTCGATGGAGTCTGCACATTACAGCGCCACAGCGGGGAGTCTGTCAGGTTCAGTGATCGGAGCAGCTGGAGGAATCACTGCATTAGTTGGTTTAATTTTGGCACCGTTCACTCTTGGGGCGTCTCTGACTGTTACTGGTGTTGGTGTTGGAGTAGGAGTTGCAGGTGGAGTAACAGGTGCTGCATCCACCATTACTAACACTGTACAGCAAAAATCATTCAGAGAGAGTCTTGAACAAATTCAGCAGAAGTATAAATCTGTGAGCGAACCAATTCTCACACCACTGAATACACTGAGAAAGGTACTGAGAAAAATCTCAAAGTTCAGTGTTTTTTTCGGCAGCTCAGCTTTTGACAATGTGCAAATATCATGCAATTTAGACAGAAGGAACGTTTTGTGTGCAACACAACTCATGAATTTGGGTCTGTTGGCAAATGTTAGCAGAATTGCTATTCAGACTGCAAGAGTAGGGCGAGTTGTAGCAGAAGCAGTCTCAGGAGTGTTAAGTGGACTGTTAGTCATACTTGATGTCGCCTTCATAGTGATGGATTCTGTAGACATTCACCAGATGAGACAGGGGAAAGTAGATGATCCAGAAAAGGTCAAATCCAGTGTGCTTAAATCCATTGCAGAGATGAGGAGAACACATAATGAGCTTTGCAATGTCCAGAAGGAAATAAAAAAAAACAAGAGAGGAACTAAAAGACTATATAGAATTGGCCAGGGGTGACAGAGAATTAGACAATGATTTAAATAGTTTAAACATATATACATGATTCCAGTCAAAGAATCAGGCAACTTTATATATGACCACGAGTGAAGGGAAAAAATGGAGTTTTTTTAGAAATCAGTCTAAATATTTAATATGTTGCTCTGGAACAACCAGAATTTGTGTGTATAGCGCTTTTTACAATACCGATTGTTTCAGTAAAATTATGCAACAAAGTTTGTTTTAGTTGAACAGCTCTAGAAGAAAATAGTGTCATTGTTCAGCTTAAGTCAGTTGATTCAGCTCTGTTGTAAAAATCATCCGTTATTAATTTAGTTAATTTCATCTATACAGCAGCTCTGGAGTAAGGTGATGTCATTGTCTAGCGCATTTCAATTCTCATACAATAGTGTCAATGCAGGCGGATCAATAATATTGTTGAATATTAAGTGTCCCAGACAAATCAAGCCAGAGGAGACAGTGGCAATGAGCTCAAACTCCAACAGGTGATTTCATCTAAGGCTGTGGCTGAAGAAAGTTATAGTTTCTGTGTTTCTCTTTTTTTCTGTTCTTGTTTCTTCAGTGATTCTGCTTGTTCACAGCAGGTGTTCATCACTTATGCTCAATCATCACTTAATTTCTGTAACTCATTAACTTGTGTTATTTAACAGTCTGTAGTGAGGACACAAACAGAGACCAGTAATTGTAACACTGAGGGTTTTTAATGGCTCTTTAATGGTCTTGGAGGGTCTGTTCTTGACCACACCTCTGATCTTGATTGGTCATGGTCTTGGATATCCAAATCTGCAGATTCAGCGTTACATTGTCTGATGAATAATGTAAATTGTAATAGAATCTGAGAACTACAATCTGAAGTTTGCATCTATGGATATTATATCGATTGTAAACAGTTGGCAAATATTGCTGTATTGCCTCGATACATTCAGCTGTTTACATTTCACTTTAGATCCTTTACTTTGAATTCTATACTCCTTAACTTTGAGTAGGCAGGGCTAAAGCTCCAAGCACATTACTCTAGAAAAGCAGTTCCTAAACTGCAGCGGTTCCCTAGGGGTGCGCAGACTGACCACCGGGGGTGCGCGAGAGAATGTTTGTAATGGCGGAAAAATGGTCCATAGAAATGGTCTCTTGGTTATTTTTACATATTTAACTTAGGTAAACTTCACATGTCAAAGTTTTATTAATAAATAAAAAAATCACCTTACAAGCTATAAATTACTCATATTTTCAAATTTTAAATTACACATATATTTGCATTTCATTTTACAAGCACATCTGCGTCAGATTAGCCCCGCCCTTTTTATGTTTGGCGCTAAGCGATAATTCATTCATTTATTTTTACTACACTATTTTTTATTATCTTACTACATTCATCAAAATGGACACCTGGTTGAAAACTGCCACTTTAAAGAAATCAAGAGACAGTGAGCCATCTGCATCGGCATCATCTGTGGAGGTGTACACCGACCACGGTGGTGAATATATGTAGAAACCTGATCGAACGGGGCTAATGAACTGGGTGAAGAGGCGGGAACAGAGAAATGTAACAGAGATGTACCTGTCAAGAGAAATAGGCCTACATTAGAGTGAGAAAATGTCAAGTAAGAAACGCAAATACTATGACAGTTACATTGGTTTCGTGTTTACATGGATTGGTGATGCAGAAAGTCCGAACCCGCAATGTGTAGTCTGTGGAGAAGTTTTAGCTAATAGCAGTCTCAAGGGGACATTCTAAAACGCGTGAAAAATGCTTAACGTGGCTTAATTTACTAAGACAGTGATTTTAACCGACCAAACTTACTAACTAGCTATCATACTAATTAAGTATAGCCTACTATGTGCAAAAAATCAGATGAGCCCAGAATATGATCTTAATGCATTTAATAACACGTTAAGCCTTTTCCTCCCATAGAAAACCGTTATAAGAAAAGATTTAACGTGGCTTAATGTACTAAGACGGATTTTAACCAACCAAACTCACTAAATATCATGCTAATAAAGTATACTATGATCTTAAACGCTTTAAGATCATATTGTGGGGTCATCTGATTTTTTGCACAGAAATTTTGTCAGCTTTATTTGAATTTGTTTTGTTCATACAACTAAATTGTTATTTGTACAAACTACTCAATATAGTTGTGGGGAACCACTTGACACTTCTTTTTTAAGTAAATCCAACAATTCATTTTTTTGAGTGAAGCAATAGTATTTTTTTTATTTAGAACTGAAATGTTGATGTTTTCTAATATACAGTAAATATTTGTATTTAGTTATTGCTATAAAAAAATGTGATGTTTAACCGAAGTAAGGTGTTGGGGGTGCTTGACAGGTTTCAAATACTAGAAAGAAATGACAGAGCAATAGATAAATAATGATATATTCTTCATTTGTGGCGCCAAACCACTCTGATTCTTTCTGTATGTTTTTTATATTAATGTTTTAGGGACTGAATTCAAATCAAATATTAACATTACTGCCCAAACTACGTATGAACTACTCATTCATATGTTGTAAATTATGGAAATATATGGTTCAGATCACTCAAATCATATATGGAAATTGAAGACTCCTTATATGGTCACCAGTGAAGTCTGGATGTCATCTAGTGGAATAGTTTGGTATTACACCCCCAAACCCCCAACTTTTTTAGATATTTAGATTTTATTTTTTTGAAGTTTTAGTTGAGCATGTTTTGCAAAATATATATTTTATATAAAATAAGTCTGTGCTCTGAAGTATTCAAGATTTTTAACAATTTAAGTTGGAAAAGTCTATACTCAAAAAGTGGGGCAGACAATTAACATGTAAAACATCTTTATATTTTCACAAACTTTGAAAAAATTTGTTAGGACCAGAGTTGAGGAGTTCTGACGCACAACACAGAAGTGTTTTGTATTTTTGGGGCTGTAGTAAAGTTGCTTATGAATGGCTGTCTATATGGGTCAGTATGACCAAACAGTACGAAATGTATCTGTATGCACATTTCACAACACATCAGCGTGTTGAAACTTTGCAAGCATGTTCATGACCCTAAATGAGAAAAAGTCACAAAAGTTTAAAAAAAATAACATAAGTTACATAGTATTTCAGATGGCTTTAAAAAGGAAATGATTTTACTATATGTGGCTGTCAAAATATTTTTCAGTATGGGGGAAGTGGGAAGAAATAACTTGGCCCAGTTCCAATTGCCAGATTTGGGATGAATGAAGCCCTTAGAATCAGCCCAAATACACTGGCCCGCCAAAACTGCCGGCATTGGGTCACAATCAGGGCGTTACAGTTTACAGTACAGTTACTCGGTACTGCCCCGAAACTGGGTACTGAAACTGAGCCGACACTTGGCCACAATCGCGCCAGCCGTTACTAGTCTTGTTTGCTAATTTAAGTTCTGAGTGTTTACCTACTCTGCCTTCATTTATTAGTATGTTCATCTGTAAGGGAATGTTGTTTGTTTGAGCTGTTTAATATTGGGATGTTGTTTAAAATCCCCACCGCGGCACCGCCCTGCAACATCAAGGATCTGAAGCAGCAGAACCAGTGAGTCTTGAGAGGTAAAGGACTAGTTAAATCTGTGATCTATTCAATTAATTTAACAGGAGAATTTTCACATTCATTACAGTTCTGTAAGGAACCCCCCATCGGCCCAAAAACGGAATCCGACGGCCTGGGCGAAGGTTAACGCGTGTATGTCTTTTCAGCGCCCCTGTGAAGTTCACGTAATTTCACTCGTTTAATCTGACTCCAATTTCAAATGATTATTACTCTTAGGTTGTGTTTCCAGTTAGAAATTAATCATTCGTTATGTATTAATTTAGATATTTGATTATTCTGGGTATCCCATATTTTCAATTATTCGTTCATTACGGACCCACCATCGCTTAGAGACTTTCACATCGGCCGGCTGCGGTCTCACGGACATAAATTCGCCAGTTTATGATTTAGTCAGAGGGTGCAGAGTTTACTAATGCATTTGAGTCGAACCGCCACATGCTTGTTCATACAAAAATACAGTTTTCTTAGTCACGATACTGCAACTTGCTAAGCCAATAACAGACAAACTCAAAAGTCCCATGATGTGCCCCTATGCTCCTTTCATGGGGCTCTCTAGTTTGACCTGTCCTGACGCAGATTTACTGAAATGACGGACTTTAGTAATCTACTAGTCATAATGATTTCAGAAGAATCCAGAGTAAATCAAATATAACATTGTATTTTGTCAAGTAAAATGTATCATGTCAATTACATAGTTGGACAATTAGAAGCCAATTCAAAAATAATAAATGCAGAACATCAATTGTTCAAAGAAATGCATATACACACAGTGATGTGTGAATGTCTTCAGACATTCAACCATCTCTGCATGGGGGTTTCTGGCGACAGAAGATCCCACATGACTGCTTTGCACTTTACCTTATATACCCAGACCAGAACAAAAGGATTGTAAATATTTACTACACCAACACCTGTTTTGGGGAAGAGGAGTGGGTTATCAGATCTCTTGAAGAGACAAAAGGAGGACAGAATTCTCCTTAGTTTTCAAACTTCCTCATAACATAAGTGACTGCTGTGAAACTGAGACCATTTTACCAATCGCACTGAGACGTTTAAAATGATACCAAACATGAAAGGGGAAAAACAATAGATACACAAGTTACATTATACATCTTGAAGAACTTTCAGTGACTTGAGTTAGGGGGAAGGGAAGGAGGGTGTGTGTGTGGGGGGCGGTTGCATCCTGTAGATGTTGTGAGGGCAAGGTGTTGTCCTATGCTATTTCTTTGAGATCTTCTCTCCAGATGAGTTTTATTGCTTTATTGCAGGGCACTTGATCTCAGTTTTGTCTTAGCAGGAAAATCAAGTCTTACAGTTCAAAGAAAACTGCTTAAAGTTTCTGTTAATGTTTGAGTGTCCAGCAGATGGCGCCAAATCTCCATTCAAACTGATGACGAGATTTCAGTCATAAAGGCGCATTCAGAATATCAGGCATCTTACTTGTAACTAGTAACCTTTACTCATGAGCAGTTTTCTTTCCAGGGATTAGCGCGCGTTCTGCGTTACTTTTTTTTATTATTAATTAATTAATTTTATTTTTCCTTTAAAAAATAGGCATGGATGCTTAAAGTTAAATCTTTGTTTTCCTAGTAACACGCTTTAATATCTTAATGGTATTAAGCATATTATTTCATATTAATGTCAATAATTAGTTTTATATAGATACATTTTATTTTTATTGAAAGGCTATTATAGTTAAATATTGGTTTAATTTTACTTAAACTTTTTATTTATTTATTTATTATTATTATTTATTTTATTTATTTATTATTATTATTATTATTATTATTATTTTTACTTTGGGCATTAAAATGGTTACTACTTGAATACAGAAATTTAAGTTTAGTTAACTTAAATCTAAGCACTTTAGTACCGGGTGGTCATTTTCTGTGGTTGTTTTTTGATCCTTTTGAGGAAAGTGAGTTGGTGTACTCTTTTAGTTCACTCAGTTACTTAGTTGTAATTGTTTTTTGTTGTTGTTGTTGTTGTTGTTTTTGTTGTTGTTTGTTTTTTTGTTTGTTTGTTTTTTTTCAATCAGAATGAGTTCTTAGTAAAGCATGGAATTCCTGTTACTCCAAAAGAATTTGCAGTTGTGGCTGATGCAGTGCCACAAGGAGTTCTTATGCTTTTTAAAGGGTTTTCTTTCTCATCCTTTTGTCACTCCGTGGATCTATGTAACACATTTGTAGGTAAACAGTGCCTTTCTTCATCTAAATCAAAAAACAATAAGAAAATTAGAGTCTTGTTTAAGGAGGAATCTGTTTCTATGCCATATGTAATTTCTTACTGGAATGGACTTGTAAGTGACATTCCCTGGAAAAAAGTTTGGACATTACCTCACAAGTATCTGATAACTAACAAAATAACCTTTAAGTTAATTCATAGGTTTTACCCAGATAAGTGCTCTCTCAGAAGACTTAAGAATGATATTGATACCCTCTGTTCTTTTTGTTTAGAGAAACCTGAAACTACTTTACATTTATTTTGGAGTTGCTCTCACACACTGACATTTTGGTGTGACATTTGTGACTTTATTAAATGTTGTGTGAATCCAAATTTTAAATTTACATACAGAAGTGTAATTTTTGGCTTTCATGAATGTGAAAAGGAAAATTATATTTATTTTATAAACCTTATTTTTCTGTTAGCCAAATATCACATTCATAAATGTAAATTTTCAAAGTGCAAACCTCTTTTTTAAAGACTTAAACATGAGATGAAAATGTATTTTGACTCTATTGAATTCTCTAAAAACCTGAAAGCTATGAGAACTGTGGCTGTGTTTAAGGACTTGGCACTTAATCTGGACTGAAAGACTGTTGGACTCTGGCATATTGTTTTATTGTTATTTGACAATGATGACAAAAGTTGTTACTTTTTTTTTTTTCTCAAGCATTTAATAAAAAAAAAAAATATCAGGCGTCTCCTCTATAGGATCACGTGATGCTGCTGCTGCTGCTGCTGACGTCACTGCAGCTGAGAGGATTAAATGACGAGGAACCGAAAGTGAAAGTAAACAACCTTGAACAGCAGTTTGACTCCTGTGAGATTATATTCCACGCAGCGCTGTGTTTTATGCTCATATGTTGATTTAATGGTATTATAAATCATTTTGAGAATATACGGAAATAGTCTTTGTTTATCTGTTCTCAAGAAACCGTCTTTATGAGTTTTTGTGTTCAGATTATACAGTGAAGATGGCGACCGGAGATGCAACTGAAACTCAGTTTACACGCTTTAAATAATAAAACACAAATGCATTCTGTTAGTTTGAGTTTGTATTAATCCATCTAACCCAGCTTCACAATTCATGTATACAGAGTGCGAGGATCTTTTGAAGCTAAGATACTGTAGTCCGACAACTATTGTTTACAAATCCAACACACTTTTAACATTTTTACAGAAATGACAAAAAGTATTGAAGATATATATATTAAAGTAATATCACAAGTGCCATCAATACTATGTATACTGTTCAGCAGCTGTTATTCTTAAACTATACACAGGTAACTGATAGCATAAATATCAGACATGTAATATATGGCTCAGGGTAATATCAATCCTGTGTTCATCATGCATGTGGAGGTACCTACACTGTTAAATAGTTTGGAAAGATTGTAATGTTTTGGACAACACGAGAGAAATATCATCCTGCCATCAAGATCCCCTCACTTATTCTGACTGAACCGGTTTTCTGTTTGTTGTTAAGGATTTTAAGTGTCAGCGCCAGGATGAATTACTGAAGGAGGCATATTAGGAATTTCAGAGAGAAAAATAAAAATCCCAGAAATAGAAATTTAGTTTATACGTGTATAACTGTCTGCTAAAATGAGTGTTTGTGTTTTATCATTGCTGTCTGAAGGACGATTCATAATTTTTCGATTCATGACATGAATCCAACAGCATGTCGAAGTGAGAAGTAGTTTGCCAGAACAACTTAAGATATTGTCAAACTAAACTTTTTTGAAATTTGTATTCATCAAAGAATCTTGAAAAAAACTGTATCAGGGTTTACATAAAAATATTAAGACAGTATGAAGAGAGAGAGAGAGAACATTCCCTAAGTCAGTTCCTTCTTTTATGTTTATTCTGCTTAGTGTGATTACAACATGGTAATTGATTATTTATCTTTATGTAATTATCTAAAGAAATAAAGATAATTACATTTTCTTTAAGTAATAAGAAAACCATTTGATGGCATTTTCCTGGATCCCTACCCACTGACAAAACTGCTCTAAAGGAATTTAATGTTCAGTTGTGTCAAATTCTGCCGTAAGATCAAGGAGAACGAGAACAGCACACTTTCCTGACTCAACAGCGAGCAATAAATCATTGTTCACTTTTTTCACTTTTTAGTAATCTTGCCAGTGAAATATTTCCAGAACCATTTCCGGATCACTGGATCATCTGGACTGGAGCATCTCGCTGACATCTCTGAAATAAAAACAGGGAATAAGACATTCAAGTTAAACTGTCATTCTTCTCATTGAAGGTCAAGAGTAAGTTTCAAGTTTCACAAACACAAATATATAATACTGTTTGGTCTTAAAGCAGGAGCTTTCCACTGGAATAAACACTGTAATCCTTCAAAAAACAAACAAACAAACAAAAAACCTCAATCTATATGAAGTTACTTTGTGTCTTTATTGAAAGAAATCTGTGTTTATAGGTTGTTTGACAGTCTAATTTGAGACCATCAGTGTAGTTTAATATGTCTGATAATGCTGCTTGAAATGAACTGTGATTGATCCCTTTACATGTTAGTCAAACAGCTTTCCTGTCATGGCTGATACAGAAACCCTGGAGGGAACATGGTGATGGGAAAATGAGATGTGAGGAATAATTATATTTCAAGGCTGCTCCCAAGATACACTGTGTTTATTAATCTTTGTTAATGTTAGTTAAAAATAGTTGTTCATTGTTTGTTCATGTTAGTTCAGTGCATTAACTAATGTTAACAAATATAAATTTTGACTTTAATAATGTATTAGTAAATGCTGAAATTAACATTAAGATTAACTAGAAGATAAAGTTCGTAAACAAACTTTGATGTTGACTTGGCACAAGAATATCAAGAAGCAGTCACAAAATCAGGTAAGAAGAATAATAATAAGATGTTTAAGTATATCAAACCAACATAATAAATGCTGTAGAAGTATAGTTCATTATTAGTTCATGTTAATGTATTTAACTAATGTGAACTAATGAACCTTATTGTAAAGTGAAAGCAGATATTCTTACCTGTAGGTGATGAAGGTCTCTCTGCCATCTTTAGTGAATGTGACTCAGAATCCAGACAGTTTACAAGTTCAATATAAACAAATACAGTAGAAAAAAACACAATACACTAAAGAACATTAATAAACTAAACTATTTATATGCAACGTGTCGAGGCTTTGTCAGGAAAACCCCTATCTGCTGAGATAGTTACTTTCACTTTTGGTTCCCCTTGTGAAAATATTTACTGCTGTTGTTAGAGGAGGTTTCTGATTCACCCACAACACTGACCAAACTCACATTACCTCACACCACACACAGGAGCTGTTGATTCCTGATCAAACCTCTTTTACACACTGAAACTCAGGTCTACTGCATGAAAACTAAAACCTTAAACCTTCCCTAAAACCTGCCCTGAACACACCTCCACAGAACATGTTCATGACCTCACCATTTCACCAGCTGACTGAAAACTAGCTAGATCACAAAATGAGCATGACTTACGTGAACATTTGGTCTTTACTTAAAGACTTAAGATTCCAACATCAATATTTGACCAATGCTTCACAATAAAAAATGTTACGGTATCAGTAATTTATTAATTTGTGTCAGGAGTGCACATCAATCATGCTGAATCTAACTGATATTTACCATTTCACACAAAAAGAGAACACATACCTATTCAGTTGCACCTGCTTCCATTTATTTACGATCACAAGAATGCACAAAACAACTCCATTAAGGCTTTTAAATCCAAAGGCTTACACATTTAGAAAAATATTGATAAAATGTCATATGTTTACGTCACATTTCTGAGCATTACTAATAATTTAATATTCCTCGAAATTATGTGATGATTGCGATCCGAGGACGTTTGAGCGATCTCTCTGTCTCTCTATACTGTTATCCTTTCAGCCAGAGCAACAGAGGGAGCTCATGAGAGGAAAACAGGAGTTATGAGTTATACGAGTTAACCGGAGTGACAGATATGTGGATGCATTAGTCCGGTATCAACAAAGATCATTTATTCAAAAATCATTTATTCACCCTCATGTTGATCCAAACCTGTATGAGTTTCTCCTGCTGAACACAGAAGATATTTTGAAGAATGTCAGTAAGCAGACAGTTGATGGTAGCCATTTACTTATATAGGTTTCCATGATTGAACTTCCTAGGCTAGTAGTTTACACTGTAGTAACAAAAATGGAAATGGGAATTGTGAATATTTCACTGGTCTCTAAAATACATTCAAGATAATGGGTTCATGAGATGAGATTTTAGCACATTTTTTTAAGAAATCTTCAATGCAAAAATGACTATAGTCTTTTATTCGACTGAAAGTCACAAAATACAAGCCAATGCAGGTGGACCCTATAAAGTGCCCCATTATGGTTTTTAAATATTCCCTTTCATGCAGTGTGTAATATAGGATAATATAATGTATAGCTGTCTATGAATGTAAACATTCAGTTGAAAGTGTACAATAAATAAAGTTATTGTCTCTCAAAAGAAAGCACATGTAATGCGGTAACACAAAACTGCGGCAAAACTGGACATTTTCGCTCTGAATCGATCATATTTTGTTTCAAGAATCATGACAGATGTAGCTATTATTACAGACGCAGAGGCTTTTCTACAGTGACAGCTTTATACCTTTATAATCTGACAGTGAACTGATCAAAAGATCCAGTCATTTCTCTTCTCTTTTATAGCAATACATCTAAGAGGTGTCAGATTTGGCCTCTAGTTATTTTAAAATGATTGTAATTGATAGTAGATATCAAGTAAGAGAGAGGAGGAAGAGTTTGTGTAGGAGGAGGAAGAGGATGAGGACTAGAAAGTCTAATGAATGATCTGTATTGTTCAAATATTGACTGATGAGTGTATGAGCTGAAAGCTTTGTTTGATTTTGAGAACAGGCGATATGGTTTGAGAAGAGTCGGGGGTTTAGTGAATGTAGTTTGAATATTTGGTTTTATGTTTCAGGTTTTGAGAAAATGGGTGAATGTTTATTTTTAGAAAACACTTCTCATGCAGTAATTGGTTTAAAAAGCTTCCTGTTTTCTCTGGTGTTTTCTTTCAGAGGCGAGTGTTTCTGTCCTAAAAACATGATTGTCTTTCATCTGATCTCTCTCTGTATTTGAATATGAATCATTTGAGCTGCAGTTCATCAGGACAATAAACACAAACACATCGATCAATCCTTCATTAGCACTAACAGTTAAACAAAGAAAATAAGACCCTGTTCTGTTGAAGCTCATCTCAGATCGTCTCTCTAGAAAGCAGCAAAATCTCTGTAGATTCACACATACAGACGCATAATGGAGAACAGAGGGAAAATCTGATATATAGTCAATATATATATTCAAACATTTTCTAAATCAACTTCAATATGCTTAGAGTTCAAATGGGGTCATTTGTGACTAAGACTGGAGACACAAAAGGCACTGAATCCCAGGAATAACCCATGTTTCACAATCATACAAAACATTTTTGTTAACTTACATAGATGTGAAATTAATCTGTCTCATCTGAAGGTTTTAACTCTTCCTCCCGTGAGTTTTGTGGTCTGTGTGACTCAGTCTGATTCTGACAAATGTGGTTTCAAATGTAATAAGACTTTGCAGTTTATTTACATCACCATTGATTTAGTCACTGTCACTCTTAATGTGTATCGAGGACAACATTCTCCAAAAGTATGATTTTATTTCACAGACATGATCAAGGACTTACATAGTCACTGTTGACGCTGGGAAATCTAAGAATAGTATTTTTCAGAAGAACAGTGAGCAGTTTAACTCACTCATGAACACTCATAACAAAACAGTGTGTGGATCAGCAGGTCACAATAACGCATAACCTGATATTGCTGAGTTCAACATGTTCCTGGGTCAACATTTTTGTTGATCCTGGAACAACATTCAAATCAACCAATCAGATTTGAAGGACAAGTTTACAGATTATGTCAAGTTTAGGCTTAAAATCATGAATTGGTGCTTCTACATCAGTGTTATTCATCTATCATTTCCCTCTGATTTTTGGGATAACTTATGGGTAGGGTTAGGTTTAGGGGTAGGAATAGGGTTAAAACTAAATTTTCAGACTAGAATGTTGTTCCAGGATCAACAAATTATGTTGACCCAGGAACGCATTTAACTCAGCAATATCAGGACGTGCCACAATAACAATAGTGGACGTCACTCACAGAGATCACTTCCCTTTTCTGCAGTGCTGCGTATGTGTGTGTGTGTGTGTTCAATAAAGACATTATGATTATAATTGTGTGTTGTCTAGACTTTGTCAGATGACATTTCATGACAATGCAGAAAACAAATTAATTCCAAAGGGATTTCCACTGTATAGAGTGTGTACTGTACATGATATATTATGTCAATAGAGAGTCCTCATAAACCTCAAATACCAACATGTTTGTGTGAGAAGGACCTGGTCAATTTCTTAAATATTTATTTAGTTTTTTTTTATTTACAGTGCCTCTACTCTGCTGCATTTGTTGCTCTTACAGCTTTGAGAGCAAAAGTTTTTACTGCAGGATTTCCTCGATGACACAAACCACTACATTATAGCAGACCACACACACACACACACACACACACAGTGAGGTTCAGTAAGGTAATAATGGGAACCTGTCATGGAAAGTCTAATTTAAACCTGAAAACACAAGCTTTTAGGATTTTGAAAAGTTCAAATATAGGCTACATGAAAAATCGCTTCAGAAATATTTAAGATCTTTAATCAAATAAGCAAGATTAGAAACACAGAAGAATTTCTGAAGGAAACCTCATTGTTTTTGGCCCATGCGATTACAGTCATAGAGATTTGGAGTGACATGAAGGAGAAGAAATGATTCACTTCTGTCCCTGTTCACATTATACACTTATACACATTTCACGAGTTCACACTTACACATAATTAGATAGAGTCAAGTCAAGTCAAGTCACCTTTATTTATATAGCGCTTTTTACAATGCAGATTGTGTCAAAGCAGCTTTACATTGATAACTGGTATATAATTTTGGCTGCACAGCAGCTCTTAAAGAATAGTGTCAATGTCGGCAGATCAAAGCACTGTTCAATATCAAATTTCAAGTGAAGAAGAAGATTGATGCTATAAGAACACATCATGAAAATATTCTTTATGAAAAGATCAAAGTACTTGTCATAAAACTCAAAGACAAAATAAATGATGAAGAAAGACTGAAGAAAGAGTTTGATTTGTTCTGGAAACAGAGTGTGAAGATCATCAGAGACACTCCTGCGATCAGAGACACTGATATAATGAGAGATGTGAAACTCATCCTCAGTGACATCTATAATGTTTCTGTAGATCACTGGAGGGAGAGCAGGGATATTTTCACTGTGCTGAGTTATTCAGATTATGTGAAGGTAAATAAATCCAGTATGATTACAGGAGCTTTCAGAAATGTCTACAGATTAGCTAAAGAGATGTTTATTAATATTCTATATCAAGATAATGAGGCTCAAATAGGATCATTCGTCACAGATGTTGTTCAGCAGACAGACAGAATAATTCAGTCATTTAACATTTCAAAGAAAGGCTACAACATCAGCTACATTCAACAACTCACAGATTACATCAAGAGGAGAGTAACAGAACATCAGGAAGGACGAGTGAAATATGTGTTCAAGAATGAATTCTTTATGGATTTGGTTCTTTCCATCTGTAAGAGAGCAAACAAGATGTTCACTGACCAACACAGACTGTTCAGAGAAGACAATGATCCTGTAATATATGTTGAGAAGAAGGAAGAAGAGTACTATAGTAGTTTCCAGAAATACTGTCATGGATCAACATCAGCTGCGTTTTTTGGTGAGATCATCTGTCAGAAACTGAAAGAGCCCATTGAGCAGAGTGTCTACTGCCAGAGATCTGTCAGATGAAATGAGATCAAACTGTGAATCACTGAATGGAAACAGATCAAATCTGGAGAAACACATCCTGAAGACACTGGCAGAAGAGGAGGATTTTGACAAATACATGAACAACATTCATAATCCCAGAGATCACTTCAAGAGTTTCATCAGAGATGAAGTCAGTCGGTACATCACTGATAAGTTCAGAGTCAGTGTTTTACCCAAGATGAAGGAGAACATTGAACTCCTGCAGCAGAAGATCATGAAAGCAGCACATGAATCTAATGAACATGTTCAAGAGAACAGAGGAGATGTTGGTTTGTGGTTGAAGAGTTTCACACAGCAGCTCTCAGATGTGCTGATCTTCTCTGAAAAAGACCTCAGTGGAGTCAAACATGATGATGTTGATGATATCAGCCTCCTAGAAGATGTGATGAGAAAAGAGCTTCCTGCTATAATGAATGAGATCAGCTGTAGATTAAACACAAGGACATTTCCAGTAAAACTGGACTATAAGTTCAGTGTTGCTTTCCACAGAGTGACTGGAATTAATGGGTGGTCTTACAGAGGAACAACAAACTTGCAAATTAGCATCTGCACATCATCAGTAGCAAGTCATCAATTATTTTATCCCAATGCCTCAGATGATACAGTCCTCTGGAGAGAATACAAAACAGCAGGAGGAGTTTATGCAGACTGGAGCATCACTCCTGATCTCTCTGAACTGCCCTACTGGAAGTGGTTTGTGTGCAGATTCCAGAAACATCTGGAAAAACACTACAATAAAACATTTGAGGGTTATGGTAAGATCCCATATGAATGGAGAAGATACTCAAAACAGGACACTATTGAGAGTTTGAATCAATACATGTAATGGAGCAGATGAAGAATGAGACTCTTGCATCTCCTCTCAGATTCAGATCACAGTCAGAAATGAGTTTCTCTGACATTCATCAGTGAATCTGAGCTCATCTACACCTCAGAAGATCAGAGCTTCATCAAATACACCAGAAGAGAGTTAAAGACGAGATTCAGTTCCTCATAAAGTGTCTGTCAGATGATTAAAACAACATATTTCTGAACATACGCCTCATTGATAAAGCTCAAAATGCTTGATGTATATTAGAGTTCATTACTAATCAAAACAGCTTAAGCTCAATTATGAACTGAAAAATATCTTTGATAAGGATATTAATGACAGACTGTTGATGAAATATGATTGAAGTGTGTGTTTGTTAAAGCTCAGTGCTGTAATCAGATGATGGAGGAAAGTGTGAGAAATAAACAGATGTGTGAATCAAATCTCTCAGACCCCTCAATCTGATTCATATTGATTCATATTCATATGATTCACTCGACACAAATACTGTCAACATCATGAATTTATTGACCTTGTCAAGTGTCCTTTCACACTTGTTTAATATTTACTCTTATTATGAGAAACTTTGATTTGACTTTAGGAATTTAAATTGAAACCTGAAGATCTCTATAGCAGATTTTCATTCTCTGACAGTATTTCAGTCATTGATAAAATTCATCACTTAAACATTGCTAAAAGATAACTGATAATGTATATTACACAGTACTGTGATCAAAATGTCTAAAGAGTTCAAAGATGGAGAGAAATGTGCTGAGTGTCGACAGGATCTGAACTCAAACTCTCACTGATGATCTTTGACAGTTCATATTTGTCTCATTCTCTGTTCAGTGTCACAAGAGTTCATCAGGATCATTTCACACTGATTGTTCATATGAACTCGTTCTAGAAACTTGTTAAAGCACATCAGCTCCAGCTTCATCCTGCTGACCACATGATGAGCTGATTCTGATGAAACTGGAAGACGGAGGGTTTTAATGACACTCTTAAAGTGTAAATGAAGCAGTCAGTCAAGTTCACATTATTCAGTAAATGATTTCCACTGACACATCTGCTCCTCCTTCAGCGTCTCATCATAACCTCTTCCAGCGCTGGTTTTCAGCAGGCGTTTCGTTCCTCCTGCTGCTGTTACTGTGTCTCCACACATGAGAACAAATATAATCAAGGTCAGGACATTCATTTATCTGTCTTGCTGCTTCCTCCGACTGTTAAATTGTTGACTGTGGTGACGGGACAGTCTTCCTGAAAACTTCAGACTCGAACTGCAGTGGAACCTCTCTTCTGGTGGATTGATTTTGGGATTTACAGAGATATCCTCAGTCAAGTTTCCCCAGAGCGCAGTCATAAAGTAATATTTGATGATTAAATTAGTGGCCTAAACTATAAAATCTGCCTGAAGGAATAGAAAATACTTTGGGGAATATAATAATAATAACATGTCAATCTGTTTTCAGTTTTTTATTCATAAATCGGAGACAGAGGAACAGTGTAACTGTAATGATGCTGGTTTTACTGCAGCACATGTCTGACAATAACAACAACAGCAGAATTTATTCTGTTTCTGACACTGAATGTGAAGTTTCTCAGTCCTAGTGTGTGTTGATGTTGTTTTCTGAGTGTCCAGCAGGAGGCGCCAGATATCCATTATTGAGATTATTAGTGTCAGTGCCGCGCAGAGGATTCGTTCATGTAGAACCGAAAGTGAAAGTACATCTGACCAGCAGCTCCACTCCTGGTGAGATCATATTTCCTCTGTTTTATGCACTTATGTTTCTTTTTAGATCAAATAAACCATTAAATAGAGGCTTGGTTTAGTTTTTATGTTCTGAATGTGTTCGTTTTCATAATTGTAGGCTCATTGTGGTCAGATTCAGTGAAAATGGCCGTGAGATCTGAAACACTTCCTGGTAAGAAAAAAAAAAAATGTGTCTGCGATCCGCTCCAGTCCAGATGATCCAGCGATCCGGATTCTTCTGATGGACAGAAACACTCATCTGGAAACACTGTACTGGGAGAAAATGGATATATTATGATGAGCAAGCATGAAGCTGATGTTTGTGAGGAGAAAACTCATGTTGGTGAGAAGCAGGTGATGAATGTGACTGATTCTGATCTAATGTACTCGACTCCGGAACCGATGCTTGTGGATCGAGTCACTGATGAAGATGAAAGAAAACTGGAGAAACTTAAAGAAGCGCCTCACACTTTGAAAACCCAATGGGATTGAGTAGCAGAGGAACAGAAGGACCGGAACATTCACAGTAATCGGTTCGACACGTTACACTGAATGAAACTGGACTATACTGGACTGGACCGAGGAGGCGCTCAATCTCTGCTTGCATTCATTATACAGGATCATGCCAGAAACACAGAACATCTGGAAGTCACCGTGGCAAGCTGATAAATGAAAATGGCATATTTCATCATGTACCTGCGGGCTAGAAAAACAATGGCATCTGCGTGGTACGCGGCGCGTGCGCGTGATCGTGAAAGCATTCTGCTTTCAGAAGTGTGCATCCTCGATGCGCGCGTCCGCGGAACCTGACATGTGCAGAATGCTTTCACGATTACGCGCACACGCGATGACAGTCAAACCGCCGTTACGTCACACGAAGGTCGGAGATAAATGCTCATGCAGCAAGGAATCCTGCACTTACTTTGAGAGAGGAGCCGATTTAAGGTATGAAATATATTTTTAAAATACATTTAATTACGGTTGACCGTGAACCGTTTTTTGTAGATTAAAGATTTTATGATTAGCATGGTTAGTTATTAAGTTGAAGCATTATTTTTATCCCGGGAGAGTTTAGGCTACTGAATTAGGAATTTCAGGACGTAATAAAATGATAAAATGTGTTTTTATCGTCGCTGTTTGAATGGCGATTCATAACTTCAGACACATGTATAACTGTAAAACAAAACGATCACAAAAAGTGATTAAATATAAAGAAAGTAAACTAACATTTAAGAAACAGAGTTAACATACAGTATAAACAAACACAAAGTCTATCAGTAGTTTGTATGAATGTTGATAATCACAGTAAAAGATGTCGAGTTTAAATATTCAAAAATTCAAGAAGTATGTTTATTTTAGTGAATTAGTGCAAGAGTGCGTTTTTATTTTGATTTAACTTGATTATTATGACTTGGTAGAGCGTTTTATCCCCCTGTGCACGCCACTGAGAGGTGGCGTGCACCTCTTTTCTACTGCTGTATTTCCGTGAGAGCACACAGCGCGGGAGCGCGCAAAGCGCCACAGTCTTCACAATATTTGATGTAGTGAATTCACTTAAATGTGTCACAGTTTCACTAGTTTGGAGTTTGTTTTCCTGTTTGCATGATTTCCTGCAATTAGTTTGTTGTCATGGTTTCTGATTTGAGTCTTGATGATAAATTATAGAAGGTGATTCTCTTAACATTTTCACTGTTAAATGACCTTTTCCAGAAACATTTAAATGTTTATTCCAAGAAAACCCTTGTCATGCAATAGAAATATAATGTAGTAATTTGTTCTGTGATTTTTAAACAGATTCTTCATTTGAGTTGAAAGATGTACAACATCAGTGTGTCATGTGGACAGATTCAGTCCTCAGTGGGGTTTGTGTACGTGATTTTGCCTGTGATTCTGAATCAAACACTCAATGATCCTGACTGTGAGCAGAGCTGGTATACAGAGGTGACTGTTACACACACACACACACACACACACACTGACTGTGAACAGAGCTGGTATACAGAGGTACACACACACACACTTGTATATATGGTTTATGGGGACTCTTCATAGGCGTAATGGTTTTTATACTGTACAAACTGTATATTCTCTCCCCCTACACTACCCCTACCCCTAAACCTACCCAATATTTTTTTATGTCATTTGGTTTACGAGGACAAAGGAAGAGTCCTCATAAACCATGTTTACGTTGTAATACCCATGCCATTATACACATTTGTGTCCTCATATACCATGTATGCAAGAACACACACACTGACTGTGAGCAGAGTTGGTATTCGGAGGTGACTGTACACACACACACATACACACATGCACGCAGATACAGTACACATTACTTGATCCTCTTGTGTTTGATTTGTTCAGGACGGGTGTCTGTTAGCAGATCCATCAGATCCACACAAACTGAGTGGTCCAGTGACGTCTGTCTCATCTGATCGTCTCGTCACGTCTGACTGTGTGAATCTGAATCATGAGATCATCTGTGATGAATCAGGAGTAAATCAACTCAATCTCTCTCAACATTCATCTGTTTTCATATTTAAACACAGAAATGATGATCATGTTCTTTTGATTTGACTATGAATCTTTAGAGCTGCAGTTCAACATGAACACAATAAACTCATACAGTAATGAATCCTTCATTAACACTATTAATGTTGCTCTAATGATTCTTTCTTTCATTTCAGATGAGATACAAGACCGTGTTCAGAGGTGAGAGACACTTCAACTCTTATAATGTTGTTTATGATGTACAGGGGCCGGTTGCACCAGCAGTGCGTAAGTTACAATTTAGCCTAGTTTCAACGTAAATGGGCACTAAGTTACAACTTACGCACTACTAAATATTTTTGCATTGCACCATTAAACTCGGAATGAGATGGCAGCCAGATTAGATCACATCGATGAGCTTGTAATTGATCATGAAGAACCGCAAGTTTATTGACGAGTTTTACGAGAAAGACATCATCCTTTGGATATTTATGATGATGGTTACATATATGCTCATTTGTACTTTAAAAGAGAGGGAATAATGCGGATAATGGACTTGATTGCGTCTGATGTTCAGCACGAAACAGACAGAAACGGCGCTCTCTCCCCAAGCCTTCAAGTGTGTGTCGCCTTACGTTATTTTGCTACTGGGTCGATGAAAAACTTAGTAGGCGATAGCATACAAATTCATAAATCTACAGTATGTAGAGTGATCCGCAGAGTGTCACTTGCCTTGTGTCGCCACATGAATAACTACGTGTGCATGCCAAGCATAAACGTCATGCCTTTGCCGGTTTCCCCGATGTACTTGGCTGTATTGATGGGACACAAATCAGGATAAAAGCACCCACAGTGGATGAGAATGCGTTTGTGAACAGGAAGGGCTTCCATTCACTAAACACCCAAGTCATCTGTGACCCAAGTTTATGTTTTTTAAAATGTGTTGCTAGATGGCCAGGTTCAAAGCATGACAGCTTCATCCTAAGAAGATCATACATCTTTGAAAAATTTGATTCTGTGGAGTATTCTGCTGGGTGATTCTGCCTTCCCCACTTGTGGCTGATGACACTATACTTAAACCCTTATTTAGTTGTTCTTGCACTAAAGTTCAGTTTATTGAGATATTTTGTATTTAAAGACCTAAATGCAGAGTAATATGGAGAGCTAAAATGTTTTGTTCTTTCTTTTAAATGTGATTAATGTGTGGTGGCTAGTGCAAAGCTATCTATTATAATATAAGCAGCAAGAGCTTGCTATTGAATTATATGTGCACTGAAATGTACTTTGATAGTTTAAAACTTAAGTTGAGTTCATGTTATCAACGCTATAGATGCTGTGCTGTGGAATAAACGGTCAAGCCACTATCCCGAACCCCTCTGTGTCTGCGTTCCGTCCGTCTACCACCACCCACGAACAAACATTACATTAAAAATTAAAATAGACGTCATTCTATGCGACAACGCATTACTTTATGGAGAGCTTGCGACCTACTAGATATGTTCTGCCTTAAGAACAAATGGTGCACCCGAATAAAGTACAGAGTTAATTATAAACTAGCTAGTAGTTACTAAGCCTCTAGTTTGGACTTTACATTCCAGTAAAAACATACGAACAGCTGGTGCAACCCTAAAGAGAGTTCACTTAAAGAGACACTTCCAAATTTGACATTTTTTCGTCTGTGAAACACAAAAGCTGATTTTTTTTTTTTTTTTTTTAAAGGAAACCTCTTTGATTTTGGTCCATGAAATTAAAGTAATAGAGGTTTGGAGTGACATGAGGGAGAGTAAATGAAGAGTTCATTTGCAAAAACAGTTAACTCAATTTTTATTAATTTTGTTAATCACGTTTTTTATTGTGCACTCCAAGTAATATCAATCAAACTGCAGTTGGGTTGTTTTGATTAAGTAATAATAACTCTAAAAAATACAGGTAAACTCTGTGTTGAAGTGAATCTGTCCTGATTCAGATCAAACTCTGTGTTAAAGTGAATCTGTCCTGATTCAGATCAAACTCTGTGTTGAAGTGAATCTGTCCTGATTCAGATCAAACTCTGTGTTGAAGTGAGTCTGTCCTGATTCAGATCAAACTCTGTGTTAAAGTGAATCTGTCCTGATTCAGATCAAACTCTGTGTTGAAGTGAATCTGTCCTGATTCAGATCAAACTCTGTGTTGAAGTGAATCTGTCCTGATTCAGATCAAACTCTGTGTTGAAGTGAATCTTCTGTAAGTGAATCATGATGATTGTGAATGTGTTTTTCAGTGAGGAATGAAACTGCAGCGACTCCAAACTCAGGTGAGTTTCAGCTGATAAACGTGTGTCTGTTTCACTAATAAAACACTGATTCAGATCTGATTCAGACTCAATCCAGTTTGAATGTGAACAGGTCTTTGTTTTCTGTCATATTGTCTGATATTTGTGATCATTGTGTGTTTTAAAGATGCTCTGGATGAAGTGACTCCGTCTCTCCAGTTCTCAGGTCAAACATCAAGAGCTTTAAACCCTTTAAACTCTAATATTCATCCATCATTGTTAGTGATCAGATGATTTCAATGGTTTATGTATTCATGATTTTATTGTCAATGGCTTGTATAGATCACTTGTGGTGGCTTTCTGTTCTCGTCATCATCTTTCTTCTGGCATTTCTCTGTTTCATGCTGCGGAAAAGGATCTTCAGGTGAGTCCAGACTGGTCTTTCCTAACATTGTATTTCAGTCTTTACATCTGACACTAGTTCACAAGAGCTCAGGTCATCATCAGTCACATTTTTATTCATTTTATCAGCTTAAACATTTTGAACTTTAACAGTATGAATTTATATATCTCACCCATGCTGGCAAAATGAGTCGCAATGAGCAAATTTTCAAAAATGAGTTATTGTACATTTGCTGACTATGCACTACTGTTTGAAGTACATAGTCAGCAAAGTCAGTTTTGAGAAAAATTTAGTTAAATTTTCTGAAGGTTGCAAAACAAAATCACCTAGAGACCAAAGTATGCAATAATAAGTGTCAGTGTGTTGTTTTCAGAGGGAAACGTGGCTCCCGTGAGCATGAGGATGATCCAGAGATCAGGTGAGTGAATCAAACTCAGAGAAAGGCTTGAACTGTGTTTCACTGAATCACATGATCATTTCAGAGGTGAAACAGATAGATGATGATGTAACTTACAGCTGAGATGAATGAATCTGACCTGAATCTGAATGTGTTTCAGGCAGGGATCTGAAGGTCGGACCTGATGATCCTCATTCACTGCAGGAATCTTCAGTGTCCAGATGATGATCACCATCTGATGCTTTGAATCAACATCACAACTCATTTCTAAAATGCACTCACCTTACAGCACCTTGTTTTTCCTTCACAACGAGGCACAAAGTGGATTTCCAGACCTTTCACTGTCTCTGTTCCTCTCTGTTGAAAAGAGCTGCTGGCCTCCATACGTCCTTTAAAAAGCAGCTGAAGACACTTTTCCTCCATGCACTTAACAAACCCACAAGCTTAAAGCAAGGCACTTTACTAATAAAAACATTCTCTTCTTCTCTGTAGGGGTGTAACGGTACAAATATTTGTACAAAACATTTTCGGTCCGGCATTCATGTGTACTGAACAAATGCAGCTTTTTAAACCATCATCACAATCATCTTTGATCTTTGTTCTGAAAAGAATACAAACATTAAATGTGGTTTTGATGCGGTGTAATGGATCGCTTTAGCCGACTCATCTCAAGCGGCTATTGAACTGATCATCTCTTCCTCTTTACTACTATTTACAGCACCAAAATAAACATGAATGAACATCAGAAGATACAGCTTACTGCTGTTTCCCACTGCTGAACTGAAAACATACAGACAAATCACTTAAAAATTAGGTACATGTACTATACTATTATTTTTGTGACTGGTTACACTGAATTTCACCTCTGCTTGCCATTTATAAGTTGATGTTCTTTTGTAGTTCTTTTCATGGTCTTTGTAGTTCTTTTTGTTCATGCTAATTAGTACCATGTGTTGCTTGTTATCCTATTTTTTTTCTCAGTTATTTAACCATGTGCTTGTGTGTATTATTGTTTGTTTGTACGTGTGCCTTTCATGTGGTTATGGATCAAGGTCTTGAGCCTACATGTCATGTCGTGTTTTATTGGTTATGGACATGTCTCATGATTGGAGCAATTAAACACTTTTTTATCTGCATATAGATCCAGACTATTGTTTGATTTTTTTTGAGACCACGTTACAATGTAGTATGAATATTATTGGCTCGGTGATGAGTTGCATCTTGAATTGATAAAACTTTCTCCTGAACAAATGTAAATGTAAATGCAGCTGCTGTTAATGTTTTTAATATTGTATTAATCTTAAAACACAAAAGAGGATATTTTGGGAAATGTCTTTGTTTTGTTTTTTTTTTGTTTTTTTGGTCCATACATTAAAAGTCAGTTGGGTCCAATGTTGTTTACATCTTCAAAATGTTTTCTGGTGTTCCACAGAAGAAAACACTTTAATTCATCAGATCACACCACGACCATCTGACGTAATTCACTCAGTGCTTTCGCTGCTCATGCTGGTGAGTCCTGCGAGATGTCTGCACCTTCCTGTTGATTCCTGGAAGTCATGTGGGTGATGTTGTGGTCACGGGTGTGATGAAGAGGCGGGTGTTTGTTCAGGTTGGAGGCAACAGTGAATGCAGGTCTTTTGTGTGATTGATAGTTATGACTTTCAACCACAGTTATGATTGAAAACTTAAATCGCACATGTTTGTGTGCTTAAATACAAGCCTACCTCACTTTTTTGTCATGCACAGGTAATGAAGTAAGGAACTGTGTGCTCTCACTCAATGTCAGTGTTTTATACAATGCAGAATGTTTCAAAGCAGCTTCACAGTAATAAACAGGAAAATAACAATGTTCTGCCATCTTGCCTTGATGGTTCATTGGTCAAACGATGTGCATTTTTACTTTGTGTTGACAGTATTGTTTGAATATTTCAGCAGTTTATGTGGCTCATGATTTGAATTCTGAGACTTTCAGACTGCTTATGGTGACAAATTCATTTGCTGTCGTTTCTACTCACATTTGATTCTTATTATTGAACAAACACTCGTGAGTTTCTAGAGGAGAGTGTCTCTACTGCTGTCTGTAGATAGATGTGTGTTTCTCATAGGGTTTGAACTGTCAGCATCAGCTCATGTCAGTAAATGTGAGCTTGTTCAGAAGCAGAAGAGTTAACAGAGTTTCACCACACACAACTAGCTGAAGCTAAAGCCAAATGCCACAGCCGTATTCATGTGTCATTTAAAAGTGATTATTAATGTTTTGTACTGTATTTTATTTTCTGAGAAGAATCACGGACCTTCTGATCCTGCAGGTAAGAAATATCTTCACACAGACTCAACAACTGTAATTTTGCCAAATTGATTTTATCTTGGTTATCTAAAATGGTGTGGTTCATATCGACATGTTTCTTTGAATTTTAGGGAATTTCCCCCAAATCAAAACATAATAAGTAACATGTGTCACTAATGTTTAATCATATGACCATCATTTAACAGAAGATGCCACACTTTCTGACCTCAGTTATAGGTGACATGAATAGATTACGGTGAGTGTGTTAGAGGAAGTGTTGAGGTTAATTTGGTGACATAAACCGCAGTTGCACCACATGAGTGTCTCACACTTCATTTCTCCATTGCTCTCTCTCTCACTCTCTCAAGTGATGTTAATTGTCTGAGATAAAGACGGGAAGGTACATAGCATACATTTCTTCACATGATTTTAGAGATTAATTTAAAATACATTTTCATATTTTGTTTTCATTATATACTCAGCAGAAAAAAACACTTTACAATAAGTTTCATTTGTAAACATTAGTTAACTACATTCCTTCACATGAACAAAAAATGAATAACACTTCTACAGCATAATCCTAGCTAATGTTAATCTCAACATTTACTAATACACATTGTTAAAATCAAAAGTTGTATCTGTTAACATTGGTTAATGTTCAGTGTTTTGCTTTCATTTTGGTGCTTTTCATCTCACATTTTGAGCATTTTCTCACAATTATCTGCTATAAAGTTATTTTAAAAATGTACAACTTATTCATAAACTGTACAAAGGATTGAGTAAAAAGTCTGCAGATGGGTTAATTAATTTATATTCGGTTGATTAGTATGTGTGTGAACAGTAAATGTTTTATTCGTAACATAAAAAGATAATCTGCTGATTCAGATTGCTGGAGCCCTTTGTGATATTAAATGGTTAATTCATAAACAATGTAAATTCGGTCATTAATTACTTACCCTCATGTTGTTTAACCCCTGTAAGACCTTCGTTCATCTTCAGGACACAAATGAAGGTCTTTTAATGAAATCCAAGAGTTTTCTGTCCCACTGAGATCCAACACATTCAAGGGAAAGAAAGCAGTAAAGTAATCCATGTGACTCCAGTGGTTTAACACAGTTTTATGAAGAGCGCTGCAATAGACGTGCTCAGTTAGTTATTTTATTAGATCACTTCTAATCTAAATGTATTTTAATACTGTACATTATTTAAATGTTTTCCTGGAACTGTATTAAGGACAAAATTCTAAATAAATTTCACACATTCATTTGCAGCTGTTTAATACGGATACAGAAAATGTGAGAACTTATATACTGTAGGTGGTGTAGCCAATGGTTTTACTTTCTACCTTTTTTGGCATCTTGATGGCTCAGCAGACAAACTACGTGCATTTTTACTTTATCCACTTTTTATGCATACCACTTGTGTTTCTTTACCACTTGGCATTTCCCCCAAGCAAAACATGATGAGTAATACTTTCCCTCAGCATTGTGCAAGAAAGACAAGATACACGGCTGTAAAGATGTGAGGCAACAAAAGACCTGCAAGTGATGTTACCACCTTAAACAAGAAGGAAAACTGTCTAGACCAACATATTCGACTCAATATCTATCATATAAACATATTTAAGATCACCAAAGTCACTGAAATACACAATGTCCAACAAATACAGACAAGTTACCATGATACCACCACCAAATATATTTGCTAAAGATATAATTACAGTTCTGACCACTCATTAACATGCTTACATGCCAATATACTATATCATTGAAAAATATTGCTTTCTATGAAACATAAGCCTATAAAGAAGAATTAGATGTAGCTAGTAGTTTCTTGATAATTGGATGTTGTGTTATTGAGAGCCAGAGATTCCAGTCATGATGAGTAAACAGATGAGGATTCAACAGGTCTCTCTCTCTCTCTCTCTCTCTCTCTCTGTGTGTGTCACTGTGGAAATAAGCAGGAGAATCTGCTGTTCTTGATTTTCCTCTTCTGAAGACAGTTTACAGGTGAATGCACTTTTGTTGGTCTTGTTTTCTATGTCTACACTAAGACTTTTCAACCCCATATAAAAACTTGTTTTTATGCAACGTTTGAGTACATGCAGTAAGAGTTAGTCGAAACGTATTTTACAGTATTTTGCTAGAGTATATATTCGAGTGACTTATTGCGTTTAGTAGTCATACATTGCAAATGGCGCAGAGCTGTAAAACGCATAGGAGATTGTTCTTTTACACTGTAAAAACAATTACTGCTCAAGGGAAGCCAAACACCGCAGTCTGTGAATGACGTTACATTTCAATTCCCCGATAAAATCTCTGTATTTCAGCCCGTTATGTTCGGCTGCGCACTGGTTGGCTGAAGCACGCGCATAACCTGTTGTGCTGACTTTAGTTGAATTCTGATACATCATGTGAGTGAACTGAGACGGGGAGTGCCACTGCACTTAGCATGAGCAGGAACATGCCCATATATGAGTGATGATGTATGTGTGATTCTACAGCACAAGCGCGCTGTCAAATCCCCGCACAGACAGTAAATCAGACTCTCTCTGTGAGTTAAATAATTCCGCTCGCAGCCACCTAAACACCGGATCCCCGTGCTGCAGGTATGGCTACTTGACGAATTAATGCGCACCTGGATTCATAAAAATGGAATTTGCTGTATAACGTGGAATAACAACTGTTACTATTAGTATTATTATTATTATTATTATTAAAGGAATAGATGTTATGTTATGGAATCAAAAAGCGTCAGCATATTTTGATACTCTTACTGTTTTAGATAGGCTATATAAATTGTCTATAGTGTACATGTATGCGTAGGTGTACATTGTGTACTGAAGCAGCTCCATTGTAGTGATCTATAGGCTACCTTGAAGTTTAAAACTGTGGTCACAGCAGCAGGAATGATCATCAGGTTTCAACGTTGAAATTCGTTTTTTTTTTTTTTTTTTTTTTAAATTAAACTTATGAACATTTGAAGATGTAGGCCTATATTATGCAACATGTAAGAATATAGTGAGATAATAAAAGTGACCACTAGAAGGGAAGTAGGTGAGCGTCACTGATTCTCGGAATTGCAGCACATTGTTTTGTTTTGTTTTGTTTTTTTCTCCCGCCTCCTCCCTCGTGCACATGTGCTTTTTTGCCAAATCTCCGCGGAGACGAGTAAGTCCGCGATGACTGATAGTTCCATGTATAACTCGTTTTTATTAAATAAACTCGCCTCTTAGGGATCTTTCATTGCCATAAACATTATCATTCAGTTATGTGTTACGAACACAAGTGTCCTGATCATCTTGATACTAGACTATTGTGCTAATAATGATTTGATGCGGACGGTGCAGCGCAAGAATATCAAGCAAGGAAGGAAGAAAACTACTAAAGCCCAACAAGAGGCAGATAGTTCTCACACTGACAGCTGACCACATCATCATCAGTCAGTTTCACCACAGCTACGGTAGGTGCTTTTGAATCACGATTTATTATCATTTTAGAGTTTTTTTTTTAATTTATATTTGCCGTTATATATATAAATATTTACCGAACTATTATCATAAGATGCTCGATGCTCTGAGTGTAAATAAAATGCCGTGATGTTCCTGTGCGAATACATTTATGCTGGGGAAGATCTCTGTTTAAACCCAATTATCACGTTTCTTATAGTAAAACTCGTTTGCAAACATGCTGATAATAACTGGGAAGGTTCATTTTTTCGAACCACTTTCATTCTGTTCTGTCCAAACCGGCAATTTGCATTAATTTATGTTTTAGTGTAAAATACAGGTAAATGGACCGGTGATTTATGAAGTAGGCTATTATGTCATGTAGGGAGCAGCATTCATTTTGACGAGAAAATGTCATTCAGGTGTCGTACAATGTAATGTGACTATATATCAGCTTGTGAGCGTGAGATACAAGTTAACATGAGTCCAACTCATGTATTTTGTCTCCATGAGATAAGACGCATTAACGATAAGTGGTTTTCTTTTTTTTTTCTTTTTTTTTTTTTTTTTTGACGCAGTTCGAGTCCCATAACAAGTACCCGACTTTATTGCCGCTTTTGCTAAACAAACTTTTGCCATAACAAGTAATGACATCACTTATTTTTTTAATATTTACAATAATACCAGCATCATGTAGTGGAGAACGATCGTTCATATCTGGCGTAAGTCACAACTTAACACGGTCACAGTTAAACCGAAACCTCTAATACCGCTCGGAGCGGGTGGAGTGTGCCCGGTTACATGTTCATATGTATCGCACCCGTTGTTATAGCATATTTAACCATAAATAACTCATTTAGTGGAAAACAAGTTTGCCGGAAAGCAGCAGTGTAAAGACACCTTGTTGAATGAATGAACTCTTCCGCTTTCAGGAGCGTGCACGTCATTTTTCGGGAGTAATGCTGCCTTCACGTGCTATCGGAAATTTGATAATTCCCACTTCTGAAGTCGTGATAACGAGCTCATCGCATTTAAGTTTCAAAAGGGCGTTCATGTGCAATTTGTTACCTAGGAAACTTGCATTTACAATAATTCCGAGACCACGTGAAGGCAGCATAATCGTCTCGCTTTCAGGAGCCACTAGAAAGAAAAATGTACACATTCTAAAATGTAATACAATACTTATGATTTCAATGTTTTTTGGGAAAATACATATTTCGTCAGAAAACAGGAGTCTATATTTTAGAATGGGTGTCAATGGAGAAATGTTTATTTGCCGTTGATCAATAAAATACAGCAGTAAAATGCACTTCTGAATGTATTTTTTCGTGTTTCTTGTTATTTGTTGAAGTCTCCAAAACATAATTTTGTGTATGTTTTAAAGTTATTTTAAGAATTATTATAGAAAAGAAATTAATGATTAATTTAAGAAAAATTGAGGAAGGTGAGGCTAAAACTTTCACCGCTTTAAACACACATCATTTCACCTTTTCCTCGCGTTTTTAAATGTTTGCTCTAATAATATACTTGTCATGCCATATAATATGCAATAATTTGTTCTGTGATTTGTACAACAGCTTTCTCTGAGTTGAAACATGTACAACATCTCTGTGTCGTGTGAAGAGATTCAGACTGCAGATGGTTTTGTGTACAAACTTCCTTCTGATTCACTGAATCAAACACACAATAGAGACTGTGAGCAGTTCTGGTTCTCAGGGGTGAGTGTGTGTTTCTGTCCTCAAACTACGCCATTACACACACACACACACACACGTTATTTGATTGTCTTTTATTTGTTTAGGATCAGTGTGTAGCTGATCCATTGAATCCACACAAACTGAGTGATCCTGCGAAGTTTGTCACATTGGATCAAATCATCACGTCTCGCTGTGTGAATCTGATTCATGAGATCATCTGTGATGCTTCAGGAGTAAATCAACTCTCAACACATCATTCATCTGCTTTTATCATTTTTAAATTTTTCATTAACACCACATCTAATGCTTCTTTCTTTCATTACAGTCTCTTCACAGTCATAAGACCATGTTCAGAGGTGAGAGAGTAAAACACAGCGATGCTCAATATATCGCCACCATATCGTGTGTTCATTTTTAATGTTATCGTTATTCGGCCCGATAAGAAAATTAGGTCGATATACTAAAGTCAATAAATAATGTATTATTTCCTTCAGCTGAGACACTTCAGATGCACACTGTCCAACATGATGGTTTTGAATGGCTTGAAATATGATTGGAGTCACTTCAAAAAGGAAAATACAGTTAATGAAACGTGTGCAGCACAAATCTGTCATAAAATTATAATGAGAACATCATATTTGTGAGCTTTTGTTTTTGTAATCAGGCTCTCAAAACTTATATAAAAATTTGGATTTAGATTTACCGGCCAATATATTGGTTATTGGCTTCCAAATATAAAGAATCATAGGTATTGGCAAAAATTTTAATATAGGTGCATCCCTAACATCAATCTGTCCTGATTCAGATCAAACTCTGTGTTGAAGTGAATCGGTCCTGATTCAGATCAAACTCTGTGTTGAAGTGAATCGGTCCTGATTCAGATCAAACTCTGTGTTGAATTGAATCTTCTGTAAGTGAATCATGATGATTGTGAATGTGTTTTTCAGTGAGGAATGAAACTGCAGCGATTCCAAACTCAGGTGAGTTTCAGCTGATAAACGTGTGTCTAATTCACTAATAAAACACTGATTCAGATCTGATTCAGACTCAGTCCAGTTTGAATGTGAACAGGTCTTTGTTTTCTGTCATATTGTCTGATATTTGTGATCATTGTGTGTTTTAAAGATGTTCTGAATGAAGTGACTCCGTCTCTCCAGCTCTCAGGTAAAACATCAAGAGCTTTAAACATAAACTCTAATATTGATTCATCATTGTTATAGATCAGATGATTTCATGGGTTTATGTATTCATGATTTTATTGTCTGTATGGCTCGTAGATCAGTTATGGTGGATTTCTGTTCTCTTGATTATCCTTCTTCTGGCATTTCTCTGTTTCATGCTGCGGAATAGGATCTTCAGGTGAGTACAGAAACTTTAATTGTGTCAGAGAGACTTCAAAATAGATTTAAAAAAGCTCAGTTATGATTGATAGAAACCATGACTAACAATGAGTGAAATGATCATTTATAATTTGACCTCTTTTATCTGTAGTCATATTTAATGATGAAAGCAGTGACTTAAACTTTAAAATCTCTCTGAATAAATATAAAGTATTTTGGTGGATATAATAATATTTAATAATAAGTGTCGATCTGTTCTCAGATGTTTTTCGAAGGCAGCGCCGTCCGTCTGCAATGATTTAGACAAGAGGTGAGTGAATCAAACTGAGAGAAAGACTGAGACTTTTACTGAATCACACAGACGGATGATGTTTTATTCTGATGTGCTTATGAATATCTGTTTCTATCAGGGATCCTGAATCTGACGGGACTCTGATGAAGGTCAAATCTGATCCACTGAATCAATCTGAATCTGACGGGACTCTGATGATGGTCAAATCTGATCCACTGAATCAATCTGAATCTGACGGGACTCTGATGAAGGTCAGGTCTGATTCACTGAATCACTCTGAATCTGATTGGACTCTGTTGAAGGTCAAATCTGCTTCTCCTGATTTACTGAATCACCCTGAATCTGACGGGACTCTGATTAAGGTTAAATCGGATTCAAAAACTCATGAAACAGTAGTATTTGTGTCCTAAGAAGATGGAAAATAGCAATAAATTAATTTTCTGACTTTGCCCTTTTCAGGTTTAACTGGCCCTCACTGAACTGTGGAAAGTCACAATAGTGAAGGATTTCAGGAAGAGTCACCTGATCAAAAATGTACCCTAAAAGATTTCACAAATCAGAAAAGTTATGTTAAGGACGTAGTGTATATATATATATATATATATATATATATATATAATATATATATATATACACACACACAGTATAGCCATACTGAAATGTAATATATGTACATATATGAAATATCAATATACTGTATGTAATATATGCTCATATCTGATGAATGTCTGATGAATCACGTTTTTATTTACATCACTTGGATGGCTCACAACTTACAGGACTTAAAGGATCTGCTGCTAACATCTTGGTGTCAGATACCACAGCACACCTTCAGGGGTCTAGAGGAGTCCATGCCTCGACGGGTCAGGGCTGTTTTGGCAGAAAAAGGGGGACCAACACAATATTAGGAAGGTGATCTTACTGATCAGAAGGTTCAATGTGGTTAGGGTTTGACCATTAATGCCATAATAAGGCAGCATCCATTTATGATTTTACTATTGCATACTGTTTTATAGTGTTCTGCAATACACTGAGGTATAAATAGTGATATTTACACTTATAGTGCAAGGAAAATACCACTATTTTCACTGCAAATTTTTTAATGACAGATTAATATGAAGTAACTTCATATTAGTGGAGAATTTTATTTAAAAAAAGACAATTAAATATTATGTGAAAAGACCAAGATAGATATTTTATTATTAATACTATTGTTATTATTAACAACATTTGGAATTTAAGTAGCAGGACATTCAGCCAAACCACAGTGGATTTGAAATAAAAATGGTGACAAGAAGCTGTGGCAATGTTTCTTCTAAAGAGCAATTTCTGATTGTAGGTTGGCAGACATATACGTGCTGAACTACCACTGAAACTCACATAAAATCTACTTTGTTCAAAAACATATAAAACCATATGAAGGGGGGATAATTTCTTTGTGTAATCTTTGTGGTTATCATTTCCGATCACACACAAACCACTGCTAGGTGTGCAAGCTGGGTAAGCTCCATTTCCTGAAAACTTGCCAGTTGTGAGAAATGAGGTCAGTGCGCTTATAAAGACTCAACAGAAAAGAGCAAAAGATGCGGGAAGAGAGGAAAGGGATACAAATGAGAGGGATCAGCATAAAACTTTGTGATTATGATTTTGTTAATGGGACAATGATTAAAAAACACATATGTAGTCTACTTGATGTGGTGTTTGCATGATCCATTTTCATAATGATAGAGCATGGTAAGAAATTCGAAAGGAGTGCTCACTGTACTGATAACCGTGTAAATACGAAGAATCATGATGTTCTCATATCTCCACCGTGGGCCACGGCATGCAAGCGAGTTTCATTTCTACAGCTCATCTAAAACTAAAGTTTCACGTGAAATCAAATGTCTGACAGAGACAGAGAAAACTCACTGCAGGCTGTGAACAACAACACGTTTCACCACTTTCAGTCTAACTAATCCTCAGACGATTTGTGTCCCAGACAGTCGATATATACACTGTAGCTGAAAGCAGTAAACAAAAGTGTTGCTCTAAATAACAGACTATTTCTCAGACTGGCAAACATAAAAATGGACTGTAAAGCAAAAGCAAAGGAACGTACCCATTAAATAAAGAGCATTTGTGGCATTTGACCTCACTAATAAACCTGTAAGGAGTATGTATCATAGAAGGAATATTACTCACAGTAGGCAATTTGAATTCTGATAGTCATTGTCTTTAAATTTATTATTAAATTATCAGTAAATTTACTTGCAAACATCATCCAGCAGACTTTTGAAGCTTTGTATTCCCGACCACACAGTCAGACTGACAGAGGGTCAAAAGTGCATTATGGGTGTTGATATTTTTGGCAAAAGGGAACACCACAGCCACTTTTCTCAGCTTTCCCTAGTAATGTGGCAAAAAAATATATAAATACACATTTCAAAGCAAAGTTTTATTATATAAACTGCCCCTTTAAGAAATGAAGCTTTAGAAAGTGAATTTGACTGTTGCGTGCTGAAACAGCACTATAACACTCTCCAGGAAGTTGTCTTGCATTGCCTTTTATTAGAAAATGTCCCTTAATATACTGAACTCACAAGACAAGACACCCACCAATAAAAGTCTAGTGAAGATTATCCTGGCCCATAAAACAATATAAAACAAATATAAATATTTCTAACCTCAAAGAATAATTTTCCAAAAAGCCTAAAAATTCAGGCTCAAATTATGGCGAAACCACTTGTTTTAAACCGCAATGCATAAAAACTCATGCAAATTTTAAGCTGTGTGACAAAGACTACAGTCCAAAACCGGTTGACAAAGTAGTACTTTCTAGTAGTTTAACCCCCACCCCTACTTATTGTGCTTAATCGAGCACGTCCCTAATTCGCGATAGCCTTCTGAGAGAGGCAGATTTCAAAGTTTGAAAAGAGTTCAACTTGTCTGTTGTCTGACCACAGTCCTGTTTGTTCGGTCTGTTTTGTTGTGATTTATTTAATGTCAGATTGTTTAATTCAGTAAGATGTTCTTCTGCTTCAAAGCTTAGAGAGCTGCCTACATAAATGACCAGAGAAAACTCTCATCAATGTAAAATTTCAAACAAGTAAGCTGATAAATATCAAAACAGTTTATTGGCTTGACTGCTTACTTACTATATTTCCCAAGTGTAACCCTGTATAATTTAACAAATTAATTATTAAATGGAAATAATTTAAGAGTTTGTTCAAATAATAAACTAACCAGAAATGAGTAAAAAGAGTAAGAAAAATTATAAAAGTGAATTGCATGTCAGTGTGATGATTGACATTTCAGTAATTGTCCAATTATGTGAGGTGTATGTTGAAGTCCCGCCCCACCACGCTAGTTGCTGTATGGGGGAAGCCATGTTAGTTTTCTCTGCGTGACTGGTGAAACGAGCAGCAGTGTAACTTTGAGTAAAAGTCAAAATCGTCAGAGAAGATTAAACCAGATAAGTTTATATGGCATATTTTCTTTGGATTTGGTGAGTACACATTTTGAGATGTGTAAACTGTCGAAAATTGAGAGAGAGTGAAAACGTATTTCTTTATCAGAATGAAATGCTGATAAAATCTGATGTTTAATAAGCTAAACGAGTTTAATGGTTAAAAGATGTGTATATGAGTTCTTAATGTTCATATTGTGTTGTTTATGATATTGAACGAATGGTTTTATGTTGTATATTTAGCGTAATATTATCTAACCTGTCGAATTATGATGGAAATGAAGCTGTAAATGCTGAACAGGATAATAAGTGCTACCGTTTACTGTATTAGATCAAATTAATGTGTGTTGTGAACTAAATACTGCCTGTTACACATGCAGGTCAGGTTTTTTTGTCCTACGCTGGAACTGCGTTCATTTCAGCGTGACTATTTAAGATGGCGAGCCTCCAGCGAGATGAACGTTGATTGAGATTGAGTTCAGACCAACACCTGTGGAATTGGGTAGGAAAGTTTTAATTGCCTGCTACTTTTTTTTTTTTCTTAAACGGAACTGAGCTTTGTTTTTGAGTAACTGCTCAAGTTTTTGCTTTGGAACTGCAGAATTGTTTTTTCCGCGATTCTAAAGAACTTTGGATTCCCCGAACTGGATCTTTGAATCGGATCCTTAAACTGGATCTTTGAACTGGATCTTTGAATCGGATCTTTTTGAATTGATCCTTTCAACGAGTCTTTTGAACTGATTTATTGAACTGTTTTCTTCTGAACAGTTATTTTGCCTTGTGTTCAATTCCAAGGATTTATTTTTTTTAAATGTGATTGAGTGAACTGTTCATTTCACAACTGTGAACTTTGTAAATGTTTATTTGAAAATTGAAATTGGTGTAGTATTCTAGGAAATTCATATAGCCTAGAGGGTGCATCCAACAGAATAATTGAACGAACAAATAGAAAGAGTCAGGTGAAATTGTTCACGTAGTTTCAATTGAATTTAATTGAAAAGCCTTAACACATTGTGTTGCTACTGAACAGAAATTGTGACAAATTGTTGATTTAACATTTTATTTCATTTTTTTCCTTTCAAAAATCAGCAATTTCTTTAATAGTTCATCTTAATACAAATATTTGCTTTATTTTTTGTTGTGTTGTATTACATCTCCATAGTCGAACCTACTGGCCTATGGTAATATTAGTAACAAGTGCAATATTATTTGACACGTGTGCTACACAAGCAGCAACAACACACAATAAAAACAGAGGAACAATGTGCCAGTAATTACAATAAAATAAAGACAATAACTTAGTTTTTTTTTTTTATGAGACTGTGAAATAAGAGTAGAAATATGAGTATTGGATGTACTCGGCTTCCCTTCTTTTGCTGAAACATTAGTCATATCAGCATTGGACTGGTAACGGAGCAAGTTTTGAAACGAGTACACACACAGTGATTTCAGCATTGGACTGGTTACAGTGTTTTGAAATGAGTCATTTAGATTCCTCTTGTGGTGTTCATGTACACACACACACACACACACAGTGAGTTTGTCGTGATGTCATGATCAACAACAAAATTGCAAGTAAGTGAGTTTGAGGTAGACTCTAGAGGACAGCAGGGCTGGATTTGAGGAACTCTGATTCAGAATATGTGTCAGTCGATCTTCTCTCTAGTTTTCTCTCGAGTTTTCCTCATCACTACTGCAGTAATGTAACAAAATGAAGGGAATCTGTTCTGAATACAGTTCAGTCCTACAGAATTAATCTCCAACCTCAAGTTAAACACGCATAAACCAACTGATATAGTGATGGGTCAATCATGAACGATTTGTTCATTTTGAACTTATCATTTATGAAAACAAGAAGTTGTTTCATAATTTTGTAACTGGGCAGTGCTTTTGTTGAACAGAGGGAAATGATGGAGTTATTTAGACAGGATAAAAGTGGGTGAAAGTGTTTAATATGGCCTGGACAGAAAGCAGTGGAAGAGGAAGTTTAAAAACAATGTTTCTTCCACTGTCTTCAGGCTGAATCGATTCCACCAAAAGCGTCCATCAAACGAGGCTTCGAATGTCACTTCAATACAAGCCTCCATATGGAGTTCTGTAGTACACTGTACTGTATATGCATGCGTTGCATGTGTTGAGTATCATATTTCATACATTCATTTACATTCATACACTTTTTGGCTCATATTTGCAATTCATTGCAAATCAATGATAATTGAGAGATGAAAAAATAAATGTTCCCAAAGGCCTGTTGTGTCGTCATTTAACATTTACATTAACATGAAAAAGTATTTAAAAAAAAAAATGACATGCAAAAATTACAAACTGTACAAAGTGTAAAACTTTTACTTACTTTTCATGTAAAGTCCTTTATAAAAGCCATTAAAGATTTCACAGCAGAAAACATTTTGCTTGATAAAAACAAAGTAGGAAGTATCATTGAGAAGACAGAAGGCATGAAGGAGATTGTGTACAACAGGATTTTCAGCAAAGTAAGGTCATGTTGATCATTTATAGGCCCTAGAAATGTGTGTATTAAATATGATATAGTCTATGTATGAATATATTAGCCATACTTAACAGAATTATACAAAGAATGTTTACTAGAAGTTATGAGAAAATAAAGTGAAAGTGAAAGTAAATCTGAGCAGCTCAATATTATTTTTATATTTCTTTCTTGATTTATTCATAATGATAAACATAAATTGAGATTGTGTTTCATCATTTTGAATGCTCTTTGTTTTCTCAGAAGCGTTATCCTGAGCGTTTGTGTACTGACAGTTAAAATGGCGACATCTAAAACACTTCCTGGTAAGATTCTGTTTAAGAAATAAGAAGAAACATCTGTTAGTTTGAATCGTCTTCGTATTCACAGCTGATTTAGAGTCATTTAGTTCCCATCCAGACCACCTTCAGACTGATATAAATTATATTTTTACTGACGGCTTTAAGTGACATTTAGTTTGTTTGCTGCTGTCTTGTGTGTTGAAGTATTTCATTTTTTCTTAAATGTGAGGAATGATGATCTTAAATAAGATCATACTCCATATTTTCTTTCTCTTTCAGTGATCCGGATTCTTCTGATGGGCAGAAAAGCTCATCTGGAAACACTTTACTGGGAGAAAGAATGTTTTAAACACAGATGGGAGAGAAGCAGGTTTCTGTGATCGATTTTCCAGATCTGAATGAAGGAGGAGTTGCTCTCTCGATCTTCAGCACTATATGCACAAACTGCAGCGATCAGTTGAGAATGCGCTTTTGATCATGGTACAGGCAAATCTAGATCCACTTCAGTTTGCCTACAGGTCAGGCAGGAGTGTTAATGACGCTATAAGCACTCTGTTAAATATGATTTTATTACATCTTGAGGGCGCAAAGACTTTTGTTCAATTAGTTTTTATTGATTTCTCATCAGCTTTTAATTGTATACAGCCTCATATCCTTGCAGAAAGGTTAAAGAGTATACATAATATTGATTCTGGGTTGACTTGTTGGCTGATGGATTTTTTGACCAAGAGGTCTTAACGTGTGAAGGTAAACGGTGTTTTATCTGACGTACTTATTTCCTTCTGTTGGTGTTCTTTCACCTCTTTTATTTGTGCTTCACACTAATGAGTGTCAGACGCAACTAGAGAGGCGTCACATCATTAAGATTGCAGATGATTCAGTGATTGTTTCCCTCCTTAATAACGAGGATCCTGATCATGTTTCTGTACTGGCAGACTTTACTGACTGGTGTAATTTGTCCTTTTTGGACATCAATGTATTTAAAACTAAAGAGATGATTATAGATTTTAGGAAGAATCCTATCTATCCTGCAGTTACAAATGATCATGCCGTTCATCAGTTTAAATACCTGTACTTGATGAAAATTTGACTTTTGAGGCTCAGGTGGATGCTGTGTGTAAGAAAGCCCATCAGCACTTATATTTTCTACAGAAGCTTCATGGTTTTAATGTGGACAGTACTTTTATTCTTGTTTTATTGAATTTGTTATTACTTTTTCATTTGTGTGCTGGTATGGGTCAGTTAATCTTAAAAACATTGTTAAAGTGTGGTGAGATTGTTGGCACCTCTTTGAATGATTTGAACAATTTGTATAAAGCTCTGAGGAAGGCCGAGTTAATTATGAGAGACTCCAGCCATCCTTTGCAGAAGGTCTTTAAGTTGCTTCCTTCGTAGATATTATCTGCCTTTTTGTCGGACGAATAGATTTAAAAATTATTTTGTACCAGCTGCCATTGGTTTTTTAAATAATTAGCTAATTATTTATGGAAGTTTTTCTTCTTCTTCTTTTGTGTATGTGTGTGTATGTTTTTTTTGCTGTGTGTAACAAATTTCCCCTGTAGATAATAGTTTACCTCTTAAATGGTGTGTGAGGTCCCCACTGTACAAATACTGCACTATACAAATACTGCACTGTGCAGTATTTTCCCCACTGTACAAATACTGCATGGAAACCCCCTGCAGACAAATCCTCCTACTTCCTCTTTTTCACCAATCACACAGCAGAACTGAGCAGAACATCTCACTGCTCTTGTCATATAAATACTGCAGCAGTCAATCATAGCAAGAGACTGCAGGAGGAGAATCGGCACCTTCACTTCCACAGACTTACAGGTATGAATTTAGTATTTGATTACTGTACAACTGCTGGTATTGCATGGAGAAGAAGAAGGGGATGTTTCACATTCAACAACAAAAACAAGAACAAAACAAAAGAGGGCACATATATTTAATATTATATATTTGCACTGCAGAAAAATATAGATGTAAAGGTACAAAGGTTGTGCAGCACTGAATTTAACAAAAATAATCATTGTTTCATTGTAAATTAACTGTTCAATTTCCATTTTATTACATGAGAAAGTTAGATTGTACATGTAAAATGTAATTAATCCATTTAATGTAAAAAATATATATAAATATATAAAAAAACAATTGAACTTCAGAAAGAAAAATCGTGTTCTTCTAGTAAGGGTTGTAACTGTATTTGCTGTAACATGAAATTATTTTATGTTTTCTAACAGTATTAGAAAACTGTAGTTCATTTTTTTTTTTTTTTGCAAATTTTGCATTTAATTTATCATTTGCATTTACTGAACAAAACCAAAAACAAATCGTATACAGAATGAATTTAATGAATTTTCTTACTTTATAAATATATACAGTCAAACCAAAATTTATTCAGACACCTTGAACATTTCATTCATTAATACAGTTTATTCACTATGGTTTAAAAAATTTGTTTTAAACACCGGAGTTAAACTGTGTCAGAAAAAAATAATCTTAATTATGTCAGATAACACTTAAGCAAAACACGGTCAGGTCAAAGTGTCTGAATCATTTGTGGTTCCAAATTTGGATCAATTTTACTGTATGAAGAATTTTTGGGTACAATATGTCACAGTGGTAACACTTTATTTTAGGGCCTTTTAACTAGTTGCTTATAAGCATGCATATTACTAGAATATTAGCTTTTTATTGACACTTATTAAGCACATATTAATGCCTTATTCTGCATGACCTTATTCTACATTCTTAAAGGTGAATGGTGATTCTTCATTTTTGGATGAACTATCCCTTAAATCCTACCCAATACCTAAACTTAACAACCTTAGGATTAGGAGTTTATTGAGGGAAAAGTCACACTTAATAGTTTATATGGGTTCCCTATACTAAAGTGTTACCACTTCATTTGGAAAATTTTATGTTTTATGTTTCTAATCAGTTCCTATAGAGAAATGTATCAAAATTGAGTGAGATTAATGCTTTACTCAAGCAAAAACACTTGCCAATCAGTTATGAAAATAAACCTGATTTGTCTTGCCCCCTTTTAATCTCTTTAATCAAACTTTATCTTTCAACTGGCAGATGCTTTGCTTGTTTTCAGCATAAAGCTTAAATTCTGACATTCTCTAGATTGATTTTCATAAATATATCTATAATATATGTGAAGTGACGTGAAGGACAAGTATGGTAACCCATATTCAGAATTTGTTCTCTGCTTATAACCCACCCAAGTTAGTGCACACACACGAGGAGAAGTGAGCAGTAAACACACACGGACACACACAGATATTCAGATATTCACTATGGCGCCCAGGGAGTGATTGGGTCACTCAGTCATTTCCTGTCTGCTTTGAGAATCGAACCCACAACCTTCAGGTTACCATTAGATTACAACTGCCCCATAATGTATGTTGTATATTGTAATATTTGACCTAAAAAATAAAAAAATACTGAGTAGCAATATGATTTTTGTTGCTTGGGACTTTAAAAACAGTGCATTTTATTAATGTAAATGCAGCCAGACTGTTCTTTTAAGCCGTCACATGGTCATGAGGGCTCAATGCAACTGCTCATGTCACTTAGCAAGAGCCGTCTCTGGACACACTGTATATCTGCATATTTTATTCACTTATGTGACCTGAACACCTGGATGTGACAGTCGTGCCCTGCTGATAATGGGGGAATGTGATGCAGAAAGTTGCTGTGTGTTGATTGTTGATGAATATATAAATCACTACACTGACTACACACTGGTTACATGATGGAAATTATGTCATCATTTATTGTTTTAAAACAGCTTCCTTGTTTGAATTGAAAGATGGACATCATCAGTGTGACATGTGGAGAGATTCAGTCCTCAGTGGGGTTTGTGTACGTGATTCTGCCTGTGATTCTGAATCAAACACTCAATGATCCTGACTGTGAGCAGAGCTGGTATACAGAGGTGACTGTTACACACACACACACACACACACACTTTGTTCAGGACGGGCGTCTGTTAGCAGATCCATCAGATCCACACAAACTGAAGGATCCTGCGACATCTGTGTCATCTGATCGTCTCGTCACTTCTGACTGTGAATCTGAATCATGAGATCATCTGTGATGAATCAGGAGTAAATCAACTCCGTCTCTCTCATCATTCATCTGTTTTCATATTTAATCCTTCATGAACTCTATAAATGCTGCTCTAACTCTTCTTTCTTTCATTACAGCTCAGACTTGAGATCATGTTCAGAGGTGAGAGACACTTCAGTAAAACACATCAATCTGTCCTGATTCAGATCAAACTCTGTTGAAGTGAATCTGTCCTGATTCAGATCAAACTCTGTGTTGAAGTGAATCTTCTGTAAGTGAATCATCATGATTGTAAATGTGTTTTTCAGTGAGGAATGAAGCTGCAGCGACTCTAAACTCAGGTGAGTTTCAGCTGATAAACGTGTCTAATTCACTAATAAAACACTGATTCAGATCTGATTCAGACTCAATCCAGTTTGAATGTGAACAGGCCTTTGTTTTCTGTCATATTGTCTGATATTTATGATCATTGTGTGTTTTAAAGATGTTCTGGATGAAGTGACTCCATCTCTACAGCTCTCAGGTAAAACATCAAGAGCTTTAAACCCTTTAAACTCTAATATTGATTCATCACTGTTATAAATCAGATAATTTCACTGGTTTATTATTTGAGTGGATCAGATGATTGTATCGTGTTATTGTTTGTCTAGATCAGATCTGATTTTATATTGTATGGCTTGTTTAGATCAGTTGTGGTGGATTTTGGCTCTTTTCTTTATCATGGTTGTTCTTCTGCTCTTGATCTGTTTCATGCTGCGTAAACGGATCTTCAGGTGAGTCTGATCTCAGATCAGTCAGTAAATCTCAAGAGCTCATGTCATCAATCACATTTACGTTAATCGTCAGATCGCAGCATCTCAACCGTCTAAAGCTATAGAACATGACAGTCTAATACTGTGATAGATATAATGATTTATAATAATCACTTTACATCTGTTGTCAGATGTTTTCCTGGGTTCAATTCCCAGCCTTTCTTTCTCTCGGTTTGAGATTCATTCTATTACATTTACATGAAGAGATCAATGTGCTCTTTGAATGCAGATTAAGTCACTCAGATAAAAGCAACTGCCAAATGCATGAAGTAATGGAGTGAATTTCAAACCGAAAGAAAGACTTGAACTAAATCACAAATCTATGAAGAGTTGAAACAGATGGATGTCGAGACATTTGCTCTATGAACCTTTATTTGCTGCATCTCTTGGACACAGATGAAGGTCAGACATGAAGATCCTCATTCACTACAGAAATATCAGCAGTTAAAGGCTTCAGAGATTGAGCTTTGAATCAACATCACAAGTCATTTTTCATATATCTACTCAAACTGAACCAGCAGCACCTTGTTGTTCCTTCAAAATGTGGCACAAAGTTGATTTCCAGACCCTTCACCGTCTCTGTTCCTCTGTGGTGAAACTTACCAAAAATACCTGTTCTTTTCTGCATTGTTATTTCTGCTCTAGCTTGTTTCCTGATCTAGATTTGTAATGAAGCTGTCATTTTGGATAAAAGCATCTGCTAAATGAGTAAATGTAAATGAAAACTGCTGATCATGTAGTGTTGTTTATTCACTTAGATTGTAATCTAATGTATATCTAAAATAATGAAAATATGATGTATTCTAAATGACATGATTTCAGATGATTTGTCTTTCAAGTGTAACTGTACTGTTAATAAACTCTTTCTCTCATAAACCATGTGCAAACTAGTTTTGATTTCAAGGTACAGTTCACCCAGAAATTATCATTCTGTCCTCATTTATTCATCCTAATGTTGTTCAAAACTGTGTGACTTTCTTCTGTGTTCTGCAGAACATGAAAGAAAAATGTATCCGTGTATTTGTCTATATAATAAAAGTCAATGGGGTCTAATGTGGTTTGAACACCAAGTTCTTCAAAATACCTTCTCAAGAAGACAGAAAGTCAAGTGTGTTTGTACAACATGAGAGAGAATAAATGATCCCTTTTATTCAGTGAGATCACACTAATTCATCAGTTTAATGAAAGATTCACACTGAGATCCCTGAATCTTTGGAAATGAAGAATAATGAGCCTTAAAATGAACAGTTTCAACCTTAATCTTTAACACTCATCATATAATGCACTAGTGAAAACATGAGCTGGAGAAAGAAACAAGCAGGACAGTTTATTCTTTTTTTTTATTTTCTTTTATTTATTTAGCAAATAGTTGGTAAGATTAGTTATTTAAGTGTATGATATTCTAGGGTTGTAAATCCGTGGGAGAATTTTTATGATTCATAGGCCTATGTGTGTTTTGTGTAACTTCAGCTGGAAACACTGGGACACAAACCTCTGTGAAATGAAACAAGTCTTTCACCATCACATGAATTTCTCACATTCCTGCAAAATGTCTCTCCATCTTCTTTTCACTCAGAGATGCCTAGTAGTCACAAGGAAACAGCGAGTAACACACTGAATTAAACATGAACGGCTGAAACTGTATTTTCATGTCAAAAGTACCCCAGTGATGTTGTTTTAGACTGTTTACAAATTCAAAAAAACATTTTCACAGTGTATAAAAAGGCAGTTGAAAGACAACTCACTCATTCAGCAGGAGTACAGGAGGAAAATCACTGATGCTCAACATTTAAACTCTCCTGTGTAGCAAATTAGCTCAAAAGAAATATGAATAATTAATCATAACTAGTTATAATTAGTTATAAATATTTGGATCAGTTAATAAAATTAACTTAATGTAATAAAATTAATATTACAATCAATTAACCTGTTGTCCAATGAACACACAGTGTTAATTGTTTATTAATTCTAAGAAATGTTAATTTCCAGGTTATGGAAAATAATCTTATGTACAGTTCTACTCAGAGCATGTAGTCAGGATCTGCATGAATAGGGACTTCAGTATGAGCATGAAACACGGACAACTTTACGTGTGACATGAACAAGACTAGACTAGACTAAACACTTAACTACTCTAACATTCACACATACATGCATACAGTTTACCAAGAGAGAGAGAGCTGAAGCAGAATACAGGAAAGCAAGAAGTTACAGCATTGTTTGAAATTCAGCAGATCTACAGCCTTGAGCAAACCATCAGTTTAGTTCTAACACGCCCTTCTTTAAAAGGGGTAAGGATACTCAATGTATCGAATAATGAGACTAAGTTTGATACTTGCATGTCTTGCCCATTTGAATTAAACTGTCCTGATGCAATTTGTGGAGGCTCCTGTTGAATCTTTGCTGATATTGTCATGATGAAAGAGAACCAGTTGGATTCAGAGGATCTTTGGTGAATGGAAGGTCTAGGCCGAAGCCTGGCACAAGCTTGGGGTTCCTTAGAAGCTTCTAGCTTCTTAGCATCATCTTCACATCAGCATTTCTCTGTAAAAGAGAAGAAGAGAGAGCTTGATCTTGTGATCAGTGATTTTAAGGGGCGAAGATGTCACACCCACTTGAGGTGTCTGAGCCAATAAGGAGTTGTCCCCTCGGAGGGAACTTTATGAGTCTTTGTGCCTTTGGCAAGATATTAGCATAAGACACTGGATTGGATGAATGAGAGAAGAACCTTCTAGATTCTTATAATACTAATGTGTCACAGAGTTAGTAACATGTAACATAAATTACCAAATAGTAAACTAAAGTTGGAGTCCGTAGATACCAAACATGCTACCCATGTGATTTCAGTTAAATCTGCAACTCTGGAACATTAATACCAAAATAGTTCAAAAGAGAGAATTAATACATAGAATAAAGCCTATAAAAGGAAAGTCATGAGATTGGATTGGATACATGTTTAAGAGGGTTTATTTGTCCTTCTCAGAAAGAATGAAGTCAGAGTCACTAGTCTCTGCAAAAATTCTTTCTGATCCTAAAAGTTCTTATCAGTTTTTCTGTGTCCTGTAACAGGACACCTAGTTCTGCCTGTGTGTTAGCTATGTTTGGGATGCTAGTTGCAGTTTTAGGGGGATGGGTTCACAGAACTTTGATAGAGTGAGTTTATGGGTAATTCATTAAATATAATGAATAATTGTGTGTCTGATTGGTCCAGACGCTACACCTGTCATAAAATCCTGTTTTTCACATCATCCATTGTAAAGTTGTATCCCCGTTATGATCTTCAACCATTCTAAAACATTTAATGTGAAAAATGCTTACTGTACAAAGACCAAGAGTCTCTGCTTAAAGTCCAGGGCCAAATTCATTCTGCAGCTTCATAATTCAGATTATATACAGGAAACCAGGAGAAACTGAGCATGTTACACGCTTTCCCCATATACACGATTATATAGATCATGATTAATGTACTGAGATATTTGAATGTTTTCTATGAAGCGTTTTCATGTGTTTGTTGTGATTATCTTTATAATCAGGCTATAGTACAGAGAAATGACACAACTGCAATGGTCTTTTGTAATATCATCTACACACTCAAAGTTGGTGGATATCATAACTAGAATGAAATAATAGCCTAGTTAAAAATGACTTGTTTACGTAGGATATATGATATTTTATATAATTTAAAGGGTTAGTTCACCCAAAAATGAAAATTCTGTTATTAATCTAAAGTGACACTGTTCTTGCATTCCCTAAATTACTGAAAACATCCATCAAAAAAAGATTAGGACTTTCTTTAATTGAACCTTCTGTGGTTCAGGTAAAATATGATCATTAATGTGCTTTTTTAAAGGCAGTTGTGTTTAGCTGAAGATCCTTAAATCTGGAAAAAGTTGCTTTCTTGCCGATTTAAAATAATGGGTCAGACAGAGTTCACACTGATGTCATTCAGTGAGTATACAGGTGTTCAATGGAGAACAATATATCACGTCAAGCCTGTGGTATGTGTGTAAACGTGCTGATTCATTCACTTTCTCCTCCTCATGGAAAATCATATTTTCACTTTCAGTTGTCAGAACCATGAGACCATTCACCTCACTTCAGCACCTCACCTGGAATGCCATCAGAACCTTGTATGTCTGCATTGAAGCAGTTTTGCCCACATATAAAAATATATTTAATGCTACTTTTGATACTTGGGTACATACAGTAAGATTAAAATAGCTGATTTTTATTGTCTTGTTTTTTGTTATTAGAAATATTCCACAGTTTTTAATGTTTCACTTTCCTGTTTTGATCTTTGACAGATTGTTTGGCTGGTAGAGGTTTGGGTGAATCATCTTTCTAAGAGTTTCTAAACTACCAATGCTTGGCATGAATCGTCAGGGCTTCGTCATGCTGGAATGTGTCACTCACAAACATGACCTCACTGTGAGGGAGGAGCATCAACCTGAAAAACAGAAGCACACGCGCGCCCTCCACTGGACATTATAAATCACTTCATGTGGCTTACTGCGTTAAAAGACCAAACTCAGTGCACACATTTTTAATAAAGCATACAATGTACAGACAAGCAGATGAACCATAATATGAACGCAACGCGTTTAATTTGTCACTGGAATTTCTCTGATAGAGATTAAAGTACATATTGAACTCTGTTCCATCATCGTATATATATATATATATATATATATATATATATATATACACGTACAATGTACATATAAATCTATTTTTGTGGTTGAAAGTCTTAAGCTCAGCTGCTGTTTTCTTTGTTTCTGAACATTATGTCTCATTCTCACAGGAACTGAATCCCTGCATTTGTTGTCAGACAAGATGGAAACAGGTTTCTACCTGAGCGACTCCACCTACAAACTTCTTCCTGCTTTCATGTTGGCAATAAGAGAAGTCTAAACATCGACATACAGGTAACACATTTCCTTATAAAAACTCTCTTTGTGTTTGTTATATGAAATGTAAATGTGAGATATAATATAATGAATGTGATTAATAACTTTATGAGTTGAGTTTCAGTTTATTTATTTATTTATTTTTTGCCACAGAACCATATCAGAAACAAATCTGCGTGTGAAGGTTTGTGTTCAATGTTCAGATGCAGAAATGTTTATTTTCAGTTCTTTTGGTACAAATTTAACATTTACAGTGAGATTTTGGAGCACAAACAATGTCAAATTACTGCATTACTAAAGATCTAAATCATGTTGATCAACACATTTTACATTCTGCACTTTTTTATTGTATGAAGGCACAGAGAGCAGTTTATTGACATCAGTAAATCAGCAGATGCTGTTATCTAAAGCGACTCACAGTGAATTGAAGCTGAATGTTTGATCAGTGTTTGTGTTCATTGGGAATCAATCCTGTGACTCTCTGCAGATGTGCAGCTCCATACGACATGAACAGAGTCTCAGGACTGAGGAATCTCTTACAGGACTGTGATGAACAGACAGATGTCAGGAGTCACAGAAGATGATCAGATGAAGATTTATAAGTGAACAGAATATCAACATGTCCAGCCCTGACAGCACAGGTGATGAACACAGACACATCTAAATCTGACATCTGAATGATTATTTACTTCTATCTAAGTCACATTTCCTCAAGTTCTCTTTCATCATGCTCAAAGATTATATGAACTTGTGAAACAGTTTCATCATTACATGTTTAAGGTTTAAATTCGCAATAACTTTATATTCAAACAAATAAGTATTATTGTTGATGTCCACAAGTCAACAACATCTGATTTCCCAGCATCACTTTGACTTTGACCAGTGCTGCTGCTCGGATGAATCATTTAAAGATGTTGTTTTCTATTGGTTCATGTTTCTGTGATGACAGAGTCCAATATACTTTTGTTTCATACAGCAACTGTGGGCCACAAATGGAGCAAAGAGAGACCTGATATGAGTAATTCTTTATATACATATCAAATACATGAAATAACAAAATATGAAATCAAGGGTCGGATATATAACAGATGAAGTGTTGAAGAAGACAGTATTGAGTGTGTTTGTGTTTAATGGATCATGTTGATAGTTGATGTGAGGAACAAGAGACCATTTATAGCACCAAAAGTAACTTAAACAGAAATACATCACATTTACATGTATTCATTTAGCAGATGATTTTATCCAAGTGACTTACAAATGAGGAACATCACAAGAATGTATCATCCAAACCAACAATATTTGTAACACATAGTGTCAAGTTTCTGGAGCTGAAGTTTAGTGCAGAAAAAAATATTTTCTTAAAATGATACACATAAAGTGTCTTTATGAATGGAGTCACATGCAAAAGGTTTATCTTCAGGTGTTTCTTGAAGATTGTTGATATTATTTCTAGATTCAGATTGTTTATCTGTGTTCTAAATGATTTAAAATACCTGTATTTCACAATAATGTTCAGCAGATCCACTAACAATCTGTGTGTGTTTGTTTATTTTGCAGTGGAAAGAAAAAGTCCAAAGCTGGATCGCCCCAACTGTACGTTCAACTGATTGACAGTAACAGCAAAGGATGATATAGTTTTATAGTTCAAGGGAACTCGAGCTGCGTCGGAACGCTGTGGGAACGCCTCTGCGTGATTGCGTTGTGAAGCACGTATGAATCAGTCCAATGGGGTGACGGAACGTCATAGGCAGGTGACGTCACTGACCAGGAAACTATAAAGCCTACCCGAAAACACATTTATTCAGCTTCTGTGCCTTCAGCAAGTGCTAAATGTGAAATTGTGCATCCTATTTACTGTTGTCTGTCTTTCAGTCACACAAGCATATTATTGTTACTATGGCAAGCTAACAGCATTTCAGACAGTGTGTTCATCCCTGCCCGCATTTCATTACAGGTGGGGATACACACCAGATGTGTGTTTGTTTGAGAGTACAGCATGCCCAAGCAGCTCTCAAGGGAGTTGCTTGCGAGAATTATGATCTTCTCCCCATGAGAGCGCTGCGCTCCCGCCGAGCTCTCTTCGAGGAGAGCGGCTCGGTTCGCATTCCTCGCGGCTCAGGTTCCGCTTCTGCCGAGGCAGAGCGGCGCCTGCTGTCGTGGGGATCGCAGATGGATCTGACAGATGGGTTAGAGACGGGCTCTGCTCTATCTCAGCCCTCACCTATCAGATCTAATGTCTCAATTCGGGGTTTGGAAGCACGTGCTGCAGTTTCTTCCACTCCGGTTGAGGCAGCTGCACTACGAGCATCCAGTTCTGAGGAATTGGATGAGGTTAGTGTAGCAACAGGAGATACTGAAGACTCATCACTTCAGTCTCCTGCAAATGAGGAGCTGGTGGAGGTTTTAACTCGCGCTGTGGCCAAGTTAAACAGCGATTGGCCGGCTGAGAAACAAGAGCTGCAAGTTAAAAGTAAATTAGATGAGCGTTTCCTTCTAGGTCAGCTCAACCTCCACGTTGGGGCTTATCGTTTTTTCCCAACTTCCACACAGGTGTCGAGGTCGTGGAAGAGACCAGTTTCATACCGTACTGTATATATACACCACAAACATCAACATACAGTAATGTTATGAGTATAACAAAACCTGGTTATGGGGCGATGCCCAAGGTGGAAGAGATGCTTGCGAGCCATCTCTCCCCTCGGGCTGCATCGTCCCTTAAAGCCCCGACACTGCCCACCAAGTCACTTAAAACAACATCAGCATTGGTGGCCAAAGTGTACTCGGCAGCGGGTCAGGCGGCCGCATGTCTGCATACTATATAAATCTTGCAGGCATACCAAGCCGACCTGCTGAAAGACCTGGGGGAAAGTGAAGAGGTGGGGCCTGAGATGATTCAAGAACTGTGTCAGTCAGCTGATTTATCTCTCCAGGCCACCAAGGAGATGGCCAAATCCATCGGCCGGTCTATGGTAGTCCTGGTGTCCATGGAGAGACATCTGTGATTGAACCTTACTGATATTAAAGATCGTGACAAAACCTTCCTGCTTGACGCTCCGCTCAATCCCACTGGCCTTTTCGGTGACTCCATTTCCTCTGTCACAAGAAGTTTTTAGAGTCAAAGAAGCAGGCTTCAGCAGTTTCTCTCCCGCCAAACCCAGGTCTCTGCGGCTGCTGGGTGGGAGCAGCTGAAACCGAGTGTTGAACCGCCATCTCAGATCAGATGGCGGTTCAACATCGAGATGTTGTTCTCGCACACATGAGGAAGTTGGGGTTGAGGCTAAACGCAAAGAAAAGTGTGCTTTCTCCAGCTCAGAGAACCACTTATCTAGACGTAGTATGGGATTTGATAGTGATGCAGGCTCGTCTGTCGCCCGCCCACATAAAGTCAATCCTCTCAGCCGTGACAGATATAAAGTTAGGCCAGTCACTCACTGTCAAACAGTTTCAGAGAGTTAGGTCTTATGGCAGATGTTAACGACAGATGCATCCCTGGGGGATGATCATGAGTGGTCTCTCTGTTCAGGGTCTGTGGCAGGACCATCATCTCACTTGGCACATAAATCGCCTGGAGGTGCTGGCGGTGTTTCAGGCGATGAAACATTTCCTCCCAGACCTGAGAGACCATCATGTACTTGTTCGTTCTGACAACACATCAGTGGTGTCTTATATAAACTGGCTCATCGGATCCTCCTGTGGGCCCAGGGGAAACTATGCTCAATCAGGGCAGTTTATATCCCAGGGAACCTGAATCAGGGAGCAGATATCTTGTCGAGACAGGGGCTAAGGCCCGGGGAATGGAGACTTCACCCTGAGGTGGTGGAGCTCTTATGGGAGAACTTCGGTCGAGCTGAGGTGGACCTGTTTGCATCTCGAGAGACGAGTCATTGTCCATTATGGTTCTCCATGGTAAACCCATCACCTCTTGGGCTGGATGCCATGGTGTTTGCTTTACCCCCGATTGCTCTGCTCCCGGGAGTTCTGGAGAGAGTTCGCCAGGACGGGGTCCGCCTGTTGCTAGTAACCCCGTGCTGGCCGGCCCGAGTATGGTTCTCGGACCTAATGTCCCTTCTAGACGGCTCTCCAATGGGGATTCTGATCAGGAGGGACCTTCTCTCTCAGGCGAACGGGTCGATCCTTTCCCCTTGCCCGGAGTTGTGGAAACTGTGGGCTTGGCCTCTGAGGGGGCCCAACTCATGAGTTCAGGTCTCTCAACCGAGGTTGTTGAGACCATCCTCCACTCCAGAGCTCCCTCCACAAGGAAACTCTATGCCTTGAAGTGGAGATTATTCACTTCATGGTGCGGAAATCACCAGTGGGACCCAGTTAATTGCCCCGTTGGTGCAGTGCTGGACTTCCTGCAGGAAAGATTTTCCACAGGGCTATCCCCCTTCACAACAAAGGTGTACGTGGCGGCCTTAGCTGCTTACCACGCTCCTTTGAGTGGTGTATCTTTGGGGAGACACCCGCTTATTACTCGTTTTCTTTCGTGGCATTTCTTTCGTGAGACTTAGACCTGCAGTTTGCACGAGGGTGACGGCCTGGAATTTGGCCATTGTTTTACAAGGCCTCTCTGTGGCACCCTTCGAGCCCATCGAAGTTTCTCACCCTCAAGTGCTTGCTTACTTGCTATTTCGTCTCTCAAGAGGATTGGAGACATTCAAGCCCTCTCGGTATCTCCCTCGTGCCTGGAATTTGCACCCGGCATGGTTAAAGCTTTCCTTCACCCTAGACCGGTTTATATTCCCAAGGTCCCTACTAATGTTGTAAGACCTATTGTACTGCAGGCCTTCTGTCCTCCTCCCTTCCAGATGTCAGACCAGGAGAAACTGAATCTGCTCTGCCCTGAGAGGGTGTTAGATGATTATGTCCACAGAGCTGCCCCTGTGGAGAAAATCAGAACAGCTGTTTATTTGTTTTGGGTCACCTAGGAGAGGTTACCCTGCATCTAAGCAGAGGATGAGCAAGAGGGTGGTCGAGGCCATCTCACTTGCTTATGAGTCGGCTGGTCAGCCATCACCTTTGGCTGTTCAAGCTTACTCGACTAGGAGTATGGCTGCTTCTAAAGCATTATTGACAGGAGTTTCTCTCCAGGAAGTTTGTGATGGGGCAGGCTGGTCCTCGCCACATACGTTTGTGAAGTTCTATGAACTTGACCTCGGCTCCACTCCAGGGGCGTAGGGGCTATCGTCTTAGTGTGCGCTACGGTCACTTGCTCATATGGCGACGTGGGTATTGGCGTTCCCACAGCATTCTGATGCAGGTTGAGTTCCCTTGATAGGGAACATCTTGGTTACGTATGTAACCTTAGTTCCCTGAGTAGGGAACGAGACACTGCGTCGCCCTGCCATACTCCCGGCATGCCCGTAAGCAACTAGCTTCAGTTTTTCAGAAGCTAAATGAATGTGTTTTCGGGTAGGCTTTATAGTTTCCTGGTCAGTGACGTCACCCGCCTATGACGTTCCGTCACCCCATTAGACTGATTTCACAACGCAATCACGCAGAGGCGATCCCACAGCGTTCCGATGCAGCGTCGTGTTCCCTACTCGGGGAACTAAGGTCACATATGTAACCGAGACGATCTGATTATTGTCCCAGTTCATCAAGTCAACTTCTTAATATTTAGTGCTTTAAAGGCCAAACATGAGAAAAATCACAAATCACAAATTCTGCATGTGTATTATGTTTGTGACACTTGTAGAATTCTTTGTTTTTCTTCATCTATCAGTTTCAGAGGGTGTGAAGCTGAATCTGATTGTGTGTGGGAGTGACGATACATTAAAATCCTCTATATCAGAGCAGATCCTGCAGCAGACAGACAGAAGATCAGACGTGGCGCTTCATGGACGTCAGATCAGTCTGGTGGAGCTTCCAGCTCTGTTCAACATTCGTCTCTCAGAGGAGGAAGTGATGCGTCAGGCTCTCCGCTGTGTGTCTCTCTGTCATCCTGGAGTTCATGTTTTCCTCCTCATTATTCCTGATGCTCCACTCAATAATGAAGACAAAGCAGAAATGGAGGAGATCCAAAGGATCTTCAGCTCCAGAATCAACAAACACATGATGATCCTCATAATGCAGAATTCAGAGCATCAGACAGAAGAACTCAATGAAGAAACACAGTCTGCTATTGAGAGATTTGGAGGACGACATCATTTCTTTAGTCCCAACAAACAAGTGTCCACATTGATGGAGAACATTGAGAAGATGGTGGAAGAAAACAGAGGAGAGCTTTACTCCACAGAGACATTTCTGGAGGCACAGATGGAAAAACTAATGAAATATGAAGATATGAAGAAGAAAAATCATTCACTAGAGACCCATTTACTGTCACAAGGTAATGAGCAGAACATTTGTGAGTCTTAAACTAAATTCTAAACTAAAACTCTTAAACTCAAATTCTACAATAGATTTACTCTATAATAATGTTTTATACATTTGTGTTTTTAAACAGCAGAACTGCAACATTTAAAATTGAAAAGTGGCTCATCTTACCCTGATCCCCTGTTGATCTTGTCATGTTTTCTTAAATTTCAATATGATTCGTTTATTCATTTTCAGGTTCAAGAGAAAACACAGACGAACTGAGGATTGTGCTGCTGGGAAAAACTGGAGTTGGGAAGAGTGCAACAGGAAACACAATCTTAGGAAGAGACGCGTTTACAGCAGAAACATCTCAAGAGTCAGTGACTAAAGAGAGTCAGAGAGAATCATCTGAAATCAACGGCCGACACGTTACTGTGATCGACACTCCAGGACTGTTTGATACTGAACTGAGTAATGAGGAGATCCAGAGAGAAATCAGACACTGCATCTCCATGATCCTGCCTGGACCTCATGTGTTCATCATTGTGCTCAATTTAGGACAACGATTCACTAAACATGAGGAAACATCAGTGAAGATCATCCAAGAGACGTTTGGTGAGAAATCTTTAATGTACACCATGGTGCTCTTCACCAGAGGAGACTATCTGAAGAACAAAACTATTGAACAGTGTTTGGGAAAACCAGGATCTGTGATCAGAATCCTGATTGAAGCGTGTGGAAACAGATTCCATGTGTTCAATAATAATCAGACTGGAGACCGAACACAGGTGTCTGATCTACTGGAGAAGATAGACAACATGGTGGAAGCAAACGGAGGGAGTTTCTACTCATGTAAGATGTTTAGAGAGATGGAAAGAGAAAGACAAGAACAACAGATGAAGATCCTGATGGACAGAGTCAGAGAAAGAGAAGAACTGATGAAGAAACTGGAAGAAGAAATGAACAAAGAACGAGAGACATTTAAAAAAAAAATAGAGCAACTGAAGAAAGAAAAAGAAAAACTGCTGATGAAATACGACACGGAAATAGGCAGACTGATGAACAAAATCGAGAATGAAAGACAGATTCATGAAAAAGAGAGAAAGAGAAGAGAAGATGAATATACAGAAAGAGAAGAACGATATAATATACAGATGAGAAGAGAACGAGAGGAATGGGAGCAACAAAAACTGGAGGAAAAGATAAGAAGAGAAGAAGATAAGAAAAGGACAGAGAGAGAAAAACTGATTTCTGATGAACAGATTCAGAGACTAAAGAGTGAACTGGAGGGAATAATCAGAGAGAAAGCGAGAACAGAAAGAGAGAGACGAGAACAACTAGAGGATTTAGAGAAGAGACTGAAAGAAGAAAGAAACATGAGAGAAGATCAACAAAAGACTTCTGAAGAAAAACAGAAACTCCTTGAAGAACAGATTGAAGTAGAACTGAAGAGAAGACGAGTGGAGTGGAGAGAGGAATATGAACAAGAGAAAGAGAAGATGATGAAGAAGATCTGCTCTGAAACTGATCAGTCACTACAGGTGAGTCTTCATGTTTGTTCTGTTTCCTCCAAACCTAATAAAAGTGTTTCAGGTCTTAAGAAATCTCTTCTGTCAAGTCTTTGCTTAATTAATGATTTGCGTTGGTTTCAACTCCAAAAGGTCGCAGCCTACAGGAAACTGAAGAATGAATACAGGAAGTGGTCCTGGAGTCTTTGCAGTGCCATGATGGAAACTGAGAACAAACTTCACAACAAAATAGAAAATGAAGCTATTCATGAGGTTGAGGAAACTGATCTTCAAAGAGAACTGAAGAAGACAAGTGAAGAAGTGGAAAAATCAATGTCTGAATTCTTTGAGAAAGACATTGATAAATATATACTGATTCAGTGGAAAACATCATTTGAAATCAAAATCAAAGAGCTTCAGGAAAACATTGTGAGAGAAACAAAGAGGAAATTAAATGAGGTTCTTCAGCAGCGAGACCTGAAGAAAATGATTGATGCTCAGAGGATACATCATGAAAACACTCTCTATGAAAAGAGCAAAGAACTCGCCTTAAAACTCAGAGACAAAACAAATAATGAAGAAACACTGAAGAAAGATTTTGATTTATTCTGGGAACAGAGTGTGAAGAAGACCATCAGAGACACTCCTCTAATCAGAGACATTGATGTAATGAGAGATGTGAGAGAGATTTTCAGTGACACCTATGGAAGTGTTCCTGTAGATCACTGGAGGATATTTTCGCTGTATCAAGTTATTCAGATTATGTGAAATTAAAGGGATTAAGAGGAATTAATGCATATTTATCAAATGCCATCAGATCAGTGAAAGATCTGTCTCCAGAGGATGAAGCCCAAATCAGATCATTAGTCAGAGATGTTGTTCAGCAGACAGTCAAAATGATTCAGTCATTTAACATCTCAAAGAAAGGCTACAACATCAGCTACATTCAACAACTCACAGATTACATCAAGAGGAGAGTAACAGAACATCAGGAAGGACGAGTGAAATATGTGTTCAAGAATGAATTCTTTATGGATTTGGTTCTTTCCATCTGTAAGAGAGCAAATAAGAAGATCACTGACCAACACAGACTGTTCAGAGAAGACAATGATCCTGTAATATATGTTGAGAAGAAGAGGGAAGAGTACTATAGTATTTTCCAGAAATACTATCATGGATCAACATCAGCTGCTGTTTTTGGTGTGATCATCTGTCAGAAACTGAAAGAGTCCATTGAGCAGAGTGTCTACAAGAAGACTGCCAGAGATCTGTCAGATAAAATGAGATCAAACTGTGAATCACTGAATGGAAACAGATCAAATCTGGAGAAACACATCCTGAAGACACTGGCAGAAGAGGAGGATTTTGACAAATACATGAACTACATTCATAATCCCAGAGATCACTTCAAGAGATTCATCAGAGATGAAGTCAGTCGGTACATCTCTGATAAGTTCAGTGTCAGTGTTTTACCCAAGATGAAGGAGAACATTGAACTCCTGCAGCAGAAGATCATGAAAGCAGCACATGAATCTACTGAACATGTTCAAGAGAACAGAGGAGATGTTGGTTTGTGGTTGAAGAGATTCACACAGCAGATCTCAGATGAGCTCATCTTCTCTGAAAAAGACCTCAGTGGAGTGAAACATGATGATGTTGATGGTTTCAACCTCCTAGAAGATGTGATGAGACAAGAACTTCCTGCTATAATGTCTGAGATCAGCAGTAGATTTAACACAGAGACATTTCCAGTAATGCTGGACTGTAAGTTCAGACCATATGAGCTTCTGATTGATCACTTCTGTCAGTGCTGTTGGGTTCAGTGTCCGTTCTGTGGAGCCACCTGCACCAACGATATAGAAAATCACGATGGAGATCACAGTGTTCCTCTCCACAGAGTGAAAGAAAGGAATTAATGGCACATATTACAGTTCAACACAGAATCTCTGTACTGATATGTGCACAAACTTAGTGGCAAGTGGTCAGTATTTTAATACATCAGATAGAAGTTTTAAATATAGAGAATACAGAAGAGCAGGAGGAGTTTATGCAGACTGGAGCATCACTCCTGATCTTTTTGAACTGCCCTACTGGAAGTGGTTTGTGTGCAAATTCCAGAAAGATCTGGAAAAATACTACAGTAAAACATTTGAGGGGAAGAGTGAGATTCCAGATATTTTTTTTGAGGGTTATGGTGAGATACCAGATGAATGGAGAAGATACTCAAAACAGGACGCTATTGAGAGTTTGGATCGATACATGTAATGGAGCGGATAAAGACTGAGACTCTTGCGTCTCCTCTCAGATTCAGATCACAGTCAGAAATGAGTTTCTCTGACATTCATCAGTGAATCTGAGCTCATCTACACCTCAGAAGATCAGAGTTTACAGAATACTCCAGAAGAGACTTAAAGACGAGATTCAGTTCCTCATACAAGTGTCTGTCAGATGATCAAAACATATTTCTGAACATATGCCTCACTGATAAAGCTTAAAATGCTTGATGTATATTATAGTTTATCACTAATCTAAACAGATTAATCTCTATTATGAATCTATATTTCTCACTTTTTGAGAAAAGATCTATGATAAGGATGTTAATGACAGAGTGTTGATGAAATATGATTGAAGTGTGTGTTTGTTAAAGCTCAGTACTGTAATCAGACGGTGGAGGAAAGTGTGAGAAATAAACAGATGTGTGAATCAAATCTCTCAGACCTGTCAATCTGATTCATATTGATTCATATTCATATGATTCACTCGACACAAATACTGTCAACATCATAAATTTATTGACCTTGTCAAGTGTCCTTTCACACTTGTTTAATATTTACTCTTATTATGAGAAACTTTGATTTGACTTTAGGAATTGAAATTGAAACCTGAAGATCTCTATAGCAGATTTTCATTCTCTGACAGTATTTCAGTCATTGATAAAATTCATCACTTAAACATTGATAAAACATCACTAATAATGTTTATTACACAATACTGTGATCAAAATGTCTAAAGAGTTCAAAGATGGAGACAGAGAGAAATGTTCAGAGTGTCCAACAGGATCTGAATTCAAACTCTCACTGATGATCTTTGACAGTTCATATTTGTCTCATTCTCTGTTCAGTGTCACAAGAGTTCATCAGGATCATTTCACACTGATTGTTCATATGAACTTGTTCTAGAAACTTGTTAAAGCACATCAGCTCTAGCTTTGGGTTTTCCAGCTTCATCCTGCTGACCAGATGATGAGGATGAGCTGATTCTGATGTAACTGGAACACGGAGGATTTTAATGACACTCTTAAAGTGGAAATAAAGCAGTCGGTCAAGTTCCCATTATTCAGTAAATGATTTCCACTGACACATCTGCTCCTCCTTCAGCGTCTCATCATAACCTCTTCCAGCGCTGGTTTTCAGCAGGCGTTTCGTTCCTCCTGCTGCTGTTACTGCGTTTCCACACATGAGAACAAATATAATCAAGGTCAGGACATTCATTTATCTGTCCTGCTGCTTCCTCCGACTGTTAAATTGTTGACTGTGGTGACAGGTGTTACATGTGCACTCTGTTTTGGACTTGTGTTGTGCCATTTCCCGCCACTAGTTTGTTCCTATAGTTACTGATCACCTCATTATCACCACCAGCTGTGTTCCATCACCCACCTTGTTATCCTTTGTATATAAGCCCTGTGTTTCCTGTCCAGTGTTGTCCGGTAGCGTTTGTGTATAGTGTGGTTGTCTATCCTGTGAACCTTCCTGTGGATTTATTAAAAGACTGTTTTCCTTGATCTCCTTCGTCGTGTGCATTCCTACAACCAGCTACTGTAACAACGGGACAGTCTTCCTGAAAACTTCAGACTCAGACTGCAGTGGAACCTCTCTTCTGGTGATTGTTTTTGGGATTTACAGAGATATCAAAGCAGTGGAGATCAGAAACCAGTGAGAGGAACGACAGAAAGATCAACACACCTGAACTCAGTAAAGAGAGTCATAATAACTGAAATACTGACGTAACATTCACTTCTCCTGGATCGCACGCTTTTATTATTGTGATTACAGTAGATTCACTGAGGAGGAGAAAAACACAATAAAAGAAGTGTTCGAGAACAGATGGAAAACTGCAGATTAATTTTACCCACAAAAATCACTGAGAGAAAGAAAATAAAACCATTGAGCAGATCTTCAATCCCTCAGAGCTGAGAAACTGATTCTTCTGCAACAAGAAGTCTGCCAGTTTCCACAGATCTTAGAGACTGAGATAGAGAAATATAATGCTGATAAAGCAAAGAAACACATTAAGAGGAAACTGGATGAGAAATGGAGTTAGGAACACAAGAAGATAATGAAAACAATCATTCTGAAAACTAAACAACCGGGATAATAATGTCTAGAATATATTATCATATATAAAGTCTGAAGTGTGAAGTCGGACATTTCCACATTTGTTTTTGTGTATTTGTGTCTGTAAAACTTAAAATAACGTTAATCAAAATCTCCATATATCTTCTCTGCTGCCACTGTAAAAACTGTGATCATTTTAACTTCTCCCATTTTTTTTCACTAATACATATATTTTGTTTAAATGTTAAACCATGTGATTCATTAATATTTTATACTGGATTTCTAAGAAACATTATTGGATTGTCATCTGAATTATCTGAAATTCACTAATATGGTAGCGGGACCTTCTGCTCCTACTGGTGAGATAAATATCTTTGACTGTATGTTGTTATTTATTTATTTATTTATTGCTATGGCATAATTTAATCATTGTAGGTCGGCAGGAAAAACATTAAGCCTATAGCCTAACTACATTTGTATTTGTTTATTAATACATTTTTGCAAATCTGCATAAAGTTGAGTGTTTTAGAGACATTTTAAGGTAAAAAGGAAAGTGTTTTGACAGCTGCAGAAATCAGCCGGACGAGTCATTTCACTGCCCTCGATGTAAGAAGTGTGTATGTTGATGTATGTCTGTCTGAAGAAAACTGACTGCAAAAAAGTGGAAGATTAATGAGAAAAATAACAGAATATATAATTTGCTAAATTAACTAATTTAGCTTTTAATTCATCTGAATAAGTTGATGTTTCAGTAGTTTGTGGTTCTGTATTTTGTGTAATATGATGTAGCTGTGATAATAAACAGTAAATCTGCTACATTATGTGATATTAAAGAATCATTGTTCAATATCCTGATGACAAATTCATCATTGGTAATGATTTCAAGAGTAACTGTAACATATGGGACGTGACAACGGAGTGGGAGATCCAAATGCGAGCTTTATTAACAGAAGAGCGTAATCAAACAGGCAGTATGTCGATGCCAGGCCAGGCAAGGCAAGGCACTAAACAATACTCAGCAGGGCATGAATGAAACACAGGGACTACTTATACACAGGCACAAACAAGATAAAAAGGGGGCGTGGTCCAATGAGTGTCCATGGTAACAAACAAGGGGAGCAGCAGGGGAACATGAGGTGCACAAACAGAGGATATACAGGAAACACAGACAGGGAACATGACAGTAACCTTAACCCTTTCTATAAACCATGTGGAATCTATTTTTGATTCAATAATAACGTCCAAATTCAATATAATGACACTCTAATAATGCTCTCACATAATTCAAACTGCATTTCTCATTAATATAAGGTACTATGACACTATACTAGTGTTGCTGTCATTGGTTACTTATTAAGATGATATTTTTATATTGTGATATTTATGAACCCTTCTGCCCACAGTATGTTTGTTCAGTGTGTTTTGTTGTGATGTATTTAGTGAATGTCTCTCTGCAGACAGATGAATGCGGTTTAATGTGTCTTCAGTTTCTCAGATCTTCAGTCTATAGTCAGCATTTAAACACTGTCTATGTAGGGAGTGACACAAGTCACTAGACTTTGACTGAACCAGTGAGTCCTGTGAAATAAATGACCAGTTAAAGACAAGAACAAGAAACACAAGAAAAAGTGAAATATCTAAATACTTTGAGGCATTTTTGTTTTATTTCCAAAGCATCAATACATACAATAAAAACAGAAAAAATGTTCCAGTAAAGAACATTATTGAATGACGTTTCAAAGATGTGCTTTTGTTACTGGATGATGTTTTTCAGGAAGTGAAATTGTCTGAATTAATGCAGTCTTCAAGTTCATGTTAGACTTCAGCAGATTCTATGGCTTTTAATGAGGTTTGGCTCAATCTTTGTAAGTTTTCTGATCATCTCTCTTCAGCTAAGTAAATACAAGAACAAAAGTATGAAACCAAAGTATGAAGGAAAGTTTCTTGCATCAATGCGTCACACATGATTCGCCCCGCCCCTGTTCCCTTATTGGACCTTCATGCCTTCACTCACAGTCCATCTCTAAGCTCTTTCTCAATGCTGACTCTCAGTCTTTTTGCCACTCAGTGGGTGTAACCACAGTCAGTCCAGCCGACGCTGATGTCACTCACGTACCCTCTAAATAAAAGCTGCTCAGTGCGGCTGATTGTCCATCCAAATCCAGCAGCTCCAGCACTTTCATTCTGCTCTCCTCTCCATCACTCATCTGCTTAAGGTATGAAATAGCTGTGTTTAATACATACGCATGCGTGATTAAAAAACATGTTTGAATAGGATTCTGTTTAAATGCAGTTTGACAGTAATCCATTTTGATGGTTAGTAGGTTTAGTAGGTAACATATATAGTCAAAACAACTCTTAAGTATCTACCTAATTCAGGTGTTCCCATCACTTCCATGGCCACAGGTGTATAAAAGAAATATATCATTATGAGAAAGTATCTAATTATCTCATTATTACGAGAAAGTACCATTATTGTGAAAAAGTACACTATATTGCCAAAAGTATTGGGACACCCCTCCAAATCATTGAATTCAGGTGTTTCAATCACTTCCATGGCCACAGGTGTATAAAATCAAGCACTAGGCATGCAGACTGCTTCTACAAACATTTGTGAAAGAATGGGTCGCTCTCAGGAGCTCAGTGAATTCAAGCGTGGTACCGTGATAGGTTGCCACCTGTGCAATAAGTCCATTCGTGAAATTTCCTCACTACTAAATATTCCACAGTCAACTGTTAGTGGTATCAAAACAAAGTGGAAGCAATTGGGAACAACAGCAGCTCAGCCACTAAGTGGTAGGCCACATAAAATCACAGAGCGGGGTCAGCACATGCTGAGGTCAAAGTGCGCAGAAGTCATCAACTTTCTGCAGAGTCAATAGCTACAGATCTTCATGTGGCCATCAGATTAGCTCAAGAACAGTGTGTAGACAGCTTCATGGAATGGTTTTCCATGACCGAGCAGCTGTATCCAAGCCTTACATCACTAAGTGCAATGCAAAGCGTCGGATGCAGTGGTGTAAAGCACGCCGCCACTGGACTCTAGAACAGTGGAGACCTGTTCTCTGGAGTGACCAATCACACTTCTCTGTCTGGCAATCCCATGGATGAGTCTGGGTTTGGCAGTTGCCAAGAGAACGGTACTTGCCTGACTGCACTGTGCCAAGTGTAAAGTTTGGTAGAGGGGGATTATGGTGTGGGGTTGTTTTTCAGGGGTTGGGCTTGGCCCCTTAGTTCCAGTGAAAGGAACTCTTAATGCTTCAGCATACCAAGACAATTTGGACAATTTCATGCTCCCAACTTTGTGGGAACAGTTTGGGGATGGCCCCTTCCATTAAAAAAGCAATGTCCATTTAAACATGGATGAGTGAGTTTGGTGTGGAGGAACTTGACTGGCCTGCAGAGAGTCCTGACCTCAACCCGATAGAATACCGTTGGGATGAATTAGAGCGGAGACTGTGAGCCAGGCCTTCTCACCAACATCACTGCCTGACCTCACAAATGCACTTCTAAAATAATGGTCAAAAATTCCCATAAACACATTCCTAAACCTTGTGGAAAGCCTTCCCAGAAGAGTTGAGGCTGTTATAGCTGCAAAGGGTGGGACAATTCCATATTACGGATTAAGAATGATGTCATTAAAGTTCATGTGCACATAAAGGCAGGCGTCCCAAAACTTCCCAAAACTTCTGGCAACATAGTGTATCTCATTATTATGAGAAAGTATCCAATTATCATGATAAAATAACATTACGAGAAAGCGTCTCATCTCATCATTATGAAAATATCATTATTACAAGTATCTCAATATTACAAAATATTTCATTATGACGAGAAAGTATCTCATTATGAGATATATTTTCTGAATATTATGACTATTATGATAAATTCTCATTATTATGTGAAAATAAGTCATAATTATGAGAATGCTTCTCTTTACTATGACTTATAAATTATATATTTTGTACTCAACTGTAAAAAAACTGACTGAATTTCCATGCCAAACATGTATGTGTGAAAATGTGCTGTTGCTCGTGGCTGTTAGGAAACTAACTCAGTACATACAGATGAACTTCTTACTGTGATTTCAGACTGTGCTGATGTGGTTTCTCCACTGCATGGATCTTCATGACTTATCTGACCGTTATCAGTTTGTAGTAGTAAACGAAAAGATGTCATATCGATCACAAGTTCAATATGGAGTACCGCAAGGCTCAGTACTAGGACCGTTGCTTTTCACTCTGTACATGCTACCCTTGGGAGATATCATTAGGAAGCATGGCGTTAGTTTTCACTGTTACGCTGATGATACTCAGCTCTATATTTCTTCGCGCCCTGACGAAACTTACCAATTCACAAAATTAACAGAAAGCATAGCTGATATAAAAAATTGGATGACCAGTAATTTCCTACTTCTAAATTCAGAAAAAACAGAGATTCTAATTTCTGGACCAAAAACTTCTTCACGTAATAACCTAGAATACTGTCTAACACTTGATGGCTGCTCTGTTAAGTCTTCGTCGTCAGTTAGGAACCTGGGTGTGCTCTTTGATACCAATCTTTCATTTGAAAGCCATGTTACTAGCATCTGTAAAACTGCATTCTTCCATCTTAAAAATATATCTAAACTACGACATATGCTCTCAATGAAAAATGCAGAACAGTTAGTTCATGCGTTCATGACCTCAAGGCTAGATTACTGTAACGCTCTACTGGGAGGTTGTTCCGCTCGCCTGATAAATAAACTACAGCTCGTACAAAATGCAGCAGCTAGAGTTCTTACTAGAACTAGGAAGTATGACCATATTAGCCCAGTTCTGTCAACAACACTGCATTGGCTTCCTGTTAAACATCGTATAGATTTTAAAATCTTGCTAATTACTTACAAAATGGTTTAGCTCCCCAGTACCTGAGCGAGCTCTTAAAGCATTATAGTCCTTATAGAATTCAGTCCAGCTGATAATACCTAGAATATCAAAGTCAACCACAGGCGGTAGATCCTTCTCCTATCTGGCACCTAAACTCTGGAACAATCTTCCTAGCATTGTTCGGGAAGCAGACACACTCTGTCAGTTTAAATCTAGACTAAAAACGCATCTCTTTAACCTGGCATACACATAACACATTATCAATTTATATTTTCAAATCCGTTAAAGGATTATTAGACTGCATAAATTAGGTCAGCCGGAACCGGGAACACTTCCTATAACACCAGATGTACTCGTTACATCAGAAGAAGAATGGCATCTACGCTAATATTAGTCTTTCTGTTTATCCCGAGGTTTACCGTAGTCAACCAGATCCGGGCCGTATCCAGGTGAGACCGAGGACCAGCGCCTTGACACGACCACAACGCACCCCTGAAGTATCAGCAGAGATTGAGTCAAACTAGATCATCCATTGTGAAGGCCTCATCGACACGACAGCCAGTGGCACAGCTCCTCAACAAACCGTCCATACCGGTGTGATGAATACGATCCTCAACTGGACTGAACTGGAATAAATACTTTGAATGTTGCGATCCTATTGGACATAAGATAGCAACCTGAAGGAGGAGAACTGGCCCCCCGACTAAGCCTGGTTTCTCCCAAGGTTTTTTTCTCCATTTTAACACAGAAGTCTATTTGCCACCTGTTTGCCATCTGATGTCACCTGTTGGAGTTTGGGTTCCTTGCCGCTGTCGCCTTTGGCTTGCTTAGTTGGGGACACTTGACATTTGATATTCAACAGTGCTTTGATCTGCCTGCATTGACACTATTCTTTAAGAGCTGCTGTGCAGCTAAAATTATATACCAGTTATCAATGTAAAGCTGCTTTGACACAATCTGCATTGTAAAAAGCGCTATATAAATAAAGGTGACTTGACTTGACTTGACTTAACATTTGTAGACTCTTTTTTAACATGACTTACTATTAACAAAGCATTCATTAATGGAATTTGTGAAATATTTCTTAAAAACTATACCATTATAAATAAAAGAATAACAGACAAACAAGCGATAAATTATTTTTTGCGAAAATTTCAAAGTGGTACCAAAAGTAGTTCAAATGATGATGAGTTGCAGTCGCAGTCCTTTCTGGCGGTAATAGTTTTTTATAGGGTACAGAGCAGAATTTAACTTATTAATCTATGAAAATATTAATCCGGCTTCTCTCTGTGAAGGCGCGCACTCATTTCAAATGTCAATCCACTGAAACACGGCGTCACAATCTGTGATGAAGCAGGTGAGAACCAATGAGCGTTCGATATCAGTGCCGTAAACCATGTCGTAAAGGTTCTCAAGGGCGCAACTTTCAAATTTGAATCATAACGAGCGCGGACTTTGACTGTGACGGTCGCTGCTGAGAGATCGCCGGATAAAGGGCTAAATTTGGATCTGTTACTTACAAACATATGGATTCTAAAGATTTGGAGTATAGCGAACAAATAAAGTTGATGTGATTTGTGAATTTATGTTGTGCTTTGGTGTATCTAATGTATTGTCAGTCGCTGCATAGGAGAAAAAGCCTTCTGTATCGCACAGCAAACAAACTAAATATTACAAAATGGTTAACCCTCCTATTATTTTGGGGGTCTATATGACCCCAAGCATTGTTTAATGCCTGTAGTAATATGCTGGTGCTTCTGTCAAGATGATTGATGATGACCTTTGACATCTCTGACCCCAGTGACCTCTGCGGGACCACCCACAATGTTCCCCTCCCCCACGGGCCACCCACAAAGTTTTCCCATTCCCCCATGGTTGACCATAGTATCACCCCCAATGACCTTTGACATTGTTGGTCATCTTCCGGGGACCGTTATGACCTTTGACAGCATATTTTGAATAGCGACATTGCCCTGTGAACCTCTGGATGTCATCTGGTTGATCAAATTGCAGACGGATGAGTTTAAAGGGTTGAGGGTCATTTTAAAGGCTCACGTGTGGTGTGACAGCATCCGCATCCTGGCTGGCTCATGGTCACTGTATGATGCAACAAAAGTCTAGAAACAGTCGGATCAAAATAACAAAATATTAAGCATGGTATAATTTTAAAAACATGTATATTTTATTACACACACAAACACATGTGTGCAGATTATACTTTTCAATCATTCTGTTCTTTCAAGGAAGTTGGTGATAAAATTATAACACACTGAATTACAAACAGTTACTAAATTTACTGAGACCATTTAATTATAGTTTTAGCTAAATAAAAATATAAAAACCAATAAAGCCAGGAAAAGATTTCCTCGTGCAATGATGTTCGAATGAAATTGTTTTACAAATACTTATGAAATATAAAACACACAAAATGAGGCTTATCAAGTAGATGAATATTCATTTTAACTTTGTCATAAGGATTTTTTGTGGACATGTCCAGACATGTTTTCTGTGTAGGCCTTCCATAGATATGATGATTTTCTATCCTTTTCTAACCCATAAACTCCCACATCACAGTCATTCAAACAGTTGATTAGTATAACTTAAAAAAAAAAAAAAAAATTTGTTTCAATTCAAAAAGTTTATTGAAAAAACATTGACTTTTTAAAAGTTTATAAATAAAATGTAAAATTATATGTCGTGTTGTATAAAATTAAACGTGCTACTAAAACAGTATTAAACATTTATAAAACACCACATTTTTCAGAGAGCTGGGGAAAAAGCACTCCTTACTGATGTCCTTAACATGAATAGCAGAATGCAATAAAGTTTAAGTCTAAAAATCTCTCTCCAAGTAACTTCATGCAACTGTGCTGTGAAATCTGAGACAGAGGGGTGGATGAAACATTGTTTTGTCCATGCTAACTTTTTTCAAAGCATAAATTTAAAAGTTTAAATTACATCTTTTAGAAAGTCTTAAGTCAAATCTTCCTAGAAGACTGATTATCTGACTTAAAACCTGAAGTATAATTTTTATTTATCAGTGTATGTGTAAAATGTTGGGGTATCACACATTGTGTAACATTGTCAATAATTCCTTAAAGGGTTAGTTTTACACCCGTAAGACCTTCATTGATCTTCGGAACACAAATTGAGATATTTTTGTTTAAATCCGATGTCTCAGTGAGGCCTGCATAGCCAGCAATGACATTTCCTCTCTCAAGATCTATTAATGTACTAAAAACATATTTAAATCAGTTCATGTGAGTACAGTGGTTCAATATTAATATTATAAAGCAACAAGAATATTTTTGGCGCGTCAAAAAAATAAAAAAATAAAAAAAATTATTTAGCGATGGCCGATTTCAAAACACTGCTTCAGGAAGATTCGGAGCATAATGAATCAGCGTGTCAAATCATGATTCGGATTGTGTGTCAAACTGCCAAACTGCTGAAATCACGTGACTTTGGTGCTCCTAACTGCGGATTCGACACGCTGATTCATAATGCTCCGAAGCTTCCTGAAGCAGTGTTCTGAAATCGGTCATCACTAAATAATTCGTTATTTTTTGGTGCACCAAAAATATTCTCATCGCTTTATAATATTAATATTGAACCACTGTACTCACATGAACTGATTTAAATATCATTCTTTTGTGCAAGGTATCAGGCTTGACTTAAACATTACTTTCCTAACTTTGTAAAACAAAATAAACAGACACAAATGTAGTGAATTATTTATTAAATAATTGTGCATCAGTGCAACAACTGTAAATAAACCAGTAGCTTCACTAGCTTGGTAGACATTCAAAATAAACAGGAGTCCAGCTGATTCCTTCATCCATGACTCATGACTTGTTTTTCATGAATGTTTGAGTCATACATGACATAAACTAAATATAATTATACATAAATATAGGCTATACTATAAAATTAAAATACATTTCTTTTAAATTTATAGCAGAGTTTTTTTTTTAATGAGGCAGCAACATATGATAGATAGGACAGAACAAAAAATGCTAAAACAATCTTTCATTGCGCAAAAGTATTATAATATGAACAGCTCCCATACAGAGCGGCACAAAGCGCTTATGCGCATCCCGTGTGCAGAATGATGCGCTTGAGGCATCATGGAGTCGCAGCGGCAACGCTCCGCATTGAAAAGTTCAAAACACAAAGTGAAGGTATATTGATGCGTATCGTATTACCGGTATCGTCGTCTACAGAAGTATAATAATAGAAACATTGATTCATCTTGGAGAGAGTTTCATTGTGTTGACTGTCGTAGCCGAACACGACACGCAGTTTGAATGCTGAATGGAGAATGACTGACAGCCGGGGCGGAGGGTGGCATTTATGTGAACTTTAATTTAACGACTTAAATATTTATCTGTACCTCAAATTAAACTATGGAATGGCTTCAGAACACTTGGAATATAGTGCACAGAAACTTTATGGTGCTTTTTAATGTTTTTGTGCTTTTGTGGAGCTTAACAATAACACAATAGTACACGCACAATATCGGATTTGGATCGGTCCCATCCGGCCGATACCCGATCTGGCAAAAATGGCAGTATCAGAGCCGATACCCGATCTGAATATCGGATCGGTGCATCCCTAAATGAGGCTACCAGGAACACACACACGATAATGCAGCTGGTTGTCAGCCAGGTGAGCTTTACGGTAAAGCTTGTCTTCCAGTACCTCATATTGCTCTTTCAAGTTAACATCACCTTCTGCCATGGTTTGTAATATTTTCATGATTACCGGGTCTTTGTGCTGTTCTTCCCAGATCTTATCCAGAGAGATTGGGAGATCTTCTGGCTCCTTGTGGCTGGCATACAAATTGCAACTGACACTGATGGGGATTCGAGAGAGCGCGTCAGGTGCTCATTTAGCTTTCCCTTCCGGTATTCGACAATGAAATCGAATCTCTGCAGTCGCAGAGCCCATCTGATCAAACGACTGGTGGTCTTGGTGGACCCCATCACCCACTGCAGTGCAGAGTGGTCAGTAACAACAGTAAACAACTTGTGTTCGAGATAATGCTGCCACATCTCCAGAGCCCAAACTACTGCCAAACATTCTTTTTCCATTGCAGAGTAATTCACTTCAGCTTTGTTCAAAGCTCTGCTAGCATAAGCTATGACTTCCTCTTTCCCATGGTCTCTCTGTGTCAACACAGCACAGAGACCGATCTCACTAGCGTCTGTGTAGACAATGAAAGGGTGTTGTAAATTTGGGTGTCCCAAGATGGGAGGCGTCATCAAGCTTAATTTTAGCTGCTCAAAAGCCTGCTGACAATGTGGCGTCCACTAGAAAACTCTGCCTTTCTTCTTCATGGCATTAAGGGGTTCAGCAATCTGGGAGAAATGTGGGACAAACCGGTGGTACCATCCGGCTAAACCAAGGAATCGCTGGACCTCCTTGGGGTTTCTTGGGACTGGGTAATAACGAATAGCCTCAACTCTAGTTGGTATTCCCTTGGTACTTTCCTTTCCTGGGTCTATTCTCAGGTACACTTGCGCTACCTGGTTGAAATTGATAATCCACATCAGTGGTAGATTTGAAGGTATAATTTTTGTTGATTACATTTATTTGTAAACCACTAAAGATAAAATCCAGGCCAAGGACTACTGCATATGCCAAAGCTTTGGGGGCTAGAACTGCAGCTGGCATAGTGAACACTTGGTCATGGAGGATAATTGCGACATCCAGCCATCCAAGAGGAACCTCGGCTTCCCCGTTAGCCAAACACAGGGGTCCCAGTGTCCAGGGTTGGAGATCATTAGGTGATTGAGCGAGGTTCTTCCAGAGTGTCTCATGGATGAGGGTATAGTTTGCACCTGTGGACCAATGGCTTTCCCCTTCCACGAGCCAACACTGACAGGGACAATTAACTGTTGTGGTACACTGACATGATTTTTAGGAACAGCAGATGTACTTCCAGATGAGATGGTAAAAATGGGTTTATCTGGAAGTGTTTGAGAATTGTTTGGAGATGTAGAAGTTATTGAATTGTTGGAAGGTTGGCCAGGCTGCTTAGGTGAGTGGAAATTCTGTTTGTTACCGTGTGACTGATGACCTGAAGCCTGGGGTTGTTGAGCTGGAGAAGTGAAATAAGGACAAGTACCTGGTGCATGAAATCCTTTACACCGCCAACATTGTACGGTAGGCTGGGTAGCATTAACCCCTCTGGGTTGTGCTACAACAGGCTTGGAACCAGCTTTATCATCACATGGCTTCTGTTGTTCATGTTCTTTCTCCAGCTGGTGACCCAGTCAAACCAACTTTTCCACAGTGGTTACACGGCTACGAAGGTGACTGGCGAGGTAAGGTTTTATGTTTTTAAGGATCATCTTAACTATGTCTGCTTCCGTTAAACTTGGTTTCAACCTTTTACAGAGAGCTCTGTAGGTGAAGGCAAAATCCCTAATGGACTCCTTTTCCCCTTGAATCCTGTGGCGGACACGTTCAGCCAACTCATCTTCATAGTCCTCAGCTAGAAAAGCAGCAAGAAAAGCAGACTGAAACTCACTCCATGTTGTAATAGATGTTTTAATAGAAATAGGCTTTCCTGTAGCTCAGTGGTTAGAGCATGGCACTAGCAATGCCAAGGTCGTGGGTTCGATCCCAGGGATTGCACATACTCAGATACAAATGTATAGTATAATGCAATGTAAGTTGCTTTGGATAAAAGCGTCTGCCAAATGCATAAATGTAAATGTAATAGATGATCTTGCTACTTCCCACCAGTCACGGGCAGTGCCATATAAAACCATTCTGAAGGTGGCCAAGATGTCAGTGTCCATTAGAGGATGTACAGCAAGGAAGTCTTGACAACATGTTTTATATAACAAAGGATCTGGGTCATCAGCAGACCTTCCAAACGTGGGAAATGTTAGCTTGATGTGGTCACTTTTAACAACAGTAGTAGCAGCTGCTGGAGAAGTTACTGGTGATGGAGGTAAAGGATTGTGAAGAATACGTTTTTCATTTAGGTCAGCCATTCTTTTTTCTTGACTCTCAAATTTTGCTTCTATTTTAGTTTGCAATTCTTTCATGTTGGTGAACAATTTGTCAGTGAGCAAAGTCAATTGACTACTTTCTTTCAGCAGTTAACCATAATTCCTCTGAAAGTGCTGTTGAACTGCTTTAATGTCAAGCTGAACCTCGGACTGCAACTGCTGCACCATGGAGCGCACTTCTGACACTAAAGTACAGGTGCTGGTCATATAATTAGAATATCATCAAAAAGTTGATTTATTTCACTAATTCCATTCAAAAAGTGAAACTTGAATATTATATTCATTCATTACACACAGACTGATATATTTCAAATGTTTATTTCTTTTAATTTTGATGATTATAACTGACAACTAAGGAAAATCCCATATTCAGTATCTCAGAAAATTAGAATATTGTGAAAAGGTTGAATATTGAAGACACCTGGTGCCACACTCTAATCAGCTAATTAACTCAAAACACCTGCAAAGGCCTTTAAATGGTCTCTCAGTCTAGTTCTGTAAGCTACACAATCATGGGGAAGACTGCTGACTTGACAGTTGTCCAGAAGACGACCATTGACACCTTGCACAAGGAGGGCAAGACACAAAAGGTCATTGCAAAAGAGGCTGGCTGTTCACAGAGCTCTGTGTCCAAGCACATTAATAGAGAGGCGAAGGGAAGGAAAAGATGTGGTAGAAAAAGTGTACAAGCAATAGGGATAACCTGCACCCTGGAGAGGATTGTGAAACAAAACCCATTCAAAAATGTGGGGAGATTCACAAAGAGTGGACTGCAGCTGGAGTCAGTGCTTCAAGAACCACTACGCACAGACGTATGCAAGACATGGGTTTCAGCTGTCGCATTCCTTGTGTCAAGCCACTCTTGAACAACAGACAGCGTCAGAAGCGTCTCGCCTGGGCTAAAGACAAAAAGGACTGGACTGGTGCTGAGTGGTCCAAAGTTATATTCTCTGATGAAAGTAAATTTTGCATTTCCTTTGGAAATCAGGGTCCCAGAGTCTGGAGGAAGAGAGGAGAGGCACACAATCCACGTTGCTTGAGGTCCAGTGTAAAGTTTCCACAGTCAGTGAAGGTTTGGGGTGCCATGTCATCTGCTGGTGTTGGTCCACTGTGTTTTCTGAGGTCCAAGGTCAACGCAGCCGTATACCAGGAAGTTTTAGAGCACTTCATGCTTCCTGCTGCTGACCAACTTTATGGAGATGCAGATTTCATTTTCCAACAGGACTTGGCACCTGCACACAGTGCCAAAGCTACCAGTACCTGGTTTAAGGACCATAGTATCCCTGTTCTTAATTGGCCAGCAAACTCGCCTGACCTTAACCCCATAGAAAATCTATGGGGTATTGTGAAGAGGAAGATGCGATATGCCAGACCCAACAATGCAGAAGAGCTGAAGGCCACTATCAGAGCAACCTGGGCTCTTATAACACCTGAGCAGTGCCACAGATTGATCGACTCCATGCCACGTCACATTGCTGCAGTAATTCAGGCAAAAGGAGCCCCAACTAAGTATTGAGTGCTGTGCATGCTCATACTTTTCATGTTCATAATTTTCAGTTGGCCAAGATTTCTAAAAATCCTTTCTTTGTATTGGTCTTAAGTAATATTCTAATTTTCTGAGATACTGAATTTGGGATTTTCCTTAGTTGTCAGTTATCAAAATTAAAAGAAATAAACATTTGAAATATATCAGTCTGTGTGTAATGAATGAATATAATATACAAGTTTCACTTTTTGAATGGAATTAGTGAAATAAATGAACTTTTTGATGATATTCTATTTATAATGACCAGCACCTGTACTTACCTCAAGATGCTTTTTCAGATTGTTGAATGCTTTGAAGCGGATATAAGTTTTGTTGCAGGTAGCTTGCAGTGCACTGTGATGTTATGTCCTTTTTAATGTTTATAAGTAAAACTGTCTTTGAAATTCCACGAGAGAAATGCATTACGCGCTGTTTTCCCGTTTTGCATGTCTGCACTCTGCAGGATGCTAACTGAACTGCGCGTTTTTTTTTTTAAACAGAGAGTCGAAGAATCATCAACAATTGCCTCAATGTTTAAAAATCCTCAAACAGCTTGCGTTAATATTAAATGAAATAAATGACATTCAAATTCAAAGTAATCACTTTTGTAATCTAAAGTACTTTTTGAATGTAACTAATTTGATTACCATCTATTTAAAATGTAACTGTAACGAAATACAGTTACTCAAATTTTGTATTTTAAATACGTACCGTCGTTACATGTATTTCGTTACTCCCCAGCCCTGGATTTGATCTGTGTCCAATCATGTTTGGGGATTCTTCACCCACATTCATCATGTCTAGAGATTCCTCACCCACATTCATTAACACTTCAAACCTGTTCTCCAGATGTATTGGCGGTGGTAGGGAACCAGTGTTTGGGGTAGAGGATGCTACTGCAGCAATATGTGATACTTGTGACAATCTGATGTCTCGAGTGCCTTTGGGTCTCGCTCCCTGTTGGTGCTATTGATTAGTATGTTGATCAGTTATGGCACTCAGTATGGCCTGTTGAGGAGCACTAGATTCATGGGACTCACCAGCTGTATGCTGAGGGCATCCATGATGAAGCTTTGTTGTGTGTTCCATCTGGTTTGGTAGTCCCTCAAGTAACTTTGTTTCAAGAACTGCAATCCTTTGTAGAAGTCTGTGGCAGTTTGTGAAGCAGGTAGATTCTTCGACCAGAAGAGGTATATTATTTCTAATCCTTTTGAATGTAGGCAGCTGTGTTTTCCCTTCTCCGGAATGTAAGCTGATGGCTGCTGTCAGTGGGTGTTACGGTAGCTGCTGTAGAGACGAGGCGAATACGGAAATCCACAATCAAAAGGGCTTTATTTAATCCAAGGGTAGAATGATCAGCAACACACACTTAGATAAACATATAGATCAACAACAAGAACAGACAAGGAGTGCAGGGAAAGTGTCCATTATAAAGGGAGTGAAGATGATGAGGTCCAGGTGCAGGTGATCGGTGATGATGGGGAGAAGACGAGGAAGTGAGTGCAGGTGTGGAAACAGGAGGATGATGGGAAATGGAGTCCGGGAAACACGGGAACTGTGACAGTGGGAGGCTGGTTGGATAAAAAATTTTGTAGTACTTTTTGTACTTTTTTGTAGCAATCTTCCAGTTAAAATGTTTGTTGGTGCCAAGATTTGTCGTTTGAGCACTGTGCTGATTTGCTGTGGTTAAAATTAGGAGATAAAATATAAAAGCAATAGAGCGAAGCGCAGAGCTGTAAGCAAGAGCTTCTGAACAGTAGCAAAGCAGCGAAGAAGTTAGCTAACAATGTAATAATTTAGACAATTTAATTTAGGCAATTTAATTTACAGTCACTATTAGCAAATTAATTTAAGGTAGAAACAATGAGCTCTTGAAAGTAATGAATACAAATTAACAATGATTAGGATATACAGTCAAACCAAAAATTATCCAGACATTTTTTATATTTTTGATTTATTTTTACTAGTAGGTGCAGGACACCCACACAGACATGGCGCACGTCATCACCAGAGTTCTAACCACGCACACCTGTCACCAATCAGCACCCTCATCTACAGCACTATAAAAGACACAGCCTCACACTCAGTCACTGTCCGGTCTCGTTGATGCAAAGACTTACCTCTATGCTCACCTTAAGGACTCCAACGAAGATACTCACCTGTCTCCAATGTGCTTCCTCGTTCCCTCGTGTTCTCCTCATCTCCTCCTCGTCTCCAGTGAGATACTCTGTGTCTGATCTGCTTCAAGTCTGCCGGCTTCCCGTCATTCCTGCAAACACAAGACAAGTATCAGCTCTACGATCACATCTGCCAGTTCACCTGTTGTCACTCACCTGCGCTCTGTCTGCCATCCTGGTTGTTTAATAAACATCCTAACTATTCCATCAGTGTCTCTGTCCCCTTCTGTGTTGTAACAACTATAGTTAATTTATGTAAGTGAGGATAGCAAAATAAACTGTGACATATTATACCCAAAAATTCTTCATACAGTGGACTACCAGTAAAACTGATAAAAATTTGGAACCAAAAATTATTCAAACACTCTGACCTGACCATGTTTTGTTTAAGTGTTATCTGACATAATTAAGATTTTTTTTTTTTTTTTTAACTCTGAGATCTTGTCATATTTTATTACCATTTTTTAAACTATGAATAAACTGTAATAATGAATGAAATGTTCAAGGTGTCTGAATAAATTTTGGTTTGACTGTATTGCAATATTTGGAATGGTGCATGTTGATCCAGAGTTTGCATCATCTGAAGTCCTCGCAGGAGTTGGCGCCATCTCTTCAAAGGTGTTGGTCATCTGAAGTCTTCATAAGAGGCTGGATCCAAACTGAATCCAATGTACTCTTTAGTCACCTCAAGACAGGCGTCCTGAGATAAAACAGAAAGGCAAATGGAGAATAATTAGCGTAGCTGCTGTAACATTAGGCAAAGATAGTCATGTGCAGTTGATCTGATATAACTGGAGTACAAGGATATGAGATGCATTATGTGAACGCTTGGCTAAAGAGGAGCCAAATGTGAAAATGCTCTCCTACTTTTAGTGGACTTAGATATCCTAGGTACAACCAGAAGTCCAGAGTTTTTGTGATCTTAAAGAGCGTGATGGATTGTAGGGCGATAGTCAGAGGTGGGTAGAGTATCCAAAAACTGTATTCAAGTAAAAGTACAAGTACTTAAAGAAATATTTAGTCAAAGTAAAAGTGAAAGTAATAATCTTAATTGCTTGAGTAAGAGTAAAAATATATCCAATGAAAAAACTACTCAAGTAGCTAGTTAGGCCTTACTAGTAATTTTGTAACTGCAACTATATATAAGACATGTTATATTTCAATACGATTGAACCTAAAATGATATAAAGCATGTTTTAATGTCATTTCTCGGTGTTAAAGACAAATTGTTCACTGCACAGGTCAGTTTCTGTACTTCATCTTTCTCACATACCTTCATGTGCATAAAAAAGTCTTTTGGTTTCTGCCAGCCTCAGTTTCCTGTGAGAGTGCTTCACAGCATGTATTTTAGCAGAGATGTATTAAACCACAGAGCGTTTATGGTTAAAGAGTCTCAGTTCTCTCCCATCTACTCTTAACTGATCACTTGCACAAACAAATGTTTTATTGATGTAAAAGCATTCTGATTGTTGTATTAAGATACAGATTCCCTACCTGTTTTAGGGATTACACCACATTTAACTAAAAACTTTTAATGCATTTTGGCCATTCATTTACATGACAGTAGGGCTAAAACTAACAATTATTTTTTACAATCGATTAATCTAACGATTGTTATATTTTTGTATTATTTTTTTTTTTCAATTAATCTGACGATTATTTTTATTAGATAGGTGAGCAACTGTTTGGGTACATTCATCGAAAGAAAACTAATCATGTTATATAGTTCAACACAGTAAGTCTTATCTCGTTTTCTTATATTAATGATATTCTATTATCGATCTAGCTTACTGCAGTGTGCAACAAGTGTCTCACAGCAGCCGCCGAGCGAACGCACAGAGTAACGTCATAACATCATTTTCAACACTCTTAAATGTATCTAATATGATAAACAGAGCTGCTTTACCTCATACTCATGACCGGAAGAAGCGGAAGCGGCGACTGAGGCATAACAAAAGTCCCGCTGCTCTCGAGGCATGTGTCACATTCGTCTCTCATTATCAATCGCTCCAGCGGCCTCGTTCAGCTCCCACAACACTCCTGCAGTCCTGCTCTGCTTCATACTACAGTAACGTTAATAATCTCATCCATGAATATGATTTCTGCCTGAGTCCCGCCCGATTCTTTTCAACCAGCTGTGAGGTGAAGACCACATTTCCCAAGATTCCACAAAATCAAGGCGTCATCAAGCTACGCCTTTGTTTTGAATAGGTGACATGTAGCGGCAAAAAACTACATATTGTGCATTTAATTTTGACCTAATGATATTGACAAAAGCTTATGCAGTGTAGGTGTTTACTTTAGACCAGAGGTCTCCAAACCCGGTCCTGGAAGTCCACTGTCCTGTAAAGTTTAGCTCCAACCCCACTTAAACACACCTGAACTAGCTAATCCAGGGTGCCAGACTTGGGTAAATTTGATTTTATATTCGCATATTCGGACTTCCGCATAGGCTACGACTTTGTACACTACATTGGACATTCAGTGGACGTTCGCAAGTAAGTATGCCATTAAAATAATACTTGCCCATTTTGATCGATTGTGAAAAATGTTGTAGGGTTACAATCGTTGGTTGTAAATATCATGTCGCTGTTTAGAATTTGCAAACATTAACTTTATTGCACATTATTAGAACGTTCTTAAACGCGGAAGTCCGAATGTGCGAATATAAAACCAACTTTACCCAAGTGGGGGCCAGTTGCATAAACTTAGTCACTATATTAAGACTGTGTCTTAAGAACTAGTTTGACCAACTTGCAGTTAACCAAGGGGTAATCAATGTTAATTTTCCAATTCAAATTACACCAATCTACCTTTTTATGTAACGGACTTTAAAAAATTAGGACCACTCTTCAAGAAAAACATTAGTGTCTTAACTTTTAAGACTAGTCTAAGTGGTTTATGCAACCGGCCCCAGCAGATCTCACTAGGCATACAAAAAAATTTCAAGCAGGTGTATGGAGTTAAACTCTGCAGGACAGTGGCCCTCTAGGACCAAGTTTGGAGACCGGGTATAGACCTTTTCATTGGCATCCACTGTAAAAAGCTGTATAAAGTTCCTAGATCACTTATAATTTTCCCCAGCTTCATTCAGGAGATGAAAGTAGCTGCTTGAATATGTTCATTCGCTGATCAAACAGCTGAAGTCACAACCGCATTATAACTTTAGCGCAGCAGTAACCATAGTGACAGTGTCAAACATGGTGGTGTCCATAAAACCCTGAAGTTTCACAATGATTCACAGAGCGTAATTAAATGAATGAGTCACAATCGAGGCGTGAGTTCATCCATTATATATTTTAAATAACCACCAACAGCGTTTAATGCTTTGTAACCGGTTGAGCCACGCGCCATGTATGAACGCAGCCATATTAAACACAAAACATGAGACCGACAACGGTATTCTAGTGCTGTATAAAACTTCGCTGTAATAGTCCAAATACTTGCGCTGCTGTCTCGTCATTCTGAGGGATGTTTTCAGAAGCTCCTGTGTTAGGCATTTCGGTTTTACAGACCGTGTAGAACACCATTTATTTGTTCTTTGTTTAAAAGATTCCTATACTTTAGATCGGGCCAGATATTTTTGTAATAACGTGTGATTTTCAGCATGACCGGGAGCCACCATCATTGGGGAATATAAACAGCGCAAAGAATCAAGCATTGGCTGTTTTTTATTCATGTGGACAATAATAATAAAAAGTTTGTTCTAATAGTATGAATATGAGTAATATGAATTAAATTTGGATATACTACACCAGCCATGTTACTGTCACATAACCTTCCGGTTTGATCATGTGACATTCAACACATACCCCATTCAAGACACATGGCGACTGAGTTAGGCTAGTACACTGAAGCTACTTATGGGCCATGTCTTTTTTAATATAGCAATAACTAGCCTATCCAATTGTATAATCATATCACGGAGGGTTTTTAAATGAATTAACAGCTCCAATTAGGGTAATTACAACAAACTTGATCAGATTACAATAAATATCTAATTGTGAATACTCCCTGAAATGCCATGTCCTGATTCTGTGAATTATTTGGAACCTGTTTGTTTACAGTCCATATGATTCAATGGAAAGATTTTCCAAAGTTACATATGAGAGAAAGGACTGTTTTGGACAAACTAATTCACTAGAACAAATCAGACATTTGTAACAGCCAAAACTATGTGTTTACATGCATCACATTATGGTGTGTTGTGCCCTTTAAGAGACTGATCACTTCACTCAACGCATGCTATGCGGTGATGACGTAGAAGAACTACGTGACTGTGTGATGAGAACCACGATAGGTGACAAATGTGCTCTCCCCTTTTTGTTATAATAATGCTTTTATTTTTGTTTGTAACGCTAAGAAAGAGTCAATCTCTCATGTATAAGAGGAGCGCGTTCCTGTGTACCTGCCATTAAACGAGTGGAATACAGACTTTTTCGCCTGCAAGCTCCTTCATTCCCTTGATTTAATTAGCGTTATCTGGGCCAAAGCGTTACACATTCCAGTGCTACATACGAGAGTCGAGTGTGTTTGTTTACCTCAGCTTGGCAATGAAGTTGTACGCACAAATACAGATGTTACGATAAAACATTGGATGTTTGGCTGTGCTACACCACTAAAATTCTCACATGACCCCTGAAGGTTTTGAAGCTATTCTTGGAAAAAGCTACTTTAGAACCATTTGCAATGTTAAAGGTAATATACAAATACAACTGAAGTGGGAAAAAAAAAAAAAATGTTCATGATTATTTTATTGCAGTAGTTTCTGTACAGAATAAAATGTATTCACAATCAGTTACATGACATTTATTCATGAATGATATAGCCTACTGAAAGGATGACATACACAAAGCAGTTGTTCAAGAATGTCCACATCCGGTTATTTGAGCACTGATGGCGATTTCTGCATGCTCTTCTGTTGACTTTTAGATCGGAGTTCATAAAACAGCACAGCAACAATAGCCACGCCCACCAGAGCAAAGTGGACCAATCGGATCACAGCTTCAGTAAAACCACAGTGGGTGCAGTCTTGTGAGAGAAGAAATGGCATTCATGAGCATGTTTCATTTGATTTGTGCAAAACAAAACAAAAAACAACAAAAAAAAGGTGTAGTTTCACTGATGTACCTGCACAATTGTGACAGAATTGAGTGATGTCCAGATGTTTGGACTGGTTGCTGATGGGATTGTTCAGCACACAGCTGTAGGTGTTTCTATCCTGATATTCCACCTCCAGAGGTAGAGAGAGACTGATGCTGAGATCAGACACACTGATGCTGGACAATGAACTGTTTCCTTTGAACCAGGAGAGAGTCACATGACTCACATTCACAGCTGAACACAGCAGCACACATCTGGACACTGATAAGTTACTACTGATGAAAGAAATAGGCAGATGAGCTAAATAAAGAGAATTAACATTAAGAAAGAGAGATGTCAGTATTTGATGTGTTGAGTGAAAGTTCAGCATTTATAAGTGACTCATGTCGACGCTCGAATTAAAGTATCAGTGTCATGCAAAACTGTTTACACAAAAAAAGTATTTTTATAAAACTGAGACTGTGAAAATTGGTTTAACTTACGATAGACAGTGAGATTGAATGTGTTAAGTGTGATCCTTGTTCTACTGCTGGTGACTTTATAAAGTCCAGAGTCTGTGGTTCTGGTGTTGATGATGGTCAGAGATCCAGTCTGATGATCCAGCTTCAGTCTGTCTCTGAATCTCCCATTAGCATTTTCATCATAAAACCTGCTCTTATTGTTCTGCCTGTTGATTTTAGCTATGAGAATGTCATGAGGTCCAAATATCCACAGTATCAGATCATCTCTCTGTATTTCAGTAGCACCGGTGTATAAAGTGACAGAATTTCCCTCCATCACTGACACTGACTCACCGAACACACCTGATGAACAAACAGAAACAGTTACCCTGCAAGAGGATTTTGTTACTTTTGAAACAATTTAAACTATTATTTTAACTAAACTAGTAATTATTTGTCGTTAAAAAAAAGTTAAACCTTTCATACTGTAGGGGAAAATGGCAACATTTCAAACATGATCACAAAACCATGTTAGTATTTTAGTCTGATAAACTTGAAGAATTTTTGGCAAAAATAAGTGATGGAAATAAAAAGAGCAAATATGTAGGTGGACAGATAATATAAACTGAAGTGAATCCATAAAAACACTTACCAGATAGATTGCATGGGCACAAACAGAAGAAAATAAATACCACAAACATTTTGTTCAGCAGTTCGCCAATATTATAATAACCTGTTATGGTGAATGTGCTGCCCGTCTGGTGTAAAGTGGTTTACTGAAACTGCAGTCAGTGTGAATAAACTCCTCCCTTCCGAGACTGCATATACCCAAAATTACACTATCTGATCTAAAGGAAGAAGAATAGAACTTGAACTCTGTCCAAAGATTTAAACTTTAACATTTTCTATTATTATAACCAATGTGAAACTTTAGAGAGTCCTCAGTGTAGACTAAATCTGATCAGATACAGCAGATATGTAGAGAATACTCAATTAATCTAACTATTCTTCAGATGTCTCTCCTAATGCACATGCAAGGATTTAGCTCCATCTAGTGGCAGTTTTTAATGCGGAAAGTAAATGTCATGAGTTGACTGATGATGTGACGTCGTTTATGTAAAACTGACAAAGAAATTAGCAAGATCATAATCAGGAGGTGCCACATGACTGCCTCTCACT